>CM040427.1:67413937-68732282 GCA_022702705.1 Papilionanthe hookeriana x Papilionanthe teres | reverse complement strand
CGACTTGAAGCAATCTGAAAATTATGGCGTTGAGACATATATAGATGCTAGTTGGACATGAGAGGTAACTACTAGGAAATTAATAATTGGATAGTGTTCATATGTGTGAGGCAATCTCGTCACTTAGAGAAGCAAAAAACAAGTCATTGTCGCTTGGAGTAGTCCAAAATTTAAATATTATGCTCTTGCACTAAGAATATGTGAGAGAATTTAGATTCAAAGGCTATTAAAGGAAGTTAAGGTTGGGATAAAAACCAATTAAGACTTTCCTTGATTGCCAAGCAATTATTAGTTAGTTAAAAATCCTATGCTTCATGATAGAACAAAACATATGGAGATTGAGTGACACTTCATCTCAAAAAGGTTAATGATGAAATTATTTAACTAGATATGTTTATCAAAGCCCCATCAATAGTCAATATTAATGAATTGTTTATCTATCAATAGTTGATCTTAATGAATTGAAGTCCAAGCTTGATTTTTACAATTTAGACAACCCAACTTGAGGGGGTATATAGAAAAGTGGTAATCCGCATGCTTGATTATGAATGAATTTATTTGCTTTCCCCTGATTATATTTCACTAATTGTGTTTTTTTAATTAATTTTTTTTATTTTTTCTGTTTTCTTATTTGATGGGATTTTTAATTTAAAAGGATTTCAATTTTCGATTTTTGGTAACCGGTAATCCAGACAAACTATTATATATGTAGTAAGGTGTAATGCATTAAGGATAGAGTAATAAATAAAATCTTTGCACAGATTTTTGCACAACCTCCTGAGAGTGCTATTTAGTTGGTTTCTTTTTTAGCACTTAAGCATATGTAAAAAGCCTGTATAACCCTAACCTTTTACAGGCGTTTTTTTGTTGGTATTATGAATGTTTTCTCTTGGTTCTCATTATAGTGGATGCAGGTTAGTCAAGTGAACCGCTTTAAATTTTTGGGAAATTTACAAACATATCATACAATTCTTATGTATTTGTGTGTGTAACACTCAAAATTTGATATTTACACTTCTATATCATTGGTGTCATAAACTTATGCACGAAAAGATATATTTCACTTTTTAAAATTTGTGATGGTAATATTTTTGATTTGATGTTAAATATTTAAATGTTATGCCTGAAAATATGAATATGCTTAGGTGTTAGATATATATAATTATAAAAAGTATGCCTATAAATATGAATGTTTAGGTGTTGATATATAAATACATAAGAATGGTGCCTCTAAATTTTTTGTGTCTATTGTGTTCGCTTTAGCCTGCTTTAAGAGTTAACTCAAGCTTGGCCCATGACTAAATCTTGTCTTCTAAATGAACAGTCTTTCCTCGACAGAGGATCGAATATTAGTCATTCATACCTTGCACGAGATGGCACCCTACTTGTCTTTTATTTAACTCTTTCAATTTTTTATTTATTCATCCAACCATATGTGTGACACATGTTTATATATGCATTTTACATGTAGCTTTTGTTTTTTATACATATAAGCTTGCATTTGTGTGTGTGTGCGCGCGTGCTAGGAGGAAAAAATATTACGTCTGTAGTCCGGATGCAAGCTGCGTTTAAACAACAATTACGATCAACCGGAGGTATTTTTTTTTTCTTTTTTTATTTTCTCCTCCGATCCTTCTAATGGGATTGCAATTGTTGTTCGGAACGCAAGTTCGGACTCCAGATGTAATATTTTTTCATTAGGTAAAAAATATTCCGTCCCGAGTCTGGACGCAAGCTGCGTCTGAGTAACGCATGTGATCCATCGGAGATCACCGAAAGGAGCGGAAAGAGAATAAACACACGCTCATTTTTTTTAGGGGGTTGGCGCACGCGAGTGCGTGTGTGAATTCTTATAATTTCTCTTCTTTTCATTTCTTTGTCATGGTTTATGTTTTGATTGTGGCCTCCAGCAACCTCCACCAAACTTGAATGCTCCAATGCGCATAAATAAAAATTTCATTGATTGGAACATCACATGCTCCCTTTTAAGCATAATTGGGCATTTACACACATACCACACAACTCTTATTTATTTACTTATCTAACATCAAAACTTCGATATTTACATGTCTAGCACTCAAATCTTTAATATTGCATAGAAAATTCCACTATACTAAATTTTAAAAAATTAAATTCTTTTCATGCATTGGTTTATAACACTAAAGTGTTATAAATGTTAATATCAAATTCTATTTGTTTGATATATGAATACATAAGAATGGTGCCGTATGTATGCAAATTTTCCAAAGTTTAAATAGATGATGCCGAGAAGCTTGTTCACAATTAGTGTTTTTAATGTAACTTATACTTAGAGGTATTTACTTGCATACCACATCATTCTTATGTATTTATGTTTCTAACACCCAAACTTTCATATTTATATTTATAACACTCAAAATTTTATCATATCAACAATACCGCCATTAGTAACATTTTAAAAGTGAAGTGCACTTTTCAGGCATAGGTTTATAACACCAAAGTGTAATAAATGTAAATATAAAAGGTTAGCTATATAACTACATAAAAATTGAGTGGTATGCATGTAAATTTCTCATATTTTGCTATTTAAGGATTTGATAATTGACATGCACGCATAAACAAGTGCTTCTAACATTTGAATATTTCAATTCCAATTCCAAATCTTATAAACTTAATGTTCATTTCATTCATCTGATTACATTCTTCCCTTTCCTAACTGGAACTTATTTTATGAATTTCCCAGGAACTGACTAAAGAACCAACCATAGTAGTAAGTGGTCACCATGGAAAGCTCCACATTGATGGTCTCCGTCTGGTTATTGATGAAGGTGGTGGGATTGAACAGAACCCCATTGCTGCTATAATACTTCCTTCCATGAAAATTGTTCGCGACACAGACAATCCTATTTGTGCAGCAGATCTTCTGTAACCTGCAGTTGCACGATACTGAAATTTGCCTCCTTATATATTTCATATATTGTAAGTACAATCTTCCATGTTAGATGCTCTTAATAGAAAGTGATGCTCTCATACTTGAATTTTGCATTTTGTTTATGAGATAATTACATACAAATTAACCACATAGGTGATTTTTTTGAACTACAGAACTGATGTATTTACGTGTGTCACGATCAAATTTGAACTACAGAGCTGATGTATTTTTCATTGGCCGATCGAATTGTTGTAGGTGTACTAGTTCCCTTTCTTCCTCCAATGTACATATATGTATATAGAGACACACACAACACTAAATAAATATATATTGAATTGTCATCGTGTTACCCATAATATTTAATATGTTGTGTTTATTCAAAGTTAGGGGTATAAACGAGCTGAACACCAGTGAGCCCGGCTCGCTCGTGTTCGTCTTGTTTATATTTCGAGCTCAAAAAATGTGTTCGTGTTCGGCTCGTTTGTTTAGCGAGCCGAACACGGGCTGTTCACGAACAAAAAGTCGTTTTGACAACCCTAATCACGTAACCATAAAATGTTAATGTTTGGGGCAAGATTGAAGAATTATTTTTTATATTGAAACATCATTTGAGTCTAGTTTAATAATTTTTTATTATATTTACTTAATTAATAATTTTAATAGATTATAAATCTTTTAAATTTTTAAAAAAATACTAATCATTAATATATATATATAATTGAGGAATAATATTTCGAGCCAAAACGAGCTGAACACGAACGAATAAATTTTAGTTCGTGTTCGACTCGTTAATGTTTGTTAACTTAGCGAATAAGCCAAATACGAGCTTTTTAACGAGCCGAACACGAGCTGTTTGCGAACAACGAGCCATTTTTACAGCCCTATTCAAAGTATCAAATCAATTGATAATAGAATCTCTCTTGAATATTCAATCGATGTTGTACTCACCCTATATTCTATGCAATATTTTACATATGTTCTTATTATTATCTGGTTGTTACTAAACTCTGCCAATATTCAAGTAGTCATTTTATGAGTTATTTATTTATATATTTATAATGAGAATATATACATATACATTTATTCACACAAAAAGTTAGTGATAAAAGAACAAAAACAAGCAAGCCATCTCTTCCTTTGAACATATAACTATCACTATTCTCTCCCTTTTAAGTATTGGCTACAATGAATAAAAAGGGAAGAAAAGGAAGACCGTCGGAAATAAAAAAAAAAAAAAAACCAACACGAAAAAAAAAAATGAGGAGAATGATATTGTCATACTCCATATCCAGAAGGCGGTACACCCCGATAATGCGAGGCATGATGAGAAAAATTAAATTTATTTTGTATTACCAAAAAGATATTAGTATGCAAGCAAAAATAGAATGAAAAAATATATATTTTTTATTTCCTAAATAAAATATAGCTGATACAATTAAAAGAAAATGAGATACATGAAAGAAACTAAAACTAAAAAATGGATACGACTACCCAACTCGGAAAGAAAATACAATAATTCATATGAAGCAAAAACAAAAACCAAAAGAAAATTTAAATCTGGAAGGTCTGGTTTGGTCGAGAGGATCTGGTAAGTGGATGGGTGAAACTTGTTATAAAATTATCAACGGGTGAGTTTGAGAATCAAACTCAGTGAATAACAAAAATTTATTAAGGCATAAATGACAAGAAATATGGGACATAAAGCACGACCAATAAATATAAGAATTACTATGTGCATAACATAATTTATAAAGACTATCACATGCTTACGATCATGAATATGAGTGACTTAAACAATGTAATTTTATTTGACATGCTACAATATCGAGTGTTTTTTTATAGGTATGACTCATCAACATTTAACACTACTTGATAATATATAATTTCAGTCCACACGCAACACTCACCATACATGCACAATTACACCTTGAAACAAGGAAAGATAAGCACAAACTCCATGAAAATCTACTAATTTCTCTGAGGATCCGTCAGTTCAACTATTCATAACAAAAATATTTAATACGACATAATAATATCATAATATAAGTTATATTTCATGCATCAAAATCAAATTACGAAAATATAACTAAAAAATGTTTGCCGGTATTTATAAACAATTATGAAAACTGAAATAATGAGATTTGTCACATTAGACTATAAAAGAAATAAAAGATATTAAAAGCATAAAATGCAAACAATTAAATAGAAGACTAAGCAGCAATAAACAATGTCACATTAAAGCTATTATGAGCAAAAATAGAAACTAGTACAATTATATGAATGAAATTTAAATGGGTATGAATGAAAAACCTATAATTAGCTAGAAATCTAATACAATTATAAGGATAATACTTCTAATTAGGAAGAATACGTTTATCCCATAATAAAAAGCAGCTGCTCATCTCAATGCAGAAAACGTGATACATTTACGAATTTGATAGTTCAACTATCGATCCTACACCAATTAGAAAAAATGATAACAGAGAGCCACGTGGTTATTTGGGCTCACTGACATACACAACTAGAACCGAAGTTGACACATGACACCTTGTCATTGGACAACTGACACAAATTTAGTAAAATTAGGTCTGATGGTGGATTTACGGAATTCGACGAGGTTTATGCGCGTAAGCGGGTGGGAGCAAGGGGAGAAGGATGAAGGTTATCTTCCTCGCTGCTTTTGGGTAGGAGCGGACGGAAGGAGGAGTCAAGTTTCTTTATGCCATGATTCAGTCATTGCCTTCTCGAATTCCCCAATTCGAGACTGTATCTCCAGCATTTGGTCATCAGGCAAAGGTTTTGTTGCGACGTCTGAGGAAGAACTGTTGCGGCGTATGCAGATCGCGTCTGCGGCACGTCAAAGGCGCTCACTTCTGGCTGTAGCGCGTCAAAGCCGCTCGAATCTGCACTACGCTGACTTCTCAGCCTCAAACCTTCTTGACACCTCCTCCGCCAGAGTCGTTTGTTGTGGCCATTCGCGTGGACTGGCGGCAGATTTGTTGCTCTAGGTACTTCTCATGAGTGTGTGAAGCACGCCAATGGCTTCAGGGCTTTCCAACCCTGCCGCCCTCACTGGTGACAACTCCGCCAAATCTTCCAATACTACAGTTGCTCACAAATGCAGCTCCCCTTTCCATCTTGCCGACAGTCTGATATTCCCATAGTCGTACCATGATTCTATTGCAGGAATGGTGATTGAAATCTCATTAAAATAGTAGGGAAAAATGTGGGTAAACCAACGTTATTCTTTACTGATGCGGAAATCTCATCTCTTGCTGAAAAACACAAATTTACACTACTTGGCAAGTTCCAATTAGGTCGCCCTAAGATGGAGAATATCAGGAAGGTTTTCAAAGATTTCAAGCTAGTTGGGGATTGGCAGGTGGGCCTTCTCGACGGAAGACATGTTTTGATTCAGTTGTGCATTGAAGAAGACTACACGAGGATTTTCTCAAAGAAATTCATTACAATTGAGGCAAACCTATGAATTTGTTCAAATGGACTTCTGATTTTGATCTATGTCAAGAAACCCCTTTGGGTCTATCTGGTTCTCATTACCTGAACTCAAGCTTCAATTCTTTGATTATCCTACCATATATGCAATTGCGAATTTCCTTGGATAACTTATGCAGGTAGACACACCTACAGTTCATTGTTCAAGACCTTCCACTGTAAGGATTTAGATTGAAAGGGATATTGCACTACAAGATGCAGACGAAATCTGGCTTGGTTCTGCTCACAATGGTTATTGGTAAAAAATTATTTTGGAATAAAAACCTCAGTACTGCAAGCACTACAAGATATTTGGCCACCCACAAGGAAATGTTTCAGATTGCACACACAGTTGAGAACCTACAGTCAAAAGAAGGATCCCACTGCCCTGGACACGTTGGCTCCACCAGAGGAGGGACTCACCACAAGACATGTATTGGTACCTGATGTAATTTAGGAACTCCCCACTACTCTAGACACATTGGCTCCATCTGAGGAGCTACTCACCAAAAGACTGGAGTTGGTATCTGAAGCAATTGCCCTTACTTCTGACCTTACTGCAAGAGATAATGTTCAAATTGTAAATCAGGACAGTCACGTAGCTCTTCTTTAGGAAGCACCAGGTGCAGATGTGACATTACACACTGAACCTCCCACTGTTGCAATAGTTGGCTTTCCTTCTACTGAGGTTCTGCCATTTAATCAGACCGAGGATCACATGAGCCAATCTTCATATGAAGAATGACAGTTTTACACTTCTCGGAAGAAGAAGAAGGATTGTGGCACAATCCAGCTTGGAAACTTAATTGATGACACTTTGGTTACTCCTGACAATAGCATAACACTTCAATGTTTGATATATGGCTTAGTCACTAAAACTAGAGGAAGAGGCAGGACAAAAATGGCCCATCCCTAGCTTCTTATTTTGTTTTGTATGTTTTAGAATTGTTTTGATTCAGTATCCCTTTATGTAGGGTTTTATTGTCTGTTGCTATTTTTTGAGTAAAGTGTCTCTTTTGGGTCATCTCGCACACCCTTGATGTATACATTCTTTTTCAATAAAATTAGCCCTTTGGGCTTTTCTCTAAAAAAATATATGTTTTAGTTTTAAAATAAGGGTCATTAAATGCGGACTTGTAACATGCAAAGTGACATGAGTTAGATCCCTTAGATCCATAGCACCGTCATACTCGTATCAATCCCAATGTGATAACTCACATTGCTCGTCAGGATCATCCTGGTGAGTAATGCTCGTTAAGACATCACAACAACATAGGATCACTCGCCTAATGAGTTTGGCTCTATGTCTATGCACTAATTCAAATACAAATGCAAACAAACATATGATAAATGAGTGATGAGAGTGAGTATGTCGTGGAGGCGGTGACTCAGAAAGGTGAGTGTGTATGGAGGCAGTGACCCGAAATAGTAAGCATGTCGTGGAGGAAGTTACGCAAAAGAGTTGGTGTGTCGTGGAGGCATCTGCCCAAAAGATGGGTGTGTCGTGGATGCAGTGACTGCAAAGGTTGGCATGTTGTGGATGCAGCGTCTTAAAAGATATGTGTGTCGTGGAGATAATAATCTGAAAGGGCGAGCATGTCATGGAGGCAGAGGCCCAAATGATGCGTGTGTCATAGAGACGGTGGTCTGAAAGGGTGGACATGTCGAGGAGGCAACGACTTGAAAAAATGGGTGTCTTGTGGAGGTAGTGACCCGAAAGGGAGAGCGTGCTGAGTTGGCAACAGCTTGAAGGATGGGTGTGTCACGAAGATAGCAACCCGAAATGGTGGATGCGTCGAGGAGGTAGCCGCCCAAAGAGAAGAGTGTGCCATGGAGCAATGAACTAAAAAGGTGGGCATGTCGTGGAGGTAGCGGCTTGAGGGATAGGTGTGTCATAGAGGCAGTGACATAAAATGTTAGGCGTGCCGTGCTAGAATCTACCTAAAGAATGGGTGTGTCGTGGAGGCGGTGACCCGAACGGGTGGAAATGCCAAGGAGGCGAAGGATCAAAGAGTTGGGTGTGTTGTGAGGTGATGATCCGAAATGGTGGGCGTGCCGAGGAGGCAGCAACTCGAATGATGTGTGTGTAATGGAGGCAGTGACCCGACGGGTAGACGTGTCGTGGAGGCAGCGTATGAAAGATGGGTGTGTCATGGAAGCATTGAATCGAAAGGGTGGACGTGTCGAGGAGGCAGCGACTTGAAGAGAAGAATGTGCCATGAAGGCAGTGACCTAAAACGGGTGGGGGTGTCGTAGAGGCAGCGACCCGAATGATGGGTGTGTCGTGAAGGCAGTGAGCCGAAATTGCGAGCGTTCCATGGAGGCAGCGGCCCAAAGGATGTGTATGTTGTAGAGGCAGTGACCCAAACGTGCCGAGGTGATAGCAGCCTAAAGAGATGTGTCTATCATGGAGACAATGACTCGAAAATGTGCCTACGATAGTTTAGAGCGTTATCATAGGAAGAGCAGGGATATAACTCCCATTAGAGAGTATTACGAAACATATTGGATTGGTGACGAGCCACTCATTCGCATGGTATGTTAATGCGAGGGATAAGTGTGTGAAAAACAAAATAGCCAACTGTAAATCATGCAAATATACAAATCATGAAATATTGCAAGGTGTTATGCACGCAAACACACAGAGGTGAGAAGTGCAAATGCAAATGTGGAGTGATGTGTCGTTGAGAGACACAAGTAATTGTCGCGAGCATATGAAGGCATATGCTCAAAGATTCACAACAAGGGTGCAAGTGATGAATGCATTAATTCAATGTCATGCAATCAATACCAATGCATACGTAAAACACACACTATGTAAGTGGGATCATCTTTTCAACCCGCTGAGTCAACCGTGGTGGTCGACCGAGGTGGTGGTTAACCTAGAGCAATGTGGCCAATGGGCTTATTCGGGCTAAGGTGGCTGACTAGACCGGAAGCAACTGGTCGACCGGATTGGAGCAGTCGGTCAAACCAAGTTGATCATTTGATCGAGCCAGGGCGGCCGGTCGAACCAAAGTGATCATTCAACTGGGTCGGGAAGGCCAGTCGAAACGAAGTGTAATGTCGACCGTAGCGAGCCATACTCGAATGACGCTCTCGCATAGGCGCTTACGATTTTAGCTCTTGGATTCATGACATAGTTATCTCCTGCCTTGACTAGGAAACGTGGAGAACTTCATCGTCTGATTTCTTGTAGGATAAGT
The DNA here is from genome assembly GCA_022702705.1 of Papilionanthe hookeriana x Papilionanthe teres. Lineage (NCBI taxonomy): Eukaryota > Viridiplantae > Streptophyta > Magnoliopsida > Asparagales > Orchidaceae > Papilionanthe > Papilionanthe hookeriana x Papilionanthe teres. The sequence continues at coordinate 68,722,673 of CM040427.1, read as the reverse complement.
CTTTCATCATTCGTAGGGCAGACTAGCTACCAAGATAATAGGGTTTACATCGTATCGAACGACAATTTCAGAGCCTATAGAGAGTTAGGATTTGTGTTGCACAACGTGGTTGTGCAGAAGCTTAAAAGATAAAGTGAGGATTTACATTGTGCTAGATGAGCAACCTCAAAGTTCTATGGGTTATGTTATTTTAAACTATGGAAACTTTAGTTGAAATAGACCTTGTTTCATGTCGGGTTTTGATTCGTCGGCGAAAGTCCTTTGTGGTTCACTTGCATCCTCGTCGCGCTACCCAAAAGCTTTCCCCAAGCTTCATATAATAGCGATTACAAGTTTAAAGTTTATGTGAACATGCAATTTTTTTTGTCATGGCCTGCCGTAGGATACCGCCTTGCATATTTCCTGCTGTTGTCTACCCTGGGGCCCTTGCAAGTATTATAAATAAATGTAGAAGTAAAATTGTGCAGTAAAAATGCAGTAAAGTGCGGTAAATGTAAAATAAACATGCACGTCAGGGAGCCTTGCAGCTGTTGCAAGGTTAGCACAACATAATATAGTAACGTGCAGAAAATTTAAACAAATTGTAATAAAATCCACGAAAAACTTAAATAAATTGTAAGAAAACCTAAGTGAATAAAACAAAACGTGATGTCACATAGAGAAGATTGAGGCTACATATAAGAATTTAAGTTATGGGGGAGCTCAGAACCAGGATCGAAACCTTAGCAATTCTTCTTGAATTAACTACGCAGGCAACTTGCAAGTAGCATGTCAGTGAGACCCAACATAGGGTAAAAGGCTACTGACTAGGCAATCATAGGAGGACGGTCCTCAACCTGGTCTATGTGACTGACACATGAATTTGTTCGAAATAACATTTTAAAAGTTGAATTTTAATTTTCATGCAAAAGTAGTTTACATTTTGTAAACATTTAACAAAAAAAATACAAGTTTTCATTTAAAAGTATATTTTTTATTATATTTTGAAAATCAAACATTCATGAGTCAGTCACAGCGATGAGCTAGGGCCACCGATCACCCATGAGAACAAGGGGTAACACTTTACTAAATATTAGGGCACAGTAATGGCAATCCCTAACCCACTCATGAGTCTATGACATACATTACTCCTCACATACCTAGATACAATTCTTATCATCATTCCTACCACCAAGAATGCCAACTTAGACCAACTCGATGATCCATATGTGGCATTTAAAAATGCACCCAATTGCTAGGAGGATCTGAGTGTAAAGTTCAAGCTCAGATCTCAGAGCATTAGGCTTCATTGTAGGTTAAGTTAAAAAGGGAATTTTCATTAGTTGATTTAATTAAAAGGGTCTCGAATCATTTGTTGGAGGGTCCTCAAAGATCTCACTCGGTTTGACTTGTATTTCAAGGATGATTTTCCTCAACAAATTGTGATAAGTTAAAATGTCCTCTGAGATATCAAAGGTCTTGCAAAGATGTCTAGAGAGTGATTTCAAACAACTTTGGAATTTTCTAAACTACATCAAGTTTATTAGGTCATATCACATGGTTGGGTCAATTACCCCATGTTGAATTAAGATTGCATTGTTATGTTTGGGGTTGTGCTCAATGTTTTAACTAACCCATGAATTGAAGATAAATGATTAATTGAACATCCAATTGAAAGCTGAGTAGGAAACCCGTGTGGGGTGTGCTTGTGAGACTCAGGAAATTTACACTCAAGCTTAGGCTTGAATTGTTTTATGGTGTTTCATTTTTTAGTATGGTGTTTCATTTTTTAGTTAAATGTTTTCCAACTAATCCTCAAGTGTGTTTGGATTAAACCTAGCTCACTATCAAGCTCTTTAAGACTTAGGGTACAAATTTGTAATTTTTGTAAAAAGATTATGAAGTGTGTTTTAATCTTAATTAAAAGAATTGAACTTTAGTTTAACCAATGATTAGGGGTCCCAATTGATAGCTTGATGACCTTCCAATTCATTCCTCTTACTCTTGAATCATCTAAGTTCTTCATTTCTTCCTACTCTCAATAATTCCCATAATTGCAATTTCACCATTTTGTAGAAGTTATTGCAAATTATTTACTACTCAATTTTCCCTTAGGTTTCAATCATTTCAGTGGAATAATTATCGTTTTTCTGTTCCCTTCCCTCAATTAATCCTAAAAAATTAGGGTTAAAGTGTAAAATTGTAAATTTATAATTATGATTCTAGGGTTGACATCTCTTAACCTTCAATTCTTAAGTTAAACGAAACGAGATTCATGGATTAATTACGTCAATAGAGAAGAAATTATATTTTTCTGATATTTATTTATTTTTTTAGAATTATTTATGCTCAAAATAGTAAATTTAATATAATAATTAATTTAACTACTCAAAATAGGTTTTTTTTCCTTCGAAAATTTTATTTTGTTGCTCATAGCCAGGGGACTAATCAGAGCCAATTTTGTGATTTTTCAAAATATAATTTAATTTTTATAATTTTTAGATGATTTTTTAATATAAAATTAAGTAGAAAATATATTTTCATTTTAAAAAAAATTTATTTTTCTCAGATTCCATTGACCACAAAGAACTCACTTAACCTAGTTTTGTAATTTTTTGATTTATAATTTATTTTTATTAATTATTTTTATCAAAAAAAAAGAATTTTTTATTAAAAATACGAGGTTTCTAAGTTATGGTTGTTCTTTAACTTTAGCAAAATTAGGAAACATTTCTAATGTCATGATGAACAAACCCTCAAAATGTCAAGTCAAAATGATCAATATTTGATTGTTTATGACTAAATAAAATTTTGGAAGAATTAACTAATTAACAAAAAAAATACTAAGTTAATATTTTAAATTTTAGATCAGTAATTTCTCCTCTATTCACTGAGCATCAGAATATTTTTATTTTATTTTATGATTTTTCTACACCAATATATGATTTTTAAAGTGTAAATCAATTTTTAGAATTAATTTAATCTGAAAATCCCATTTTTTAACTTAACTATGAGAGAATTCAAATAAAGCCACAATACTGCACAAATAAAATGGCAGAACAGTGCAAATAACACCTGAATATTACCAAAATACAACATAAATAAAATGAAGCAAATAAAACGACGGAACACTGCAAATAACATCAGAATACTACCAAATACAATGCAAATAACAGAAATACTGTTCATCATCCCAAACGAGTGTAAACCGTGAGCCGCTAAATATAAAATCTTAAGATCTCTATAGATTCTCAACAAAATTAAGTGCAGTTTGTTCCTATAACTTCATCTAAGTGAGTAGTAGATCACATACATGCAACTAGTTTATCATGAAATGCAAATTTTCTTCACAAAGGCCCAAATCGATACGAAAATGGAGTTTTCGGGTCACAACCTTTGTTCAAGAGGTGAGGTCTCGATTGGATGGTTGTAGAAACCTCACTTGGGTCTCAGGAACTTGCTCTAAGTTCTAGTCTCCTCCAGTAACAGGTCCAAGCGAGAACTCGGCCAAAAGGTGGTCCTACTTTGCTCTAGTGGCGATTTGAAGGGCTCGAGATGGATGAATTTTGATGTAGGATGATGTTTTCATGTCTGATGAAGCTTTTGAGATGGTTTAATTAAAGTTTTGGTGGGGATTATGAAGAGTTCGAAAGAAGTCCTGATTTTGGATTCTAAAATCATGGCTTGACAGTGAAGAGGAGCAGTCGATGACGTGGGGGATGGGTTGCTGAGGCTTGCAAGAGGGTATGGGGAATTTTAGCAGGGCTTCGCCAAGGTGTTGGTGAAGTGCTCTTTTTGGCCATAGATGAGGTGCTCTTTTATAGGCAAAGCTAAGGGGGAGGAGGCAAGGGAAGCTTTGTCGAGAAAAGATTTCAGAGAAAGGATGGGTGCTTTGCTTTGCCCTCCAAATGTTTCATGAAGACAAGCTTAAAGGGTGCATTTTCACAAAAAAAGGAGTTTGAATTCCTAAAAGAATGAAGCAGACGGGAGCTTTGAGAAGAGAAGGTCTCTGTTATAGGGTGAGAGACAATGTCAACTTGCCTTTTGCCATGCGTAAGTGAGCCAAATTAAGAGACAAAAAACATCATTTGGTCTGTTTATGTGTTATTGGGTATTTTAGTGTTATTGGTGAGGAATCATGACGACGATTAATGAATTGAAAAGGCGGGCGTATTAGCGTGTTTTCCATGGCAGCGGGGGGAATAGTGTTATTGCGATTAGTATTTCAGTTATATTGCAGTGTTACTGCAGTTCACGATAAGCAGTGCTATGAGCGGTGTTATTAAGGTTGTATTTTGGTGTTACCGCGGTTCCGCGGTAAGAGCAATTTTCGACGGGGTTATTTTGGTTGTATTTTGGTGGTTTTGACAACTAATTGGAGGAAAGTGGGTGCTATTGCGTGTGTATTACGTGGCAATGTGGTGTTAGGAATTGCGTATTACGTAAAAGTAACTAATACCTAAAAATTCTATTTCACAACTTAAAAGAAATTGCAAAGTGTTTCTAAACTAGTTTTATGTAGAAGTGTTCAAATTATGTGAAAGTCTTTCCCCTTATGAGATCATAATTAGTGTAAAAACCAAATGTTTAAAAGTTTAAATGCTCTTTTGTGACAAATAGGATTATACATATTCTTTACTTTCATCCGAGTGCATAAAGTGTGTTTGCTAACCTAGAGATAAATTCTGAAATCCTTAGTTATGTTGGATAGGTTTTAATCTGTCACTTTAGTTACCCATTGTGCCCACTCTTTTGGACTAACCTAGCCTTAAGTTCTAAACTGTATATCAAATTGATAAGAATCTAGCATGTCACCCTATAACATTAATTTATGGCCATCATAACTTATCTCCCTATCTATTGGCACCAATCTTTGGGCTATCTTCTCACCCACCAGATTAATGCGATTTTATTAGTTAAGAAATGCGTAGCCCTCCCGGCTCATTACGGACTCATGACAAGTTTTAACATACCCACTGACCATATTGAATATGTAAATTAAGTTCGTAGTTATGAATCATCACAAGTATGTAATAAGAGAAATCTTAAACAATTTCAATCCTCCACATGATTAAATCTTATTTTAATGAGAAAGATAAAAAACTACCCATATTTCATGGGGATAATGCAACAAAACATGATTTATATTTAAATTAAAGTTTACACAGTAAAACAAAACTCCATCTCTTGTACTTGAAAATCAAACATTCATGAGTCAGTCGCATCGATGGGCTAGGGCCACCGATCACCCGTGAGAACAAGAGGTAACATTTTATTAAATATTAGGGCACAATAATGCCAATTCCTGACCCACTCACGAGTTTAGGACATACATTACTCCTCACATGTATAGATACAATTCTCATCATCATTCCTACCACCAAGACCGCCAACGTGATCCATATGTGGCATTTAAAAATGCACCCAATTGCTAGGAGGATCTGAGTGTAAAGTTCAAGCTCAGATCCCAGAGTATTAGGCTTCATTGTAGGTTAAGTTAAATCAAGAATTTTCATTAGTTGATTTAATTAAAAGGGTCTCGAATCATTTCTTAGAGGGTCCTAAATGATCTCACTCGGTTTGACTTGTCTTTCAAGGATGAATTTCCCCAACAAATTGTGATAAGTCAAAATGTCCTCTAAGATATCAAAAGTCTTGCAAAGATGTCTTGAGAGTAATTTTAGACAACCTTGAAATTTTTTGAACTACATCAAGTTCATTAGGTCTTATCACATGGTTGGGTCAATTACCCCATGTTGAATTAAGATTGCATTGTTATGTTTGGGGTTGTGCTCAATGTTTTAACTAACCCGTGAATTGAAGATAAATGATTAATTTCAACATCCAATCGAAAGTTAAGTGGGCAAACCCATGTGGGGTGTGCTTGTAAGACTTAGGGAATTTACACTCAAGCTTGGGCTTGAAGTGTTTTAAGGTGTTTCATTTTTAGTTAAGTGTTTTCTAACTAATCCTCAAGTTTCTTTGGATTAAACTTAGCTCACTATCAATCTCTTTAAGACTTAGGTAACAAATTTGTAATTTTTGTAAAAAGATATGAAGTGTGTTTTAATCTTAATTAAAAGAATTGGACTTTAATTTAACCAATGATTAGGGGTCCTAAATGATAACTTGTTGACCTTCAAATTCATACCCCTTGCTGTTGAATCATCTAAGTTCTTATTTTCTTCCAACTCTCAACAATTCCAATAATTGTAATTTCACCCTTTTGTAGAAGTTATTGCAAATTATTTACTACTCAATTTCCCTTAGGTTTCAATCATTTCAGTGGAATAATTTTGGTTTTTTTTCCCTCCCCTCAGATTAATCCTAAAAAATTAGGGTTAAAGTGTAAAGTTGTAAATTTATAATTCTGACCTTAGGGTTTACATCTCTTAACCTTCAATTCTTAAGAGAAACGAAATGAGACTTTATTGAACTTTTGTTCATGGAATAATTACGTCAACAGAGAAGAAATTATCTTTTTATGGTATTTATTTATTTTTTTAGAATTATTTATACTCAAAATAGTGAATTTAATATAATATTTAATTTAACTACTCAAAATAGATTTTTTTTCCTTAAAAAATTTTATGTTATTGCTCATGGTCAGGGGACTAATCAGAGCCAAATATTTTATTTTTGAAAATATAATTTAATTTTTATAATTTTTAGATGATTTTTCAATAGAAAATCAAATAGAAAATATATTTTCATTTTAAAATAAAATTTTATTTTTCTCTGAACTTCTGACCACAAAGAACTCACCAAACTTAGTTTTGCAACTTTGTGATTTATATTTTATTTTTAATAATTATTTTTACCAAAACAAAGAATTTTTATTAAAAATACGGGGTTTCTAAGTTATGATTGTTCTCTGACATTGGAAAAAATTAGGAAAGATTTCTAATGTCATGATGAACAAACCCTCAAAATGTTAAGTCAAAATGATCAATATTTGATTTTTTATGACTAAATAAAAATTTGGAAGAATTAACTAATTTACAAAAAAAATATTAAGTTAATACTTTAAATTTAGACCAGTAATGTCTCCTCTGTTCACTGAGCACTATGATATTTTTATTATATTTTATGATTTTTCTACACCAAGTTATGATTTTTTAAAGTGTAAATTAATTTTTGGAATTAATTCAACCAGAAAATCCCATTTTTACATGAGAGAATTCAAATAAAGCCACAATACTACACAAATAAAATGGCAGAATAGTGCAAATAACATCTGAATATTACCAAAATACAATAGAAATAAAATGACGCAAATAAAACGATGAAACACTACAAATAACATCAGAATACTACCAAATACAATGCAAATAACATAAATACTGTTCATCGTCCCAAACAAGTGTAAACTGTGAGCCACTAAACATAAAACCTTAAGATCTCCATAGATTCTCAACAAAATTAAGTATCGTTTGTTCCCACAACTTCATCTAAGTGTGTAGTATATCACATACATGCAACTAGTTTATCATGAAATGCAAATTTTCTTCACAAAGGCCCTAATCGATACGAAAATGGAGTTTCGGGTCACAACCTTTGTTAAAGAGGTGAGGTGTAGATTGGATGGTTGTAGAAACTTCACTCGGGTCCCAGGAACTTGCTCTAAGTTCTGGTCTCCTCCAGTAACAGTCAAAGCAAGAACTCGGCCAAAAGGTGGTCCTACTTTGGTCTAGTGGTGGTTTGGAGGGCTCGAGATGGATGGCTTTCTGATATAGGATGATGTTTTCATGTATGGTGAAGCTTTTGAGGTTTAATTGAAGTTTTGGTGGGGATTATGAAGAAGCCGAAAAAGTCCAGATTTTGGATTTTAAAATCATGGCTTGATAGTGAAGAGGAGCGGTCGACGATGTGGGAATGGGTTTCTGAGGCTTGCAAGAGGATCTGGGGAATTTTGGCAGGGCTTCACCAAGGTGTTGATAAAGTGCTCTTTTTGGCCATGGATGAGGTGCTCTTTTATAGGAAAAGCTAAGGGGGAGGAGCCGGGGGGAGATTTGTCGAGAAAAGATTTCAGAGAAAGGATGGGTGCTTTGCTTTACCCTCCAAATGTTTCATGAAGACAAGCTTAAAGGGTGCATTTTCACAAAAAAGGGACTTTGTCTTCCTGAAAGAATGAAGCAGACTGGAACTTCAAGCAGAGAAGGTCTCCTCTAGAGGGTGAGGTACAATGTCAACTTGTTTGCCATGCGTAAGTGAGCCAAATTAAGAGATAAAAGACATCATTTGGTCTGTTTATGTGTTATTGGGCATTGTATTTCTGTTGTATTTCAGTTTTATTGGTGAGGAATCGTGGCGGCAGTATTATTAGCCATGGTATCTAGGTGTTATTGCGGGTGTTATCGATAATGAATTGAAAAGGCGAGCGTATTAGCGTGTTTTCCATGGCAGCGGGGGAATATTGTTATTGCAATTAGTATTTCAGTAATATTGCGGTATTATCGTAGTTTCGCGATAAGTATTGCTATGAGTGGTGTTATTAAGGTTGTATTTTAGAGTTACCGTTGTTCCACGGTGAGAGCAATTATCGATTGGGTTATTTTGGTTATAGTTCGGTGGTATTCACGATTAATTGGAGGAAAGTGGGTGCTATTGCGCGCGTATTACATGGCGATGTAGTGTTAGGAATTGCGCAAAACGACAGTGTTGGTGTTATTTTTGGTGTTATATGGTTGTATAGTGGTGTTATTAGAGGCTTTTTGCCATGAAACCTTGACATTATGCGGGCGGTGTAGATACAGTTTTATTGGAGGGGCATTTTGGCAAATTCGCGGTGTATGCGGTCATGGTTTGGAGATGGTGTTATTGGGAGTTTGCGGCAATGATGTGGGGAGTTATTTAGGTGCTATTTTGGGTTTGGAGGTGTTATTGACTCAGGTTTAGCCTAAACTGAGCCCAAATGGACCCAAGCTCATTATTCTCCTCAATTTTGACTCATATTCACACGACAAAACACAATTGGTGACCTGGTGAACCCTTAGGCATGGTCGATTTGGCAAAATTCAATTCGAGCTTAAGATTTGATGAAATTAAGCTAGATTCAAGGTTGATTTGGGTTTGAGTTTGGCAATTTTGGATTTGGGCTTGGAATTTGAGAAAATTGGGTTGGGTTTTGGATTCATGGGACTTGGATTTAAACCTTGATTTTAAAGCTTGGCAAGTTTAAGTTTGATTTGATGATTTTGGGGAAGTTAAGGTAGGTTTAGGTTTGTGAAATATGGTGAGGATGAATGGATTGTGAATAAGGACATCCTATGGCTTAATGGTCCAATGAGATTTTCTTTGAGTTCCCTCATGTTGGTTTCAACCTCCAAAGTGTTGGAGGTCTACCACACATGTGAAACTCCAAAAAAAGCTAGGAAGTTTTCTGAATTTCTAAATTAGGTGGTTCCCACCCCTAAGGTTCTAGGATAGTCAAAGGGAATGTTCTATGGCTAGATCATAAATCCTTAAAGGAAAACTAGGCCTCACTAAAAATGAGGTCAACTGTTACCCACTCCCTTTCAAATAAAATTCATTGATTCTATGCCTTCCACATGACATAATTGGGAGCAAACTACCACGAAGTTGCATATATTTATCATTTTTCCCATTTATTTTTTGAAGGATAATTTTGTAGTTTGAGTCACTCAATTCTAAATACATAAAAACATGGTTGCAATAGATAACACTATCAATCATGATAAAAGTTGAGTTTCACCTTATATGAACATCTTGTCTCAATCATATTTTTCATCAAGATAATTTTGTTTTGCACAGTCCAAAAATCTTTGTTTTTTTTCACTTTAGAAGCTTTTACTTACATAATGATTTCACAAAATCTTTGAAATTGGACCATCAATCTTCTTTGAACTTCTTAGACAATTAAATTTTTAATATATGTGTAATATCATCTGTAAATAAATTCCTCATTGCGAGGAAGACCACATTTTGAATTCAAATGATTTCTCAAGATTTTAGCACACATTATTAGTTGAAGAATTATCCAGAGTAATACTAATAATTTTATTTTCATTTTGTCATTTAGTTAAAAAAAAGTTTGTATTACTTCAAATAATGCAAGAGCATCATTTTGAGGCGGCATAAAACCAAAGTTTAAAACTTTCTTGTATAATCATCAAGAATTATCATTGAAATTCATAGTCTAAATAAATCCATCAGCGTTAATAAATGTTCACAAATGTTAAGTAAAGTCGAATCGTTGTTATAGTCAACATTGCCTGAATTTTCCATTCTCTCCCATAAGCAAGTTTTTGCAATAATTTATAGTAGCGTCTTTGAATATAAGCAAAAAATCGCGATGTAAATAAAACAAAAGTGCTTCGAAGCCTGACCATTAAACACATTGAAAAGATAAATCATGCATAGTAATATAAACTGTAAGTGAATCATGAAACCCTTGGCTGTCAAACTTAGCCGCAGACATAGACATAGATCAAGTGAAATTATTTTACAAAATAAATTGTCCAATGTCACATGAATGCCTCTTCTTGCAATTAATATGCGAGGTTTCAAATTACCAATACAAAACTTACTATCATACATGTACATTAAACCATAATTCTTACACTTACATATTTGATTTATATAACTTTCAGGAAGCAATAACTCAAACTATCTCCATAAAGATGAAGTCAATCTTATCTTCTTACTGACATTTTTATTACTTACTTTCTCATCAATTTCTTGAGTTTCATTGGCCTCAAAATTTACATCAATAAATCCATAATTCTCTTTGGCAGTAACAATATTACTAAAGTCTCAGAATGCTTCATCTAATTATAAAATGTATATAATTAATAAATAACAAATGATACAAATATTGTATGATAAAATTATAAAATGAATAGATAAAATTAATCAAATATTCAAAATGAATAATAATACTTATATTAAATATAATTACCAAGTGCATATCAACCTTGTGCAGTTGGAATGTCATTAAGCTCTTGCATTTTATGATACCAGTGAACAATCAAACATCGTCTTTATATAATAAAAAAAGACATCTTGGTTGTAACAATCCAAATATTAAAGAAAATTTTTTCCAAGTAACAACTTCAAATACAATAGCTAAGCATATTATAGACATTATAATTTACATCATGATCAACCATGTTTTTATACTTTCTTTTTGATGTCTAGTTTAATTTTAGTCCCTGACAAAAGTGTCAAAAACTGATCCTCTTTACTGTGCTGGTAATATAATTTTATGTTTTTTTAGCGGCAATTCCTAGTAATGTAGAAATTATAATTCCTAATTAAAACTTCTCTAGGATTGAAACGCAAGTGCACGTATTGTTCAAGTAACATATGATTTTCTTTTAAAACCTCAGTATCGATCCCACAGGGAAGGTGAAGCTCTTTTATGGACTTATAAAAAACTCTACTTAAATAACAGACAAAAATCTAGAAAATAAGGTCAAAAGTTTATGTATAAAAAGAAGTAACTAATACGTACAAATTCTATCTCAAAACTTAAAGAAAATGCAAAGTGTTTCTAAACTAGCTTTATGTAGAAGTTCAAATTATGTGAAAGTATTTCCCCTTATGAGATCATAATCAGTGTAGGAACCAAATGTTTAAAGGTTTAAATGCTCTTTTGTGACAAATAGGAGCATACATATTCTTTACTCTCTTTCGAGTGCATAAAGTGTGTTTGCTAACCTAGAGTTAAATTCTCAAATCCTTAGTTATGTTGGATATGTTCTAGTCTGTCACTCTAGTTACACGTTGTGCCCACTCTTTTGGACTAACCTAGCCTTAAATTTCACACTCTAGATCAAATTGATAAGAATCTAGCTTGACACCCTAGAAACACCAATTTATGGCCATCAGAACTTATCTCCCTATCTATTTGCACTAGTCTTCGTGCTATCTTCTCACCCACCAGATTAATGCGATTTTTACTAGTTGAGAAATACGTAGCCCTCTCGGCTCATTACGGACTCACTACAAGTTTTAATATACCAACTGGCCATATTGAATATGTAAATTAAGTACGAAGTTATGAATCATCATAAGTATGGAATAAGAGAATTCTTAAACAATTTCAATCCTCCACATAATTAAATCTTATTTCAAGAAGAAAGATAAATAAAACTACTCATATTTCATGGGGATAACGCAACAAAACATGGTTTATAGTTAAATTAAAGTTTACACAGTAAAACAAAACTAAAACAAAAAATACAAAGTACTTATCTCAAACTCTTCTCCAAAAAAATCCTCTGAAGATCCTTGTAGAATCCTTACTTCAATAGACGCACCCTGAATCATACAAAATTCACAAGATTCTCCACACTAACCAAGACCAAACTGCACACACACACACTCTCACACAATTCAACTCCCCTCCTCACAACAGCCTCTTCAATTCATAAAATGTCTTCTTTAATATAGCTCTCGACATCCCCAAGGGTCACTTTAGATGCCCCTTCAAAATCTATTCAAATTCAATGAATTTTGGGAAAAATCAATTCTGGCGCCTAGGCACCACCCTTCTAGATGCCCAGAATAACTGACCGGTGCCTAGGCGCCAGATCTTGGTGCCACTGTGCTAGAGTCTTCGTATTTTGATGCCTAGGCGCCAGTTGAGAAATAAGTTCATTGGTTTATTTTGCTTCGTTTTGCTCTGTTTTCACTTCTTTCACTACAAAACTCCATCTCTTGTACCTGAAACAAAAAAACATGCAAATTAATTTTCGTTAAATTGCAATATCATTAAAAACAAGCAAAAACTATATACAGAAAAATAATACATTTTAAGGCGTATCACATCACACTTGCAAGATGGTGTAGAGCTAAACTAAAGAGACTATGGTTGGAGCTAAAGCAAACTACACAAATGTGTAATACTGAATTGATTGCACATAAGCATTCATAGAAAAGCAGAAAGTAAGAGTGTACTACAATATATTCTCTTAACAAAAATAACAACTTAAAGAGGAAAAATAGAGGAGTCGAGATGTGCAACTTGTGATGTAAATCATCAATGGCGGCGGAACCAATCCCTCATGCCTTTGAAGTTTGGCCTTGGCTTGCGACTTGTTTGGGATAGGAGCAGAGGTGAAATGATAAAACCTAAGCCTCAAAGAGGAGAAATGGTGAAGTTGTTGACTTCGAACTACACGGTGACTAGTGTGTACCTTTACTTGATTAAATGTGAAGGCTTATAGCCTTGGACCTTGGGCTTGACTTATGCCTTACAGACAGTGAGTGCGAGTCTGCGAGATGCCGAGATCTATTCACTTGAATTTGCCCTTTCTTCATCGTATTTCATAATTTGCAAACCTAAACACCAAAAAAAAATAATGAAAGATAAAAGGAGACCCTAGAACCATCCAAAACGACTTCAGACCTATGCAACGCGTCCATACCTCTCATCAATTTGTCAATTCCAAGCCATATACGAGTCATTTCGGATTTTTGGTCAACCCAAGCCCAATTAAAAAATTAAATTTTGTTGAATTCTGAGACTTGAACCTAGCCATAAAAACATTCGTGCTAGCGTTAACCCATAATTTTGAGGTCGAATTTGAATCGAGTTATCTTGTATTCTCAATTTTTGCCTTCCTTGTAACCATGCATCCTTGACTTTGTTCTTCTACTCGGTGTATCTTATTTGTAAACATAAAATGTCAAATTTTTTACTCACTTAAATAAAGAGCTGTCGAGACTCCGTTGTATTTAGGACACGTTTGAGCACTGTGTCTTCGCTTTCACTTCAGTACATGTGTCATTTCTATGAAGCTAATTGCGAGGAAGTATTCGAGAAAGTTCTTGTATGTTTGGTTGATTTGTGGAAAAAGCATTACTTGAGGTGAAAAAATGACCAGTACTTGCCCTGTTTATTAGAATTCGTTTTAATATTTGGATATATTTATGTAGTATGAAATATTTGAAAGTAAAATAAATTTTTTTTTAAATTTTTTATTTAAATATACAAATTTATAAATTGAAATTAGATTTTTTTATTTTTATATCTTTAATATATATTTTCTATATATATAGTGAGCTATTGATTCAATTCGATAATTCACTTATATAGAGTTAAATTCTTTAAGTGTATTAACAAAATATTTACGAGCTTTGTTATATTTTAATTTAATTGTAAAATAAAATATTTAGTTATCTTTTAATTTTAATGCATTATATATATATATATATATTAAAATTTTTATAATTTAAAAAGATTGTTCATATTAATAAAAAATTTACGAGCTTTATAAAATATTTTAAATAGATTCTTCAAATTATATTAAAAATTTAATAACACGGCAAGAGAGCGCTTCCAAATCTCAAAATAGTCATAGAGTTCTGCGCGATTGCAAATCTCAAAATAGTCGTAAGTCATACAATGAAACATATCTCTACTCTCAAACACGTGGCAGCGAGCGATAGAGTGAAAAAAAAGCTGAAGGACTATTCCAACAACAACTAACAGATAAAATAATGTTCACTTTAGTTTTCATAATCCGTAACTCCCGTTTCATTGCGTCTTCCGTTGTGGTCGTACACTCCCCGACGTCGGACTCGTGAGAATCCGGTAACTATCCGCCCATCGGAAGAAACGACATCGATCTGGAATGTCCGAGGACAAGCATAAAACTTTCGTCGAAAGCTATGCTGGTGACGTGATGTCAAAAGAGATGCCTGCAACCCACGCTGACATAGCAATCGGCGAGAGGTAGCCGAGCGTCTTGGAGCTCATATTTACACGTAATACGAGCACACATGCGACTTAATTAATTTGAGTATAAAATGGTCAAACAAAATGAAAAGAATCAATCTAGAGTGTTGAATTGTAAATAATGTGAAGTAAAGTGCTTCGAAAAGAATGTAAAAGACATACATTGCACTACAAAAAACACTCACTCTCCAACTAACAATCGAGTAATGTCTCGCTCGAAGTCTTTGCCATTTCATTTGCACCCTCCCTTCTTTTGTACGATTGGTGCACTTATTGTCATCCTCCCGTGGTTGAGACGGTTCGATGCGGTCACTCGTAAACCGTCGACCTGTAGCAACCTCGTCGAAATCAACATCGGCCGAGTTGGATGCCGCTCTGATATAGTTATGAAGGCCCATAGTTGCCAACACTATCTGCACTTGTTTGGGAACGGATAAGGAGGCATATCCCGAAGAATGGCTCACTTCTTCTTCCGAACTCCGAATGTTCTCTCGATAACGCCTCGCAAGGATGAATGTCTCTTATTAAACAGCTCCTTTCTAGTTCTTGTGCGATTACTAGCTCTTTGAAAATCCGGAATATGATATCTTGTATCCGGATATGGTTTAAGATACCCCTCTCTGCATGGGGTAGCCGACATCTACCAAATAATACTTCCACGTAATGATAGAAAGTATAGTTAGGTGTATGACCAAAAACATCATCTTTTAATATTATAAATGACCTTACCGGGAGGTGGGTGAGGAAATTGTACTCCGGCTTTCTTGTTGCAACTTTAAAGAGTCTATCGTCATGTGCGCTGCCCTCCCATCCAGCCAATACAAATGTAAAGCACATGTTGAAATCACAAACGGCCATAATATTCTGAGTTGTCCTCCCAGAACGGCCGATATAAGCTACTTTCTCGTTATCCGCACTTATAGCATGAACGTGCGTTCCATCTATTGCGCCGATGCGATCCTTAAGGAAAAAATAATCATATAAATATACGATCCATATCATAAAAATTTGTTTTATTTAACATTTGTACCTTGAAATATGGCATGTATCGTTCGTCGTTAAGAATCTCTGTCGGGGTCCTCGCAAATGTTGGATCGGTTGGTTTTAGTACATCATTTGCTAAGCCGACAAGAGAAGCCAAACCAGTGAGAAATATCGGCTAATTGTTTCAGACGAATGCTGGAAACGTTCCATTGCTCCCCTCATGGACTCGTTTTGTGACGAGTATAAAAAGTGTGATGCCCGACACTTCACGGTGCTGTTGTCCTATAAGACCGCATGGAGTCCATGAGATGTTTTTAGGTCGACTAGAAGATCTCCGAAAACCTCATGTG
Source organism: Papilionanthe hookeriana x Papilionanthe teres (assembly GCA_022702705.1). Lineage (NCBI taxonomy): Eukaryota > Viridiplantae > Streptophyta > Magnoliopsida > Asparagales > Orchidaceae > Papilionanthe > Papilionanthe hookeriana x Papilionanthe teres. The sequence continues at coordinate 68,706,653 of CM040427.1, read as the reverse complement.
ACATTCGAAGATGTTACGAAATCTCGTTGGGTGTCACGAAATCATTTCACCCATCCGATGTTCTCCGACCCGAGATGAAGTGTAACAAGGTTCACGATCGACGTATGTATTGTAGTATTGCGGCATTATATTTATCGGCTGCGTTTCTCCTACGGCGTCGGATCTCCTCCGGATTCATGATGGTATAAACTGCACCTTTCAAAGAAAACATGTTACTCTCTATAGAAATCAACAAGTACCTTAGCGAAACATATGAATGAACTACATTAAGAAAGGAAATAACTCGAACATTCGACCATTCAAAATAAAAATTGTCCGAGACAACATCGATAACAACAATAACAATAGATGGAATAAAAGCAACATTTCCATATCATATCACGAGGTGCGTCGATCATAATAATATCGAATGTATTCTAAGCGTAGCTCTCTATCAGCTGCAGTGAAAAAGTCTCGGTGGAGAGAGTCCGGAGGAGGTCGATAGCGAAGAAGAAAAGTGGTCGATTCCCTATAATCTCCGGGTCTTCCTTTAGAAGCCTAACAACCTCGTGTACGGCGTTTTTTTGAACTTTATGTGGAGCATCATTTGCGATTCCACAAGTAATGATAGTTGCTCTTTCATACTTCCAACGAGTACTTTTCCTCTTCTTATCGATCCGGGGCCGCTTCGTTCGGTTTGTAGATTGCATTTCAGTTTGCTCGTATATGCGGAGTTCTGCTGAATCGTTTGAAAGTTCTACGGCGACCTCCTCAGGGGTTGTATCAACCATTGTTTGGCTAGGTGCAACTGCGTATTTCCCTGTGGCTATTGTCCCACCAAACATTCGATCGAGTTTCTCCTCGAATTCTGGTTCTATCCCAGCTGTTTTGAACTTCCTCGCCGTAGGATAAATCCGTAAGAATAAATAATTTTTATTAGCGAGTGGTGCAAACACAAGCAAAACTAATTCAATTATGTCTTACCGCTAGCACTTTCGATCACGCATTCTTCAGCAGCAGCAATAGTTCGCTTCGACGGATCCAGACTCAAACCGGTAAATCCATGTTTTAGGTCCTTCCATAGCTTCAATTCTTTCTTTAGCTGGTCCCATTTATTTTTAAGTTACATGTCTGTCGTAATCCACTGCTCGTCACCTCCCTAAAAGTTGTTACTATGTTTTGCCAGCCTTCCTTCGTTGAAAAAAGAGTTCGGTCTATTGCCTCTTTCGATTTCCGCAATGCATATATCGCAAAAAATTAATTTTATGTCCTTCTCCCACATTGCGGGAGTGGCGAACTTCTTTGTTCTTACTTGCCATACTAATAATAGGAGACAAGTCAGCAATATCTTTAAATATGAAATAAATAAACGAACATATGAAAGTCTAGGAACACGAAATTTAAAATGCTACTAAGGTAAAGGAACACGAGAAATTTAAAATGCTACTTAAGGTAAAGGAACACGAAATTTTAAAATGCTACTAAGGTAAGGGAACACGAAATTTACGTGGTTCGGTCAAATTGACCTACGTCCACGGGAAGTGAGTACTTTATTTTCATTAATGAAACTTTTGAACGATTACATAGAGTTCACACTGCACTACACACACTCGACTTCACACATTGCACTACACTACACACACTTCACTACACTACACGAGTTCACATTGCACGGCCCACTTGGAATCACACACCCACACACTTCATCGCACTTCAAATTCACGCACTTCGAATACACACACACTTCACTGCACGGCCCACTTGGAATCACACACCCGCACACTTCACACACAACTTCACCGCACTACACATCACACACATTGTACTGCACTTCACTACACAACTTCACTCACTCACACGATTTCACTCACCGCACTTAATTTCGCGCACTACACATTGCATTACCCCAAATCACACACGACACTACACATTGCATTACACATGCCGCACAATGCACAATGCACTCACAGCACCACACGACTCGACCGACACTACCTTCGCACTGCACCTGCCATTGCGCACACACGTACCTTGCACACACTTACACACAGCCTTGCACATCACACACCTTGCACTTCCGCAAAACACACGAGCACTACTACTACACATCACTACACAACACACACGATGCGATACGGTGCACTCAGACACACACACATAATTCCACACACAAAATGCACTTCTGATTGCACATTTCCACAGACCTGCCTGTACAATTCCAAGCACTTCACCTGCACTGCACTTCACATGCAAACACGTACATGTACACACGAAATCTCCACGCGCATCGCAAACACACACACACGAAATACTGCGAGTGGACTTCAAACACACACACACACACAAAATGCCGTGCAGTGCTGCAAAGGGACCATATTGCGAACACACACAAGCACTCCAATGCACCGCATGAACATACACCGCATCTGCCATCGCGAACACACACATATACACACAAACACCTGCACGACACTGCAAACACACACACACACGCAAACACACGACACGCGATGCACTTCAAACACATCCACATATACACACGATTCTGCACTCGAACCGCAAACCACACACGAATGCACTCTGACCTTGCACATTTCCACAAGCTGCACTTGCCACGATTCCAAGCACATCATCGCACTTGCACTTCACTGCAAACACACACATGTACACACGAAATCTCCACGCACCTGCGAACACACACACACAACATCTGCAGCGTGCATTTCAAACACACACACGCACACAAAATCGTTGCAGTTAGCCGCTGCGAAGGGACCAGTTCGCAAACACACACAAACACTCCGATGCGCTATGAACATACAGCGCACTGCTAGCTGCAAACACACACATATACACACAAACACTGCGATACTCGCAAACACACACACACACAAACACACAATCTGTGCGGTGCACTTGAACACATCCACATATACACACAATTCTGCACTGAACTGCAAACACACACAGAATGCACTGCACTGCACATTTCCACAAACTGCACTGCACAATTCCAAGCACTTCACTGCACTGCACTTCACTGCAAACACACACATGTACACACGAAAACTCCACTGCACTGCAAACACACGCACACAAAATCTTTGCGGTGCACTTCGAACACACACACACACACAAAATCTTGCGAGTACTATGCAAGGACCAATGCGAACACACACAAACACTCCGATAGGCTATGATACACCTGCGACTGCCTATACGTCAGCTGCAAGCACACACATATACACACAAACACTGCGTTCATCGCATAACACACACACACACGAACACACAATCTTGCAGTGCACTTCGAACACATCCACATATACACACGATTACGCACGCAAAACACAAAAACTCCTTTGCACTGCACTGCACCAATACTCACCTTGCTACTGGCAACACACATGCCACTCCATTTGCCACTGTAAACACACGTTGCACTACTGCTGCACTGCACTGCAAACACAGACATATACACACAAACACTGCAGTACACTGCAAACACACACACACAAACACACAATCTTGCGAGTGCACTTCGAACAAATTCACATATACACACGATTACGCATTGCATTGCACAAATTATACCTGCATGCTACTGCAAAACACAAAAACTCCATTTGCCTTTGCACCAATACACCTTGCCGCTATGAACACGAAACAAACACTCCAGCTCTTGCTACGAAACACACGTTGCACTACACCATAATTAAGTGCACAAAGAAAGCCGACAAATGCACAAATATACAACAGAATATCAAGCTCGGCAAATGCTGATAACCTCACTGAAAATCATGCCTTCCCCAAAACCTTTCGAGAAAGCTGACAAAATATAGTTTTAGGCATGCTTAAATTAGAAGCTGCATTTTAGGCATGCTAAATCTTTGTGTGTGTTTGCGATGCTGAAATATAGTTTTAGGCATGCTTAAATTAAAGTACGAATTGCATGAATCACGAGTTTTCTAAAACGAGTGCTAGCAGCATTTAATTCAATCCCATAATTTGCCACGAATCAATAAGAATAGCCATTCAAATTTAACATACGGAGAACATTTGATTCCTTTAAATTTTTTTTTAAAATTAACACCTCGGGACGGAAGAAGTGGGACGAGAGGAAGAGGGACACGAGAATAGTTGCATAAGCGCTAAGATTTTGGTGCATATAAAAGAAAATCATATGTAGATCGGGACGGAAGAAGAGAGGAGCGAGATGGAGAACCATCTGCTCAATCTTAAAGCCACCATAACGTGAGATGAAACTTTTCGAAAAAGTAATCTACCATCAAAAGAATCGTCTCGATTTTCGGCCTAACGGATCCGATTACGGTGGCAAATGTACGGTGGAGAAGAGAGCTTTATCCACGGGACGAAGAAGATGGATTAGGGCGAGGAGGAGACGGGAGAAGCTCTCGCACGATTAACGGCGCAAAGGAGGAAGAAGAGGCGCGCTACGCCTCGAAAACTCCGGCGGGTCGCGCGGAGGAGCTCGCGGGAGAGAATTCTTAGGGCGAACGGAGGAAGCGCGAGAGTTGGGGGGGTGCGGCGGAACGAGGGGCAAGGGATGGAATTTTAGCGCGGGAAGCACGCGTGAAAGTTGGGGCCGCGGGTTTATCCGCGCGGCCGCTCACGAAGCTCGCGGCACGGTGCCGCGAAGTCGAGCAAATTTTTCACGGCTTTCGCGAGGGTCGCGTTGAGCTGCCTGCACCGCGGAGGAAAAGTCACAACCAAACCATGCCTCTTCCATTTTGAGAACTAGAGTCTCCACTTCTCTTCATCCATCCAAACTAGGCTCTACATGCTCATTCCATGCATGGTGATCAATTCAATTAGAATGGTCTTCTAAGCTCTTAAATAACTATTTTGGGAAGTTTCACCGTGCCATGTATGGATAACATTAGTAAGTATTTATTTTCCTTTAAGAACTCTCTATCGGAGTCATAAAATTAAAATAAAATTAGAATAAAACCTAGATGTAGTAGGTTATTTTGTTATCAAGTGCCCTCTTAAACGAATAGAATCTTAATGTTATAAGAAAGATGTCGAAGCTATAAGGTAATCTGATCCTCAAATCTCTTGGATGGTTTCTCTATTCTTCTAATTCTATTTCTCAAGATAATATGAATGGGTGGTCATTACTTGTGAATGAGAACTCATTAAAAAAATGACTTTAGATTTTAGTACGTGGAGAGGGTAATTTTGTCAATTTTATTATTGAAATCAAGGAAGACATCTTAAGGCTACAAAAAAAATGTTTGAGGTTTCGACTCGGCCTACTAGTGTCGGGTCACTCGCCTCTAACGTTAATATTCAAGATAGTTTCAGCTCAATTTCACAATAAGATCAATTTAATAATGAGACAGTCACTCACATACGCAAGTATACGTATCGTTTAAGTACTACAGGGCTCTAGTGGAGTTCTAGTTATTGATCCCACGAAGAATGTAGGAATTTTATCAAAATATAGCAAAGATTTAAATTCCAATACTCAATTAACAATGCAAATGCAAATACTATTAAAGTTTCTAGTGCAAGACAATAAAATGACTAAGTTAACTACAATTAGTTTTTAAATTTTTAAGCAACTTAATTAACTAACACACTAAGTTTTGTATTAAAATGTTATAATACGGAAAAGTATATTTTCTCATGTAGTGATTCTATTATGAGTGATTGATATAGATTGATAATAAATTTGTATTGTGTTAAATAGAAACACTTATATTATTTACCCTCGTCAGAGTACCCCCTCTTCAAAGTATGAAAAAAATATTAGCAAATCCTAGGCTTAGTCACTAAATATAAGGTTAGGCTGTGAAGATATTGACTCTCACTTCGTAGCTCCCATTTCTCTTCACCTCGAAGTGCTAACCCTCGCTTTACTAAACTTGCACCAAATTCTGGGATTTCAACACACGAAAATCTCTAATTCGACGCCCATCAAACCATATTTACTTATTTATTTGCACTCAATTTCCATGAATTATGCAACTCATTCATGGACATTGAATGAATTCTCCACTATTGTTGTAAAACACTTAGTCCTTTCGGATTGAATGTTTCATAACAAATTTTAACAATTCAATCGCTCGTATCAAAAAGAAATGAAGTTTAAAGTGAAAAACCATCACATTTTCTTAAAATTTTATGGCACATCAAATCTACATCAACACTTCACCACATCAAATTGCATGAAAAAAGACAGAATTCTACTCAAACTTAATGAGGAAGATACAACAAAATATGGATTATATATATAAAAGTAAATTCATACAAACCACAAAAGTAAATACAACTTATCTCACCTCCCTTTCTCCAAGCAAATCCCTAAGTTCATTTGAATCCTTTTCTTTCTTCTCTTCAACACTCAATTCTCTCTTTAGAATAGTAAGGAAGAAATAAACCCTCACTTTCCTCCTCCTCCTACACTTTTTAGAGAAGAATCCCTCATAAAACAACACCTAACACACACTCTCTTCACTTTTTTTCCTCTCCTCTTACTACACACACTCAAACACACTACTTTCTTTGGCGTCCATAATCGTCTATAAAAGTTTAGAAACAAATCTCCACCCTCAAAAAACGTCCAAATATATTGAATTTTTAATTCCACCAACATTGGGCGCCGGCGGCACTGGGCCGCCATTTAATTCTGAACTCTCTGGAATTGCGCGCCGGCTACGCCAGAAGACTGTTTTCTCCATTTTGCCTCTTTTTGCTCCAAATTCGTTCATCTTCGTTTCTTTTTGCTCCAATCACCTATATTCTTCATACCTGCAGCAAAATACGGTTAATACATTCCATTAAAAAGGCAATATCACCAAAAACGAGTTATTAAATCGTATAACAAAAATCTAATATATTTTTGGTGTATCAAAATCTCTCAAACTTAACTATTACTTGTCCTCAAGTAATTCTTTTACTACATAAAAATATAACTCAAAGTATTGAACTTTTCACTTATAGAATACTTTGATTTTTGATTCAAATGAATATAATAATAAGATTCTTAGAAAGAAGTTTAGCAACTCGTGTTAAAATTATAGGTATAAGAACATTTAGTACTCAAGTCTAAGAGTTTTAGTTTTCTATTCATTTCAAGATGAACCATAATTTGTTACATTAAGGGTGCCTGAAAGACTATATGAAAAAGAAGCTCATGCAAACTATATTAAAGTAAAGCAATACTTTTATATATAAATTCAGAAATGTAACAAATTTCTCCCTTTAGGTTGATTTAAGTAAAGCCAATTTTTGATTAGGCATCTCCTCACACATACTTTCTTTTGTTTTTCTTTTTTTTTCTTTTTTTTTCTCTCTCTTCACTTTTCTTTTTATTGTGAGGATTACTATATCTGAATAATATTTAATAAGCTAACTTCACTCTCATCTTCTAAAGTTAAAACTTGAAACACCTCTTTACTTTATAAATATATATCGCCTTATAATTCATCATAAAGTCACAAATCCTTTCTCCACACATAGTTCTTTAAGTTTCTTAACATTTCAAAAATACAGTATTCTTTACTTTAAATAGTCAACGATAGTTTAATCCTTTCATATTAAATATTTTAACATTATAAAATTAATCTTTATTACTATAAATTTTCATTCAAATCTGCCATAATATTTAAATGAAATAAAAAATTTAGTTATCTAAAGTTAGGTTCAACTACTAAAAGTCATATTATTAATTTTTGAAATTATATTAATTGAGAAAAAATAAGAGTTAATATTTTACCTTCTCTCAAACTTAAGTTTTTTCATTACATATAAATTTCAAAGGTAGAAAGTAAAAGACAACTAACCCTTTTGTGTTGGGATTTTGAAATCTTCTGAAGTTATGCTGATATTCATAAAAAATATTAAGCTAACAAGCATAAAACAGTTAGAAACAGTGATATATATATATATATATATATATATATATAACATTAAAAATTTTGCAAGGGTGAAGAAACATTAAACACTTAAATATTAAATATCCAACATAACATCACAATCTCAATACAAATCACTAAACAAACTAACACATAATTCATTACATTTTCATTTTTTCATTTTTTTAACACAAATACATTAACAAACTACACTAATCACAAAAACAACAACAAACACAACAAAGCATCAAAAAAAAAAAAAAAAAAAAAAAAAAAAAAAAAAAAAAAAATCATTAAAACTACTAATCATCATCACCACGACCGGCTTCTTCGTATGATCAAATGAAGGAACATAACTTGGCAACAGAAATATCACTCCGCAGTCTCCCCTTATGAATCCGACCCGAGCATCATGGTAAGCAATATCATACTCAACCCTCCTCCTCGTATAATCTTCATTCACATCACTTCTAGCCTCAAATTCATCCATTTTGCTAGCGGGAGTCTATCTATATCGGGGTATCTCCGAATCCTCAACTGCCTCCATAACATCAATAATGTAGGTGGCTCAGAAGTAGATGGTATGTCCTAGCTGGTAGTAGGAATATCAATATTTCTACTTTCTCCTTTCCCAACTAAATGAGACTCATAAGTACGAATAATGGTCTTGGTAATAGGCCTCAGTGGATGGACTAACTCCTTAGAACTATCAAACTCAACTCCGTACCATGCACATAATGCATGAATCGTGCACATATCCTATCCACCAAATGGGTTTCTCCTCTAGCAATAGTCTCGGATATCCTTAAAGATAATCGAACCAATATTAATTTGTTTCATAGTTCGAATAAAATAATTTAGAATCGTTCTATCTCTGGGTGACTTCATCGTGATGATAAGAAGGTAGCAATCTTGCAGAGATGAAATAGTGTCATGCTTCAAAGGCTACATTTAATTTGGAAGCAAGGAAATTAATCATATGTTTTTGCTTTGTTTTCCATTCCCCTCTTCCATCAGTAAGAAAAGCAATCACTTCTTTCATATTAGGTTCTCTCATATCAAAGTTTTCATATTCACAAAATCTCATCCCTCGTAATTGATAAAAATCATTAATATGCAGAGGGGTGAATTCTACCATTTTTCCTCGAACAAGCACATATTTTGTTTCAGTCCAAGGAAGATTTGCATAAAACTTTCAAACAAGACTCCATGACAAGACAATAGCATAAAATAACAAAATGTTTCTCAATTTCGAATGTAAATCAACTACTCTGCTGCATCCATCCGGATTTTCAAAAGCACGGTCTTGAATACACTCTTTGTTATAAAGGAATGAATTGAAATGGTATTGTGCTTTCACATTAACAAATCCTTTCTTCATCAAACTAGCCTTTCGCTTTCTCTTTACTTGTTTTGTGAGCCATGTGAAAATTTTTAAAAATTTGCAAGAAAATTCGATAAATTTCAAAATCACAATGTAGGAGTCTCCTAAAGCAAATCTAAGCAAGTAAGAGTTTAAATCATTATGGAAAATCTCAAAACTTCATCAAAATTTCCAAATTCTCGAATCTAAGTAATGCGAGAAATTTTCGCGTGAAAAATAAAAATTTTTAGTTTAGGGTGAAGCTCTTCCCAAGAGAAGACAAGATCCATGCTTTTTAAGCCTTGAAATCACCTTAAGTCCAAGATGTAGCAAGCCCTAGATCTCAAAAATGTGTCAAGCCGGAGGTAAAATTCCGATGGAAATGGCGCAAAATGGCTAGTCTTAAGGCAAAAATCACGAAATAAAGAGGGTTTTTGGGTCTTCCTATATTCAGGCGTCGGCGGCGCTCTATTTAAATTAATTCCCAAACTCTCAGATTGGGCACTGGGCCATGCCAATCTCGATGCCGGGCACCGATTAAATTTCCTCGGGTACTTAAAATTTTTGCAATTTCGATCATTTCAACGTTACGCTATCTCATGATTAGCCTCTTAAGCATCTACTTCATCAATTAAGCAACTAACTAACAACAAATATACACAAACAACACAAAACATCAATTTAATATATAAAATTCGCATTCCAAACATACACACTTACATTCATATAAGTTCATCAAGCCATACAATTTCAAAGATTACAAACACAAAGGCGATATCTAACGCTAAAAACTAATCACAAACACATAATCCAAGCATAATAAGTTCAATTACACACTACATAGTTAATCAAACAAATATTAATCACACCAAAACATAATAAAAGTACCGTATACTAAATATAAAGTAGAGTCATTACTCATCGTCACTTCCCGTAGTATCTTCTCCGATATCTTTAATAGATCGACGATGCACAAACAGATTATAGAAAATACTATACGGGAATTCATCACTTAATTCTCAGCAATCACATCATTCCTTTTCATCACATTTACCAAACTATCTTCGATTCGACCAGTGTATTCAAATTGTTTTTTCATCCTTCAATCCAATGGATCAAATAAATCAGAGATATTATTAATAACATTCATTAGATTTTGTACCTCTTTCTCCAACTTCTTGATCTTCTTCAAAATCACTTCGGGAACTTTCGAGTGAGCAGGTTGAACAGCTACGAACTCGAGATGGTCGATCCGTACCGTAGCTCATATCATTCTCATCTTCTATTGTGATGCTTATAAAGATTAGTCAGTCTATAAGCCTCCAAAAAGAAGCACTTTTCCCAACTTTCATATGAAACATGTGACTGATCGCAAAGAAGAAATATTGGTGAAGGATGTCCAAGCCCATAGCCCATATTTTCGATCCATGAACACCAATCCCAACACAAGATTTCACAATTATAACACTCAATATCTATCGGCCTCCCGTCAATAAAGTAATTTAAAATGACACTTTCTCACTTTACTAATTTTCATAGTAGGAAGTAACTTTGTAGAAATGAAGTAATGACATTGCTTCGACACCGGATTTAAAAATGCAGTTGAAAAACTTACAAATTCGTTGTCTCGTATCTCCCAATCTTCACTTTCATCCATCAAATAACGATAAATTTCATTCATATTGTCCCTCGCCGCATCAAAATTTAGATAATGGTAGATTGGCACGTTCTTAATCATAAACAAATCATTAATCTTCAAAGGAGGAATTGGCATAAACCTATCTCACACATACGAATTTTTGGCCGATTCCATGAAGATTCGCATAAAACTCTTTTACAACCGAAACGACTACAAATGGCGTAGTGTAGCATAACACTTCCCAACGCCTCTACATAATAATTTCTTCGTACAAGTATTCGAAATATCCATACCTCTATTCACAAAGCCTCTTTCTTTCGATAATCCTCCTCTTCATCATCACCTTGTTGAATAATCACTCGCGCCTCGAAACCGATGAATTTTCGTCGGCCAAAATCTTAAATCTCGGGGTTTCTATGGAGTTGGAATCCATTGGATGAAAATTTTGAATGAATCCTTTCGCTTTTTGAGTTTAGGGGTTAAAAACACGCTGGGAGTACTAGGATGAAATCCCGCCTAAAACCGCTAAAATCGTATTTCAAAACTCTAGAACCGGCTCGTAACTCTGCGTTTTCAAATAGCCGCCGAATAGGGCGTCGGCTGCGCCCAAACCCTAAAATTAAGTGCATCTCTTTGGAATAGGGCACCATCGGCGCCAATGTTCAAAATTGCACCAAACTTCATTTTGGTCCGAAATATCCTATTTCTTGATATGATCCAATAATTTCCAATCATTCATGATATTTACAAACGAGTATAACTCAAATATTACTAACTACAGACACAACTACTAAAAACAAGCAAACAAACATAACAAAGATAAATATAGGTTGTCTCCTACAAAACGTTTGGTTTAACGTCGTAAGCCCGACAAATAAGCCGCTATTCAGATGACTTAACATTAAAACCTCTTTTAAAATCTAAATTTCGATACTCTTCAAAATAAGGTTTTAATCTATGCCCATTAACTTTAAATATTTTTTTAATTTTTGAATCTCTTTAACATCAACAAAATTTCCTCAAAAGTATAAACTTTTATAACAAAGAAGAGGTCATATCCACTAAACTTTAGTTTTTCAGGAAATAATTTCAATCTTGTATTGTATAGCAAAAATTTATGTCCAAGTTCAAACTTCTTTCTTAATATCTTCCGATAATATCATAATTTCATTTTCTCCTTATATATCAATGTCAATATAATAAGATTCATTTCTAATTTCTTCCAGTTCATTCAATTGCAAAAATCTCTTCTCACCTGCATTCTTTAAGTTAAAATTCAAATATTTTATCACCCAATACGCTTTATGCTCCAATTCTATAAAGAAGCGGCAAGTCTTTCTAAATGTTTCCGTATATAAGGAGACATTCCAATAGTAGTCTTATAAGCAGTCCTATATGCCCATAATGTAGTATCTAATCTCACAAACTAATCTAATTTGTGAAGATCCACAATTTTCTCCAAAATTATTTTAATTTCATGATTAGACACTTCGGCTAAACCACTAGTTTGGGGATGATAAGCAGTATATATTCTATGAATAATTTTATATTTCAACCAATCTCTCGAATCTCGATTACTCCTTAAATGAAATCCACCATCAATTATGATCGCTTCCGCATTCTTTATCTTCGTAAAAATATTTTCGATTAAAAACTTCTAAACACTCCGAGCATCATATCTAGGTATAACAATTGCTTCAATCCATTTTGAGACATAATCAACAACAATTAATATATATATATATATATATATATATATATATATATATATATATATATATATATATATATATATATATATATATCCAAATGAAGTTGAGTGTTACCCCATAAAATCCAATCTCCATACATCAAAGCACTTCAACTTCTAATGTAAAATTTAGATGTATTTCATTTCTTCTAGAAATATTACCTACTCTCCGACATAGATCATATGATTTTATATATATGTATACATCCCTAAAAATAGCAGCTAACAAAATCCGTATCAGAATATCTTATACGCAGCTTTATTGGGCACTAAAATGTCCTCCAAATTCCGAATCAGCGACAACTCTAAATAATTGATTCAATTTCTTCATATGGAACATCTTTCTAATAATAAGATTCTTACACTGTTTATATAGATAAAGCTCATCCCAAAAATAAAATCTACAAGATCATATCTAAATTTCTTTTGTCATTAAGCCATAACAGTGACAAAATATCACTTACTAAATAATCTACAATATCAACATACCAAGGCAAATTCTTTTATTTAATATTGTAAAGTTGCTTATCAAGGAAAGTTTCTCTCGTAATTTCCTTCTCAAATTCGTATGCTTTATAATATCTGGGCTTCAGATAAATTTTCAAAGAATTCGATTATCGTTCATTTTCTATCAACTTCGCAAAGTCAAATTTCGCATTAGAAGTATTCATTCGATTAATCTTAGTTTTGCATTCTTCTTTTGTATTTAAATATTCGATAGCTAAATAAAGGTGTAATGACTATACATTTGGGCCCACCAGATAAAATTCATACTTTTAAACCATACACAATGCCTAATAATTTTATTTTCTTTAATGGCAATTAATCCGAGCTTCATTAAAAGTTTTACTAGTATAAATAAATTTGAACATTTTATCATACATTCGCCCTAAAGCAACTTCAATCGCAAAATCATCGAGTCTATTTCTCCTAACGCGAAACAGCTTGAGTGAGGAAGTGATTGGGCTTTTTCTTTTAATACTAAAAGCATTCAAACATTCTTCATTAAAATCAAATTTGTTATATTTTTCTAAAAGTTGACACAAAACTTAAGTTTAGTAATTTTCGAAATCTTTAATATAACGCCCGTAAAATCCAAAGATTTCCTAAGAAACTCCTCACCTCTGAAGTAGAAGGCGGAAATTTCTCAATAACCCGAATTTTTGCACAACCCATACTCAAAATTCGGTAAATTTTATGTCCAAGTACGATTCCTCTTGTAACCATAAATTGATATTTTTTCTAATTTAGAACTAAATTTGTTTTCTCGCAAAGCTCCAAAACTTTTTCTAAGTTATTCAAACATATGTCAAATGGAGTTCCAAATACAGAAAAAGGATTCATAAATAATTCTATTCCATTATCAATCAGATTACAAAAAATATACATCATACATCTTTGAAACATTGCAGGTGCATTACATAATCGAAATGACATTCTTCTAAAAGAAAAAGTTCCATAAGAGCTATCAAATTTAGTCTTTTCTTGATCCTTAGGAGCAATAAGTATTTGATGATAACCGGTATATCCATCCAAAAAGTAATAATACTTGTGTCTAGCAAGTCTATCAAACATTTGATCTAGAAAAGGAAGAAGAAAGTGATCTTTCCTAGTGGCAGCATTTAATTTTCTATAATCGATGCAAACTCGCCAGCCATTAACTTATTTTGTTGGTATAATTTCATTACGTTCATTTACATCAACAAACACTCATTCTTTTAGGACACAATGAATCGGACTTACCCAAGCACCGTTCGAAATTGGATAAATAATTCCGCATCAAGCCATTTTAAAATTTCCTTCTTAACTATTTCTTTCATCATTGGATTTAATCTCCTTTCAAGGGATCAACTTCCGGGTTTATTTTGTTCATCCAACAAAATTCTATGCATACAACATCGAAAGACCGATTCTTTTAATATCGGCTAAGGTCCAACCAAAAATCTTTTTGTATCTTTTTAAATTATCCAATATTTTTTGCTCTTGATATTTATTTAAATCCGAAGATACAATAACTGTTAAGGTAGATGATTCTCCTAAGAACATATATTTCAAATGATTAGGAAGAATTTTCATTTCAAGTTCAGGAGGGTTTATGATAGATGGAATTAAACTTTTATCATCACTTTTCATAGTTTCCAACATTTCAAATCTTTCTTGAACATAGTCTAAATCTTCATTCATCATATCATGAAAATCATCTTTAATTTCGTTATCATCCTCACCTTTCAAATTTTCATATTCTATTTTCTCTTCCAACATTTCTTTAAAATGATCATCTCTCAAATAATCATAGATTTCCATTCGAAAGCATTCATCATCTTTTTCTATTGAGGGATATTTCATGGATTTCAGAATAAAACTCACTTCTTGATCATTAACTCTCATAGTTAATTCTTTTTTTTTGAACATCAATCATAGCTCTTCTAGTGACAAGAAATGGTCTTCCCAAAATAATTGAGATTTCTTTATCTTCCTCCATATCTAACACAATAAAGTCCACATGAAAGATAAATTTATCCACCTTCACTAATACATCTTCCACAACTCCTTTGAGATAAGTAATTTAACGATCAACAATCAAGAGTCACGTATAGGTGAAATTTCTTTTATTCTCAATCTTTTGAAAGTTGATGAAGACATAAGGTTAATAGTAGCTCCATGATCACATAAAGCTCTTCCGAAAAAATTTTCACCTATAACACGGGATAGTGAAACTACTAGGGTCTTTAAGTTTTTCGGGAAGCTTTTTCTGAATAATTGAACTACAATCTTAGCTAAGTGCAATAGTGTGTGATCTATGAACTTTTTCCTTTTAAGAATATTCTTCATAAACTTCACATAATCAAGTTTTTGTTCTAATGCTTCAACAAAGGGAATATTCACAATATATTTCTTGAGGATTACTAAAAATTTTGTAAATCGGTTATCCCTATTTTATTTTTTTAATCTTTGTGGAAAAGGTGGGTGTGTTTTTTCTACAAATAATTTTCTACTTCGGTTCAAGCGGATATTCTAAGTCTCGGGTATATTATATTAGTTCCTTTTTTCAATTTCCACTTTCTTTTTCCTCGGCTTTAACTTCTTTTGTATTCGGTTTCTAATTCTTTCCACTCCTTCATCGAACAACCTTAATTTGCTCGTTTCGATCTTTTGGATTGATCTCAACATTACCGGGAAGAGTTCTCGAAGGTCTATTATTAAGCGCAAGTGAAAATATGTCCTAATCGATTCTCAATGTTCTTAATCGCAACACTCGAGTTTGTAATCGATTACCCATATTTAAAATTAATTCTTCGCAGACAACTTCTCTTTTCCTTAAATGACGGGTTACTATTGTAACCGGAGGATAAGAAGGTCTAAAGTTTGTGTTTCCTTGGTTATTCAAATTTCCTACCGTTCATAGAATCGTTTCTCCTATCATGTGGTCAACAATGTTGTTATTATTCCAGCTAAAAATCGATGATTTTCAAACTGTGGATTATATATAATTCAAATAAGGATTGTTGGGTCTATTATTTATAACATTTAAGGTCTCATAAGGCGTTTGAGATTATGTTATCTGTTCTAATGAATTTTCCTCTAACATTGAGGGTATTTGAGATTAATCTATTATGTATTGATCTATTTTCTTCGAAAGGACAACAATTTGACAGACTATCATAATTATATCATCAGAATCATGAATACTAGCTACTCTCTTAGAATTACCCGTTTAGAGGGTCATTGAAAATTGTTAGTAGCATCTCTTCTATTAACGAATATGCTTCATCAAAAGGTTTAGATATTAATGATCCACTAACAACAACATCTATATTCGATCTCGTAGATTCCACTAATTCATTATAAAATGTTTCAATTATTAACCAACTGCAAAGCATGATGCGAGCACTGCAAGAAGATTTTTAAATCTTTCCCAAGCTTCATATATTGATTCCCCTTCAAATTGATCAAAATATGTAATATTATTTCAATTAAGTTATTGAGGGAAATATTTTGGATGTAAATTTTTGTGAAAGTCTCAAGTTCGATAGATCCAGGTTCTAACGAATTTAACTACACTTTAACTTTATCTTTTACTGAAAAAGGAAAAATTCTAAGTCTAACATTATCATTCGACACTCCATCATATTTAAAAGTAGTACACAATTTTAGAAAACTAGCGATATGTAAATTAGGATCTTCGTTTGGTGTTCCTCCAAATTAATTATTTTGTACCATTTGGATAATAGCAAATTTAAACTCAAAATGAATTGAAGAAAGAACACGTAATTTTGATAGTTAAGTGAATTTCTTCTACTGTTGGGTTCACATAATCTCTTAAAGGTCTTGGTATATTTTGATTGTTCGCCATTTTGTGAGAATTTTCAAATTTTTTTTTGTTTTCGAATTTTTCTAACAGTAGCTCTAATTATGAATCGTAAGACACTAAACTTACAGATCCAATCCTACGCATATAAAGTTACATAAAATACACTAAAAAGTAAACAAGCACACACACACAATCAAGAAATTACAAAGTAAAGGTTTTCAAATACTACAATTTTACCGCTTACCATTTTATATCTTCACTTTAAGAACACTAAAAACTTGACTCAACATACTAGTGTCGAATGCGCCGCTCTAACGTTAATATTCAACATAGTCACTGGGCTTTCACAATAACATCAATTTAATAATGAGGCGCTACTCGCATACGCAAGTATACATATCTTTCAAGTAACATGTATTCTTAGGTGAAGTCCCGGTTATCGATCCAACGAGGAAGGTAGGAACTTTATCAATATATAGCAAATATTTGAAATCCAACACTCAATTCACAATGCTAGTGCAAGTACTATTAAAGTTGCTAATGCAAGGATAACCACGACTAAGTTAACTACAATTAATTTTAAATTTCTAAGCAGAATTAACTAACATACACTAAGCTTTGTATCGAAATGTTCTAATATGGAAAATTATCTTTCCTCTTGTATCGATTCGTGACGAGTGATTGATATAGACTGATAATAAATTTGTATCAGGCTAAATAAGAAAGAATTATATTCTTTACCCCTCGTCGTAGCATTCTCTCTTCCAAGTACTTAAAAAACATTGGAAAATCCTAGGTTTAATCACTAAATCTAAGGTTAGGCTGGGAGGATACTGCCTCTCACTTCAGAGATCCCACTTCCCATCACCTGAAGGCTAACCCTCACTTTAGTTATCAAACTTTAGGACCAAATTGGGGATTTCAGTATGTCACTCTAAATCTTTCAATTCGACGCCCATCAAACCATATGTCCCTATTTATTTGTACTCAATTCCCATGAACTACGCAACTCATTCATGGACAATGAATGGATTCTCCAATATTGTTGTAGAACACTTAATTCTTTCAGATTGAATGTTTCACAACAAGTTTTAACAATTCAATTAGTTAGATCGAAAAGTAAATGAAGTTCAAAGCGAATAACCATCGCAATTTCTTAACATTTTATGACGCATCAAATCTACATCAACACTTCACCACCTCACATTGCAAGAAGAAAGACAATTTTATGGCGCATCAATTTAAGGAACATTTTTTGAACAATTTTAGTGTTGGGAGACTTGAAAATATATTAAGTGTGCCTTAGAGTTAGAGAACACTTAGTGAGCAATTTGGAGTTTTCTTGTGAGTGTAAGTGTGAAGGAAAAGTGTGTATGTTGAGCTAAGGAAAGGAAGGATACATAGAACAACTCTAAGAAAATGGCTAAATTTGGGTTTTTTCCTTCTATACCTTAGTATAGTCTATTGTTTAATTTTGCAATTTTCTTATTTTAGCAAGCATGTATGGGCACTAGATGTAACTTTTTTGGATTTATGATTTATGTAAAGTTTTTATATTAATTATGCTAGAAGTTTTTTATTTAAATATTTCTATTGTTGTTTGTTTTACTTCGAATATAATTTAAATACTTTAACCAAACATATTTTAACATTTTGTTTGATCTTTTGAATTCGACATAATCTATGTGGAATATATAGGATGAAACAATCAATTATTTGAGTACATAAGCATGTAATTCTTAGTGAATTACAATCGAGAATGGAATATCAAACAGTGATATTATTTGCATTAATCAGGGTAAACATATATCTAATTAGTAATAAGATGATTAGGTCTCTTAATTTTCAACGGAGATTATGAGACATTTTTTCCTTGTTTGGCAACAAAATTGTAGAAATGTTTAACACGTTTCTATAAATGGGACTTCAAATTATCATAAATATATATAATTATTTCAATAGAAGAGTAGATTTTATATTTTAAGAAATATTTTCTCTTTGATTTGAATTAAAATTGGCTATAATCTAAATGATTTAAAATTTTTGTTTTGGGTTATCTATTGAAGATCTGAATATGCATATAAGTTTCTTAGAAATTTGTGTTATATTTAAGTATGATGGAGTCTATGATGATCCTATTAGACTTGGGTTATTTTCATTTCTCTTAAGAGATAAAACTAAGATATGGTTCAATTTATTACCCTCAGGATCAATCACCACATACACTGAACTAGCACAAAATTTGTAGCCAGGTTCTTACCATCATCTAAGACTTCCAAGCTTAGAAATAATTTAACAAGCTTCACCCAATTACATAACAAGTCAATTTATGAACTTTGAAGAGGCTTAAAGAGTTATTAAGATAAATATTTGTATCATGCCTTTCCTAATTTTTTAATTATACAAATTTTTATAATGGACTCTTATGTTAAATGAAATCAATTATTATTGTTGCAACCAATAGCTCTCATATGTCTAAGCCTTTAAATGAGGCATATACTTTTATTGAAGAAATGATCACTTAAAAAATTTTAATAGCCCTAAAAATAGTTAAGCTAAGAAAATAGCTAGTATGTATGGCATAGGTATGAGAGGAATATTCGTAGATTACATCGGAAAATGCTTGCTCTATTTCCACTCCCCTAACTTGAGCTAAAATTATCAGATACATGCGCAATTCAATATAAAGTACCTTTTGACCATACATCAATACGCAATTCATAAACTTTTATTCCCGAAGATTAACTTGAGCTAAAATTATCAGATACATGCGCAAGTTTTTTTTTTTTTTTTTTTAAAAAAAAAGTGGAGATAGTAAGACCCGAAATCAAACAAAATTCGGAAAAAATCGAGTAGCCATAAAACCTGGAGATCCATGAGCAACGCCATATGCCTCGAAAGTAGGTTCGGCATCGTAGATTGAACCCTTGTAAACCATATTCTTCTTGGGATTCCACTTATCGCGGATGAATCCACCCCACCGCCTTCCCTGGACGTGCATCCGCTCGTACCCCTCGCCATCGAACCAACCCTCGCGGTCCTTACTGAGCTCAAATTCCGTCCATGTAGCCGAAAATGGTGATCCATCCGGTGGCGGCGGGAGTGCACCGACGAATGCTGCGAAAGCAAGATCGTGGTTGCCGCATAGGAAAACGTGGGACTGGTTGGGGTAACGAGAGGAAAGGGAGGAGAGGAATTCGAGGACTTCACAGGTCTGCGGGCCGCGGTCGCAGTAGTCGCCGAGAAAGATAACGCGGGCAGTTTGGAAGGCGGCTGTGCCGACAGCAGCCTCGAGGTTGGCCCAAAGGGATTGGAGCTTGGAAAAGAAACCGTGGATGTCTCCGATACACAGCACCGTCCTAGCCGGTGGCTGCCCAACGGCGTTGATGCCAAGGGATTCTCCCATTTGGTAAAGAAGATGCAGCAGAAATGATGCCCCGCGCCCCTTTCGCTGGTTTTGAAGGGAAGAAAATGCGGAGGAGGATGCGCCTCCTGCGATTTGTTTCTAGAAACGTGGATGCTTGTGCGTTTTAAAAACTTGGGTATATATAAAGAACATAAAAAATATTAAGTTTGATACATAGCATTCAAAATATCTCAAGTAAAATAAAAAATATCACATCTACTTAAAGTAGCTTAACCCCATCACAATGTTGCATGTTTGTGACCCTTGGCCTCATATCTTTAGTTGAATCTCTAAAGAAGTGGCTCTATGTGTGGTTTGCATTCTCATGAGCAGGATAGTAGCAACACATGTACCGTGCACGTGTGCGTGCCAAAGCAAAGAGAGCACAAAGTGTATTTTAAAAGCCCTAAAATAGCCGCGGGACAGTTTTTTCTGTAAAAATGACCAAACCACCCATGTTTGTTAAAACTGTTTGTCAATCTACCTATTACTAAATTTCACCAGAATTTGCACCGACGAAGCACAAGAAAGTGAATCAGAAGCTTATCAAATAAATGTGAAAGAAATTTTTACACTAATTTTTCTTAAATGCGAAAGTAGCAAGATCAATCGGGACGGAACCTGGACGACGAGGAAGAAGGAGGAGCGGGATTACTAGGGCTACGGGCTCGACGAGGAAGAAGGCGACACACCGGCTCGATGAGGAAGAAGGCGACACAGCGATATCGAAGAAGGAGGAGAGGGATCGCTAGGACTGCGAGCGCGAAACATGGACGACGAGGAAGAAGGCTCGAGACCGTCCGCTAGGTCTTCTTCGAGCGAGGCGACTCGAATATCAGCGTCACGAAAGCTGGGGCCGAGGGGTCTATCCTGCGGCCCGCTTTCACCCAAATTATCGAAAACTTTCCCTCGAAGCTGCGAACCAAACAGACGAGCTTCAGACGAAGCCACTGCGACGCCCCGCGTCACGGCAAAAAGTCAGAACCAAACAGACCCTTAGGTTGGGTGAGAGTGGAGTAATTCTATGTGAGTGAAGATGGCAACCTTAGCAACGATTCGAAAATTAATAAAGAAAACTAATGATGTGCTATGCGCGTATATGATAAAATTTTAGCGTGAGATATTTAAAATTCAATATTTTATATGTTATGTAAATTTCATTTTTAAAAATAGGCATTTAAACTATAGAGAATAATTGAAATTTATTTCTCCTGAAAATATGCAAGTTTTTCACCTAAATGTAGCAAATTAAATCTAATAATAATATAATAATAATACATAAAAAAATGAAGTAGACACGATTTTTTTAAAAAATAAACATCTCTCTCTTATCCATGAGAATGCCAATATAGAGCTAATATGAAGATGGAGAAAAGAAGGTGAAATCAATTACACTAGGAATAGAAAAACATAAATGATATATAAAGTTAGAGAGGGAACAACAGAGGGAGACATGAATGGAGCCATAGTCATTAGTGGAGATGTAACGTGAAAGTGACTGGTGGGCTAAGCGGATCCAATAAAAATGAGGAGGGAAAGGCAGAGGAGAAGTTGAAGTAGTGTTAAAGAGGCAAAATAAGTTCGAGTTAAGCTAAGATAGTCAGAGAATCATAAGAGGAGGACATGCGAAGTCGCTAGTAATGAGTATCGAGGGAATGCGTCAATGACGGAGATAGAGAAGGGATACACAGTCAACCTCAAGCTACGAGAGCGATACATGTGACAGTTTATTTTAGGTGACATGGTTAATTTTGAAATGCATAGAAATATAAAGATTTTTTTGTATTTTTAATAACTCAAAATTTCAATTTGCATTAATTTTATTTAAAAACAAGCAAATTTAATGGTTAGAGAAGTATGTGGACAAAATAAATAGAGGCCAAAACAATCAAATTTGAATTCAACAATCTATTTTGATTCAACCTAAATAAATTTTTATAAAATAAATAGATACCTAAACAATAAGTTCAGAGAAGTATGCAAAATTCTTGAGCTTATGTTAGAATGTTTGTGATTTAGCATGTATGTTCTATGGTATTTAAATAGATGGTTAGAGATTTATAAATTTGTTGAGCTGACTTATCTTAATGAATATGCATCAAGAATTATCTTATTGTAAACATGTTTGACTTGTGTTTGTTAAGGGAAGTTGGATTTAAACATTGGGGAGTTCCATGGATTCATCGGTAGTGTAGATAGAGTAGATGTGTTGGATGAGTCTTATGAAATTTAAACTGTGGGATTTTTTAGAGTGTTAAAATTTGCCTTGTAGGAGGGAAGTAGTTTAAGTATCGATAAATACTAAAAGGGTAAGCCATCAAGTTTTTTCATGTGAGTGTGCACAAGCATTTTTACACTGCTATACATAAATGAATAGTAATCTCATTCAAAAAATAAAAGGTTACATGACATGATACATATACAATTTCTCCTCATTTTATCATCAAATTATTGATTATGCGAGTAATTTATGCCAATCATATGATTTAGTGATATGTTTGGCAACTAAGTGAAAATATCTAAGCAAAAGAGATTGCTGAATTCAAAATTATCTGTGAATCACACCCAAAGAATAGAGCGTAAGAAGGGAGAGAGAGAGTCTGGGTGAAATGTTAAGATAATGAACAGTAATATGAGGTAATTAGGGTCTTCTCGGGCCTCTTAAATTTGTTTTATTCATAAATTGATCCTCCATTTATAGGGGTACGGGGTTGGGGGTTGGGGGGTAAAATATCTGAACTTAACAGCTTATGGGAATGTTCCATTGATATTTTTGATATTTGCATGTATGAGCTCGTCATGCAAATGTTGTTTGGGTCGACAAGCTAAGCTCAAATGGCTTTAGGTTAGGAGAGTCAGCTCAACTGACTGAATTGGGTCAGTCATATAGGTCAGATCAGTCATTCAAGCTACAGGTCGTTGACCCAATGCTATATATATACGTACTAAAAATTCAATCCCCGGCAACGGCGCCAAAAACTTGACCCGCAATCCGCTGATGACAAATATAATAATTAATGCTTTCAAATATATGTAATAGATAATAATAGCAACTAGTGTATACAAATATAATTTTATCGAAAATATTTTACACACTAGGGAGTACTACGCAAGTATACGTATCGTATCAAGTAATATAGTAGCTTTGAAACAAAGACCCCAAGCATCGATCCCACGAGGAGTGAGTTATGGATTTTTAAATATTTTAATTTTATTTTTATGTATTTCTTTTATAGTTTATAAATTTGATATTTTTAATTTACTAGATGCAATAATAAAGCAAGTAATGAAATGATTGATGTAAATAAGCAATAAGAACACAACTTTCTTCCGTTCAATTAATCCAAGATTTTCTAAGATAATGATAATATTCGTGGAGAATATAAATTTATAGTATTGTGTCAAATAGAAACATTCATATTCTTTACCCTTTCGATCCAGGTATAACGAGCATCACAGCTATATAGATCGAGTCCGGATGTATTGTTAGTAGAATGGGTTAATCTAGGCTCACACTACTAGATGTCCAATGGTGGCTATGGTCGGCCCTACTAGTGACCCTTTCCTTCTCTATAAACCAAATCACAAGAATTTAGTCTGTCACTCTAAAAACTTATTAATTCTACGCCCATTATATAATATCTTCCTATTTATTTGCACTTCACCTTGAATAACCCGCACAAGGCCTTCGACTACCCAAGGATTCATGTGATATCTACTAGTTAAGAGTTCATCTCCTTTTAGGTATCAAAACTCTTCAACATATTTTAACAATACAAGTGATCAATTTGTAAAGTAAATGAAGATCCGGTATTAATATCATCACAATGTTTTAAAATATAAATAGTTTTTAATTCTCCATCGAATTTTATATTATCTTATTTATCTTTTCATAATTGAAAGAAGAAAGTAAACTAACTATTCAGAACACATTGAATTTAAACAACAAAACATGATAATAAAACTTTGAATAAAATTACAAATACTTATCTCAAGTGTTTCTCCTACTTAACCTCTGAATTCTTCTGACTCCAAAGCAAATAAACTTCAAAAGCACCAACTCTTTAAACTCTCAATACACACTTTAAATAAACTCACTAATTAATAAAAGTGGCCCTAAAGTATTTCTCTAATTCTCCCTTTAGAAGGGGCTCTAGATAGGAGGATGTAGGGGGCATTTTTCTCTGAAGGAGTACCCTCCTATTTATAGGCTTCAAGGGTTGCCATGAGGCACCTCTTCAAAATGTGTCCACATTCAATGAATCTTCTAGAAGGTGTGTCTGGCGCCTAGGCGCCGGAATCTGGAGCCTAGGCGCCGGACTCTGCGTCCAGTTCTTTGCACCTCTCACTTTGGATCGCACCTCTTCGCGATTAAAACCGTTTTCAAGCATCTAAATACATTGTATCACATGTCCTATAAACCAGGAACAACTGCTAGTCTTCTAGAAGATCCAATAACCACTAACACCGTCAAAATAACAGTCCAAAAGTCGTCAAAAATCTTGACAGATCCCGTATCGACCTGGCGCTTAGGCGCCGGATTCTGGCGCCTAATAATTTTGAAAATTTTACATTTTGGCTCCATTTTTGCTCCTTTTTGCTCCTTTTTCACTTTTTTTTCTTCTTGAACATTTTTCCATCACCTATATCCAAAAACACAAAAATACCTTTCATTAAAGCATAATATCCATAAAAATTTGATAAAAATCAAGGCATAAAAATGGGTATTTTTTTATGGATCAAAATCCCCCAAACTTAAATGTTACTTATTCTCAAGTAACCCTTTTTACTATATAAAATGTATAACATTTGGAATGAAAGATAAATATTTAAGACTCCTTGTAATTTTTGATCTTATAAAGGCTTTAGTAAATCATTAACCAAATTTCACTAACTAAGTCTAATTTTAAGAATTTAAAGAATATTCAACTACCAAATCATAAGACTTCAAAAATTTTTCATTCATTTCGAAAATAATAGAAGTTTATTATATTAAGATCACATAGATTATTTAAAAGAAAAAGATTTTCATGAAAAGTCTTTCTTCAATAAAGATTCATGCATGAAAATTAAGTAAAAGTATGTAACTAGTTTTCTTCATATAAGATAATTCAAGTGAAGCCAATTTTTGATTAGGCATATCCTCAAGTTTCTCCTATTTTTCTCTTTTTTTTTCACAGTGAGGATTACTGTATCTGGCTAGCGTGTTAATGATTTTGAACTTCACTATCCTTAACTTATATTTTCAAACTTTTACATTTTCACTTAATTATTATAACATGAATAGAATTTCAAAAAGATTTTCAATCTTTTCTTTTTCAAGTTATAATTTTTTATTTCTTAATACTTCTAAAATTCAATTATTTTTGTTATGAATAGAAAAATTTCTTAATCTTATTATTCTTTAAGTTAAATAATTCTATTCTTAAAATCAATCAAAGTTATTAAAATTTTGGTTAAGTCCACTAAATTATTTATAATTTCAAAAATTTAAGTGATCTTAAATAGATTATTCATTCCTTATGTTATGTTAAGATTTTTTTTAGAAAATATTAGTTTATTAAGGACAAATAAAATTTAAATTTGCATGTATTTTCTCTTCTCCCAAACTTAAGTTTTGGTATATCATGAGAATAATAAAGTATGAGAGAAAGAAAAGTATAATTTAAAAAGGAATTTTATAAGCATGTAAAAAAAATTCTAGAAAGAAATATAATTTACTTCTACACATGCTTTTTATGAATATTACAGAAATAAAGGAGCTTATAAAAGTAAGCAGGCTCAAAAAATTTATATAGCAGTAGTTGAATTAAATAACTATATTACTACACGTAAATAAAATAACATTACTAACTATTCTAGAATACTAGCGATGAAGTCGAAACCAAAAATAAACACAAATTCATTTAAATTTCGATCCGCAACTAAATATCTAAAACAGTCTCAACATCAAATAATTCATACAAAGTCTCATAAACAAATCTAAACTAGTAAACAGCAGAAACAACAATCGATACTAGCAAACAAAAACTAAACTAACAACGTACTCAAGACATCTCGCAGGTAAATCAAGCCACTAATCACCGTCCGTAGCCTCGTCATCGTCATCACCAAAAGAAAACTCCACATCCATAGGATCAACATATGGTGAAAATCTAGGACAGGTGGGAAACTGAATATCATGCTCACCCTTCAAGAATCTGACTAAAGACTCTGAATACTCAGCGTCATATTCACTCATCCTCTGAGTGTAATCAGATAGGTGATCAATCTTCTTATCCATAGTATCAACTCTGCAGTGAGTTAGAAATAACTCATTCTCGTCGTCTGTAAATCGATCATGCATCGATTCCCAAAAACTAGACAATGGCTCAGCAAGTAGAAGTAGAAGGTCCGGAAGTGGAAGCTCTACCCGGAGTAGGTGCGAGTGTAGAAGGGTCGTATATCACTTCCCACGAAGACGATCATAGATACTAACACTCTCCTGCCCAATTGGCTTGGTTAACTTCAGCTTCTCCTCAGAAATATCAGCAGCGACTCCATTGTTCACACATAAAGAATAAATCAGAGATGGGAATCCTAGTCCTACAGAAGTACTGGATCTAGCAGTAGACTTCACATAATCATAAATAATACTGCCGACATCTATCGGCTTCTTCACCTGAATGAAGTAGTTTAAGATAGCTCGATCTCTATTCACTTCGCTCAGGTGGTTGGAAGGTATAAGTCTTGTAGAAATAAAGTAATGCCATGACTTTAAAATACCATTTAACTTAGAAGATTTGAAATTTACCCGTTTATCGTTCCGGATCTTCCAAGCTCCAGGTGTCGTCGACCAAATAAGCAATAATCATCTCAAGATCTCCCTCAGATGGAGATAATCCAGAATAGAGGCACTCGATGGTAGGTGGCAGTCCATAAAAAACATTGATCCTTTCTGGAGTAAATCCTACTCCAAAACCTCTGACGAAGACTTCGTAGTCTTCCGCATCCAAAAAATTAGCATAAAATTCGCGCACGACTAGAATAACAATGAACAGCGGTGAAATAACAGAATCGTTTCCAGTTGTGCGCAACGATCATGTTCTCGATCATTTCACCGGGATTGTAAAAGCTTCGCTCTGAGATAAATTTTCTGTACGTCGCAAATTCGTGATATCGAAAATGCGCTGCCGCAGTCGCAAACTTGCTACTGTCAAAAATTTCTTGTGCCTTTCCTCGCTTAGATTTCGGTGTCATCTAAACGTGAAAGAAAACACAAATAAATTAAGGAATCAAAGATTTAAACTCTTTTTAAGCTTAAGAAACTTAAGATGAGTTTATAAATTCATGGAGAAACACTAAAAATCAAAATTTTTCTCAAAATTTTGGTTTTTAGTAAAAAATAGGAAAAACTATGGTGAAAATAAAAAATAAATGGATTAGAGTGTTGATCTGACCTTGAGATGAAGAAATCAAGTGATTTCGGGCTCAAAATCTTGATGTTTTGACCTTAAAATAGATTTAGGAGGTGGGTTTTCGCGAAAAAGAGGAAGAAGATGAAGCTTAAGTGTCAAAAATGGCTAATGGGGGTTTAAATGGTGTTTTTCGGGTAAGCATGCCGAACCGGCGCCTAGGCGCCAGACTCGCCTTTCCAAAAAAATCTCTTAAAAATTTTATTTTCCACCAAAATTCATAAATTAAACTTCTAATTACTCATATAAGAGTATTGCTTCAGTTTCCATCTTCCAAAATATTTTCCAAAAAATTTTAAAAATTAAAAATTAAATCTACCAATTAAACACAAGTTTAAATCAAACTCTTCTAATTCCATTCACGATTTTCAATTTCGGACTCAATACAATTCAGATAAGTATCATGACATGATTCAAGTTCTAACAACAATCAAACAACACAAATTTGAAAGCAAATACAACACACATTGAACATGAAAGCAAACACACAAACAAACACAATCGATTCACTAAATCGATACAACGACACACTAGATAAATCACAATCTCACCACATCACTATCTAATTCCCATTATCTTGGCAAGGAAAACTATTCAGCCCACTTGGAAAGAATACTAATGTCCTCGGAAAATCCGTAGCTGTTTTCTCGTCGATCCAATTGTTCTTCGCATACATCTCCACTTGAGCATCTTGATAAGCCGCTAGATGATAAAATTGAAGTTTCGCCTGCCATTCCAGATGTTCAATTTGATGATACATCTCATGGAGGCGATCTCCAATGTTTTTAAACTCTGCTTCAAATTTATCTAGACGACTAGAAATTTTCTCCAAACTTACAGTGATGAAACCATTGAAGTTGGGTTGAGGATCCTTTGAAACTTGTATTTAGCCTCTTCTCTAAGATTTCTCCTCTCCATTTCTTCAAAAATCTTCTCTAATCTCTCAAGAATGGAGTGTATGGGTCGAAATAATGATTGCATAAGGATTGGAGATGAAGATAGGGTCATTTATAAGAGAAAATCGTGTGAAAAACTGAAGATTTTTTGTTTTTACACGATCCAGTAACTGTGGCGCTTAGGCGCCGGACCCATCGACACATAGTTTTACTCTGGCACTTAGGCGCTAAATCTGGCGCCTAGGCGCCGGAAGCATCTACTCCGTTTCGCGTAACGTCAAATTTCAAAGTTTCGTTCTCCAAAATAGGTAGTTTAGAATGGTAAGATCAATATAGACTCAGTAACACAAATTATAAGCAATCCTAATGAAGGTTAACTTGATCTCCTTTTTACTCATATATGAAATAGAGTGATCCAATGTCTAAGCTTTATATAATTCGAGATAATTTTCAACTTAAGTCAATAAAGACTTGTTAGCATTCAAATTTTCTAAAATAATTTAAAATTAAACAAGACCGAGGCATAACCTTACATTACAAATGTAAAAACACACAAAACAACAAATAACTATGGGTTGCCTCCCACAATGTGCTTGGTTTAATGTCGTCAGCCAGACCTAATTAAGTCTTTTAATCAGGTAGACCCAACTCATAAGCCTCTTTATAAATCTTTTTAAAATCTCCCAAATAAGGCTTCAGTCTTAATCCATTAACTTTAAAAAATTTTCCCGTTTCGGGATCTTTAACATCCACAGCTCCATAATTGTATACTTTTTCAATTATATATGGTCCTATCCATTTTGATATTAATTTTCCAGGAAAAAGTTTTAAATGAGTATTAAATAATAATACTTTTTGTCCAGGCTCAAATATTTTTCCTGAAATCTTTTTATCATGTAATATTTTCATTTTCTCTTTATAAATCCTTGCATTTTCATATGATTCATTTCTCATTTCATCCATCTCATTCAATTGCAATAATCTTTTTTATCCTGCAGTATTCAAATCAAAATTAAACTCCTTTATCGCCCAATAAGCTTTAAGTTCAAGTTCAACAGGTAAGTGACAATGTTTACCATAAACTAACCGGTAAGGTGACATTCCGATTGGTGTCTTATAAGTCGTTCTATAAGCCCATAATGCGTAATCAAGTCTATCAACCCAATCAGCTCTTTTAGAATTAACGGTCTTCTCTAAAATTCTTTTAATTTCTCTCGTTTGATACTTCAACCATTCTACTTGTTTGTGGGTGATATGCAACTAGCAATTCCGTGTTTGATTCCAAAATTTTCCAATAATGATCGAATTCTTATATTTCTAAAATGACTTCCACCATCCGTGATAATTACCTTAGCATTCCAAATCTTGAAAAAATCATCTTCTTTAAAAATTTTGAAACACTTTTGGAATCACAGCTAGGTAAAGCTACAGCTTCAATCCACTTTGAAACGTAATCAACCGCTAATAAAATATAAATTTTTCCAAATGATGGTACAAATGGTCCCATAAAGTCTAAACCCCATATATCGAAAATTTCAACTTCCAATATATAGTTTAAAGGCATTTCATCTTTCTTGGATATATTCCCATCCTTTGACATCGATCACATGTTTTCACATAATGTCTCACATCTTTAAATAAGGTAGCCAATAAAATCCCGAATTTAAAATTTTAAATGCAATTTTATTTACTCCAAAGTGTCCTCCAAATTCGAATCATGACATTTTTGAATAATAACGATAAGTTTCTTCATAAGGTACGCATCTACGAATTACAAAATCTCTTCCTAATTTAAATAAATGAGGATCTTCCCAAATATAAGATTTAGCATCATTTTTAAATTTCTTAATAAATTTGTTATCCAATCCATAAGGTAAAATATTGCTAACTAAATAGTTAACTATATCTCGCATACCAAGGTGTTTGGTATTCTCGAATAACATACAAATGTTCATCGGAAATTTCTCATTTATATTTTCTTCGAGTAATAACATCATTCTTAATTCTAGATAAATGATCAAGCAATTTGGTTGTCCGTTCCTTTTCTATCCACTATTTGAAAATCAAATTCTTGTAGAAGTAAAACCCATCTTATCAGTCTAGGTTTAGCATCTTTTTTTGTCATTAAATATTTAATAGCAGAATGATCAGTATGAACTATGCATTTGGTACCAAGAAGATAAGGTCAAAATTTATCAAAGACATATACTATAACTAAAAGCTCTTTCTCAGTAGTAGTGTAATTTCTTTGAGTTTCAGTAAGAGTTTTACTAGCATAATATATAACTTTGAAAATTTTCTCATATTTTTGTCCCAATACAGCTCCAATTGCAAAATCACTTGCATCGCATATTAATTCAAAAGGTTTATTTCAATTAGGTGCAATAATTATAGGTGCAGTTATTAATTTGTCTTTTAAAATATTGAAAGCATTAACACAGTCTTCATTAAATTCAAATTTAGCTTCTTTTTCCAATAAATTAAAAAAGGTTTAACAATTTTAGAAAAATCCTTTATATATCTTCTATAAAATCCAGCATGACCTAGAAAACTTCTCACATCAGTAACAGTAGTAGGGGGTTGTAGTTTAGCAATAATTTTTACTTTTGCTTGATCAATTTCCATCCCTTTTTGTGAAACTTTATGACCAAGTACAATGCCTTCTGTGACCATAAATTGACATTTTTCCCAGTTAAGAACTAAATTTGTTTCTTCACATCTTTTCATAACTTTGGAAATATTTTTCAAACAAGACTCAAAAGAAGTTCCAAAAACTGAAAAATCGTCCATGAATACTTCAATTCCTTTGTCAATCAAATCACAAAATATTGACATCATACATCTTTGAAAAGTTACAGGTGCATTACATAAACCAAAAGACATTCTTCTAAAGGCAAATGTTCCATAAGGACTTGTAAATGTTGTTTTCTCTTGGTCCTCAGGAGCAATAAGTAATTGATGATAACCAGAATATCCATTTAGAAAACAGAAATATGAGTGTCCAGCTAATTTGTCAAGCATTTGATCCAAGAAAGGTAAAGGAAAATGATCCTTTCTTGTGGTGTCATTTAACTTCCGATAATCAATGCAAATTCGCCATCCAGTAACTTGTCTTGTAGGAATTAGTTCATTTTTATCATTGACAATGACATTTACTCTCCTTTTTTCGGAACACAATGAATAGGGCTTACCCATTGGCTATCCGAAATAGGATAAATAATTTCGCCATCTACCCATTTTAAAATTTCTTTTTTAACAACCTCTTTCATGATAGGATTTAATCTTCTTTGCGGTTCAATAGTAGGTTTAAAATTTTCTTCCATTAAAATTCTATGCATACAAATGGAATGGTTTATTCCTCTTATATCAGCAATAGTCCAACCAAAAGCTTTTTTATAATTCTTTAACACTTCTATTAATTTTTCTTTTTGAACTAAACTTAGCTCAGAAGAAATAATAACAGGTAAAGTTAATGAATTTCCAAGGAATGCATACTTTAAATGTGAATGTAACATTTTTAATTCCAGTTCAGGGGCTTTTTTAATTGAGGGTAAAAGTATATCATTTTGAGTTATATCTAAAGTTTCCCAGTTGTCTTTAATATAATGAGTTTCTTTAAGTAATTCATCTTCTTTTAGTTCTTCATTTTCATCAGTTAAAAATTTAATTTCTTCTTCAAGAATGATTTTACATTTTTCTCGATAGTGTTTTTCAATTATAAATTCAAAAATATCCATTCGATAACATTTTTCTTTGTCGTAGTACTTCATCGATTTAAGAACATCGAATTTAATCTCTCGATCATTAACTCTCATAGTTAATTCTCCTTTTTCACATCAATTATAGCTCGTCCGGTAGCTAGAAAAGGTCTCTCTAAAATAATTGGTATTTCTTTATCTTCTTCCATATCAAGCACAATGAAATCCACAGGGAAGATAAATTTATCTACTTTAACAAGTACATCCTCTATAACTCCTTTAGAGTAAGTGATAGATCTATCAGCTAACTGAAGGGTTACAGTGGTGGGAGTAATCTCTCCTAAATTCAAACTTCGATAAATAGAAAATGTCATGAGATTAATACTTGCTCCTAAATCACACACAGCTTTTCCACAAAATTTTCCTCCAATAGCACAAGGTATAGTAAAACTTCCAGGATCTTTAAGTTTTTGAGGTAATTTCTTTTGAATTATTGCACTACATTCTTCACTTAGTGCAACAGTTTCAAAAGCTTCAAATTTTCTTTTCTTACTTAATATATCCTTCATAAATTTTGCATAAGTTGGCATCTGTTCCAAGGCTTCAGCAAAGGGTATATTTATAGTAAGTTTCTTAAAAAATTCAAAGAACTTAGAAAATTGATGATCAAGCTTCTGCTGTTTTAATCTTTAAGGAAAAGGTGGTGGTGGTTTTTCAACCTTCACATTAATAGAAATATTAGTTTGATCTTGATTAGGAGAAGGAGTTTCTTTAGGTTTTTCAATCTCTTCAACCTCAATCTCTTTTTCAATTTCATTCTGCATTCTTTCTTTTAATTCCTTTCCACTTCTAAGTTGTATGCACTTTAACATGTTCATGTTCTTTTCCAGTTTCTTTTGGATTAATTTCAACATTACTAGGAAGTGTTCCTGGAGGTCTGTAAGTAATTAAATTAGCGATTTTTCCCATTTGATTCTCAATATTACGAATAGCAGTATTTTGATTTTGTAATTGATTACTCATTTGTAAAATTAATTCTTCTATTGATAACTTTTTTCGTTGATTATTAAATCTAGGTGGTTTATAATTTGAATTTACTTGATTATTCCAATTTCCAGTTGGATGGGATTGATTATTATCTCATTGTTGTTGTTGATTATTCCAGTTAAAATTAGGGTAATTTTTCCATCCAAGATTATAATAGTTTGAATACGGATTATTTTTACTAGCAATAGCTTGTAAAGTTTCAATAGTTTGAGAATCTTCAATATTAGATGAGTTGTTATGTGATATGTTGATGGCAAAATTATCTAATTTTTTAGATATTGCAGCTACTTGTGAAGCTAAGATAGAAAAGACTTCGTTATCATGAATACTTGACATTCTTTTAGGATTAATCCTTTCAGAAGGCCATTGAAAATTATTATTAGTCATTTCTTCAATTAAAGTATAAGCTTCTTCAAATGATTTAGACATTAAAGAACCTCCAGAAGCAGCATCAATAATTGATTTTAGTGATCCAATTAAACCATTATAAAATGTTTGAATAATTAACCAATCATGTAAAGCATGATGAGGACATTTTTTAATAGTTCTTTAAATCTTTCCCAAGTTTCATAAATTGTCTCCGTCAAATCGACTAAATGAAGTAATATCATTTCTTAATTTAGTAGTTTTAGAAGGAGGAAAATATTTAGCAAGGAATTTTTGTGCCATTTCGACTCATGTTTTAATAGAACCTGTTGCTAATGAGTTCAACCACATATTTGCTTTATCTATTAAAGAAAAAGGAAAGAGTCTAAGTTTAATAGCATCATCAGAAACATTATTATATTTAAAGGTAGCACAAAGTTCTAAAAAACTAGCAATGTGTAAATTTGGATCCTCATTTGGTGTTCCTCCAAATTGATTATATTGAACAATTTGAATGATAGATAGTTTAAGCTCAAAAGAATTAGCATCTACAGTGGGTATTTGAATACTACTATGAAGTTCATCAACTGTAGGGTTAGCATAATCCCTTAATGGTTTGTAAACATTTTGTTCATTAATTTCAATTGGATTCTGTAAATTGTTATGAAAATTAGTCATCTCTTGAATTTTTTTAGTTTGTTTTCCTTTTTTAATTCGTTTAATAGTTCTTTCTAATTCAGAATCTAAAGGTAATAATCCTTCAGATCCAGCACTATGCATAAAAAGTAAATTAACAAGAAATAAAATCTCTACTTATAAAAAAATCTTTTTATTTTATTATATATATATATATATATATATCTATATATTGGTATTTTATATTTTTGACAATAAAAGAAAATGAATAAAATAAAAATATTTAAAATCTACTCCGCTCCTCCCCGGCAACGGCGCCAAAAACTTGACCCAATGCTATATATATGCGTAATAAAAATTCAATCCCGGCAACGGCGCCGAAAACTTGACCCGCAATCCGTCGATGACAAATATAATAATTAATGCTTTCAAATATATGTAATAGATAATAATAGCAACTAGTGTATACAAATATAATTTTATTGAAAATATTTTACACACTAGAGGGTACTACGCAAGTATACATATCGTATCAAGTAATATAGGGCTTTGAAACAAAGACCCCAGTATCGATCCCACGAGGAGTGAGTTATGGATTTTTAAATATTTTAATTTTATTTTTATGTATTTCTTTTATAGTTTATAAATTTGATATTTTTAATTTACTAGATGCAATAATAAAGCAGTAATGAAATGATTGATGTAAATAACAATAAGAACACAACTTTCTTCTTTTCAATTAATCCAAGATTTTCTAAGATAATGATAATATTCGTGGAGAATATAAATTTATGGTATTGTGCCAAATAGAAGCATTCATATTCTTTACCTTTTTGATCCAGGTGTAACGAACATTCGTCAGCTTGTAGATCGAGTCCGGATGTATTGTTAGTAGAATGGGTTAATCACACTACTAGATGTCCAAGGGTGGCTATGGTCGGCCCTACTAGTGACCCTTTCCTTCTCTATAAACCAAATCACAAGAATTTAGTCTGTCACTCTAAAAACTTATTAATTCTACGCCCATTATATAATATCTTCCTATTTATTTGCACTTCACCTTGAATAACCCGCACAAGGCCTTCGACTACCCAATGATTCATGTGATATCTACTAGTTAAGAATTCATCTCCTTCTAGGTATCAAAACTCTTCAACAAATTTTAACAATACAAGTGATCAATTTGTAAAGTAAATGAAGATCCGGTATTAATACCATCACAATGTTTTAAAATATAAATATTTTTTAATTCTCCATCGAATTTTATATTATCTTATTTATCTTTTCATAATTGAAAAGAGATAGTAAATTAACTACTCAGAACACATTGAATTTAAACAACAAAACATGATAATAAAACTTTGAATAAAATTACAAATACTTATCTCAAGTGTTTCTCCTATCGAACCTCCGAATTCTTCTGACTCCAAAGCAAATAAACTTCAAAAGCACCAACTCTTTAAACTCTCAATACACACTCTAAATAAACTCACTAATTAATAAAAGTAGCCCTAAAGTATTTCTCTAATTCTCCCTCTAGATGGGGCTCTAGATAGGGGGATGTAGGTGGGCATTTTTCTCTGAAGGTGTACCCTCCTATTTATAGGCTTCAAGGGTTGCCTTGAGGCACCTCTTCAAAATGTGTCCACATTCAATGAATCTTCTAGAAGGTGTGTCCGGCGCTGAGCTCCGAATCTGGCACTTAGGCGCCGGACTCTGCGTCCAGTTCTTCGCACCTCTTCACTTTGAATCGCACCTCTTCGCGATTAAAATCATTTCCAAGCGTCCAAATACATTGTATAACATGTCCGATAAACCAGGAACAACTGTCAGTCTTCTAGAAGGTCCAATAACAGCTAACACCATCTAAAAGTAGTCAAAAATCTTGACAAATCCCGTATCGACCTGGTGCTTAGGCGCCGGATTCTGGCTCCTAGGTGCCGAATTCTGGCGCCTAGGCGCCGAATTCTGGCGCCTAGGCGCCAGATCAATAATTTTAACAATTTTGCATTTTGGCTCCATTTTTGCTCATTTTTGCTCCTTTTTCACTTTTTTTTCTTCTTGAACATTTTTCCATCACCTATATCCAAAAACACAAAAATACCTTTCATTAAAGCATAATATCCTTAAAAATTTGATAAAAATCAAGGCATAAAAATGGGTATTTTTTTATGGATCAGTCGTCCAACCCACAGTTCATCCAGGTTGCTGGTCGTCCAGGCTGTGCGTCATCCAAGTTTTTCATCATTCCAGTTGCGGTTCTTTTAGGCTATTGGTCATCCAGGCTGCTGGTCCTCCAGACTACAGAACATCCAAGTTGCGGGCCATCCAGGCTGCACGTTGTCTAGGTTGAGCTTCGTCCAAACTGTTGGTAGTTCAAGCTACTGGTAGTTCAGAATACAAGTCGTCCAAATTGCGAAACATCCAAGTTGCGGGCCATCCAGGCTGCACATTGTCTAGTCTACGCGTTGTCCAAACTGTTGGTCGTTCTGACTACTGGTAGTTCATGCTACAAGTCGTCCAGGCAGAGGGCCATCCAAGATGCGGGTTGTTCGGGCCACTGGTCATCATGGTTACTGGTTGTCCAGACTATGGGTCTTCCCGGCTGCGGTTTATCCTTCTGAGTAGGGCTGGCAATTTGGCTCGTTGTTCGCGAACAACTCGTGTTCGGCTCGTTCGTTAATCCTAACGAGCCGAACACGAACAAATTTTTAAGCTCGAAATGTTAACGAGCCGAACACGAACAACTGTTTGTTCGCTCGTGTTCGGTTCGAATTGGCTCGAAATAAAAAAATAATCATATAATTATTTATATAATAATTTATTATAAATATTATTTATATATTAATATATTATATATATTTATATATAAGTTTAAATCATAATTGCTTCTGTGGTAGCGTGGTTATGCTTCTTGTTTCCATTCATTTGGTCCAGGTTCGAATCTGGTGCTAGACATATATTTTTCCAATTAATTTTAACGAGCCAATTTCGAGCCGTACATGAGCCGAACACGAACAAGAATATTTAATTCGAGCCGAACTCGAACACACCTTTCACGAGCCATTTCGAACACGAACCGATTTCGAGCCAAGCTAATTTCGAACGAGCCGAACACGAGCCAAGCCTGAGCTCGCTCAAGCTCGGCTCGTTTACACCCCTACTTCTTAGAGATTCAGTTTAACATATTTTTGTTATACATATTTTAGTTATCGATTATCTTATCTTTTTGAATGAAAATTGTGAAAGGAATAACAGAATTATAAAAACGAAACTAACATTGCTCGTGTCTCCAAATACAAGAGATTTGTTTAAGTAAGAATGAATGGTGATTTTGGAAGATGTTCTAAATTCGAGTGACTAAATGGGGCTGAAAAAGTCAACGAAACGAGTTTCAGATACTATCGCCTAATACAAGCCTTACTCCACCTATTTCTTGACCGCTCAATTAGTTCATCGACTTGGATTAGTCATACTTTACGCAAAATATATTAAGCATACCTTGTC
The DNA here is from genome assembly GCA_022702705.1 of Papilionanthe hookeriana x Papilionanthe teres. Lineage (NCBI taxonomy): Eukaryota > Viridiplantae > Streptophyta > Magnoliopsida > Asparagales > Orchidaceae > Papilionanthe > Papilionanthe hookeriana x Papilionanthe teres. The sequence continues at coordinate 68,668,717 of CM040427.1, read as the reverse complement.
ACAGTCATTACGGGAGTAAGTGTCTAGATGTTGGGTTGATTTGTACATTATTCACAGTAGACATTGTCATTAATAGGTAGTGAACCAATTCATGAACTTGATCTGTGCGGAATTTGGAGTCATAGGTTTTTATATATGCTTGAGCTTTGTGGGTTAGACTGCTGGGTAGACCCTAAAAAATGTAGATCACCCTCCCATTACTTCTTGAAACTTCCTTGTGATAGACAAGTTCATTGAGTATTTGGGGCAAACTCTTTTATATGAATATTAACAAAAAAAAAGTTAATGAATAAATAAGAAGGGCTGTGAGAGGTTTTCCTTGAAGTGTCCTCGATGATTTTTTTTTTGTTTTTTTTAAAGCTATTTTTCTAGCTGCATGCAGGTGCTTGAAGGTGGCCTTGTAGATTTGGCCTAGTAGATGCAGCTAAATGTGGCCAAGCGTTGGCGAGGTTAGCTAGGTCGGCTAAACTGGGTCGGTCATCCATACCGATTCGGTCGTCTGTATCGGGTCGATCATCTAGGTCGGGTTGGTCATCTAGGCCAAATCGATCGTCGAAGCCTAGTCGGTCATCTGGGATAAGGGTAGTCTAGGCTGGATGTCGTCCAGCTATGGGTGGTCCAGACTATGAGCGTCCAGGCTACGGGTCGTCCCGACTGTGAGAATCCAACCTGGGCTGATTAAGACCTGATTTGGGCCGAACTAGAGCTAATCGTGCCCAACTTAATCCTTTGTTCTTATCTTTGTGTTGTTTCTCTTCTTATTTGTAGCATAATTTACAGTCATCACATCTTTTAGGATGTTGAATCTTGATTTATCCACGAATCATATCCAATGAATAAAGTGTAAGATATACTAGAAGAGAGAGAGAGAGAGAGAGAGAGAGAGAGAGAGTGAGAGAGAGAGTGAGAAGTACGCACAATAATGAACATTAATCTGATTTGTTGATTAGTTCTTTCACATAAAATAATTCGTCTACTTATAGAGAATGTGGTACAATATATGAAATTAAATGTTTGCCCTTACTTTAATGGGGCATTATAGGAGTTTTTATAATATTTTGTATGTATGAGCTAATCACTTGACTACTTTCTAGCTCGACTAGTTAAGCTTAATTGGCTTCAAATTAGCAGAGTTAGCTCAGTCGGCTGAATTGGCTCGGTCATCTAAGCTGCAAGTCATCCAGGTTGGGGGTTGTCCAGGTTGAGCGTCATCCACTCTGATGGTATTCCAAGCTGTCAGTCATATAGGCTCCCAGTCCTACAGGCTGTGGCATCCAAGCTGTTGGCCGTCCAGGTTGTGGGTCATCCAAATTGTGCGTCATCTTAGCTACAGGTCATCTTGATTGCAAGTCTTCCCCTTGAGAGATTCAGCTTTACATTTTTTTCATACGAAGATAAACATTTTAAACTCTTCATAATTAAAAAAAATTTGTCCATGTCCTTTATGATAAGTGAAGTGGTTCCTTTAGCATATGATTTTCAATCATGCCATCCTTTCTAGGTTAGTGTTGAAGACCAAGAAGACTTGGGGTAGTTATGCATCTTACCAAATCCTCATAGTTAAAATTTAAAGAAATAGGGATTGACCATGCTCATGTATTGAGATTTGCTCATATCAAGGAGCCTTCTCCAAGTTTGCTGAAGTATTTTGATGAATGTGTTATCTTTGTGCAACATAAAAAAGCTAGGTATTTATAGCTATAACTTATATAAATCTTTGTATGCACCTATGGTGATTGGTTCTGTGGTATGATTGAAATAGATTGTCCAACACTTGATTTCTTTTAAGGCATATGGGTAGTAATTGTGATAATAGTATGATGGGGTGTTATAATAGTAAGGTACAATGCAAATGTCCAACCAATGATGGTGGTGTTACATAAGGATGATATAGAGCAGTCTATTGACCATGGGTGTGGACATAAATAATGGAGGTGTGCTATATACATCAAGTGGACTCTCCTTATTGATATGTGAGTGGTTTGTACATCATGTGGACTCTCCTTAGCACTCAACATATGCAATAAATAAATGAAAATATGACACTAAATACGATGCAATGGAGAAAAAAAGATTCATGTAGTCGACCCCACTTAGTGGGATAAAAACTTCTTGTTGTTGTATTAGCAAGTACTCAAAAATTTCTAATTTTTTAAATAACATAAAGCATTAATGATTTTATATCATTTAACTTCATAAATCATTGTTGACCTCACTTTTGGGTGAGGATTTTGTGTCTTTCCTTTAGTGACTAGGATCTAGCCTTAAAATTTTTATAATGACTATCTTAGCATCTTAGAAATGGTACCCACCTTCTCCTTAGACATTTCAACCAAATCTCTGTTCTCTATGTTGGTTCTATATGTGATCAATAATCTTTAATACAAAGATTAGAGATTACATAAGGGAACCCTGATGAGAATTCCTATAGGACCTATGGACCATAGAAAAGTCTTGCACTGTTCCTTACACTACACCTTCTTGGACTTCAATACATTAAATCATCATCAATAATCACACGATCATCATAAGCATTGTATTTTCATGATCATAACATTGTAATTATTGTACCCATGGGGCTGACCAAAATTATTTGACCCAGTCTCCCCTAAATACCTCACTTGAATATTCTGATTCTTCAAAATTCTCCCAAACTGCCATTGAATCACAAAATCCACTTCAAACCGTTTGATATTATCATTCAGATGCTTTGAAATAAAAAAAATGCAAAAATACCCTATTTCCCATAAATTACCAAAATACCCCTAAAGCCCCAAAATACCTAATTTCCTAAAATTCCTTAGAGTCATTAAAAAATCCTAAAAAATCACACCAAATCATTCCTTGTGTCTTCTTGAGAATTTTGACTGTAATATTGTCATACTTCCGAATAACATTTTGGCACCTCGACACCAAAATAATGAATACTTTAAAAAAACGCTCTGAGGTTTATAAAACCTTCCACGTTGATCGAAAATGACCCCAGACGCTGTCGTTTGACTCTAAATTTCTTACTGAATCACCTCGAGCCTTTAAATCATTCTTTTGACCACTTTGACCAAAGTTGGCCAAAATTACTATAATACCCTTTGACTTCTCGAGAAAACTCCTAGGGATGGTCCCGAGCCTTCCCCAACTCTTGTTGGAATGATTAGAGCAACCTACGGAATGTTGCAAAATAAAATCTTAGGGAGTTATGAGATTTGAAGGAGACTCCCCTTGACTTGAACACTAAAGAACGCTACAACTTGCATAAACACCGAAATTCACATCACCCACACTTTTTTATCTCATAATTAATCAAAATTAAATTTAATTTCTAAACAATCGATCACGAACGAAAATTTCAACGAAAATTGAATTTGATTTATTTTTGAACCGATCATCAACTAGAATATCCAGGTGACCACGAAAGACAAAACGGACTACGCGATCGCGTCCGAAACTGACCTGGCCTCAATTACGCAAGTAAAAATAACTTATAAAATTATGGACAAACTTTACTCCAAATCTGATTAAGCGGCTAATGTATGATAATTAAAGATTAAAGTTTTTTATAAATATAAATATTAATCGTACACTAGGGGTACTACGCAAGTATATGTATTGTTTCAAGTAATATAGAGCTTTCTTTTTAAAAACCCCAGATATTGATCCCACGGGGAAGGCTAAGTAAAAAATAATAATAAAGAAAGAAGAAAATCTATCTATAAACTAATCAATTATCAAGTAATAATATGCAAGTTATTAAAGTAACAATTATAAATAAAATCCTAATTTAAATTCTTAAACACAATAAACAAAGATTCTTTCCCCATACAAAATATTTCATGACTAGTAGACATCTAAAATAGTTTGAGAACTTTAAGAATGAGGTATTGTGATAAATAGGAGCATATATATTGTTTACCCTTTGGTCCAGTGCATAAAGAATATTGACTACTTTTAGAAGATTGGATCAGGATGTATTGTTAGTAGTAAGGGGCGAATTTCTAGGCTCTCACTTCTAGTTTCCCCCCAAGAGTCCTATGGTCGAGCCTACTAGTGACCCGTCACCTCCTCTTAAACCGAATTGATAGAATTTAGGCTAGGCGCCAGTATCAGCCCTTTTTTTCTTCTTTTCTTTACTTGGCTCATTTTTGCTCCTTGTACTCCTTTTTTGATTATTTTTCTTTATAAACTCATTTTCTTATACATGCAACCAAAAACATAAGAAATACATTTCATTAAAGCGTAATATCCTTAAAATATTAATTAAAAATGATATAAAAATTTAGGCAATTTTAAGGGTGATCAATTCCCCCAAACTTAAACGTTGCTTTTCTTCAAGTAACTCTTTACTACTAAAAATAATAATCTATGGAGAAAGATTTTCTTTAAGGTTTATATAACTATTTATTTTATAAATATAATAATGAAACTTAAAAAGCCTTTTATATATCTTATGCTAAAACCAAAATATGTAAAATATTTAATATTTAAGTGTTAAGAACTCTCTTCTCCTTTCTATTTCAAAAAATACTTACAATTTGTCATATTAAGAACATGTAGATAATTTACAAGAAAAAGATTTTCATGATAACTCTACTAGTAAGGATGTTTATACATAAAACTTAAGTAACAAAAATGTAATTAGGTCTCTTCCTATAAGATAATTCAAGTGAAGCCAATTTTTGATTAAGCATCTCCTCAAGCTTCTCCTCACTTATTTTTTTCATATTTGGATTGCTTTTCAATTCTATATTTTTTATTTTCTTTTTCAGGGATTATTTTCAATCTTCTCTCTTTTTTGTTTTTTCTTTTCTTTTTTTTCTTTTTTCAAGTTAGGATTACTATATCTGGATAACTTGTTAATGATTTTGAACTTCACTATCCTTAACTTATATTTAAAGACTTAACACATTTTTCACTTAATTAATATGTGTTTAGCAAAAAAAAAAAAAATTTCATAGAGTTTCAATTTTATCTTTTTAAGTAAACATCTAGATTCCTTAATACTTTCAAAAATACAACATTTTTTTAATTTAGATATTTGAATCAAAATTCTTACACTCTTTTATTAAATAATTACAATTTTTAGAATTATCCCTTGTTATATAAAAATACTTTTATAAGTTTATTATAATATTCATGGAAACAACAACATATCTATCTTAAATTAATTTTTCTTCCATAGGTTATGTTATTAATTTTGAAAATATTGTTTACAAGGGAAAAGTAAAGTTTAAATTTAAATTCTTTTTCCTCCCCCCAAACATAGTTCTTTTAACAAAGTTAAAACATATTGAAATTTGAAATTTTAAACTAGGCGGGAAGAAAAAGGTACATTAACTAAAGTATTTTAAAACTGTAGAGTAATACAAATATAAGCAGCAATATAAAAGAGTAGCAAAGTAAATAACATAAAGAAAACTAACACTCTTTTACATTTTAAACATTTAAAAACAACAGAAGCATAAATAGGATTAAATTCTAAGCAATCTAACAATAGAAATAACAGAGTTACTACAGAGTACTCAATTAGTACAATAATACATGAAAAAGTAAAAACACACATAACAGGCACATCAGCAAAGCAGAGCAAAAATAAAGTCTAATCATCCTCAGTCTCCTCCTCATCGTCAGAAGAATCGTCAGGAATATGACTTTTGGGGTTAATCCATGCGGTGAATTTAGGACAAGTAGGATACTCGATATTCTTATCACCCTTCAAAAATTTTACAAGCGCTTCATTATATTCCCCATTATAGTCACTCTTCCTCTGTATATAATCGAACACATGATCAATCTTACTATCCATCTCATCTACTCTGTATTGCATCAAGAATATATCACTTTGATGCTCCAAATATCTTTGACAAACAGTATTCCACACATCTGGTGAAGGCTCAAAAGTAGAAGTAGAAGGTCTAGGTGCCGAAGTAGAAGGCATAGAAGAAGTCTATGCTGTAGAACCTTGACTTTTTGTTTTTCTATAAATATCCACATGAGATTTTCTAATAGGCTTTAGTGGCATGAGCATCTCTTCGGAATGAGAGTAAGTAATACCTGCATTCTTGCAAATCGAGAAAATGAGAGCTGGGAAGCCTAAACGAGAAATAACACTTCCTCTAGCTAAAGTATTGATCACATCGCATATAATGGCTCCCACATCTATAGGCTTCATTTCTTGAATGCAATAATTTATAATAGCTCGTTCTTTCGTCACTTCACTCAGGTGATTTGATGAAAGAATATGAGCAGAAATAAAGTAATGTCAGGCTTTAGAAGTAGCATTAAGCATAAAAGAGGAAAAATTTACCCGTTTATTGTTTCAGATTCTCCAACATCCTCTTCCATCAGTCAGTTAGGCTAAAATCGCATCAAACTCTCTTTCAGAAGGAACAAAGACATCATAAAAGCAATCTATAGCATGGGGTAGGCCATAAAACATCTTGATGACTTCAGGAGTGAACTCAACTCCCATTTCCCTATTATAAACTTCATTATAAGTTGTTTCTGCAAAATTTGCATAGAATTCCCGAACAACAGAAATAATAGACATAGCAGAAAAATAACAAAACTGCTCCCACTATCGAGCAGCAATAATAATTTTGATTGATCCTTCGGGATGATAAAAACTTTGTTCCGCTATAAATCTTCGAGCCTACTGACCTCACCTTTGGTTGAGGTGTAGTCTTCCTTTAGAATAGCCTAGGGTTTAGCCATAGGACTCTCCTGGTGACTTTCTTAGAAGACTAGTCCTGGCATCCCTCCTCATAGAAATTTAAACTTTTCTCACTTCGCTGGGAGTTTTCATATGCTCAAGACCTAACCTCCAGTTTTTTGGAGGAAGAGACCAAGCATAAGGAAGCCCAGGGGAAATCTCCTATAGGTGGTCAGGCCATAGGATCTACCCTGGGAGGTGTGGAGCTTACACCACACTCACACTACACAATCAAAACCTTAAATAAAGCACATCCCCTTTTGATCCCCTAACTCTTTGGAAACTCATGTAAGTGGTTTTCTCAAGCTTTCAGCCTCAGGCTAGGGTTTGGTTAGTACCAACACATAAAGGAACAAATGAGGGTGACCCTTGGTTCATGGCTCAACCAAAATAATTTCATATTACTCACCTTTAACCAATCTCAATTTTCCTAAAGATTTCAAATTTATAACCCCTTTACCCCAAAAATCCAAAAATACCCAAAATGCCCCCAAAACCCTAAAATCCCCCAAATTTTCAAAATCATCCAAATTACCCATAATTCTCCAAAAAGCATCCCAAAATACTTCCTACCACTCAAATTAACCAAAATTACCCAAAATTACCAAATTTCCCCAAAAAATTCCCAAAATTACCAAAATGCCCCTCTTAACCAAAAATTCCAAAAATTCCAAAAATTTCCATAAATTTTCAAAGCCTCTCAAATATTCCCAATTTCATTTCTATCAACTACCACATGACCCAATTTGTCCAATTTAGCCCAATTTAACCAAAAGCCCCAATTTGACCCATTTAACCCAAAAGTGCCCAAATTAAACCCAATGTTTACCCATTGACCCTATCTTGCCCAATTTTAATTCCAAACTTTAATTCAACATATACAATACCAATCTAAACCAAATTCGAGCTCAATTTGACCCACATTTAAGTTCAAATTCACTTAAAATCAAAAATTCCCAATTTTGCCTGAATGATCCAAAATCCCCAAATTTACCCAATGTCAACCAACTCCACCAAATTTCAATCCTAAACCATCCATAACACTCTATGAATCGCATGTAACATTCAATTTCCCCCAATTTAAGCCCAAGTCTCACCCAAATCCACTTGAAACCCAAAAATACCAAATTGTAACCCAAGTTCAACACATGCCCAAAATCTACCCAATTGATTGGCCTAACCCTAAAATTTCAACCCAATTGATGTTAGGAACTCTTCACCACATTCCCCTGGACCATTTGGAGCCTTTCATTAGCCTTAGACCCAACCCTAGCTCAACCTAAACCCAAGTTGACCCAACTTGTCCCAAATTGGCCAAAATCCCAAATCCCACTAATTTGACCCCTCAATTGAACTCAAAACCACTCCAAGCCTTCATGAAAAATCTTCATTACAATCATCTTCACCAAGTTGCTCAATCATTTGGGCTCAACCCAAGCTCTAGCCCAACTTGGACCCAAGTCTAACCCAAACTCTCAATTTTGAACCTATACACCAATGTGACCAAATCAAACCCAATTTGACCAGACCAACTTTTCCACAACCACTAAACTGATCTTAGGAACTACCCTAGATTCTCTTAGCCTAAGCTAGTGGGCCATGGACCAAGGGATCCTCAATTTGGGGGATCCCCTTCCATATTTGCTTAAACCATATGGATCCTTGCCAAATTTGCTCATCAAACTTAATTGCACCCACTTGATGGCCTAGCTCACCTGACCACTGACTCACCTGACCCATGGCCAGCTCCCCTATCCTTGCCGGCCGGACTAGTCGTCGGAGGATCCCAAACTGAGAGCCACACTCAAGCTAAGCAAACCCAAACTCCACTCTATGGCCAACTCAGCTCTAAATCTCCATTGGAGCTCCTTTGGACTCCACCTGGGCAGCTCTTTACACCTGAATTGAAGCCCTGGCAGCCACCCCAGCCATGGATATTTTGAGCCACCACCCTTCACGGCCAAGAGAGAGTGCTAAAAATTTCTTAACAAAACTCTGCCAAAATCTCACTAGAGCTCCTCTAGACTTCCCTAAGACCATTCCAGCCATATTCCCCCTCTGGTCCCCATTTACTGAGCTCAATTTCAGAGCTCAAATTTGGCTAGAAACTAGGACACTTTCCAATACACTTCCACACAGCACCAAATCTCAATTAACTGCACCCACACCATCCCAGCAGTGAAAGAAGAAGATCCCCCGTCAAAGCCCCATCACAAAAGGTCTCTGCACCAGACTTCCATCAAAGCTCGAAATCGGATCTGGTAACTTTCATACTTAGAAAATTCACCAGGGCAAAATGCTTCATCCCTGAGCTCCTAGGACTCCAACAAAGGTGTAGAGCATCTCTGATTGAAGCTTCACTTCTCAGAGCCAAGGTATTGCCTCCTTCTTCTTCCCGAGCTTCTCTGGATTCTCCATGTAATTAGGGTTAATTTAAACTATGATTAGTCGTATGGATATGTTCGTCATGCTTAGAAGAGTCCATAGGATCAAGCCCTAAGTGATTTGGTTGAGTCTAGGTTGAGATATTAGGGTTTTAGTGTGGACGACTCTCGGGATGAACCAGTTGAGGATGAAACTCAGGCGTCATTGGATCATCTGTGTATTAATCAGAGGGCTAGGATGGCGCCGGATAGTTCAGTTGAGCTTGAATTTGGAATGAATTCTTCATGATCATCATCCCCAATATGTCTTAACCCGTAAACCACACATTTTCTAAACCTAATGTCTCTAAAGATTCTCAACCAAATCATGCAGGATTTTTTCCTAAAGCTTCATCTAGGTGAGGCAAACACATACATACAGGCACATACATATAAAATATAATTATACTTTACAAATGTCCAAACCGAGAGCAAATTTAGGTATTTTGTATCTATACCTTGGTCCAAGAGGTTTAGCCTCAATTGGATGCATGCAGAGTGGAGTCCAGCAAAAGTCCCTGATGTGTTGATTTGATCCAAGCTGAGGTCCCAGTAGGAGTTTGACCTGAGGGTGGTGCGGCCTTGGTCGAAGTTTGGTGCAGAGGGCTATAGGGATGGGGATTTCAGTGGGGAACTTCCTCGCGAAGTATGGGGATGCTTAAGAGCAGTTTAATTGGGGTTTTGGTGGAGTTTTTGAATGTGGTCAAAAAATGTCATGTTTTTGGACTCAAAAATTTATCTTAGGGAAAGGGGGATGAAAAACAGTGGGATTGAACTTAGGAAGGTTTGGAGAAGGTCTAGAAGTATTTTGGCAGAGTTTCCCCAAGGAATTGGTCACTCTTGTGTTTTGGTCGTGGAGGGGGTTTCTTATAGCCATGGTCAAGGGGGAGGCCTCAGTCTCTGATTAACTGGTCTTGATAAGCTTTGGTGGAGGGTTGTGCGGCGCCAATGGCCAATTGGAAATTGCCTCAGATGATTGGTTTAATTTTTGGGTTCAAATGTTGGGGAGCCTCTCGGTTTTAGGTTCTTCGACCACTAGGCCGGCCGGCCATGGCAGGGCTGGTGGCTAACATGCTCAGAGAAGGTCAGGGAAGGTTAGGTAAGTCTTAATATTGATTAGTTTGAAGGCTTGATGGCTGATGGCTAATATTTCCTTAGTTTGGCCAATTTTGGGAAGAAATCCCCTAATTTGAGGGACCATTGGACCATGAATCAACTAGGATGGGCTAGGTGGATCTAGGTTGGGTCTTAAAGCTCAAAAAATGGTTGTGGTGGCCAAGGTTGGGCCAGACCAAGTGGCTTGAGGTGTTGGGTTCAAGATCAAGGTTTGGACTTGGACTTGGGTTTTGGCTTGGCTAAGGTAAGTCCAAAATGGTTTAGAAGATGGTCATGAGGAATTTGGACATCAATTGGGTTGAAATTGGGGTAACATGAAGTTCAATTTGGTGAAATTTAAATTTTGAGGTAAAATTGGGGGTTTTGGTTTGGGTTGGATTTAGGCTAAGTTTGAGTTTGGGTATAGTCCAATTGAGGTTCAAATTGGTCCATGGGAGTTTTATGAAGAGTTTAGGATCCAATTTGGGGAAATTTGGTTGGTTATGGGGATCAATTTAATAGAATATAGAGGTATGGTCAAATTGGGGATTTTGGCTCAAAATTGAAAATAAGATTTAGAGGATGGTTCAGTTGAGCTTGAATTTGGTTTAAATTAGGTTTAGACATGATGGAATTTGATTTGGATTTGAAATTGGGTTAGATCGAAATGAATTTGGTGGAAATTGGGTTAGATTTGAAAAGTTTAGGCATTTGGGGCAATTTAGGAATTTTTGCTAATTTGGGTGGATTTGGGTGAAGTTAGAGGTTTTGGGTGGTTCAAATTGATTTTGGAAATATTTGGAGTGAATTGAGAGATTCTATAAACTTTTGGGGCATGAAGGGTATTGTGGTAATTTTGTCAAATTTTGGGGTATTTTGGGAATTTTGAGTATTTTGGAGTAGTTTGGGCAATTTGAGTGGTTTAGAATTGTCATATATGGTTTTTGAAGGGAATTTGAGAATTTAGGCAATTTTGGGAAAATTAGGGTTCCATAAGCATTTTAGTAATTTTGGAAAAGTTTGGGCCTAAAAGGCCAAAAATGGGGGTTTTCTTAAAATTAAGATCAATTGAGAATGTTAATCATAAATTACCCTTCTTTGAGCCATGCGACCAAGGGAGATCCCATTTTGGATCCTCCATGTGTTAGTCCTAGCCACCTTAGCTAAGGGCTAAGAGTTTGGGCCACATGAGTTTGTAAAATAGTAGGAATCATGCTTAGCATGATTGGTTTGGAATTTTAGGTTGTGATTGAAGTGAAGGGTTTAAGTGTGTGTGTGCAGGACTGACCAAGACTACACCATCCAGGGCTAACCCTAAGGCCTGACAATCTTATGAGGAATCCTCTTGAGCTCCCTCATGCTTGGCTTCATCCTACTAAGTGCTAGAGGTTAGAACAAAACATGCGGAACTCCAAAGAGAGTAAAGAGATGTTTAGAATTTTTATTGGGATATATTTTCATCACTAATTAGTATTCTAGGATAGTCAACAAGATCCTATGGCTAGATCTTAGGCTTCTAAAAAAGAAAGACTAGACATTAACAAAAGTGAGGTCAACACAAGTCATCCACATAAAAAGTAGCAAAATATAAAAATCACCAAAATTTTTAAAGAAGTAATAGTGGTTTGTCTGAAAATTCATATCACTATCTCGGGTCCTACTTCAAACGATAAAGGCTCTTCATTAATTTGTAGACAATATCTTTTTTCATTGGAACATCTCAACCCTGCGGTTGCATATTATATAGATCCTCTTACTGATCACCGTGTAAGAAGATTGTTTTTGCAACCATTTACTCCAGTTATAGATCTTACTCTAAAACTAAGCTTAACACAACTTTGATAATTATCATCTTCACTACAATAGAGAATATCTTAGTGTCGTTTAACCCTTTATTCTAATGAAACCCTTTCACAACAAGCGTTTACTTGTAGTATCTGCTAACATTTAACTCTTCTTTCAACCTATAAACCCACTTGTTGTGTAGCATCTTTTTATCATCTAATAATTTCATAAAATTGCAAATCAAATTTGAAGTCAATGACTGCATCTCATCATCCATGGTAAACTCTCACTCCTTTGAATCCTTAGCTTGAGTGTCCTCTTCATAGCACTGGTTCACCACTATAAATTAGCAAACGATAGCATAAGAAAAAGAATGTTTCTATGTCAGTCTCATAATTTTGTTGGACCTTCTGAATTTACTCTTAGGTGTATGAGGAACAACTTGTACTTCATCAAACTGAACACATATTCTTTCTCCATATTCCTTATCACCATTACCTTCTATCTCAATATATTTGGATGGTTTTTCAGAAATAGTTGATGGAAAATCTTGAGTTATGCTCTTATCCTTGTACATTTCTATTTCATTGAAGGTCACATTACTTCTCTTTATGAAACTTTGATTTTGATAATCCAATAATTTATACCCAAATTTATTTGAATCATATCCAATGAAAATGAACTTGACAGACTTTGAGTCAAGCTTACTCTTGGATCCAACATCGATATGAGCATATGCCAAACAACCAAATACCTTTCAGTGCGATAGATTTACCTCCTTGTCACTCCAAGATTTTTCAGATAAGCCTTCATTTAAATGTATTGATGCATAACGATTGATCGAATAAATAACAATGTTCACTGCTTTTGCCCAAATTTATTCTGTCAAGCTTGCATGCAACTTCATACTCCTTACCCACTCTTATAGGGTTATATCAATGTGTTGAGCCAAACTATTCTATTGTGGTATCCTCGAAACAATAAACTCAAGCCTGATCCCTTAGATGCATGATAGGTATGAAAACTCTAATCACAATACTCGATGTCATTATTTGATCTATGATACTTCAACTTCAAGCTTGTTTCTTTTTTTATCATGATCTTCAAATTCTTAAACACCTCGTATACATCATATTTGTGCTTTAAGAAGTAAATATATACCTTTTTAGTGTGAGCATTTATGAAAGTGAGAAAACAATGTAAAATTTTAATGGATTAAACTGGAATAAGAACCCATGCATTAGTATACACTAACTTTAGCTTCTTGGACTTTACCATTGACCACTATTGAAGAATTTTTTTTTTTTTTTTGCTTTCCATATACACAATCTTCACAAAAATTTAGATCTATAGATTTAAAACCCTAAAGCTTGTTCTTAGAAAGCAGGGAGTTCATATTTTTCTCGTTCATATGGCCAAACATACGAAGCCAGATTGACATCAACCTTTGTTCCATCAACATTAATGAATTTTGTCATCTTAATGATTAGATAAAGAGGTTTTTTCTTTTTTAAAAAAAATATTGCCCCAAGACATCAATATTGCTCTTCTGACCACCTTTCATGAATCAATTCTGAAAGTAGTCACGTAACCTGATCTTGCAAGCTGACTTATTAAGATCAAATTTCTCTTCAAACTTGGAATGTATCTAACTTTACTAAGCTTTCAGAATGTTCCATTGGCAACCTAATATCAATGTCACAATTTTCAATAATTTTGTGGGCCTTTGATCCTGGTCTACTTTGCTTAAGCTTAATATTGCAATAATTTAATATCGCTGCTAAAAGGGTTGAATCTCTAGCAATGACACCAAAAACTTGACCGTGATTATTGTCGGCATATTTTTAGGTTATGTGTTTTATTTTGAAAAGGGAGTCGCCTACAGAAATTGTCGGCGAATTTTAATTTAATTTAAATAAATAATTTGAAAAGTAGTATTTGATTTTGAAAATAATTTTAAATTTGAAAATTTTAAGATATGAAATCAAGCTGATCTCACATCCCGAATAGTTTATATAAACGAGCGCCGCACCACGAGCCGTGTATCTATCCCGAAGAATAGACACACTCGCTTGATAATGGGGCTCGATTAAATAAACTAGAAAGGTTTGTGACATCCGTTTGGTCCGCGAACCAATTTTATAAGCTGACAAATTCCCTACTTAATATAAATGAATTAAGCGGGGTTTATATTACACGGGTTCTTAAAGTTCCCTATAAGGGCAAGCCCACATAGTTAATTACATCTTAAGTGACGGGAATCACCTAAGAAAACTCTCGATAATAATCGATAATTCTGCTCTCGAGAATTTGAAAGTTTAAGTTTTCGAAGGATTGAATTTTGGAAATTTCGATAGGGAATGGATCGAATTTAGAACATTTTTTTATTTTGGGAATTCAAAGGAAGAAAAGTAGGAGAGATCACGGATTCGAAGCGGACTTCGGTAATCTCCCGACTATCCTATTGTTTGGCTTGGATTTAGGAAAGTCCTAATGTTTATTTAATGTTTTAATCTTGCCGATTTTAGTTAATTAGGGCTTATATTTATATGATAGAATCATACGAATTGCACAGAAGATATGAGGGTTTATGTCGTATCGGACGACTACCTCGGAATCCTAAGACCGGTTAGGGCTTAATTTGCGATGCAAATGCACTAACGAAGAGTTGAGGATTTATGTTGCACTAGGCGAACTACCTCGAAGTCCTATGGCTTGGTTGTTTAATTCTAGGGAAGTTTTGTTGATGTGGGTTCGAGTTTTCGCGACGACGATGGCCGTCTTTGCCCACCATGCTCACGAGCTCCTTGTCGTTGCGGAGGTTTAGTTTTAGAAATCATAAATCGAGAGATGAGAGAAGTGTTCTGGTTTAGAGAAGTCTTAATTTCCAAGTGTTTTTGTGTTTTAATTAAAACGAATCTTAAAGTTGATTATAACGACACAGGTTAAGATCCCGCGGTTCCATCCTTAGGCATCATTATTTTTATCGGATTCACTTAGTCCGGATGAATTTGCCAAACTCAGCTGAATGAGTTCCACACTTTCATTTAGGCCGTGGGAAATCCGGTTAGCAACACGTAGGTTACATCATCAGAGGTATTCCCGATCATCCAACAAGACGTTTTAATTTAGTTGTAATTGTAGTTTTGTGTTACGTTTGTGATTAAATTTTGAGTTGTTTTATGTTTTGAAATGTTGTGGAGGTGAATTTTATCTTGTAGTGTCTTTTTATTTTAATTTTGGGTTTCGAGTTTGGTTTACGTCCTAAAGGTGTAGGTTTTCATGCAAGCTGTTGTTTATCATACGAGAAAAATAAAGTGCATTTGCGATAAAATAAAGCTACGATAAAATAAAAGCGTGCACTGGAGGGTCTTCCGTCATCTCAGTTGCACTTAAAACACGGTTAGAATATTTAAGCAAGTTCCTAGGTAAAGCTAAGGGAAAGGCTTATGGTTTTCTACCAAATTCATAATCCTATAGCTAGTCGTTTCCTATGACGTCTCAGGTTCATTGTGTTTTAGTTTGAAGACGATTTTCTTCATCGAAGAACAAATTAAGTTCGATTGTTCTTATCAACATCCTATCATATTGAGGAAGTGCTTAGGAGAGATCCCAAACATCTTTTCGATATTTCTAGGATTGTTTTAAGTCCAAATGAATTTAATTGTGTAAATGAATCGATCGTCAGAGGTTTTCGAGTTTTGTTAACTTGCTCGGTGAAGCTAGGACATTTGAATGTCCTATAAGTGAAGTAACATTTCATTTTAATGTTCTATTTAGGAGTTATGATAACTAAAGCTCCTAAGGGCAAAATGATATTTAATGATTTGTGATTCAAATTTAAGTTAGTGCTGATTTAAGTTTGGAATAGTGTTAAATTATTTTAGATTTATCTCTTCATGTCTTAAGTGAGGTTATTTAATTCAATTTAATTTAATTTAATTTAATTTATTTTAATTTAATTTATTTAATTTAATTTGATTTGATTTAATTTAATTCAATTTAATTTATTTGATTTAATTTCTTAATTTAATTTAATTTAATTTTAATTTAATTTAATTTAATTTTAATTTAATTTAATTTAATTTAATTTATTTATTTAATTTAATGTATTTAATTCATTTAATTTAATTTAATTTGTTTATTTAATTTAATTTAATTTTAATTTAATTTAATTCAACTTTTAATCTTAATTTAATTTAATTTAATTGAAAATTTTTGAAAGAGTTTAATGATTTAATTTTAGTTTAAAGATTAAGTCTTTTAATATTTTAAATTTGAGTTATCATTTTAATTAAGAGTTGAATATTAATGAGATGATTAATTTAGGGATTTTTAAATTAAAGAATAAATCTCTTCCTAATAATATCCCTTATTTTAATAATTCCAATTTTATTATTCTTCGAATTCAATTAATTATTTAATTAAAGTTTAATCATTTTAAATTGCTTAATGGGTTTCTACCCCTTAATTATTAAATTTCAATCATCCAAATCAGATTAGGATCAAATATTTTACTTGTTAATTTTTTATTAAACCTAAAGTTTTAATTAAGGATTAAAATTTTAATTACCATTTTGCCCTTTAAGCCTAATAATTTCATAACTCACTAAATTGAACTCAAATGAACTTGAAATTTTTATGTGACTTCACTTATGTGTCAATGAAGACATGAGAGGCGAAAATGTGATTTTTCTGTATTTAATTTATTTATATAATTATTTTTTGTAGAAAATAGAAATTTCCAAGGAAAATTCAATAATATGACCAAGGGAAAGTTTCTGTCCTTAAGAAAATTAGGGGACATTCCTAATGACCAGAGGACCACTTGGACCAAATTTTGTAATTTTTTGAATTATATTTTATTTATTAGAATTATTTTAAGTTACTGGAGTATTAATTAATTTAAAAATAAAATAAATGTTGAAAAATAAATTTTATAATTTTTTAAAATTCTCTCTGATATCAAGGATTCCAGAGAACCAAACTTTGCAATTTTCTGATTTTTCTTTGATTTATTATAATTATTTTGGTGAAAATGCTAGAAAATATATTTTTTAATTTTAAAATTACCCTAGAGCTTTAAAAATTAATATCTCACTAAATAGACCTAGGAAAAATATGGGACTTGTTCCCAAGTGATTAAAATTCAAAATATGACATTTTGGTGAATTTTATTATTTTTGTGATTTTTATTATTTTTTAATTATTAAAAATATTAAAATAATATTAAAAATCAACTTTTTTAGAAAATTGAAATTTTAATTTTCTTAAACTCCCCTGATATCAGAGAGACTTCAAAACCAATTTGGTGAATTTTTGAAAGATATTTTG
This sequence comes from Papilionanthe hookeriana x Papilionanthe teres, assembly GCA_022702705.1. Taxonomy (NCBI): domain Eukaryota; kingdom Viridiplantae; phylum Streptophyta; class Magnoliopsida; order Asparagales; family Orchidaceae; genus Papilionanthe; species Papilionanthe hookeriana x Papilionanthe teres. The sequence goes on along the minus strand of CM040427.1, from coordinate 68,651,374 downwards.
AGAGTTATGAATTTTTTAAAGTTTAAAATGACTAAGTGAGCTTAATCAACCCGATTAGTGGGGCTAACCAAGTCGATTGACCTCAAATTTTTATGATGGGTTCCTCTGATCCTAAAGGTCAGTGGAGAATTGATTTCAAGTCAATTTGATCTATAGTTAACTCTAATTAATTAGAGATCTATTTTGGGGATTTAAGCCGATTAGGGTTAATCTAAGTGAATTAACTCGAAATCCTATTTTTCCTAGGGTTCCACTGGTCATAAGGAACATCACCAAATTTTCCTAGAATTTATTTCACAACATGCTAATTTTTGGAATTGAAATACTTAAAATAGCAACATGCATTTGAAAAATCGATAACTTTTCATAGGGATGGCCTCGACTTTGGAAAATTCGGGGAATGTTCCCGAATTCGGAAGGCTTAAAAGCCCTATGGTCTCATGCCATGGTGAATTGTATGAATGCATGGAGAATTAAATGTATGCGGAGAGTAAATAAATTACTAAAAATAAAATACTTGGACAAAATTGAATGATTTCTTTTCCACATTATTCTCCTCTGTTCAGCTGAGCAAGAGGGTATTTTTATTTTATTTTTATGATTTTCCTACACGAAGTTATGAATTTTCCAAGTTTAGGGAATTTAAATAAATAGGAAAATACCCTATTTTTCTATTTATCCACGCGGCGCCGCGTCGACCTCGGCGACTCCGAATGCACGCGCGGCGCGCTCCGATTCGACGCCGCCATCCGAATCGGCAACCGGGCCCCGCGGTTCTCGTACCGTCTCCTGGTCCGACGCCATCCCGAGCCGTCCGTCCGCGCGTGTATTAAATGGACGGCATCCGTTCATCGTCCCCGAGCGTCCTCGCCCGAGAGCCGTCCACACTAAATCTCTAAGATCTCACTCGATACTCGACAGATTTTTATGTTCTTATGCTCCATGGATTCGTCTTGAAGAGACGAACACATCTATACGGTTATCATGCATTGAAATTAAGGCATTTGAAATGGAGAATCTCCGAAGCTCGGGATGAAGAATTAACTCATACCTTAGCTGCGAGAGGTGAAGCCTCGATCGGAGATGCTTGGCACGTTCGTTGGAGCTGCGGGAGGCTAGGGATGAAGCACGGGGATGTGGTGAATTGCACTAGGTGTGATTTCCACCAAAGCCGATCACAACCTTTGGAGTACGGAACAAGCTGGGTGACACCGGAGATGGGGCTTTTGTCGGTGGACACCTTCCCTTGACACAGTGCGGGTGTAGGACCAATCGATTTGGGGATTGGCTCGGCTGTGGAGAAGTGTCACGGTTTTGGGTGGAATTTCGACTACGGAATTGAGCTCGCGGAGAAGAAATGGCGGGGGGATCTCCGCGGGGATCAAGTGCTTCGTGTGTGGGGAGGAGTACGGAACAATTTTGGCGAGTTTCGGTAAGGTCTAGTTCGGCACTTCTCATGGCCGAGAAGGTGAGGGGTTTAAATAGGAGATGTTGGAGGGCCTCCGGGGGGAGTTGAGGGCTGGGATCGAGTTGCTCTTGGCATGTGAAGAACGGCCGTGGTGGCCATTTGGAGTGGGGCGGCTCGGCGGGATGGAATTTCAAAGCTTGGCTTCTCCCGAGGTTTCGGGCATGGTGTTTTCCGGCGGCGGGTGGCCGGCCGGCCGAGCATGGGTCACCCTCGAGGTCGGGTGGGTCGGAGTCGGGACTTGGTGCGATCGATTGGCAAATGCCATGTGTAAAAGGCTTGGATTAGAATGGAATGGGAGAAAGCTTATTTTGGCTCAAATTGGTCAACCCCTCCACTTGGGCTAGGTGCACCACCCAAGGCTTGGTTTTGGTGAGGGAAAAGTGATTTGGCTCGAGCATAATCGAGTAGGGTCAAGTCACCATCCAAGCACGATTAGGCATAAGCATGGTTAAGGGGAATCATGGGAGTGGTTAATCACCTTTAGGAATTAAGGAAAGAGCCTCCTCCTTTTTCCCAAAATGGCATGGTGACATGTAAAGAGGCTCTCATGGCTTGCATATGGCTTGTGCATGGCTCCATGGCTCCATTTGGCTTGGGAAAAGGTTGGGTCAATTTCATAAAAATGGGTTTTAAGAATTTTGGATATTTTGGTGTGAATTTGTATGGGGCTTGATTTGGAGTTGTTTGATGATGGAATTATAACTTAGGGAATGGCTTTGATTAAATGGATGGCAAATGGAAATGTCATGTGGGCTTTAGGGCCAAATTTGGGCTTTTATATTTGGTGGAAATGGGCTTTAGGGAGGTTTAGGGAAGTGGGCTTTTAAATTTAAAATGGATTTTGGGATGAGATTTTGGTAAAGGCTTGGGCCAAATAATTGTTGAGTTTGGTTTAGGGATGCTTCATGAATGGTTTGAAACAAGTTTGAGGTGATTTGGGTTTGAATTGATTTGAATTTGGGTTTAATTGGTAAGTGGGCTAAGGTGGGTCAAATTGGGCTAACTTGGGCCAATGTTGGGCTAGAGTTGAAATTGATATAAAATTAATGTTGGGAAATGTTTATGGGAGTGTTTCAAAGAGGTTTTGGCTTTGGTTAGGTTTTGATTTTGGGGATTTGGGCTCATTTGGGCTAGGTTTGGGTTTAGGTCAAAAATGGGTCTTTTAGCTTTGGGTTGAATTTGAGTGGGGTTTGGATCAAAGTTTTGGGCAAATCATGTTAGTGTTTTGTTTATGGGGATGTCAAGGAAGGTTTAGAAAAGATTTGGGGTTAATTGGAGTTGAATTGGGTGAGTTTGGGTTAGGTTTGGGTCATAGGTCCAAATTGGGCTTTAAGGCCAAAAGTGAAATTGGATCCCAATGCCAATCAAATTGGGCTTGTATTTGGTCTAGATTGGTGTTGGGGATGTTGAATTGAAGTTTAGAATTGAATTGGACCAAAATTTGGATCAATTGGGTAGGTTTAGTTTGACATTGGGTTCATTTTGGGTTAAAATGGGTCGAATTGGGGGTTTTGATAAAAGTGGGGTAAATTGACAAAATTGGCCCATGGTGTAGTTGAACAAAATGAAATTGGGAATATTTGGGATTTTCTGGAATTTTCTGGGAATTTTTTGAATTTTTGGATTTTTTGGCTAAGAGGGGTATTTTGGGTATGTGGAAGGTAATGGGGGTATTTTGGAATTTTTGGTATTTCTGGCTATGGATGATCAATTTGATTGGTGAGGAAGTGTTTGGGATTGATTTTGGAGAGTTTTGGGTAATTTGGAAATTTTTGAGAAATTCGGGTAGTTTCAAAGGCATTTGGTAGGTTAGGCGGGGTGTAGGGTCCCGGGGGTCAAAAATTGAAAATTTGGAAAATTGAAGATTGGGTGGATGTAAGTGGAATGCAACCATTTTGGTTGAGCCATGAAGCCACATCAAGCTCATATGAGCCATGAAGGGACTCATTTGAGGTATTCAGCTATGTTGTTCACTAACCTCTGCGCGAGGGCTTAGGGGTTAAGGACCATCCATGTGAATCACCTACATGAGTCGGGGAAGTCAAGTTAGGTATAGGTGTGGTTTAGGAGGTGTGTGAAAGTGTAGTGCATAAGTGTAGTGTGTGTGTAAGTCGGCCCTTTCACTGGACCGAGCCAGCTGAGGGCGATCCTGAGGCCGAAGAGTCCTATAGGAACTCATCCTTTAAACTTCCACATTTGATTTCGACCCTCTAGGTGATTAGGGGTCTATAGTCGAGTTTGTGGAGTTTGCGGGGAGTTAAGAAGTGGTTTGAATTTCTAAAAGGTGTCCCAATTCTAGTCCTCTAAGATAGTCAAAGGAAAAGCCTAAGGCTAGATCCTAAGTACTAAAGAGAAGAAGAGAAGACCTCGTCAAAAATGAGGTCAACAATTATAAATTTGATAAAGAAGTGTATAAAATATTCCATAATCGTAAAGTTACTCTTATCAACACAAGTATACATATTGCTCAATTAATACGGGGCTCTAGTGGAGTCCTGGTTATCGATCCCACATGGAATATATTAGAGGCTATGAACTAGGATTTTAAAAACCAATACAGAATCACAACCTTGTAGTTCAAATTGCCTATTTGTCACTAATATTCAATCGTAAATAAAATGTAATTTTAATAAACTAATTCTACTAATAATTAACTTATTTTACTAATAAAGTTTGTAATGTGAGGTTCAATATATAAGCAAACATCATTCTCCTTGTCAAGAAATTTAAGTGAATGGATAAATTGAATTAGTTCAAATTGTGTTGTGCCAAATAGGATCATACCTATTCTCTACCCTTTGGTTTAGGCATAAAGAACATTGACTAATCCTATGCTTGGTTACTAAATATGCGGCTAGACTGGGAGGATACCGACTCTCACTTAGAAGCTCCTACGTTCCCCTCGCCTAAGCGCTAACATCTACACTTCAACACCAAAACGATAGAACTGAATTGAGGATTTTAGTCTGTCACTTTAAAATCTCCAATTCTATGTCCGATAAATAATATTTTTCTATTTATTTGCACCCTACTTTCAAGGACTTTGAGCTCTCTGAATCTTGGATGTAATCTTCAGTTTAGTTGTAAAACTCAACATATTTTAACAAATCAATTGACCATGTTGAAAGTAAATTAAGATTGAAGTGAAAAGATCATCACAACTTCTTTAACATTCTCTTGGCACAACTAATTCAAATTACCATTTCACAAAATCTCAAAACAAGGAGAAAGACAGAGAAACTACTCAGATCTCATGGAGAATATACGACAAAACTTGAATTTCATATATAAAAGCAAAGTTATACAAACTACAATAAGTAAATACAACTTATATCGAATTCCTCCTCAAGCAAACTCCTTGAAGTTCCTCTGAATCTCTTCCTTTCTTTACAACACACAGAATTCTTCTTCGAAGCAGCAAGGAGGAAGAAATCTCTCACTTTCCTTCCACTCTTAAAATGTCTCGAAGAATTCCTCACAATTAACATTAATTTAACTCACTCTCTGTAACTCTTAGGGCACCGCAAACACTAACAGACATAGCAGACACCCACGGATACCCTTAGACACCCTTGGACACACCATTTTCGGCCTCAAATTATCTCTTTTAAAGTAGTAGAAGAGTTTCCAAGAGTTGCCCAATCATCCCTTCAAAAGTCGTCCACATTCATTGAATCTGCAAAGGAACCGACATACTCGCTGTCAGCGGCCTCGATAGCGCCGTCAGCCGCCTCGATGGCGCCATCAGCGGGCTTCTAGAACATTTAATTCTAGAGCTCTCGGGAAAAACCCGCCGTCGGCGGCGTCGATCGGGCTGTCGGCGCCCAAGATCAAATCTTCATATTTTGGTCTTTTTTGCTCCAAATTCGCTCCTTTTTGCATCTTTTTGCTCCAATGTCCATAAATCAACATATCTGCAACAAAACATCAAAAACACCTTTCTTTAAAGTGCAATATCATCAAAATCAATATAAAATAGACATGAAAATCTCAACATATTTTCAGTTGGTCAGCCTTGTATCTCTCAAATACACCTTTCTTGAATCACTCTGAGTGTAGCTTTTAAGCACCTTTTTATTGGGGCATTCATGAAAGAGACATTTGTATCTATTATTCAATATTCAATACTGAATAGAGATTGAAATAGGGAGTCACTTTGGATTTGGTTGTGGAGATCATTGTAGAGAGATTCCTATCTTGGCCTCTACCACCAGCTTTCTTTTGAGCCTTTTTTTTCAAAATGAGCATTCTTCCCATAGTTCCATCATTCACCAATTTCATTTCCCTTCATGACCAAGGTTTTTCTCTTCCGGACTTGAACATGTCTTTGCCTACATTCATATCCAAATTTCTTCTTCTATTCTCAACATTCAAAGTAGAATTGAAGATTCATTGTTTGTCTTGCTGTAAACTTCTTCATTTAGCACCAATCCCATGATATCATTAAAGTTTAACTTCATATTACTGTTGACCTCATTTTTGATGAGGTCTTCTCTTCTTCTCTTTAGTACTTAGGATCTAGCCTTAGGCTTTTCCTTTGACTATCTTAGAGGACTAGAATTGGGACCCACCTTTTAGAAATTCAAACCACTTCTTAACTCCCTGCAAACTCCACAAACTTAACTATAGACCCCTAATCACTAGAGGGTTGAAATCGAATGTGGAAGTTTAAAGGATGAGTTCTATAGGACTCTTTGGCCTTGGAGGCCTCACCGCAGGTGGCACAGTGCAGTAAAGGGCTGACTTACACATACCACTACACCTATGCACTTTACACTCTCGCACACCTCCTCAAAAACACACCCATACTGACTTGACCTCCGACTCATGTAGGTGATTCACATGGATGGTCCTTAACCCCTAAGCCCATGGTGAGAGGGTTAGGAGCAACGTAGTGAATGCGCTCGAATGAGTCCTTCATGGCTCATGTGGGCTTGATATGGCTTCATGGCTCAACAAAAATGATTTCATTTCACTTACATCCACCCGATCTTCAATTCTCCAAATTTTCAATTTTTGACCCCCCGATACCTTCCAAATACCCAAAATACCCCTTTTGACCCAAAAATCCAAAAATTCAGAAAATTCCCAGAAAATTCCAGAAAATCCCAAATATTCCCAATTTCATTTTGTTCAACTACACCATGGGCCAATTTTGTCAATTTACCCCACTTTTGTCAAAACCCCGATTTGACCCATTCTAACCCAAACTCACCCGATTCGACTCCGATTAACCCCAAATCTTTTCTAAACCTTCCTTGACATCCCCATAAACAAAACACTAACATGATTTGCCCAAAACTTTGATCCAAACCCCACTCGAATTCAACCCAAAATCAAAAAGCCCGATTTTGACCTAAACCTAAACCTAGCCCAGAATGAGCCCGAACCCCAAAATCAAAACCCAACCAAAGCCAAAACCTCTTTGAAACACTCCCATAAACATTTCCCAACATTAATTTCACATCAACTTCAACTCTAGCCCAACTTTGGCCCATGGTAGCCCATTTTGGCCCACTTTAGCCTCTTTACCGAAAAAGCCCGTATCCGACCCGATTCGAACCCAAATCACACCAAATTGACTCCAAACCACTCATGACACATCCCTAAACCAAACTCGACAATTTTTGGCCCAATATCTTTACAAAATTTCTATCCATAAATTCATTTTCAAACCTAAAAGCCCACTTCCCTAAACCTCCCTAAAAGCCCATTTCCACTAAATATAAAAGCCCAAATTTGGCCCTAAAGCCCACATGACACTTCCTTTCATCATCCATTTAATCAAAATCACCCCTAAGTTTCAAAATCATTATTTAAACCATTCCAAATCAAGCTTCATACAAATTTTCACCAAAATGTCCAAAATTCTTAAAACCCATTTTCATGAAATTGACTAAACTTTTCCCTAAGCCAAAGACAAGCCATGCAAGCCATGGACAAGCCACATGAAGCCATGGAGAGTTTGACATGTGATCAAGCCATTAATGGAAAAAGGAGGATCCCCTTTCCTAATCCTTCTTAAGCCTTTTTTTACCTTAAGCATGTCGCACACTAAACCATGCTTTGCCGCCTAATCCTTGATGGAGACTCCACCATTCTCTCTTGGGCGACCCAACCGATCCTCTCGGCCCAAAATCGGGCCATGGGGAGGTGCACCCAACCCAAACCAATGGGTTGACCAAATTGAAGCCAAAATGACCTCTTCCCCATTCCATTTTAATTCAGCCACTTTACACATGGCGACCACCGATCGCCTTCACAAACATCGAGCCACGACCCACGACCACCGAGGGTGACCCATGCTCGCCGGCCAGCCACCCCGATCGCGGAAAACACCATGGCCGAAAGCTCACATATGAGCCAACATTGGAATTCTCCATTGCGACTTGTCCCAACCCGAATGGATAGCATGGTCGTTCTTCCCTTGACCTAGCAGTGATCCAACCATTAAACCCCACTGGGAGAGCCTCGACCATGCCTATTTAAACACCACCCCTCACGGCCATGAGAAGAGAGTTGCACAAACCTTGCCAAAACTCGCCAAAATTATTCCGGACCCCTCCTCATACACAGAGCACTTGATCCTCAGGTGAGATCCCCTGCCATTTCTTCTCTCGCGAGTTCGATTTCGGAGTTGAAATCCGAGCCGAAACCGAGGACACTTCCCCGCGGTGAACCAATCCCCAGATTGATTGGTCCTACACCTTCACCGGACCGAGGGAAGGTGTCCACCAGCAAAAGCCCCATCTCCGGAGCCACCCGGTTGCTCCGGACTCCAAGCTTTGTGATCGGCTGTGGTCGAAGTTCAACCTAGACGATTCACTGGACCCGGGAGACTTCATCCGGAGCTTGCCGAGGATCCGATCGAAGGTGCAACAACTCTCGGATCGAAGCTTCACTTCTCCGAGCGAAGGTATGAGCTAATTCTTCATCCCGAAGCTACGGAGATTCTCCATTTCAAATGCCTTAATTTCGATGCATGTTTACAGTATGGATGTGTTCGTCTCTTCGAGACGAATCCATAGAGCATAAGAACACGAAAATCCATTGAGAATCGAGTGAGTTCTTAGGGTTAGAGTGTGGACGGTCACGGGATCACACCGGTCATGGACGATGAACGGATGCCGTCCATTTAATACACGCGCGGACGGACGGCTCGGATGGCGTCGGACCGGAGACGGTACGAGAACCGCGGGGCCCGGCCGGCGACTCGGATGGCGGCGTCGAATGGGAGCGCGACGCGTGTGAGTTCGGAGATGCCGAGGATGCGTCGGCGCCGCGTCACTTAAGTAGATAAATAGGAATATTTTCTATTTATTTAATTCCCGAACTTTAAAAATCCATATCTTTGTGTAGAAAAATCACAAAAATAAAATAAAAATACCCCTCGCTCGATTGAACGAGAGGAGAATAATGTGGAAAAGAAATTAATTAATTTTGTCCAAGTATTTTATTTTTAATTAATTATTTACTCCCTGCATTGTTTTAATTCTCCATGCATGTATACAATTCACCATGGCATGAGACTATAGGGCTTTTGAAGCCTCCGAACTTAGGGACATTCGCTGAATTTTCCGAGGTCGGAGGCCATCTCTGTGAAAAGTTATTGATTTTTCAAATGCATGTTGCTATTTTAAGTATTTTAATTCCAAAAATTAGCATGTTGTGAAATAAATTCTAGGAAAATTTGGTGATGTTCCTTATGACCGGAGAACCCTAGGAAAAATAGGATTTGAGTTAATTCACTCGAGATTAACCCTAATTGGCTTAAACACCCAAAATAGATCTCTAATTAATTAGAGTTAACTATAGATCAAATTGACTTGAAATCAATTCTCCACTGACCTTTAGGATCAGAGGAACCCATCATAAAAATTTGAGGTCAATTGGACTTGGTTAGCCCCACTAATTGGGTTGATTAAGCCACTTAGTCATTTTAAACTTTAAAAATTCATAACTTTCAAAATATCTTTCAAAAAATTCACCAAATTGGTTTTGGAGTCTCTCTGATATCAGGGGAGTTTAAGAAAATTAAAATTTCAATTTTCTAAAAAAGTTGATTTTTAATATTATTTTAATATTTTTAATAATTAAAAAATAATAAAAATCACAAAAATAATAAAATTCACCAAAATGTCATATTTTGAATTTTAATCACTTAGGAACAAGTCCCATATTTTTCCTAGGTCTATTTAGTGAGATATTAATTTTTAAAGCTCTAGGGTAATTTTAAAATTAAAAAAAATGTATTTTCTAGCATTTTCACCAAAATAATTATAATAAATCAAAGAAAAATCAGAAAATTGCAAAGTTTGGTTCTCTGGAATTCTTGATATCAGAGAGAATTTTAAAAATTATAAAATTTATTTTTCAACATTTATTTTATTTTTAAATTAATTAATACTCCAGAACTTAAAATAATTCTAATAAATAAAATATAATTCAAAAAATTACCAAATTTGGTCCAAGTGGTCCTCTGGTCATTAGGAATGTCCCCTAATTTTCTTAAGGACAGAAACTTTCCCTTGGTCATATTATTGAATTTTCCTTGAAAATCTCTATTTTCTACTAAAAATAATTATATAAATAAATTAAATGCAGAAAAATCATATTTTCTCCTCTCATGTCTTTGTTGACATATGAGTGAAGTCACATAAAAATTTCAAGTTCATTTGAGTTCAATTTAGTGAGTTATGGAATTATTAGGCTTAAAGGGCAAAATGGTAATTAAATTTTAACTCTTAATTAAAACTTTAGGTTTAATAAAAATTAACAAGTAAAATATTTTGATCTTAATCTGATTTGGATGATTGAAATTAAATAATTAAAGGATAGAAACCCATTAAGCAATTTAAAGTGATTAAACTTTAATTAAATAATTAATTGAATTTGAAGGAATAATAAAATTGGAATTATTAAAACAGGGGATATTATTAGGGAGAGATTTATTCTTTAATTTAAAAATCCCTAAATTAATCATCTCATCAATACTCAACTCTTAATTAAAATGATAACTCAAATTTAAAATATTAAAAGACTTAATCATTAAATAAAAATTAAATCATTAAACTCTTTCAAAAATTTTAAATTAAATTAAATTAAATTAAGATTAAAAGTTGAATTAAATTAAATTAAAATTAAATTAAATTAAATAAACAAATTAAATTAAATTAAATGAATTAAATACATTAAATTAAATAAATAAATAAAATTAAATTAAATAAAATAAAATAAAATTAAATTAAATTAAATTAAATTAAATTAAATTAAATTAAATTAAATTAAAATTAAATTAAATTAAATTAAATTAAATTAAGAAATTAAATCAAATAAATTAAATTGAATTAAATTAAATCAAATCAAATTAAATTAAATAAATTAAATTAAAATAAATTAAATTAAATTAAATTAAGTTAAATTAAATAACCTCACTTAAGACGTGAAGAAACAAATCTAAAATAACTTGAACACTATTCAGAACTTAAATCATTAACTTAAATTTGAATCACAAATCATTAAATATCATTTTGCCTCTAGGAGCCTTAGTTATCATAACTCCTAAATGAACATTAAAATGAAATGTTACTTCACTTATAGGACATTCAAATGTCCTAGATTCACTGAGCAAGTTAACAAAACTTGAAAACCTCGGACGATCGATTCATTTACATAATTAAATTCACTTGGACTTGAAACAATCACTAGAAATATTGAAAAGATGTTTAAGATTTTTCTTAAGCACTTCCTCGATATGATAGGATATTTACGAAACAATTGAACTTAATTGTTCTTTGATGAAGAAAATCGTCTTCAAACTAAAAAACACAAAGAACTGCAGACGTCATAGGAAATGACTAGACTATAGGATTAGGAACTCGGTAGAAAACCATAAACCTTTCCCTTAGCTTTACCTAGGAACTTGCTTAAATATTCTAACCGTATTTTAAGTGCGAGCTTGGAATGACGGGAAGATCCTCCAAGTACGCTTTTATTTTATTGCAATTTATTTTATTGTAATTTATTTAATTGCATCGTACTTATTTTTCTTGCATGATAAACAACAGATTGCATGAAAACCCACACCTTTAGGACGTAAACCAAAGCCGAAACCCATAACTAAATTAAAAGACACTACAAGATAAAATTCACCTCCACAACATTTCAAAATATAAGACAACTCAAAATTTAATCACAAACGAACACAAAACTACAACTACAACTAAATTAAAACGTCTCGTTGAATGATCGGGAATACCTCGGATGATGTAACCCACGTGTTGCTAACGGGATTTCCCACGGTCTAAATGAAAGTGCGGAACTCATTTAGTTGAGTTTAGTAAATTCATCCGGACTAAGTGAATTCGATGAAAATAACGGTGTCGGGATGACGGAACCATGGGATCTTAATCGGTTCGTTTAATCAACTTTAAGATCTATTTTAATTAAAACATAAAGAACACTTGGAAATTAAGACTTCTCTAAACCGGAACACTTCTCTCATCTCTTGATTTATGATTTCTAAAACTAAAACCCCTGCAACAACAAGGAGCTCGGAGCATGGTGGGCGACGACGACCATCGTCGTCGAGAAACCGAAATCTACATCAATGAAAACCATTCTTAGAATTAAATAACCAAGCCATAGGATTTCGAGGTAGTTTGCACTAGTGCAACATAAATCCTCAACTTTTCGTTAGGCATTTGCATAATCATGTTATGCAAATTAAGCCCTAACTTGGTTTTAGGACTCCGAGGTAGTCGTTTGGTACGACATAAACTCTCACATTATGTCATATTAATATGAGTCCTAATTAATTAAAATTGACAGTATTACAACATTAAATAAACTCTCAAAGTGAAGCTAAACAATAGAATAGTTTGGGATGTTGCCAAGATTCTTCTTGGATCCTCAACTTCTCCTACTTTTCTTCCATTGAACTCCCGAAAATAACTCGTTCCAAATTTGATCCATTCCCTATTGAAATTTCCAAAATTCAACCCCTGAAAACTTAAACTTTGAAATTCTTGATAGCAGAATTATTGATTATTATCGAGAGTTTTCTTAGGTGATTCCGTCACTTAAGATGTAATTAACTATAGAGGCTTGCCTTATAGTGAACTTTAAGAACCAGGTAATATAAACCTCGTTTAATAGTTTCATATTAAACGGGGAATTTGTCGGCTTATAAGAATTGGTTCGCGGACCAAACGGATGTCACAAGCCTTTCTAGTTTATTTAATCGAGCCCCATTACTGCAAGCGGTGTGTCTATTCTTCGGGATAGACACACGGTTTGTGGTGCGGCGCTCGTTTATATAAACTATTCGGGATGTGAGATCGGTTTGATTTCATATCTTAAAATTTTCAAATTCAAAATTATTTTCAAAATCAAATACTACTTTTCAAATTATTTATTTAAATTAAATTAAAAATTCGCCGACAATTTCTGTAGGCGACCTCTTTTCAAAAATACAACACTCAACCTAAAAATATGCCGACAATTACTTGAAGAGTTCCTCGCCGTCGTGACTAGTAGATCCCAGTTGTCTGGTAATGCAGATGAATTAACAATGCCATGTCCTCGTCATTGAACTTGATGCCCAAGAACACTATTATTTTGTCACAATTTTGAAATTATTCAAGTGCTGAGCCACCGAACTATCTTTCAACGTCTTCATATTAAATAATCTTTTCATAAAAAAAATGCTTATTTAGTACTGAAGGTTTACCATACATATTTTTCAGTGTTACCATGAGATTCATCATAATTTTTTTTTATTTGAAAACAAAAGACGAGGAAAGTAAAAGACAGATCAAACCCATGACCATTCGATCAAGCACTTCTCATTCTTACAAAGTCATGGATTCATGCTATTTGGTGATTTCTTCTAATGATAGATATGATACAACAACTCTTCAACTTGTATTCTTTAGAACACAGAGTTCGCATTGAACTTCTTGTCCTTGTATTTGGTTTCGTTAGTCATTGCTCTGACTCAAATCAAGGATCTTCAGAAAACCCCACTCTGATACAATTTATTGGGGGTGTAAAGACTGAATACGATCAATTCACAACCAAATCTTAACACACCGATTTGATAGATTCAAAACAAAATAATGGACAACATGCATAAACAATAAATAAATAAAAAAAAAACACAAGATTTAATGTGGAAAAACCCAATAACAGGAATAAACCATGAAGTCATGCCTAGCCAAAAATGTTACTATGAAGGTAAGGAAAAATTACAGATCACACCACACTGGGATTTTCTTTCTACTCTCTTGGAACATACAATAAATTTAAACCCTCCATCCGCTCTTCATCGCACAAGAGAAATCAGCCAAAATCTACTCTCGACTCAAAAATACTGCTTCACATAACTTCACCCTTGTTACGCATCGTCGAAAGACTACACTACCAGTAACTTTTCGAATGAAATGAGGGCTTAAAATCAAATCCAAAGATAGAACCAAATATGATGCCAAACCGACTGTCTCGTGCACTTCCTTTCTACTCGCTCCATCTCTGCAGCATGATCCGAGAGCTGTCACACCCCTCATCGGAGCAGGAATTCCAATTGCTCTCTTTCTTGATTTGAAACAAACAATTATCAGCACGTCAGAACTCCACTTATTGGCTCAGAATCGCCTAATACTTTGGATTGGGGGCTGGTGCAAGCAATTGGTGTAGTATTGTTAAAGAATTCACTTTATATTAAGAAAAAATATTACATCAGGACTCTGCACGTATAGCTACGCGCGGAGCCTGATTTCACAGCACATCCACCCTCTCAGCCACACATCAATCGTTTTTTTTTTAAATTTACAGCGGGACCCACTCCTATACATTCTTCGGTATATGTGCAGTTGAGATCAGACTCCGCACGGAACTCTACATGCGGAGTTATGATGTAATATGTTTTTTTAAATTAAATATCTGTAGTTGGCCAATTTCGCTAAGAGACAAATCAATTAAAATTTATATTTTAAGCCCTTGCGTCAGCATATCCTTATCCACATTTCTCACTCATCGACTTGGATGACAGATGTCTATTTATGCGATGGAAAAATGAGTTTATCCAACATAAATTTTAATTATAAAGAATTTCAAAATTTTAAATTTGTTTTGACCTTTAATAATAATAAAAAAAAAACAATAATATGGGCATTTATATATATGCCACTCATTTCTTATGTATTTACATATCTAGCACCTTTTTACTTCTATAAAATATCATCATTTAAACTTTTAAAAAGTGAAATGCGTATATTCATGTATAAGTCAAGAGATATGAATGTAAAATTTGAAGTTTACGTGTTATATGTTTAAATACATAAGAATTGAGTGTATATATGTAAATCTTTTAATAAAAATATTTAAAGTTAAAATCTTCTTGCATTACTTTTTATGGCCCCACGGTCTAAATGAAAGTGTGGAACTCATTCAGTTGAGTTTAGCAAATTCATTTGGACTAAGTGAATCCGATAAAAATAACGGTGCCGGAATGATGGAACCGTGGGATCTTAACCGGTGTTGTTATAATCAACTTTAAGATTCCCCTAATAAAACATTAAAGACATTTGGACTTTAAGATTTCTCTAAACCAAAACACTTCGCTCATCTCTTGATTTTCATTTTAAAAAACTAAACCTCTGTAAGGATGAGTTGCCCGATAATGGAAGCCCCGAAACTGATTTTCTCCTTCACCAATGGACTGGACCTCGCTGTCTATAAGGATGAGTTGCCCGATAATGGAATCATCCGATTTGGACAAGGATTTGAAAACACGAACGTCAAGGTCACCGACGTCTCCCTTTTCGCACTAATGAGCAAGGTATACGAGCCGAAGAGCCATCGCTTGAGTTCGACCTTAGGTCGACCCGAGAATTCCCTCCTCTGCAAAGGATCCCGACTAAGAGGAACAACTGCTGCCCACAGGAGGATCGTTCTTTCTACCCCCATCTGGTCCAGTTGTTCTCGCACCTACCCCGACTTTTGCCGAATCTAAGGGAAAGAAATCCGAATTATGATGGACCCGTTACGCGTGGAGGGTACGGATCTTCTCGTAAGACCTTCGTTTTTGAGATCGGGTCCGGTTCAAGAATTCCGTCACTAACAAAGACCCGAAGAAGAAACGAAATAGAAGGATCGCTAAAGAAGCCGAGGCTGCTGAAATTGCTTTCCTGAAGAAATTCCGGAAGCTGCTGGAATATTCGCCGTCGCTCGAATACATACCATCGTTGGGAGGAAGCGGATTTCATCCCCTCTCCGCCGCGAGAAGATGAAGAAAACATTCGCAAGATTGCTTTGCCAAATTACTACGGACCGCATATTACAACGATAGCCGTAAGAAAAGAACTAGAACTACGCCGTTTGCTCGACTGCAAGCTTTGGTAGAAAAGTTAGCAAAGAAGGAAAAGCGCCCGTATCGAAATTCTACGGATGATAGGGCGGGTGCCGATCAAATCCGTCTTGGGCCCCGAGTAGAACCCGCCATCATGACGGAAAAGCCGAGTAAAAGGATGAAGGCTAGTCCGCCTGTTGTCGTCTCGGGATTACGGATTAGGGAGGATACCACCTTCCGACATTTGGGCCGACGGATCATGCGGTCCTAGACCTTCGCTGCCGGAAGGATGGTATGGCGTCCCACTACTGGGCGATTGAGATTGAAACGACGGCCGAGAAGAAAGTCTTGCCGGGAGACTCGAATGCGAAGAAAGTGCTTCACCGCGATGAAGGGGACTCGTGAGAAAGGGACCCGGCAGCCTATCGCACGACAACAACGAAGACACACGAAAGCCCCGCTAGAAGATGCCATGGAAAAGTTGAGAACCGATATCCGACGGTTGGCAAAAGAAAGAGAGGAAAAGTTCGGAGACGAGATTGATTCATCGGAATTTATGGACGACGAATACGCGAAAATCAACATGGTTGAGACACGAGCTTCATCGGCTTCGCAAGGTGCTCCTGCGACCGCAGAAGAGAGGAGCCGGAGCGATGAGAAGGCGACTTCGAAAAAGATGATACGATCGCTCGAATGGCGAAAAGGATGGAAGAGATTGCCGTAGCTCTAGCCACTCTCCGGAGTCGAGTACAACCACATAGAGAAACACCCCGGAGGTCATTCACATTGTAGACGGAGGAAAGGAGATTACGTCCGTCAATGGGGATGATCGGCTAAAAGGATACAACACGAAGTATGATTCCCGAAAAGGATATCAAGAACTTGGTAGAACGGCGGAGTGCGAGAAGCCTTAGCACAATCGAAGAGCGGGACATCCATTCGGACGGGTAGACCTTACCCCGAAGAATTCGACGCCGTCCGATACCCGAAAGGCTTCGTACCACCTCCGTTTAAGACCTTCGATGGAACCGGAACCCTCGACGACATGTGGCACACTTTCGTGCCGAGTTGTTGCGATGCCGGTGGGAGCGATGCATTACTCTTCCGACGGTTCGTCGGCGGTCCGTCGGGAATCGCCTTCGGCGGTATGCGGAGTTACCAAACGGTTCGGTAAAGACATTCTCGCAGCTAGAGAACCTCTTCATCGAGCGATTTGCGGAGCTCGAGCACCACATCACTATAGGTGATTTAGTGGTAGAGAAGCGAGCCGAATGAAACTTTGGTGGATTACATACTTCGATGGAGGAACCTAAGCATGAAGTGTGAACCACAACTGCAAGAACGAGCATGCGATCGGCATTTTACTTAAAAGCATTCACGGCCCGATAGCACTTCTCCTCGAGGGATTTACTATTAAGACTTTCGAGAAGTTGTTAAGCAAGGCCGGAAGCTTGCAAGAAGAGGCAAAGCAATTAAGTTTCACGCAGACAAGACGGACAAACAAAAGCACCGTAAAGACTTTTGAAAAGAAATCCGGGATCGTCGCGGCGAGTTGACAAAGGCAAGCAACCGATCTGCAAATACCACCGAACGGCCGCAACAACCACAACAGAATTGCAAGAACCCGGCCGGACTATCGGTCATCTCCGCGATATGAACAACCACCTCGTCCGCGACGTACATTAAGAGAGCTTTGAGCGAGAGAATATCCGTTCAAGAATGAAGCGATGCTCGAAAATGTTCCGTAGTCCGATGAAGACTCCGGATTTCCAGCTGCCGAGCACTAAAAGACCAGAAGAGGTCGACAAGAAAGGTGATCCCGACTTTTGCCCTTACCACCGGATGCTTGGGCACAAAATAGAAGATTGCATTACCTTCAAAAGTTGGCTCGATGACAACCTTCGGAAAGGGAATATAACGATCCCGAAGGAGTACATGAAGGAACCCCGGAAAGGAGGTTCCGTCGATGTTGTCTCGACCGATCCCATCATTCCGATAGATCCCTATACGACCGACGATGGATGGACTACCGCTTGGACGAGGTCTTCGAAAAGATTTTAGACGGCATCCGGACCGCTTCGGTGCGAGCTTCGATTCGAAGTTTGAAACCCGTTGAGCCGGTACTTATCACTTGCGATAGAAGAACCACCTCAACAGGAGACGATTGAAGAAAAGAAGAAAATTGACGAAGAAGAGAAGACCGAGGCACCTAAGGCTGGACTAGGGGCCGCTTATCCTAGGATAGTTGTCTCCGATTCGGGGGAGAAATCCCTCGAACCCTTGACTCCGTATGATTATCCGCTCACTTCGGTGGGATCATATAATGATAAGGGTGATGGCGTTGGCTACGTTTTGATCGTTTCTAACGATTACGTAACTAACGATGATCCGGATATCGATTTCGATACCAACGACAATTCTCAAATCATACACGATCTCGACAAGCAAAATAATGAAGAAGACATCCATCGAGGAGGCTACGAGAGTTCAACAAGCAACGAATCTATCTCGCGAGTTTCGAGGAGCTCCGATCACGATAGAGTTAGAGCCTTCGGACTCGAAGCTAATCCGGAAGAGCCCGTCATTCCGATTCAAGAAGAGACACCGGCGAGCTCAACAATAGATTCAGAAGAAATTACAGAAGTCAACTTAAGGAGTGGGAAAGTTCTACCTCCGAGAATGGGTCCAAAGGACAAAGGAAAGCAGGTGGTTGTTCAGGAAGAACCAACCCCGGCAGGAGAAACACCCATTCGAGAAGAAAATGAGACACATGAAAACAAAGTGGACTACAACGTGCTAGCCCATCTTAGGAAACTACCGACCAGCCGAGCATCTACGACGCTCTCATCTTATCAAAGGAGATGAGAGAAGCTCGATCGAGGCCTTACTTGATCCGGAAATTTGCTTAGCTCGAATGGCCGGAGAGTCCTTAGATGAGGTTTGCTCGTTAAAGGAACGACGAGGTGTTACCTTCGCAGACGACGACCTACTACTTGGAACGACGGATCACAACCGACCATTGTACATTTCGGTTACAATTGGAAAATTTACACTCTCCGGAGTATTGGTGGATCCAGGAGCATCGATCGATATAATGAATCTTCGAACGCTAGCATACTTGGAAATTGATGCCCGTGAACTCGAAGCCGACAAAATGTTATTAAGAGGATTCAACCAGAAAGGAGAAAGAGCCCTCGGGTCGATAACGCTACTGATGAAGACCGGTGACTTAGCAAAGACAACCGCGAAATTTCACATAATTGATTCGAAACGTCGTTCAACGCTCTACTCGGGCCGACCATGGATACATGAAAACGAGGATGGTACCATCATCTCTACATCAATGTATTAAATACTACGATGGAGGAGAACGAGTGTATCAAAGGTGACTTACAACCATTCTCCGTACATGAAATTGGAATCCACGAGGATGCGGCTTATTATGCACCACCGAAGAAAACGATCTTCTCCGGAGATACTATAACAAATGAAGCAAAGAAAGTTCGGGACAACGAAGAACACGAAGTTCTAGTCCAACAGATCACTCACCACTCCCTCACGGCGAGATGGTGAAGGTTTCTCCACAACTCGCATCCGAGGTCGAGGCCGGGGACGAGGTCGTGGTAGAGACGTTAGGACGATTGGACGGAGGAAACCAACCATCAATGTCGATTGGGAAGATAGTTCGAAGAAGAAAGAGAAATCAAACAAGAAGCAGACGACAATAAGTCGAAAGAAGCCGCAATTCAAAATCCCTATTGAAGATGAAAGAAACGAAGAATATAAATCGATGTACGAGAAGATTAACCACTATGTACATACTATGACCCTGACCCCGATCCATTCTAATAAGATCGAGGGTATGGAGGTCAAAGAGGTACGTAGCGGTGGTGCAAAACCAATCAAATTCTACCGTGGTGCTTCTTCCTCCAAAGCCGAAAATAATGTACAATTTGAAGATGCTACTTCATCGAATTAATGGAATTGCCTTTTGAGTGGTACTCTCCCCGTGTTCAAAATTTAATTCAACGTGGTTTCTTACCTCGACAGTGGACAAAAGGTCAATCACAACGTTTTGAAAATTTATGGAATAACTCCGGTCGTTTACCCAACTCAAAACATGGTCTCGGATTCGGCACAGTAGGATCAGTTGACGATACTGAATTTTGCTTGGTTATCACCTGCGAATCTAATGAAAACTGCATGGAAACTACGGACGAACTCGAAGATTTGCAAATGGAGACGCTCCACCGAATTCGGAGAAGAAATCAAATCTACAATAGATGAGTTAATAGAAGTTAACTTAGGTACTAGCGAAGAGCCTAGACCTACCTTTGTTAGCTCTTTACTCAATAAAGAAGACTCCGAAGAAATAACCAAGTTATTAATGGAATTCAAAGACTGTTTTGCTTGGAGCTACGATGAGATGCCAGGTTTAGCTCCAGAGGTCGCAGTCCATAAACTAGGAGTGGACCCTACTTCTGTTCCAGTCAGACAAGGTCCCAGAAGAATGCGTCTAGAAATCGAACAACAAGTCATAGCCGAAGTTAAGAAGCTAATAGACGCTAAATTTGTCCGTGAAGAACAATACCCGACTTGGTTAGCCAACGTGGTACCAATCGGGAAGAAGAATGGTCGATCGAATTTGTGTGGATTTCGGAGATTTAAACAAGGCATGTCCAAAAGATGAATTCCCTCTACCGATCCCGGAATTAATGATCGACATTGCTTCGACACATGAAATATTCTCATTCATGGATGGATCTTCGGGATACAACCGGATAAAAATGGCTCCGGAAGATGAAAAACTTACAAGCATTCGGAACGCCGATCGGAGTATTTTGCTACACGATGATGCCATTCGGATCGAAGAACGCGAGAGCAACCTACCAAAGAGCAATGACAAGAATTTTTGATGATCTCATCCACAATCAAGTCGAATGCTACGTGGACGATGTGGTCATCAAAAGCAAAGTAAAGGACAACCACTTGTATGATTTGAGAATTGTTTTCGAACGATTAAGACAATTTAACCTTAAGATGAATCCCTTAAAATGCGCCTTCGGCGTCACCTCCGGAAATTCTTAGGATTCGTTGTCCGACATCGTGGAATTGAAATCGATCCGGAAAAGATAAAAGCCATCTTAGAAATGCCGCCTCCCAAAACCTTAAAACAACTACGATCTTTTCGAGGAAGTCGGCATATCTTCGACGCTTTATCTCGAACTTGTCGAGTAGGTGTCGGCCTTTCTCGGCACTAGTTAAAAAGGACGCCAAATTTATTTGGGAAGAGAAATGCCGGAGGGCCTTCGAGGACATTAAACAATATTTAATGACACCTCCTGTCTTAGCAGCCCCGGTCTCGGGTAGACCGCTAATACTTTATACCGCGGCTTTAGACGACTCTCTCGGAGCCCCGTTAGCTTGGTGTCAATGATGAGGGTAAAGAAAATGCTCTTTATTACTTAAGTCGTCGTTCATCGCCGACGGAAATAAGGTATCCCGCAATTGAAAAGCATTGTTTGGCCACGATTTTCGCCGCTCAAAAGCTCGGGCATTACATGCTTTCTCATAAGGTCAACCTAATCTCGAAGTTTAATCCATTGCAATACTTGATGACTCGTCCAACGCTTTCCGACGGACTTGCCGGATGGTCGATGATATTATTGCAATTCGATATAACTTTCGTGCCTCTCCGTGCCGTAAAAGGACAAGTCTTAGCGGACTTCCTTGCAGAGACACCCTTTGCGGCAGAATCTCCTCTCGATGACGATCCGCCGGATGAACAAATAATGAACCTAGAAGACCTTGATGATCGACGTTGGGAATTATATTTCGACGGAGCATCTTCGGCGCACAAAGACGAAGAATCGCAAGTGATAGTGCCGGTAAGGCGGGAATCGGGCTAATCTTTATAACACCGGAGCGGGGGATGTTAAGATACTCCTACCACTTGACGTAACCATGTACAAACAACGAAGCGGAATACGAAGCCCTCATAACGGGACCGGAATTAACCATTCGAATGGGGATAACGAGACATCGACATCTACGGGGATTCACGATTAATCATTCAACGGATCGCGGACGAGTACGGAATTTTAAAACCAAGACTCGAGCGATACTTCCAGGTATGCCATGCAATTTGTTGGAACGGATTCCAAATGTGACAATCTACAAAATTCCCGAAAAGAAAACGCTTTAGCGGATGCGCTAGCTCGTCTCGCAAAAGAATTTGCTTGTTTGCAAGATGAATCGATGGAAGTGTCGGTTCACGGACGCCGGGTCCTATCACGACTTGACATAGACACGATACACGAATCGAAAAGGAAAAAGGATAAGTTGCAACGATGACGAGAAAACACGGAAGATTGGCGACGACCATTAGTGATTACTTGCAAACAGGAAACTACCGGACGATGGGTCGTTAGCTCATCGGATCGAAAAGAACTCGTCCTACGCACTAATAAACAATACATTATACGAAGGTCTTTTGATCAAATGTGGCTAAGGTGCTAAGCGGGTCCGAGGCCCGTGAAATTGTTAAGGAAGTGCATTCGGGACTCGTGGCGCTCACCGGTCGGGTCCAAAGATGAAAATGAAAATTAAAAGACTAGGGTACTACGGCCCTCGATGATGACCGATCGCATGAAAATCGCCAAGAGCTGTCACCGGTGTCGAGTGCACGGAGTGGTTCTGCACCAACCTCCAAATGTGCTACATCCAGACAATTGCATCGTGGCCATTTGAATGTTGGGGCACGGATATAGTGAGTCCAATAGAACCGCCGTCGTCGAAAGGACATCGCTTCATTCTTGCGGCTACGGATTACTTTTCCAGTGGGCGAGGCAGGTCCCACTAAGAGAAGTGAAAGCACATCACGTACTACAATTTTTCAAGAACCAAGTTGTCTACCGTTTCGGAGTGCCGCGCGAGATAATCTCGGATAATGGGTCGGCATTCGAAGCACACAAATCAACAATTTTGTCGGGAGACACGGAATCGGCCGGCGATATTCAACAATTTACTACCCAAGAGCAAACGGCTTAGCCGAGGCTTTTAATAAAACTCTCGTTCAAATTTTAAAGAAGACTTTAGACGACAATAAGAGAAATTGGCACGAGAAGTTGTTAGAAGCCTTATGGGCCTACCGGACAACCTTCAGAACTCCTACGCAAGCTACACCTTACGCTCCGGTGTATGGGTCCGAGGCGATGTTACCTTTAGAGGTTCGGCTCCCTTCACTCGGAATCGCGGTTGCAAATAAAATCACAACGAAGAGAACGCCAAATTACGACTCGAAGAATTAGAAAGCCTAGAAGGGAAAAGACTTGCAGCGCAACAGAATTTAGAATTATACCAAGCTAAGATGATTCAGGCTCATGATAAACTGGTCCGCCCAAGAACCTTCAAAGTTGGTGATTTAGTTCTCGTTCTCAAAAGACCTATTCTTGCACACCGCAAGATAGGAGGAAAATTTGAACCCACTTGGGAAGGACCATTTGTAGTTGAGGCAGTCTACTCAGGAGGCTCCTATCAGCTAGTGAATTGCCAGGGAGAACGACATATGCTTCCGATCAATGGATGATACTTGAAAAAGTATTACGCTACCTGATGTTTCGAAGGAATGAACTTTACATCCCTAGAAGCACGGGTGAAGTGATTACTTATGATCTGAGTCCGAACCCAAAAATAATAAAATGTGCTAAAATAAATAAAATCCTGACAATAAAATTTTCCTTGTTTTCTTTTCCAAATCAAAATCTCTTACCTGATCTTATCCCACTTCATTCCTGAGGGCTCAAATTGGTCCAGTGAGTTTTATGAAGAGTTTAGGATCCAAAATTGGGGAAATTTGTTGCTTACGGGGTTCAATTTAATTAAATATTGGGGTATGGTCAAATTGGGGATTTTGGCTCAAAATTAAAATTAAGATTTAGAGGATGGTTAAATTGAGATTGAATTTGGTTCAAATTGGGTTTGATATGATGGAATTTGATTTGGATTTGAAATTGGGTTAGATTGAAATGAATTTGGTGAAAATTGGGGGAGATTTGGAAAGTTTAGGCATTTGGGAGAAATTTAAGAATTTTTGCTAATTTTAGTGGATTTGGGTGAAATTGGAGGTATTGGGTGGTTCAAATTGATTTTGGAAACATTTGGAGTGAATTTGGAGATTCTAGAAATTTTTTGGGCATAAGAGGTATTTTGGTAATTTTGCCAAATTTGGGGGTATTTTGAGAATTTTGAGGATTTTGGAGTAGTTTGAGAAACTTGAGTGTTTAGAATGGTCTAATATGTTTTTTGAAGGGAATTTTAGAATTTAGGAAATTTGGGAAAATTAGGGTTTTAGGGGCATTTTGGTAATTTTGGAAAAGTTTAGAGCTAAAAGGCCAAAGATGGGGGTTTTGGTAAAATTGAGATCTATTGAGGATGCTAATAGTAAATTACCTTCTTTGAGCCATGAGACCAAGGGAGATTCCATTTTTGATCCTCTATGCGTTGGTCTTAGCCACCCTAGCTAAGGGCTAAGGGTTTGGGAGACCACCCAAATGAGTTTCCAAAAGAGTGGGGAATCAGGCTAAGCATGATTGGTTTAGGATTTTAGGTTGTGAGTGAAAGTGAAGGGTTCAAGTGTGTGTGTGCAAGACTGACCAAGACTACACCACCCAGCGCTAACCCTAAGGCCTGACAATCTTATGGAGACTCCTCTTAAGCTTCCTCATGCTTGGCTCCATCCTATTAAGTGTTAGAGGTTAGAACCAAACATGCGGAACTCCAACAAGAGTAAAGAGGTGTTTAATTTCTAATGGGATAGTGTTTATAATGGGATAGAGTTTCATCAATAGTCCTCTAGGATAGTCAACAAGAAAGTTTTATGGCTAGATTCTAGGCTTCTAAGGAAGAAAAACTAGACCTCAACAAAAATGAGATCAACACAAGTCATTCACATAAAAAAGTAGCAAAATATAAAAATTACCAAAATTTTTAATGAAATAATAGTGATCTGTCTGAAACTTCATATACCCACTATCTCAGGTCTTAATTCAAATGATAAAGGCTCTTCATTAATTTGTAGACAATATCTTATTTCCTTGGAACATCATAACCCTGCGGTTGCATTATATATTGATCCTCTTACAGATCACCATGTAAGAAGATTGTCTTTGCAACCATCTGTTCCAGATGTAGATCTTACTCTAAAACTAAGCTTAACACAACTTTGACAATTATCATCTTCACTACAATATAGAATATCTTAGTGTCTTCCAATCCTTTATTCTAATGAAACCCTTTCACAACAAGCGTTTACTTGTAGTATCTGCTAAATTTTACCCACTTGTTGTGTAGCATATTTTTATCAACTAATAATTTCATAAAATCCCAAATCAAATTTGAAGTCAATGACTTCATCTCGTCATCCATGGTAAACTCCTTTGAATCCTTAGCTTGAGTGTCCTCTTCATAGCACTGGTTCACCACTATAAATTAGCAAAAGATAGCATAAAGAAAAAGAATTTGTTTGTGTCAGTCTCATGATTTTATTGAATCTCCTGACTATAGTCTTAGGTGCATGAGGAACACCCGCGCTTCATCAAATTGAACACATATTCTTTCTCCATATTCCTTATCACCATTACCTTCTACTCAATATATTTGGATGATTTTTCAGAAATAGTTGATGGACAATCTTGAGTTATGCTCTTATCCTTGTAAATTTCTATTTCATTGAAGGTCACATTACTTCTCTTGATGAACTTTTGATTTGGATAAACCAATAATTTATACCCAAATTTATTTGAATCATATCCAATGAAAATGAACTTGACAGACTTTGAGTCAAGCTTACTCCTGGATTCTACATCGATATGAGCATATGCCAAACAACCAAATACCTTTCGGTGAGATAGATTTACCTCCTTGTCACTCCAAGATTTTTCATATAAGCCTTCATTTAAATGTATTGATGGACAACGATTGATCAAATAAATAACAATGTTCACTGCTTCTGCCCAAAACTAATTTGCCAAGCTTGCATGCAACTTGACACTCCTTACCCACTCTTTTAGTATATCAATGGGTTGAGCCAAACTATTCTATTGTGGTGTCCTCGGAACAATGAACTCATGCCTGATCCCTTCTGATGCATAATAAGTATTAAAACTCTGATCACAATACTTGCATGCAACTTCAT
This sequence comes from Papilionanthe hookeriana x Papilionanthe teres, assembly GCA_022702705.1. NCBI lineage: Eukaryota > Viridiplantae > Streptophyta > Magnoliopsida > Asparagales > Orchidaceae > Papilionanthe > Papilionanthe hookeriana x Papilionanthe teres. The sequence continues at coordinate 68,625,361 of CM040427.1, read as the reverse complement.
ACTCCTTACCCACTCTTTTAGTTATATCAATGTGTTGAGCCAAATTATTCTATTGTGGTGTCCTCGGAACAATGAACTCATGCCTGATCCCTTCTGATGCATAATAAGTATTAAAACTTTGATCACAATACTCGATGTCATTATTTGATCTATGATACTTCAACTTCAAGCTTGTTTCTTTTTTTATCTTCATCTTCAATTTCTTAAACACCCCATATACATCATATTTATGCTTTAAGAAGTAAATATATACATTTTTAGTGTGAGCATTTATGAAAGTGAGAAAACAATATAAAATTTTAATGGATTAAACTGGAATAAGAACCCATGCATCAGTATACACTAACTTTAGCTTCTTGGACTTTACCACTTTTGAAGAAAGATTTTTTTTGCTTTCCATATATACAATCTTCACAAAAATTTAGATCTATAGATTTTAAACCCTAAAGCTTGTTCTTAGAAAGCAGGGAGTTCATATTTTTTTCGTTCATATGGCCAAACTTATGAAGCCAGATTTACATCAACCTTTGTTCCATCAACATTAATGAATTTGTCATCTTAATGATTAGATAAAGTGTTTTTTTTATGTTGCCCCAAGAAATTATTATTGTTCTTCTGACCACCTTCCATGAATCACTTGTTAAAGTAGTCACGTACCCTGATCTTGCAAGCTGACTTATTAAGATCAAATTTCTCTTCAAACTTAGAATGTATCTAACCTTACTAAGCTTTCAGACTGTTCCATTTGACAACCTGATATCAACATCACACTTTTCAATAATATTGCGGGCCTTGTATCTCCCAAATACTCATTTCTTGAATCACTATGAGTATAGTATTTAAGCACCTTTTTATTGGGGCATGCATGAAAGAGACATTTGAATCTATTTTCCAATATTCAATACTTAATAGAGATTGAACTAGGGAGTCACTTTGGATTTGGTTGTGGAGATCATTGTAGAGAGATTCCTATCTCGACCTCTGCCACCAGCCTTCTTTTGAGCCTTCTTTTTTCGAAATGAGCATTCTTCCCATAGTTCCATCATTCACCAACTTCATTTCCCTTCAAGACCTAGATTTTTCTCTTCTGGACTTGAACATATCTTTGCCTACATTCATATCTAAATTTCCTCTTCTATTCTCAACAATCAACGTAGAATTTGAAGATTCATTGTTTGCCTTGTTGTAAACTTCTTCATTTAACACGAATCCCATGATATCATCAAAGTTTAACTTCATATTACTCGAAGAGTTCCTCGCCGTCGTGACCAGTCAATCCCAATTGCCTGGTAATGACGATAAATTAACAATGTCATGTCCTCGTCATTGAACTTGATGCCCGAGAGTACTACTATTTTGTCACAATTTTGAAATTATTCAAGTGTTGAGCCACCGAATTACTTTCAACGTCTTCATATTAAATAATCTTTTCATTAAAAAAAAAATCCTTATTTAGTACTGAAGGTTTACCATACATATTTTTCAATGTCATCATGAGATCCATCTTAGTTTTTTTTTCATTTGATATGTTGAAAGCAAAATATGAGGAAAGTAAAAGACAGATCAAACCCATGATTATTCGATCAAGCATTTCTCATTCTTACATAGTCATAGATTCAGGCTATTTGGTGATTTCTTCTACTGATAGATATGATACAACAACTCTTCAACTTGTATTCTTCAGAACACAAAGTTTGCATTGAACTTCTTGGCCTTGTATCTCGTTTCGTTAGTCCTTGCTTTGACTCAAATCAAGGATCTACAGAAAACCCTACTCTGATACAATTTATTGGGGGCGTAAAGACCAAATATGATCAATTCACAACCAAATCTTTGGAAAACACACCAATTTGATAGATTCAAAATAAAATAATGACCAAAATGCATAAACAATAAATTAAAAAAAAATCACAAGATTTAATGTGGAAAAATCCAATAACAGGAATAAACCATGAAGCCATAACCCTCCAAAAATTTTACTATGAAAATAATGAAAAATTAACAGATCACACCACACTCGGATTTTCTTTCTACTCTCTTGCAACATACAATAAATTTAAACCCTCCATCCGCTCTTCATCGCACAAGAGAAATCAGCCGAAATCTACTCTCGACTCAAAAATACTGCTTCACATAACTTCACCCTTGTTACGCATCGTCGAAAGACTACACTACCAGTAACTTTTCGAATGAAACGAGGGCTTAAAATCATATCGAAAGATTGAACCGATTATGATGCCAGACCGACCGTCTCGATCGCTGCCTTTCCACTCGCTCCATCTCTGCAGCATGATCCGAGAGCTGTCACGCCCCTCATTGGAGCAGGAATTCCAATTGCTCTCTTTCTTGAATTGAAACAAACAATTCCCAGCACGTCAGGACTCTACTTATTGGCATAGAACCGCCTAATACTTTGGATTGGGGGCTGGTGCAAGCAATGATGCTCCATATACAAACAATTGGTGTAGTATTGTTTAAGAATTCACTTTAAATTAAGAAAAAAATATTACATCAGGACTTCGTACGTAGAGCTACGCGCGGAGCCTGATCTCACAGCACATCCATCCTCTCAGCCACACATCAATCGTTTTTTTTTTAAATTTACAGCGGGTCCCACTCCCATACATCCTTTGGTGGATGTGCATTTGAGATCAGACTCCGCACGGAACTCTACATGCGGAATTATGATGTAATATGTTTTCTTAAATTAAATATCTGTAGTTAGCCAATTTAGCTAAGAGACAAATCAATTAAAATTTATATTTTAAGCCCTTGCGTCAGCATATCCTTATCCAAATTTCTCACTCATCGACTTGGATGACAGATGTCTATTTATGTAATGGAAAAATGAGTTTATCCAACTTAAATTTTAATTATAATGAATTTCAAAATTTTAAATTTGTTTTTACCTTTAATAATAATAAAAAAATAACAATAATATGGACATTTATATATATGCCACTCATTTCTTATGTATTTGCATATCTATCACCTTTTTACCTCTATAAAAAATATCATCATTTAAACTTTTAAAGAGCGAAATACATATTTTCATATATAAGTAAGGAGATATTTACGTGTTATATGTTTAAATACATATGATTTGAGTGTATATATGTAAATCTTTTAATAAAAATATTGGAATTTAAAATCTTCTTGCATTACTTTTTATGGCCCCTTTTAGGACGAAATATTGCATCCGGACTTCGTAGGTGCGGAGGTGAATGGTGGGGCGCCACGTGGCAAGTGGACCCCGCTACCATACACTGTTATTGGCCAGTGTATGGGGTGGTGGGGCCCACTTGCCACGTGGCGCCCCGCCATTCACCTCCGCATGCATGCGGAGTCCGGATGCAATATTTTATCCCCATTTAGAGGTTATTTCATTGGATAAGATTTTGTTGAATTTAAAAGAGTGGTTTTAAAAATGAATCATTTACATAAATAACACATAATTCTTATGTATTTACAAACAACTATACTTTTTTTTTTTTTACATTTATACTCCCAATTCTCTTTTATTACACCATAAAGACCACCTTTCTAAATTAAAAAAAATAAAAATATACCTTTTCATACATAAGAAATGTGTTGTTTATGTAAAAATTAAAGCTTAGGTGTTAGATATGTAAATACATCAAAATTGAGTGATATGCATGTAAATATTACTTTATAATAAAATGATATATATGATTAAATTAAGTGGTATTTACATACATATCACACAAATTTTACATATTTACATATATAAAACTCAAATTTTACACAATCAAACAATTAATTTTTTTTATTCACATATATAACACTCAAATTTCTTTCATCACATCGAAAATATGATTTATCATATATAGTCTTGTATCAAATAGGTTTATATGCATATAAGGTTTGCCTTGTAAATTAAAATAGTGTCCTTTTAAACTTGATATAAAGATTTGAATTATATTAATGTAAAAGGTAAAATTTAGGTGTATATAAATACATAGAAATTGGTTGGTATGTATGTAAATGTCCCAAAATCATATTCATATCCATGCAAAATATTACTAAACAATTTACTAAATAATAATAATTTAGCAAATTACGATTTAGAGGGAAAAAATTTGGGTCCGGAGAGCGTACGCAGAGATGCTTACATAAAAAAGTATATGGGGGTTACACGAGAGTTGCAAGGGGGTTACAAACGTGTTATAACCTCCTTGTACTTCCTGCGTAACTCACTTGTAACCCGTACTTCTATTTCATCCATTTGTACACGAGAATTACACGGGAGGTACAAAAGGGTTATAACCCCCATATAACTCTCGTGTAACCCGCATGTAACTCTCGCAAACATTTTTACGTACGCATCTCTGCGTACGCTGTCCGGACGCAATTTTTTTCCCATTTAGAGGGCCAGACTAAGATAGGGTTCAAGGGGACAATTGTCTTACTTAAATTCATATTTTTATTTATACGTGAGTGTATGTATAATTTTATGTTTTTCCTATCATGAAATATCATTTTTACCTCTTCAGTAATTTTGTACTTTTTTTCCTGTCTCCTCTCATAATGGGACCTTTAAAAAAAAGTTAAAATGGTGATATTTTTTATGTAGTACCATGGATTTGGTTGGTATAAATGTAAAAAATAAAATTAGGAGTAAGATACATAAATACATAGGAGTTGGGTAGTATTTATGTAAATTTGCCATTTTTTTAAAATTTTTGGAAAAGAATTATCTAATGATATCTATTTAATTTTTCTAGGTTTTTATTTACAATTTTTAGGAGCTGAAGTGGATGCGGTGCCTTGAAGATTTGCAGTATTTGCAGTTCCATGCTGTTGGTGGGGATTGTTGATGCGTGGAAGTAGAAGAACAAGAGAACTTGATAGTGGATTTCTATTAGATTTTTTTGTTTCTATCCTTATTCTTCGACGTGGAATCGCTTGCTCGAATGATCGCCGTAAATTTCTGGTTTCGGGTGAGGGATCTCCTTGATTGGGCAAAGAAATTGCTTGCTTTCTTCTGATTTTGCTGCTTGGTTGATTAGGGTTTTATATGACCTTTTTTTTTTTGCTACGAAACCATTTTTGGTTAATTTTTACTTTCATTATTGTTTAAAACAGCTGGGACGCTCTAATTATTGTTTCATTTATTCATTCTCTGTTTTTTTAGTGCAGCTCTTCTCAGATTTGGTTTTTGGACTTGATATGCTGAAGATCTTATTGTTGCGGGCTTCTTAGAACTGAAGTGAAAAAGCTGTTTGCAAGTTCAATTTTAATTATTATGGGAATACCAGGCGCTACAGTGCAAGGGCTCTTCGGGGTTGTATCGGGTTCCTCTTCTGGTGTGTTGACCGGTACAACACAGTTGATCACAAACTGGGACACTCATGCGAGGTCTAAGCGGAAAATGTGCTCATTTAACATGAAGTTGCATTCTTGTTCAAGAATTGGCCAAAACTTGGTGACTGTAACTGGGAAAAAGATAAAATCATTCAATGGAAAAGCGGAAAGGAAGAGGTTTCAGTTTTTGAAAGGCCAATGTCACCGTATTGATGGTGTCACTGGGATTTCAAGTGAGGATGGTAATGGTGCCTTGCTGAAAGGGAAGTCGGGTGCAAAAAGGCAGTTGCTTCATGAGGCTACTGCTCAGAAGGTTTTGGGTGTTGAGGAGATTAAACAAGCTAGACATGTTAATGAAGAAATCAGCTCAAATGATAGGAAATCTGCACCTGCTGGAACAGCGAACTTTGCAACACCAAAGAGGAAAGTATCGTCCATTGAGGATGAAGCCTTGCGTCTTCTACAAGAATCTGTTGTGTACTACTGCGGGACTCCTGTTGGCACTATTGCAGCAAAGATCCTTACTGATGGAAGTGATCTAAATTATGATCAGGTTTTCATACGTGACTTCATTTCTTCAGGTATTGCATTTCTGTTGATGGGTGAGTACGACATTGTCCGCAACTTCATCCTCCACACACTTCAGTTGCAGGTAAGATGCTCTTTTATTTTTTTTCTTCGAACATACATTATTTATAAATATCCCTCTGTTATTCTGCAGATTGTTATGTTCTTGATAGCCTTGTGGACTATCAACTAGAGAAGATGATTTGTGATTTCTATGCTACTTAATTGCTTGGTGTGTAAACATCTTTTATGATAGTATAAGGCACGAAAAGATGTGATGAATTCGGTTTGCAGCCAATACTTAAAATATCTTTCAAAACACTTCCAATTAAATCCCTCCCAGTTCGGTGGATAATTAAATAATAACACAACCTTAATTTAATCTACGATTTACGTAGGTGTGCAAGACATGTCATTCTAATCAGAGTGATCAAACACTAAGCATGATGATTTCACTACACTATACGAACACAAACTTATGATGAGTTGACTTATGTCATACCAATTAGTGAGTGATATCACATTTAGCACAATAATAATGATTTCACTATACCATACTAGCACATGAACTTGTAAATAAGAGATGAAACGTACAGGTGCAACCATACATACGCTTTGAAAGTTACTGGGATAAAGTAAGCTATATGTGTGAGCAATGTGACTTACAAGCATGATGATAATATATCAACTTAGCTACACAGCTATTTTCATTCCAATATATCAAACACCAAACAACACAAGATGCAAGTGTTCTTTATACGGCAGGAATGAGCAAACGTAATAAGGGTGAGAGGAAGGAAGGCGGCTAAAATTCGTTGTTCGTGGTGGCTGGACAGCGAGCCAATTGCTGAGAAAACGATGGTTTCCTGCTGGAGCAATAGGTGACTGCAATTTTGAGTGTTGTACGGTTGAAAACAACGAGCGAATGATGAATCAGCGAGGTGTGGATTATGAATGGGATCCACCACCTGTTCCTAGGCGAAGATGCTGCAACACTCTGGAGAGCAATGCCAGAGAAAAATCTCTCAAATTCATAAAATTTGCTAAAAATTATAATCCAAACAACCACAATACAACATATTTAAAAGTCTTCTAATAGGAAATAACCTAATTAGATAAGAGGAAATCGTGATAGAACCAAAAAAGGAAGAAATAAAAGAAAGAAACTCGTTGAAAATAAAATAGATACAAATTTAAAAAAAGTAAAATCGACATGTTCTCTCGATTGCGGGAGTCGAAAGTCATGGCTAGCGATATTGCAAAAACTTTTTGTATTCCGGGTCACTCTCCCCGCTTTAGGAGAGGCTTCACCATACAACAACAACAACAACAACAAAGTCTTAATCCCACTAAGTGGGGTCGGCTACATGAATCCTTTTTCTCCATTGTATTCTATTTAGTGTCAAATTTTCGTTTAATTCTTATAAATTAAGATCATTTTTTATGCAATAAGCCCAAGTTTTCCTAGTCCTACCTCTGCCTCTTAACATAAATTGTATCTAAAACATCTACTCTCCTAATCGGATCATCAGGTGGTCGACGTTTAATGTGACCAAACCATCTAAGGCGACTCTCTCTAATTTTATCCGTCACTGGTGCAACACCAACCCTATTACGGATATATTCATTTCACATTTTGTCTCTAAGTGTAAAGCCACTCATCTACATAATCATTCTCATCTCGGCAACACTTAACTTAGCATTATGCTTCTCTTTTAAAGACCAACATTCAGCACCATAGAGTATTGCAGGTCTCACCACCATCTTATAAAATTTTCCTTTCAATCTAAGCGGTACTTTTCTATCACACAATAGGTCGGACTCATTCCTCCGCTTCAACCAACCAACCTGAATTCAATTATTAACATCCCCATCTATATCACCATCGCTTTGAACAATGGAACCGAGATATCTAAATATTTCACTCCTTTTAATAATTTGATCACCCAAAGTTACACTTCTATCACTAGAGCTACTATTACTAAAATTACATTCCATGTATTCAGTTTTAGTTCTACTCAAACGAAGACCTTTAGACTCCAATGTAGACCTCCATGATTCAAGTTTTTCCTGGGCTTTTTCTCTCGTCTTATCCACGAGGAGGATATCATCAGCAAAAAACATACACCAAGGTACATCCTCTTGTAAATATTTGGATCACAACATCTAATGTTTTTTTCCATGGAACACTTAGAAATATTTTCAAAGCTGCGATTCATCACTCCTATCTGACTATCTATCTTATGCGGCATTGCTAAACTGACTTGGGGCATAGTACCTAGTTTACTTCGTAAAGCCTTTCATAACTAACTCAAAACATTCTCATCTCTATATGAAATGATGACATATTGGGTCACTTTCAACAGTGGCAACCTATGGGGTAAATTGAATGTCAGGGAATCTGAAACTCCTTTGGTTGCCTCAGATTCCATGATATTGTCTTCTAGCATTACCAAGGCTAATTTCATAAGCGCCTCTGACATCGGAGTTAACGCAAACCACAATCGAATTGAAAATATTATTGCTGACATTCAATAGGGTTACAAACAAGAAACTTGAAAAGCAGGAACTAATGACACAAACACAGAACTAATGACACAAACACAAAACTAATGCGTAAGCCGAGGTGGTGGTGATGCGGTTAGAGGGAGTAAGGGATATGAGTGGTTGTGTAATGGATGGACAACTCATGAGTGGGGGGTAGAGTCTAGGGGGCGTATGGAGGAAAAATTGCTGATGGATAGGCGTAGGGAGGGTTGAAGACTGCCGGGTTGAGGTTCACAAAAGGATGAAGGGTTGGTATTAGAGTGTGGCAACGAGAGGGGCTAGCTGGCTGTGTTGCGGCCACAATCCTGGAAGATGAGGTAAGAAACAACAATAGCTCACCTGTTGTGGTAGAGATACGACAACCAACCAAAAGGACAGAGAGTGAATGACAGCAAGGAGAGGAGGACATGCGACTAGGTTTGAGGAAAAGGAAGTACAAGATGGAGATGGGTAGATGGCTGTAGGAAAACTGCTGGCTGTTGTCTCCTGCGTTTTGCAGCCTGGTACGACGAAGGCGATAGCGGAGGGGAGGTTGTGGAGGATGGAATAGTCAATGATAAATACCACCTCAGAGTGAGATACAACCAAAGCGCCACTAATCCTCGGATACAGACCTAGAAAGGGAAAATAGGATGCCGGCGGCTATCCAAACAAAAATCTCAACCCAAACTCAGTAAAAACTAAACCCTAAGACCATATATATATATATATATATATATATATATATATATATATATATATATATACATATAATAGAAATGTATGCGGAAAAACATAAAAGGAATGGAGGGGGGGGGGAATAATTCCTGACTAATGAAAGTGAGAGGAGATAGGGGGGGGGGCAGTGGTTCAGCCCCTCCACCTTGTTGGTTCCTGCCGAACCCGTTCAGTACCCTAGCCCTCGCATCAATCTCCCGAGGATGGGGGATCTTCGACTTCATTTGTCGCTGCTTCTAACTCCTTATAGCACGAAGTAGAGTCCCCTGCATTGTCATTCGTTCTAGTAGAATAGGTATCTGTCCGATTTTGGCAAAATTTGAGCTGGAACTGTAGATAGAGGAGTATTCTCACAAATTAGACATCCAGTCATCCCAGTTGTAACTTGCTTATTTCACTTGTACTTAGTTGAATGCATCTGCTAAACTAGTATGCAAAGAGAAATCAACTTAGGTGTGAAATATGTAGCTAGTTGCACTAGTGTCACCAGCACTTAGGAGAGATCTCTTCTTCATTGATAAGATCTGGATCCCATTTAAAAATTTTCGTCCTCATCCAACTCCTTATACAAATTTTAAAGATGGGTTTTATCCCTCCTGTCTGGACATTCGAGGATGGGTACTATTCTGAAAAACTTCTGAAATCTTCACGATGTGGCAAAAAGAAGTCTCATCGCTAACGTTTGGGACTTTCCCTCAGTAGGGCCAACTCAGGGATGCTTCTATGGATATGAAAAGTCTGATTTTTTCTTATATAGGGTTGTACTGTGTCTGATAGCAGCTCCTCAAACTCATGGTCCATTTGGACCTCCAAGGTCAGTTCTGTTGGTGCTCCTCTCAACGCTTGCAAAATGCTAGCTCTAGGCAATATAATCTCCCATTCTGTCTGAATGTTCATTACATCAGAGTCACTACCTTCTAGAACGACTATTATTATCTTAGTTGGTTTCTATCTTGGGGTCAACTGGAATTGATGGCGTCTCTTCCTCATTGGGAGACAATTGAGAATCCTCTCTGAAGTCTATAATCCTCTTCTTGATCACTCTTTATCTCTCCAACTAAAAGCTGATCATCCTTCCTTATGTCCTCATTGTCTTGTGTGTCTATTGTGTCATTAACCAAATTTTCAAGAACGTTTGCTCAGTGAAATAGATCACCCCCTGGTTATGTAGTCTAATTCAACATGTCGTGGCACCCGCAACATTTCCTGGCTGTGCAGATTAAGAATTCAGATTGATTTCACCCGTTTTCTGCTCCGAATCTGCTTTTCCTTTGACGAGGTCATCTTGGGTGGTGTTCTTTTCGGTGAAATCTAACTGTAAGACTCTGAGGTTGAGCTCTGCTTGCTAGACGTGGTAGTCGCCTGGTGGTGTGGTCTCTCAGAGTATGAACTTTCTTTCTATAGTAAGCTGGTAGGAATTGATGCAGGATCTCCTACTTCATCTTCAATTTCTCTCGTTCTCCCCTTCGTTTCTCCTGATTGCGGTCGAGGATAACCTCTCATTGGATTTCATCATCAATGTTTGCAAGCCTCCGTTGAAGTTGGTGGATCTCTCGCTATTGCTCTTTTTGGATAGGTTCGAGCATGTATTTCCTTAGTTGCATAAGTTGGGCTTAGGGTTGGGAGGTGAAAGTGGGTAAAAACAATTGGTTTCAGGTTGTTGATTTTGAAAATCAACAAGGGGAGATTCGGGTTAGGGATGTGGTAGTGGAAGTGTATTTGGCGACAGCAAAGAAATTTTTTGGCTTATAGTGGATGCTAGGAAATCCTAGGATAAGACTAGAGTTAGGTTAATTTTGATACAAATTGATACCGGGGTTAACCCAAACAACAATCGAAATGAAAATATTATTTCCGACATTCGATAGGGTTACAAATAAGGCCTAAGTCTAGGTGGTGGTGTTGCGGTTAGAGTTAAAGTAAGTGGTATGAGTGGCTATGTATTGGATGTATAACCCACATTTTTTTTTTTTTTTGGGGGGGGGGGGGGGGCGGTGATGTGGAGTCTAGGGGTATAGGGAGGAAAAATGGCTGATGGGTAGTTGCAGGGAGGGCTGAAGACTTATGGGATGAGGGTAACAACAGGATGGAGGACTGGTATTGGAGTATGGCTGGGAGGGAGGCTAGCAGGTAGTGTTGCAGCCACAAACTTGGAAGGTGATGGAAGAAACAGCAGCAGCTCACCTGGTGTGGGAGAGATGCGGCAGCCAACCGTAAGGGCAGGGAATGAACAACAACAAGGAGAGGAGGGCATGCGACCAGGTTGGAGGAAAGGGAAGTGTGAGATGGAGGTGTAGACGTTTGTAGGAAACTGCTAGGCTGTTGTCTTTAGTGTTTTGCAGCAGGGTTCGACGACATCGGCAGCGGAGGGGAGGCTGTGGAGTATGGAATAGTCGAGGATAAACACCACTTTGAAGCGAGATACAGCCGAAGGACCACTCGTTCTCTGATAAAACTCTAGAAAGGGAAAACATGATGTCGATTATTGTCCAAACAGAAATATCAACCCAAACTCAAAAATAAACTCTAATATCACAAACATATATATTTATAATATATATCTAGGTGAGAGAACAAAACAAAAAGGATGGGGTGAAATGATTTCCGCCAAACGAAAGAGAGAGGAGGGGGTTGGTTCAGCCCCTCCACCTTGTTGGTTCCTGCTAAACTTTGTTGAAAGTCTCCTAGCCCCCACACTAGCCTCTCTCATAACTTGTAAAAAGGTTGTTCGTGTCACCACATCCTTAAACTCCTTAGACTCCTTCCAAGACAAGTGTGCATTGAGCATCCCATCTTCGGTGAAAGAATGTGTTCCTGTAGCCACAGGATATATGTAGTGATCATACTGTCAACGACGACTTATTAGGATGTGGTAGACCTCTATAAGTACTACGTCATACCACACTCGCTTCTGGAACTTATTTCCAATAGAAAAATCCATGAAGTATCTCCTGTCAACATTGATCTTACTTCCCATTTTAAACAAATTTAGGAAATATGGTTGATAATACTTTTGAGTAGTGATGCTTAATTTATCTACCCTATGTGTAGATATAATATTATTACAATTATCTCCATATATAATAAGGCATGTCTTCCCCTTCACATCTATTATGACAAGCAACTATTACTCTCTTGTGGGTTTTTTGAAGGATCCATCAAATTACTAGCATCTCTTCCTCATCTATGGGCAGCTGATAGTCATTTTCAGTCTCCTCTTCTTGATCTTCATCCTCTACATCCTTTACTGCACTCTGCTTAGTGAAAATTTTATCCTTTTGTTTGGACAATATGTGCTCAAAGATGTCGCACTCAAAGCATTTCCTGGCTATGATGAATTTAGGATTACTGACAGTCTCCACATTTTCTTAACTTTTTACGAGTCTTTTCTCCGGCGGGTACAACTTAGGTGCTTCACTGAGTGTACTCTCATTGCCTAATCCGATGATGGAATTATTTTTGAAGTGTAGTGTGGACCCGATACTACTGTGTTGTCTCTCCACCTTCAAGGCTTGGGTCTAGACATCCTATAATGTCTAATAGGGTTGTAATTGTACCACATTGCTCATTGACGGTCTCAAATCCCCCATATATCAAGCTATGGTGTTCTCCTTATGGCAGAGGAGAAGCTCTGTACTTGATGACAACAACCATTGCACCGAATGTACTGTCATACACATGAAGAGCCTAACTGAAAACACCTTTCCTTATGGGCAAGCCAAACCTAAAGAACTTTGTTATAGGAGATTTTACCTTTCCAACCAAGGCTTTAGTGGTATAATATACTATTGCTAAACGAATCAAAATACACAATCTCTCTAATTGATAGATTGAAAGTTCTACAAATGAAAACAAGATCAAATTAACTAGTTGAGGTTGAGAAAGGGAGATTACCAAGTACTTAAAGGTGATTACTTTGTCGAACAATTTTGTGCTCCTTCAATTGATTTATCGATCAGGCACATTTCCTCCTCATCCTATATGTTGTATTATTGCTTATTTGCACCTTTAATGTAGGCTTAAGAGGCTTCTCAAAAAAGAGAAAAAGCCCTTCACCGTATTAATAGAAGTATGGTAAAGTATTACCTCTTAGCTGCTATGAAAACTAGTCGTTACTATTTTATTTGGATCTCACAATCGCTTAATAGATTTTACTAAGTGTGTCACACCCCAGGTCTCACAACTTGTACACCCTGACAATGCAAGGCGATGAAAGCAATATGAACTTATTTTATTTTCTCAAAAGAAAAAAATTTCTATAAACAATAACAAAAATAAATAATTTTATTTCATTTCATAAATAAGAGTTCTACAACTGAAATCATTGAATAAAATTATAAAAATAAAAGAGAAAAATTGAAATGACAGTAGAGAAATAACCATCTAAGATCAAAAGAGAAAAATATAATAATTAATATAAATTTTAAAAATAGCAAAAAAAATCTTTAGTTAGAAAGTTTTTTCCCGAGCATGTTTTTTTTGTTATGCTGTACATTATTGCTGGAGAGCTAGAAATGCAAAAGTCCATGGCCAAACTTCTGGGACAACAATCACGATTGCGACTAATATCCCTGAAGCTCTTATTGATTTGGATTTATCTCCATTCCGAGAGCAGTGGTATGCGAGCCAACAAAAAAGTTGTTTTCTCCTTCCCCATGGTATCTCCCCCTAGATGGATCAAAATCAACGTGGATGGGGCTCTTCCATCCTCTGGTATTGCCTGGGCTGGCTCATTTATTTGTGATGATCAGGGGAGCATTATCATTGCTATGCGCCGCATATTTGAGCATTGAGACAATGCTAGAGTTGAACTCCATGTCATCCTTGCCATCCAACAAATTGTTGAGCTTTGGATGTATGAACACAATGCGGTCATTCTAGAAGGAGATAACATTAATATCACCTGCCTTGTGTGTGATTCGGTGACCAGGAAGTTTTGGGAGTGGCATCTCAGTCTAAGCTAAGATATTGCATTTTTTGCCTCCTTCAAACTTGTGGTATTTTGGCATACTAAGAGAGAAGGCAACCGTCCAACCCATTTTGGCGCCACTTTAGCTTTAGATAGGACTTTATTTTGAAAGATGTACATGGGTATAGTGATCTTTCAGCTTTTCCTAGTGATGATAGGAGTTATTTTGTACATGCTAGTTTTATTCTTTGCGTTCTTTTGTAATCCTTTTATTTGATTAATGCATTATATGCACTTTTCACAAAGATGGTTCTCCAAGTTTTTGGATGTATCTTGTTATATAAAAAATATTTACAAGCTAGTTTAACAAAACAAACTCAATAAATAACTGTTTTTTTAATATAAAAAATGACAATGAACAGGGAGGGGCTTGTATAACAGAGCAAGATTATATTTTATGTAGACTAACAAAATTTGCAATAATAAAAGGACAAATGCTTATGATCATGAATATGTACTTGAACCTATGCACTTTTATATGAATATTTACATGTCATAATATCAGGTGTACTTATATACATATGATTTATTTTTCTTTTAACACTATCATATAATCTTTACATATACAAGTGCAATGTAGACATATTATTATATTTATATATAGTCGGTTTTCTATGACATCCTGAAAAAATAAGTAGACATCAATCCCATATAAATTAAATGATTTCTCTGAGTACCCTTCGGTCCACCTACTCATAAAAATATTTTAATATCGACATAATAATATTATGATATCGTGCATACTGCACGATAATCAAATCACATGAGTATAGCTTACAATATGCTCATCATTATTTATGCACAATTACGAAATACAATAATAAAATTTAATACATAAATACCATAAAGAAATAATCAATACTGGAAGTACAAGACACGTGAAATTTATTATGAGCAAGAAATGAAATCTACTTGCAGTTATATTTCAAATAGTGTGACTAACAAACTTATAAATAGCTAGGAAGTTAATACAAATATTAAGAATAACACTTTTAACGATGAATGATATGTTTATGTTTTAATAAATAATAATAACTACTGACCTCAATGCAAACAATATGGGATTACCCAATCTACTAGAATTTAATCCACGCCGTTGACCTGAAATCCTTCCGAAGGTACACAATTAAATATTCTAATTATTTTTATTATAACTAAGTTAAGAATAAAATTGTCACTTTTCTTACTAGTTTTTTTATCAATAATATTTTAAAATCTTTCGCTTAAAATTAGATATATCACATTAACGTTCAATCTAAATGAACTACAACTTAATTTTATCACTATATATTTACAGAGAAAATTAATTAATCATTCCTCGGGATAGGAAAGAAAAAGAACAAAAGGGAAAGTAGAGGAAGAAGACTCGCTATTGTCGGCAACCCTGTCTAGGTGAGGGAGAAGGTAGAACGACTAACCATTAAGACTTCAGGATAAAGAGAGAGTAGAAGTCCTACTGCTAGGATTTTCGAAAGAGTAGGGGAAGAGGGTTGTGGAGGCTAGCTGATGCTAGAGGCTAGTGTTGTACTGCCCTAACCCACGGCTTTAATGGGGAAAGGAGCTAGTGCGTAGTCGGTGTGGGAAGAAAATGCAAGAATCATGATTCAGGAAGGTGGTGAGCAAAAATAAATAAATAAATAATAATAATGATAAAAAATTGCAAAATCAAGAATGTCGACACAATAAATGAAATCGTGGGATACAGAGCAGCGATTGCAGGAGGGAAAATCAGGAAATGTTTCGATCTCATAAAGTGGCCGCGAGAAACATTAAAGAGTAGATGTATAATAACGTAGTTAACAATGACTGATTAATGGGTTTGTAGGGAGTCATTATCATCTTCCAACAAGTCAACTAACATGACATTTTAAATATATTAAACCGCCTTAAAAAATATGAAAATTGGTTTGTAGAAAATTGATGTGTAAAAAAGCTTTGGTAAAAAATTCAATAAAAATATTAACTTAAGGAAAAAAATCGTCGAATTTTGCTAAAAATATGAAATTTCATTTACTTTTTTTTTCATTTAAAATACCTCAAATATTTATATATATATATATATATATATATATATATATATATATATATATATATATATATATATATATATATAATTTAAAAAGTCTTAAAGTTTGGAACACAAGTAATATGTTAAATTAAACGTGTTTCAATTATTTTTGGTGACAATCATATTTTTTATCACCATTTAAAAATTAATTCTAAATAAATTTACGCAAGCTTAGCTTACCTTAAAATCAATGACTGCAAGTTCAAAACTTCTGCAACTTCAAACATAATTATATTTAGCTTTAACTAAAATGTTCCATTTGGTTTTGTATGAAAATAATATTGTTAGAATAATTAAAATATATTTTTATTTAGCTGTAAAAAATGTAATCTAGGTTAAACTCTTATTCATTATCCTTCCATCTTTAGGTAAATCAAACTAATTCAAATACGATGAAAATTTTCTAAATACAAAGTCAATGAAAAATAGGTCAAAATGGTGCTCCTGGACTATTTATCGGGGCCTATTTTAGTTTCATACTATCTAATGTGTGTAATTTTATTTTTGGACTCATTTAATTTGATTTAAATTAATTCCTCAACTTTTCAAGTTTTATCTAAAGTAGTCCAGTAGAGAAATTATTTTTGATCAGAAGTGAGGTGCCTAGGGATTAAATTCAATATATTAGATAGTTGGGATTAAAATTACCTGATACAAATAGTCCGGTTACCGTTTTGACCTTTTATCTCTATGCCAAACTAAATTTCTTCAGATCTTCATTGCAATCTTGTGTCTCCATGAATTTTTCATCTTGAGCTTATCTTCGAGTTGCATAAGTCTTAAGTAAGCTTAGTGTCATATGTATGAATATCCATGATTTCTTCTTAATTAATTAGCCTGTTAAATACTAAACAAACTAGTAGATGATGCCGCCTAAGGTTTTTCATCATCAAGCCACTAATGAACCAATCGTAGCACATGTGATGACAAATATATGCTCATGGTATTAATAATCTCTCCTTATGAAACGATGACAAACCGATATGGAAGAAAGAGGGATATAGGGTATAATCATATAAAGGTAAACATCTCTTTATTAGATGCACGAGGAAATGTAAATGCCCCAACGAACCACCAACGCTGCCCTCCCAACATCATACATCATATGCATAGACACAAGAATAATATTTTACTCTTTTACTTAATAGGGGTCACATCAAAAAATTGACTTGATGCAACAACTTTTTAAGTTAAGTTGCCAACATCATTAACATAATTATAGGGATTTATTGTAAAAAATCAAGATCTAAGCAACTTCATTTTGTATTCCGTATGTCTTTAAAGTAGATTAGTTTTTATCTGTCATTCTTAGCTTTTCATTTCTTCTTGATTTCTTTTATTGATGTTCTCAAATTTCTAATTGTGTTCACTGCACGTTTCCGAAGAAGTAACTGATTTGGAACATTGCATCAGCTTGAATTAATGATACAAGTCTTTTACCGTTTCTTTTGATATCTGAACTTCACATGAAATGTTTGTCGGCATTTAATACCTGTTTTTTGTATTTAGATATGATGCACAAGACATGCTTTTTGGGAGGGGCTGAATTTTATCATGGTCAACTTCACTTGTATTGCTGTTTTTCAGTTAATTAGTTTTTAGATGTTAGTTTTAACTTCTAACCAGCAATTTTTTTTCCAACCATTTGTTATATCATGGTAGAGCTGGGAGAAAACTATGGACTGCCATAGTCCAGGCCAAGGACTGATGCCAGCCAGCTTTAAAGTTCGGACAGTTCCACTAGATGGCGATGATTCTGCAACTGAGGAGGTGCTGGATCCGGACTTCGGAGAGGCTGCAATAGGGCGTGTTGCCCCAGTGGATTCAGGTCAGAGGTTCTAGCACTTAAATTTTTATTCTCTATCATTTTTTCTCTTGCATATTATGGGCTTCTATTGAAGAATAACTCTTTTTCACATTTTTATTAGCTTGTTTATTGTTTATTTATTAGGAAAGTTGGACTAATTTCACAGTTGTCACTTGGAAAATCTCTTTTGTATTCTTAATTCTTTGTATGAACTGAAATTCTTCATTTGGTTGCTTTTAATTGCAGGATTATGGTGGATTATATTGCTAAGAGCATATGGAAAATGTTCTGGGGATCTTTCAGTTCAGGAGAGAATTGATGTACAGACAGGAATTACAATGATTCTAAAATTGTGTCTTTCTGATGGCTTTGACATGTTTCCTACATTACTGGTGACAGACGGTTCATGCATGATAGATAGACGTATGGGAATTCATGGCCATCCCCTTGAAATTCAGGTAATTTTGTATTTGCTGGAAGTGAAGAGGATGCCTTTGTTTCATTATAAGATAATCAGTCTGTCAGTGAAAACATGCTTTTGGAATCACAAGAACCGTGCACATGTCTGTTTATCATGGAGCTTATGCCCCTAAATTAGGAACTTCCTATGTTTGCAACCTACATCAATCTCGTACTTGTGTTTTTCACAAGTAGGTGAAAGGAATTCTCTACTACATTTGAATGGATAAGCGTTTAGTTTTCAGACTGTCTATTGGTGGTGCTTGTGTGGCGGGTGGTCAGGGCTTGCCCTTTTGTTTATGGCTTGAATTGAGATGGAACTAGGAGGTATTGGAACTATGAGTTCGTGGTGAAGATTATATAGCATAAGAGCCGGTTTGAGGTTCTTGAGAAGGTGTGTGTTCTGAGTAATCTAAAGGTGTTGATAGTTTGAGACTAGTAGGTTTGTGTGCTAGAGTTAGAGCTAAGCTTTCAACCTAATTAGAAAATTGGTTGATTAGAGGAGCATGTTGGAGAATGATTAAAGAGCCTACGATGATGATTATAATCTATTTTCTGGATGGAGTTTACTTGAAAGCAGCCCGGAGGACCTGAAACTCAGACAACTTTGCATATTTCATGTTTCCAATGTGTTTGCCGGGAGGGAGGGGTAGTAGGAACCATGGCTAGGATCCCATTCTATTCAAAATTTCTGTGAAGTTTGGAAGTGAGTGGTAAGAACCATGACTAAGATCACAGTCCATTCATTTTTTTAATATGATTATCCATGCGCCCCTGTTATATATTGGGGTGTAAAGGAGATGAGCTTGAGAGAGTTTGTTAAGAAAATTGCCCACTCTTCTAAATTGAGAAGTTTTTTTATTGAGGTAGATTGAATTAATTTTTTAATTTCCTTGGGACTTTCAAACCTGCCATTTTTTTTTTGTTGAGTTTCTTATTTATTTATTGAGTTTCATACGAACTATTTGCAAATGTTGAAACCTACTTTAAATTCTCATATAAATTAAAAATATACTTGTGATACCGGAGTTAATCCAAATCACAATAGAAATGAAATATTATAGCTGAAATGAAGAATTTTGATAATAGAGAAATAACAACATAAAACATAACCGACTCTCTAGAATGAGGACAAGAGGGGTGGAAGGCTTGAAAGCGAGTTGGAAAGGCGGTGGATGCACAATTGCAGGCATCAGGTGGCAGGATGGGGGTTGTGACAATCAATAGGAGTGGGGGTTGTGACAATCAACAGGAGGTCTGGATGGGGGTTGCGACAATCAACAACAGTTCCAGATGGGGGTTGCGACAATTAACAACAGGCTTGGATGGGGTCTTCAATAACATCAGGAGGATGGGTGGGTATAGTAGGTAGGATAATAACAAGTAGATGGACGTCAAGCAGTAGGAAGCTAGGAATAAGAGTGGTGGCAACCAACAGGAAATTCAAGGGGATTTTGTGACCCAGCAGGAAGGGAATTTAGGGGTTGGCGGCTGGAAGCATGGGAGTGGGACACTTTGGAGGGGAGTTAGGGAAGATAAGTATCCTCACAGGATCGATTTACAACTGGAGCACCTCTCAAATCTTTGGAGACGATCACCACCTCAGACGAGTTACAGTCTGAACATCTTCTGATATTTGGATACAACCCTAGAAAGGAAAACAACAATCAACGACGAGCTGGATTGAAATCTGAACTTAGAATAATAAAAAACTAAACGTAAACAAGTAAAACAACAAATTTATATTAGCTTGGAGATAAAAGAGGAAGGGAGGCTTCCCCTTTGGCAGCAACCAAAAAAGAAAGGGAAGGCTGGCATCAAACAGAGAGGCAACACTCCTAATAGGAAAGGTGGCACTGTAGCCTTGGACTGATCGGTTAGTTGGATGGCCTTGTTCTCTCTAGTTGAACCGGCCGGTTCAACCCTTCTATCGCAGGGTGACTGCGGCAGGTAAGACCCTGCGTCAGTCTCCCAGAGTTGGGGGAGCTGCGACTTCATTCATTGAAGCTTCTAGTTCTTCGTCTTCAATCCTAACAGCACCTGAATCCAACTGTCGGCTATATTGTCTCTTGAAGCACCTGAGGATTTTCCTCCAATGGAGAGCATACATCCTTATCGATCCGCTATCATGGAGGTCTACTATTGAATTGAACCGAGTGCGTGTCTCGCCTATGCTGTGGAATATTCCCAAAGTACTTCAGAGTCTGCTCAACTTAATCCGAAGTGAACCTCCCCGAATGGTGGAGGTTATGTATCGACTATGATATCCTGAAATGTTCTTTGTTGTGTTTGTCTCATGTATGGAACGGGTGTCTCGGTTCTATCATCCCCTGTTATCACCAAAACTGGTCCCACTGATGTTACCGTGTTGTCAAATGCGTCGGTGATCTTGTACTCCATTGAAGGGAGGATTATGTGCTTCCTATTTTTGGTGAAAGAATATGTGTTTTTGAATCCATCGTGCTGAGTCCTCCGGTACTACAGTCTCTCTAACAAAAGTTGGTAGGCATTCATGGGGCCACGTCACACCACTTCTGATCCTGCAGCTTGCTCCCAATTGAAAACGTTACTAGGCACCTCCAATCGATGCTGTCCTTATTCTTCTTCTTTAGCCACGTTAGAGAATATGGTTGGGAGTGCTTTCAAGTTATAAGGCCCAACTTCTCCACCATTTGTATAAACTACGTTCTTGTTGCTCCCTCCCATGATGAAACTACATGTCTTCTCGTTTACAGTGCAACGAGTGTAGAATATATTGTGACGAAGCCACTTTAAATCCCTCTTATCTTTGGTCTATTGGACCCTTCAAAACACAATCACTTCTCCTTCATCTGGTCGAAGATGATACACCTCCTTGTATTCCTCTTCATCGCTATCCTCCTCCACGACTAAAGACAATCTGAGTCGTCGGACAGCTGGAGGAAATGTGCCCAAATCTGTGGCTTCTTCTTACTAGGGGATGCCTCTATCCTTATCTGAACCAACTTTCTCAACTCTTTGAGGTATGCTCCTGTTGGTATCTCCAATTGTGGGTGGCTACCTGACTGGAGGCGGTTGCCTACTTTGTTTCTGCTGTCTTTTCATTTTCAATGCTAAGGTATGGACAAATGATCAATAAGGCTGCAGCTGCGTCACATTGTTAATAACAGGCTTTAGACCCTCCTTGATAACAGACTCGACCAAATCACACGTCATCTGCAACTGATCAAATTGCATCGTGAACTCAACCGATAAATCTCTTGCTGCAGGTGCTGGAGTCTCAAAAATATCACGACGGTATTGTGGTGGGAGGTATTTCCTCAGCATCGCTTTCTTTATCTTTTCTCATTTGGATATCTTATCACCGCCTTCTCTTTTTTTTTACATTTGCAAGTTGTCCCACTACAAGGAGACACTCTTTATTAATTTGATAGCTGCAAGCTTCACCCTTTTATCTTCTGGCACCTCTTTGTACTCTAAGGTCCACTCAAATGATTGTAGCAATTTGATAAAATCATATGGATCCATTTATCCATCGAACTCTGGTAGATTCACCTTTATTATGAAACCTCTATCCTTCAAATTATGTCTCCTCTCTAGGGCCTCCTCTGATGCTGGATTCCGAAACCTCGTGACCTTTCTTCTTCATCATGGAAATCCTCTCTATGGAAGGGGTTGAAATTCTCGTCTTATTCGCCTTCCTGACTTTCTCGGTCACCATCGAGGGTAAGTATCATGTATTTCGTCATCCATCTCTGCAAGTCTCTGCTGGAGATGACAAACCAACAAAAGTTGGTAGGCATTCATGGGGATCATGTCACATCACTTTTGATCCCGCTGCTTGCTCCCAATTGAAAACGTCACTAAGCACCTCCAATCGATGTTGTCCCTATTCTTCTTCTTTAGCCACGTTAGAGAATATGGTTGGGAGTGCCTTCGATTTATAAGGCCCAACTTCTCCACCATTTGTATAAACATCACGTTCTTGTTGCTCCCTCTTCCCATGATGAAACTACATGCTTATCGTTTACAGTGCAATGAGTGTATAATATATTGTGACGAAATCACTTTAAATCCCTCTAATCTTCGGTCTATTGGACTCTTCAAAACACAAGCACCTCTCCATCTGGTCGAAGATGATAAACCTCCTTCTATTCATCATCGCTAACCTTCTCCACGGCTCCTTGCTTGGTAAAAAACAATCTGAGTCGTTGGACAACTGGAGGTAATGTGCCCAAATCTATGGCATCTTAAGTATTTTTTGATGGGGACTGGAGTTGGCATACCAGCTTCTTCTCACTGGGGTCGACTCTATCCTTATCTAAACCAACTTTCTCAACTTTTTGTGGTGTGCTCCTGCTGGTATCTCCAACTGTGGGTGGCTACTTGACTGGTGGCGGTTGCCTACTTTGTTTCTGCCGTCTTTCCATTTTCAATGCTAAGGTATGGACATCTCCAAGCAATCAAGCCTATTTTGTTTCTGCCGTCTTTCCATTTTCAATGCTAAGGTATGGACATTTCCAAACGATCAATAAGGCTACAGCTAAATCACATTGTTAATAACAAGCTTTAGGCCCTCCCAGATAACAGACTATGTTGTGTTTCTCTGCCTCGACCAAATAACACGTCATCTGCAACTGATTAAACTGCATCATGAACTCAACTGATTAGTCTCTTTGCTGCAAGTGGTGAAGTCTCAAAAATATATCCTGACAGTATTGTGGTGGGAGGTATTTCCTCTGCATCGCTTTCTTTATCTTTTCTCATTTGGATATCTTATCATCGCCTTCTCTTTTTTTCCTCCTTTACAAGTTGTCCTACTACAAGGAGGCACTCTTTCTTAATTTGATAGCTGCAAGCTTCACCCTTTTATCTTCTGACACCTCTTTGTACTCTAAGGTCCACTCAAATGATTGTAGCAATTCGATAAAATCATATGGATCCATTCCTCCATCGAACTCTGGTAGATCTACCTTTATTATGAAACCTCTGTCCTTCAAATTATGTCTCCTCTCTAGGGTCTCCTTTGATGCTGGATTCTGAAACGTCATGACCTTTCTTCTTCATCATTGAAATCCTCTCTTTGGAAGGGGTTGAAATTCTCGTCTTATTCGCCTCCCTGACTTTCTCTGTCACTATCGAGGGTAAGTCTCTCATGTATTTCGTCATCCATCCCTGCAAGTCTTCGCTGGAGACGAAGAAGCTCTCGTGGTATCTATTCTCAGATAGACTCGGGTAGCATTTCCTTGGTGGCATGACTAGAGTGTACGGTTGGGAGGTGAAAAAGGTGTATGCGATTATTGGAGGTGTATGAAAATTAATTTGGGGTTGCTGAATTTGAAAATCAGCAAGGAGGAATTTGGATTAGGTCAAAGTTTGGCTATGATGTGGAAACATAAAATTTTTGGTGGAGGCTTAAGGCGGATGTTAGGAAATCTTAGGATAAGACTAAGATTAAGTTAGCTCTGATATCAAATGATAGCGAAGTTAACCCAAATTACAACATAAATGAAAATGCTATTGCTGAATTTCAAAGGGTTTACCAACAAAGTCTCTTGATAATAAGAGGATGTAATAACACAAACATAACAAACTCTCTAGGGCGAGGGTGAGAGGGGTGGACAACGGCTTGAAATATAGTAGGAAAGGGGGTGGCTGTCCAGTCGTAGGCAACAGGTGTGGGATGGGAGTTGCAACAATCAACAAGAGGTTTGGGTGGGGGCTGCAACAATTAGCGGGAGGTCTAGATGAGGGTTACGACAATCAGCAGGAGGGTTGGATGGTGTTTGCAATAATAGCAGGAGGATAGGTAGGATAGCGACAAGTAGATGGACAACAAGCAGCAGGAAGCTGGGAACAAGAGTGGTGGCAACCAATATGAAGCTTTGGGGGATTCTGCGACCCAAAAGGAAGTGAATTCATGGGTTGGCGTTTGGAAGCATGGGAGGGGGACACTGCGGAGGGGAGTTGGGATAGATAGGTCCGCGGGATCGAGTTACAGTGGGAACACCCCTCGAACCTTTGGAGACAGTCACCACCTTGGACGAGTTACGGTCGAAGCACCTCCTCACCTTTGGGTACAACACTGGAAGGGAAAACAACTGCTGACGATAAGCTGGACAGAAATCTGAACTTAGAAAGACTAAAAACTAACCATAAGCAAGTAAAACAACAAATAAATAATAGCTAGGAGATAAAATAGGAAGGGAACGCTTCTTCTTTGGTCGGCAATCAGAAAAAGAAACGAAGGTTGGCGGCAAACAGAGAGGCAAGGGTGACAAACTGAGAAGGAAAGGACACATCACCATGAATAGGAAAGGCGGCACTGTAGCCTTGGGCTGGTTGGCTGGTTTGTTGAGCCTGTTCACTCTGGTTGAACCGGCCAGTTCAGCTCTTCTACCGCAGGGTGACTACGGTTGGTAAGCCTCCGCGTCAACTTGCCTCCGACACTTGTGATTTAATTGGACTTTGATTTGATAGTGAGGACGTATAGCTTTCCTACTTTCAATTTATTTATTTTATTTTATTGCCTCTTAGATATTTTGTCGTCATTCTGCTGAAGGTATTGGTTTTTTCCGCTACCACTAGATCTTTTTTTTACTTTCAATCTTGTTCATAGTATTGCAAACTAAAAAGAGATTCAATTAGTCGAATAATCTAACTTAGCACCCACAAGCCGTTTCATGAAAAATATATTTATCTTGATTTTTTTGAACATGTACATTGTGTACTTATGCATTGGTTGCTCATATCTTTACCCCATTTGATTTTTTCTTTATACTTTCTAATAGGATAGAATTGGGATGTTATAAGTTTCTTGGATCTTGTCCTTGCCAATTTTGCATATTGTGCTCATTTAGTAGGAGCTCCACCACATAGAACTTATTTGCCATGATTATTAGATTTTAGGAAATTCTATGTGCATTGGTGTAGATGCATGCTTTTAGGGTGGTCGTGCCCAAACGAAAGTCAAGCAGAGAAACTCCTTAGGTTGAGTTTAGGATAGTCTGCAACTAGATCCTGAGGGGGAGAGTGTTCATCTAGTGGGCTCTAGACAAACTCATCGAACTAGGTTTGAGGCAATTACTCGCTAGGATTGAGGTGTACTCATCAAGTTACCAAAGGGAACAAATCTCCAAAGCTCGTAATTTTTTCGAACTTATTTTGAAGTCGCCAATGCGACTAAATCAGATAGTGCCCAAGCCTGGAGAGCTACACGACTTCACAGAGGAACCCTTGATTTCCTCTCTAGCAAATGGTTGACTGTCAATCCAAGTTCGAGATTTATTTTGATTATATGCCTCCTATATTTTTATTATATACTTTTTGCAGCAGCCATTTTACAGCACTCAAACGCAGATCCCTTCATATAATATGTGGTCACAGTGAGTCAAGTTATGCATTTATGGCCTTTGATTTACTATTTTATTGTTCATTGAGCTGAGAATAGATTTCTCCCCTTACCCTTTTAGCTTCCTTCTTCGTTCTTCTCTTTTCCATTGTGCTGAGTAAGGTTCTGTCATAACTTTCAGGTGGACAAACCAAAATTCAACATTATTCATACATAAATAAATAGTTTGAAGTATTCAATCAATTTTAGTGACCTTTGAAAGGTTAATTTTTACAAACTCATATCGACGACCCATTTGGTTTAATGTACAAGTGAATGAGCTTTGATTCGATGTACCGAAATATAAAGATTGTGATAAGATATAATAAATTATTATGATAATAGGTGATAATAACAAAATCAAATAGTACACATTATTTTATGTGAGGCCCTATCCATAACTTATAATCCTATTGGTTTAACTATTCAAGTTGATCAATATAAAATGCCTTATAATTAATTTTGGTCGAGGGTAGACTTGTATTGATATGTCATGATTACTTGTATTATTTGGTTGATTATTAATAAAATATTATCATGAAATAAAATATACTTACAAAATCTACTAAATAATTAGAATTGTGCGAGTAATGAGGTTGGCTTAAAAAATATAAATATAAGACCTTTTGATGGACGCGTAATAGCTTTATACCTTCAAAAGTTCTACTAGCTTAGAGGTATAACATACCAAATCATAAATATTATGATGCGTTTTCATTGATATGTATTGCAATAATATATTATAAAAAGTATTTGAATTCATATAATGTCATCTACCAATTGTTTCCATTCGGACATTTAGGAACTAGATTTTTCAGATAGAAGATTCTTAGGGCCTGTACTGAATCCAAGAGAGTTCATTATCCTTAGACTTCTTAACTAATAAGTTAATTAGGTTCTTCTAATGATATATAGCTCACAAAAGATTTGGTCCAATAGCCTACAAGGCTGCAAAGTTGGCCAACAACCTAGACTGTGTTTGTCAACCCTCGAGTAGCAGAATTGTTAATTGGAAGCTCCCAAAATATAGCCATTAACCTACAAATTTTCCAACTAACAAAAGATCCCTAAGTTTTCATGTTTGAGTTTCGACTTTATTAAATAGTCTATTTCTGTAAATGAACCAATACACTATCAAAGGTTTGAAAAATTCAAAAGAGATACAATGTCTATGAACCATTTTATTTTTTATTTTTTAATTTTATTATTTAGAGAATCATTTGTCTAATCCCATGTTCTACTGTTTGTTTCCATTTTTTAATAATAAATTAACTGTAATTATTTGGAGTTACAATAATATGTGTGAAATCTAAAGTTTAAGGGCCTATGATACCTCAAGAAAGGTGGTTGTCTACATCAAAATTTTGATGGAATGTGAGCTTTCTCTTTCTTCTCCTCATTCTCTCTATTCCCAGATTTTCTTATCTTTTTCTCTCTTTCATTTTCACCTTTTTTATTTAAATTGTTACTGGGAGTGATGTTGTCTCGTGAGGCTTTGAACGGGCACAATTAGGAATTAAGAGGGTAGAGAGGCTTTAGTAGTCTAGTGAGTGTGGTTTTAGGTGAGCTTTAGATGATTTAACTTGGGTTTGAATGTTTGTTTTTGGTTGAATTATGGATGGGTTTAGGTTAATGTTTTGGTGGGTGGGTGAGTGAGTGGAATAGTTTTTTATTTTTTTATTTATTATTTTATTTTATTTTATTTTTTCGGTGAGTGTTTAGGGTTTGAAAGATTAGAGGGGAAATGAAGAAGATTATTATGGACATGGCTTAAGAGGGTGGCTATGTGGCGGTGGCAGGGGGTGCCTTCACATGAGAGAAAGGGAATAAGGTAGGGAAGAAGTGTGGTGGTGATGACATGGTTTTAACTTCTAAAAGAAAAAAAAAAAAAGAAGAGTTAGAACCGATCGGTTCAACGAACCGAGGTTAGCTATTCATCATTATTAAGATGGGACACAAAGCTGAGGCACAATCCAATGCAAAACCGAGAGGAACGTGCATGTGAGAGAGAGGGAGATAGAGGGAGATCAGTGACTCGAGGACCTGTGTGTCGAGCCTAACTTGCTTTCATGTGCAGACTTGATCTTGCTCACAAAGGTAGTGAGATGTAGATGGGAGGGGCAAATTGTGAATTCACCCAAGCAAACCATCAAGTAGGGAGGCAATTGACTGAGGAGGTTACTTGAACCATTCGCCCGCTACACGAGCACTAGAGGAGTTTGTATCGATTGCGGGCTAGACCAGCGACAAGAGGAATCAAATAGTTTGGAGCTTGAGCTTGGATGTCATGTTGTATACATGTTTGATCACATTAACATCGATCGATCAAGGTAAATGATATTTTAACTATGTATATTCATATTGTAAGGTATGATAATTATAAGAGAAGTTTTAAGGAAATATGTGATACAAATAATTATATTTTCCTTCACACATTCAGAATATAGGTTATAAAATAAAAATTTTAATGCTCAATTATATATTTGATAAAATGTTACAAGTTTAATAGTTTAGTAGTATATACTGATATACAGACATACAAACATATATGTATGTGTATATATATGTGTATATATATATATATATATATATATATATATATATATATATATATATATATATAAATACATATATGTACACACATAGATAAATACATATATGTGTACACAGATACATATATACATATGTATCTGTACCTATATTCAATAAAAATTTTAATGCTCAATTATATATTTGATAAAATGTTACAAGTTTAATAGTTTAGTAGTATATACTGATATACAGACATACAAACATATATGTATGTGTATATATATGTGTGTGTATATATATATATATATATATATATATATATATATATATATATATATATATATATGTGTGTGTGTGTGTATATATATATATATATATATATATATATGTACACACATAGATAAATACATATATGTGTACACAGATACATATATACATATGTATCTGTGCGCGCACGCATGCGCTCGCGTGCGTGTGTTAAGGAATAACATCATTAACTAAAATAATGTAATTACAATATTTATAAATTATAAATAAAAATTTGTAGGAGGTTGCAAAATTTTCCAAAATGAACATGTCATTATCAAATTATTATCAATTAACTTACTTAGATGATTTAGAGTATAATTTTTATTTTAGTAATAAGTTTTAATGTGAGTCAAAATATAATGAAGAAAGCAAAATATTGTTTAGATTTGAAAGAATGACTGCAATCAAAGTTAGATAAGAAGAATGAAATTTTTGAAATAATTATATTTCATTGGTGCATTATTCTCTGATTAGAGTAATTTATAGGAATACCAATTTGTAAGATCGAGAATGAGGACGAGATCGAGATATAGTGTTTGCATACTAAGGATTATGACAAGTACTTTTATTTCTATTTTATAATGATGTTATTGATTTTTTTCTAAATTAAATGTTTTAAATGATATAGATGCTTGATACTACAAATTGCACTTGATTTCTTTATTCTTAGATTATGTTGGTCATGTTTAAAATATATTTTATAAATCTCGAAGTACATTTAAATTTATTACATATACTAATTATTATAGAGAGATATATAATGATTTTTTGAATGTGAATACAATAATCCATATAGTATATTTGCATAGCTTGGTTGACTGATAGAGTCCATCCCTTATGGTTTTAATTAGGGATACTAAGGTATCCGTGCCAATAAACTTAAAATTGATATTAATATTGATAGAACTTGTTCGGTACAATTCAGATGATGTTCCTGTGACGGATGCAAATGATATATACATTATAAGATAGGGGGATTTAAATACGTAGCACACAAAACCTTCATATTTACGAATTTTGCACCCAAACATAACTCTTTATTTATATAGCACATCACTAACTCTTAAATTTGATGAGGCTAGCGGTTTCTTTGAAGGCGTCAGCTCGGTTAAGGCATTTTCCTTTGAAATGGTTGTTTGCTTGCACGATTGCCATGATAATCTTATTGACGGTGTGCTTCCTAAGGTCAGGCAGAGTGGCGGTAGGATCTCGACTCTCACAACTATCGTCAATTTGAACTCGGACAATAACTCAGCCACCATTTTGTGCCTCACTGCAGTATATTAAGTAGAAGTTTTCGTTTCCTGTGTGTGTAGTCAAGAACTTGTTGAACAGTGAAATAATAGCCTTTGCCTCCTATTCCTCAAAACTATGAAGCCAGATTTGGAATCTCCGGAACTTGTTGACATCGACGAGCTTCACCTCTGCAACCTCGAAAAGCGCCAGCTAGTATGAACCACACCCTAGAACAATGCTGAGAAAACCTATTTGCTTGCTGTAAATGAAGCGGCGGCCGGAGAAGCTTGTCGTTGAGCTGTACTTCGACAAGGCGGAGCTCAGCACAAATGATTCATGGTGGCAGCAGCCCGCACTTAATGTTGAAGCATGACGATAGGTTAAGGGAGATGATGAAAGTCGAGCACTAATGTTTTTCTAGATTTTAGTTTAATGTTTTAAGTTTTACAGAAGTAAATTCTAAAATTTGAGTGAAATTTGTAATATCCAAAGTTTTGTGTGCAATGTATGTAAATCCCCCTATTAGTGAAGATTCTGCACTGTATATTGAAGGTTCAAAAACTTTTCGAATGGTAATTTTATATTGATTTATTATATTTGACTAGTTTGCATATTACTTTTTTTTCATTACATTACTGTTGTTTAGAAGCATAAATATTCACTTGCTTATTAATAGCTCATAATATTTGAAACAAATATTTTTCAGGTTTAAATTGTTAGGACTAGAACATGAATGAAAGTAGAGGAAATATTACGTAATTAATTCACAATTATTTTACTTATTTTGAATTAAATTTTAAATGGTTATTGACGCTTTCGATTATTTTTATGCTTTATTGTTAGTGATAGTGATGAATATTCAATTTGAATTTCAGTGTCCGACTTC
Organism: Papilionanthe hookeriana x Papilionanthe teres; assembly: GCA_022702705.1. NCBI lineage: Eukaryota > Viridiplantae > Streptophyta > Magnoliopsida > Asparagales > Orchidaceae > Papilionanthe > Papilionanthe hookeriana x Papilionanthe teres. The sequence goes on along the minus strand of CM040427.1, from coordinate 68,594,570 downwards.
CTCCTTTGAAAATTCACTACATAGTGATGTGGGAGAAAGCTTGATGGGGATGGTGGGTTGCTTGGGGTGATATTGAGGATGGGAAGTCTTGTTGGCCTCCTTTTTCACTAAATGAGATGGTATGATGATTGTGCTGCATGACATATGTGGTCCATCATTCTATTTGTAGGGGTCAGGGGTATTGTTGTCGTAGAGTTTGGAGAGACCATTAACTTAAAGTTGCTGACTAGTTCTTTCCTGTTAGGGCTTGGAATTTACTTTTTACTAGCACACAACTCCCAGGATCTTGTGCTAGAAGCTGATTATGCAGGTGTTGTTGAAAGGTAGTCCAGACTCCCTTCACTATGCAAGGTTATGTAATGATTGTGCTGTGTGAACTGTGCACAGATTGACCGTCTGCCAAAGCCTGACTGACTAGGTGATTGTATCCATCAAAGTTTGTGTTGCATCCAGTACCCGCGAGATTGTATTATGGCTTTTAATGAGTACATGAAGCTTCAAACAGTTGCAGAAAATCATAAAAAAAAGAAGTAATTCATAATTTTCATGATTTCCTCAGTCATTAAAAAAACTTCTGTTGCCCTACTTCTTTAAGAGAAGTTATTACATTACTAGTTTAGGCTGTCAACCCCTCTCTTTGTATTCTCAATTGATAAATTGTCTTCTTTTTTTATCTGGACAACTTTAGCTCCTCCATGTCGTGATTTGGATTTTTTATCTTCTCTATTTAAATGGCTTTTTTCTCATGTTGATATTCTATGAGATGCGCACAATTGGTAGTATTGATGTTAGGTATGAGTGTTTATCGTCTACAAGAACATGATTTGATATGGAAGACCAACAGAACATAACTTTAAACATTTTTTAGTATCTCCTCCAGACTACTTTGTTGGGGGAAGGGAAGCTTCTACATGTCATAATTTCGAGTTTTGTCTGCTAATCTTTGCCATATTACGGATTCAACATCCAGAGAGATATCTTTAACAAGGAGGATGAAATGCTTTGATACCATGATCTCAAGTGTCTGGAATTCTCTCCTAAAGCGGGGAGCGTTTTGAGGTTTGAGGCTTTTTTAGTTGTGATTGAGAATATGAAGATTGGGGTTGTTTCCCTTCGTTGATAGCTAGGGCAAAGCGTAAAGTAAATTTTGAACTTAGGAGGCAGAACTTGTAATTTAGAAAAGATTGGTTTCTGGCGCTTGAGAGGTTTGAGGTTCTTGGTGAAGCAAGCAAGGTTAAGTGTTCAGTCTGGTAGGTTTCAATTAGAGTTAGAGCTGGTCTTAACCTTATTAGACAAATCAGTTAAAGAGAAAACTTGAAGGGGAGAGTAACCAAAGCGTCTAAGATTAGGTGTGGTATTTTTTTTCTTGAACTAGAGAGATTGCTTGAGAGAGAGGAAATAATACTTGTTTTAGGGAGGGCTTTGATACTACAAATTACTAAATATCTTAAGAAAAAGTTAGGTCTAATGTGAAAGAGCTAACCCTCTATAAGGAAAAATAAAAAAAGGGGTGACAGAAGGATTATACAGCCAGCATGATTTGGCTTATGGACTACCTTTGGCCTGCTCCCTCTTTTTTTCTTTTCGATATTTCTATGCTGTTGCTCATGTGACCAATTCACCTTGTTTTGATGAGGTAGCAATATCTATTTGGATAAAGTCTTGTTGTTCTCATCTATATGGCTTTGAGGCCTATCAAAATTGATGGTGAACTTAATATCGCTGACACTCTAGTGGGGGCCTGACTGACCCAACCTGTTGGAGAATCTCCTGAATCAAATCACTCATCAAGAGACTCCGATTTGGATAAGCTTTTTAACACTTGAGAGCATCACACTTATGCTGTTTAGTGATTTCAATCATGTCAATAAATATTAGAAATAGTATTTTATTTATGTCAGCTAGTCAGTTTATAATAACCACTCCATCCGGGTTTCAATGTTAAGAGATTTTAAGTACTCTGTTGCCACATACAGAAAAAAAATCTGTTTGTATAACTTGACAAACTGGTTTGCTTTTGCAGGCACTTTTTTATTCAGCACTCTTATGTGCTCGTGAGATGCTAGCTCCTGAAGATGGATCAGCAGATCTTCTCCGAGCATTGAATAGCCGTCTGATAGCATTATCTTTCCATATTAGGGAATATTATTGGGTAGATATGCAAAAATTAAATGAAATCTATCGTTACAAGACAGAGGAATATTCTTATGACGCAGTTAACAAGTTCAACATTTATCCTGACCAGATCCCTCCATGGCTGGTGGAATGGATACCTGATAAAGGGGGTTACTTGATTGGAAATTTGCAGCCTGCTCACATGGATTTCCGTTTCTTTTCTTTAGGGAATTTGTGGTCCATTGTAAGCAGTTTGGCGACAGCACAACAATCACACGCCATTTTGGATCTCATAGAAGCTAAATGGTCTGATTTAGTGGCTGATATGCCTTTAAAGATATGTTATCCAGCGCTTGAAGGACAGGAATGGAGAATCATCACAGGCAGTGATCCTAAAAACACGTAAAGTGCTTTTCTTCTCCATATTTCAGTTACTTCTTATTTATATTTTGGTTTTTCATCATTCTTACATATATTGGTGCAGGCCATGGTCCTATCACAATGGAGGATCTTGGCCAACCTTGTTGTGGCAGGTATCTTTGTCTTCTTTATCAGAATGGAAGATTATTTTTTTCAAAGTTTTTAATGATTTTACAATTTTAAGTTATTACATACTATTTTTTAGTTTCAATTAATGAGTTGGTTATTCATTATAGAGGCCTCTAGTCTTGAATGTACATTCACACATTGTGAAATTTGAAGTTTATTTTGTTGAATATTTTGATATTGGTTTTGCTTGACAAGATTTTCTTCCTTCACATCGGATGCCTCTAACTATGTTGCATATCACAAGCTAAAGCTAGGAATTAGATACTTGAAAGATTTCTGGATTTATGTCAACATTTATTCATCTTTGTTGGTGGAACGGTTATACAAAAAGAGAGATAGACCAAAATAGCCAGAAACCGTGTAAAAAAATCAAGAAAAGTACAGTATAGATCACATATAAACAAGGGGCATTTAACTTGCACACAATTCTTATGTATTTGCATCTCACACCTTAACTTTCATATTTACACATATAACAATCAAATCTTTAATATCACATCAAAAATAGCACTATTAACACTTTTTAAAAGTGAAATGCACATGTTCATGCGTAGGTTTAAAGCACCAAAATGTTAAATATGTAAATATTAATTTTAGGTGTGAAATATGTAAATACATCAGAATTCTTCACTACGCATATAAACTTTCCCATAGTCAAACGCATAATTGGAATGAATAGAATATCATTCATCATACCGACTTCAAGAAATATGGTCGAGACTTCTAATAATGATCGCTGGCATGAGCCAAAGAACTTTTTATTCCATATTCCTTGTAATTTCGCTAAGTCCTCAGCTTTCTTGTGTTGCAGCTCACTATAGCATGCATAAAGATGAATAGGATGGAACTTGCTGCAAGAGCTGTGGAGGTTGCCGAGAGGCGTCTTTCTATAGATAAGTGGCCTGAATATTATGATGCAAAGAGCGGTCGTTTTATTGGAAAGCAATCTCGTCTCTACCAAACATGGTCCATTGCTGGTTTTCTAGTTGCGAAGCAGCTACTGGCCAAGCCTGATGCTGCTAAGATCCTATGGAATGAAGAAGATGCAGAAATAGTCAATGCTTTCAATTTCATGACCGAGTCTGGCAGCCCTAAGAGAAAGAGAGGACGGAAGCCTTTAAAGAAGACCTATATTGTTTAATCAAATGATATGCATATATTAACACAAGAGGTGAAAAGGGGGCAATGGCCAACGGTTTTCATACAGCAGTCTCTTAAATGGTAATGGCTTCCCTCACTCGTTTGTGATATTCCGTATCTATCATTCCATGTTGACTTGTTTTTCCAGCTCCATTTGTTTACAGGTATGCATTTTAACAGTTAATTTGTTTCCATACATCATTCATAAGTAGGTAATTTGTTGAGGAACTTCTCGGTAAATATCTATCTCAGTTATTATTCTTTTAGTTTTGTTTTCTTTACCATGTCTGGATGCTGAGGATCTCCTGTGAGTGTGTGGGTCTCTCTCTCTCTCTCTCTCTCTCTCTCTTTCTCCCTCTCCCTCTCCCTCTCCCTCTCTCTCTCTCTCTCTCTCTCTCTCTCTCTCTCTCTCTCTCTCTCTCTCTCTCTGTGTATATATGTGTGTGTGTATATGTATACCAGTTTTCCTTTTGTAATAATAAATTGGAAATGAATTTGACTACGGGGATGCTTAAAGGGTGATTAATTTTTGCGTAACTAATGTAATATAGTGGGATGACAACGATAGTTTGCACCATGTAACCATGTATTTGACCCAAGGATGTAATGAATCAATCTTCAATTCATCTCTCTTTTCATGAGCTCTCTGAACCTGTCTGGCTGTATTGTTCTTCTTTCGATCATCTGTAACTCAACTTATGGTTGCAAAGATTTTGTATGGGTTCTTTCTTTTGTGCCATGTTTCAAGTGCCTTGTTGACGAGCTAAAACCTGATATGCTGGTAAAAAGGACGTTGTTTGGATTGTTTTTGTAGAGTATCTTAACTTCTAGTTTTTTTTTCCTCTTATCCATCATGAAGTTTTCATGACCTGCCATGTTTCGGCGTTCAATATAATTTGGAATTCTGGAGATTGGGTTTCTATTAAAGGCTAGGAGGATGCTTTCTCCATAGGTTCAACTCAGCCTCTTTTGCTTATGCATAATAAACACTATATAACTCCACTGAGCTCACACAGTCTGTGAAAGAATCAATGATTGGATCTTTGTGCTTTTTGAGCATGTTCGTTTGTGTTTTCGTAGTTTTTACGACTAACCTTTCGTCGTGTCGGAGTACCTTATTGTTGGGTAGTATTCGAGAAAACTGAATCCATAACAATGCTCTTTCTGAGCCTGTTTGGCTAAACGGTGTTTATTTATAAATAGATACTATAGTTATTATGCTGATCCCTGAGAGGCTGTGAAGGAACTAATGTTTGGATCTTAGCGCTTTATGACCCCTTTGTCCATATACTATTTTGTTCTCGGTCCTAACATTTATTTCCTCTGATTGTTTAAGCAACATTTGTGCTGACTCTGTTTTGCTTCTATACTTCCTCCTATTTGCTGCAGGGCTTCTCACCTTCACTATTCCCTTTTTAGTTCATGTTTTTAATATCATAATTCTTTTTGTAGTTGAATGAAATACCTTAGGGTGCATTTGGGTCATATTCTGTTTATCCAGATAAGTTGTTTATTTGAAAACGCGGACCGCGGAGTTCGACCTGCGTTCCACGTTTAATATAAAAAATCAACTGCGTTTTCGGATAAGCTGCGCAAACACAGTTTTCAAACAGAGAGATGACATTTTCAAAATGCTGCCACAACGAATTAGCTAGCCCAAACACACCTTATTCTCCTACAGCTGGCGCACTGTATTTTCTTTACATTTTTTTGCTGCATTTTGACATGCAATTATTAGTGCTGAATTGACCACTCCTCAGTTATCTGTTTGACAATTTTATAATATAATGGCGACAATATTATGACATTTAGGGTTGTAAGTTAGGGTTTGCTGAAACCCTTTTGGGATTGATTGGGAAATATTGGGAATCTCCATTTCCAAGTGGAGGCTTCTCTTTGATCTTTTAAGATTTCTGCATTATTTAAAGACAGCGTCATTATCATAAGGCCGGCAGTTCCGTTTTTTAAAGTTTTATCTCTGCGACCAATTCGAAGGAGCAAAATTATTTTATTCTGTAACTGATGATGCTTTATAATATCTAGACAAATCCTAATGAACTTCAAATTGTTTAATTTATTCAAATATAAGTGTCAAGATAGCTTCTTTATTTTTAATGGTGGTTATTTGTACTAAATATAATCCCTAAGAAGATTTAATTGAGCTCCAATTTAAAAAAAAATTAAGAATTAATTTGGCTATTTTATAAACTCTTAGATTAAAATAATTTCATATAAATAATGATTTGTTGCTATTTAAAGATAGTATTGATTCACCATCAACAAATTCTCATTATTCAGCTATGACAGGGATGTTGAAATAATTTTTTGAGCAAGAAATATTTAAATCTGGATAAAAAGTCATTCAAAAGTTTAATTGAAGTAAGTTTATAGTTAAACTGATCGGAATGCTGAGACGAACTTAACGATATCAAAATTAGTCCAATCTGAGTCTAATCATGTCATTAAATCACTTTTATAAGTTTTTTAGACATATTTAGGTTAATGAATGTTGAATTTTGTAAGTTTATAGTTGAATCAAGCATCGTGACAAGATGAATCCAACTAGCCTAAAATTGCTCAATTCCAACATCGTTAAGATACTGAAATGTCCATCAAACGTCGTCCGATTGAAGGAAGTTCTAAGGACTGTCCGAGCAAAGTGGTTCATATTAAATTATAATTATAATTATAATTTATCATAGTAAATTATAATTATAATTATAATTTATCATAGTTAATTATAATTTATATTACATTACTCTTTTGAGTATAATTAATAATTTTAAGATTTGTTTTATCTAAATTTTAATTACTATATTTTATATTTAATTTTTTTTCTTTTTTTTTAATTTGAAGTCTTATTCTTTGATGACAAAAGATAAAGAGAAATTTACAATTTTATATTAAAATTGTGACGAGTAAGCCATATCAATAATCTTGTTTAATTAATCTCCTCGGTAACATCAACCATATAGGCTCCTACTTAAGAAAAAAAAATTAAAAATATAAAGGTAAAAACATACTGTACCCCTTCTTTAGTTTTATGAGGTGTGCGAAGACCGGCAAACACTAATACCATTGTTTTTTTAGACAGGGAAAGTCAATTCATGATTAATTATTTACAATTAAAAAAAAATTATGAGAATAAAACGATCAAGGATTAGGGGCTGCTCGGTCCATGAAAAAAATAGTCATGATGCAGTTTAGCATTAGGACTCCAATCAGAGCCTGTCTGTAGCATACACTAGTAAAAAAAAAAATAATAATACTTTAATATGTGGGGGTCTGCTTACACGTAGCAGGTGCTGATTGGAGTCATTGCAATACAGCATCAATACTCTTGATGGAGTATTTTTTTTTGTCCATGCCTCACTACATGCCCGTTCGATAATAAAATTAAAATACTGAAAAATATTATAATTTTATTCTTTTATAAGGAAAAAATATAATGAGTTTTTTTAAGCCCCCATTTTTTAATATATTTTATTATAAAAAAATATGTTTTTATAAAATTATTTTTGAAGTTATTAATAATTTGTTACAAAATTAAAGTGTAATATTGATATATAAAATAAAATTATAAAAAGTTTATCTCGAGTGTAATTTTAAAATATTTGGTTGTGAAAGTGCATTTATTACATAAATTCTTAAAAAGAGAGAGAAAAAAAAAGAAGAAAGTTGAGCAATAAAATGTCTCAATAATACAAACTTTGCTGCTTGGTATGATGCTTCTAAGTTACTTACCTTAGGGAAGTTATTTTTTAATAACCTCATTGTAACCCATAATAACCTTCCGCGATACACTGAGGTTATTGAAAAATAACCTCTTAATAACTTTACTGTACCCTCCCAATAATTTCGTTGTATCTCGTTGTAACCTATTACTTACGCAATTCTGCGTACGTCTTACGTATGCAACTTTTTCTCCTTAGACGGTTCATTTTGGTGAGAGGTGGGGTTGTGGCGCTGTTATGCCTCTATTAGATAGTATCGAATTCTAATTTATCTTTAAACAACACCCCAATAATTAGAGCTTAAGAAATGAGAGAAAAAGGGGGAGAGAGAGAGAGAGAGAGAGAGAGAGAGAGTGCACACTAACGATCAATAAATTGTATCAGTCGTGTTGACCTTTTCCGACCATTTTGACTAATATTGACAATATCTGTAACTTTAGAAAAAAAATTTTCTTTTTCTTTTTTTAACACTTACACAGAAACATATAGAAAATTCTTTGTAATTTTTCAATTATGAAATAAAGTAAAACTTTCGATTGGTTTTCACATATATTTTTTTGAATATATTTTATTTTTATTGTAAAAAATGCTTGATTGTGATGAATAATGAGTCAAAAATCTTAGAAAAACTTTTTCGTTAGTTTACTAAGCGTCGCTCGGCTTAAGTCTTAAACTTCTCATGTCTTGGCTGCTCGGTTAGGTCATCGCCTTGGATGGGTTACGCCAAACAAATTAAGTGGATCTTGTCACAATTTTCACAAGGCTAAACATCGAGACTTGTTGTTGTTGTGATTTGTACGCTATCCACCATGGATATTGTCGATAATGGATAGGAAATCATCGCCATAGCTTAACCCACTTCGAGCAAGGAAACATTATGATGCATGAGCATTGTGGGTCGATTCTTATGCATTCTATCGAACGAATGCCAATCTTTGTTGTCAGCCATTTGTAGATAATGTTTTCTGATTAGTTTTTTATTCTTCACTATCAGCTTTGGAAAATTTAACCGACCAAACATCATGCTTCACTGTTGATTTTTGGGAAATTTTACTGATCGGACTACATGCATTGCTCTCGGTTTTTTGAAAATTTTAATGATAGGACATCATGTGCAGTGGTTAGCTTTGTTGCTTGAGTGGAATCTCCGTTGGCGTGTTGGCTCAAGTTCCTTGAACCTCAGTTAAATTCTGATGATTCCTTGCACGAGCTTCCAATGTTTTCAACCTGAGATTGTGCGCATAATTAAAAAATTTTTACTTAAATATTTTTATGAACTTGACAATAAACTATAAAGGTTGGAACGATAACACATTCTCATTATCGAGTCAGTCGTAGGTAAGGATATTAGGCCTTGCTCCCATGCTGTTATGCTCTGTCGGCCGCTCAGTAATCTGAGTGCCATCGTGAGTCTTCGAGGCAAGTTTGAGCCGAGGTGTTGTGTGTCAGCCCTTCCTCTTACAAGTAGTGCTCTCTTCCTCAAGCTAGTGCCTTTTGGATGGTCTCTAACGTTTGACCCTTCAACCTTTAGTTTGATGGTTCATAAACTCTCTGGTGCACTCTATATTACCGGTGTCTACATTGTGAGTGTCTTCTTTGTGGGTTGTTTTTTTTCTTTTGTTCTTGTCTGTGACATGATACAGGCTCACTACACCTTTTAGGATGTTGAACTCTAATTTATCTGCAAGTCACCATACAAAATAGATCGTAAGAAAGGAGAAGGAGAGAGAGAAGATTGCTCAATAATGAAGAGTGAATTAAATCAGTCGTGTTGACATTTCTTGTACTTTTTGGGCTAAAATTGGTTATATCAGCCCTGTTTAATACATGAAAGGATCTCTCTATTTATGGGAGAAAGAGCATAATATGATGATATTAACATATTTTGTCCTTGTCTTAATTGAGTTTGTATAGAGTATTTCTAATATTTTACAGATATGAGCCAATCGCTTGGCTGCTCTGCGCTCAGTCAGTTGAGCTCATTAGGCTTCGGCTCAGAATGGCCTACTCGGTCGGCCAGGGTTAGTCAATGTTGTCCGTCGACTGAGTTTGATGGGTTTTAGGTTGAAAATATTGGTTCAGTCGATTGAGTAATGTATAGCTGCCGACTCATGATAATAGATGGGTGAAGTTTCTGGATGTTCCCGGTATGATTGGAGATATTGAGGGGCTAAGTTTTCACTTGAGTGGGATTTTTAATGTTGGTTGGCTTGAAAATCTCAGATTTAGATCAATTGATCATCTTCATGATTCGGTCGGCTTTGGTCTTACTGGCTTTGACTGAGGCGACGAAATTCTGTCGGATAAGTTGACCTCATGATCTTTTATTAGTAGGCCATCTTTTGTTTTATTATTCACTTATGGACCTTAGATCTCCTCATGATCAACGATGACACTTTTTTTATGTACATATGATTAACTTTTGTTGGGAGTGGGGTAGGTTTGCTTCAATATCATCAATGCGCTCTATGCTCTATAATTAATTTTTTTTTAAAATTTTTTTATGTTTTCATAAATGGTTGTGTCATTTCATTGTCTCTTGCGGCGATAAGATGCTTTGTGCTTTGTTTATTTGATTTTTTTTAATTGAGTTGCATTACAATGTTATGTTTTCTGACTTGAATGTATATTTATATAGATATGTAGTGTTGTGTTATTCTACGGTTAGCATTAGGGCGCTTTTCTCAATGTCAAGTGTGCTTTTTCTTTTATATCGATAGCATTGCAACACATTTGAGAAGCATTTCGATTTTTTTCTCTCTATCTTTAGAAACTCTCTTAAGTTCCTCTAGCATTGTAGCGCTTATGGCCAACCTCGTGTTGTCGACTTCTCTGTTAAAATATTGTGAACACAATAATAGGTATCACTGATGTGCTATAGAGTGCAACATTATGACGTATTCTTCGACATCCATATTTCAAAAAGGTAAAAATACCAATATATGAGAGTTTGACTTGCATATTTGCATACCCTATCATAAGCATCTTCTTAAAGAGAGGGGAAAGTATACCTTTTTTACTTATCCTTTTTTGCAAATGAGTACAAGAGTAGATGGGTTGACCAAAAGTGCACCCCCTACTTTTGTTAAAGAACTTTGGTCAAAATGGAAATTGTCCTTTTGAACACGACTTGCATGAGAATGATGCTCCCATTATGAGGGAATAAGCGTAAAAATTAGGCTTTTAGAGGGGAATTGAGGTTTGGAGCTTTTGGATCGATATAGTGAAATTAGGAAGGAGTTTTTCGTAGAGTCTTTTTAAAAAACTGGGGTGTGAGTTAGATTCGGAGAGAATTCTTTTTTAGGAAGAAATAAACAAAATTGTGTGTTTTCTTATGGGATATTATAGAAAGAAAAGGTAAAAGAATGCATTCGCCTCTCCCACCCCTCCTTTTCTTGGAGTTGTTCATGCTGAGAAGGAGTAGTCTAGGCATTATGCGATAAGGATCGATGAATCAAATAATGGACTCAACTTCATGTATGTTTTTTTTTTAGTATCTCATCGTTCCATTTTCTTTAGAGTATCTAGGATTGTTGTAGAGATTTAGATGCATACTTGTGTTCTTAGAGGAAACTCATAAAGCAAGCAACTATCCCCACACCTAACCTACAAAATCCCTCAAGTGAATATTATAATACTTAATATCTCCCATGGTGTCTTGGTGTTGTAAGACTCGGCTTCGTGGCACCGCCCTCACCGAGCACATCTGACCATGTTCGTCTCTCCAAGTCTACCTATGTTGGGCTTGGTAGAATTTGACCGCATGTCAATCTATAGTGGTTACACCTCGATGTGGTGCAATAGTCATAGAGCTCATCTCCTTAGCCCAATCCAAATGAGCCACATAGGATATAGATTTTGTCCCGACAGTGAGTAATTAACTTCAAAAATGCATAAGAACCGTGTGGGGTTGGATATGCAAATATATAACAATTATGTGGTATGTATGTAATTTCCATTTTTACTATTTTTTTCCTTATAAGAAATTAGATAACAAACATTTTTATGCAATCATATTTTAATAGATTTGCTCATAAGAAAACTATTCTCTTCATATGATTTCTTGAGAAGAATAATTTGTTAGGGCCAACATTTTGTTATATGTCCAATGCATTCCTCTAAATGTGGTGGTTGGAAATATTATTTGAATGACTAAGCTACAAAACCCAACAACTCAAACATAAATAAATAATAAAAATAACATAGTAATTGTCATTTGAAAATCTATTTAAAGAAATAATGATTTATGTAACTTGATGTCACAAAAAAAAAAAATCATTTGATCGCGTACGATCTATACATAATTTAGATAACATAACTTTATAATTAACTTTATGATCAATCGAGTTCTGATTTTAGCAAATTTGTAGCCAAATTGAACGTCTCAGTGAAAGAACCCTGTGATGTTAAATGTGATCTAAACCGAGCTCAAATTAGCATAAATCAAGTACTTCAAGTATGTTTAAAAACTTTACCATATTAAATGAAAGACCAAATAATCTTTAAATTTTATATATTAACTGTCAAATTGAGTGTTTCGGTGAAAGAAATCTAATCAGTTCAATATCACTCAAATTTGATGAAATCAAAACACATAAACATTAAAAAGGTATTCTATAAATAAATACATAAGTATAAGCCGTCCGATTGATTATTTTGGGATATTGACCAAAATTACTCAATTGCGACTCTAAAAATCCCACTTCTTTAAATGATAGATTTTTTTTGAGGGGGCGGCATTTACGTCAGTTCAGAGAGTGTTATGATCTCCAAAATTATACAGCTTTGCCTGATAATTAATGTTGATGAGCACCAATAGTCACTATTATCTACCTGTCACAATCTATTCATAACTATTCGACCACTATCATTCGATTGCCATTGTCCACCTTAGTTTGATTATCATCTCTTGACTATCATTGCTTAATCAATACTGTTTGATTATTGTTCACAAACCACCATCATTCGATTGTTGATTTCATTTTTCACTACTTCTACGTTTATAATAATTTAAAAGAAAGTTTGCATAAATCAATCTCTAATCTTATTTTCTCCAAGAGAAGAGCAACTTTTGCAATCTCATTCAACATAGTAAGTTATTTCTCTAGGTTCAAGCTCCATGATTTTTTTTTTTTTCAATTTTTCGCATAAGACTCTATTGTTTGATGTATTTTTCTATGTTATATGCTTGTCTGCTAAATACTCGTACAAAGTTAGGATAAATTTTTACTGCTTTGCCATGAATTTCTTAGTATGTAATAATTTGATTTTACTTGTATAACATTTTCTAGTATTTCACAAATATATATCCAATAGCCAATCCACATACAACTTATAATAATAGATTTTCTTATCTCAAGCAATAAAAGTCCAACCAAAAACAATATAACCAAAAATAAAAAATCACTCCTCCCAAGGACTATCCTTAGAGGTTTGTATGCACCAAATGGAAAAACTTCAAGCTCAAATCCTTCAAATCTTAAAACAGACTAGCCAAAATATAGTGACATCACAACAAAAATAGAGATTATCATCAACTATAAAATCATAAAACCATGGTTGATCATCGTGGGGATGTGAGATCTTTTCATCATTATGTCGAAGTTTCTCAATCCAACACTAATTGACATTACTAGCTCAACTCATCATTCTTAGTTTGTTCGACAAATTTGTTATCCTCCACTAATCGTAATAGGATTGACTGACCTCATTTTATGGATTATCCTCCTGAAATTATATCAAATGATTTATGATATTTTACTCAATAAAGTAATTTTTATTGATAAAAATCACCAACTCGTCGATGTCCCATTTAGGCATTTTCACTTTTAAACAATGTAGTCCCCCAAGACTTCATTTAAATGGGGTTCAAGGTATCAACTATTGACTCTTATGATAGAGAATTTGCCTGTATGAATATATTGGCAACTATAAGATTATCATGTATATTTAAAGATTTTTTGATGCACTCTTTTGTTAAGCCTTTCATGTTACCCTTAAAGGCCACACTTATAGTTAGGGTATGTTTAGGATAACTTTTTCCCTACTATGCATTTTATACTGTCATCGTAGCTCTGCTTGGAGAACTGTTTTCTTACTGATTTCTAAAAACTTTAGTGGCAAGAAGCTGTTCTTTTTCAACCTGACTTGTTAATATGTAGTGGCTGTAAGAAAGCTACCATCTAATCCCACAACTTTTTAAGAAGTTGATTTCTCCACCAGCTCAGCTTTATGACCATCTTTTTAAAAAGCTGCAACCACTCCAAACAGACCCTTAGTTCTACTATCTTTATATCGAATCTATCTACATCTTTGATAAATTGATGAAACCCTTTATGAAGTAACTTATCCTAAATTAAAAAAGTATTAAAGACACTTATCACCTTTGTGGAACTTTCCAATATAATGGTTAGTCACTTAAAGATCACTTTCATATTTTCTTAATCCAAGGCTTCTATAAGTAGATCTTGAACTATAATGAGGAGTTGGTCTTGAAGGGCTGCATCTCGGGCTTCTCTTACTCTTCACTAATGTGATATAAAATTCTATCTTATGTTGGCATTATCCACTATATAGAATCACAATATAAGTCATCTAATTATATTTTATTTAACACATTCAAAGTTAATGTTTAAACGGACAACTAAATTCTAAACAAAGTTATCTTTTTCTCTTATAACCTGACTCGACCCTTTTGGAAGTAATTCGTTCTAAATCATAGAATTATTCAAAACTCTTTATCACCTTTTTAAGTATTATTAAATGAGAAGGTAATTATGAACATGAGTCACTAGAAAATAAATTTAAGAGAGCAACTGATTGGCATAATTTCCACTTTAAAAATCTCATAGTGGAATCCAGCATTTCAACAAGACGAATCCAATAAGCTCAAGATTGTTCAATTTTACATCCTTAAGACACCCAAAGTTTATTAACGTCATCTGATCAAGAGAAGCTCTCTGTGATGTCCGCTCAAAGTGATTTATATTTATGTATTAATTGCACCAAGAACTCAATAAATAAAGCTTCATCCCTATCATGAGAGGAGAGCTTGAAGTACGAAGAGAATGCTTGAAGCTTAAGGAAAAACATAAAGGTTTGAAAAGATATTAAAGTCCAGCATCACTACTACCACCGTCGACCATCACTGATCGCCATCAATCGTCGCTCATTTCTTGCGACAAGTTCCTCCACACATCGATGTTGTAATTGAAAGACTTTGTAGCCCTTTCTCACCTTTGGGACAAGAGATATATGCAATTATCAACTTATAATAGATCTTTCCAAATGGGTTAGGTCTCGTGATTTTTCCCTTTCTGAGTTTTTTACATTAAAAAACTTCTAATGTCCCGTTATTTTTCTTTCTTTTAAGTGCGTTGAATTCTCGTGCAACTCTAAAATTAGAAGCAATTAATTTACTATTATATATGAAAATGAAGATACTCTCTAAAATCTAAAATTTATAGAATATTTAATACTAAAAAAAATATATAAAGTACTATTATTACATATGAAAATGAGGATAGTCTCTTAAGGACAAATCAATCAATTCAAGGAGCGGCACTTAAATGCACCCGTCCCGCGGCACCACATCCTACCCCACACGACCCATTCCTCAACCCTACATGGGTCCCACCCTCTACTGCTCCCCACTCCCCACACCCCCCCTCACCGCCCCGCGCCAAAACCCCCCCGGTCCCCATCAACCGTCGGGACCCAAAAACCGACCAAAAAAAATAGCTGCATCACAGCCGTCCGATCACCGGCCCGGCTCATAAATACTTCCCCCTTCTTAAGCCTCACCGGCAAAATCCAAACCCGAGGAGGAATCCTGCCTTCTTCGGGCTCCACGATGCCCCCTCCTTCCCCCGCACATGGCTTGTCTGCATTCCCCAATTCCCCTTCAAAACCCCCCCACCAATCCCTAACCTCCAAATCGCCACCTCTCGCTCCCCCGGCCATGCCGATTGACCTCTCTGACGACCTACAGAGCCTCAGCTTCGGCTCACAGACCATCTCCTCCATCTCCACAACATCCGGCTCCTCTTCCTCCTCCTCCTCCTCCTGCGAACCTCTCAAACCATCGACGATCGCCTCCGGCGCCGACCCCTGCCTCGATGCGATCCGCCGGCTCGCCGGCTCGGACGGCTCCATCGCGATCTCCGACCTCCGGTTCATCCAGCGCCTCGGCAGTGGGGATATCGGCAGCGTGTATTTGGCCGAGGTGAGGGGCGCCGGCCGCGATGCCGGAGTACTTGTGGCGGCGAAGGTGATGGATAAGAAGGAGCTGATCGGGAGGAATAAGAGCGCGAGGGCTAAGACGGAGAAGGAGATTCTCGAGATGCTCGACCATCCGTTCCTTCCGAAGCTCTATGGATGCGCTGAGAACGAGAAGGTGACTTCTCTTCTCACCGAGTTCTGTCCCGGCGGCGATCTCCATGTTCTCCGGCAGCGCCAGCCGGGTAAACGGTTTGATGAGCATGCTGTCAGGTGAGTGAGTTGCCATACTCTCACTGGTTTAAACTTGCTTTGTTAAGCGCTCTCCCCTTAATTGCCCTTCATTTTTTAGTCAAATAATTTCATATAATTCTTAGAAATTAAATGCAATTCTTAATTTTTTTAAAATTATGGCATATTCTGACCAAAGTACTCTGCCAAATATATTAATTTTATTAATTTCCGTTAAAATTTACTGCCATAAATGTTGGTGTTTGATTTTGACCTTCTATGAGCTTACAAACTAACTATCTAATTAAAGTAGAAGCCCGGCAATCTAATAAATGCCTCGAATTTATGTTTTTTAGATTCCTATATTAGCTAAGGAACAAAATTTATGGCTTTAAACAAGTAGGTCTTGGGCATCTCTTGAATATTTTGTTAGTTTTTGGCTCGATTTACATATTCTTATTCGTGTGTTCGACTCATATTTCACTAAAAATTCTTGAACGTGCACAATTTATACAATAAAATGCTCAGAAATACATGACTTATTAAACTACGATATAAATGTATATAATATTATTGTATATATATATTTTTTGTGCCGGCTCTTTAGTTAGAAGTTGCGTGGTCAGTCTTGAGTCTCTTAGGGTCATGAATTCGATCATGGCTGAGTGCATTTGTCTTGCAGTGCGGAATCAAATGATTAGACACATAAGATTGATTGAAAGCTCCTATCATAACCTCTATCAAATTTTAATATATGTATATATACACTATTTCGAGTTAAAATAAGCTCGAAGTATATTCTTGTTGGGCTTATTTATAATTTAAGCTTAAACTTATTGAAAGATTCAAACATTAGCCAACCAGCATTTTTTGTTTTCTTTTTCAGCCCTAATTATATTTGACATTTTTCAAATTTATAAATACTAAAAACATTGAACATGCTCATCTTTATGTAGCCATATATGAGTGCAGTGTTAACTATTTGGCGAAATTTCAATAAACCCTTTAAAAAATGGTTTTTTTATTTCGACGTTGCTTCATTTTGTTTGATTCTTTACAAGCGGGAACGGACAATTTTGCTTAATTATTTTTTAGTTCAATTACGTAATTTTATAAAAAGTTCAAATTTTTATTTGCAGGTTCTACGCCGCCGAGGTGGTGGCGGCGCTGGAATACATCCACATGCTCGGCATCATCTACCGCGACCTGAAACCGGAAAACGTCCTCATCAGATCCGACGGTCACATCATGCTCACCGACTTTGATCTCTCCCTCAAAGGAGACATAGGTTGCTCCCCCACCGCCCAACTCATCCGCAACCACCAACCCACCTCCACGACCCCTCTCCCCGACGACCGCCCCACCGCCGCCACGACCAACACAAACTGCATCCTTCCCAACTGCATCGTCCCCGGCGTCTCCTGTTTCAACCCAAACCGCCAGCGCCGCCACCAAAAATCCCATCGTCACGGCGGCCCCGCCGCCGGCTTGGTGTTCGTCGCCGAGCCCATCGATCTCCGTTCAATGTCGTTTGTTGGAACTCACGAGTACCTCGCCCCGGAGATCGTCTCCGGTGAAGGTCACGGCAGCACGGTGGACTGGTGGACGCTGGGCGTTCTAATCTTCGAACTGTTGTACGGAACAACGCCGTTCAAGGGATCCGACAACGAGCTAACTCTAGCGAACATCGTTGCGCGCGCGCTAGAGTTTCCCAAAGAGACAATGGTGTCGGCCGCTGCGCGGGACCTCATCGCCGGTCTTCTTGTCAAGGATCCGGCGAACCGTTTGGGATCCACTTTGGGAGCAACGGCGATTAAGAGGCATCCGTTCTTCAGCGGGGTGAACTGGGCGCTGCTGCGCTGCGCGGCGCCGCCTCACGTCCCGCCGCAGTTCTCGCCGAGCGCAGGGAGCTGCCGGAGTTTGTGGGACGATAGCTGTCCGGGGACGCCGGTGGAGTACTACTAGAGAGAGTTATGAGGCGGAGTGGGGGAGGGGATGTTGGGGGGCTGGACAGCAGAGTGCGGGGATTGCGCGCCGGAAGAAGGGGAAAAGGGGCGGCGGTGGGCGCGGGCGCGGGGATGGACCACGCGATTGCATGCGGGGAAGGGGCTTTGTTGAACGGGTGCAGTTTTGGTCGCTGATTTTGCGGTTGGGATTGGTTTGAGGAGGATTTACGTAGATGCCACTTAATTTTTATGTATTTATATTTTCTAACAGTTTGGGCTTTAAACACCTTGTTTTATGTGTATATCACTAAATTAAAATAGTCATATTTTTAGTGTGGTATAAAAAATTTTGGGTGGTATAGATGTATAAGGTAAAGTTATAGGTGTTAGATATGTAAATGTATCGGAAATTGAGTGGTATGTATGTAAATACCCCTTTATATAAATAGGATTATAGCATTAGATTTTTTTTTTCCTTTTTGGTGAAATAAAGTTGTTCTTATTATTGTTGTCTCAGATAAGGAGAGAATAGAAACATAGAGCAAATGAATGGTACAATTGTATGTTTGGCCCTGTTTTGGAGTGATGAGAACTTTAGGATTTGATATTGGTATGCGAGTTGGGCTGATGTCTTTTCTTGGTTCGATACTCTTGATATTCGACTCGAGTGGCTTTCGTTCGATCGGCTTCGGATGTACAGTTCCCTAACAGTATTCGGCTGGGGTTGTGTGGAAATTATGAGGTTGGGTTTAATAATGATTATGTCCCTTGTTATGATGGGAAAGTTTAGGTGGGGAGATTCAGTTGGGGGGGATGGATGTACGTGAAGAATTGGTGATCCAGACTGTAGGATTGGGCTCACAGTGCGTACGGTGGATTGTAGGGCTGCCAATTGAAGGGGGTTACAGAGCAGTAAGTAGATAACGGGGGAAGTACAGGCTTATCCACTCTTTTATCTATTTTTATGGCTGCTACGGCTGTTTGGTTGTAGCTGGATGGATGTCTGGAGCTTGGACTGTGCCAGGATATGGATTTTATTGTCCTTTGCCCTCACTCAATTTGGGCGGTGTAAATGTAAAAAATGAAGTTTAATTACTACACGACGACGATGACGAGACAACGAGAAAGTCTTAATCCCATTAAGTGTGGTCGGCCATTGCGTTCTGTTTAGTGTCGTATTTTCATTTAAGATCATTTTTTATACGATAAACCCAAGTCTTCCCTTTCTTAACATAAGTCGAATCTAAAATATCTACTCTCCTAATCGGATCATCAGATGGTCGACATTTAATGTGACCAAATCATCTAAAGCGACTCTCTCTAATTTTATCCTGGAGCTACACCAACCCCATCATGAATATATTCATTTCGCATTTTGTCTTTGAGTGTAAAGTTTAATTGTTAGACAAATCATATTTTCCATTTTTAACAAATTATCATCAGAATAACCTCTTAACAGTGCGTTTGAGACAACTTATTCACTGCGGTGGTGTTTACTATGAGCCAAAGACTCCGTTGCCCTTGTTCCTCTGCCCGCGATCCTTCTCTCCCGCGACGACACCTTCCTCTGCACGTGATCGCTCCTGACGACACTCGTGCCCTCCCGCGTCCCTTTCACTTCTGTGACCTAGGTTCATCTACTCCGCTCCAATAGATCGTGAAGCCTCTGCGCCACGCTCCAATCCATCTCTTATCCACTCCAGTCGAACGAGAGTTCTGCGTCCGATCCCATACGATAGCGGCGGCGGAGGTGGAGAAGGCGCGGCGAGTTAGGTACGAAGAGATCGACACAAATCATCGCCTCTTTTTCTCTCCGGTGACATCTTCGACATCTCTCACACATCCATTATTAAGCAGGTATAAGTTTTGAGTTTCAAAAAATTTTTACTGTTGACATCTCCGGTTCCTCTCCCGTCAGGCCTCAATGGCCGATCCGGCTTCAAAAAAATTTTTACTGTTGTCGTTGCTTCGTTGATTTTTATATAAGTTCTTGTTTTTCAGGTGATCTTTATGTTTTTGTTCTGATGATAAGTTAGCGTTGCTTGATGATAAGTTCTTGTATTTCCTTTCATTTTTCAATTGACGAGATAATCTTCAGAGACATAGTAGTTTTTTTTGCACAAACAGCTGCAAATCAGCTGTTTTCCAAACTCTAAAACCAAACAGACAAACAGATATAATCTGCTCATCAGACAACTGCGCCAAACAGACACTAAATATCATTTTTTTGGATGGTAGATATGTAATTATCCTTAATATTATTTATATCACAATATCTGACAAAATTTTTCAGAGCTCAACTGGTCTCGACTGTAGCGGAGCCCATGAAGGATTTGAGAGCCCATGCTGAGCATGCTCAGAAGGGCTACATTTGCTCTAAAAACCCATTCTATATTTGTTTTTGCAGAACAGGACGCCAAAGCAGATAAAAGTAACGACAAAATCAACTTTATCACAATTTTTTTTTACAAAACAATACTTTTATAATAATAATATTTGCTTTTTCTTTAGAATCTCTCTTTGCAATTTTCTGTATATTATTAAGCTATGTTAATTCCATCTTCAGCATGCAGTGCTTTCCAACTCCAAAGCAGACTGTGTAGCTCATCATTCACAATGCAAAGTGGAATCAGGTTCAGATTCTGCGATCATTGAACAACAGGCCTAAGCCATTTGATTTCATTTTGGTGTGAATTGAACGCTAAAGGGGTGTTTGGTAGCAATACTTTTGACAGGATTTAGTCGTGAATTTAACTTAAATCCAGTTTGTTGAGAATTTTAGGGCAAAGAAAACACAATAATCGACGCAAATCAAGAAGAAAACACAGATTTAACGAGGTTCAGCAATTTGCATACGTCTTCGGGAGCAGAGCGGCAGCTTCCTTAGGGTTACAATACAAACACATGTACAATCTTGGTGTCCACTTAACGACTCCCTTGATTGGACAGATGCTTCTGCTCCGCTCGCTCGCTCCGTTCCGCTCCAGCATCTATATGAGTTATATCTAACACATTTAAACACTTAAAAAGTGAAAATTAAATGTAAGAGTCCGTTAAATTGAATTTCGTCTTGTTCTGTCTCTTTCTATAGTGTTCCGTCTCTTCTGCGATGTAAATCTGGATTTAATAAATCCGACTCAGAGGCGGATTTAACGGATTTACTCTGTTGTTGCTTGCAACCTCCATCTTTAATTCTTCACGTGCTCGCCAAATTTATTAGATTTGATAAATCTTATTTAACGTAAATCCACGCTGCTGCAGCTAAACTATGCCTAAGACTTTTTAGTAGTTTAAACATTTTACATAATTAATATCTAAAATTTGGGTATAGCTTTCTATGTTTAAATGCAGAAAAATGATTAAAATGTTATAATTAAAATTTGGGGGTTAAGAATGTTATATTCCATGTTTTGGATGATAGGTCTGTAAAAATCCCTCATAAAGTGTGTAAATATCAATGTTTAGATGCTAGATATGTAAATACATGATATGTTGCATTATGGATATTCAATTAATCAATTTATTTGGAGAATTTACATACATGCCACCCAATTAATCCTTGTATGTTTTTATATCAAATATGTAAATTTTAATATTTAAGTTTATGACATTAATATCATTGATATTGTTTATATGATTTAAGGATTTTAGGTGTTATATAAATACATATTATAATTTTGATATTAAATATGTATTAATAAATATGAATAATGTGGTGTTTATATAAATCATTTCTTTTTTTATCTTAGCAGCAGCAAAAATAACAACACAGTCTGAATCTCACTAAGTGGAGTCGGCTA
This sequence comes from Papilionanthe hookeriana x Papilionanthe teres, assembly GCA_022702705.1. Taxonomy (NCBI): domain Eukaryota; kingdom Viridiplantae; phylum Streptophyta; class Magnoliopsida; order Asparagales; family Orchidaceae; genus Papilionanthe; species Papilionanthe hookeriana x Papilionanthe teres. The sequence continues at coordinate 68,572,838 of CM040427.1, read as the reverse complement.
CATGAATCTTTTTTCCCAATTGTGTCCTATTTAGTATCATAATTTCATTTAAATCTAATAAAATAAGATCACTTTTGATACGATAAGCTCAAGGCTTCCTAGGTCTACCTCTGTCTTTCTTAACAAAAGCCGAATTTAAAACATCAACTCTCATAATCAGATCATCAGATGGTCGACATTTAGGGTCTGTTTGGGGTAGTTGTAGCTTATTGAATAATCTGCTGATAAGCTGATTAAAAATAATCTGATGAAAAGCCAGATGAGGTGGTTATTACAAAAATTTTATTTTCTTGGAAAAGACGGTCCATGACTGAGAAAGTTGCCACCACACCTAGATAGGTGCAGTGAGAAAAAGTTTACTACATTTTGAAAACGCATAAGCTGACAAAAAGCAGTTAGTTTACCCAAACAGACCAGGTGCATTTTCAAAAGACCACCGCACCAAATAAGCTGCCCCAAACGGGCCCTTAATGTGACCAAATCATCTAAGACGACTATCTCTAATTTATCTTAGCGCGACATATAGATTTGTATAAAGAACTGTAGTTAAGTTATCACTTATATCGCATTTTAAAAAATAAATGAGAAAAGGAAAGAAAAAGCTTGATGAAAAAGTTAAAGGTAGTAAGGAATTATGTCTTCTATATTTTTTAATTCATGTCTTTCATTTTCAAAAGATTAAATGTCATATAATTTTCATTATGTCTTTTCTTTTTTATTGGGAAACCTATCACACATCAATCCAATTATGAAATAAAGTAATGTGAGGTCTTAATGCAATTTCATTAAAGTCTTAATACAAATTTATTCCATTCTCAGTGGGAAAAAAAATCATTACACATCATAATAATGCTTGGTGTGATTCTAACATTGAACTTTAGATTTTTGGCCTCCTATAGAAGCTTTAGATAAGCACTTAGGGCAACTTGCCATAATTGCTCGTAAACATTGTGTTCTTATTCAGCTTGATTTACATAATCTTGTTCGTTTTCAACTCATGTTCGACTCGAAATTGGCTCATTTAAACTAATATGAAAAATATGTGTTGGGTGGTGGATTCAAACATGCAACATTATTATACACTAGAAATGTTATAAACACATGACCAAATAAGTTATACTGCTTTAAATTAATATGTACATATATATAACGAGCTGAACAGGATCAAATAAAGGGTTTTTCGTGTTCGGCTCGTTTATAAATTGAGCTTAAAAATTTGTTTGTGTTTGGTTTGCTACTTAACGAATGATTCGGACACGAGCTACTTAACAGCGGAATACAAGTTGTTTCTAAACAAATAAGCTTTTTGACAGCCCTACTGGAAATATTTGTTTTATTAGAAATAATTATCCATGCAAGACATTACATTACATTCATAATATTTATTATATTTTACATATCTAAAGAAGACGAGAAAGGATAAATAAAAAATCATTTATAATTTGTATAATGAGTATTTTTTATTGTATAAAAAAATTGAGGAAGTTCTATGCCAGCCCCAAAAATATTATATAAGATATTTTTTTCTCCTACAAAAGATAAATATTTTTTACTCATTTATCGACTCATTCTCTCATTTGGATTCGACTATTCCTTGTGATGATACAACTCTCTATGGTGTTCAAAAACTATGGTGACTATTATAAATTTATTTGATTTTCAAAAAGTCTTAACCACAGTTTCTAGCAGGCACAACACTTTAACATTTCGAGTTGAAAAAAACAACTTTCTACCATACAAATTACTAGAAAATAATAAGAAAATAGTTCCCTAAACAAAAATGTGATAAAGGTTTAAAAAGCAAAACAGACAAAAAGCTATCCCAAACAGACGTTTAGTCCAAGGATAAATAAAGATCCAACAAAGTTAAAAGCACTTTAATAGTTATTGAGATAGATTATTTGATTGCATAAAATCTTTTGTTCTTATTCTTCTAGATAAAATCACTCAAATTTATAATAATTTAATGCCATAGTTAGTATAAAATTTTAAACTTTGCGATCAACATTATTTTGTGTGTATAAGGGATTTTTTGGGGTAACGGTGCGGTATCACACCGCAGTTGTGTCTATTTGACAAGATTGCATTTTGTCTGCATTTTCAAAAAACTGCAACTGAATAGTCTGTTTTGCCACTGGACTAGCGTGTGATTTCTGCTAGAAAGTTGAGATCTGATTTTTTCAAAAAAAAAAAAAAAAAAAAAGAATTGTAAAACCCACTACAACTTTTTGATCAACTCCTTATGCAGCAGCTTTACAGCTGCTTGTTCAAACAGTTACAGTTGCTTAAACAGAACATAAGACTTTATAATTGTTTATTACTCTTATTAAACTTTAAGCTAAAATGTCATTTCATGCGTGCAAAATAAATGTGCTTGGCCGAGATTTGCCCTTTCCTATCTTTGGCATGTCATTTAAATGTCTAATTTAAAAAAATTTAAAAATTAGGAGAATTTTACTTACATACCACACAATTTGTATGCTTTTATACATAACTATCATATTTATATTTATAACATTTTAGTGTCATAAATTTATGATGAAAATGAGTAATTCATTTTTAAAAACTAAAAAAACAATTATATTTTTTATGAGATATTAAGGATTTGAGTGTTATGCATGTAAATCCAAATGTTTTTGTGTTAAATATATAAATATAGAACAATTATGTGGTATGTATATAAATGGCCCTTTTAAAATATATTATTCAAATAAATTAGTGATTATACATAAAACATATTTGTATGATATAAAATTTTTTTCGAAGTTTAATGCATTAAGATTGTCCAAATAACCTGTTGAACTCGACCAAGCTCCGGTCAGCCCGACCAGGCAAGTTCTAGTCACCCCCAACCAGCTCCAGTTGACCTAGGCAGCTCTAGTCAGCCCATATCAGAAAGCCCAACTAGCTCCATTCGACTTTAAGCCAGTTCCAGCGGCAGGTCAAGCAAGCACAAGTTGGCATGATCAGTTACAGTAAGCCATGACCAGCTCCAGACGGACCTGACTAGCTCTAGTCAACACTAGTCGACCCTACTAGGATAGCTTAGGTCAGTCATCTCCAACCAACTGAATAGAACTAGAGGTATAATTGTCATTTGCGTGGAGGTGTGAAAAATTAATATGAAAATACTCTATTCTAAAAATTCTCGCTCTCTCTTTCTTACCTTATTTACGCTCTGTTCTTTGAGTATGATTCATATATATTTTTTAGTATAACATTTTAAAAGATACGGTGGGCGTGAAAAATGCCACAAATAAGATGAGCAACACAAAGAGAAGAATTGAATCATAGAGCAATGACTTACAACATATAATGCATTAAAAAAACTCACCCGAGAGAATATTCAAACTCATACATTCGACCTCTTCTACTTCGCCATTTCTAATCGGTCTGACCAACTTAACTCTTGGTTTAATATTCTTGTTAAAACTTACAAGCTCGAAAATGGTTCATTCAAGCATTTCATTTTTGCACTCTTCATGCTTAAGTCATACAAAAATACTTTTAATAAGGAAAATTATTTGTTTTTGTGTTTTTAGGGATTATATAGGTTTTACTTTGAAAAAGGTTTGAGTTTGCTTTGGAAAAAGTTTTTAAGTTCTTAAAGAGTTTAGATATTGCTTAAAAAAATAATTGGCTTTCCATTTTTGAAAAGGTTTTCCTTTTAAATTTTGTCATAGAAATGTTTTATTTAGGTTTATTTTGAAAAGGAAGTTCTTTTTGTTTTGAGAAATTTTTTTATTCATGTTTTGTAAAATAGAGTTTCTTGTTGAAAATATTTTGTTAAAGTTTTATTTGAAAATTTTTTATTTAAGTTTTGGAAAAGGTTTTCCTTTGAGAAGGTTTTATTAAAATCTTAATATTCTTTTTTAAAAAAGAGTTTTGTTCTTGTTTTGTTTTAAAAAAAAATTGTCTAGTTATTAAAAGTTTTAAAGAATTAAGTTAGAATAATTCAAAGTTTAAGAAAAATAAGTTTATAAGAAGACTAGAAGTTGAAACATATGAACTTATTTTATTTTCCTCTCTTCCGGAGCTCACTTAAGTATAAGATAATTCTTTTTAGAACATACTTATATAATTTTTTACAAAAATGTTTCATTTAGAGTGCTTTTGAATTCTATATATATATATATATATATATATATATATATAGAGAGAGAGAGAGAGAGAGAGAGAGAGAGAGAGAGATTTTCGTTGAATTTATATTTATATTATAAAAATGGTTCATTCAATTTATATAAGCCACATAAGGCACATAAGCTTGTATGGTATTAACCTATGCCACATAGATTTGCATGGAATATACCTAAAGCACATAGGTTTGCATGGAAGAGACCTAAGTCACAAAGAATGGCATGGAATAAACCCAAGCCACATGAGTTTGCATGAAATAAACCCGAGCCACGTTGATTTTGCATAGAATAGGCCTAAACTACATAGATTTGCATGGAATAAACCTAAGACCCATGAATTTGCATGAAATATACACCACATAGCACATGGATTTACTTATTTGAATGGATTATATACCACATAGCACATGAATTTACTTGTTTGCATGGAATATACACAACATAGGTGAGGCTTTGGGTAAGGCTAGAGAAGGAGAGACGATTAGGAGTTTGAGTGGAGTTTCAGGTAGGCTAGAGGGGGAGAGAGGATTATGAGTTTGGGTGCTAGTTTTCAAGTAAGGCTAGAGAGGGAGAATTATTGGATGAGTGGGTTAGGTTTTTAGGTAGGGTGATGAGGAGGAAGTGTGAGTGATTATGGTTGGGTTTAGGGTATGGAAAAGTGATGAAGAGAGGGTGAGAAAATTAGGGCTAGGTTTCAGCTAGAGTAGGAAGAAGAAAGAGATAGGGCTTCAGGTAGGGGAATCAAAAATTGACTCGACACGTCAATCCGATTCGAACTCGACTAAAAAATTCAATTTAGAGTTCACCTGAATATTTTTCGAGTCAGGTCCAAGAATTCGACCCGTTTAATATTCAGGTCGTGTTCGGGTTGAACCTGAAAATCAAAACATAACCCGAATAAGCATCAAATTTTTTGTCAGGTTCGGGTTAGCGAGTCAAATTCGGGTTCAGTTCTTAGTGTTCAACTCATTTATTATTCGGGTCGAGGTCGAGTTCAGGTTGACCGCCACAAACCCGAATTGGCACCCCTAGCTTTAGGGTTGAGTTTGGGTAGCCTAGGAAGAGAAGGAGAGAAGGAATTTAGACTAGGCTATAGATAGTCAAGGCAGAGAGAAAGAGAGAGAATTTTGTGGTGTTCAGGTATGGTGGAGGCCAGAAATGAGTGAGGGAATGTGATAGGGTTCGGGTATGGTGATGGCAAGAAGAAGTGAGTGGGGAATTGTGATAGGGTTCGAGTATGGTAAAGGTAAAAAGAAGTGAGGGGAATTGCAAGTGTATATGAAGGTAAAGCCATGAAAGAAATAAAAGGGCCAAGGAAAGAGGGTCTCAGTCATTGGACAAAAAGGGGAGGGAGTAAGGGAAAGTCTATAGAAGAGATGAGAGGAAAAAGAGAAAATTCACCACAATTTCACAAGTTAATCCACACATAAATTTAAAATAAGAAGTAGAGAGTGTTTTAATCTAGATTTACATTCAAATAAAAGATGCATTCTATAAATGCATCTAGTGCACTGTCTCAACCTGACAAGAAAAGAAACCTTAGCCTCCTATAATATATCATCCTTCTCACATTATGTAACAGGCAGAATACCAGAATGAAAAAGAGAAATTTACATCTAAACCACATAATTTTTAAGTATTTACATAGCTACCGCCCAAAGTTTGATATTTACACTTTCAAACCTATGCATGAAAATATGTATTATACTTGTAAAAAGATCACGATGATACTATTTTTTGATGTGATGTTAAAGATCTAAGTAGTATGCACGTGAATGTGAGTGTTTATGTGTTTGATATGTAAAAGTACAAAAGAATTGCGGTATTTATGTAAATGCACCAAATGAAAATTTTTGCACAGCTTCATTCATCTCAAACACGGAAAGTCCAATCTAAACTCATTGCAGTTCAAAATGTAACACAAAAGTTCCAACGCATCACACAGGTAATAGGCGACCAGAACAGCACAGAAAGACACAACATATATATATATATTTATACACGATACCTGAAAGCCTGTAAAAGAAATTCAGGCCTCACCGATCTTTATTTCATATAAGAAAACCAGTTGAGAGATAATATAATCATGCGGTGGTAGTAGCTGCTGTATTAAAAGCAGCTTCCTTCAATTCTGGTTCTGCTTCCCAGAATGAAGTCTTTTTTCCAGTTTTGGAAACAGTTTGTAGAACTGCTTCAGGTTTCACATTGCCCTTCACAGTTACTTTCTGTTCCTTTAAATCAACATCAAATGATTCAACACCTGAAAAGTAACGATCAAAATCATAGATAAATTGAGATTTTATAACTTGATAATAGTAGGAAACAGATACAGAAGTTTTGTGGGGTTAAAACCTTCCAACTTTGATAGCACCCTCTTAACGGCACCAACGCAGCCTTCGCAGGACATGCCGACTTTGAGGACAACTGTCTGCAACAAATGTGCAGCAAAACAACAGTAAGAATGTCATAAAAAGAGGGCAATTACATACATAGCACACAATTCTTATGTATTTACATTTCTCACACCTAGACTTTCATATTTACATAAAAAGCACTCAAATCTTTAATATCACATAAAAAATAGCACTATTACCACGTTTTAAAAGTGAAATACACATTTTCATGCATAGATAAAGCACCAAAATGATACGTATGTAAATATGAAGTTTTAGGTGTGAGATATGTAAATACATAAAAATTTTGTGCTGCGTAAGTAAATTTCCCTAAAAACAATTATAGAAGGTGATTTTTTGGGCTAAAAAGATAGGTTGAATAACAAAGATAAATTTCTTTCTATATGTTTGATTGAAATTATTCGGCAAGAAAAGTGCAGATGGAACTCATGGAAGAAGTTAGGCATATAGTAAGTCCATGCAGGGATTAGAATAATAAAAGAAGCAATGGCAATAAAATTTTAAATGAATGCTTCATATCTTGGCATAATTCAAAATAAAATAAATTTTCGTTGAAACAAGAATATGAAAATTGTGATTGATAGGTTCCAACAAAAATTTATATAATCAGTATATATCTCAATAAGAACTTGAATATTGAAGGAAGATTAAAATCCTAAACCATCCTGAAGGGGTATTGATGGAAATTGAGAAGAGAACCCTTTCTTTTGAGAAGGCCCCTCCTATGTAGAGTGATTGAGACAAGCACCATTTTCAAAGCATCCCTTAGACTTGAAGCTAATACTGATTAGTCATACAAATCTCTGAGCACTTAATTAGGTGATAATTTGAAATATAAAAACTATTGCAGATCAAAAGCCATAGACATTCACCGCTACACATTCTCGCACAAGTTGCTATCCCTTCATCGACCAATAGTTTGGCTACAATCAATGCACGTCGCCACTACTATTGCATGGTTGGCAATAATACTAAGTTTTATCCTAGTTTCAACAGGCAACCTCTAATTAGGACATTACAACAATCATTCGATGACTCCAATTTAGCGTTCGCTGCCCGAATTGATTAAAAAGGTATGCTAAAACCCCAAGCTCTGAGGCACATGCCCCACTTGCTCTGGTTTCACTTACAGATTCTCTATCAATCTCTCACTATTTTGTTAGTTGATTAAAATATTTACAAAAAAAAAAAGGAGACAATGTATAAATGGATGTTATAATCATAGAGAGATCACCATAGGCATTTTTGACTCATCATCAAAATTTAACTGGCTAGAAACTAGTCTAGTTTATAATAAAATTTAAGATAATAAAGCTCGATTTTATGATAGTGCCCCCACTCAAAAAAGGGTTCTTAGATTCGCCATATTCCTACTAAGAATTTACCATATGGTTGGTTCTCACTTTATTTGGTTGGAATAGGTTAAATGTTATGGTGAAGTTCATTGGATTGGGGACTTATTAGCGGAATGCTTACAGGACAAGTTTTACCATGATAAAAGAGGCATGGACCTTTACAATAATTCTTTCCAATCCAACAAACACTTTAGTAAGTATTTGAATAGCACAAAGCAAAGGTCAAACAACTAAGTCGAGACCGGAGGATTTTGTAGGATTCAAAACCTTCCGGTTAGATTGAGCTCACATTGTGGTGACTCCTGTGCATGGTGGCGGCAGTGTCACTAATCCGGCAACCACACAGTACTCTGACACTCACGCTGGGAATTGACGGCAACATGCAAGGGAGCGAGATTGAAGGCAACCCAGAATAAACATTCCACGTGCACAGTCCGAGCATCTCAAATATGATAAGGAGAAGAATATTCACTCCCGTCAGTGGACAATTTACTATGATTTGGAGTTAGCGAGAAACCTATAGTTACAGGTCAGGTATCTAAACATTGATATCCTCAAGATCGGCTGAAAAACGATTTCAGATTGAAACAAGACAATCAACGCTCCGATGGGCATTTACATATTGAAGACTATCTCAAGAGCAAAACTTCAGACACCCCCTGTGAACATAATTGCTTCAATAGAAAACAACCTACTTGTGTGTATTCGGTTCACAAATCATTTCAGCTTATAAAGTGATACACCTCAGCATCAAAATCAGCGAACAAACCATGAAGAAAGCGTAATATATATGTGGAAAAACACAAATAAGGGCAGCTCTTACAACAATCAAAGGAAAAACAAGCAAGATATAAAAAATGATATATTTTCGAGAGGTAGATCGGCTCTCCCACACACAAGGCGTCGCTAGGAACAACAGCCACAAAAATATTGCATAGAAGACAACAGACCCTAGGTTCCTCCCCTTGATAGAATCCTCTCAAAGCATTTGAAAACTTTCCTTCTAAACTTCCCTCCAAAATCCTCTCAATTTCTCCTCCTTGAATATGTTATTATGGCTTGAGTTAACCCCCTTATCTCCTTCCCCTGCACCTCGCTCCCTCCCCTTCTTCCCACTACACAAGCCGACCAACCTGTGGGCCGGCAGGATTGTCGGCAGGATTGCAATCGGTCGGTCCTTCCTGGGCCGGCTCCCGACTAAGCGTAACATTACTCCCTTCCCAAAAAAGTAACTTGTTCTCAAGGTGGAAAGAGAAAAAGTGCTTGTGGATCACCTCGTAAGGCTCCCATGTCACTTCAGTTTGGCAATATTTACCACTAAACCAATACCTCCTTAGCTCCCCTTACTACTCGGCGCACTCCCTCGACCTCTGATTGTCCTAGAATCAACTCCAAGTCCTCCTTTAGTATCAGTGGTAGTGTAGATGAGGGTGTGTGATCTCCAATCGCCCGTCTCAGCTGAGATACATGGAAGACCGGGTTTAGTGTGGATGGTGATGGTAAATTCAAAAGGTGGACCACTGCCCTAATGTGTGTCATCACCTCGTAAGGCCCAAAGTATCTCGTTTCTCCTCCTGACCAATGTCTTCTATCGATAGGGCCTTAGCTTCAAGTAGACCATGTCCCCTGGTTCGAATTGTGCATTTCTCCTGTGCACATCCACTTTCCTCTTCATGATTTGTTGAGCCCTCAAAATATACTCCTTGAGCTCTATTAGTATCCCGCCCCTCTCCACCAAGTATTGATCAAAGTTTGATACCGGTGTAGTGTTATGCCCATAATGTATCAAGGTGGATCCCACCCATACAATATCTTGAAAGGGGTTGTCTGTGCGGCGGTGTGGTGAGAAGTATTATACCAATACTCGGCCCATGCAATCCACTTAGCCTAAAACTTTGATATATCAAATACAAAACAACACAAGTATGTCTTCAAACTCCTGTTGACCACCTCCGTCTACCCATCAGCATGGGGATGATATGTGGTGCTCCTTTTAAGGATTGTCCCTTGCAACCTATATAGCTCTTTCTAGAAGTGGTTAAGGAATACATTGTCCCTATCCGATACAATCGATTCCGGCACCCCATGCGAACTACCTCCTGGGTAAATATCGCCGCGACCGAGTCTGCATTATATGGATTTTCATAAGAAAATGAAATGTGCATACTTACTTGAGCGATCCACAATCACCATAATCATTGTGAATCCTTCTAACTGTGGCAACCCCTCGATAAAATTCATCGTCACTTCTTCCCAAACTTTCTCCCGTAATGTTATAGTTGTAGTAACTCCCCTGGTGTTGGTCAAGTACTTATGGCGCTTGCACACATCACATTTTCCCACGAAGTCCTTTACATCTCTGCGCATCCCACCCAATAAAACTCTGCTGCTAGACGACTGTAGGTCTTTTGCACCCCTGAATGACCCTCAATCGCACTATCATGAAATTCTTGTAATAATCTGGGAATGTACTCTGATGACTTGGGTAGCACGAATCACCCCTAGTGGAACAGTTGTTGTCCCTTCAATGCATATCCTGAATAACTATTTGGATCATATAGTAATTCAATCCTTATTTTTCTCAGCTCCTTACCCTTTCGCTCTCCTGTCTCAAGGCCTCCCAATCCAGGGCCAGGGGTACCGCAAGGCCGTCAATTGGGGTTCATCCACATTTTTCAACAGTGCGTTAGCTGCCTTGTTCTCCGATCTTGGCCACTACTGAATCTCGAAATCAAACCCCAATAACTTGGATAATCATCTTTGATGCTCCTCAATCACCATCTGTTGCTCCAGAAGATACTTTAAACTTCTGATTTATCCTGAACAAGAAATGTCGACCCAACAAGTAAGGTTGCCACTTCTGAATGACCAAGACAATTGCCATGAATTTCCACTCATATACTGACTTTAACATCGCTCTAGCTGTAAGGACTTGGCTGAAGTAGGCAAGCAGCTGTTGATCCCGCATGAGCACTTCTCCCAATCCATACCCTGACGCACCTGTCTCCACCACCAATAGTTCACTGAAATCTAGAAGTGTTAATACCGGCAAGATAGTCATGACCATTTTCAGTTGTTCAAAGGCCTATGTTGCTACTTCTCCCCATTTAAAGTTGTCTTCTTCAACTGCTTTATCAGTAGTCATTCTATCATGCCATATCCTCTCACGAATTTTCAGTAGGAGTCGGTGAGATTCAGGAATCCTCAACTTCTTCAAATTCCTTGGTAAGGGCTAATCAACCATAGCCTCAATCTTGGACTGATCCATTATTACGCCTGTTCTTGTCACCACATGTCTTAGGTACTCCACCCGCCACTGTGCAAAAGAACATTTCTTCAAGTTGGCATACAACTGGTGCACCCTCAAGGTTGTCCACAAGTGTCCCACGTGCTCCGTCTCTAAACGATTGTAGATCATAATATCATCAAAGAAAATCAAGTCAAATTTCCAAAGATAAGATTGAAAAACCCTATTCAAGAGGGATTGAAATGTCTTCGGGGCGTTCGTGAGGCCAAACGACATCACTAAGAACTCATAATATCCTTCATGTATCTTGAGTGTTGTCTTATGCACATCCATCGGATTCATCATGAACTGTTGATACCCCGACTTAAGATCAATTTTTGAGAGAATAACTGCCCCATAAAGCTCATCCAGTAACTCATTAATCACAGGAATAAGAAACTTGCCCAACACTGTTTCCTTGTTCAAAGCACGGTAGTATATGCAGAATCTCCAACAACCATCTTTTTTCTTCACCAACAGGACATGATTAGAAAAAAGGCTCACACTAGGCCTGATAATCCCAGCCTCAAGCATCTCTCAGATCAACTTCTCTATCTCATCATTCTGATTCTGGAGGTACATGTAGGATTTGATGCTGATGGGAGAAACACCCTTCTTCAATGTAATAGTGTGCCTGTGCTCCCTCTGAGAAGGTAACCCGCTTGACTGCTGGAAAACATCAGTAAACTGCTTTAAAAGTTTGACCCTTTTCGGAAACTCTGCCAACTTTGAATCTCAAACCTACTCAATGATCTGCAACTCCACCTAGTAACACAGTCCTTCTTCCCAAATTGACCTGACGATGGTTTTGAGCGACACCATGATTTTGCATAAGCTAACATCTCCTCTCAGCATCATTTTCATAGCCTCCACTTAGAACTCCATCGTCAAGGACTTCCAATCCACCTTCGTCTCTCCCAATGTTCGCAGTTAATTCATCCCCAAATCACATATGTGCTGCCCAAATCTAAAGAAAGGAAGTCTTCCACCACCTGTAGGCCATGTAGTATCAGAATCAATACCTTAAAAATTCCCTTATTTTTCTCCACCTTCCTCGCCTTCAGCCATAGCTTCTCCACAACCTGATTTGAGTTAAAGTTATATGTGGCACCGCTATCCACGAACACCACGATCGATTGTTCCCCAATCCATCCTGTCACCTTCATGGTGCGACTTGGGGTAAATCTCACCACAGAATTGAGGGATGCCTCCGCGCATCCAAATGCAAATGCTCCTCCTCCACTACTTCCACTTCTGAGTCCCCACTCACTACATCCTCCTCTTAAACTAAGAGAATCTGAAGGGTGCGCTCCTTGCAACAGTGTCCTGAGGCGTATTTCTCATCATAGAGGAAACACAATCCTAAGACTCTTTTATCCTACACTTCTGCATCTGTGAGGCGCTTGAAATTACCTATGGGGCAGGGTCTAGTACTCTTCTCTTTTGACGTCTTTTTCTGAAATGACACCGTCAGGGTCTTCATTGTCGTGGCTATCATGGTGCTCTTGTAGAATCCCCCGATGTTGTCGTCTTTGCCGGTCTTCTTCACCTATTTCTTATCCTCCAACTTCTGCGCGAGCTCCATAATTTCCCTCAATCCACACAGTCTAAAGGGGTGGATGGCCGCTAGTATGTTGTGTTTCAGGTCTTTCAAAAACTTCCCTTCCAAACCTACAGCAGAAATCTCATTCAACCTCCCTAAAAGCTCGAACTTCTCTCAGTACTCCATAATCGTCTCCCTCCTGAATCAGAGCATAGAAGTGCTCGTGTAGGTGTCTTTCCTAAATAGCTCAAAAACATTCCAACAAGCAATCATTAAACTCCTCCCATGAGTGTATTGGATACCTTGCCTCCATCCGTTGGAACCACGTTAAAGCCTTCCCCTCGAAACATAATCCCGCTATCAAGAGCTTCTCTTCCTCAGTCAGCCCGTTGATCGAAAGTATCGCTCCACCCGATACACCCATCAGTGTGCATCCTCCCCTTCTCTTGCGTCTCCACCCCAACTTCCTCTCCCTTCAATAACTTCCCCCATATATCAAGGGTAAAACTCCCTCCTGCGGTCATAGGCATATCCCACTCCCAACCCCTCCTTCCTCCATCATATATTCTATTGTGCCCCTTCCACCGTCCCTTCTCCTTTCCACTCCCCCTCCTCTCAGAGTCCTAGGGGGATGCTCTTGTCAGTAGATGATGTATTCTTCGTTGTCTTCTCGCTCGATCTCCTTCCCTTTTGACATGGTCAAGGATTCTCTGATCAACCCTTGGTTAGGGTTTGCAGCTAGAGCGGTCGACACGACCTTGGATTGCATCTCCATGAGCTTTTTCATCGTGTCTCGTATTTCCTCTATGCCTTTAAATCCATCATTCATTCGACTTTAAATAGAAGAAATTATGTCCTCCATTGTAGCAAACCTTTCTTCCATTTCGAATTGAATTTGATCAACCTCTCCTTCCAGAACATCAACTTTCTTTATTGACATCCCACCAAGATCTATGCTCTGATACCAATTTGATAAGCCTCCACACAAAAATCAGCAAACAAACCATGACGAAATCGCAATAGATAGGTGAAAAGACACAAATAAGGGCTGCTCCTATAACAATCGAAAGAAAAACAGCAAGATACAAAAAATGTTCTACTTTAAAGAGGTAAATCGACTCTCCCATACCCTACATGTTGTTAGGAACAACACCAAAAGAAGAGAACATAGCAGGCACAAAATAATGTATAAAAAAGAACAGACCGTAGGTTCCTTCTCTCATTAGAATCCTCCCAAAAGCGTTTGAAAACTTTCCTTCTAAACTCCTCTCAATTTCTCTACTCCTTGAATATATGATTATGGCCTGACGAAACCCCAACCCCTCCTTTCGTTCCACTGCGCCTTGCATGGGTCCCTCCCCTTCTTCCCACGACACAAGCCGGCCTGCCTGTGAGCCATCAGGATTGCAATCAACCTGTCCTTCCTGGTCCGGCCCCCGTTTGCACGTGACATAAAGCTTAACAGTGCAAAAACCAGAAAATAGAAACTATTTCAACTGTCATACAAAAACTTCAATATTCTCAGGATCAGCTGCAAAATGATTTCAGATTGAAATAAGACATTATGCATTCGATTGGGAGCAAAACTGCGGAAGCCCCTTTGAACAAAGCGGATTCAGCAGAAAACAACCTACTTATGTGTATCCGGCTCATCAGTCATTTCAGCTTGTAAAACATAACAGAGAATGAACCAGACAGACATACAAAAGCTTCTGAAACCAATTTGCTAATATCACACCTGCAGTACTGAGACGACTTCCTCCATTTCAAACTATACAACATCAAATTGAATTTTTTCCCCGGAGCTAACCCTAACCAATCAGCCACACTAGGAATGACGCAAAAAGAACATAAAATATTACAATCCATTGTGGAGGAACTCCAACAAGAATGATTAATTCGTCATAGTTTGAGCCTGTGTTATTCCTGCATTAATTTTCCTAAAGAAAGACGGATCTTGGCATCCATGCATCAACAGTACAGAAATTAACAAGATCACCGTCACATTTTTTTTTTCCCATGCCTCATTTTGAGGACCCGCTGAACCAAATTACTGGCACTCACATTTTCTCTAAACTGTACCTAAGGAGTGGATATCATCAGGTACGCATTCGAGCTAGGGATGAATTGAAAATTGCCTTAAAAAATCAGAAAGTTTTATGAGTGGTGTCATGCCATTCGGTTTGTCTAATGTGCAAGTACATTTATGATGTTAATGACCGAGGTACATAAACCATTTTTTGAACACTTTTGCGTCATGTATGTTTATGATTTTGATGACATTCTAGCATACAATCACAATCTCGATGAACATGTCCACCACCTTGAACTTATATTTTCAGCATTAAAGAATAATAAATTATACATTAATATCTGGAAAGGTGAATTTGGGGTATCCACTGTACATTTCTTGGGTTTTACTATTAGTGCTGATGACATTCAAACCAATCCAAAAAAAGCAGAAGCAATTCGTTCTTGGCTACCCCAGTATCAATTTCTTAAGTCCAGAGCTTTGATGGCTTTGCCAACTTTTATCGTGTTTTATATGAGGTTTCAGCGCTATTGTGAAACCTATAATTGATTTTATTAAGCTGAAGCAATTCAGCTGGGGGGAAGCCCAAGAGCAAAGCTTCCAAACACTCCAGTATCTACTGAGTTCCTCACCAATATTAGCAGTTCATGACTCTAAACAACCATTTCAAGTGGAAATTTATGCCTAAGCAATTGGAATTGGAAAAATTTTAACAGTATCGAAAACCAATTGAATATTTTAGTGAAAAACTTGGTCTGCAAAGAAAAAAATGGTCCATCTACAAGCAAGAGTTGTATACCATTATTCGAGCTTTGAAACATTGGGAACTCTATTTGCTTCATCAAGAACATATTTTCTTTAGTGACCAACAACTGCTCCAATTCCAACACTCTCAAAAGAATTTAAATCGTATGCTAGTCTCCTTACTAGTATATGGAATTCTATAACAGTGATGAATAGATTGAATTACCACTATGCAGAAATGTGGATTTTGCTCAACCTGACAAGATTGTATTATGTTTACCATCCCAGGCAACTATTCTATTCAATAAGCTTACTGATTCAAAGGAAATCATTCGTGTATTTTAAACACATCATTACGAGAAAAATTGATTAATGGATACTGTTAGAATCTGAAACTGTCCGAGAGACACACCCAAAGAATAGAGCATAAAGAGGAAGAAAAACAGAGAGGACAGTAATGAATAGTGAAATTGCCTAGCCTTTACTCATGAAACTAGCCCCCTATTTTTAGATATGGAGACCATGAAATTACACCTGTACTCCTAGTAAAATAAGTATGGTAGGAGGTATTTTAAGGTATAGACATAAATAAAGGCCAGGAGCCCTAAAAAGGCGTCCAGCAGCCGTAAAATTCGGGTGACCATTGCCTGGGGGTCTGTGAAATAATAAGGGTCGCCGGTCAAGTATTTGGCTGGCCTCTATTATCTGTATGATTTCGTGTGATGACTCTTGTTGAATAGGCTGTGTGGATGTTCATTCGAGACACTATTGGTGCGGATTATTGATTATCACCCAATTTGAGGGTTTGCCTTCAGTCAGCTGGCATGAGCCGGGCAGTCTAGGGGTGGTCCCTTGGTTTTTTTTTTTATGAGACCCCACCTATCACGTTTTCCCTTGCGACAGAAAGTTCCGAGAGAGCGCGGACAATTTCGAATAGAACTTGGATTTTTTTACTTGGACCAGTTCAAATTCAGGCTACGACTGCCCCCCTGCCATGAACTTTGAGTCATCATTAACCACTACGACGTTATTCCCACAAAGGTGACGCTGAATTCCATCGCCATCCTCATGACGTTCATTGTCTTCCTCCAGCGACTGGACATTCGTGGTTGGTCGAACTCCTCTCACGCTTCCTCCGCTTTATGGTCGACAGGGATGGGTACGCAGTCTTCACATACGACCACAAACTCTAGCTCGTGAGGGTTGAGTGCAAAGTGAAGGACTTGCGGTCAAAGCTCCTGGTCGCTTCCAACCAAAAGAGTTGGGGGATCTCAGTCCGGCCGATAATGTAGGAGGTGAAGAAACGTCCTAAAAGATCTACGTATACATGGTCAAAGTCCAAAAGATATCTTTATATCAGTTCTAGGAGGCGACACTGGTCAAGTTACGGGATAGGCCAAATGCCAAGGAGAACAAGAGAGACAGTTGCGGCCACCCTGGAAAAAGCCGAGGGCAAAAGTTCCTTAGGACGTGGTCGCGATGACGGTCGCAAAGGCCGTTAGGTATTTGCGAGACTTGTAAGGGACTTTCTTTTTTTTTATCTTTTTACAGCAAAACTTATTAACTGGCAGTTGTTGAACAGGTGCTTAAACATTCAGGGTGCGCCGGGGAATTTTTTCTGGATCTCTTAGCCCCCAAGACTCAGGGCCCGTTTGGTTCCGCTTTGTTTCGCGTTGCGCGACACAGCACTGCGATTCCGTGGTTGATACATCGTTTGGTTCGGCTGCCCCCCCCCCCAACTTCCCTCGGCATCATCCGGCTATCTAGCCTGGGGTCGCGGCGCAGCTTCCTCGCAGCGGGTTTTACCCTCGTGCCCTTAGATCCAACAATCTTCTCCTTCGTCGCAGTTGGATCTCCCACGCGATCTTCTTCCTTCCCCTCCTCTTCTCTGGTTGGTGACGGCTCAAGCTTGTCTTCCTCGTCTTCTCAAGCCCAGAGACAGGAGTGTCCCCAGCCAGAAGATCCAAGGGACAGGGACAACTCAGCGTCCCTTTTCTTGAAGCCCGTGAGAGGTCCGTAGCACATCGGTCAACTCCAGTTGAGGAGGCGTCTGATTCGGGAGACGAGGGAGATCCCAAAGCCGAATCTCGAGAACAAACTGCTCCTCACCAAAAGGGGCAAGCGCCGGCTGATGCGGGTTCTCCACCGCCCACTCCTCCATCGTGGCGTGGAGGTTCTCCCCCGTGGTCTGATTTCTCGAAGGAGGGGAAGTGTAACGTGTGGGCCAGCTCAAGTGATTGCTTTGCCATGGTGGATATCATGAGGGACTGGTACACTGGTATACCCGTTGGGGAGACATTTGAGGCCTCAGAGTACCCTTGTCTCCTGATAGCAGTGGTTTGATCCGAGCAACTGGACACGGTGCTGAAGATGATAGGATTTGAGGAACTGGGAGTAGCTTTCGACCAGTTCAGTCTGTTGTCTTGGTCGATGGCACACTTCGAATCGAAGGTCCTTGTCCAAACAGAGAGGAAAACGATGGCGGCTAGATATCCGAAGCGATAACAGAGCAGCGAAAAGTCCAGGACTAACTTGTCCATCCGGAGAAGAAGCTAAAAGAATTAACCTAGGCTTGGGAGAAAAAGGCAGGGAATATGAGCAGACAGTAACAGCCCTGACGAAGAAAATAAAAATTGAAGGAAAGGATGGCCGAGATGAGATGGTAACGTATAAGGATCACGTAGAGCTACGTTCTGAACAAATTCAGCTAGGCATGGCCATAGCTGTCGAACATTTTGTGCAAGGAGGGCTGGTTGAGCTAAAATGGGTAGATATGGATCAGTTAGCCACTCTCCTTTCTAATTTGGATGAAGAGGGAAGTGATGAGCTAGTGCAACCAGAAGGAAATAAAGCGGGAAGTGATGGCGGATCTACAACCATCTAGGCCATTCTTTTGTTGTTTTTCTTTTCTGTGTTCTTGTAACTTCTTAATTTTTGATCAAAAATTCGTTTTGTCGGTGTACAGCCGATGAATCAGTTACAGCAAAAAGTCAATGAAAAGAAATGTTTTTTCTTTTGCACTTCAACTCGTGTGAATCGTTTTTACTCAAAGAAAATGAAAAATTTTTATTTTTTGTCTATACCTTGCTTTTTTGGGTTGTGATTTATTTGATTTTGTCTTACCGACTCTTCTTAGTGTCACACTTGTTAGCTCGGTGCTTGGTTATTGTCAAAGTGATAATCAATTATTCTCTAAATAATTTCTTAGCATGATTTGTCGTTTGCCCCCTAATGGAGCTTTTTATTACTGGGCAAAAGATCTTTTTCGGGGATGAGAAAAATTTGAGTATGTCAGTCAAGGTTCGGCTGGATAATCTTGGCGTCTCGGTCGACCACTTTCGTTTGGTTGAATAGCTTGTGGGCCCAGCTGGACGATCTTAGCATCACGGTTGACTGCCTTTATTTGTGGGTTTAGTCGGACGATCTTGGCATCACGGCTAACCGTTTTTGTTTGGTCAAATGACTTGTGAGTTCATTCGGACAATCTTGGCATCACGGCTTAACACTTTTACTTAGAGGTTTAGTTCGGACAAACTTGGCGTCACGATCAACTGTTTTTGTTTGGCTGAATGGCTAGTGAGTTCAGTTGAATGATCTAGGCTTCATGGCTGGCCGCTTTTATTAGGCCGGGTGGCCTAATTCAAGGGTTTGCTTTCAACCGACTAGCATGAGTCGGGTTGTCCCAAGGGGCTGTCCCAAGGTGGACCCTTCGGTATCTTCTAGTGGGCCCTCACCCATCACGCCTTTTCCCTTGCAATCATTGGATATGCTTGAGATTCATGCAGACGCATTTTATGTGTATAGATAACATGGCGGTGGTTTATTAGCACACACAAGCCATGACAAGTCCCTTTCGTTGTTGCAATCTAATTTATTTTTAGCCTAGACTTCACCATGTTGATTAATAATTTGTGGAAATATGCACTACTTGTCAGCGCTCTAAACAGAATAAAAAGCTGGATTGTACACACATCTCCTAGTTCCCAATTCCATTTGGGAAGATCTCAACATTGACTTTGTTTTGGGATTACCAAAAACAAAGCGTGAGACTTTGTTATGGTGGTCGTCGGTTGTTTCTCGAAAATGGTTCATTTCATAGCATATAAGAAGACATTGATGTGCTCAATGTAGGCAAGTTGTCCTTCAAGGAAATTATTAGACTCCATTGGGTACATCACAACATAACTTATTATCATGATGTTAAATTCATGAGTTATTTTCGGCGAGAGTTATGGAAAAGGATACATAGTGACTTGAAGTTTAGTTAGGCGTATCATCCTCAATCTGATGGACAAATCAAAGTAATAAATCACACCGGTAGTATGATTCGCTACTTAGTTGGTGATCAACCAAAACAATGAAACAAATTTTTAGGGTAAGTTGAGAATGTTTTTTAATTCTATGATGAACCGTTCTACTGGAAAAGAGTCTTTCAACGTTGTTTATACTAAAGCTCCCTAAACGAAGGAGTTGCCAGGCTGCCACAATCACTTATAACTATGAGCAAGTGCTACAAGATGTAAAATCCAAACTCGCAGGAAACAACCTACATTATAAACAATGAGCTCATCAGCATAGACGACAGAAACTATTTCATGTGGGTGATTTGGTCACGATCAATTTACGGAACGCACATTTTCCAACAGGAACCTACTCCAAATTCCAGCCCAAAAAATTTGGCAGATTTGGCCCCTTTCAAATAAACAAATGCTTATATGGTGGATCTGCCTAATGAATATTTCACCTGAGTTTAATGTAATTGATATAAATCAGTATCACCCACCAGACGACATCAAACTCAGCTTATCGACCTCAGGGTGAGTTCTTCTAAACCAGAGGGAAATTGATGCAGCTTTCATTACAACAATTTCATTATTTACTTAATAATAATAGTTGATATTGTATTTTATTACTTAAGGTCAATAGCCCTGTTTGAAATTGTGCAATATGAGACGTACCTCGAGGCCCGCCTCAGCACTTTTTACAAAAAATGGCAATTATGCCTCATTGCCCATAGTGAGGCATACACTTTCAGGCTGAGGCGCACCACAAGACACGCCTTACCTCAAAAAATGCCTCAAATTATCCAGGTTATCCATATATTTTTAAACAAAACTAAAAGTATTATTAACATATATTATCAACCTTCACACCTCAACACTAACTAACAAGAAAAAAAAAAAGGAAAATGTATCCATAAAAATTGATGTAGTTGAAATTCTAATTATTAATATAGTTATTGTTTTAATTGATTTTTTATTAATGATTATTCGCTAAAAAATAGAAAATAAATGAGATTAAAGATAATTATTTTGATAAGTAAACTTCAAAATTTTAATATTTGAGATGTTAATGAAGAAGTTAATTCTATATGGGATGAAGTAACAAGCACAATTAAATAAGTGCAAAAAATATGCATGGAGAATCAAAAGGAAAAATTTTTATAAATAAAAAAAGTTGGTGATAGAATAATAATGTGCAAAAAAAAAAAGATAAAATATAAGAAATTACGTTATAAAAATTTATTCTAAATGTAAAAGCTTAAAATACTGGGAAAAATATAACGTGACTCGTATGAAGTTTAAGTAAACAATTTGTGATGCTAAGAATTTTGCTTTTAGTGATCTTTAAAAGAGATTAGATAATGAAGAGGGTAAAAGTAATATGTATAAACTAGCCAAACAAAATGAACAAAATAAAGATTTAATTCAATTGTATTGAAGATGAAAATCAAAGTGTTTTCCTTGAAGGAAGATATTCAACATAAGTGTGTGAGATATTTTTATAAATTTTTCAATGAAATTTTTAAAAATACTACTATCCATAACGATCTTAATATCGTTAATAATAATGCAACTTTTTATTTTTACCTTTGCATTAATAAAAAGAAAGTTAATGTGGCTTTAAAGAAAACCAAGGGTGATAATTCAGTTGAACCTGATGATATCTCAATGGAAGTGTAGAAATATTTACGAGATTTAAGAATTTTTTTGTTTACTAAATTTTTTAATATTATTTTAAAAATTGAAATGATGCTGATGAGTGGAGAAAAAGTATTTTAGTCCTCACTTTTAAGAATAAAATGGATGCACAAGAGTGTGCAAATTATAGAGGAATTAAGTTAATTTGTCATACATTAAAATTATGGGAAAGAATAATTAAATATAGGTTAATATGAGGTACAAAAATTTCTTATAATCATTTTAGATTAATGACGAGTAAGTATACTACGGAATCTATACACTATTTAGAGGTTTGCAGGAAGTCTACTATGGAATCTATATATTTATTTAGAGGTTTGATGGAAAATTACATAGAGAATAAAAATGATCTACATATGATTTTTATTGATATAGAAAAAACTTTATGATAAGCTTCCAATAGGAGTTCTTCCAGAGTTCTAGAAAAGGAAAGTGTTGATATGACTTATATTCAAGTCATTAAAGATATGATACCTATCATTGAATAGGAGAATTGAGCAAGGATTTTCCTATTTTAGTTGGATTACAGCTCGTCTTTTTGCTTCAGCTATGGATGCACTTGTTGGACATTTACAGGAAGATGACCTTTGTGTATGCTTTTTGCTAATGATATCCTTCTTATGGATAAGACTAGAGATAGAGTTCAGGATAAACTTAAAATATGGAGGTCTGCATTAGAGTCTAAATGTCTTTGTTTGAGTGGATCTAAAATTGAATAAACTGAATGTAATTTCAGTAATAGTAGTTTTAGTTGCAGAGTTGTAATAAAGAGTGATCAAATCATTAAAAGAAATGAACTTTTTAGATATCTCATATCTATCATTCAAAGTGATGGTGATATAGATGGGGATGTTATTAGTAGAATTCAAATCGGATGGTTGAAGTAGAGGAATGCATCGGGTCTATTGTGTGATAAAAAAGTACAACTTAGACCTAAAGCAAAATATTACAAGATGGTGGTGAGAACTGCAAAGCTTTATGGCGTAAAATGTTAGCCTATAAAAAAGATGGAAAACTAATTTAAATATTGCTGAGATGAGAATGCTTAGGTGGATGAGTGGATTGACTCTTAGAGACAAACTTCGTGAAAGGGTTAGTGTAGCTCCAATCGCAAACAAAGTTAGAGAGAGTCATCTTAGATGGTTTGATCACATTAAATGTCGACCATCAGATGATCTGGTTAGGAGAGTAGATGATCCAGATTCGACTTATGTTAAGAAGATAGAGGTAAACTTAAAAATACTTGGGCATGTTGTATAAAAAATGATCTTAATTTATTAGAATTTAATGAAAATATGACACTCAATAAGATTCAATGGAGAAAAAGAATTCATGTAGCCGACCCCACTTAGTGGGATAAAGGCTTGTTGCTATGGCTATTGTTGTATGTTAATATTTTAACTTTGATAGCTTAATGTCTATATAACCCATTTTATTTCATTATTCGATGTTAGTATACGCGTTACTTCTAATTTTATGCAATTTATCATTTTTAACTTAGTTAAAATGTTGTTATATTACTCTTTAGTGTGCTAATAAATTAGAATATTAATATATTCACATTTTATAGTTTGTACAATATTCATTAATTTACATAATTTTTAAAATTTGGGGCTTATGCCTCAAACAACTTGAGGCATATGCTCGACTTCACAAATGAAAAACGCCTCAATACTCAATTGCGAAATCTTAAACATCGGTCAATAGTTTGTTATTTTGTTAGTGTCCAGTGGGGACCAGTTGGGTGCACATATGCCCTACTATTGTGTCATACGGAGTAGTTTTTGCATACTTATATTTGTCTATAGAAAATTTACCATTCCCATTTCAGATTCCTGCTTTTGCTCTCTTCTTAGGCATTTTAGTGTATTGGAATTTTTTATTAGCTGAGATTTAGAAGCTGCTCAATGAATTGAGGGTTTATTAAGAAGTAATATGTTGATTAAAAGGAGAATATCAAGAAGCATTGAAAAAGTCGAGATACTTTAGAAAATAATAAACTCTCAAGTAAGAAGAAGAATAGATCAAATAGAAGCAAAAGATACTGATAGAATTCAAGAAATATACTAACGAGGAAAACTAATACACTCTGTAGTGCCTGGCAAGCAACCCTAAGCTTGAAGGCTCAATAAAAACTATTGTAATCTGTAATTAAGTCTTGTATCAATTTCTAAAAGCCAAAACTCATTACTTAACAGCTTACAAATTTCATTTCAATATAAAAAAAAATATTCAAAAAAAGTTATCAATTTTCAATTGCGCTAAATAGGTAAAATAAGACTTGGTACATCATTCGAATCCCATAAATCATACTAGCATTCTATTAATTGAAAATGTTGCATAAGACAAGCCCAAACCATGCCCAACAAGCAATCGGTCTATCTATCATTCCACTAATGTTTAATCATATAACGAGAAAGATAATCATTCAAACAAACCACCGCAAATTTTTTTTTTGTTATTTCTTCCTTTTCTCCAACGAAAAGATTGGATGTATGTAAGGTATGTCAATAATAAAGATCTACTGCCAGATATCCCAACAACACATAATAGTAGCGAGCAACGAAATTTTTTACACGATAAAACAACATCTACTTGCATAAAAGATTATCCCCAATAGATCAGAACAAAATGATCAGATATGAAAAACAGAATTCAGCATAACGAGCTAGACATATAAAAGCAGAGAGTAAGAAAAATCCACTCAACAGATACAATCAGAAGAGTTCTTCACGTAAGAGAACATCAACCGATGAGAACAGATCAGGAATTCGTAAACCCTAAAAGTATTAGAACTGACGAGGAAGAGAGGGCATAAAGAGATGAAATTACCTCAGCCATGTCGAACGCCACTACAGTCCCAATCCCGAATCTGATGCAACTGATGCAGGACACCAAATTGACGCAGAGTAAAGCCTCCGCACGCGAGTTTAAATAGAGAGGGAAAGAGGAAGGAAGACAAATGCGGTACGAAGAGCTTTTAAAGCGGCCGTTGTCGGGCCAGAGATCGACCCAATTGGGCCGTGATCTGCTTCTGCTCGATTCAAGGCACTGTTTAGTGTTTGCTCCTTATTATTGCCGGGCCGGGTCGGGTCGAGAAGACGGTTTATGCGTGGATGTACTGGCGCTTCAGCTATAGTACCACTTGGCGAGGTTTTGGAGGAGCGATAGTACAGTACTAAGAACGAATGGGAATCACTGAGAGGCAGTACAATATATTTGGGAAAAATTTTATATGCGGTAATATACTTTCATGTGTTATATTAGACTTATTTAAAAAATATTAAAATAGAATCGTGGACTTCGTAATAACTTCAAAATAAATCCGAAATAACTTGAATAATCTTTAAGGTATTATTTCGGGGTTATTGAAGTGGAATATATATGAGTTTCTCTTCAATAACTCTGAAATAACACAACGAATGTTTTTTTTTGTTATTTTTTGGTTATTTTGAAGTTATTGAAGTGGAATATATTAGTTTCTCTTCAATAACCCTGAAATAATCCAGAAATAACTCTGAAATAACATTTGTGGTGTTATTTCGGGGTTATTGAAGTGGAACAGCGATGGTTATTTCAGGGTTATTGAAGTGGAATATGTGAGTTTTTCTTCAATAATTATGAAATAACATCCGCGGTTCCGCTTCAATAAACACGAAATAACCTTCGTGATGTAGCACATGTGGTTGGAGTCCGCACAGAAAATTTTTCCCTTTATTTGATTCAGGAGATATATCATATCATTCATAACATGATAAATGCATTTAGGAGTAAAATAAATTAGATTAGTGAAATAATAAATGTATGTAAAGATTATAATAATAAATTGACCATTGAGTATGTATTTTTATGAAATAAATCTATATATAAATGTATTTGTTGTATATATGTCTTAATCATTGATGCATATAAGTCTCAAATAATTATAAGATTATATATGCAAGTGGTACTTAAATTTTAAATTTTTTTTTTTATAAATTCTAACAATTTATCTTATTATAATCTTGTGGAGCTCATTTATGGTGACCCTTCTCAACTTATACAGAAATATAGAGTAGAAAATATTATAGATTGTGTTACATTACTTAAATTATTCAGGTAACATGAAGAATTTGTCGCAGAATACCCTTCCTGGCCAACAAGGTTTACATTGATATGCAATTGTGGCCAAAGTCATGCAATTTCATGAGCTTCATTAGGCATAATATCTCATGTAAACATTTCCATTTGAATTTATTAAATAATTGATGAGTTTTGCATTAACACTTGACTTTCAATACTTTTCCTTCTTTTAAAATATGTATATGAGTGTTATTTCAAGTCATTAGAAAGTTTTAATCTATAAAACTAATGAAATAGTTAACCTAACACAACCATATAAGATCTGTAAATCTCTGGCTTTTGCCTGTTGTAATCCTTTGTTAAGAAATATAAAGAATCAATATTTTGAAAGAATATAAATTGAAGTTGGTATAAAGACATTCAATTTCTTATATTTTCAATAAAATATAATGCTTCTTACCATAGTATCCAGACATATTATTAAAATACTCAATTGTTGGAAACAATGTGCTTGGACAATCCACTCTTGTCTCTTCTTAACAGTTAATAATCATTCATAATATCTAAACCTAAATGAGGATAATCAATCCTCATTAATAAAGTAGAAAGAATTTATAGACTCGTGACTCTTTTTTTTAAAGATTTATGAAATCTTCAATCAAAGAGTTTAGATTATTTTTCATCATATGTTAAAATACTAGTAAGTATACATTTCTCTTTTAGATAGTTTCGCGACCACTTATTCTATATGTATAATGATAAAGGTTTGGTCCCCAATATCCTCCACCACCTCCAATACGTCCTGATATTGTACCTCATCCATCCCCTCAGTTGAATGAATGTATGTATTAATAGCAGTACACCTTATGCTCCTCATATTTCAGATATAAAAAATTAAGATAATATTGGTTAAAGTATTCACTTATGCTCGAACTTTATTTAATTAGCATCCAACCTAAGCTAAATGCTTATAAAATCCTATATCATCACAAAAAGCTACTTCAACCTTTGTGAAAGGGCATGCATTAACTTGCAAAAAAAATTTCTTTTGCTCAATTTTTTAACTTCATTTTAAAAATAGCGGTGCACTAATCAAATCATGATCAAATCATGATTGAACTATAATCAAAACATAATTAAACTATTATTAAATATTAAGTAAAGGTCTTTGAACTTAATCAAATTAATGTCAAATCAACTTTGAACATGATCATGATTCAGTCTTGAGTCAATCATTACTTAACTACAGTTTGAAGAGAGTTTGAAGGGGGTTTTGACAAAGTTATTAGATCATAATAATAATAAAAAAAAAAGATTTAAAGTTAGTACAAATATGGTTCTAAAAAGTTCATAGTATAAACTATGATTTTAAGTATATTTTGACTTTAGGGATTTGAATATGAATAATTTAATCAAAACTTTCATCAACATGAAACTTTGACATAACCTGCACTCATGCTTTGTAATCATTGGATATTAAGATGGTTTTGTGGAGATAAAAAATTAAGCTGCTCTAATGATCAAAATGTCACTTAATTATTCAGTGTGGTGTTCAACTCCTATTTGTTGTGAGAGGAGGTACTTTTACTCAAAATATAGTTTTTTCATAAAAAAAAAAAGATAGGAAAATTTATTATTATTATTATTATTATTATTATTATTATTATTATTATTATTATTATACAACAGATAAATTCAAATATCCGAGAAAATAACATAAAATAAATTATCTACTTATGAACTGAATTTTAGTTGTTAAAATTTGAATAAATTTACATAAACATCATTTTATGTCATATTTATTTCTTTCATAAAGACAACATAAGTTATAAACTAATTATATATATATATTATGTGTATTTAGTTTGCATTATATTTTTAATACATCAAAATGAAAAATCATTATAGTTTACTTTGATTTAAGTGCTAGTGTTATCCTTTAGTTATAATTGTGTATTGTGTTTAATAACTTACTTATTATTTTAGTATTCTTCTTAAGTTGGGTATATCTATGATAAGATTTAAATCATATGTAATTAAACTATATTCAATATCACTGATTTATTTAAAATTTTAATAATTATGTAAATGTAGGATCTACAAGTTAGTCATTAATGTTAACAAAACATGTAAAGGATGATTGATGATGTGGGTAAAGATCTTTGTAGGATTTGAAATTGCTCGTAAGGTCGTGATTGGGACTGACTTTCTTCTTTACTTATATGGCATTTTGGAAGAAGATAGATATCAATATGGAGCTTCCAATACACATAAAGATAATATCTCAAAAAATTTCCCCTCATTTTATAAGGTTCAACGAGAGTTATTTTAAACTTATAGATTATAATTTCTTATTAATGAAAGCTTTTATATATATATATATATATATATATAGTAAGTTAGTTAATTAGTTAGTTATATTATAGCTTTAAGGCTAGAAGGTAGGTTTATAAATAGTGATGGATGGGGATATATTTTCATCTTAATTTTATCATCTTAAATTAAGTAAGTAGGCCAAGTATGACGGCTGTGAATCTGTAATTTTATGGAGCATGACTAGCAAACATGGTTTGTATTCCATTAAACATATCAATTAGACTGGGTGACCCAAATAAATTTGTCTTCTCATAATGATGTTTAGAGATTTTGACTTGGAATAAAGAAAGGAGATGAGTAAACTGATATAAATAATACTTTTAAAGGTGATATAATTGGTGGATTACTAACACTGTGTATGTCTAATTTACACCTAAATTAGCTTGAAGAAGCAAAGCATGAATAAGTGTAGTTTGGGTATTAAAACATGACTAACATTTGTGTAGAGGTATATGACTATCTTATCGAGTTCCACAATAAAACTATTATGAGGATGAGTATAATTATATAATCATCGTAATCAAAGTTATATAATTTGTTAGTTTGGATCAGATGGGCGAACCTGGTCCACTACTAATGAATGAAATACCACAAAATCCAAATAACATATATAAAAATCATGGATTGCCTCCTTTTAGATATCTCAAGTAAATTTGGTAATGCGGTGCAGATTGCTAGATGGTTTAAACTAAGATTAAGAAAATCTAATGTGAATATACTTTGGCTAATAGCGTTCATTGATATTATCATATAAACACTAAAGGATTACATACACAAGGAACATCTAATTTATACAAAGATTGGCTTTAAAAAACGAACCATTATTGAGTGCAGTCAAGGTATAAATACATAATATCACTCATTTTAGAGATATGTCAAAACTAATTGTGTGATCTTAGATCTAATTCTAGGTCCTCTTTTGAAGGGGAATATCATAACACATAAGTTAATATAAATTATATATTGTGAGATGTGTTTGAAGGTAATAATCCATATCATACATTCTAACTAAAACTGTTCTTTGAGAGTCCAAACTTTTTGGGTAAGATTAGTACCTTTTATGTAAGTGGATAGTCTATCATATTTATTAACTACCTAATTTAACCTAAGCTATCAAACAAGGTTTTGTTGGATCAAATAAGTAATTTAAAGCATAAGAATGAGGTGCAATGTTATATACTTTATTAGAAGTATTAATATAAACATAAATCATGTTAAAATACACTTGATTGGATGAATATTTTGGCAAATCATAATTTACACGATTAGGTATTAAGATTATTTTTTAGCACTCACCATACATTGAGTCATGTGCTCTTCTTTATCTTTAAAAACATATTATATATACAGATAGACACACACAAATATATTACACTCAATTTAGTTACACATTAAAATATTTAATATTTTTATAAAATATGTTATCCTTAATTAATTAATCACTACTACAAATGTAATATGACCACTACATATGTACCATCCTAACTATATATTTACCTAAAATTTCTAAATTAACAATAACTATTCTATTTAAATAGTTTTTTCTAATTTAGCTCAACATGTGTAGTTGGAGTCCAATGACACGTTCACTTTAGAAATTGGGGAGCTCTAGCTCAAGCTAAGTTTGGTGTGGCACGATCAATGAGTGTCTTTTAGGCTTGCTTGACTTAAACTAAACCTAATATTTTGATTAAGCTCAGTCCAATTTTAAATTAAACCCAAACTAATTTCAAACTTAGCTTAAACTCAAAATCTTAAATTCAAACCAAACCTAAGCCTAACTTGAATTCAACCTAAAACCTCATCCAAACTTAAAACTAAATTGAACCTAAAACTAAGCTAACCTAAATATAACTAAATTTCATTTGATCTAAAGCCGGTTTTTAACTTAAACTTAACGAGATTGAAATCAAACATTACTTAAACCCAATGAACTTTACAATATGAGTTGGAGTTGAGCTAAACTTGAGCATTCCTTTACTTCACTCAATTCCAATCTAAATTAATTAAAACTATAGCCATAATTATATATAGTTGAACTATACTCAACTTGAATTGAATCTTGGTATAATTAGATATAACTAAAATCTAAACTAAAGTTAAAACTAAATTCAATTATTAAACTAAGTTTAATTCAAATATAACTTGAAACTTACTTTAGTCCTAAAATCAAACTAAACTCACTTAAGCTTAAGACTAAGATTTAAACTAAACCCAAATCTAAAGATTTCAAATTAAACTCTAAAATAAACCTAAATTAAGTTTAAGCCGACCCACCGAGATTTATTTCAACCAGCTGTGTGTAAATTTGAAAGTTTATGTGTGATATATGTAAGTACATAAGAATTGTGTGCTATGTATGTTAATGCCCCTTTTAAATGGCGACTATAAAGTGTAGAACATATAATACTTAATATACCTTATTACTTCAGATTTACTTATTTGTTTCTTTATGTTATTTACACAAAAAAAAAAAATTCTTTGTTTTATAACGTAGTGAACAATGATCAAATACTAAATAAATTATGATTGAATGCTAAACGAGCAAAATATCGAACACCAAATGAACTGTGATCGAACATCTTTGAATCATGATCGAGTAATGTTTGTATTGTGATTGAACCTTCTTTGAATTATCTTCAATCAAAGTTTGACTTACATTTGAATCATGTTCAAACCAATTATATTCCAAATATCATCGTTTCACTGTGTTGTAGATAATGATCAATTCTTAGTTGTAGAATCAAATAAGATTACTGAGTCTATTCTGTCTGAACTTAGCTCAAGTTTTAATCAAAACCAAAAAGACTGAAAGAGTTTATTTAGAACAATTTTCAAGCTGATTTATTGTTCGAACCTATATTCAAATGAAGTCCCGAACCTTTTTTTAATATTGTTTTGAATAAAATTCGAGCAACAATTAGTTAATTTTTTCTTAGAATATGCTTCTCATATTATTCAAATTTGGTTCCTCTCTTTTCGAATCAATATCTTTGTGCTATGGTCGGGGGGCTATTGTACGAGCCTCCAATCACCCCTAATATATCCAACAATTTAAGTGGCACCTCCTTAAGGCCAACTGTGTCAGAGGGGATTCAAACTCCCGACTTAAGGAGCCTTATATCGTGAATGCCAACCAACAGACCAAGATACGCAGCATATATATATATATATATATGTGAAATTTATCTTATCCTTAGTGTCATATGATTCAAGCAGCACTCAATGCATCTTTATGAATGATAAGGCTTCCATTCAAGTAAACTGATTCATATCACTAATAAATAAAAGCATAAAAAGAATGAAATCATATCTATTTTACCATTACAAATAATTACATGCCTATGAATACTTTCAGCAATAAATGATTACAAGCACTAAGGACCAACTTGATAATATTTACCTTTATTTGGTGGCATTAGCAAAATGTCCACAAATATTTACCTTTATATTTTTTATTTTTGAAAAATTTTCAAGACAACTTTTTAAGTGTATTCTATGTATTTTATTTATTTATTTATTATTTTTAAATAAAAACTACCGGACCACTGCTCACCAATATTGAGTAAAAAAGAAGATAACGCATGCAAAAAATATTATATATTTATTTTATTTCAAATATGAAAATAAAATAAAATAAGTATAAGATTGTTATGAAAAAATGAAAATAACTATGATTCCAATAATTGATAGAATAAAATAACAAAAGGATTGAACAATTAAAAAAAAAAAAGAAAAAAATATTTGATAAAAAATTAAATTTTAAATTTTAAATATTTTAAAAATTTAAATTCATTATTTGAATTTTAATGTATTTTAAATGCAGTTCATATTACTATTTTTTAAAATAGCACTCTCGAGCTAATGAGTCAGCTGAGCTTATCTCAAGTTTAACTTGTTAGCTCATCGAGCTTAGCTCACTGAGTCATATGTCAAACTTCGACTGAAGTAACTCGGAAGTCAGCCTAGCTCAGTTACGCTTCTATTGATTCACAATGGACCAATGCATATCTGGTAGGGTTAGCATAATATAGTCCATTTACTCGTCTAATAGGGACATATATACCTTATGAAGTTGCCCATAATGTCACATAGAACTCCATTAAAGGGAAAAAAATTGCGTACGTAAACCGTACTCAGGAGTTGCGTGCGAAATGGGGTACACGGAGGTTACAATCGCGTTACAATCGGGTTACAAGCGAGCCATGTAACTCACTTGTAACCTGCGCGCTCCTATTTTACAAAGGTTACAATATGAGCGCGCAGGTTACAAGTGAGTTACATGGAGGGTACAAATGGGTTACAACTCGCTTGTAACCCGATTGTAACCCGATTGTAACTTCCGTGTACCCCATTGTGCGCTCCTATTTCATCTAGTTGTAGGTTACAATGTGAGTGCGCATGTTACAAGTGAGTTACATTGAGGGTACAAAGGGGTTACAGCTCGCTTATAACCCGATTGTAACCCGATTGTAACATCCGTGTACCTCATTCCGCACGCAGCTACTGCGTGCGGTTTACGTACGCAATTTTTTTCCCCATTAAAGTGTCCATTTCTTCTTCACAAATTTTGGGATTAGTGACAAGTGTTGTATCATTGCTTTCAAGTTGGAATGGTATGTCGTCCTGAAAACCTTCTAAGAACATCTATCAATCACATGTAAATTAGTTGTCACATATTTTATTATACAAACCATATACTTGAAATGTGTAATGTCATGACACTAATATATTGGGGTCATTTATACAATTAGCATACATTTTGTGCTAGAAAATTCTCAACGGCAGAAAAAATCTTAAGTCATGGCTAAACATAATTTTTTGGTGCAAACACAAATAGAAGTTTAAGAGCCTATGAGATTTTCTTGTTGGAAAAATCTTAGAAAATAAGAAAAACACGAGGTCAAACCCAACTAAAACATAGATTTCAAGACAAAATTTTGAGCAAGAGATATTCAAACCATGAAAAAAAACTCATTAGTAACTTCGATTTCAGCAAATTTATAGTCAAATGAACCGACTAGACAATAAGAACACAATGTTACCAAAACTAGTCAAATCTGAGCCGAATTAAGTTCAGATGAAGTCATTAAATCACACCTTAAAATTTTCTATACATATTTAGAAGGTTAAACGAATGTCTAATATAGCAAGCATATTGTCGAATCGAGCGTCTCGACAAGACGAATATAACGAGCCCAAGATCACTCAATTTCGACATCGTTAAGACACTCAAATATCCATCAAACTGCGTCTGATCGAAGGAATATCTCCGAACCGTTCGATCATAGTGGTCCATATTCGTGCATTTATTGCACTTGGAACACTATAAATAGAGTCACAGCTTTCTCATGAGAGGATTAAGAAAGAACTACAAGCTTTGAGAATGAGTTGAAGTGTAGCACCACTCCTGGTACTGACGACCATCGCCAACTGTCGTCGACCATCTTTGATCGCCGTCCATCATCGTCGATCACTGTCGCCGTCAACTGTTATCGATCACCACCAATCACTGTCGATCACCACCTACAAATAGTCGTTAGTCGACGTTGTAACTTAAAAAAAATTAGTATCCTTTTCCTCTTAGTGGGACAATAGATTTATGTAATCATAAATTTATAGTGAATTTTTATAACAAGACCAGACCCCATAAATTTTTTTCTTTTATGAATTTTTCACATAAAAGTTTCTGATATTATTATTGATTATTAGTTTTACTTTAAGTGTGTGCTGAATTTTTATGTTTAAGATAATGATCGATTATTCTACCATTATACTAATTTGAAGGAATATGATCGGGCTTAATCAAGCCTAAGTTAGGCCGAATTTTCCTGTGCGTCGTCCGAACGTAGCGCGACGTTCGGACGCCGGCTAAAAACGACGCGTGGCGTAAGTGGGCCCATAGTCCACGTCGGATATTAAATGGGAAAAAGAGAAAATGAAACGCCGGCCCGGCCCGACCCGACCCGATCGTTTCTCCCGCTTTTGCATACGGTCATTTTGTTCCCTCCAATCCGCCATTAACGTAATAGTGCCGAATAAATAGCGAGAAAAGTGGTTTTTTGGCTCAGTAGGGTTTTCGAAAAGTGCATTTTTGGCTCTTTAGGGTTAACGAAAAGTGGTTTTGTCTCTGTGGTTTCACCGTCGCTATTTCCAAGTGATGGAGTTTGATTTTTCTCTTAATGAAGAAATAGGAAGCATGAATTACTGTAAACTCGTTTGGGACTGAGGAGGTAAGATTAACCTCCGTGGAATATTCTCGTTGAAGGGATAAGTAATAACCTAAAGTGATTTTCCTTGAGTACTTTCGATAGTATTTTCGATGTATTTTCAGTAGTATTTTCAAGTGTATTTTCGATGTATTGTCGATGTATTATTATCGATGTATTCTCATCGGAGTATTTTCAGTATCATTTTCAGCAGTATTTTCAAGTAGTATTCTCGCATGTATCATTTTCGAGTGTATTTTCAGTAGTATTCTCAGTAGTATTTACAGATGTATTCTCGACAGTATTATTATCGATGTATTCTCAACTCGAGTATTTTCGCATGTATTTTCAGTGTATTTTCGGTGTATTTTCAGATGTATTCTCGTAGTATTATCATCGATGTATTATCACTCGAGTATTTTTAGTGTATTTTAGTGTGTCATTTTCGATTTATTTTCGATGTATTCGCAGTGTATTATTTTCAGATGTATTCTCAATCGAGTATTTTCAATGTATTTTCGATAGTATTTTCAGTGTATTTTCAGTGTATTTTCAGTGTATTTTCAGTGTATTTTCAGTGTATTTTCAGTGTATTTTCAGTATCATTTGCAGTGTATTGTCAGTGTATTTTCAGTGTATTCTCAGTGTATTATTATCAGTGTACTCTCACTTAGAGTATTTTCGATGTATTTTCGAGTGTATTGTCGATGTAATTTCGATGTATTTTCGAGTGTATTCTCGTAGTATTATCACCGGTGTATTGTCACTTGAGTATTTTTAGTGTATTTTCGATGTGTCATTTTCGATTATTTTCGATGTATTCGCAGTGTATTATTTTTCAGTGTAATCTAACTGGAGTATTTTCAGTGTATTTTCAGTGTATTTTCAATGTATCATTTTCAGTTTATTTTCAGTGTATTTTCAGTGTATTTTCAGTGTATTTTCAGTGTATTTTCAGTGTACTGTCAATGTATTATTTTTAGTGTATTTTCAGTGTATTTTTATTGTATTTTGGGTGTAATTTTTATTGTATTGTAAGTGGATTATTTCAATGTATTTTTAGTGTATTCTCAGTGTACTTTCGCGTGTAGTTTCAGTGTATTGCTTGCTTTAAGTTAAATTCAAGCCTATGATCTATATGGGTGATATATGACATATTTCGATGTTGTTTCTACCTTAAAGTTAGGGTATTCCCGCTAGTTGATATTAATTCGTGTTTTCTCGCAGTATTTTTGGTCTATTCCCGGTGTGTTTTTTAGTATTGCCTCGGTCATACAAGTCCGACTAACTTTATCGTACAAATTCAATTTGTAGTTACTCGTGGAGGAAGTGATTCAAATGATCCAATTGTAAACGGTTTTCTCAATACTATTGTTCATAATGAGGTGGAGGCTTACGAACACTATCGCGCTTATGCACATCATGTTGGATTCAAAGTGTCCGCAAGGATCACAGCGAAGCATCGGCCGAACTCCGTGCAAATTAAGTCGAAGGATTATACTTGTGCTAAAGCAGCCATAAGAAAGAGTCACCGGTCGCCAATACGTTGAAGTACAGGAAAGCCGAGAAAAGGACCGGTCGTCAAGCAATGGTTCGTTATGTTGTAGACATCGACGGCAATCGGTCAATAAAGAAATTTGTCGAAGGGCATAACCACCCCTTGGCGGAATCCGGTGACAAGCACCTTCTACGGTCCAGCCGGAAGGTTAGCGAGCTAAATGCGTAATTACCGAGATCAATGACGAGTTCGTGGATTAGAGCAAGCAGACGCTTTTAGGTTCCTTGCCGTCGAGGTTGGTGGAGTAGAGAACATGGAGTGTACGAGACAAGATGCCTACAATTTCCTTCAAAGGGATAGAAGATTTAAAATCGAACACGGTGATGCAAACTCTCTATTGCAATTATTCATGGAACGACAAAATCATGACAAGATGTTTGCATGGGACTTCGAGACCGATGATGAAGGGAGACTAAGAAGCTTTTTCCGGTGTGACGGGAGTCGTAGACTTGATTATGATTGCTTTGGGG
This sequence comes from Papilionanthe hookeriana x Papilionanthe teres, assembly GCA_022702705.1. Classification (NCBI taxonomy): domain Eukaryota; kingdom Viridiplantae; phylum Streptophyta; class Magnoliopsida; order Asparagales; family Orchidaceae; genus Papilionanthe; species Papilionanthe hookeriana x Papilionanthe teres. Next base: position 68,536,672 of record CM040427.1, on the reverse strand, counting down.
ACGTTGTAACTTTCGACACGAGCTACCGTTTGAATAAGTACAATTTATGTTGTGCTCCTTTTGTAGGGGTTAACCACCACTGGCAAAACGTCCTCTTCGGAGTTGGTTTTTTAGCCGACGAGACAATAGAGTCATTCACTTGGTTATTTAAAACTTTTATTCGGCTAATGAGCGACAAACATCCAATCACTATTTTTACCGATCAAGATCAAGCGATGTCAAGGGCCATTCAAGAATCCCTTCCATTCACAAGGCATAGATTATGCCAATGGCATATTTATAAGAAGTTGTCTTCAAAAGTTCATCTGCGGTAACACCAAAGAAGAGTGTCCACAATCTGCTTTACGGATGCATGAGGGAATGTGATCGTGAAGAGGAGTTTGAACATTATCGGGCTTTAATGATCGAGCAAGGAGACCTACACGGCAACGGATGGCTACAAGATTTGTATCGTATAAGACATAAGTGGTCCACGACATTCAATAAAGAAATATTTGGAATGGGAATTTTGTCGACGCAACGAAGTGAGTCCACAAATAGCGTATGTCATGGTGTATCTAAGCCAACCAGCTTCTCTCATCGATCGCTTGGGAATTGAAAGTATTATGAAATCTTGGAGAAGGAACGAGAAGGATGAAGACTTCAAAAGCTCTCAAACGGTTATTAAACCCACAGCTAAAACAAGCCCGAGTGTCGAGGCAAGTCTGCTGCGTATTACACCCGAAGCCGTATTGCATGTTCGAAAAAGAGTTGCTCGCATCGGGTTATGCGGAGTAACTCGTTGATGTCGCAGTTGAGGGTGCTTCAGTATTTTATGTTAGGAATTTGGATAATCCGGAGACGAGTAGACCTTGGATCGTTAATTACGATAGACTAAGTGCGAGATCACCCGTAGCTGCAAGAAATTTGAAATGATGGGGTTGCTCGCGCTCACTCACTACGTGTTCTTAATGAGGTTAAAGTAACAAATATTCCGCACCAATATTTGTTATCGAGATGGTCGGTGAAGGCCAAAAAAGAAATCTATAAAACCTTTGGGTACATACGTATGAAGGACTCTGGAATGTCCATCGCAAGTTCCAGTGGAATCTTATTTAAGTCACACTGTCAAAAGTTTGTATACCAACTAATAACTAAAGCAGGTGGAAATGAACGCGCCGAGACATACCTTCTTGATACATTGAAGACAAGATTCATAGGAATCGATGACATATTAGATGGGAAGGATCCTAACCCAAATAAAGCTACCAAAAAGAAAAAATCACATGTGCCAACTAGCAATCTAAATGATCCGAAAAAAGAGACCCAAAGGTATTTCTAATGCTAGAGCTAAAAGGATACCGGGAAAAGGCAAGAGGAAGAAGAGTATGTAATTCTACATTCTAAATAATTTAGTATTTTATATAACCGTACTCGATACTAAAATGAACAACCTTTATGCGAGAAAAATTCATGAAGGATCCAAGAGAGAAGAACCACAAAGCAATTGTGAAGCAAACATGTTCGCAAAGTGTCACGATCATCGAGCATGGTAAATATCTTTCTAACTACTCCAATCTTACTTTCAAATGTTCTCACTAACATCGAATTTGTCCGTGGTACAGAAAATGTCACGCCCGAACCATCCTACACCGAATTACCGATGCATTCCATCACCGAGATGTGACATGATTGAAATGTTATTAATGAGAAAACCTTGTACAACCATGTAAATAAACAAACTCATTCGGAGTTGTGTATGTTAATGTTGTATTTTCGCTGTATTTTCGCCTCTTCTATTTTCAATAGTTATTGTCGATGTATTTTCGAGATATTTGCAGTGTATGTAGCTATCTCTTCTATTACCGAAGTACACTTCGAGAATGCACCGAAATACACCGAAAATACACCGAAAATACACCGAATCTCGCAATGGTATTTTCGGTGTATTTTCAGCTGTATTTATCGGAAAGAGGCCGCAAACCATGAAATGCACCGAATCACTACGTAAAATGCACTGTAAGCTCGTCGTTGCTTGGACACCATGCAATGCAACAGAAGATACGTAAAACACCGTACTCCGCCGTATCGTGCACCACTATTAAGAAATTAAGACAAGCAGCATCGAACAATCGAAAAACATCCCGCAACCATACAAGATGCTGTAAGTACACTCGAAAATGCACTGTAAATCCGTAGATCCCGCAAACCATGCAATGCACTGTAAATACATCGAAAATACACCGAAAATACACTGTACTCCGCAGTAGTATTTTCAAGGTATTTTCAGTAGATGCACGGAAAGAGGCCGCAAACCATGAAATGCACCGTAAATTACACGTAAAATGCACTGAAGCTCCGTCGTTGTCGGACACCATGCAATGCAACGAGAAGACACGTAAAACACTGTACTCCGTCAGTATTATGCACCACTATTAAGAAATTAAGACAAGCAGTATCGAACAATCGAAAAACATCATGCAACCATACAAGATACAGCAAGTACACTCGAAAATGCACCGTAAATCGTAGATCCCGCAAACCATGCAATGCACTGTAAATACATCGAAAATACACCGAAAATACACCGTATCTCGCAATAGTATTTTCAGGTATTTTCACATGTATTTATCGGAAAGAGGCCGCAAACCATGAAATGCACTGTAAATTACACGTAAAATGCACTGTAAGCCCGTCATTGCTGGACACCATGCAATGCAACAGAAGACACGTAAAACATCGACTCCGCCGTATCGTGCACCACTATTAAGAAATTAAGACAAAGAAAGATCGAACAATCGAAAAACATCATGCAACCATACAAGACAGCTGAAGTACACTTGAAAATGCACTGAAATCAGTAGATCCCGCAAACCATGCAATGCACTGAAATACACCGAAAATACACTCGAAAATACACTGCATTTCAGTAGGTATTTTCGCTGTATTTATCGGAAAGAGGTCGCAAACCATGAAATGCACCGTAAATTACACTGTAAAATGCACTGAAGCTCGTCATTGCTGGACACCATGCAATGCAACAGAAGACACGTAAAACACTGTACTCCGTCAGTATTGTGCACCACTATTAAGAAATTAAGACAACGAGCATCGAACAATCGAAAAACATCCCGCAACCATACAAGATACAGTAAGTACACTCGAAAATGCACTGTAAATCCGAGATCCCGCAAACTCTGTAATGCACTGTAAATACACTCGAAAATACATCGAAAATACACTGCATCTCTGCAGATGTATTTTCAGTGTATTTTCAGCAGTATGTATCGGAAAGAGGCCGCAAACCATGAAATGCACCGAAATTACACGTAAAATGCACTGAAGCTCGTCATTGTTTGGACACCATGCAATGCAACGAAAAGACACGTAAAACACTGTATTCCGTCGTATTGTGCACCACTATTAAGAAATTAAGACAAGAGAGCATCGAACAATCGAAAAACATCCACGTAAAGTGAACGTAAAAAAGTATGAAATGCACTGAATTACACGTAAATGTTGAAAACTCAATCGCACAAAAGACATACACGTAAAGTGAACGTAAAAAAGTAACGATTTTAGATATGATATACTATACGTAAAACCGAATCGAATTTTATCTAAAGGTTAGTTTAAATGTACAATCAAGTATTAGATAACTCTATATTTACATATTTCGTATGCGAGTTCAGCTCTAAACCTCGGCATTTCAACTCGCCGCTTTGATGATCTTTCCAAACAACTTTCCCTTTCTTTGCAAGTGTCTCCATGTATTTACAAACAAAAATACTACGCCGACGCCGTTAGCCTGCGGGGAGTCCTACGGACGTGATAATTTGCCACTTAGTGGGTCGAAGTCAAAACAACTCCCTAATGAATCAGCAAGATACTTAATCCGAAAAGAAGCCGTACCAATTTAAATGATTGTTAGCTTCTCCAAAGAGGAACTTGTTTAGACAAGAAATAAAGTGGCGTGTTGCATACCACGTCGCGTGTGACCGCCGCGTGAGATTTTTTCGACAAAGAATCCAAAAATCTCCACCGACGCAAACGCCGATTTCCGGCTAGTAGAGTACAATGCCTGTTATCAATAATTGGAACGAAAATTAATTCCGCCGCCGCAACGGCCTCCTTTGTAACATGCGATACAATATCTCCGAATGGGTGCCTTCCGTACATCCGCATAAACAAATTAAATGAGATTATGCATTAAGCTACGAGCAAGATTCCTAACTAAATATGAATGTTGATTTTTACCCAATGTGCCGGGACACATATAGATATGATCCGTAAGATTCGGGCGATCGACGCCTCTTATTTTGTAAAGCAAGTTCGAACATATCGATATGTTCTGGTCTCTATTTCTTTATCATTCCGGAGTAACGAGATACAATTCCGAGTTATGTAAATATGGCCCATGTGAATTATTACATCGTCGCCGCATTATGAATAAAAAAAATATCCAAAGATTTAATAAAGGAATAAGAAAGTATTTATAAAGCATTGTGGCTTTACATACTCGACTTTGAATCGGTTGAGACATGTATCTATGACTCTTCGCATCTCTCGCCGACAATAGATCTCCGCTAGGAAACTCAACTGCCTGGACAATCAACGACAGGGAAATCGCCTTGTAATGCAATGATAGCTAGTCGTTGTTCATCCTCCTCCGCCGCTCGTAATAATATCCGAGTCATGTTTCCCGACCTTCATCGATGTGTGCTTCATCCGCGAGGATGTCACCTTCGCCTCCGAAGTTGTTCTTTCGTTATCGGAGGGTTTTTATTCCTCTTAAGTACAATGAATGGAGAGACAACTGCCTTTCTTTTACGGCCGCTTCGGACTTAACCCTCCGACTAAGCTACCCATTAGCGTTTTAGTCACGGCTTCCTCCCCATGTTCCACGTGCCCTTTATTCATTATTTCTTCGCTACATGTGTTCGTCCACCGAAGCTATAGTCCACATCGGAACTATTGAATGCGGAACCATAGCCCGGATTCCTCTTCCCTTCCTTCCTCCATATAGGTAGGAGGTCGTTCAGCCACCGATGGGCTTTCTTTAGGTGATTCGGTGTCACCTTTATTTAATTTATTTTTCATCTCCCATATGTCGGTCTTCATCACCACAATATCGCCCTCCGCCCCGTCTAATCTATTATTTACAGCTTCGGTGAATTTATAAACAAAATTCGAAGCTCCCTAAGAGTTCGAACTATCCCTTCCATATTACCAAGATCGCTTCCGCCCGCATATGTGAATATGTAGGCCGCGGGGTGCTTGTATCCGGAACCAAAGGGGTGCCACCGCGTGATTCCGATGCTCGGTGGCTCCGCATAACCGATAGGAGAAGAGATGTGCTCCCCCGTAGGGGCAAGTAAGATCCGCTCGTCCTCGCGACATCGGCAAATGAATCCAAGTACTCTACATGGGCATTTATTAGAACCAATAAATATTTCATATAAAAAATTAAGTCCGAAACGATACCAAAAATATTACTACGTACCCGTACAAGCTATAAGTCTTTCAAAAATTAAATTAATCCTCGATCGGCTCCAGCCCGATTTTTCCCGCCACCGCAACATGCGAGGTCTGGCATCAGGAAGAGCTGGAGTCATGACAGTTGTCCGCTCATAAAACCACAGCTGCACATAAAAAATTAAATTAGTACTTAACTGTTAAAATAAATGACGTAGATATGTACTTGGTCATGTAAATGGACTAACCGTCAGAAGAAAAACAAACCCATCAAGTATCCCACTTGCGGCCCTTCTTTAATTTCATGAGGCACCCGTTTATTTGATCGATCAAGTGGTCACATATCGTCGTGTGCCAATTAAACGACGAAAACGTATCTAAATTGTTAGCATACGAATATAGCCTCTTCCGCACCCTCAAATCGTTGTAAGGAAATAATAAGTTCGATAACAAAAACTTAATAATAAGTTTCACACTGCCGCGGGTGACTCTGGAGTGGCCCATCCAAGTAATTCCTTCTTCGCCATATCGGCACTCACCTTAGGAATGAAATTTTCGCCCCAAGTTGCAACAGTCCTCTATCGGGCATGCCAACTAACAAGGCAACTCGGTCCGCATCAAACTTTATGTCCTTCCCCCCAATCCGAATGCCGCTTTCTTCATATCCCAACAATTTAGTATATGCATGGTCACTGATGTGATCTCGAGTGTAGGAGGAGATCAAAGAACTCGATCGAGCTTCAATTGTTCAAGTTTAGCCTCGTGTTTCCCGAGAAACAATAGAGCCTAACCTTCCCCAAAACATCTCTACATGTTGATGGGCGACATCTACAATACATGCATTTCCGTCCATAAACTCGCACGAGTAAGATTCATGTCATTAAATCCACCGAAAATACACCGAAAATACACTCGAAAATCAACCGAAAATAATCCACCGAGAATACACTCGAAAATACACTTGAAATACACTAAAATACACCGAAAATAAAACACCTGGAATACATCGAAAATACACTCGCCAATAATACACCGACAATACATCGAACATACACCGAGAGTACACTCGTAATACACCGATACATCGATAATACACCGAAAATACACCGACAATAATACACCTGGAATACACCGAAAATACACCGAACCTACACTAAAAATAATACACCGAAAATACACCGAAAATACACCGAAAATACACTCGAAAATACACTCTGGAATACACCGAATATACACCGAACCTACACAAAATAATACACTCGAAAATACACTAAAAATACACCGAAAATACACCGAAAATAATACACCGGGAATACACTCGAAAATACATCGAAAGTAATAGATCGACAATACACCGAAAATACACCGACAATAATACACCGACAATAATACACCGAGAATACACCGAAAATACACCGAGAATACACGAAAATAATACACCGAAAATACACCGAAAATACACCGATAATAAAAATCCGAAAATACACTCGAAAATACACCGGAAATACATCGACAATAATACACTCGGAATACACCGAAAATACACTCGAACCTACACTAAAAATAATACACTCGAAAATACACTGACAATAATAAACTTAAAATACACTGAAAATACACTGAACCTACACTAAAAATAATACACTGAAAATACACTGAAAATACACTGAAAATACACTGAAAATACACTGAAACTAATATACTGAGAATACACTGAAAATACACTGAAAATACGCTGAAAATAATACACTGGAAATACAAGAATACACTCGAAAATACGCCGAAAATAATACACCGAAAATACACTCGAAAGTAATACACCGAAAATACACCGAAAATACACCGTATTTGAAACCCTAAAAAGCGAGCAATGTATGAGCAAACTTACCACGACAAGCCTTCATGCGCCATTCCCTCCTTCGACTTCTTCGCCATCTTCAATGATTTCTTCGTACGTTCGACTATCCGGTTCTTCGAAGTCGTTCCTCCTTCGTGATTCCGATCCCGTCTCCTCCTCCCATACCGTATTCTCGAGTCTGGACGACGACATCGTCTTCACGATTCAAAATCAAAATCTCGAAGCACCAGCCGAGTAATCCCAATGAAGGATTCAAATATCCAAACCCTAGAGGAGGCGGAGCAACCCTAAACCCAATCGACGTTAAAACCATGAATGACGCATTACGAGTTCGGCAGGATATGCGAAACGGCGGATTTTGCGATCGGTCGGCTCGCGGCCGGCCGCGTTTCATTTTCTCTTTTTCCCATTTAATATCCGACGCGACTACGGCCCACTTACGCCACGCGTCGTTTTTTAACTGGCGTCCGAACGTAGCGCTACGTTCGGACGACGCACAGGAAAATTCGGCCTAAGTTAGAGTTGTTCATCAATGTCCATTTACAATCCTATCCCCATCCTCTACAGTTCACTAGAACCCAAACCCTCCAAGCCCCCAACTCCTTCACTCGAACTGAAGCCCCAGTTCCTCCCATTCGCAAGCTTTCTTCGGCCTCAAGCTCGCTCTTTTCTTTTACTTGGCCGAAACCCTAGCCCCTTTCTTCATTGCTCTCGATGTGATGTGCAAAAGGAAGCCGAAGCCCTCAATCACGAGTAGGAGGCCGAAGGACAACTACCATTCTGTGCTGGCCAAAAATTTCAATCAAGGCAACCTTCTCATTCCTCCCCTCATTCTCTCTTCACTTCAGGTTTTATAAATTCCGTAAACCAATTTAAATTCTGGATTCAAGCAAAATAGCGGAGAAATGAGATTCAGATTCCTGTATAATTTAAGGTCACCATTTTGCTTTTCGGTAGGATTTAGTCAAACTTCAATTTATATATATACAGGTAGCTAACACTTAAAGTGATCCTTGTGTGTTAATTTTTATGTGCTTATTGCTCAACACCTGAAGTAATCATGTGTTTATTACTTAATACCTTTAGCAATCTTCATGTGCTAATTTTCACGTGCTTATTGCTCAACACCTAAAGTAATCATTACTTGCAGGTTAATTCTCATGGGTGCTTTCTTTTTCTGTGTTTATTGCTTAAACATGTAAAGTAACTCTCATGGGTGGGTTTGTTCATATGTTATTGCTTAAATATATAAAGTAACTCTCAGGGGTAGGTTTGTTTATGTACTTACTGCTTAAGCATGTGAAGTATAGTGATTCTTATGTGTAGTTTTGCTTGTGTGTTTATCGCTTAAGCATCTAAAGTAAATTTTAAGCACTCAGAGCAATTCTCATCATGTGCAAGCATATGGCTTGTGGACCTGCATACCATGCAATTCTTATGTATTCATATACTCAACACCTAAACTTTTATGTTTAGATATAAATCACTTTATCCTTATGTAAACTCAAAGAAATAAAAAAATAAATAAAACAAAGTGTTATGTGTGTAAAATATAAATATTATGTGTGTAAACTTTAAAGTTTGTGTTGCATATGTAAATTTATAAAAATCTAAGTACTATGTGTGTAGAATTTAAAATTTATTTGTTGAGTGTTATGTTTGTAAACTTTAGATTTTTAGTGTTGTAGATGTAAATGTATAAAAATTTGAGTTTTATTATAAACTTTAAATCTTAGATGTTTTAGCTGAAAAATCTCTATGACTTAAGTTTTATGCATGAAAATCTTAAGTATCACCTAGGTAAATCTATTGGAATTGAGTTATGTAAGTGTGAGATCTAAGTGTTAGATATATAAATATATACGAATCAAATGACGTGTATATAAACCTTCTGTGTATGTATATGCTTAACACATACAAATCTAAATATTCATGTAATGTAAATTCTTATATACTTGCATATTCAATACTTAATACATATCATATAGTTTATTTACATGCATAATGCTTAAAAATTTATATTTCTATTAAAAAAATAAATAAAATAGTTTTAAATATTGTGTGACAAACATATTTTTGTGTGTGATAAATATATTTTTGTAAAAATTACTTTTATGTAACAAACATATGACCGTGAACAATTAACTTTAAATTTTAATATCTTGGTATGATAATTAAAATTTTAACTATTATTTAAAATAAATGTTTTATGTAAAAATCTAAATTTTAAATAATATTATTGTTAGTTGTGAAAATAATAAATTTTAAATTATATAATAATATTTCTGTGTATAAAAATTAAATTTTAAATGGTATTTAATTAAATAGGTGTAAAATTTAAATATTTTTGGATGATAGTTAAATATTTTAACGTGAAATGCTAATTATTGAGTATGTAAATAAATAAAAATAAAATATAAGTGTTAAATATGGAAGTATGATAATTAATTAGCATATATGTGAATATCTTTGATATGCATTTATTTAACATAAACTTCAAATCTTCTAGAGAAACTTAAGGTAACAAAACTATAACGTAGAATAGTAAACAACATTAGAAACGAAACTTACGATAAAAAATTTAATAAAAACTTCAACACTGCTTAAAAAATCAATGAATCTAGGAAAACATAAAACATCTGATTCTTTTGTTGATCGACAATGAATAACACAATCAAATCGAAGTTAAAATATCAAACACTAAAAAAATAAAATAATATTCACCAATTTAACTAACTAAAATCATAACAAGGTTGACCAACTATAAATCCTAGGTTAGTTAATATAAAAATGAAACTGAGTTACATACACTCCTAAAATAATTGAGTCTAGAAGCCTAGATTAGATCATTAGGTACCTATCTGATGCCGGGCGGGATGCGGGGCAGGACGCAGAAAAAATCTCGCGATCGAAGCAATGTAGGAAATCCCATAAGTTTTTTCAAAAGTTTATAATAATTATTTAGCTTAATTTGACAATATTTAAAAAACAAACTCTCTAGTATATAGGCTATTCAAACAAATATATACAGTGATATTATAATGTACAATCAGCTATCTCGTTTAATAGATGTACGAGCAGATGCTCTATTGAGTTAAAAAAATTATGTTTAATATATTTTTAAGCTTGCACAATATTATTATAACTTTTGCTTCTAACTATCGTAACACATCGAGTTTTAAATGAGCTTCTTATAAATCCTTGAAGAACACATTAACCTCAATCAATAAGTTAAGTATTTCACTCGAACTATTAAATACAGCTGTCATCAAATTTTGCAAGAAAAATATGAAAATCGTGGCTTTTTATTTAAAATGTCTTACCCGCTTCTAGATCAACTTTATGACTCAAATTTGAAGCATAACTGTTAGGAAATTTTAATGACTGAAGTAAGTCACAAATTATTCTTCGTTGAGTTAATATAAGATAATATTTTATTTTATGTTTAATAATTTTACCAACAGTAGTTTCTTGAACCTTGAACTCACATCTTTCATAAATTTTCTTCAAATCTAATATGTCATTTACGTTATCTTTAATTTTGTCCTTAATGTCCATTACAATATCAAAAATACTATCAAAGAAATTTTATTTAATCATATTAGTCTTTAAATAAGGTAGCTCCAAAAAAATGGACCTTTTTGTCCAATTACGATTAACACCAAAATCAGGTGGACAATATAAAGATAAATCAAGAGAATTGGTAATCTTTAGAATATCACTAACAATCTCGAGCAAATCATCTTCAATTAATCGTGGAGTTGACTCTAATTTCTCAACTTTATTTCTTCTGAATGTTTTTTTGTATTACTTAAAGTGGGATCAATATGTAAAAACATACGATGACAGTCCAATGATGAATTTTTTCTACTATGTTGAAGCTTAAATTCTTTTGGCAAATCCATGCAATATGACCACAGTGCTTCATCTGGATAACATTTAATGCATCGAAAAATCATTTATTATTTACATTAAAGCTAATTTTATTAGAATATTTTGTTTCATAAAAATGTCATATGTGACGACACTTATTTCCTAAAGAATTTCTCTCATCTACTTGTGACTGTAAAATATACACCGATTCTTTCTTTTGGGCTATTGTGATAGGGGATAATCAATGTCATAAACAAGAAGAGAATTGTCATACACATCTTAGGTAAAAGATTATATGGAATAACGACTAGGACCAACAGTTATGAAAGGTTATATGGAATAACGACTATTGACCAACAATTATAGAACGAGACGATCTAATTGTATGGTTTGAAGCCTTCGACATACAAGCCAAGTATAAAATTACGTGTCTCCACAATGAATTTAAGATATACACGATCAAAATATTTTTATATTTTTTCATCTATTTGTTGACTCATTGAATTGATTTCATTTGATTTGTTATGATGCCATATCATCATAAAAGTAAATAGTCTTTAAAGATATAAAATAAGTGGCAAAATAAGAGGCGTTTGTATGAAACTTCTCTCTGCATCTTACTTTTTTTAATTTTGAAGTTTAAACCAATGGGACTTTAAAACATGCACTGAGTCTCCATTGCATCAGCCTTATAAAGTGCATCCGTTGATATAATAATCAATCTTCTCCGATTTCAAACCCAACTTGGAGACTAATTTTTTTGTTCTATATAAGTCTTATGGAATTAATTTTCTTTTAGGATTTATTTTTCTTAGTAATCCCGCAACATGATTGAAGCATTCTCGGGCATGTTAAACTTCATTTTAATCTTAAATATTTTGAAAGCTACAAATAACTCAAAATGTGATAGACAACCTTCCCACGTTGGTCTTTATGACCTGTTCAATAATTCATAAAACATACAAGCTTCTTGGTTTGATTGTTTTTTTTTTCCCATTTGACTCGGATGATAAGATCTTGTTCCATCAAAATACCATTTCTATAAATCCACTTTAGTCAAACTCAAGTGGAGGATCATAGCTCGTTGAAGGAGCAAAGCTAAATGAAGGGTCAACATCTGCAAGTGAAGTCTAAAACTAATAATCTAGTTGAAGGAGCAAAGCTAAATGAAGGGTCAACATCTGCAAGTGAAGTCTAAAACTAATAATCTAGTTAAAATCTACAAAGGTGTAAATCATACATGACTTCATCAAGCTTTAAGTTTGCTCGATTTCTGTTTCGAACATTTATGCCAAACCCTATCCTTAGATAGATAAGCCAGAAGTTGAGATGTCACCTGCTTAAGTATCTCAACACAGTTCAAGAAAATATCTGTGAGTCATTTTCTATCCGAATATAATCTATTGTACATCCATGACGTTACTATGTGACTATCCATAGATAACTTATATATTTGATAGAAAAAAAATTCTTAAAGTGCACTTACTACCTAGGAATACTATTTAAAAGTGAAATAGACATTTTCATGTATGGATTTAAAGCACCAAAGTGTGCTATATGTAATATGAAAGTTTAGGTATGAGATGCTTAAATATATAAGAATTGAGCTAGGTATGTAAAATTTACATACATAAAGCACAAGTCTTATGCTTTTACATGCCTCAAACCTAATTTTTTATATTTACACACATAGCACTCAAAACAATAATATCAAATCCAAAATAGTACTATTATCACATTTTAAAAATGAAATACACATTTTCATGCATTGATTTAAATCATCAAAGTGTGATGTATGTAATTATGGAAGTTTAGGTGTCAGATACATAAATATATAAGAATTGCATCCTAGGTACGTAAAATTCCTTTTAAAAGGGGAATTTATATACATAGAATACAATTTATATACATTTACATATCTCAAACCTACACTTTCATATTTACACTCATAGCACTTAAGACCTCACTATATATATAAAAAAACACTATTATAACTTTTAAAAAGTGAAATACACATTTCATGAATAAGTTTGAATTATGTAATTATTAAAGTTTAGGTGTGAGATACATGGGGCATTTGCAAACATAGAACACAATTCTTATGCGTTACATATCTCAAACTTAAACTTTCATATTTACACACATAAAACTCAACTTCAATATCAAATAAAAAATAGTGCTACTATCACTTTTCAAAAGTGAAATACACATTGTCATGTATTGGTTTAAACCATCAAAGTGTGTTGTATGTAAATATGAACGTTTAGGTGTGATGTATTGGTTTAAAACATCAAAGTGTGATGTATGTAAATATGAGCATGTAGGTGTGAGATATATAAATATATAAGAATTGTGTGCTATGTATGCAAATTTAACTTTAAAAGAGAGATTTACATATGTAGAATACAATTCTTATGTATTTACATATCTCAAACCTGTACTTTCATATTCACACACAATCACTCAAAACTTCAATATCAAATCAACACTATTATCCTTTTTAAAATGAAATACACATTTTCATGCATTGCTTTGAAACACTTAAGTGTGATATATGTAAATATGAAAGTTTAGGTGCGAGATACTTAAACACATAAGAATGTGTACTAGCTATGTAAATTACCCTTTTCCTTTTAATAGGGGAATTTACATATATAGAACACAATTCTTATGCACACAACACTCAAAACATTCACTATCAAATCAAAATAACACTATTATCAGTTTTTAAAAGCGAAATACATATTTTCATGCATATGTTTAAATCACCAAATTGTTATCTATATAAATATAAAATTTTAGGTGTGAGATACATAAATACATAAGAATTGTGTGGTAGGTATGCAAATTACCCTTTAAAGTTTAGGTTTCAAATATGAGAACACCTAAGAGTTAAGTCACACATCTGTAACAATGAAATACATCGTCAAAATTTTAGAAAACCAAATCACATTTTCAAAATTCTCTAAAATGCTTAAACTGAAAATACATAAGATATAATGATTGAAATTAAAAAAAAAAATCTAGGGAAAAGCGAGGTTACCTATTAATTGAGTGTAAGAATTTGAGAAATAATGAATTCTAGAAAAAAATGGTAACAGAAGGGCATCGATCGATTCCTGAGCAAAAACACTTGCAATGGAAAGGGGAGAGAAGAATTTTTGTCGTCGGTTCGTAAATTAAACCTCTTCTATGGCTTTTTGACGATCATTGATCATTGGTTTTTAATTTCTTAATAACTGATGGGTTTGCCTGTTGTTTATCATTTAGAGCATGTCGATTATTAATTTACTAGGAACTCAATGTCAGTGCCATCAGAAAATCGTCAATTTTAAAGTTCGTTAAAAAGTCCTTACTAAAATTGGCAGAACAAGCAACGCACTCATGACCTTCAATTTTTCTACCGGTTTAAGCTCTTATTTTTGTAGTGTAGGTAACTAACATTAAAAGTTAAAGAAAATAATATTCTTGAAATGAAGGGGGGAAATTGAAAGTTTGACATCATAACATCATTCTCACATTTTGTGAGACATCCGAATGAAGTTCAAGCCATGTGGTACAAAGCTTGCAATCTTTAAACCTTTAACTTCTACAAAAGGAGGCATTTCTTACATTTTAAGATGCTACCAACAACCTCTTTACAGTTGAAATCCAACCACATTTTCCTTTTTTATTTTCATTTCTTGATAATATAATTGACTTAAATGAAGGAAAAAAACTATTTAATAAGAAAAATTATTGATTGAAAAATTAGAAGAATTGTCCTTATTTTAAAATCTTATTTTATTGCATCATTTTAATGTTAAATTTTTGGTGGACTTAAACTAACCATATTTCTTTACTAAGGATCAAATTCTCTTCATTATCTTTTATTTTCCTTGTTATAATTTAACTTCCATCACACACTACAATCACTTAATGCAATATTCACCACCCATTTACCATCATCTCAACATAAACCAAGAATAAGATTTTCAAATTTGCCTCTTTTAGCACACCTCTAAAGATTGAATGGTGTTGGTTTGATACCTCAATCTATTTTCATCCATTCATAATTACGTTCCTCCCACATTCTCTAATAATCCAATAACAATTCCTGAAGTCCTCTTTTTCTCCTTATAAGAAAAATCCCATGTAAAATACTTTAAGGTTTTTGCCTCTCCTTAGTCACCTAAGAAAATTTCTCACCTTTACACCATTTTATAACTCCCCCAACATTCACTAATTTCTTAGTCATCTTCTCAGTGTTGGTTTTTAATTTGTATGCGGATTCACCATAGCTTGAAAGATTTCTATCTAAATGATTGAATACATCATTCCCTCGATAATATATCATCCTGAGGGATAGAAATATTATTTTAAAATGGATCTAATCATTTAGACGGTGAAAAATATTTAGAATCTATGGGTCTACATAAATCAGATATTTTTTCTTTACCTTGTGAGTGTAATATAGAGTTTATTTTATTCAGGGTTTGGTATCCCTACAAGACCAAACCCTCATAGTTTATTACATCCAAGAAGTTGTAAACCCCTGAGAAAACTCCCGATTAAAATAACGACACGTATCACTTAGGATTTAAAGTTTGATATTTTAAAGGTTTCAAATGGATGGATTTAGAATTTGGAGGAATTTGTTTTTGAAATTTGAGGGTTAGGATTTATAGCAGTGACAATGTGTCGTGGAAAATCCCGATGAAAGGGATCGACTAAGCCTAAGAGGGATGTGTAACCTAAAGGTTAAAATTAGATGGTTACTGAAAAGATTTGGATTCGGTATAATTAGGATGAGATTGGACATGATTGATAGGATTTTAGGAGTTTAAACATAATTAGTTAGATTTGAGTACTTTGGACAAAATTGGTTAGGTTTGAGGGATTTTGATAGAACTGGTTGGGTTTGAGGAGTTAGAAAAAAATTGATTGCATTTTAGGAGTTCAGTCAAATTAATTGGTTTTGTTTTATGAATGAAAGGGACATGATCAGTTGGATTTGATTTCTAGATAAAAATTAAATTTCTAACCCTACGATCGAAGCACTATAAGGAGACTTAAATAGGAATAAACTAATCTAATGATTGGGGATAACATCCCGGTCAAGATTCTCACAGTTTTTCGTCGTCCTAGGTTCATCGGTAGCCTTAAACATTTAACCAGACAAATAGTCAGAGGTCTCCACTATTGTCATAGTGATGAAGAGTTAGTCCTACTTAACTATTAGGTGGTTAGAGGCTCCTTCATCAGTAATCATGTGTTACTTCATCTTAGGGCACTTATATAGTCTTAAGTGGTTTACAGGCTTTAGGAATTTATATGTCTTATTACTAAGCAACTAGCTAAAGGTATTGGACTGGACTAATCGAGGAGTGCACGAACCTAGATTTTATTTATATATTGACTACCCTAGGGTTTATAGTTGATCTACCTATGTGTGGATTTTAGTTAATTTTATTAGGTTTGATCTTTTACTTCTGATTTAATTAGGTTTCTTAGTTTATTGCTTCACAGCTAAATCAGGTTTTTATGAGTCTTTCTGTATCCATCAATTTTCTTGTCTATGTTGATGTTTTCAGGCCTTGAACCTTAGTTCCTATTTCTAGTCAGTTTTTCATTAGAGATTGGAGTTTCAGTAACCTAGGTTCTTCAATAAGACAAATTAGAGTTTTTATATTAAACACACAAGTACAAACAGAATTTACATGAATAACAATTGATTCTGATAGTTTTCCTTACTCAACACTTAAATTTCATCTTACTTATCACTTCCAAAAATGCCTTCACTTACATGCATAACACCTAAGGTTTAAATATCACATCCAAAAATATTTTTCACCATCTATTTTCAAAAGTAATGTATACTTTTCTTGCATATATTTATCACATCACTCAATTCCAATGGATTTACATATATAACACTTTAAACTTTCATGTTTGCACACATAAAACTCACTTCTAGTGGATTTACATACATTATACTTAAGATTTTCGTGTTTGCACGCGTAAAACTTGAGAGGCTTATAGATTTTTATATAAAATATTTAAGCTTTAAAGTTTACACACAATACTTAAATTTCCATAGATACACATACAACATTTAAACTTTAAAGTATACATGCATAGCTCTCCAGCTTTCATAGATTTTTATATATAACACTTGTACTTTAAAGTTTATACACATAAATTTTAATTTTTATAGACTTGTGCATGGATAAAGTGGTTTGTATATAAATATAAAAATTATTTTTGAGTATGAGGTTTGATGGAGAAGTACAAAGATAATAAGGAGGATCTGCATTTGATTTTTATTGATTTAGAAAAAGCTTGCGATAAGGTTTCAAGAGATATCCTTTGGAGAGTTCTTGAGAAGAAAGGTGTTGATATGACTTATATTCAACTCATTAAAGATCTTATACTAGAGCTAATACTTGTGTTCAAACTGAAGGAGGATTGACCAAATATTTTTCAATGTCTGTTGGATTACATCAGGGATCGGCTTTAAGCCCTTATCTTTTTTTCTTTATTTATGGATGGTCTTATTGGACATCTACAAGATGATGAACCTTGGTGTATGCTTTTGCTAATGATATCCTTCTCGTGGATAAGACGAGAGAAAAAAACCTAGGAAAAACTTGAATTATGGAGGTCTGCATTGAAGTCTAAAGGCCTTCATTTGAGTAGAACTAAAGCTGAATACATGGAATGTAATTTTAGTAATAGTAGCTCTAGTGACAGAAGTGTTGCATTGGGTGTTCAAACTATTAAAAGGTGTGAACGATTTAGATATCTCGGCTCTATTGTTCAAAACGATGGTGATATAGATAGGGATGTTAATAGTAGAATTCAAATTGGTTGGTTGAAGTGGAGGAATGCTTCGAGCCTATTGTGTGATAGAAAAGTACCGCTTTGACTGAATTGAAAATTTTTTAAGATGGTGGTCAGACCTGCAATGCTCTATGGTGCTGAATCTTGGCCTTTAAAAGAGAACAATAATACTAAGTTAAGTGTTGCCGAGATAAGAATGATTAGGTGGATGAGTAGCTTTACACTTAGAGACAAAATACGAAATGAATAATCCGTGATAGGTTTGGTGTAGCTCCAGTGACCAACAAAATTAGAGAGAGTTGCCTTAGATTGTTTGGTCAGATTAAATGTCGACCATTTGATGATCCGATTAGGAGAGTAGATGCTTTAGATTCCACTTACGTTAAGAAAGGCTGAGGTAGACCCAGTAAACTTGGGCTTATTGTATAAAAATGATCTTAATTTTAGAATTAAATGAAAATATGACACTAAATAGGTCACAATGGAGAAAAAATGATTCATGTAGCCGACCCCACTTAGTGGGATTAAGGCTTTGTTGTTGTTGTTGTTGTTGAGTATGTAAATACACAAGAGTTGCATGGCATGTAAATTCACAAGTCTTATGTATGTAAATGCTTGAGAATTGCTTTAGGTGTTTGTAAATCCACAAATTCTATGTATGTAAATGCATGAGAATTGCTTTAGGTGTATATAAATCCACAAATTCTGTCTATTCAAATGCATGAAAATTGCTTTAGGTGTTAAACAATAACCAATATGAGAATAAACACATGAGAATTACTTTAGGTTTTAAATGATAAGCACATGAGCATTACATTAGGTGTTAAACGATATGCACATGAGAATAAATTCATGAGCATTACTTTAACTGTTGAACATTAAGCACATGAGAACAAGCAAACACATGCTATACAATAGACGCATAAGAATTGAATGGTATACTTGAAATTATAAATGTTTAGGAGTTAGGCATCGAAATACCTAAATATTGCATAGTTTGCACCTAAATCCGAGTGTTTAGCTGTTGGATATACAAATGCGCATGGATTAGGTGTATGTATGTGAATTGATGTTTAAGATGGCAATTATAATTTTCACCAATTTTGGAGAATGTGAATGTTTAGGCATGTTTATTTGCATTCTTGCTATGGGTAAACTCTTTAGTGGGGAGATTTATTTGGTAATTTGTTATTTGGTTCTTTTGACTTCAAATCCTTGTGTCCTGAGAAATCAGTTAGAAAATACCAATGACATGTATACCTCAACTAAATGACTTAACAAACTCAAAAAAGGAATAATAACTCTTGAATTATGAACTTTTCACACAATCTGGAGATAAAATATTAAAAGCTAAATTTTATTCAAAAGAAGTAAATCCTTAAATTATTGCGACCGAGCATGGGTCAGGTATCCTTCCGGTAATGAGAGAAGCAAGAAACATATGTGGCTCTTCCTTAAAAAATGATTAGGAGAGCTTAATAAAATGAAATCTGATGAAATTTTGCCGCAAACACTCCAGAAAGAATAAATTAGAATCGATACTTTATCAATGAATTCAAAATTTCCAACCTCTAGAATGTGATGGGGTCCTCATTGCCTTGAATGAAGAAAGATTGGAAGGAGGAGATGGGGCCTGTTGGGGGAGTTAGGGATTTAGACGAAATTTTCATGCATACCACTAACTATTATTTATTTACTTATCCAAGACTGATTTTCCTGCAATGGGAAAGTGGCATGTGTGTAAAAATTTTAAGTATTAAATATGTAAATACATAATAATTATATGGCAGGTATGTAAATCTTTCTCAATTTTAATGTTTTGATTAGTTTTGATACGACATCAACAAATTTTCATTATCTAGCATGAATCTGGAGGCATGACATGGATCTCTAGACGATTTCAAATTTTGATAAATAGTCATCCAGAGCTCCGATTTCAAAGAAACTTATAGTCAAAATGACCGGCTCGATGAGAGGAATCTTAATGACACCAAAGTTAGACAAATTTGAGTCAAATCAAGTCTTGATCAAGTAATTTAACTGTTTTTGAAAGATTCCCGAACACATTTGGAAGATCAAACTGATGTCGAATCCGCAAGTTCATAGTCGAATCGAGTGTTTCGACAAGATGAATCTAACGAGACCAAGATCACTTAATTCCGACATCATTAAGACCATCCAAATACGCCTTAAATGACGTATGATCAAAGGAAGCTCTCTGGACCGTTCGATTGAAATAGTTCATATTTCTGCATTAATTGCACTCAAAAAACTATAAATAGACCCCACCTCTTACATGAGTGGAGGCTTAAGCCTTGGGAAAGAACTTGAGGCTTTGAGAAGGAGCTGAAGTCCAGCACCACCGTCGACCGTCGTCAAACACCGCCGACCGTCGTCGACCACCACCGACAGCTGTCGATCACTGTTAACCGCTACAAACCAGACAATCACCATCGGCCGCCGTTGACCGTCTACCGTCTTCGACACCCGCCAATCGCCGTCGACTACCACTGGCCTCCTTCGGCCACCGTCTGCCTCCATTGACCACAACTGGCAGTGTCGACGCTCTTCGATCGCAGTCAGGCACTGTTGATCGTCACCGCCGATCACCAACAACCAGACACTATCAGTCGACTCTTTAATTTAGAAAATACCGTTACTTTCTTCGTCTGCGGGTTAGGAGATCTTTGTAATCATCTACTAATAGTGAACTTTTACAACTGGGTCAAACCCCGTGGTTTATCCATTTACGGGTTTTCCACGTAAAAACCTCTAGCGTCACTACTGGTTATTTTCCTTTTATCTGAGTGTGTGCTGAATTCTCGTGTAATGCTAAGATAATAATCTATTACTCTACCGTCACAAATTTTCTATCACGCATCAGTTTGACGCCGTTTGTGGGGAACGAAGCACCGTTCGACGCTCTTCAACTCTGAGACGCCGATGCCCTATTTCATTTCCCAATGGTATATATCATCCAACTGGCGAAAAAATCTTCTTTGCATCTTGAGAATCATCCTAGGAGTATTCTTTGAAGTGGGGGCAATCTTCACTGCAGTCTCGAATGGTTGTTCATGTTAAACATCCTCGACACAACTGTGGTAGGTTCGTCATCCCATATTTCATTCATATTACCAGTCAACAGGAATCACTTCTGGACTTGGGGGCAATCTTCACTGCAAATGATGCTTCCTCAGTGCCTCCTTATCGTACTGGAGTTCTTCTTCAACTTGATCAAGAAGTTGATCTTTTCAAGGCCCAATACATGTGTTGTTTTACAAGTGAGCATGAAAAACACACTCGTTGGAGGAACATGAAGTTCAAAAGCAACAACTGACAAGTTGGCAAACATGATTATTGAGTTTGAATGCAATCATATTTCCAAGAGAACATACGATCCATTTATGATCTATGCCCTAGTCTCTAGAAACGCATAACATCTCTGACACCTTATTCTAGGCATAATCGATCCCAATTGGACTCAATTCGATCTCTTCCATTACAGGTGACTGTCGCCAAACAAAAGCTTCAACATACAGCCTCGGATAGGTCAAAAATCCTTGGTGGATTCCCTTTGACCTCTTCAATTATAGGATACATCCGTCAAACAAAAGTTTCGACATACTTCTTTGGATAGGTCAATTTCTTTTTGGATTTTCTTCAGCCTCTTCCAATACAGGTTATGGTCGTCAAGCAAAAGCTTCGATCAATAACCTAGGATAAGTCAACCATCCTCAGTGGATTTCATATGAATCTGCACATTGCAGGTTAATATCGTCGAGCATCTCTATTATACAATTCAGAACTGGTCTTACATCCTTAATGAATTTTTCTTTCAACCATGCCCTTGAAAGTTAAGCCCAGGGGCAAGACTCGATGGAAAGGATCAGTTCATTTCAAGTTACTATAAGACATAAGCCCGAGAGGGCACAATCTCGGAATGCACGCGCTTCAAAAGGTGTGCGATTCTTCATTTTATAAAATGAGTGTGCGAACTTTAATTGCAAAAATTTGTAGGGTTGAGAAGCCACAACAGCCTCAAAAGCAAAGAAATATACTATCATCATATATGCCACATCAGATGATTAAAAATGCTACAAAAACCAACACATACTTGTATAAGAGCTACAACAAATCCGTTCATCTTCGAGTAGAGTTGACATCGCCTCCCTAAAATTACTGTACTTCTGATGATCATCAGAGGGTCTCCAGATATCACGACCACATAAGCATGAAAATCTTCCCCTCAAAGCGAGACGAAAAATCTATAACATTTCTTCATCACCTCTAGAATGTGCAGGAGCGATGCTAGAATCTCCTGCAAAATGCATGACAACAATGAGAAATAAGATGTCGCTGCTTGCCTGCTACGCAGGACGGGGACAACTTTCATCTTCGCTGCAACTAGAAAGAAGATCTCTTCGCTTGCCTGCTACGCAGGACGAGGACAACTTTCATTTTTGCCACAACGAGAAAGAAGATCTCGTTGCTTGCCTGTTACGCAAGACGGTGACGACCTTCCTCTTCGCCGCAACGAGAAAGATCATGTTGCTTGCCTGCTACGCAGGACGGTGATGACTTTTCACTTCACCGGAACTCTGCATCGTAACTCGAGACCGTAACAGTTCGCCGCAACTGGGCGCCGCAATTCTGCACCACAACTCGGCGCCGCAATTCTGCATCACAACTCGGCGCCGCAACTCTGCACCGAGGCTTCGCCGTAACGCGACACTGCAACGCAACGTGTCCAGTTGCTGCAACGCCCCGTCACAATGCGTCGCCATAACGCCCCGTCACAACGCTCCACATCAACGCGTTGCCGTGACGCCCCACCGTAAAGCGTCCTGTTGCCGCGACGCCCTGCCGCAACATGTTGCTGCAATGCCTCGCCGCGATGCACCACTGCAATGCATTGCCTTAACGCGTCGCGTCACGATCCTCCACCTCAACGCATCACCAAAAAGCTACGTTACAATGCATCGCCGCGACACATCACCCCGACGACCCGCCGTAACGCGTCGCGTCGCCGTGACACCCAGCCACAACACATCGCCATGATGCACCACCGCGACGCTCCGTTGCAACGCGTCACCGCGACGCACCGATGTAACGCTTCGCCACAACGCGTCACTGCAATGCATATCCCTGTCGTGACGCCCCACCGCAATGCTTCACCAAGACGCCCCGTCGCAATGAGTCACCCTGACGCGATGCTTCGCCTTAACGCGCCACCGCAATATGTCGCTGCGTTGTGCCTTTACGACGCGCCACCGCGACGCTACGCCGCGACGCGCAGCCTCAACGCGCCACCGCAACGCGCTACTGCGATGCTCCGCAGCAATACGTCGCTACGTTGTGCCGCTACAACGCGCAGCTGCTACACTTCGCTGATTTGTGCCGCTACAACGCTCCACCGCAACATTCCGCCGCGATGCGCCACCACAACATTTCGCCGCGATGCGCCACCACGACGCCTCGCCGCGACGCGCCACCACGACGCCTCGCCGCGACCCTCCGCTGCGATGCACAACCCTGAAGCGCTACCGCACCGGCCCGTCCCGCCGCGATACTCCGTCACAACGCTTCACCGTGAAGCACCGCCACAATGCGACGTTTCACCGCAACACGTCACCGCGTTGCATCACCGCGACGGCCGCCCCAACGCGACGCTATGACACTCCGCCACAACGAGCCGCCACGACGCTCTGCTACAATACGCCACAACGATTCTACCCCTCATTTAGGCCTATTTATAGGCTTAAAAAGAGTACAACCATTAAATTCACGTTAATATATAAATCCAAAAAGAAGTGCAAGCATTAATTGTTCATTAAAAAAAAATAACTTTCATATTAAAAAAAAGAGACTTTCCATAAAAAAAATGAAAAAAAAAGAGAAATGACTTTTCATATTGAAAAATAATAATAAATATAAAAATAAAAAAAAAAGTTTTAGATATCAATATTTTCGGACAACGAAATTGGACTCGCCCAAAAATAGGGGGGCAATTGATACAATACCAACAAAATTTCATTATCTAGCATGAATCTCGAGGCATGATATGGATCTCAAGACATATTTTGAGCAAGAAACGTTCAAATTTTGATAAATAGTCATATAGAGCTCCGATTTCTGCAAACTTATAATCAAACTGACCGGCTCGATGAGAGGAACCTAATGACATCAAAATTAGACAAATTCGAGTCAAATCAAACATTGATCAAGTAATTTAACCGCTTTTGAATTCCTGTACACATTTGGAAGATCAAACAAATGTCGAATCCGACAAGTTCATAATCGAATCGAGCGTCTCGACAAGATGAATCTAACGAGATCAAGATCACTCAATTCCGATGTCATTAAGACATCCAAATAACCCTTAATTGGCGTATGATCGAAGGAAGTTATCTGAACCGTCCAATCAAAATGGTTTAAATTCCTGCATTAATTGCATCAAAAAAACTATAAATAGACCCTCACCCCTCACCCCTTACATAAGTGGAGGCTTAAGCCTTGGAAAAGAACTTGAAGCTTTGAGAAGAAGCTGAAGTCCAGCACCACCGCCGATCATCATCGAATACCGCCGACCGTCGTCGACCACCGCCGATAGCTATCGACCACTGTTAACCGCCACTAACCAGACAATCACCGTCGGCCACCGTCGACCGTCATTGACCGTCGATCGTCTTCGACACCCGCCAACAGTAGTCGTCACCCGCCAATCGTTGTCGACTACCGCTAGCCTCCTTCGGCCACCGTCAGCTTCCATCAACCATCGCTGGTACTGTCGACGCCTGACGATCGCAGTCAACCATTGTTGACCGTCACCGTTGATCACCACCGACCCTACACCATCAGTCAACTCTTTAATTTGGAAAATACCGTTACCCTTTCTCGTCTGTGGGATATGGGATCTTTGTTATCATTTACTAATAGCGAACTTTTACAATTGGGTCAGGCCCCGTGGTTTTTCCTTTACGGGTTTTCCACGTAAAAACTTATAGTTTCACTACTAGTTATTTTTCTTTTATCTGAGTGCGTGCTGAATTCTCGTGCAATGCTAAGACGATAATCCATTATTCTACCACCACTAATTTTCTAGCACGCATCAAATTTAAGTTAATTTCTTTTTTACTTTAAGTTTACTTTAATTTAAGTTTAATTTTAATTGATGTTTAATTTTAGTATTTTTATTATAATTATAATTATTATTTTTATTTTTATTTTATGTTCATATTTGGTTTTGG
Organism: Papilionanthe hookeriana x Papilionanthe teres; assembly: GCA_022702705.1. Lineage (NCBI taxonomy): Eukaryota > Viridiplantae > Streptophyta > Magnoliopsida > Asparagales > Orchidaceae > Papilionanthe > Papilionanthe hookeriana x Papilionanthe teres. The sequence goes on along the minus strand of CM040427.1, from coordinate 68,511,418 downwards.
TTTTAGTTTGTAGTTAAGTTCCAGTTTAAATTAAGTTTAGATTTAGTTTATTTTTGATTTATGATAAACTTTAATTTGATTTAGTTGGAATTAGATTAGATTAAGTGTAAGTTTAATTTAATTTTTGTTTATTTTAATTAATAGTTGAATTTAATTCATTTTTACTGAGGATTTGAGTTTTAATTTATGTTTATAGGTTATATTTAATTTAATTTAGATTAGTATTGTGCTATAAATTTAGTTTCGATTAGGTTAATATTTAGTTTGGGTTTTAGGTTTATGTTTTGATTTGTATTTCAATTTATATTTTAGTTTAAGTCATAATTTTAATTTTCTTTTTGTTTGTTTTTTATATTAATATTTTAAGGATTTATGATTATTATTATTATTATTCTCCATAGTATTGTATCCTAAAAGCATCCTTAAATGAAATCTAATTTGGACATGAACGTGCTCATCTGAATGGGTTTGACGATTAAGATTCACTTGTGTGATCCGTTTCAGAAAATGATGCTCTGAATGATTTTTTGCGTGGAAAAAAATTTAATACATTAAAACTTGAAACCCATGAATCTACGTATAAATAGTGTCAAATCGCCATCGAACTCGTCGCATGCTTCTTCAAGCATGACGACTAATACGATGTAGCTTACAAAATAAAACTTCAGCACTAAGATGAGCCAGAGAGACCACGATAGATTTGAGTCTATTTATATTAAATTGAATTTTAGTTCAATTTTAGGTGTTAATTTAGGTTTATTAAATTTGATTTACATTTGAATTTAGGTTAATTTTAATTTTAGTTCAAGTGAAGCCTAAGGCCCAGTAGACCCAAGCTTAAACTAGCCACCCAATGACACTATGAGGAAGTCCTAGGTCTAGATAGAATTGGATATGATTCCCGAGATAGAAAATGAGGTCAACACCCACTTTTGAATACAATATAAAGAACAATTGGTTCAGTCCTCTTCATATTCCAAGTTGACAATGTTAATTCCTTAATCAATATAGCCTTTATCTCTTTAATTAACACTTCCATTATCAATCTTAGCTGCCCTAAATATCTCCCAAGCATCCACCTCATTAAATCTACATCAAGATCTACAACATTACAACTTTGCAATAAATTATTAATCACTACTATCCTACTTCACTAAAAGGCAACAATCATTCATTTTCTCACCAGTTAATCCACATCACTTTTTCCTAGACCTTAGCCACATTTTAGTTACATTCAAGATACTAAAATTATGAAATAAACCTAGATATAATATTTTGTCAACCCCCTCTTTGATAGGAGCTTTTCATTTCTATGAGATTTTCTTTTTGTTTTATTGGTTATTTAATTATCATATTAATATTTAAATTATAATTAGTAGTGATGATGTCCACCCTAAACATCTCAAATAGTTTTCAAACAAAGGTATTTATGCTATTATGTAATGGACATAAAAAATTATATGTTAAGATTACCTCTATAGAAATTCTCGAGGGAAGACATATTGTAGAATAGGATTCTATGATAAGATGCATGGAATAGACCACCACCTCAATAAATTTATCCTCAATAAATTTTAGATGATATTGTTGTTGACATTCTTTAGGTGGGAGGAACCCCAATTATAAATTCCTTTTCGATTTTGTTCATCTATGTTATCCTCATTAAATTTTAGATTATTCTTTCAATATTGAATTAGATCTACATAAATCGTTATGATTTTAGTGGAAGAATAGAATTCTATGATAAGATGCATGAATAGACCACTTTAAAAAAATTGGGAGAAGAAATTCCCAAGTTATAGTTGTGTGTGAAAGACCAACAAAACCATGAACTCGACTTATCTGTTTATATAGGTATCATTATTTCTCCAAATCACCCCCATAATAATGCGGCACCCTCTAAAATTTTCTTATTTCTAGAAAGCTTTAACAACAATCTTCTAGATGTTTTGATATTATTTGAGCCCAATCCATCCTTCTACCAATAGAAATTAACAATGCGTTGAGTGATAATAAGGATTGACAATGACTCTGTCGGCCGCTTAAAGTTGCGTCTTTTTTTTTTTAATTTAATTTAATGGATATATGTATATTAGATTTGAAAATAAGATTTTTAAATTTAAAATATTAGAATGAGAAAGGACGGATCTCATTCGTTTAGCAGTTTGAATGAACGAGCGTAATATCGCGAGTAACACATCTATTCCGAAGAATAGACACTCTACTCGACAATATCACTCGATCAAATAAACCACAAAATTCATGACATCCGTTCGGTACCGCGAACCTTTATGTGAATCGACAAATTCCCTATTTAATACAAAAGAATTAAATAGGGTTTATATTATCCGGTGTCTTTAAAACTCCCTATAGAGCAGTCCTCATAGTTAATTACCCCTCAAATGACCGAAGTCACTCGAGAGAACTCTCGATTTAGATCTCGGGTTTCTATCTTCACGAAGTCAAGAGGTAGGGTTTTCAACGAAATCTGGTAGTAGGAAATCCAATAGGTGAAAGACTCAAGAAGGAACAGTTATTTCTGGAGTCAAAGAAAAGAAGGGTAGGGGGTGTCACAGATCTCGAGGAGAGCCTCGAGGACATCCCGGGCCATCCTATGGTTGGGCTTTAAATTTTGGAAAGAGATTTATTTTAATTTCAATCCTACAAATTAATTATAGGAATTACGTTTGCGATAACGTCCCGATTATGCAACTACACTGAAGACAGGGAGGGCTTACGTTGTATCGGACGACAACCTCGGAAACTTAAGCGAGTTAGGGCTTATATCGCACAAGCAGGGCGGTCAAAAGCCTAAAAGAAAAGGTGAGGGTTTATGTCGCGACTGGGCGTGACTACCTCGAAATCCTAGGGCTCGTTATTTAAGCTCAAGAAGGGGTTTTCTTGATGTCGACACGGTGTTTTCATTGAAGAAGATGGCTCGTGCTGCCCACCGTGCTCCAAGCTCCACGTAGTAGAAGGATCACAGTTTAGATTTAAAGTCTTAAGTTAAAGCTGAGTACGCAAGTCGTTTATTATTTTATCAGTAAGTGAGTGTGTGTGAACCATGACATGAGTAAGAAAAGAAAGCAGACAACGTGAGCATGCTAGCTATGCGAAGTAACATGCTTATAACGAGTAAAACATGCTGAGCGAGGAGAAAGTACGGGAAGTGTAAAACATGCTTAGAAGTATATGTACTCGAAAGTAAATGACCTAGACTAACGGGAGTATGTCGTTGAAAAGTAAAATATGCTAGCGATGTATAACGATAAGGAAAGTAAAGGCTATCACGAGAGTATCGTATGCTTTGCTTATCCTCATGCTACTATTACATTCGTTTATTGTTATTTTTTATTTTGTTATTTTTACAGCAGATTTATTAGTACTAAAAGAGCAGAAGTAGAAGTAGTAAGTGAAAACAACCTAGCTAAACAGGGGTACTATGTTGTGTACAAAGAAAGTAAAGTCTGAAAACTCAACAGTAAAAAAAAATGAAGGAAAACTGCAAGAAAACGAGAAAATCACAGAAGAGGACTAAGAAAGTCGGGAAAGAAAGAAAAAAAACGTCCGTAGAAAACTCCGAGAAAAGCCACAAACGAAAACAAAACAAAAGCGTAGAAAGCTGCAAAAGCACGTGAGAAACCCACAGACGACCCGCTAAACTCATGGCGAACCATAAGAAAGCCATGCGGCCTCCGGAAAGAAAGACCAGTAAGCACGCGTGGTGTTTCGGACTCGTAGCCGTGCTAATGTCCGGACTTGAGTGCCGACTACTAGGCACCGACTTTCAGCAGAATAGCCTAACCGTGGACCTTTATAAATCTTCACACATTTCATTTTTGGTTTTCATGCAAGCAAGATCGTAGGTAAGTAAGTTCGTGTAGTAGTGGAGGTAATTTTGTATTTTTCAAACATATGTATTTTTTTTTTTTTAAACATTTCGATCACGGGTTGACTATCCTAATAGGACTTAGGCCTACGAACATTGGATCGTTCGGCAGTAGAAACCCCGAGGACGTCGAACGGTTCCGTGATTCCTCGCTCTACTCTGCTGCAGTCTCCGAGTCGGCGGCCCCATTCTATGATTCTCGTATTTTTCTCGTTTTGCGACCTCATCCATGTCCCCACCGCACTTACGGACTTGCTTGATGGCCCCACATATAACCCAAGGAGGTTATATATGCACACCTACACGTCCCCAGTAGGTGTGTGCTTTGAGCGAAGAACAAGGTGAAACTAGGGACGAGAGGTCAAGGAAGGAGGACGAAAGCGGCTCACTTAACAGAATTTCGAAAAGAAGTGAGTCGATTTCCAATAATCAGAAAACATGTAAGTCACCCTGGACTCCCGACCGACCTCACATATCCTAGAAGAAGGACCTAAAGGCGCATCGATGCTCTCGGAGAGGGTGAGAACTAGACCCCTGGGAACGCACTCCCTTTTCCCAAATAACTTATAAAATCATGACCAAAAGATACTGATCAAGTCCCTGGACTGCGGACCATCGCTTCGGGATTCCTCCAAACTCCAAGTACCCACATTGACTTTCAATTCCTGAAACACATACTTCCCCGGTACGTTCTCCCACGGGCTCGGGACTCAAGCTATAGCAATAGGAGAACCAATGATCTTTTAATACATAAGAAAGAGAATGGACAAGCCATAAGCCACCAAACTAGAGATCAATTTCACCAAATAAAACCTCCAAGAAGTATTCCGGATATCCCGCTCAATTTATTTCCCACAAGTAGCTAGAAGCCTCTTCCAAATTTCATTAAATCAATTTCGTAGACAAGTGTAGCAAAGAGCAAAGCCACCATCACAATAATCACCCCAGTAAGGCTCTCGGCCAGGGCTAAAAACAAGAACAAAGGCTCACGGCCTAAGCTACAATAAAGGGGCAGCAAGAAGTAAAGCCCTGACAATCCAAATCATCACAATGAGGCTCACGGCCAAACTCCAACAAACCACCCATACTAATTCAAATTCACCACAAATGCATAGGAATGAATCCATAGGGCAACCACAGTAATTCAACCCACCTACGACTTAAAAGAAGCACAAACCCGAGCCTGGGAGACCCAAACCCGAGCCATTCAAAGGCTGCACCGGGGGAGGTTGCAGGAACAGCAGGGACCAAAACCGAACCCCAACATCAAGTACAAAGGGAGCAGCTGCAAGAGCAGCAAAGCAGAAGACCGAGCCCCCAAATCAAGAGCAAAGGGAGCAGCTGCAAGAGCAGCAAAACAGAAAACCGAGCCCCCAAATCAAGTGCAAAGGGGCTAGTTGCAAGAGCAGCAAAACAGAAAACCGAGCCCCCAAATCAAGTGCAAAGGGGCTAGCTGCAAGAGCAAAGAAACAAAAACCGAGCAAGAAGGAGGCTTAAACAGACCTCAAAACCGAGAGAAAAAAGGCTCAAAATACCCTGAATCGAGAGAACAACATGGGTCAAAACCGGAAAACAAAGCCAACAAAAACAGACTCCCAAAGCTCTTTTAACATGAAATAAAATTTACTTTCAATCGAGCTCACCATGAGCCAAAGTAAGACTTAGAATATAGCTAAACATGAAGCCTTAAACAAGCATTTCCATTCATCCAACATATCAAAGTCGTAGAGCATAGGTGTACTTCGAACAAAAGTAAGCATAAAGCTCTATTAGATCAACTCAAACTTTCCTTAGCATGCTCCTAATAAAGAAGAATCAAAAGGAGCAAAAGACAAGCTCCACATGCATATGAAAGAAACAAAAAGGCTCCTCTATGTTTCATAAAAAAAAAAAGTGAAGAGCCCTATTCGAAACACTTGCAAGAGGAGCCAATAATTTGCCATCAAAACCAAACCTACTACATGCTCATATTTCCATTTTTAACATGCTTGAGTAGTAAAATGTCCCCCAACTCTTAATACTACAATCATACTAGCATGCAACTAGGGAGGGGCAGCAAGATATTATCATTTAGGCAAATAAATATCAAGTTCCATGGCACATAAGTGCTTAGCCGAACAACCAAGCAGGGAAAGACAAGCCAGAGCCACAAACCACAGCTATCTCAGGCCAAACCGAGAAAAATAAAGGAGAGAAAAGAGGTTACCAGCCAATGTAGAGCACACAAGCAAAGCAAGAAGGTCAAAGTTCAACCCAGCAGCACCTCCCCTTCTCCAGAAATTTTTGGCCAGCCTTAGGAACGCCCCAAACAGGGCCTTAAATAGGCAAGGAGAGGGAGAGGAGTGCCTCATCCTACCTGCAGAACCAAACAAAAATCGGGGTAGGCACGGGAGGATGGAGAAGAATTCCGCAGAGGCTCGGCAGAAGGGATAGGGCTTCGAACAGAGATAGCGTCGAGCGGGCGGCTCGAGAGAAGCCACAGGGATACGAGTATGGGAGAAGAGGATACGGTCGGGTGACTCACTCGAGCGCGGGAAGGAGGAGAACGAAGCTTCCTCATCGAACGAGCGAGAGAGAGAGCCAGCCGATCGAACGGGTAAGGGTTAGGGCTTAGGATAGAAAAATAGGTTTTAAAATATATATATATATATAATTAATTTTATTAAAATAAGCCCAAAATCGCAATTTCCGCTCCGGCAAGCGATCGTCGCAAATCAAATATCAATTTTAGGTGGAAACGACGTTCCGGACGCAACGGCGCAGTCCGTTTCGTCATCCGAGGTCGTTCGGGCAACCTCGTCGACGATCGCGTCGAAAGTGCGTCAAATCCGACATTTTCTGAAATTCTGACTCGACGTCGATCGTCCCGGCGTTCTGGCTTCAATCTTGACCCGTTGCGAGGTGGTTGAAAGCGTCGAGGCCGTGGCTCGAGGAATTTGTGCTCGGTAGTGCAGAAAATGTGCACGAGGCTATCCTAAGGTCCAGTGGTCCTATAGGAACTCAATTTGGAGTCCTAACGCTAATTCCAACCTACCCGTCGTGAGCTAGAGGTCGTGAACTCCGTCCGGACTCTAAAAGAGTGTCGAAGTGGTTTCGAGCATTCTAAAAACGAGGTGGGCCCATTGCTAAGAATCTAAGACCGTCGGGGAAGCTCCTAAAGCTAGAACCCTAAATCCTAGGAGGGAAACTAAACCTCAACAAAAATGAGGTCAACAGACTCAAAATGATTTATGCATACAAGGTAATGGAACATCTTTCGACTTATAAGGTATGTTACCTTGGCTCCAACTCCTTTAGTTAGAGTGCATACTACTGATTTTTTATCCCATTTTAGGATACAATAAAAAAGATTCCTTTATTAGTTGCATACCAATAAGGTAATCATTTAAATGAGTTTCTACACTTAGATTCTTATGAAAAAAATTAATAAAACTATGAAAAAATTAATTTCATGTCCATGATTATTATGATAAAGGCAAAATATTGGTTTTTCAGAATCACATGACAACTTTCTCATTGACTCTTATCACTTAGAATAATCTCTATTTTGAAATATTATGAGCATTAAAACAATTGTCTAATTGATATGATGTTGAAATTTATTATGATCTCATGTATCAGTTAAAATAATATGGTGAGATAAAAATCCAATTCTTACAATAATGAGTTTTACAGTGCAAGAAAATCTATTTTTATAATATTTATTATGTCAACTATTGAACTAGTGTGTTTAGGAAAATGTGTTGTTCCCACTGATGGTGTTAAACTATTTTGTGGTGGAAAATTCATCATAGAGATATAGTTTTACATCTGAACTTAACCAAAAAATTTCACATGCACTCAGATAAATGATGCGCGCGCGTGTGTATTGCTAGAAAATTTATGCATAAAATTAACACAAAGATCTTGCATATATACACATAAAAAGAAATAACAAAGAAGATAGTTTTAACTATATGAGATGATAAATGATATAAATAGTAGTTCAAAATTTCATTCTTTCCCTAAATCGTAGAAAATGAGATTACAAAGTAATGTAATGTAATGTAATCAAACTTAATCCCTTACAAATGTAATAAAACTTAAAGTAATACAAAGATAATGATAGTGATTGGGTAACAACACTGCCAGTCAGATGATAATCAAGTGATAATGATAGCCGTCATGCAAAGATGCGTGTATGTTATATATATTCGAATTTAGTGTATGATTGTCCTTGTTACATAACTAAATCAAAACGATTATTTTATTACTAACTGTTTTGGTATTTTGGAAGTGCTAAAAGCTTATAAATCAAATAAAACCAAATGATGATAGAATATTTTCATATGGGCATTATGCTTCGTGGTTCACAAAACGGTAGCAATTAGTATCTCATTCCTTCTTTATTCCTCTTAAGGCCCTAGCGTTGTTAATTATAATACCACGGTCCTCATGCGTTAATTATTAATTTGCACGCACTAATAATTTAAAATAAACGACTGGACCGTTGTGCAGAATAACTGATCATTATTAATTAATTCTACTCGCATCAAATAACTTCTAATTGAGTGCTCCCAACGTGCAATAACTGAACTTTGTTTTGTATTATTAATTTGGCATGAAACACGCTGGTCAGAACCTTATTTGCAGCCATTCATGTATTATTCAGTCTGAGCAAAGTTGAGCTATAAAATAGCAAATTGGCACAGTTTTTAATATTAATTGCTTATGGAGTGCCTAGATTTGCGTTATATATTAATCAAATGCATGTTAGTCTATTAATGTGAGGCCCTCATTATGCCTAAAAAAGGGGGCATTTACATACATAACACCCAACTCTTCATGTATTTACATATCTATCACCTAAACTGTCAGTTTTTACATTTATACTAGCCAAGTCTTCATATCACATAAAGTTATACCTCCTCATGGATAGGAGGTGGCATTTATGGAAACATTGAAGTTTAGGTGTTAAATATGTAATACATAAGAATTGAGCTGTTTATATGTAAATAAGAATTCAGCTGTAGGTATGTAAATTTTTCAAAAAAAAAAAAAAAAAGGAAAAACTAGAGGTCTCTCTCCATCTCTCTTTCTCTCAAGTTTTGGGTCTCTTTCTGTCCTTATCATTCAGCAATTTTTTAAGGCCATCATTTGATTGAATTTTTTGTTGGAAATGATATATTGTGATAAACATAACTACACGACGGTGAGAACATGTGACAAATATATCACATGTGTGGGAGCCCTTCCAGGTTGAACATGGCAGCAACATCTAGAACTATCAACACTTTCCTAGCAGCTTCCCGAGGGAGCAATCAATATGCGACCTTAATTATTAAGAAGATTTACATACATATCACTTCATTTTTACATTTTAATTTAAAAATAATGATATTAAATGTGATATGAAGTATAAAGTATTATTATTAATATTAAAGGGATGGCCGGAGGCTATTATACGAGTCTCAACTCCCCCGTTAGGTTTGAGGGCAAGGCGGTGTGTAAATATTCGAGTACTACAACCTACACACGGGGGGATTCAAACTCGTAACTTGAGAGGACTTACAAACTTTAGAGAGGCTGCTCTACCAACAGGCCACGGAACGGGCTCTCTAGGTAATAGATATATAAATACATATGAATTGGGTTGTTTGTTTGTACTCTCTATTCTCTGGTCATATTTTTTGGCGTTTCTGCTATTAATAATGTTCAATTTTGTGTCTTTTAGAAGTTCTACCTGTAACAGTCGGAATTTTTAATTAAATACAATAGTGCAGTTCTTAGCTTCAATTGTGGAATTAGGGGATAGTAGAGGGTAGCTACTTTCGCTTATAAATTTGAGTTTTTGTTTTTTAATTTTCTTAAATTTTAAATATATTGAAGGTAATTAAAGATTTGGGAAATACCAGTGGATATTATTTGATTATGTAGTCGGCATAATTTTTTCAAAAAGATCATTTTTTTATGATATGATAATTTGAGGATAAGTGCCTTGTGTTTCCCTTCCACTCATATTTTGTCTTGGTTGTTTTATTCCTCTCTTCTTTGGCAATACTAGGTCCAACAATGGATAACACAAACACACAATGGATCACACGCGCACAAATAAGGTGCAACAATGTATACCACAAACAGACAATGTATACTATAACACACACACACACACACACACGAACACATACAACCCATGTGTGCGTATGGATGCATAATCAAGCTTTTACTGACCTGCGAATTCAATAAAAAATGAACAATGATATTTTTTCTACTACATTTTAAGTGTCAATGCACCATTTTTGTTACAAATTTAACTAGTTGTAATGCTTGTACACATCATTTTTTAGCTCAAATTTGGAATAAATAGCTTCTATACTTGAGATTAATTTGTAATAGGTTATGATGTGACATATTATGATGATGACAAGGTGGAGCTCACAAGCATAGGAGGTGGACTCATGGTGGGGCCTACAATTACAATAAGTGGACCTAAGGTTGGGCCTTAGCAGATTCAGAGTAGGATCTGCTACTAGAGCATAATATAGGGGAGTTGCTTCACATTCAGGTGGATCCATTTTCAGGACCCAGATAAAAATAATTTAAAACTTTAAAAATTATATGTATTATATTTATTTTGAATACTTTGTACAAATTATGTTATGGGCATGTATATGAGCTTGTGTGAACCTAAATGTGGTGGTGGGTTGACTTGTAGGTTAAACATGGATTGTCAAAACCAATTTGGACGACCGTAAGTAATGGAGAAGTGGTTGAGTGGCCATGAAGACAGTAGGGAGAATGGTGGAGTCAGAGAAGTGGTGGTCATCAAAGTAGTGAGGGTATTTGAGGGTTCCAAAGGGGTGCCTAACCACCTTTGTGTGGGTTGGTTTGTATTGTAAATTCTATTTAAAAGTTGTTATGTGGAATGAAATATATGTTGGGTTGTAAAAATTTTTTCGAAATTTGAGAGGAAGAGTCCAATGCTAGAGGGGCTTGCTAGCTTCTTCAATGGGAATGATTTCCTATTATTAGACTTGTGTGAGTTTCGTGATTTATCTTAACTTTATTATTTGATTTTTTTTCTATGATATCTTTTGGAAGTATTTATGTGTTGTTATGAATATTTGGAATCATTTTATTCTTTTTTCCTTCTATTTTTATCCTACCTAAATCTCTTTTTAATCCCAATTACAATGCTTGGTAAGAATTTTGTCTAATGCTATCTAGTTAGGGGCAAAATATTACATCCGGACTACGCACGTAGAGTTACGTGCGGAGGCCAATCCATGCGAGACACGTGAAATCCCGCAATAACATGGAATAACACGGGAATAACACGAAGGAATATTCGTGTTACTCCGTGGTTAGCGGTGTTTTAGGCGGAATAATACGGGGAATAATGCGGAATAACACGGGGAGTATTTCTTCGTGTTATTCCCATGTTATTCCGCATTATTGTGGTGATATTGTAACACTATCACAATAACAAATCAATACTACTCGGAATAACTCGGGAATAACGCGGAATAACATGGGGAATATTCGCGGTGTTACAATACTACCGCAATAACACATGAATAACGTGGAATAACATGGGGAATATTCCCCGCATTATTCCGCCCAAAACACCGCTAACCGCAGAGTAACACAAGGAATGTTCTTTCGTGTTATTGCGCGTTATTGCGGGATTTCACGTGTCTCGCATGGATTGGCCTTCGCACGTAACTCTACGTGCGTAGTCCGGATGTAATATTTTGCCCTAGTTAGGGGCTTGTCTCCATTTGGGTGGCTTAATTTCTATGAAAAATTTTCGAACTTTCTAGAATCGATCCAGTTCGCTTGTGTATTAATTTTGATATAAATTTTAGTTCTTATTGTATTTTTGTTCAACCAAAAATTCAAAAGGATTAAACCATAGTTACTTTCTATGTAATTTTATGTTTAAATTTATTCACTTTTTAATCATAAAAAAATAACAAAAATCGTAAACATTCTAAAAATAAACTTTAGAATATTTATCATAAATTTCTTATAAAAATTTTAAATTATTTTTGATATTTTAAAATTTGAAATAAATTTATAAAAATTAGTTAATTCTACCTAAATCCAATCCATTTTCTCACACCACATCAACTTTGATATCAAAGCATAGATTTGAGGAGGTTTGAGGTAGGTTTGGTGGGAGAGACATTAAATAGTTCACCATTTCAATAAGGGAACTAGGAGGAAGCATTTTCAAGTGATGAAATTGGAATCCTACTAAGAGCCAATGAAGGAGAAATATTGGATGAGCATTGGAAAATAATAAAAAATTTAGCAACAACATATAATAGTTTGGATGATTAGTAAAAAAATATTAGTTAAAATATTATTATTTAACTTTCATATTTATATTTGGCTGTTTATATTATGCTTCTAATTTTTATTAATGTTTTTATATAAATATCACTTTATAATGATATGATACCATCACTTTATGATATGTTGCATAAATTATTATATATAAGAGATGGGATTATTAGATACAAAATAAAAACTTTTAAGGCAGGGTCCATAAGTGCAAGAGGCCGAGCTAAGATGGTGCCCATAAGCTAATGAGTTGGATCGAAGATGGGGCCCGTAAGTACCCGGGTAGGCCTAACTACTATAAGACAATCTAAGATAGTTACTTTACGTTCACTTAAACCCATTATCATGACCTAAATGAAGAGAATTTAAAACTTAGTTAAATTTTAAGTATTTTTATTTATATTATTTTATGCATTCTATGCAAATTGTGTACTGGGTAAGGTTGTGAAAGTTCGACCAGACATCAATCAAGAAGAAGGAGATGTTCAAGATTCATTGGATCGACTGAGGTTGAACCGAATGACATTATAAATATAAAAATTAATTAAAATGCTAGATAAATGATAGATTTATAGATGTCAAAAACTCCAAAATATTAGTTTGGGATATATAAATTAGAAACTCAAAGGAGGACCCTCATCTCAAAAATAACTATTTATATAAATTCACAAACCCTAATAAACACCTATTACATACATAATATCCCCTAAAAAAAATTCAAGTGTCTATTACAACAATTAGCTATTAGCAACTATACCACATTACAAATTCCTATAATTTGAATAGTCTAGCTTGACCAACATGCAACATAGCCTCACAATTTGCTTATGGATATATTGACTAGGCTTGAATTATTTTGGATTATGATTTTGTTTTGTTTAAGATTGGTCAATCCCATAAATCTAAACTATTTTGACTCTTGTTTTAAGTTTTTGAGTTAGATGACTAAATGATTTTCTACTTGGTTGTAAAGAAAATGTTCTCAGTTTTGTTTGATAAAGAAACTGCAAATATATGCCAAAAAACAATGACAGCTACAAGAAATACATTTAAGATCGGTGGAAAAAATCGATGGTATAGAGTGTTGTAAGTAATTTAGCCTTTATTTTTGGGTGCTTCTCGATGGTTAATATAACCGACGACTTTTTTACGGCTCAAACCACGAGTTTTTAGTGAATCGGATTTTTGAAAGTCATGAAATATAACCTACGATTAGGATTAGACCGTTAGTTTATAGTAAATTATAAAGAGACGACCATACGCCATCGGAATGTCAGACCGTAGGTTTTTGGTCAATTAATAACCAAAGAACATGATATGTAGAAGTGTAAACGAACTGAAGACGAACGAACAAAGCTCGTGTTCGTGTTTGATTCGTTTGAAATTAAGTGTGTTTGAAATAGACTTGTGTTTGAAATTGTTCGTGAAACTATTGTTCATGTTCGATTTGATTTGTTTGAAGTTAGTTTGAAATGTTTGATTTGTTCAAATTGTTCAAATTATTCAAATTGTTTGAATTGTTCGAAATCTTTTCAAATTTGTTTGTATTGTTTGAATTTTTTGAATTGTTAAAATTATAATAAATTTTTAGATAAATTTTTTAGGATTTAATTTTTAAAAATATGATAAATTTTTAGAGTATATAATTATTTTAAATTATTTTATATTTGGAATAATGACGATTCAGACACGATCAAACACATGACTTTTCATGTTTGGTTCGTTTATAAATCAAACAAAAAAATTGTTCGTGTTCGTCTCGTTTGCCTATCGAACGTATCAAACATGAACTCTCTAGCAAGTCGAACAAGAACTGTTCGCGAACAACAAGCTTTTTTGACATCCCTAATGATATGTTAACTGAAGGTCGAACTCATCGGTCATTAAGAAATAAAAATCAACCATCACAGACCTTCAAAAAGTCATCGAAAATACTATTTATATTGAACCGACGTTCGAAATTCCTCATTTCCTTCTTGCACACGTGCTTTTACTCCAAAGCCGACCGACCCCTCTCAAATCCCAATCATGCCAAACTATATATTTTTTCGTGTTCTTACACTCAAATCGTAAGACATTGATTCCACTATTCCTTAAAATTTTTATTTAAATTTAATCGTAAGATTTTTTGCATTTTGAGATTAAGTTTTATGGAGAAATTCAAAATTTTCATTCAGTTATCTACAATGTTGATGATGTATTGCATTGTTACATGTTTACAATTCATCTCTTAGGTATTTTCATATTTAACACCAAAATTTTAGTGACAAATTTGCATACCTAGCTCACAAATCTTTTGTATTTATGTATCTCACATCTAAAATTTCATATTTACATACATGACGCTTCGATTCTTTAAATCCATGCATGAAAATTTATATTTCGCTTTTAAAAAATTAATAATTGTGGTATTTTTGATGTGATGTTAAAGTTTTTTGTAATTGCGGGTTTTAGGAATTGTGTTTTATGAATTTTTCTAAAATCATATATATGTCATCTATTGATGTTCATAAATTAAAATCATGGAAGTGTAATAAACTATATCGAAATAGAACATTAGAAAGTTCTTTAAACGGTGTTGAAACTTTCATGCAAGTAGCATCTCAACTTCTAACTTACCTATTAAAGGATATGTTTTGATGTTCATGTTCAAAACATAAGAATCAAACATACTTAATGTCTGACAAAGTAAGGTGTGATTTATACCATCGGTGATTTCAACTTGATTATTGGTTTTGACTTGACGTGGAGAGGTTGACACTTTAATTAGCTCAACTCCATTAACAAAATATAATTCACATCTTAAGTTTGACTCAAGTAGATTTTTAGAACTAGTCGTCAATGTCACGTGACCTTATTATTTGAGTAAAGTGGAGAAAGAGACATCAAACTAAGAAGCTTGTGTGTTTTATGATTTGCTGAATGTGACACAAAGACCACTGTGGAAAGGTTGTACATCCCATTATAAGTAATCTGTAACTTTCAGAATGCTGAATTAAAATAGAGTTTAACATACTCAAGAGTGCTTCAATCAATTTGCAGAATTGTTTAAAGTAACAGATCTTAAGAAAAAAATTAGTTCCACAAGACTTAAATAGGTCTGTTACTTTAAATAATTCCGCATATCCATAAGAGTAGTCAGAGAAGATTTATTCGAGATTGTCAGTGGAATTCCAAAGATTACAGATTGCCCTAAACTATCTTCACATTGTTCTCCTAGTTTCAGTGTGACTCATATTTGAAATAAATGTCTATTTTTTGGGTTATATTTGAAAAAAAAAAGTGTATTTTTTTTTATTCGTGTTAGTGGAAGAGCAACATGATTTGACATAACTTTGATGTCATGCATATCAAGATTTTTTTTTTGTGATAATGTCTTTAATACTATGATAAACGTTAAAGGCAAAACTAAGGATAACATGAATTTCAGACTAAACTTGAAGGAGATTTGCATAAGAAGTGAATTAGAGATCTAAAAAACTAATGATAGTAAACTTATAATGCCTAAGCAAAATATTATCCTATTTTGGTTCAAAAAAGAATATTTTTTGAATGACTCAATTCATTAAGATTTTTCAGCGATAAGCTCTAAATTTATGCTGTTGTATTCATCTAGGAGTAGAAAATATATATGGAAGGAAAAGTCATGGCTATCATTCTTTTTGACAAAATTTGATGTCGATTATATTTAATTGTTTGTCGAGCGAAAAACATAATCTATAGATTGAAATCAATATATTTTTCTATGCCTCATCTCATAGATTAAGATTTTTGATGCTAAGCATCACTGATAAGCATGGCTGGGCTTGCTTTTGATAACATGATTATACTATCTGCTAATCTTTATGCAGGACACCGATCCCTACAAGGGTTAGGAGCTTGCGCCTGATGTGTGGTAGAGAAGTGAATATGCCGAAGATAGACTGTAGGGGCCTTCCATAGATGTTTTTGTGCTTCAATTCTGACTTAACGAAGATGAATTGGATGGAGCTAGTCATTTGTTAGGCGAATTCTACCATCATAATTGGGGGATTTATCATTCCTTTTAGTCTTACAAGTCGATTATTGAATCCATACAATGACTATGATATAGGATAAAGTTTCTCCCTAGTTAGTCTCAGATTAAGGAAAATGAAGTAGAATAGGATATCAACGGGGCTTTTATTATGATCAAATTCCTCTTCACATTGTAGCAGAGTTTACCAATCCCTGTGCTGATAACAAGTGGGTCTTGATTGGAGACTTGAACTTATTTCAGTTCGGAATCATCAAAAGAGATGGGCTCGAGACACAGTTTCTTTTGTACTAGTTCTTTAGGTGTTGCGATAAGTACTTAGTCAAATATCAACGAGCCTCCATCATATGTTTGATTTTCACTAATGATTTGGTGAATCCCACGTTGTTGCTTATGTGTTTGTTTCCCTCTAGTGATAGCGTTGTCCGTGCAGGTAGACTTATTTTGCAAAAACCGGCCATAGTAATTGTCGAATCAATTTTTCAATTTCTTTCTTGGACTACTTACATGCTTTTGTGGTGTGACTACGACTCTAATGAAAGTGATAATATTATTCCTAGTTCTCCAATTTGGATTTCAGAGGTAAGGCCACTTGACCGTCTCTTCGTCTTTAATGAACACTAGAATATTGACACGCGAAGCATTGAGCAATGTATACTCTTTCTCGCGTCGAGCCTCATTATTCCTTTATTATTCAAACTTCTTCCTTTTAAGGTTTGATTGGCGTCCCTAGCACAACTTTTGTGCTTGCCCTTAAATCATTCAAATTGTTTATTATGTGCACCAATGATCTCATTTGCATTGATTTTGTGCTTTAATATAATAGATAAAATTAGCATAAGAGCATATCTCCTCCAGCATTAGTGACGAGTTGAAAGGTCTTATGTGAAGCCCTTCAAGAAAGACTCCTCTCATCAATTTAGGATCTACCCGTAAGATCTGACAATCTTCGATAGGAAACTTGCGAAAGTAGTTTTTTAAGCGGCTCTCCCTTATTTCATAAACATTTTGAGAGATGGGATGAATCATTAATAATCCGTTGATTTGTGGTGAACTGCTTCACGAATAAGCTGGAAAGCTAGGTTGAAGGTATTAATAGTACCTCTCGGGAAAGAGTAGAACCGTGTGCTAGCTTAACTCTTGAGAATGGCCGAGAACACTTGACAAAAGTATGCATCAAAAGGATGTTGAATATGCATAATGGTTCGATAGTGATTGACATGCTTTTAGGGATTGGTTATCCTTTCTAAGAATCAATGTTCGAGAGCTTAAAATCCACTGAGTTGGGGTGTTAGAGGACTGCTTCACCCAACTGTGAGGATTATTGAAATTTATGACGAGCTGAGAAATGATCCTTATCTCTCAGAGGAAACCCTTCTCAAAGTCAGGCGTCATAGTTTGTCACAGATCACATCATCTGGAGTGACAGTGAGACACAATAGTGCCAAGTTAGTTGCATGATACAAATGAGTGAAACCTGCAGTGTCGAGAGGGTTAGCATCCCATTTTGATAGGGGAAGGGTTCCATTGTGGAGAGGAGCCCAAATACAAGTATGTTGAGTGGGGCATTTCCCGTTGGCTATTGAACTGATGATGCGTAAGCTTCATTCGACTGTGTGGGCATCAGCTTTTGGGCTACACGTAGGAGCTTGTGGATTTCGTGTTGAGACTCCTTCATCCTACACACTCGATCCTCTAAAGAGGGGTATGAGGTTCCTTCGTCAGCAGGGTAATACCTTCCAAGGTGGGCATATGTGGAGGCTCGACACTCGTGGCTTTGTGATTGTCCCCTAGAATGATGGTTGTTGGAATGAGACGCTCCGTTGTTACAAGTATTACTTCTAGTGACCCCAGCAACGTGTCTCACAAGTACTTCAACGATAAGATTGCATTTCCTACAGGTAGCACTAAAATGATGCATGTTGGAATGTCTGTGGTGGAAGAGTGATTATTTAGTGTCTTAGCATTGAACGTGAATCTGACGCACAAACAAGTAATAAAAGTGATGGGTAGAAACACCATAAGTTTTTACTTGAAAAATACAGAAAGGGAAGGGGCTTAACCCAGTTAAGATGATTCATTATTAGTTGGTAATTACACTTACAGACCCTTGTCCCACAGGAGAAAAATGGTTACATAGTTTCAAAAGTTACAACAGACATGAACAAAAGAGTTCATTAGCCCACGATAAGAAGTGGTTTGGGATTAGTTGTTATAGCTATGTTACACCATCTTTGAGGTTGACACAAAATCCAGAATGATGTCCTGCTCCACATGATGCTCCGTGACTCCGCAACGTCGGATGCCACTTCACACAGTGCTTTATCACTCTGCAACTCAAACTTTGAATATGCTTTGAGCTTCGCTGCAATGAGTGGAGAGAAGCCAAAGGTGGTCGACATGTGGTGGTTGACGGTGATTGACGACTATGAGAGTGGAAGTACTTACCTGATCTGCAGTGCAAAAACAATTTTGGACTTTAGCTCATTGTCTAAGCTTCAATCTTCTTCTGACTCAAGGTCTTGGTCCACTCTCAAGTGGGGGTAGGCTCTATTTATAGAGCTGATAGAGTCCAGAAGAGATCTCTATAAATAAGAAAGAAATTTAAACCATTACATCAGTTATCTCAGAGAGATTCCCTTGATCGGACACCATTTGATGAACATTGGGGTGCCTTAAAGATGTCATAATTCAGTGATCTCAGGCTCGTTAGATTCATCTCGCCGAGACGCTCGATTTGACTATTCACTTTCGCACTAAAATCTTCCAAACATGATTTAATAACGATCTATACTTGAGCTGACTCAGATTATATAAATTTTAGTACCGTTTGGTCCGTCTCATACAACCCTTCAGTTTGTGTAAGTTCATTGAAATCAGAATTCCAAAAGATTTTTTAACGAAGCTCGAACGTTCTTTGCACAAAAAGATTTGAAATTCATGCCATAATTTCATATCCGTGCCAAATAATGAAATTTTGTTGACGGCGCATCGGACCAAATGCCTTTCAAGGACCTATCCCTTGAGAGGAGCCACATTCTTCTTGTTGCCAAGGTTGAAAGTATCATATGTGATGCCTTCCTTAGCTCTTAAGTGCATGTATCAAAATTAACACTCAGACATAAACCTACACTTTGAATCCTTTTCCTTTTTAAAAATAAAATTAAACTTTGCAGCACGTGTGGTACTAAATATTAAGGAAAAAAATAAAATATGAAAATTATTCATTCTTCTTAATTTTGGAATCATTGAACTGCATTCTTTCTCAATCACATGGGCAACTACCCAATAATAAATCCCCCCTTAATTTAGCCAACAAAAATTGACTTCAAAATTTGTAAAATAAAATTATCATCATTATAGTTGGGCTCAAAACCCATTCCAAGGAACATTGCACATGTGCCTTGGGCCCTTGTCAAGAAGAAATTATTACGTCTGATGTTCGCAGGACAATATCGAATATACGATGATGTGGTTAGATCATGACCATTGTTGTATCGTGCAGATCACTGACATAATAATTTTCATTTGGCATGACATCGAGAGTTTTTAAATCTCTTTATTTTTATTTGTTATTAGGGGCATTTACATACATACTACACGATTATTTATGTATTTATATGTCAAACTGTTAGGTATGACTCATATATCAGATAAGGGATATATGCTGGAGCGGAACGGAGCGAGCCAGTGGAAGCATCTGTCCAATCGGGAGAGTTTCGTTATGTGGTTGGGTTGCGGGGGGGTAATTTTGTAATTACATATTGTACGCGTAGAGTTATATATATATATATATATATATATATATATATATATATATATATATATATATATATATATATATATATATATATATGTCTTGTTTGTAACTCTACGCATATTGTACTCTTTTTCTCTGCTCCAGAGGACATTGATATCTTTGTCGAACCTCGTTAAATCTCTGCGTTTCTTTCTGGATTTGCGTCGATTCTTGCATTTTCTTCGCCCTAAAATTCTCAACTCAAACACTTAAAAATTCATATTTATATCCTTAACACTCAATGGTGGGCCTTTTTATTGTATGTGTTCCTAAGAAAGGGTGTGGAAACACATAAAAACTTTGGAATGGAAATGGAAAAGAAAAGTAACTCCAGTTCTTTCGGAAATGGTAATAAGATCCTTTGGACAAGAAGAAGAGGTGATTCATATCATCTTGACTTGGTTCTGCTTCCACTCTTTTTTTTTTTTTTTTTACAATACTGGGTCGGTTCTTCTCCTACCAGTCTCAAATAGAGCATGCTGGAAAAAAATCTTATTCATGTAAAAACTGTTCGATTTAGATCGGAATTTTAGGAAATCATATGCTTTGGCTCGAATCCTTAACATAATAACATAAAAAATAACACAAATCAAAATAGTCTTTTTCGTGTATATGTATACAACAACAAGATGTCATAAGTATAAATATCAAAATTTTGAAGGTTAGATATGTAAATTCACAAGAATAGTGCCTGTAAATTTTCCTTTTTTTTCTTCATGTCCTTTTAATTAATTTCATTCCAACAAAGTCCACAAACATGTGCTAATAATAACCACGTTCGCAAAGCCGACACCAAACCCGAAACCGAAATCAGAAACACCATAAAAGTTTCCCACTTTATGGCATCTGATCGATTGAACTTCCATTAATGGAAAATCTTTGAAGTACATCTCTTCTCTGTACATTCCACTAATCTCTACGCTGCGCTCACCTTCTCTTACTCACTCGAACCATCAATCCGCCGGCCAACGTGGCCGTGAGCCCGGCGGCGAACTTCGGTCTCAACCCCTCGGATCCAATCGGATCGACATTGAATTCACGAAGAATCGCAACGATCACCGTCTTCATCTCCATGATAGCCATCTCCTTCCCCAAACAAACACGAAGCCCGCCTTGAAAGACTGGATATTTAAACTGGTTCGCCGGCGTAAAGATGCCATTTTGCAGCCATCTCTCCGGTTTGAACTTGAGGCAATCTTCTCCCCAAATGGTTTCCATTCGAGCCATGGCGTAGGGGTGGTAGGTGACCCTGGTTCCCCTGCTGACGAAAGTCCCGTCTGCAAGCACATCTTCTTCTCTGCAGAATTTGGAGTCGAATTGGATCGGTGGAAAGAGGCGTAGAGTCTCGTAGAGTGCCGCGTGAACGTAGTGCATTCCCCTCAACTGCTTGTTCGTCGGAAGAGCCTCGCCGGCGAGGAACTCGTCCACCTCTTCACGAATAGCAGCGATCACATGCGGGTGTTGGGATACGAGGAGGAAGAAGGTCGTCAGACCAGAGGCCACCGTATCCCTCCCGGCGAGCAAAAAGCTGATCACAATGTCGCGCAGGTACTTCTGATCATCTACGGAAGCCATGAAACGGGACAGCAAATCGTGGCTGGAATCGACCCCGAGTTTCCTCCTCTGTCTTATCACTTCATCAGCAAGATTGTTTACAAGACGAATCGATCGCCGGAGCTCCTTTTCCGATCCCAAATTGAACAGCCGCTTGATCTTCCACACAATCGGTGCGGCGACCACCGCTCGCCGCGCGGAGAGCATGGAGGCGAGATCAAACGCCGCCGCGAACTCCGGTAATGGAAGCGAGAGATCGAGACATCCCGGATCGAGTCCAAAGGAGATTTTGCATATGTTATCAAAAGCGAATCGCCGGAAAACATCTTGAAGGTCGATGGGAGCTCCGGCGGCGGAGACTGAACGGAGAAGGGGAAGAAGACGGTGGCTGACCTCGCCGGCTACTATTTCAAACGCGTAAGTGCGAACAGACACGCTGCCGAGTTCAAGACTCGCCATTTTTCGCTGAAAACGCCATGTTTCTCCATCGACGTTGAATATACCGTTGCCGAGAAGATCTCCGAGAATAGAGGAGAAAGTTTTCCCTTTGGGGAAATTGTCGAAATTGGTCTTGAGGATGTACTCTACGTTGTCGGGATTGGATGTGATGGTGTTGCCGAGGACGTGGATATGGATGGTTCCCGTCGGCGATCGCCGGAGGAGATGAGTGTACCAATCGCAGAGATTGTCGAACTGGTCGGACCAATCGGAGTTGAGGTAGGAAGTGCAGATGTCGCAGTTGCACCATGGGAGGGAGCGGTGGAGGAAGAGGAGGAGGGAGGAGAGGAAGAAGAAGGCGGAGAAGGAGAAGAAGGAGATGTAGAGGAAGGATTGGGAGGAGGGGAGCTGTTCCATTGCAGGGGAGAATGAGAGGTGGGATGTGAGGAAGAGGAAGGAAGGGGGCTTTGATTATATATAGGATGTATAGGGCTGGCTTTCCTTGTGTTTATCTAAACATGGCGAGCATTTATTTTAAGTGCACTTAAATAAAGACCACTCCAAACTTGCCTTTTTATAAATCTACCATCCTCTGTCATTCTTTTTTTTATTATTATTATTTATTTATTATTATTTTTTTATTCAAATGTTAAAATTAATGATAGAAACCTACTCATATTTTTCATTTTCATTTTTTTATTAATTTTCAATCAAATATTAAAATTCTTATTTGTAACTACATACAGATCACCCTCAAAATTTATTATTTACAAATCAATTACCCCCTTTCATTGATTTTTAGGGGTCTGCTTGGGGCAGCTTGTAGGTGCGGTCGGTGTTTTGAAAACACTGCTGCTCTGTTTGGTTTGTGAGTTCGGGAGGTTTACTGTGAAACACGGTTTTGGAATCCTTAATAGACGGGGCCTCGAGGTCGACCCCGCAGCCTGCGTCTTGGACATGCGTTCGCCGGGTTATTTCCTTCGGTGCCCTTTTATTGTATGTCTCCTACAGGCTCCAGTGCCCGTCTCCTCAAGTCGAACACAGAACTCTCCATGCAAACCAAATGCTAGAAGCCTTTGCACGATCCATCCCCGCCATTTACGAGATCCATGACGGCTACGTGCAAGCTTAGCTGCTGCTCCTACTACCGCGATCCCTCACGCCAAATCCGATAGATTGTGCCCTAAATCGCACGTTACCCTCTTCCTATGGTAAGATCCCTCTTGTCACACCTATAAGCTGAACATGACCTAACTCCTCTTATGCGACGCAACCAAGCTCCTTCTTCCTCCTTTTACTGTTCATTTTATTTTTTTATTCTATTTTATTTTAGTATTATGTATTGTTTTGATGTATATTGTATATAAAAAAATAAAAAAATATGTGTTGTAATGTTGCAATATTATTTTATTGTGTTGTTGCAGCCGACGGGCTCGAAGGTAAGTTTCTTGGAGAATATGGTCAATTTTCAAAGAGTCTATTTGAGAAAGTGTGAGTACCCATTCAAGGGGAAATTAAATACCGTTCGGGGAGAAAACGATTTCATTTGAAAAATCTTTTTTTAAAAAATGAGGATATTAAAATACATGCTTATGGGAAAGTGACTACCATGGCCTCTCTTGACCAAACAACTAGACAACTTATTCAGATTAGAGACAGAATGATCATTTATTCAGAAACAGCTGCATATCAACTGTTTTCCAAACGTAGAAACCAAACAATCAGCCAACTTATCCGGATCAGCTATTGATCATCAACTTATCAAGATAAGCTGCCTTAAATAGACTCTAAATTCTCACTTGAATATCAGAATTTATGGTAAAATCCTAACACATTTTTTTATTTTTATGAAATTTTTATTAGTTTGATGGGGACACTTATAAATATATTAGTTCAGTAATATTAAAAAATGACTTGAATAATTAATTTATAGATATTAATATTTTAAAAGATGTTTATATAGTTATCCATTTATTTTCTAAATTATCAATTGTAATTATTGGGAGACATTTAAATTTAAATATTAATTTGTGCCGCCTTATTATTTTGTATTAAAATATAAAGTGTGAACTGCGGTTTAAATATTATATTTTTGGAAAATATGCTTATAAGATTCCGCTGATATTTTTAGATGATAGAGAAATAAAGGTAAAATAATTTTAAAATCAATTATTCAAACTATCAATAAATTAAATAAATGAAATATGTTCATTCAATAAGCGGATAATATGCATCATATTATAGTGAAAATTGTCTTAACATTTTTTATAAGCATCTTATAAACTTTTTCTAAAATATCTTTGCCT
This sequence comes from Papilionanthe hookeriana x Papilionanthe teres, assembly GCA_022702705.1. NCBI lineage: Eukaryota > Viridiplantae > Streptophyta > Magnoliopsida > Asparagales > Orchidaceae > Papilionanthe > Papilionanthe hookeriana x Papilionanthe teres. The sequence continues at coordinate 68,487,089 of CM040427.1, read as the reverse complement.
TTTCAAATAAAAAAAATAAAAAAAATAAAAAAATAAAAATAAAAAAATAAAAGAAAAATAATATATATATATAAAAAAAGTCCTTTTTACATGTTTTGTTCTCATATTTATAGTAAATGGAAATTACATTACGAAATATCGTAATGATCTTGAGATTTTCGATAGTTAGTCGACCATAGTAACCATCAGGACTGTCTTTACTTTCGTTGAATTTTTTTTTCTTATCATAGTGTTGGCTTAATTGTTCATATCATCCTATGTTTGCGAGTCGTTCATTTGCTTATGCGGTAGAACTTCTCAACTCGGTCGACTAGATAATTTGTTCAGCCCCGACTGAGAGCTCTTAGTGCTTGTTAGGGTTAATATTTTGACACGTGTTTCATCCAAGTCTGCATATTTGGTTCGATATATTTGGATAATACATATTTAGTTTCTCGATTCTCTTATATTTTAATAGGGGTAAGTTACCATAAGAGTGAGAAAATTAAATGCTACAATGATTAAATTATTATTTATTTCATTAATTCTTAGTAATTGATACCTCTTTGATTTCCGTGCACTTGTTTGCATATAAATAGGTGGTAGTTTCTTTTAAATTCAACTTGTTTCTTTTCCCTTATCCCACACTCTGGTCATCATTCCCAGACATTTTACGTTGGACAAGATCATAAATCTCAAGTTCCCATTGTGAGTAAAGTTCTTCTTCATGAACTTTTTGCTAGAGAAAAATAACGAGACATCCCAAAGGTGGCTGTATTAAGAAGCTGGCGGTGAAGAAGAGGGGAGGCTCGCCCTCGGGCATGACAGATCTTTCAGAGCAGCACTTGTTGGATAATTTATGGGACTACAATGTAATTAATAAATGTGTTGGGTCATTATTTAACAAGTCAAAATTAGTGTGGTCTAATTAATTAATAAAGTTTATGACTTTAGGCACATTTGTCATGAAATTATAAGTGTGAATACTATAAGAGCAAATTCCAATTTAATGAGAGGCGAACTGGAATTAAGCGAATCTTTCAGTAACTACCAGTTGGTTATGATAAATACGAGGGTAATGGTCCCCGATCCGCACACTTCTAAATTTTCGTTCCCCATCAACGAGAGAAACTAAGAAAACTCCGGATAAATTACGGATTGGAGGATCATTGCTTCGTAATCGATCAAATGGATTCGAGTACGCTTTCGCCTTAAGATCAAAGATAGATTTAAGTTTTGTTGTTTTTCTCCAACAAGAATGTGAACGGAAATTAAAGTTTTACGGATTAAAGTTTCTAACAGCACTTATTAGCAAACTTACAGATTGAATACTAGGAAGACAATTAAGTTCTTTTTTTCAAACTCAAAAAGATTTCTAGATCCCTTGCAATGGCCTCAGAACACAACGGGGGAAGTGCTCAGACAGGAACGATGAGTATAACAACAATACGCTCACTCTCGTCTTATAAAAGGGTTATCGAGTGATATATTTGGGGCGTTATTTTGGGTGGTATTTAAGTAAAATTTAAGTTTTAGCTGTTAAATTGATTTGTATGCTATATTGAAGTCTAGGAGGTAGATAAGTAAATAGATAAAAATTGGGTGATGTTAATGTAAATCTTCCTTATTTTAATTATTGACCCCACAACGATGGATGGATAGCGGAGATAAAGATTAGCGAGGTGAGGTCGGCAGGCGGGCGGCGTTGTGGGGGCGAATCTGTTTCGTATTATACAAATTAGTGTATGGAGATAGAAGTGGCCGCTATGCTGACACGAAGTCCCCGCTGAAATAAGCTGTAAAAAAACACGTGATCCTCGTGCGCTAAATTGACTAAGTCATCGTCGACATCGAGGTGAAGAACGGCAAATATATATATATATATATATATATATATATATATATATATAAAAGGCTTGTATTTGAGAATACCGCTTTTCATATGTGCTATCTATCATTATAAGGATTGAATCAAACGAAATGATAATTAAGTCCGACAGATCCTAAATATTGTTTCTCCTTTGCGCTAGGCACCTACAATTGGGTGCCTGCGCTATGAGCTGATTATTCGAGAACCTCACGACACGAAGGATCGAACTCATGACCTGAGGGGTAGGGCTGTCAAAAAAGCTCATTGTTCGCAAACAGTTCATGTTCGGTTCGCCAGGAAGTTCGTGTTCGATTCGTTCGATAAGCAAACGAGACGAACACAAACAAATTTTTTTCGTTCGGTTTGTTAAACGAACCAAACACGAACAATGATGTGTTCGAACATTTCAAACAAGAACACTAGCTCTGTTCGTTCGTGTTCGGTTCGTTTACACCCCTACTGAGGGGGCTTACAGAAAACCCCACCAAACAATAGATTACGGCTTGCTACACTGCTCATCACCTGTATATATATAAATAAAAAATAAGTAAAATAAATAAGAATAAAAAAGAATTAACTCTTATAAAAAAAATAAGAAAAATAAATTAAAAAATAAATTAAAAAATAAAAAAGAATTCAACTCTCTCATCATAGTAGCTAGTTAACTTTTTTTTATTTTGTCTCTTTATGACGTGTCGTTCATATATGATTCGATGAACACGAGCACCCAAATCTAAACCCATTAAAAATCATGATGATATAAAGTTTATTTGGATTTAACTTTAAAAAAGAATTTTTTCACCATCATTAAAACATTTAAAATAGCTTTCAATGTGTTTAAATTTCTAATCTCACTTTAATGACATATATCCATTATGAAAAGTGAGCATCTAAAGCTCAATTAAAATTACATTAAAATTAAATAAATATATATATATATAAAGATTTGAGTGCTATGCAAATGGGAATATTAAAGTTTGGGCGGTAGATATGTAAATACATAAGAATTGTGTGGTATATATGTAAATGCCCCCTTTTTATTATTTGTAGTTTTTTTTTTTTTTTTTTTTTTTCTGGTTTTACATAAAGATTAGTTGAATTTAGATTCTAGAAGCAAGAACTACGGAGATTAATTCTTTGTGAGGTTTTAGGAATGATTCAAGGGGGCTCCACTACCACGAAAATGGAGGGGCTTAGTTTAAGAATTTTTTTAGTGAACATAACACATTAATGGCATAAAAAAATGTTTCTCATATACAAAATTTTTGTTATTATGCATGATGCGTGATATGAAATTTACGGCGGTAGAGTAATTGATTATCAACTTAGCGTTGCACGAGAATTCAACACACACTCAGGTGAAAAGAATACAACCAATAATAGCACCAGAAGCTTTTGTCGATTGGTGTTGATCTACAGTAGTTTATGGTTATCGACGACGGTGGACAGTGGTCGTCGGTGATCGGTGGGTGTTGACAACTATTGACGGTGGTCGGCGGTGGTTAACGATGATCTGCAGTGGTCGATGACAGTCAACGGTGGTCGACGGTTGCCGGAGGCAATCAACGGCTGCCGGCGGCGATCAACGATGGTAGGGATGGTGTTGGACTTCAGCTCGTTCTCAAAGCTTCAAGTTATCTCTCAAGGCTCAAGCCTCTTCACTTATGTGAGGGGTGGGAGCTCTATTTATAGTGTTATCAGTGCAATTAATGCTAGAATATAAACCACTTTGATCAGACTGTCCAGAGAGCTTCATTCAATTAGACGATGTTTGATGGACATTTGGGTGCCTTACCGATGTTGGAATTGAGTAAAGTTGGGCTCGTTGGATTCGTCTTGCCGAGACGCACAATTTGATTATAAACTAGCGAGATTCGAGATCTGTTTGAGCTTTCATATGTGTCCGAAAATCTTTCAAGAGTGGTTTAACAAATTGATCCGAGCTTGATCAGATTGGACTAGTTTTTATATCTTTGGGCCCGTCTCACTGAGCCGGTTAGTTTGACTATAAGTTTACTAAAAACTAAGTTCCAGATAACTCTTTTCTTGCTCAAAGATTACCTCGAGATTTGAGTCATGCCTCACAATTCTTGTCGGATGATAAAAATTTGTTGGTGGCATATCAATGAAGAAGCGTGTAACACAACGGTAGCGGTTGTGGTCTATACTTCTAGGTAATTATTATAAAATAAATCGTAATTACGTAAGATGAGATAATTACAACACAAGTTGATTTGGTGTATGTTTTGTGAAAATAACTATAATATATGCCATAAAGACATGGTTGCAAGTCATGATACAGAGATATATTTGGAATAAAAAAAAGGCTACAATGCATGCATTGATGTGGAGATTGCTGCAACATAGTTCTTCATAATGCAATTTTTGATGCATTGATGGTTCTAGCATAGGTATTGACATCAAGGGTAGTTTGAGAAGTTGGTCTTGACGAGATAATGGAAGCAATGTAAATCTTCTATAGCCTCGGTGTAGATGTGTGAAAGCTATAACACAATTGAAAATTGTAGCACAGTTTTTTTTTTTTGTTTTTTTTTTGTGATGATGAAAACAACATAGAGCTTATATGATGATTGTTTCACCATAATGAAATCTATATATAAATGAAGTTTGCATTGCAAGTAATGGTTGTGGTTTAAATTCTGATGAGGTAATCGTTGTGGAACATATGGATCACTTGACAGAGAAGTGCATCGTAGGCACACTGAATGTGCATAATGAAGTGGTCAATGTGCTTATAGGGGTCAGTTATCCTTTATACAAATCAATGTTTAAGAGATTAAAACATGTTAGGATGGGGTCTTGAAGGATGTCCTCAGCCAAGGGTGATGATACCTAGAATTTACGACGAGCGAGGAAGTGATCCCTATCTCTCAAAGGGAACTCTTGCTAAACTAGGCATCGTAGCTCAACTCATAAGACATCAACAAGAGCAACAGAGAGGTGGGGCAGTGTCTGGTGAGCTGCACAAGACAGATGAGCGGAACTTACAATATCGAGAAGATTAGGGCCTAGAAGGGGTACGGCTCCATCTCGAGGAGGGGTCTTGGTACGAGTATGTTCGATTGGGGTATTTCCTATTGGCTATTGAACAAGTGGTAAGTAAGCTCTATCTGACTATGTAAGCATTGACTGTCGGGGTCTCATGTAAAAGCTGGAGGATCTCATGTTGGGACTCCTGCATTCTACACAATAGATCCTTCAAAGAGAGATCCAAGGTGCCTTCTCCAGCAGGGTAAAGCCTCCCATGCTGGGAAGATGCGGAGGCCTGACGTCCATGGCTTCGTGACTGTCTCCTAGAATGATGGGTGTTTGAGCGGAATGCTATATTGTTACAAGTGTCGCGCCTGGTGACCATTCAACATGTCTCACAAGTATTTCAACAATGAGATTGCATTTCTCACAGACGATGCTAAATTGATGCAATTTAGAATGTCTATAGCGCTAGAGTGAATGTTTAGTGTCCTTGCATTACATAATAATTTGCCACACTTTCAGGTAACAAAAGGGAAGAAACACAAAAAAATTTACATGAAAATCTCAGAAAACTAAAAACTACAGGGCTAGCCTAGTTGAAATGATCAACTATGAGTTGGTGATTACATGTACAGGTCTTATTCTACAGGAAAATGGTTACATAGTTTCTCGAGTTTTAATGGTCATGCTTAGAAGAACTCATTGCCCTACAATAGGGAATGGTCACATCGGGGAGTGTTGTTGGAGCTTTGATACTTCGTCTTTGAGGATGGCACGATGTTTAGGATGATTCACTGCTCTGTAGAATGCTTCGTGACTCCACGATATCGGTTATTACTTTGCATGGTGCTTCATCGCTCTGTAACGCAAGTCTTGACTCTGTACAGTGCTTCACTGCAATGAGTAGAGAGTGGTTGATGATGGCTAACAAGTGATGGTTGATGGTGGCTAGAGGCTACAAGAGCGGGAGGTAGTCAAAGCTAAGTGCTTTGATCCTTTAATTTTTTATTTAATTAGTATTTTTATAACATGAATTATTCAAATAATATTGACTTGAACATATTTAGATATTGATCGTGGCATAAAATTGATACATTAAAATTATCTTTCACATTAAAAAGTTAAATTTTAATTTATAATTTTGATACTTTGATTCCTTTCTAAAGTTGTTCATCATTGTCATTTAATATTGCATATAAACTAATTGAGTTTGTGTCATGTTACTCCTATATGTTTAGGCCATCATAGACAAACACATTATTCTATGTTACTAGAATCATGACATCCAACATAATAATTCTATGAGGTATAGTAAGTTCATTTTATATGTTGATCGATGGAAATATCCTTTGAAATGATCATATTAGTCTTGGAAAGTTATGCATAAATACTTTGCTACACAAATTTTTAACACCATACCAAACAAGGGAAGTCCTATTTTTGTATTTCAAACATATAAATCACTATTGTTATTGATCACACTATTTAAACTTTGTACATAGAAGAACACAAACTTTAGAGTCATAATCATTAGCTTAATCACCAAACTTTATGATTTCTATAGATATGAACTTGGCACTTTTTTAGGACCTCTTTGCTTCCTAAACTTAAGTGGATATCCCCGCTCCCTTAAAAATTAAGAGGTTAATATCAGGTTCAACCTAAAGTAAAGCTTGAGTCTGGTTATCTTGATGCCCACTTTTACTCGATGTATTAATCAATTTAAACTTACAACTCAACTTTACTCCTTACCTAGGTCTTAGAATTTACTATCCTTCATTACTATTTTTTTTAATCTTAATATACTGTTATTTGCATACTATATATCAGAAATATGACAATACAAATCTCGAGTAGACACCACAAATTTCAAGAAGAAGAAGATCAATAAAGTGCAAGCATCCATCATTGCACAATATGGACTTCATTCCAGACCGACCGAGGACAGGAATACTGCGTGACCTCATTGAAGATAGCTGACGGAAGGAGGCACCTTCACAATAAAATCCTTCCAAAAGAGCCAACTATAAGTCATTCGGTCGGCTATCAATTCCTAATCGATCGAACGGATGCCAGGTAATCAGACCCGACGGTTACGAACAAGAAATGATGCCAAGCGCAGTTACAAACATGAAGAGATGCCAGCAATGGTTAAAGGGTCAAATTATGCATATGTCAGCTATAAATATGAAAATGTGTAATGATTCAAAAATGACTGCAACGTTTCCATTAGATGGGGATAATTGTGTAATTTACAATACCCTTCCTGTGACTTATAAATAGGAGGGTTATCTTCAATAAGGGGGGATTGAACCTTTCCACAAAAACTAAAGTGTTACTCAAGTTTATTCTTCTCCTACTCCCTTTCCTCTAGCTCGGCCGACGCCTTACTGATTGAGCATGATCCACAGAACAATTTGAGATTCAACAAAATCTAACAACTAAACTTTCATTTTTACATAACTATTAACATCGTCTTATTTCTTATGTATTTATATATCTAACATCTAAACTTTCATTGTTATGTTTATAACACTTTGATGATAAAACTAAGCACGAGAAGGTGTCTTTCACATTCAAGAAGTAACTAGTAATGGTATTTTTGCTTTGATATCAAAGATTTGAGAGCTATGCATGTAAGTATGAAAGTTTAGTCATTAGATTTATAAATAAACAAAAGTTGTGAGGTATGCATGTAAACACTTGTAGTGTTAAAAATAACTTGATTTATTTTCAAAAATAAAAAATAGAAAATAAAAAGGACAATTAAAAAAAAACAATTCTCTCCATTCCGCTATATTTTCCTCTTAGTAATTCGAGAAATATTTAGGTACGGAGTACGCTGCGTGCGTACTCCAACGAATAACCTCCCAATAACCTAGTTATTCGGGGTTATTAAGAGGTCACTGGGGTATTAACTCCAATAGTCTCTCAATAACCCCCAATAACATACCAATACACCTACCAATATCTCCAGCAGTTTCGCGCTCATGTTTGGGAAAAATTATTGCGTGCGGACACCGCATGCAAATTTGCGTGCGGTGTCTGATCAGGACCGTCAAAAAATTGGAGTGAGCCCCATGCAAACAATGAAAAAAAAAAGATGTATTTCAATGGTTCCGATCGGACAACGCACGCAAATTTGCGTGCGGTGTCCGTACGCAATATTTTTTCATGTTTGAGGATTATTGTGAGGTTATTGGGGTATTAACCACAATAACACGAGAAAAATTTGCATACGTAAGAGCACGCAGCGCTGCATCCGTCATCCAATAGGAGGCCGCCACGTACGTATAACCTCTATGTAACATACCTGTAACCTAAAAAAATAATAAGGTTACAGGCAAGTTACAAGGAGGTTATAGGAGATAAAACACAAAAATATCCCCCAATACCCTCGGAATAACCTCCATGTAACCTGAATGACGGACGCAGCGCTGCGTACGCTTTACGTACGTAAATTTTTTCTCAATAACACCCACATAACCCTTAAAATTCACAGAATAATCAGAATAAGCACGTAGAAGTGCATGCTGCCCGGTACCTAAATATCTCTCTTGTAATTCACAAATTTATTCACAGCCGCCGGCGCTTGGCATACACGTTTTTCTTTACATATTATGAAAGCAAACATGGGCCAATAGGTGGCATAAATTTGCCCCAAATTGAACAGATAATGCCGCGCTTAGCACATTATCAAGCCATATGGATATCTGCTTCACTTAAAAACTTTTTAAAAAGTAGCAATTCTTAATCATTTGACACCCCAATTGTAATGATATAAAAATAGACAACCCAGCTGTTTATATCACTATCATACACAGTTCCAAAACGAGCCCGTCCATCTTTATCTCTTAGAAAATGACTTTGACACTAACATTTAGGTTTGTTTATGAAGACGGAGAATCTCCTTTGCGTTGCAGTGCATGTCAATATGCAGAACAATTTTCGTTTGGTGAAGAAGTACTTGTTGAACGTTTCGCGCCGTTTTAGATCGCATGTGATCATTTCCGTCATGCTAACAAGATTTTCAAAAGAGTTTCACCGTAACGGCGTAGCTCCTTCAAATAAAACGTTAGTCAACTGGCTATTTTTTAATAATTATCACAATTTTTTGTATGATTTAATGGCTCTTTACTTTATTCTTCTGAATTGTCTTGCTTATTTGTATAAGGTTCTAATTCTGTCATACTCAACGTGTATCAATAACACAAAATTCTACATTTAAATTTATATAATGTTATCACTCTATTTGGCGTTTTATATCGCTTTTATAATTTTATTTTTTAATACGATTGACTTAAGGTAATTGAGTATAGCACATAGCAAAGTATTACTGCACCAAGTGAGTTCTAACCCTTGTAAATTAGGGGGAACTAAAAAATCTATGATCACTTCTAAACAAGTTTTAATACTAGTCGGTACTTCCTCATATAAATCATTAACAACACCTTTCTATCATCACAGACACTAAGTCTATTCTTGACAGTCTTCTAATGATCTTCAATAGAAATAGCGTAAAGCTCCCTCTCCATTAAATATCCTAGCACAAAAATTTCTTTAATAGTAGATCACTCAAGTTTAAAAAAAAAATGGTTATCTAAAAATAATTATTTTTTATCTAATAAAGTTTTCAACAAAACATGCTTACTTTTATTGTTTGAGTCATAAATTTAATTCTTTTGTAATTATTCAAACTCACAATTGGCCCAGTCCAGGTCTAACCTAACCCAAGCCATAAGCCTAACATAGGTTCATTTCAACCATGACCCAACCCAACTTAGACCTAACGCAACCCAGGTCTAACGTAAACCAAACCCTAAACCTAACCCAGGTCTGACCCAACCCAGACCTGACTTAACTTAGACCTAACCCAGCCTAACTCTAACCTAATCTAAACCCTAAACCTAACCTAGGTCTGACCCAACCCAAACCCGACCCAACTTATACATGACCCAACATAGATCTAACATAACCCAAACCCCAAATCTAACCCAGGTCTGATCCAGCTTAGACCAGACCCAACCTAGGTCTAGCCTAGCCCAAACTAAACCCCAACCTAACACAGGTCTAACCCAACCAGACTTGAGCCAACTTAGCTCTAACCTAACCCAAACCTTAAACCTAACCCAATTCTGGCCCAACCCAGACTGACCCAACTTAGACCTGACCCAACCCAACTCTAACCTAACTGAAACCCTAAATCTAACCCAGGTCTGACCAACCTAGACCTGTCACAACTTAGAGCTGACCCAACCTAGTTCTAACCTAATCTATACCCTAAACCTAACTAAGGTCTAACCCAACTTAGACCTGACCCAACCCAGGTCTAAACTAAGCCAAACTCTAAACCTAACACAGGTCTGACCCAACCTAAGACCAACCTAACCAAAACCCTAAACCTAACCTAGAACTGACCCAACTTAGGCCTGACCAAACGTAATTCTAACCTAATCCAAACCTTAAACCTAACATAGATCAATCTGAATTAAATTCAACTTAACTCAGTTCAACCCAACTTAGCCTAGGTCAACCGAAATCAAACCTAGCTTAACTCGAGTTCACTAATCTTAACCCAGGTCAACCTAATTAAACCCAAGTCAACCCAAATCAACCAAAACTTAACTCGAGTCGATCCTAATCAACCCAAGCCAAGCCCATTCCAGGCCTGAACCAGTAGACTCATATCAGACCTTAAGCTTAATCATGAGCTAACCTAAGCTTAACCCTAGCCCAAGTCTAATATAAGGATAAATATATGTGTTATTTTATGTGTGTTATTTCATTTTTCATTTCATATATTAGTCCACGTTAAAAAAAAAAAAAAAACAAATAAATACATAAAACAAAAACAAGGATGAAAAACTTCTTGATTTTCTCCATAAACAACAAATACCAAAACTTAAGCATAACAAACTCAAAAAATAAAAAAAATGATTTCTCAACATGACTAACAAACATAGGAATTGTTACAAGACATAAATTAAAATATTGAACTTTAAAGAAACATCTAAAACATGCCAAGTTAAATACTGAGAACAAAACCTATGTAGATCTGCATGGACCTTACTTTAGCTAACATAGATACCAAACTGAGAGCTATAGTCTTTCCCCAGGTTAGTCTAAGTATAGAAGTCTTTGTTAGTTTAATAGGTACCCTTGTTCATGCTAAGAACCAGGACACACCAAGCAACAAACCTACCCCCTGGACTAGAAAGAATACCCTAGAATGAAGTAACCCATGGTTACTGATAAATGTATTTCAGACCACTTCGAGGCTACGAACCCTCCACGCTATGAAATTTAAGGGGATTCTTGGTTATGAGGTCATCAAATTTGATGGATAACAACGTTTTCTGGATGCTAGAAAGCCATCAACATCTTGATTGGGAATATTATTTCCAAAGTCTAGGTTAGTCTGCCCTTAGAATTACATGTAGAGTTCAGGGTTTCTTTTCTCATCTAGAAATCTTTCTATACTTAACTTTATCATTAGCTTAGGGTTTCCAACCATTTATTTCAGTCAAATTCAATGTCTCTAATTTATCTTTTGACTTCACTTGGTCAGTTCAAAATTATCATTTGTCCCTTTCAAACCTTTCATTTGACACTCTCCAAACTTCATCCTACATGTTGTTTGGGCTTTCCCACGTCATGTTGTCTGTAAGCCAATCCCTTTGAAATTAATTCTGCCAATTTGGGCCATCCACTTACTTTCAATCACTCAATTACGAAAGTCCAATATCTGACATTTTGACTCATTACATTAATTGAGAGTTTTCTATCTGGATCATGGCTTTAAAAATGTAATTAACTATGAGAGTTTGCCCTTGTAGGGAATAAGATCTCATAATTAAAATAAATCTTATCTTACACCCTAATGTAAGGGAAAGAAACTCTGGTTCCTTAGATTAATGAAGATTTTCATCATCCAGATGACCATGCCCATTCCCGAGGTAATATTTTCTTCCTCTGGGAAAAAATATTAGTCTTTGAAATTTCATACCCGATCATCTACATAGAAGTCTTCCAAAAATTTATATGGTGCCTGGCGACATAAAAAAATCGTCCCCCAACCACATGGGAAAATTGAATAAAGAACATTAACCTAAGATATAAAACTATCGGACGTCAAAGTGTTTGAGGTTTTATTTAATTTATGTGTATATATAAAAATTGGAAAAATATCATTTTAATTTTAAAATATGAAATCAAATTAATCTTATATATGCAATAGTTTAAATAATCAAGCATTACAACATCACAAGTCATGTATCTATCCCGAAGAATGGATACATTGCTTGTCGATGTGGCTTGATCAAATAAACTAAAGAATCCATGATATCAGTTTGGTCTGCCAACCATTTATGTTGACCGAAAACTTCCCCTACCTAATATGAAGAAACTAGATAGGGTTTATATTAATATGGGGTCTTAAAGTTTCCTATAAGGGCATGCTCATATAGTTAATTACATCTTAAATAACCGAATTCACTTATGAAAATACTTCAGATAGATCATGAAATATTATTTTCATGACTTCCAAAAGATTAGATCTTCAAGGTAATGTGGTAATAAGAAATCCAATAGGTGAGTGACTCAAGTTTGGAACAATTATTATTATAAGAATCCAAAGGAAAAGGGAACTAGGGGAAAACATAGCTCCAAGAAGAATCTTGGTGATTTCCCAAACTATCCTATTGTTTGGCTTCAATTTGAGAAAATTATTTAATGTTTCATCCTGCCAATTTTATTATTTCTAGCTTATATTCACTTGATATCGATCATGTGAACAGCCTGAAAGATACGAGGATTTATGTCATATCCGATAACAACCTCAGAATCCTAAGATGAATTTAGAGCTTATATTGCACGAGGTGCTAAGGCCTAAAGGGATAAAGTGAGGGTTCATGTTGCACTAGGAAAACTATCTTGAAATCCTATGGCTTGTTGTTTATTTATGAGAAGGAATTTTGTTGTTGATGATGGTCATGCTGCGCACTATGTATGTTCCAAGCTCCTCGTTGCAGTAGGTTTAGTTTTACAAGTGTAAACTTAAAGAGAGGAGAGAAGTATCATATTTTGGAAATATTTAAATTGTGGTGTCTTAATGACTTATTAGGGGGGAATTTAAGTTGATTATAATAACACCGGTTAGGATCTTATGGTTCCCTCGTTTCGACACCACTAATTTCTTCGGATTCACTTAGTCTAAATGAATTTATCAAATTCAACTAAATGAATTTAGTACTTTCATTCAGACCGTGGGAAATCTCCTTAACAGCCGTAGGTTGTCTCCTCTTAGGGATTCTCGATCATCCAATTGAGACGTTTTAATTTAATTGCAATTGTGATTTTTTCTTATTTGTGATTAAATTTTGAGTTGTCTTATATTTTACATTTTTGTGGCGGTGAATTTAATTTTTGTTTTCTTTTTAGTTTGGTGGCTATCATAAAAGTTTCAGTTTTGACATGCAAGTTTTAAACACAGGAAAATGCAGTAAAGTAATGGAGGAAAAGAAGATGTTGTAAACTGTAAAAGCATACCAGTCTGCTTCTTGCACTCCAGCCAAAAGAATAGCCTTTGCATTGTATATATATAATTTTGTAGGGAATTTAAAATTGCATGTCAGAAAACATGAAAAACAGTTTTAAAATGAAGTATCTGCCAAATCCCATGTCATAACTTGGTGAGTTCCTATTTGTTTATTTATGAGGATGATTTTTCTTAAGCAAAGCATAATGGGTTCAGTTGTCCTCTAAGATATCTAAAAGATCATGAAGGGCCCCGAGAAATACCCTAGACATTTCACAACCTCTTGAATCGTCTCGAGTTCTTTTGAACATATTATACTTGCTAAATAATTCATCCATAATATACCCTTCTGCTTAATGAATCTTGATGTTTTAATTATCCCTTTAAGTGGGGTAATCATCACTTGATATTTCATTTATAAATTATGTAGGTGAAGGCCCTTAGGGGCAAATTGATTTAATTACGAGATTTAGCCAATCAATTTAGAGTTGGGCTTTTAGTGTTCCAAAAGTGTTTAATGTTGATTATACTTCATTTTCTAAACCTCATCAGCCCAAACTAGATTAAGCTTAGTTCACTACTGAGCCCTTAAGTTTAGAATTTTTAGGGATATAAGGTAAGTGATCTTAATCCTTATCGAAAACATTGAATTATATTTTCATCATTAATTAGGGGATTCTGAATTGATGAATTATTATCTTCGAAAATTAAACTCTTTACCTTAGAATCATTTAATTTTAATTATCTTATAAATTTCCTTAATTTAAGAAATTACAAATTTATCCTTAATGTGGAGAAATGTGAGATTGATTTCTAAGTTCCTTGTATTTCAATCATCTAGATATATCAATTATGATCATTTGTTTTCCATTTCCCTTTGATTAGGCCTAATTATTTAATTAAGACTTAAATTCCATAATTATAATTTTGCCCCTAAGGCCTATCACTTCATAATTTATTAAATTCAATTCAAATGAGCTTGAAATTTTTATGTTATCCTACTCATGGGTTAATTAAAACACCAGAGAAGAAAAAGTGATTTCTTTGATTTTAATTTAATTTTTATAATTATTTTAGGGAAAAAATGGGGACTTTCAGAATAAATTCAATAACTTAGCCTAATGTAAGATTATATGTCCTTAAGAAAATTATTGGAGATTAACCTAGGTCAGAGAACCACTTGGACAAATTTGCATGATTTTTGTATTTTTAAATTGATTATTAGAAATATTTGTTTGTTTTGAGTATTAATTAGATATAAAATAATCAATTTTTGGTAGAAATTTATAGCCTAAGTTTGATTTTTTGTATTTAATTGATTACAATAAAAGATAATTCAAACGACCACAAATTTATTTCCACATTATTCTTCTCTGTTCACTGAGCATGAGGGGATTTTTTTTTAATTTTTGTGATTTTTATACACCAAGTTATGGATTTTCTAAGTTATACTGAATTAAATAAATCCAGAACCCTAATTTTCCATTTATCCACCGCGGCGCCACGCAATCCTCGGCAGCTCCGAAGTGCTACACGGCGCTCCGCCATTCGACCCCGTCATCCAAGTGGGTGCTAACTCGGCCCACACTTTATGCATCAATCTCCCGACCGGCGCAATCAAAGCCATCCTCTGAATACACGTGCGATCCAACGTCACTCATTCATCATCCACAACTGGTTCATCTCGAGAGCCTTCCACATTCTAGCCTTAAGAACTCGAGCTAAACTTAACCAAATTACCTCGGGTTTGTTTCTATAGACTTACCTGACCTAGACGAATCTATCTATATGGATTATATGGTATAAAATACAATATAGATGCATGGAAAATCAAAATAAGCTCGGGAGGGGAGGTCTCAATCAGATGGGTTCCACAAGTTTGTTGTGACCTTACGCAGCTCCTGTAAGCACCAGTTTGAGCTCTCCATAGGTCTGCACTAGAACTCGATCAGGTGGAGACTTTGGGTCTGAGAGAAGTCTCGGTTGGAGAGACTCTATGATGGGGCTTCTGTCAGGGATCTCCTTCACGTGGTGAGGGGATGGTGAGGAGCAAATCAATTTAAGGTTTTAGGCAATGTGGAGGTGTGGTGGAGTTTTTCCTGTTTTCGGCTGAAATTTTGGCGGGCAAATAGGCTCTGGACAGTTGAGATTAGGGATGGAGAACAGTGGGACTACACTTAAGGTAGTTCAGAATAGTTCTGGAAGGATTTTGGCAGGGCTTCGCCAAGGTTCAGTGCATCCTCCCCTTTTGGTCGTGAAGAGCTCAATTTATAACTATGACAAATGGGTGGAGCTCAGGGCTTGCTGAGGGGTGCCTTAGCTTGCTGAGATGGGTAGATGTACGACGCAATCGACCAATGAGGATGAGCCAGCTTTGGTGGGTTAATTTGAGTTCAATTTTTGAGAAGAGGCTCTCGGTTTGAGCTCCTCCTGTGACCAGGCCGGTCTGCCAGGCCTGACCTGGTAGTCAGGTGAGCGAGTGGGGAAGCTTAAATGTGATTAATTAGTTTGGGGATGTCTTGGGGTGAAGCAATATATGGTTTAGCCATAAATGAGAGTAGATCCCTGACCCGACCCGCAATTACGCAGTAAATTAACTTCCAAAATATGATAAAAAACTTGAACAGATTTATAAATAGCGGCTAGTTTGCAAAATCTTAAATGATATAAAAATTAGAAAATATTTTACACACTAGGGGTACTACGCAAGTATACGTATCGTTTCAAGTAATATAGAGTTTTCTTTAAAAATCCCAGTATCGATCCCACGAGGAAGTGAAGTAAGAAGTCTTTAGTCAAATTCTAGTCTACTACTAATAGTCCTTAGTTCGGAATGTCGATTAAAATTGTGTTTTATCTAACAACTTTTCCTAAATGCAAGTGTTAAATGTAAAGATAGTAACTATATCTAAATGCAAATAATAATTCTAAAGATAACCCTTTTTAGATGAGTTGGTTTGGAGAATTTTGAGATAATAAGAACTACTATTCTTATGCAATGAAATAGATAATGCATAGGAATGAGATGCATTTAATATTGTATGTGCCAAATAGGAGCATTCCTATTCTTTACCCTTAAGTCCAGGCATAAAGAACATTGACTAATCCTATGCTTGGTTACTGAATCTGCGGCTAGGCTGGGAGGATACCGGCTCTCACTTTGGAGCTCCCACGTTCCCCTCGCCTGAGGGCTAACAATCTACACTTCAACACCCAAACGATAGGACCGAATTGAGGATTTTAGCATGTCACTCTAAAATCTCCAAATCTACTCCCGATAATTATATTTTCCTATTTATTTGCATTCATTCCCCATGAACTTCACCATCCATGGAATTTGAATGTGGTTTCACTTTGTTGAGAATTACACCGCCCTTTCGGGTCAATACAATTACAACGAATTTTAACACTACAATGGGTCCTTATTGCAATGTAAATGAAGTGCAAGTAAAAATCATCACATTTATAATTAAATTCACTTCTACCATGCATCATAAAATCCTAAACATGATTTCTACTCATTACAAAAGAAAAGTTAAAGGAAAATAATGGCATAATCTTCTCATGCCGCTATTTCCAAAGAAGAAGAATAAGTAAGAGAGATACATCACAAAGCACGAAGAAAACATAAAAGAAACTTCATTTAACAAAAGCAAATCCACTAAATAAATGTTTACAAATTTATAAGATAATGAAGAACAATACTTAGCTTTTTCCCCTTGAAAGAAAGACGAAGATCTCTCCCATAAAGTCTCCCGACGATCCATGCAATGCTAGCGAAATCCCTTACAAATTCTCTCAAAATCTCCTCTCCAATCTCTCCAAAAGGGTAGAAATCTACATTTCTACTCCTAATCTAAGAATCCTAAACAATCCTCTCTTTTTTTCCACTTTTTCTCCTATCAAATTCCTCTATTGTTTTTTTTTAACATATATTCATCATTTTAAAGAGTATGGACGAAGTTTGAAGAGTTTCCTTAAGCACCCCTTCGAAAAAACGTCCAAATACGTCGAATATTGGCCCAAAACTGCCAAATGTCGGTTCATGGTCGTCCGGGCTGCTGTCGGCGGGTTCGAGCTCACTGTCGGCGAGCTTTTTGGCCATTTTTCGGTGGTCTCGGGAAAATCTCACTGTCGGCGAGCAGGCTGCTGAGCGGCTCCACCGTTTCGCTCCGTTTGGCTCCGTTTTAGCTCCGTTTCACCCCATTTCAGTTGCGTTGCGTTCGTAACAGATAGCCCTACAAAATAAGCATAAAAACAACCTTTCTTTAAAGTGTAATCTCATTCAAAAATATGCAAGAAGTGTAAAAGTGATTAAACATTAAAAGACTTATCGAAAGGTGTCAGGGCAGAATTTCATTTCTTGCTCGTTTTTGCTCTAAATTGCACCGTTTTTGCTTCCTTTTGCTCCAATCACCATTTCTTGTACCTAAAGCCAATAAACATATAAAATACCTTCCTTCAAAGTTTAATATTATCAAAAAAAGTAAAATGATATAGCAAAAAGCGTATATATTTTAGGCCTGTCAAAATCCCTCAAACTTAACTGTTACTTGTCCTCAAGTAACACTTTTACTACATAAAAATATAACTTAAGGCAATGTACTTTTCACCTGTAAGACACTAAAATTTTTTATTTAAAAGAATATATTGGTTAGACTTTTAGAAAGAAATTCGAGTAACTCGGAGTTAACACTACTGAAGTATAAGAATATTCAACGAATCAAGTCTAAGGGTTCTAATCTTCTATCTATTTCAAGATAAATCATAATTTGTCACATTAAGAGTGCCTTGAAAGATTATGTGAAAAAGGAGTTCATGCAAACTTCATCGGAATGTAGGCCAATACTTTAAAAATAAATTCAGAAATGAAATCAAGTTCTCTCTTTAGGGTGACTCAAGTGAAGCCAATTTTTGATTAGACATCTCCTCAAGCTTCTCCTCATAAATATTTTTCTTTCCTCTCTTTTTTTTTTTCTTTTCTTTCGGGATCATTTTCAATCCTCCTTTTTTTTCACTCTTTTTTCTTTTTCTCTCTTTTTTTTTAATGAGGATTACTATATCTGGAGAGCCTGTAATGATTTTGAACTTCACTCTCCTCTTTCTAAAGTTCAAACTTGAAACACATCCTTACTTTATAATTAGGTATGAGCTTTATTATTCATCATAAAGTCACAATCTCTTCTTAACACACAATACTTTAAGTCTCTTAATATTTCAAAAATACGAGTTTTCTTTACTTTAAATAGTTAAGCTATAATCAAATTCTTTCATACCAAATATCTTACCCTTATAAAATTAACCTTTATTACTAAAAACTTTCATCCAATCCTTCCATAATATTCAACTAAAATAAAAAGTTTTAGTTATCTCAAGCGAGGTTCAATTGCCGAAGTTATGCTAATAATTTTTGAAAATATAATAATTGAGAACAAATAAGAGTTAATATTTTTCTTCCCCCCAAAATTAAATTTTAAAATATTTTGCAACTAATTCCATAAAACGTTGTAGGAAGAAAAAGTAAAGGTTGAATATACTTACTATTACAACATCCTATCAAATTCATATACATGCATAATCAGGATAGAAAGACTGTAGGAGAAAGTAAAGCTAACCTAAAACATGCTTGTAATAAAATTACACTAAAAGGAAGTATTTTCACATTAAAATTTTATTATTCTTCCTACCCCCAAACTTAATTTTTAACATATATAGCATTCAGTACAAAAAATATAAGCAGGAAGAAAACAATTTAGAAATTCTATCTACCACAAATGTCTATCAAAATCATTTGCAAGTATTCATTAGGATAGAACAATATGCAACAGAAAGTAAATCTAAACTAATCATGCCAGAATGAAATTAACTAAACCAAAGTCTAACTAGCATAGCAAGTATCAGCATGGGAATATAAAAATGTTCTTCAAGACCAAAATAAAGTTGTAACACAAACTTAAACACACATAAGATAAATGAGGTTAATTCATCCTTTAACTCATCACATCTTACTAACTTACCTCCAATTTCTAACGGAATTACTACACTAGTAAATTAGGTACTTTCAAATGATTTTATAGATTTTAATCCCAAAGATAAGATTATCCCTAATAAATTGGTTTCCGGACACCAATCTCGGGCATCATCTAATCCTTATAATTAAGCACCTCTAACAGTTATAAAGAAAATAGTGTGAGATCATCCTAATGTTATTCATCAAATAGGTTCGCGACTCCTACCAAATGAAAATAAAATTGCAGAAAGGAAGTAACAAATTAAGATGGAACTATTAATGTTTGAAATTCATGATTTCTCTTGTAAAACTCAAGTACGGGTGAGACCCAAGTCACAGTGGACTCGTTAATCCAACTACTACAAGAGATCAAGTCTAGCCATAATAAGAAGTTAAGGAATCAACTCCCTCATGGCACACAAAAATCAAATAAAACAACAAACAATCCAAACATCTATCAACAACAATCAAATTGATCAATCCTCTATAAAGCAAATACAATAGATCACTAACAATCATGACTCTCAAGCACACTAAATCAAAGCACACTGATAACTATGGGTTGTCTCCCATAAAGCGCTTGGTTTAACGTCATTAGCCTGACAAATGATTCCACCTGGATCAAAATTCCAATTAAGTAATCCTTGATCAATCACCCAATCATTTTCAGATCCAGGGATTCCTTTAAAATCCTCAAATTGTAATTTTTCATTTAGCCCTTCATTTTCAGTTGGATGTATATCATAATTACTCATATTTCTTTCTAGATCCAATATTCTTCTATTGATTTTTTGAAATTGCGTATTAATATCATCTTTGAAATTTATAAGAAATGGATCTTTATAAGATACTTCAATATCTCCCAAATTTTGGATCAGATTCTCTTTAGATAATTCAGATTCAGGATCAAATTCTTCTATGTCATTCTTATGATTCAGGTGATCTTCCAATTCTTCCCCTTTATAATTATTAAATGATGGAGGATCTATCTTAGTTGAGGAAATAGGTTTTTCTAATTCCCTAGGAATTTCTTCCAATTGTCTTCCAATATCCTTATCCTTTTTTCTCGACTCAAAGTTCTTTTGAAATTTATCCTCAAATTCTCTTCGAAGTCTTAGTTCAATAATTTTATATTGTTCATCATTCAATTCAGGTTTTTTTTGTGATTGAGTCGTATCGAAAGATATAAAGACTGGTTGTGTAGATGAATTCCCTAAATAGATAGGCTTTAAAATTGTATGGGGTACATCCATCTTAAGTTCATGGAATTTTTCAACAGATGGAATTAAAGATTTATTATTTTTTGTAGCGTCCATCATTTCACACCTCTCCTGAACATACATACAGTCTTTTTTAAGTAATGTTTTCGAATCATCATGAAAATCTATTTCAATCTCATCTTTTAACTTACTCTCAAATCTTTCTTGGAAATTGTCTTTACTTAGATAATCAATTTCATCCATCCAAAAACAATCATCACCTTTTCTCTTAGCTGGATATTTCATAGCCTCTAATACATCAAAAGTTACTTCTTGGTCATTAATATTCATAGTCAACTCTCCTTTTTGCACATCTATCATAGCTTGTCCAGTAATAAGGAAAGGTCTCCCTAAAATAATTAGAATTTCTTTATCTTCCTCCATATCTAATACAATAAAGTCCAAAGGAAAGATAAATTTATCCACTTTAACAAGCACATCTTCTATAACTCCTTTTGGATAAATGATAGATCGATCGGCTAACAGAAGGGTTACAGTAGTGGGAGAAATATCGATTAAACCTAACCTTCTAAATATAGATAGAGGCATCACATTAATGCTCACTCCTAAATCACATAAAGCTTTTCCACATAATTTTTCTCCAATTGCACAAGGAATTGTAAAGCTACAATAATCTTTAAGTTTCCGAGAAAATTTTTTCTGAAGTATAGCGCTACACTCCTCACTTATTGAAACTGTCTCGTAATCCCCAAATTTCCTTTTCTTGTTTAATATATCATTTTTAAACTTTGCATAACTTGGCAACTGTTCCAAAGCTTCAGTGAAAGAAATATTTATCGTTAACTTCTTAAGTACTTTCATGAACTTTGAAATTTTTTTATCCAACTTATGCTGTCTAAGTCTTTGAGGAAATGGAGGTGGTGGTTTTTCCAAACTGATTTTAGTTGGAGATATTAATTTTTCCAGATCCTTAGAAACATGTTCTTCAGGTCTTTTAGTTTTCTTTGTTTCTCTCACAACATCTTTCTCTTTTCTAACCACATCCTCTATCTCTCTTCCACCTTTTAATTGGACAGCTTCTATTTGTTCATTAGTGTTCTTTTTAGGGTTGATCTCATTATTGCTAGGAAGTGTTCCTTGGTGTCTATTGCTAAGTGAATTAGCAATTTGTCCCAATTAATTCTCCATGTTTCTAATCGCAGTATTTTGACTTTGCAACTTGTTTCCCATTTACAATACCACTTCTTCCATAGACATTTTCTTATCCTCAAATTGTTGATCATTGTTAGAGTCTAGTGGATATGAAGGTCTATACTTTGTGTTCCCCTGATTATTCCAACTTCCATTATGATTTGCATGATTATTTTTCCATTTTAGGTTTCCACCATTAGTAGTATGATTCCAGTTAAATTTAGGATGGTTCTCCCAATCTGGGTTGTAAAAGTTAGAGTACGGTTTATTTATGGTATTTAAAGTCTCATATAATAATTTAGAATCAATCAAATGCCCTAATGAACTTTCCTCACTTACAGGAGTAAATTGAGGTTGGTTTATTCCAAATTAGTCCAACTTCCTTGATATTGCAGCAACTTGAGATGCAAGAATTGTAATCACATCAGTATCATGAACACTGGCTACATAATTATGATTTACCCTTGTAGAGAGCCATTGAAATTCATTTGTTGCCATTTCTTCGATTAATGCATACGCTTCATCAAATGATTTTGACATTAATGATCCACCAGTGGCAGCATCAATCATAGAGCTAAGGGATCCTACTAACCCATTATAAAAAGTTTGGATGATTAACCAATCGGGCGAGCATGGTGTGGACACTTTCTCGGGAGTTCCTTAAATCTTTCCCGGGCTTCGTATATTGATTCCTCTTCATATTGACAAAATGAGATAATATCGTTTCTAAGTTTAGTAGTCCTTGAAGGTGAAAAATACTTAGCTAGGAATTTCTGAGTTAAATCCTCCCAATTTTTAATAGAACCAGGTGCTAATGAGTATAACCACATTTTAGCCTTATCCCTTAGTGAGAAAGGAAAAAGCCTTAGTCTAACAGCATCTTCTGACATACCGTTATAACGAAATGTAGCACAAAGTTCTAAAAAATTTGATAAATGTAAATAGGAATCCTCCAAAGGAGTTCCCCTAAACTGATTTTTCTGCACCAGTTGGATAATCTCAGGATTTATTTCAAATGAGTCAGCTTCTACGACAGAGTTTTGTATACTTGAGTGAATTTCATCTGTCGTAGGATTTACGTAATCCCTCAATGAAGTATGATGATTTTCTAAGTTATTATCTTGAAAGTTTTCCATCTCCATTTCTAGTTTTTCGAGTCCTTTCTGTATTTTTATTTTTTTATTTTTTTCTAACTCGGGATCATAAGACACAAGTCCTGCAGATCCTTTGTTTCGCATACGTAACACAACAAACAATACATTAACAATTAAATAAATTAAATGAAAAATATATTCAACACAACAAAATATTTTCACGAACACCATATTTTTCACACAAACAGTTTTTTCACAACACTTTTTCATACAACAAAACACTTTCCACACAAAATAGTTTTTACGACACTACAGTTTCCTATGCTTGGTTACTGAATCTGTGGCTAGGCTGGGAGGATACCGGCTCTCACTTCGGAGCTCCCACGTTCCCCTCGCCTGAGGGCTAACAATCTACACTTCGAGCACTCAAACGATAGGACCGAATTGAGGATTTTAACTCGTCACTCTAAAATCTCTAATTCTACGTCCGATAATTATATTTCCCTATTTATTTGCATTCAATCCCCATGAACTTCACCATCCATGGAATTTGAATGTGGTTTCACTTTGTTGAGAATTACACCGCCTTTTCGGGTCAATACAATTACAACGAATTTTAACATTACAATGGACTCTTATTGCAATGTAAATGAAGTGCAAGTAAAAACCATCACATTTATAATTAAATTCACTTCTACCATGCATCACAAAATCCTAAACATGATTTCTACTCATTACAAAAGAAAAGTAAAAGGAAAATAATGACATAATCTTCTCATGCCGCTATTTCCAAAGAAGAAGAATAAGTAAGAGAGTTACATCACAAAGCACGAAGAAAACATAAAGGAAACTTCATTTAACAAAAGCAAATCCACTAAATAAATATTTACAAAATTATAAGATAATGAAGAACAATACTTAGCTTTTTCCCCTTGAAAGAAAGACGAAGATCTCTCCCATAAAGTCTCCCGGCGATCCATGCAATGCTAGCGAAATCCCTTACAAATTCTCTCAAAATCTCCTCTCCAATCTCTCCAAAAGGGTAGAAATCTACATTTCTACTCTTAATCTAAGAATCCTAAACATTCCTCTCTTTTTTTTCACTTTTTCTCCTCTCAAATTCCTCTATTATTTTTTTTTCTAACATATATTCGTCATTTTAAAGAGTATGGACGAAGTTTGAAGATTTTCCTTAAGCACCCCTTCGAAAAAGCGTCCAAATACGTCGAATATTGGCCCAAAACCGCCAAATGTCGGTTCATAGTCGTCCGGGCCACTGTCGGCGGGTTCGAGCTCGCTGTCGGCGAGCTTTTCGGCCATTTTTCGGTGGTCTCGGGAAAATCTCGCCGACGGCGAGATCGTCGGCGAGCAGGCTGCTGCGCGGGTCCACCATTTCACTCCGTTTGGCTCCGTTTTAGCTCCGTTTCGCCCCATTTCAGTTGCGTTGCGTTCGTAACAGATAGCCCTACAAAATAAGCATAAAAATAACCTTTCTTTAAAGTGTAATCTCATTAAAAAATATGCAAGAAGTGTAAAAGAGATTAAACATAAAAAGACTTATCGAAAGGTGTCAGGGCAGAATTTCATTTCTTGCTCGTTTTTGCTCCAAATTGCACCGTTTTTGCTTCCTTTTGCTCCAATTACCATTTCTTGTACCTAAAGCCAATAAAAATACAAAATATTTTCCTTCAAAGTGTAATATCATAAAAAATAAGTAAAATGATATAGCAAAAAGCGTATATATTTTAGGGGTGTCAATCCCATAAATTAAGGGGCCTTTGGTCCATGACCCATGTAGGTTGGGCTAAGTGGATTTAGGGTGTTTCATAGGGTCCACTTGAAGGCTGTAGGAGGCTTGGCTTAGTCAATTTGGCTAGGCTTGGGTGACATTTGGGATTTGGCTCAATTTGGGTCATTTTGGGTTCTCGCTCGGTTAGATTAGGTTTACGCTTGGGTTGGGATCAAATGATTGTTCAAAATGACGTGTATGATTTTCATGAAAAGTTTAGAAAAGGATTGGACTGGGTTTGAATTATTTTGTATGGTCAAATTGGTGGAATTTGAACATTTTGAGCATTTTAGGCATGTTGGGTTAGACTTGGGTTTGGGTTAGACTAGAGTTTGGCTAGGGATCAATTGATGGTTCAATTTGATGTGGTGATTCTCATGAAGTGTTTTGGGTAGAAATTGAGTGGAAATTCAATTTGGTGGCATTTGGGCATATGGCACATTTGGGACAAATTTGGGGATTTTAGAATGGGTTGGGTTTGGGTAAGGTTTGGGCTCAAATTAAGGTCAATTATTGGATCAATATGGTTCAAGGGAATCTTAGGAAGGGTTTAGAATTCAAAATTGGGGATATTGACTTGTCTATGAGGTTCAATTTTAGGGAATTTGATCATATGGTCACAATTGAGGCTTTTGGATTGGGCTAGAAATTGAGTTTGAAATTGGGTCAAAATGGGTTTGAATTTGGTTTGAATTGGGTTTATACATGGTCAGTTAGAGTTTAGGATTGAATTGAAGAAGATTGGGGTCAATTGGGTGGACATTGGAGGTGATTTGGGTGTTTTGGGCCTTAAGGGGCAATTTGGGGCTTTTGGTCAAAAATAGAGTTTAGGGGTAATTTGACAATTTGGAGAAAGTTTAAGGTTAGGATTTTTGGTAAGATTAGGGTTAATCAAAGGATGCGAACCCTCTTAAGCCATGGACCAAGGGAAATCCCACTTTGGATCCTTCATGTGTTGGTTCTAGGCAAACCCTAGCCTAAAGCCAAGAGCTTGGGGAACCACTCACATTTTCCAAAAGAGTAGGGGATCAAGTATATATATGCTTAGCTTAGGTTCGTGCGTGTAAGTGTAGTGTACGTGTGAGTTTATTTGTGAGCCTAACCTAGACCAGACCACCCAGGGTGAATCCTAAGGCTTGATCATCCTATAAGGAACTCCTCTTGAGTTTTCTTATGCTTAGTCTCATCCCCTTAAGTGTTAAGATGTTAAACTTAAGCATATGAAACTCCAAGTGAAGCAAAGAAGCATTTTGAATTTCTAAGGGGGGATCACTAGTCTTCTAAGATAGTCACATGGAAAGTCCTATGGCTGGACCCTAGGCTACCTAAAGAAATACTAGACCTCAACGGAAGTGAAGTAAAAAAAAATTGAATCTGAAAACTTAGAAGATAATTTTGAATTATCACACTAACTGTCAAATAGAAAATAAAACCCTAAACTTAAAAGAATTTATAATTTACACGATGACTAACAAATTGGGGATCAAACAAACCATGAGTTAATTTCTAAACCCTAAAAATAATTAAAATTTGCAAACTCTAAATTTTTACAACCACCTCCAAGGTAGATTCAACCTATAAACTTTAGGGTTAACCAATATAGAAGTGAAACTAAGGATTGAATATTCCTAGAGTAGTCCAGTCTAGAACCCTAGGATAATTTACAAGGTACCCAATTTGACCTCATTTTCAGTCACATAGGACTTGTACGAACATTTTCCTTGGTCCACTTCAGTTGTATTGGCCAAAGCTGCACTTTCCCTTTTTTTTGGCCTAGCGTGATAATTCTGGCTTAGGCGTGACCACGCCTAGATTTATCTCGGCGTGGTCACACCTAGCTTAGGTGTGATAATGCCTGAAATTTTCTCGGCATGGTCACGCTAGCCTTAGGGGTGACCACGCCCAAATATATATTTAAGTGGCCACTCTATGTGGTAACTCCGCTTGATACGCCAGCAATCTATGCCATATGTCTATGGAACAGACCTTGAACATTACCGTCATTTCACTAGCGGTGATCTATGGCTTATAAACGGTCTGATTCATCTTTGCCATCAATGCGCCACCTAATAAAATTTCAATGAATCCTCTGCTGCCACCTTCGTGAAGCGCTGAAAATTACTCAAAGTAACTCGACCACACAACACAAGCAAACCTATCAAGTAATAATGCAGTTAAAGAGTATCGTGTATCAATCCCACAATAAAATGTTAAGAAATATTTTAGAGGGTGAATATCTAGTTACTAAACTTCTGAACCTTGTATAGCACGATCATAAATATGAGATTATTTCCTAAAATCTTACTTAAAAGCAAAGCAAAAAATAATGTGTTTGAAAAATATGGAATAAAACGACAAATAAATTTTATTGTTCTTCAAGGTATGTGTGGCTCGTGCCCATATGATTTAGGTAATGTGGTGACTCATGAATTTCTTATACTTTACCCAACGTGATTGTTGTCAACATGGGTAGAAAGTTCTTATATCTAGATAAAAAAATACTAAAATCTATGAATTTGAGGCTTTCTCAATCCCCATGACATTACACGGATTTGTTCTGATAACCTTTATAGGTTGCAAAACCCGGATAAAAAATGTCTATTATTATTCAAATTTTGTTGTTAACTATTTTGTTCCTTTGCACAATCGGTAGTAGTCGCAGATCACAAAATATGTTATTATCCTAATTGATCATATCAGGATTAAATGAAACTTGATGGTTAAGATAGTAACAAAGCCTCTATTTCTCAGGAAAACGATATAAGAAAAGAAATCTTCTGAGAAAATCAAAAACACATCCTAGAAATCACAGAGGCATGAAAGGAAGTTTCGATAAACATGCTATAAATAATTCTGATAAAACATCCCATCAAAATAATTGTTGCAAGGAAAACTGAAAAGAAAACACTTACAAGATGATTTTTTCCCTCTGTAATAGTAGTCAGCTCCTCCCTCATATAATAATCTCTCAAAACATATAAAAATAATACCTAGATCTCTCCACTCTACCAAAAGCCAAGAAGAGCCAGAGATGAATTTCTCTCATGACAAAAACAAGTTTTTAGAGTTAGGTTTTACACTAGAGATCCAAAACAGGCATCCAAATTCTCAAAATATGTCAATACATCCAAAATAGGCAAGAAATTATGCAAATATGTGTTTTGATCATCTGGCGGTATGGCCACGCCCAAAACTGTCATGGTAACACTATATCACATGTTTTGACTTTATTTTATGTGTTTGAAACCTATAGCCTACAAACAGCACCAAGAACTGTCCACAAGCATAAAATCTTGATAAATAAGGTAATATAATATGTAAAATACATCTAAAAAGTAGGTGAAATCACATAAAATTGACACATATCAATACCCCTAAACTTACTCTGTTACTTTCAATTAACTAATCACGCAACTCTATTGGGATTTCAAGAAGATGATTGGTACTCCTGTAGGTTTCTAACTCTTACATATATTTATCAAGCTAACTAAAAATGTTTAAAAATCATTGTAGATTAATTATTTTTTATGGCTAAAAACTTAAAATTTCTTTATTTCCCTTTTTAAGAAAATCTTGTAGATCTTTAAACTTAGGTAATCTTAAGCCTTTTTCACTAACCTTGATGCCTTTAACACAATTTCAGTAGATTCTAAAATGGGATTTTATTAAAGAATCATGGAAAGGCTTTATCACTTAAATCCTACTAGAAATCCTTCTTTTTTTTTCTTTCAATAATTGTTATGCCAACCGCAAGCTTCTCCTCAAGGGTTTTCAGTTTTAGTTTTTTTTTTCTTTTCCTTTTCCTTTTCTTTTTATTCCCTTATGAGAATTAATATATCTGATTGACGACCTTTTTCTTTTTAATTTTAATTAAGGTGAAGAGTAGTGTTCCTTAAGTAGAAAAATATCCACATTGATATTTTAATGCCACATCATTTTGTTTATCCTTGGACGGCTTATTTTAGGGTTAAGTGTTTTATTTTGAAAAGGGGGTCGCCTACAGAAATTGTCGGCGAATTTTTAATTTAATTTAAGTAAATAATTTGAAAAGTAGTATTTGATTTTGAAAATAATTTTAAATTTGAAAATTTTAAGATATAAAATCAAACTGATCTCACATCCCGAATAGTTTATATAAACGAGCACCGCACCACAAACGTGTATCTATCCCGAAGAATAGACTCACTGCTTGATAATGGGGCTCGATTAAATAAACTAGAAAGGTTTGTGACATCTGTTTGGTCTGCGAACCAATTTTATAAGCCGACAAATTCCCCTGCTTAATATGAAGACATTAAACAGGGTTTATATTACATGGGTTCTTAAAATTCCTTATAAGGGCAAGCCCCTATAGTTAATTACATCTTAAGTGATAGGAATCACCTAAGAAAACTCTCGATAATAATCAGTAGTTCTGCTCTCAAGAATTTCAAAGTTTAAGTTTTCAAGGGATTGAATATTGGAATTTCAATAGGGAATGGATCAAATTTGGAACATTTTGTTTTGGGAATTCAAAGGAAGAAAGGTAGGAGAAATCACAGATTCAAAGCGAACTTCGGTAATTTCCCGACTATCCTATTATTTGGCTTGAATTTAGGAAAATCCTAATGTTTATTTAATGTTTTGATCTTGCCAATTTTAATTAATTAGGACTTATATTTGTATGATAAAATCATACAAATAGCCTCGAAGATGTGAGGGTTTATGTCGTATCGGACGACTACCTCGGAGTCCTAAGACCGGTTAGGGTTTAATTTACATGATACGATCATGCAAATGCCTAACGAAGAGTTGAGGATTTATGTTGCACTAGGCAAGCTACCTCGAAGTCCTATGGCTTGGTTATTTAATTATGAGAAAGTTTGTCTGCAGTAGACTTAGGTTTTGCTTGATGACGATGGCCGTGCTCGCCCACCATGCTCCGAGCTCCTTGTTGTTGCAGAGGTTTAGTTTTAGAAATCATAAATCGGGAGATGAGAGAAGTGTTCTGGCTTAGAGAAAGTCTTAATTTCCAAGTGTTTTTTATGTTTTAATTAAAACAAATCTTAAAGTTGATTATAACAACACCGGTTAAGATCCCACGGTTCCATCCTTCCGGCATCGTTATTTTTATCGGATTCACTTAGTCCAGATGAATTTGCTAAACTCAACTGAATGAGTTCCACACTTTCATTTAGACCGTGGGAAATCCCGTTAGCAACACATAAGTTACATCGTCCGAGGTATTCCCGATCATCCAACAATACGTTTTAATTTAGTTGTAGTTGTAGTTTTG
Organism: Papilionanthe hookeriana x Papilionanthe teres; assembly: GCA_022702705.1. Lineage (NCBI taxonomy): Eukaryota > Viridiplantae > Streptophyta > Magnoliopsida > Asparagales > Orchidaceae > Papilionanthe > Papilionanthe hookeriana x Papilionanthe teres. Next base: position 68,457,131 of record CM040427.1, on the reverse strand, counting down.
TGGTTTTGTTTGTGATTAAATTTTGAGTTGTTTTATATTTTGAAATGTTGTGGCGGTGAATTTTATCTTATAATGACTTTTAATTTAGTTTTGGTTTCAGTTTTAGGGACTATCCTAAAGGTGTGGGTTTTCATGCAACGTGTTGTTTATCATGCAAGAAAAGTAAGTGCGATGCGATTAAATAAATTGCAATAAGGTAAATTGCAATAAAATAAAAGCGTACTGGAGGGTCTTCCCGTCATCCCAAGCTGCAATTAAAACACAATTAGAATAATTAAGCATTTAAAGCAAGTTCCTAGGTAAAGCTAAGGGAAGGGTTATGGTTTTCTACCAAGTTCCTAATCCTATAGCTAGTCATCTCCTATGACATCTAGGTTCTTATACTTTGGTTTGAGGACGATTTTCTTCATCAAAGAACAACTAAGTTCAATTGTTCTTATAAATATCATATCATATCGAGGAAGTGCTTAAGACGAATCTTAAACATCTTTTCAATATTTCTAGGATTATTTTAAGTCCAAGAGAATTTAATTATACAAATGAATTAATCGTCCGGGAGTTTAAGTTTGTTATCTTGCTCAGTGAACTAGGACCTTTGAATATCATATAAGTGAAGTAACACTTCACTTAACGCTCCGTTTAGGAGTTATGACAACAAAAGCTTTCGAGGGCAAATGGATGTTCAAGTGACTTATGATTTGATTTAATTTCAGTTAATGGATTTAAGTTTGGAATAGTGTTCAAGTTGTTTTAGATTTATTTTTGAATTCTTTATGTCTTAGGTGATGTTATATTTAATTTAATTTAATTTGATGTAATTTAATTTAGTGTGGTTTAATTTAATTTAATTTTAATTTAATTTAGTTTAATTTAATTTAATTTAAGTTAATTTAATATAATATGATTTAACTTAATTTAATTTGATTTGATTTAATTTAATTTAATTTAATGTATTTTAATTTAATTTAATTTAATATGTTTTAATTTAATTTAATTTAATTTAATTTAATTTTTTAATTTTAAATTAATATTTTATTTTAAAAGGGTTTGATTTAAATAATTTAACTTTAATTTAATTTAATGATTAAGTCTTTTAGCATTTTAAATCTTAAATTTGAATTATCATTTTAATTAGGAATTAAATATTATTGAGATGATTAATTTAGGGATTCTTAAATTAAAGAACAAATCTCTTCCTAATAATATCCCTATTTTAATAATTCCAAATTTATTATTCCTCCAAATTTAATTAATTATTTTAATTAAAGTTCATTTCAATTATTTTTTAATTGTTTAATAGGTTCCTACCCTTTAATTATTTAAATTTCAATCATCCAACTCAGATTAAGATCAAATATTTTACTCTTTCATTTTATTAAGCCTAAAGTTTTAATTAAGGGTTAAAATTTTAATTACCATTTTGCCCTTCAAGCTTAATAATTTCATAACTCACTAAATTGAGCTCAAATAAATTTGAAATTTTTATGTGACTTCACTCATATGTCAATAAAGACATTAGAGGAGAAAATGTGATTTTTCTGTATTTAATTTATTTATGTAATTATTTTTGGTGGAAAATAAGGATTTCCAAGGAAAATTTAATAATATGACCAAGGAAAAGTTTTTGTCCTTAAGAAAATTATGGCACATTCCTAATGACCAGAGGACCACTTGGACCAATTTTGGTGATTTTTGGAATTATATTATTTTTATTATAATTATTTTGAGTTTTGGAGTATTAATTAATTTAAAAAATAAAATAAAGGTTGAAAAATGAATTTTATATTTTTCAAAAGTCTCTCTGGTATCAAGGAAATCATAGAATCAATTTTTGTAATTTTCTGATTTTTCTTTGATTTATTAGAATTATTTTAATGGAAATGCTAGAAAATACATTTTTTTTTATTTTAAAATTACCCTAGGGCTTTAAAATTTAATAACTCATCATAGAGACCTAAGAAAAATATGGGGTTTGTTCCTAAGTGATTAAAATTCAAAATGTGACATTTTGGTGAATTTTATTGTTTTTGTGATTTTAATTATTTTTTAATTATTAAAATATTAAAATAATACAAAAAATCAACTTTTTTAGAAAATTGAAATTTTAATTTTCTTAAATTCTCCTGATATCAGTGAGACTCCAAAACCAATTTGGTGAACTTTTGAAAAGTATTTTGAAAGTTATGAATTTTTTAAAGTTTAAATTGGCTAAATGGCCTAATCAACCCATTTGGTAGGGCTAACCAAGTCCAATTGACTTCAAACTTTTATGGTGGGTTCCTCTGATCCTAAAGGTCAGTGGAGAATTGATTTCAGGTCAATTTGATGTATGATTAGCTCTAATTAATTAAAGAGCTATTTTGGGTGTTTAAGCCAATTAGGGTTATTTCAAGTGGATTAATTCAAAAACTATTTTTCCTAGGGTCCTCTAGTCATAAGAAACATCACCAAATTTTCCTAGAATTTATTTCACAACATGCTAATTATTAGATTTAAAATACTCAAAACAGTAACATGAATTTGAAAAATCAATAACTTCTCATAGGAATGGCCTCTGACTTTGGAAAATTCAGAGAATGTTCCCAAATTCAGAGGCTTCAAAAGCCCTATGGTCTCTGTCGGCATATTTTTAGGTTGAGTGTTGTATTTTTGAAAAGAGAGTCGCCTACAAAAATTGTCGGCGAATTTTAATTTAATTTAAATAAATAATTTGAAAAGTAGTATTTGATTTTAAAAATAATTTTGAATTTGAGAATTTTAAGATATGAAATCAAACCGATCTCACATCCCGAATAGTTTATATAAACGAGCGCCGCACCACAAACCGTGTATCTATCCCGAAGAATAGACACATCGCTTGATAATGGGGCTCGATTAAATAAACTAGAAAGGTTTGTGATATCCGTTTGGTCTGCGAACCAATTTTATAAGCCGACAAATTCCCCTGCTTAATATGAAACTATTAAACAGGGTTTATATTACCTGGGTTCTTAAAGTTCCCTATAAGGGCAAGCCCCTATAGTTAATTACATCTTAAGTGACGGGAATCACCTAAGAAAACTCTCGATAATAATCAATAATTCTGCTCTCAAGAATTTCAAAGTTTAAGTTTTCAAGGGGTTGAATTTTGGAGTTTCAATAGGGAATGGATCAAATTTGGAACATTTTTATTTTGGGAATTCAAAGGAAGAAAAGTAGGAGAAATTATGGATTCGAAGTGAACTTCGATAATTTCCCGACTACCCTATTGTTTGGCTTGAATTTAGGAAAGTCCTAATGTTTATTTAATGTTTTAATCTCGCCAATTTTAATTAATTAGGGCTTATATTTATATGATAGAATCATACAAATCGCTCAGAAGATATGAGGGTTTATGTCGTATCGGACGACTACCTCGGAATCCTAAGACCGGTTAGGGTTTAATTTGCAATGCAAATGCCTAACGAAGAGTTGAGGATTTATGTTGCACTAGAGCAAACTACCTCGAAGTCCTATGGCTTTGTTATTTAATTCTAAGAAAGTTTCGTTGAAGTAGGTTCAAGTTTTGCTGATGACGATGGCCGTGCTGCCCACCATGCTCCGAGCTCCTTGTTGTTGCAGAGGTTTAGTTTTAGAAATCATAAATCAGGAGGTGAGAGAAGTGTTCTGGTTTAGAGAAGTCTTAATTTCCAAGTATTTTTTATGTTTTAATTAAAACAGATCTTAAAGTTGATTAAACGGAACCGATTAAGATCCCACGGTTCCGTCATCCCGGCACCGTTATTTTCATCGAATTCACTTAGTCCAGATGAATTTGCTAAACTCAACTAAATGAGTTCCGCACTTTCATTTAGACAGTGGGAAATCCCGTTAGCAACACGTGGGTTACATCATCCGAGGTATTCCCGATCATTCAATGAGACGTTTTAATTTAGTTGTAGTTGTAGTTTTGTGTTACTGTTTGTGATTAAATTTTGAGTTGTCTTATATTTTGAAATGTTGTGGAGGTGAATTTTATCTTGTAGTGTCTTTTAATTTAGTTATGGGTTTCGGTTTTGGTTTACTGTCCTAAAGGTGTCGGTTTTCATGCAACCGTTGTTTATCATGCAAGAAAAGTAAAATGCGGTAGCATGTAAGTAAATTGCAATAAAGTAAATTGCAATAAAGTAAAAGCGTACTGGAGAGTCTTCCCGTCATTCCAAGCTGCACTTAAAATACGGTTAGAATATTTAAGCAAGTTCTAGGTAAAGCTAAGGGAAAAGGTTTATGGTTTTCTACCAAGTTCCTAATCCTATAACTAGTTGTTTCCTATGACGTCTAGGTTCTCTCGTGTTTTTGGTTTGAAGACGATTTTCTTCATCAAAGAACAATTAAGTTCAATTGTTCTTGTAAATATCCTATCATATTGAGGAAGTGCTTAAGAAGAATCTTAAACATCTTTTCAATATTTCTAGGATTGTTTTAAGTCCAAATGAATTTAATTGTGTAAATGAATCAATCGTCCGAGGTTTTCAAGTTTTGTTAACTTGCTCAGTGAACTAGGATGTTTGAATATCCTTATAAGTGAAGTGTCATTTCATTTTAATGTTCTATTTAGGAGTTATGATAACTAAGGCTCCTAAGGGCAAAACGATATTTAATGATTTGTGATTCAAATTTAAGTTCAAATTAATGATTTAAGTTTGGAATAGTGTTCAAGTTATTTTAGATTTATTTCTTCATGTCTTAAGTGAGGTTATTTAATTTAACTTAATTTAATTTAATTTAATTTATTTAATTTAATTTGATTTGATTTAATTTAATTCAATTTAATTTATTTGATTTAATTTCTTAATTTAATTTAATTTAATTTTAATTTAATTTAATTTAATTGATTTAATTTCTTAATTTAATTTAATTTAATTTTAATTTAATTTAATTTAATTTTTATTTTAATTTAATTTAATTTAATTTAATTTAATTTAATTTAATTTAATTTAATTTAATTTAATTTTAATTTAATTTTATTTATTTATTTAATTTAATGTATTTAATTCATTTAATTTAATTTAATTTGTTTATTTGATTTAACTTAATTTTAATTTAATTTAATGCAACTTTTAATCTTGATTTAATTTAATTTAATTGAGATTTTTTTGAAAGAGTTTAATGATTTAATTTAATTTAATGATTAAATCTTTTAATATTTTAAATTTGAGTTATCATTTTAATTAAGAGATGATTAATTTAGGGATTTTTAAATTAAAGAATAAGTCTCTTCCTAATAATATCCCTATTTTAATAATTCCAAATTTATTATTCTTCCAAATTCAATTAATTATTTAATTAAGGTTTAATCATTTTAAATTACTTAATGGATTTCTATCCTTTAATTATTTAAATTTCAATCATCCAAATCAGATTAGGATCAAATATTTTACTTGTTAATTTTTATGAGACCTAAAATTTTAATTAAGGGTTAAAATTTTAATTACCATTTTGCCCTTTAAGCCTAATAATTTCATAACTCACTAAGTTGAACTCAAATGAACTTGAAATTTTTATGAGACTTCACTCATATGTCAATAAAGACATGAGAGGAGAAAATGTGATTTTTTCTACATTTAATTTATTTATATAATTATTTTTAGTAGAAAATAGAAATTTTCAAGGAAAATTCAATGACATGACCAAGGGAAAGTTTCTGTCCTTAAGAAAATTAGGGGACATTCCTAATGACCAGAGGACCACTTGGACCAAATTTTGTAATTTTTTGAATTATATTTTATTTATTAGAATTATTTTAAGTTCTGGAGTATTAATTAATTTAAAAATAAAATAAATGTTGAAAAATAAATTTTATAATTTTTAAAATTCTCTCTGATGTCAAGGATTCCAGAGAACCAAACTTTGCAATTTTCTGATTTTTCTTTGATTTATTATAATTATTTTGGTGAAAATGCTAGAAAATGTATTTTTTTTAATTTTAAAATTACCCTAGAGCTTTAAAAATTAATATCTCACTAAATAGACCTAGGAAAAATATGGGACTTGTTCCTAAGTGATTAAAATTCAAAATATGACATTTTGGTGAATTTTATTATTTTTGTGATTTTTATTATTTTTTAATTATTAAAAATATTAAAATAATATTAAAAATCAACTTTTTTAGAAAATTGAAATTTTAATTTTCCTGAACTCCCCTGATATCAGAGAGACTCCAAAACCAATTTGGTGAATTTTTGCAAGATATTTTGAAAGTTATGAATTTTTAAAGTTTAAAATGGCTAAGTGGCTTAATCAACCCAATTAGTGGGGCTAACCAAGTCCAATTGACCTCAAATTTTTATGGTGGGTTCCTCTGATCCTAAAGGTCAGTGGAGAATTGATTTCAAGTCAATTTGATCTATGGTTAACTCTAATTAATTAGAAACCTATTTTAGGTGTTTAAGCCAATTAGGGTTAATCTAAATGAATTAACTCAAATCCTATTTTTCCTAGGGTCCTCTGGTCATATGGAACATCACCAAATTTTCCTAGAATTTATTTCACAACATGCTAATTTTTGAAATTAAAATACTTAAAACAACAACATGCATTTGAAAAATCAATAACTTTTCACAGAGATGGCCTCCGACCTTGGAAAATTCAGGGAATGTTCCCAAGTTCGGAGGCTTCAAAGCCCTATGGTCTCATGCCATGGTGAATTGTATACATGCATGAAGAATTAAAACAATGCAGGGAGTAAATAATTAATTAAAAATAAAATACTTGATGAAATTAAATGATTTCTCTTCCACATTATTCTCCTCCGTTCACTGAGCAAGAGGGTATTTTTATTTTATTTTTATGATTTTCCTACACAAAGATATGAATTTTCAAAGTTACGGGAATTAAATAAATAGAAAATACCCTATTTTTCTATTTATCCACGCGACGCCGCGTCAACCTCGGCGGCTCCGAAATGCCGCGTGGCGCGCTCCCATTCGACGCCGCCATGCGAGTCGGCAGCCCGGGCCCCGCGGTTCTCGTACCGTCTCTCCTGGTCCGACGCCATCTGAGCCGTCCGTCCGCGCGTGTATTAAATGGACGGCATCCGTTCATCGTCCCCAAGTGTCCTCACCCGAGAGCCGTCCACACTAAATCCTTAAGATCTCACTCGATACTCAACAGATTTTTATGTTCTTATGCTCTATGGATTCGTCTTGAAGAGACGAACACATCCATACGGTTATCATGCATTGAAATTAAGGCATTTGAAATGGAGAATCTCCAGAAGCTCGGGATGAAGAATTAATTCATACCTTAGCTCTGAGAGGTGAAGCCTCGATCAGAGATGCTTGGCACGTTCGTTGGAGCCGCGGGAGGCTAGGGATGAAGCACGGGGATGTGGTGAATTGTCTAGGTTGAACTTCGACCACGGTCGATCACAAAGCTTGGAGTCCGGAGCAGCCGGGTGGCTCGGAGATGGGGCTTTTGTTGGTTGACACCTTCCCTTGGTGCGGTGAAGGTGTAGGACCAATCGATTTGGGGATTGGTCCACTGTGGGGAGTGTCCTGGTTTTGGGCTTGGATTTCGACTGCGAAATTGAGCTCGCGGAGAGGAAATGGCGGGGGGATCTCATCGGGGATCAAGTGCTCCGTGTATGAGGAGGGGTCCGGAACAATTTTGGCGAGTTTTGGCAAGGTTTGTGCAACTCTCCCCTCATGGCCGAGAGGGGGTGGTGTTTAAATAGGCATGGGTTGGAGGGCCTCCCGGGGGAGTTAGGGGCGGGATCGGCTGCTCATGGCAAGTGAAGAACGAGTCGCAATGGCCGCTGGGCATGGGGCGGCTCGGCGGGTGAGAATTCCAAGCTTGGATTGACTTGGACCTCTCGGCCATGGAGTTTTCCGGCGGCGGGGTGGCTGGCCGGCGGGCAAGGGTCACCCTCGGGGTCGAGTGGGTCGAGGGCGGGTGTTTGTGCAAGCGATTGGCAAATGCCAAGTGTAAAGAGCTTGGATTGAAATGGAATGGGGGAAGACCATTTTGGATCTAAATGGGTCAACTCACCCATTTGGGCTTGGTGCACCCCTCGAGGTGGCTTTGGGTCTTGTGGGGGATCAAAGGGATCAGTTGGTTTGGCATGGAGAAGTCTCCATCCAAATATATTTGGATTAAATTTAGGTTTAGGTGAATCATGATTAAGGCTAATGAGCTTTAGGGATTAAGGAAAGGGGCCCTCCTTCCTACCCAATATGGTATGGTGACATGTAAAGAGGCTCTCATGGCTTCCATGTGGCTCATGCATGGCTTCATGGCTCACCTTTGGCTTGGGGAAAGCTTGGTCGATTTCATGAAAATGGGTTTTAAGAATTTTTGGTAATTTGGTGTAAAATTTGGATGGTTTGTCATATGGCTTTGTTTAGAAAGATTTGATTGCTGATTTAAGACTTAGGAATGATTTTAATTAAGTGAGGATGAGATGAGATTGTAATGTGGGCTTTAGGATGGGCTTTTAAAATGGTTTAGGAAAGTGGGCTTTTGAATTTTAAAATGGATTTTGGGATGAAATTTTGGTAAAGGCTTGGGCCAAATAAATGTTGGGTTTAGTTTAGAGATGTGTCATGAGTGGTTTGAAACAAATTTGAAGTGATTTGGGTTTGAATTGGTTTGAATTTGGGTTTAATTGGTAAGTGGGCTAAAGTGGACCAAAATGGGCTACCATGGGCCAAAGTTGGGCTAGAATTGAAGTTGATGTGAAATTAATGTTGGGAAATGTTTATGGGAGTGTTTCAAAGAGGTTTTGGCTTTGGTTGGGTTTTGATTTTGGGGTTTGGGCTCATTTGGGCTAGGTTTGGGTTTAGGTCGAAATGGGCCTTTTTGATTTTGGGTTGAATTTGAGTGGGGTTTGGGTCTAAATTTTGGGCAAATCATGCTAGTGTTTTGTTTATGGGGATGTAAAGGAAGGTTTAGAAAAGATTTGGGGTTAATTGGAGTTGAATTGGGTGAGTTTGGGTTAGGTTTGGGTCATGGGTCCAAATTGGGCTTTAAGGCCAAAAGTGAAATTGGACCCAAATTTCAATCAAATTAAGCTTGGCTTTGGTCTAGATTGGTGTTTGGGATGTTGAATTGCAGTTTAGAATCGAATTGGATCAGAATTTGGGTCAATTAGGTAGGTTAGGTTTGACATTGGGTTTACTTTGGGTTAAAATGGATCAAATTGGGGGTTTTGATAAAAGTGGGGTAAATTGACAAAATTGGCCCATGGTGTAGTTGAACAAAATGAAATTGGGAATATTTGGGATTTTCTGGAATTTTATGGGAATTTTCTGAATTTTTGGATTTTTGGGTCATGAGGGGCATTTTGGTAATTTGGAGGGTATTGGGGGTATCTTTTGGAATTTTGGGTACTTTTGGCTAGGAATGGTCAATTTGAGTAATGTGGAAATGTTTAGGAATGGTTTTGAGGAATTTTGGGTAATTTGGAAATTTTTGAGAAATTTGGGTAGTTTCAAGGGCATTTGGTAGGGTTGGTGGGTGTAGGGTCTCGGGGGTCAAAAATTGAAAATTTGGAAAATTGAAGATTGGGTGGATGTAAGTGAAATGAAATCATTTTTGTTGAGCCATGAAGCCATATCAAGCCCACATGAGCCATGAAGGGACTCATTTGAGGCATTCGCCATGTTGTTCCTAACCCTCTTGCTGAGGGCTTAGGGGTCGAGGACCATCCATGTGAATCACCTACATGAGTCGGGAGGTCAAGTCAGGTATAGGTGTGTTTTTGGGAGGTGTATGAAAGTGTAGTGCATAGGTGTAGTGTATGTGTAAGTCGGCCCTTCACTGGACCGGGCCACCCGAGGGCGATCCTAAGGCCGAAGAGTCTATAGGAACTCATCCTTTAAACTTCCACATTTGATTTCAACCCTCTAGGTGATTAGGGGTCTATAGTCGAGTTTGTGGAGTTTGCGGGGAGTTAAGAAGTGGTTTGAATTTCTAAAAGGTGGGTCCCGATTCTAGTCCTCTAAGATAGTCGAAAGGAAAAGCTAAGGCTAGATCCTAAGTACTAAAGAGAAGAAGAGAAGACCTCATCGAAAATGAGGTCGACAAATGGACCCACGATAGGTGTGGTGAGTCGACGGAGCACACCGCACGTATTGGTGTTGACCGAAGCGATCAACAAAACCAACACAGATGTCCAAGTAACAAACTTAGGACGAAGTAGAAGGGTTTCCGGTGGGGAGTGTCAAGTATATCTCTGGAACTGGAGATTCTTGAACTCTCGCTGGGGAAAGGAAAAGGAGGTGAATCCCAAATCACATGATCGCGGGAGAATTTCGATTTAGATTTTATTTTGTTTCATGTTCAAGTTATGATGTGTGAGTTTAAATTTCGATTTGGAGTTTCGATTTAGATTGAAGTTTGTCGAGATTAATTTGAAGGGATTTGATTTGTAATGAAATTTGGAATTTTGAAGTTTTAGATGTAACATCTTCGACCCAAAAGAAGATCGAATCGATTGGATTGAGTCATTGCAATGAGGAAAGACCTCGGAATAATGCGGTATTGGATGTAAAATCCGTAACCTCGAGAGTTTGATTTGATGTACTTCGGTGCGATAGGAAAAGAAATCCTAAAGCGGTGCGAGTCTTGGATGTAAAATCCTCGACCTCGGGAGTTTGAATTGATGTATTTCGGTGCGGTAGGAAGAAAATCCTAAAGCGGTGCGGTCTTGGATGTAAAATCCTCGACCCAAAAGTTTGAATTGATGTATTTCGGTGCGGTAGGAAGAGAATCCTAAAGCGGTGCGGTCTTGGATGTAAAATCCTCGACCCAAAAGTTTGAATTGATGTATTTCGGTGCGGTAGGAAGAGAATCCTAAAGCGGTGCGGTCTTGGATGTAAAATCCTCGACCCAAAAGTTTGATTTGATGTATTTCGGTGCGGTAGGAAGAGAATCCTAAAGCGGTGCGGTCTTGGATGTAAAATCCTCGACCCGAGAGTTTGAATTTGATGTATTTCGGTGCGATAGGAAGAGAATCCTAAAGCGAGTGCGGTCTCGGATGTAAAATCCTCGACCCAAAAGTTTTATTTGATGTATTTCGGTGCGGTAGGAAGAGAATCCTAAAGCGGTGCGGTCTTGGATGTAAAATCCTCGACCCAAAAGTTTGAATTTGATGTATTTCGGTGCGGTAGGAAGAGAATCCTAAAGCGGTGCGGTCTTGGATGTAAAATCCTCGACCCAAAAGTTTGAATTGATGTATTTCGGTGCGGTAGGAAGAAAATCCTAAAGCGGTGCGGTCTTGGATGTAAAATCCTCGACCCAAAAGTTTGAATTGATGTATTTCGGTGCGGTAGGAAGAAAATCCTAAAGCGGTGCGGTCTTGGATGTAAAATCCTCGACCCAAAAGTTTGAATTTGATGTATTTCGGTGCGGTAGGAAGAGAATCCTAAGCGAGTGCGGTCTTGGATGTAAGATCCTCGACCCGAAAGGTTTGAATTGATGTATTTCGGTGCGGTAGGAAGAGAATCCTAAAGCGAGTGCGGTCTCGGATGTAAAATCCTCGACCCAAAAGTTTGAATTTGATGTATTTCGGTGCGGTAGGAAAAGAATCCTAAAGCAGTGCAGTCTTGGATATAAAATCCTCGACCCAAAAGGTTTGATTTGATGTATTTCAGTGCAGTAGGAAGAGAATCCTAAAGCAGTGCAGTCTTGGATGTAAAATCCTCGACCCAAAAGTTTGAATTGATGTGAGGTTTGATGTGAGATCTGGAAAGATCGAATTTGAGATTTGATAGAGATTTGGAATCTGGAAAGATTGAATTTGAGATTTGAAATTTGACATGATTTTTTGAAATTTGGAAAGATTGAATTTGAGATTTGAAATTTGACATGATTTTTGTTGAAATTTGGAAAGATTGAATTTGAAATTTGAAATTTGACATGATGAGTTTGAACTCGGTTGAAATTTGATTTAAGATTTGATTTGAAATTTGGAAGATCACATTTGAAATTTGATCGAGATTGGATTCGAAATTTGATTGAGAATTTGATTTAAGATTTGGAAGATCGAATTTGAAATTTGATTGAGATTTGATTTGAAAAAGAAAACAAGGAAAACTTTATTATCAGGATTTTATTTATTTTAGCACATTTTTGTCATTTTTGGGTTCGGACCAAGTCATAAGTAATCACTTCACCCGTGCTTCTAGGGATGGAAAGTTCATTCCTTCGAAACATCGGGTAGCGTAATACTTTTTCAAGTATCGTCCATTGATCGGAAGCATATGTCGTTCTCCTTGGCAATTCACTAGCTGGTAGGAACCTCACGAGTATACCGCTTCGACCACGAAACGGTCCTTCCCGAGTGGGTTCGAATTTTCCCCTATCTTGCGGTGTGCGAGAATAGGTCTTTGAGAACGAGAACTAAATCACCAACTTTGAAGGTTCTCGGGCGGACCGGTTTATCATGGGCTTGAACCATCTTAGCTTGGTATAATTCTAAATTCAGTTGCTGCTGCAAGTCTTTTCCCTTCCGGGCTTTCTAATTCTTCGAGTCGTAATTTGGCGTTCTCTTCGTTGTGATTTTATTTGCAACTGCAATTCTGAGTGAAGGGAGCTGAACCTCCAAAGGTAACACTGCCTCGGACCCATACACCAGAGCGTAAGGTGTAGCTTGCGTAGGAGTTCTGAAGGTTGTCCGGTAGGCCCATAAGGCTTCTAACAACTTCTCGTGCCAATTTCTCTTATTGTCGTCTAAAGTCTTCTTTAAAATTTGAACGAGAGTTTTATTAAAAGCCTCGGCGAGGCCGTTTGCTCTTGGGTAGTAAATTGTTGAATATCGCCGGTCGATTCCGTGTCTCACGACAAAATTGTTGATTTGTGTGCTTCGAATGCGACCGATTATACGAGATGATCTGCGCGGCACCCGAAACGGTAAACAACACTGGTTCTTGAAAAATTGTAGCACGTGATGTGCTTTCACTTCTACGAGTGGAGCTGCCTCTGCCCACTTGGAAAAGTAATGCTGTAGTTGCAAGAATGAAGCGATGTCCTTTTGACGACGGCGGTTCTATTGGACCCACTATATCAGGTGCCCCGACATTCGAATGGCCGCGATGCGATTGTCGGATGTAGCACATTTGGAGGTTGGTGTAAAACCACTCCGTGCACTTGGCACGGTGACGGCTCTTGGCGATTTTCATGCGGTCGGTCATCATTGAGGGCCGGTAGTACCCTAGTCTTTTAATTTTCATTTTCATCTTTGGACCCGTCGAGTGAGCGCCACGGAGTCCGAATGCACTTCTTTAACAATTTCACGGGCTTCGGACCCGCTTAGGCACCTTAGCCACATTTGATCAAAAGACCTTACGTATAATGTGTTGTTTACTAATGCGTAAGACGGAGTTCTTTTCTTGATACGATGAGTTAACGACCTATCATCTGGTAGTTTCCTGTTTGCGAGTAATCTATCGATGGGCTGTCGCCGATCTTCCGTGTTTTACGTCACTGTCGCAAGCGATCCTTTTTCCTTATCGATTTGCGTATCATGTCGATGTCAGTTGTGATAGGACACGGCGTCCAGTGAGCCGACACTTCCATCGATTCATCTTGCAAACGGGCAAATTCTTTTGCGAGACGAGCTAGCGCATCCGCTAGAGCGTTTTCTTTCTAGGAATTTTGTAGATTGTCACATTCGGAATCTGTTCCAACAGTTGTATGGCATACTTGGAAGTATTGCTCGAGTCTTGGTTTTAAAATTACGTATTGTCCGGCGATCCGTTGAATGATTAGCTTGTGAATCTCCGTAGATGTTGATGTACGTTATCCCCATTTGAATGGTTAATTCCGGTCCCGTTATGAGGGCTTCGTATTACGCTCGTTGTTTGTACATGGTTACGTCAGTGGTAGGAGTATCTTAACATCCCCCGCTCCGGTGTTATAAAGATTAGCCGATTCCTGCCTTCACAGGGCACTATCACTTGCGATTCTTTGTCTTTGTGCGGCTGAAGATGCTCCGTCGAAATATAATTCCCAACGTCGATCATCAAGGTCTTCTAGATTCATTATTTGTTCATCTGGCAAGTCGTCATTGAGAGGCGATTCTGCCGGCAAAGGGTGTGCTGCAAGGAAGTCTGCTAAGGCTTGTCCCTTTACGGCACGAAGAGGCACGAAAGTTATATCAAATTGCAATAATATCATCGACCATCTGGCAAGTCTGCCGGAAAGCGTTGGACGGGTCATCAAGTATTGCAATGGATTAAACTTCGAGATCAGGTTGACCTTATGAGAAAGCATGTAATGCCTGAGCTTTTGAGCGGCGAAGATCAGGGCCAAACAATGCTTTTCAATTGCGGGATACCTTATTTCCGTCGGCGATGAACGACGGCTTAAGTAGTAAAGAGCATTTTCTTTACCCTCATCATTGACACAGGCTAACGGGGCTCCGAGAGAGTCGTCTAAAGCCGCGGTATAAAGTATCGGCGGTCTACACGAGGCAGAGCTGCTAGGACGGGGAGGTGTCATTAGATATTGTTTAATGTCCTCGAAGGCCTTCGGCATTTCTCTTCCCAAATAAATTTGGCGTCCTTTTTAACTAGTGCGAGAAAGGCTGACACCTACTGACGGGTTCGAGATAAAGCGTCGAAGATATGCCGGCTTCCCTTGAAAAGATCGTAGTTGTTTTAAGATTTTGGGAGGCGGCATTTCTAAGATGGCTTTAATCTTCTCGGGTCGATTTCAATTCCACGATGTCGGACAACGAATCCTAAGAATTTCCGGAGGTGACGCCGAAGGCGCATTTTAAGGGATTCATCTTAAGGTTAAATTGTCTTAATCGTTCGAAAACAATTCTCAAATCATACAAGTGGTTGTCCTTTATTTTGCTTTTGATGACCACATCGTCCACGTAGCATTCGACTTGATTGTGGATGAGATCATCAAAAATTCTTGTCATTGCTCTACGGTAGGTTGCTCCTGCGTTCTTCGATCCGAATGGCATCCTTTGTATAGCAAAATACTCCGATCGGCGTTCGAATGCTTGTAAGTTTTTCATCTTCTGGAGCCATTTTTATTTGGTTGTATCTCGAAGATCCATCCATGAATGAGAATATTTCGTGTGTTGAAGCAATGTCGATCATTAATTCGGGATCGGTAGAGGAAATTCATCTTTTGGACATGCTTTGTTTAAATCTACGAAATCCACACAAATTCCGATACGACCATTCTTCTTCTGGCTGGTACCACGTTGGCTAACCAAGTCGGGTATTGTTCTTCACGGACAAATTTAGCGTCTATTAACTTTTTAACTTCGGCTATGACTTGTTGTTCGATTTCTAGACGCATTCTTACGGGACCTTGTCGGCTGGAACGAAGTAGGGTCCACTCCTAGCTTATGGTTCGCGACCTGCGGAGCTAAACACGGCATCTCATCGTAGCTCCAAGCAAAACGGTCTTTGAATTCTATTAATAACTTGATTATTTCTTTGGAGTCTTCTTTATTGAGTAAAGAGCTAACAAAGGTAGGTCTAGGCTCTTCGCTAGTACCTAAGTTAACTTCTATTAACTCATCTATTGTAGATTTGATTTCTTCTTCGAATTCTGGTGGAGCGTCTCCAATTTGTAAATCTTCGAGTTCTTCTGTAGTTTCCATGCAGTTTTCATTAGATTCGCAGGTGACAACCAAGCAAAATTCAGTATCATCAACTGACCCTACTGTGCCGAACCCGAGACCATGTTTTGAGTTGGGTGGACGACCGGAGTTATTCCATAAATTTTCAAAACGTTGTGATTGACCTTTTGTCCACTGTCGAGGTAAGAAACCACGTTGAATTAAATTTTGAACACAGGGAGAGTACCACTCAAAAGGCAATTCCATTAATTCGATGAAGTAGCATCTTCAAATTGTACATTATTTTCAGTTTTGGAGGAAGAAGCACCACGGTAGAATTTGATTGGTTTTGCACCACCGCTACGTACCTCTTTGACCTCCATACCCTCGATTTTATTAGAATGGATCGGGGTCAGGGTCATAGTATATACATAGTGGTTAATCTTCTCGTACATCGATTTATATTCTTCGTTTCTTTCATCTTCGAGAGGGATTTTGAATTGAGGCTTCTTTTGACTTATTATCGCTGCTTCTTGTTTGATTTCTTTTTCTTCTTCGGAACTATCTTCCCAATCAACATTGATGGTTGGTTTCCTCGTCCAATTGTCCTAATGTCTCTACCACGACCTCGTCCCCGGCCTCGACCTCGGATGCGAGTTGTGGAGAAACCTTCACCATCTCGCCGTAAGGGAGTGGTGAGTGACTTGTTGGACTAGAACTTCGAGGTTCTTCGTTGTCCCGAACTTTCTTTGCTTCATTTGTTATGGTATCTCCGGAGAAGATCGTTTTCTTCGGTGGTGCATAATAAGTTGCATCCTCGTGGATTCCAATTTCATGTACGGAGAATGGTTGTAAGTCACCTTTGATGCCTTTGTTCCCCTCCATCGTAGTACTTGATGCATCGATGTAGAGATGATGGTACCATCCTGTTTTCATGTATCCATGGTCGGCCCGATAGAGCGTTGAACGATGTTTACGAATCAATTATGTGAAATTTCGCGGTTGTCTTTGCTAAGTCACCGGTCTTCATCGATAGCGTTATTGAGCCGAGGGCTCTTTCTCCTTTACGGTTGAATCCTCTTAATAACATTTTGTACGCCTCGAGCTCGCGGGCATCGATTTCCAAGTATGCTTAGCGTTCGAAGATTCATTATATTGATTGATGCTCCTGGATCCACCAATACTGCGGAGAGTGTAAATTTTCCGATTGTAAGCGAAATGTACAACGGTCGGTTGTGATCTGGCTGTTCCAAGTAGTAGGTCGTCGTACGTGAAGGTAACACCTCGCTGTTCTTTTAACGAGCAAACCTCATCTAAGGACTCTCCGGCCATTTGAGCTAAGCAAATTTCTGGATCAAGTAAGGCCTTGATCAGAGCTTCTCTCATCTCCTTTGATAAGATGAGAGCGTCGTAGATGCTCAGTTTGGCGCAGTAGTTTCCTAAGATGGGCTAGCACGTTGTAGTCCACTTTGTTTTCATGTGTCTCTGCTTCTTCTCGAATGGGTATTTCTTCGCCGGGGTTGGTTCTTCTCGAACAACCACACCTTTCCTTTGTCTTTTGGACCCATTCTCGGAGGTAGAACTTTTCCACTCCTTAAGTTGACTTCGTAATTTCCTGCGAATCTATTGTTGAGCTTGCCGGTGTCTTTTCTTGAATCGGAATGACGAGGCTCTTCCGGATTAGCTTCGAGTACGAAGGCTCTAATTCTATCGTGATTTGGAGCTCCTCGAAACTCGCGGATAGATTCGTTGCTTGTTGAACTCTCGTAGCCTCCTTGATGGATGTCTTCTTCGTTATTTTGCTTGTCGAGATCGTGTATGATTTGAGAATTGTCGTTGGTATCGAAATCGATATCCGGATTATCGTTAGTTACGTAATCGTTAGAAAGAGTCAAAACGTAGCCAACGCCATCACCCTTATCATTATATGATCCCACCGAAGTGAGTAGATAATCATACGAGTCGGGGGTTCGAGGGATTTCTCCCCGAATCGGAAACAACTATCCTAGGATAAGCGGCCCCTAGTCTAGCCTTAGGTGCCTCGGTCTTCTCTTCTTCGTCAATTTTCTTCTTTTCTTCGATCGTCTCTGTTGAGGTGATTCTTCTATCGCAAGTGATAGTACCGGCTTAACGGGTTTCGGACTACGAATTGAAGCTCGTACCGAAGCGGTACGGATGCTTGTCTAAAATCTTTTTCGAAGACCTCGTCCAAGCGGTAGTCCATCCATCGTCGGTCGTATAGGGATCTATCGGAATGATGGGATCGGTCGAGATAACATTGACGGAACCTCCTTTGCGGGGTTCCTTCATGTACTCCTTCGGGATCGTTATATTCCCTTTCCGCGAGGTTGTCATTGAGCCAACTTTTGAAGGTAATGCAATCTTCTATTTTGTGTCCGAAGCATGCGGTGGTAAGGGCAAAAGTTGGGATCACCCTTCTTGTTGACCTCTTCGGTCTTTTAGGTTACGGCAGTTGGAAATCCGGAGTCTTCATCGGGCTACGGAACATTTTTAGCACTTGCTTCATTCTTGAACGGATATTCTCGTTCAAAAGCTCTCTTAATGTACGTTGCGGACGAGGTGGTTGTTCATATTGCGGAGATGAGTGATACGTTGGGCAGGGTTGCTGCAGTAGTCTCGTTGTGGTTCTTTGCGGCCGTTACGGTGGTATTTGCATCGGTTGCTTGCCTTTGTCAAGCTGCTGCAACGATCCCGGATTTCTTTTCAAAAGTCTTTACAGGCTTTTGTTTGTCCGTCTTGTCGGTGAAACTTAATTGCTTCGCCTCTTCTTGCAAGCTTCCGGCCTTGCTTAACAACTTCTCGAAAGTCTTAATAGTAAATCCCTTAAGGAGAAGTGCTATCGGGCCGTGAATGCTTTTAAGCAAAATGCCGACTGCATCTTTGTTCTTGCGGTTGTGGTTCACACTTCATACTTAAGTTCCTCCGTCGGAGTATGTAATCCACCAAAGTTTCATTCGGCTTTTGTTTCTCTACCACTAAATCACCTATAGTGATGTGGTGCCGAGCTCCGGCGAATCGCTTGATGAAGAGGTTCTCTAGCTGCGAGAATGTCTTAGCCGAACCATTTGGTAATTCCGCATACCGGTCGAAGGCGATTCCGACGGACTGGCGACGAGCTGTCGGAAGAGTAATGCATCGCTCCCGCCGGCATTGCAACAAGCGGCACGAAAGTGTGCCACATCTTGTCGAGGGTTCCGGTTCCATCGAAGGTCTTAAACGAGAGGTGGTACGAAGCCTTTCGGGTATTGGACGGCGTCGAATTCTTCGGGGTAAGGTCTGCCCGTCCGAATGGATGTCCCGCTCTTTGATTGTGCTAAGGCTTCTCGCACTCGTTGTTCTACCAAGTTCTTGATATCCTTTTCGGGAATCATACTTTGTGTTGTATCCTTTTCGGTGATCATCCCCATTGACGGACGTAATCTCCTTTCCTCCGTCTACGATGTGAATGACTTCGGGGTGTTTCCCTTTGTGGTTGTACTTGACTGCGGAGAGTGGCCGGAGCTACGGCCATCTCTTCCATCCTTCTCGCCATTTGAGCGATCGTGTCGTCTTTCTCCTGAAGCTGCCTTCTCATTACTTCCGGCTCTTCTCTTTCGCCAGTTGCAGGAGCACCTTGTGAAGCTGATGAAGCTCGTGTTTCTACCATGTTGATTTCTGCGTATTCGTCGTCCATAAATTCTGATGAATCAATCTCGTCTCCGAACTTTTCTTCTCTTTCTTTTGCCAACCGTCGGATATCGGTTCTCAACTTTTCCATGGCATCTTCTAGCGGGGCTTTTCGTGTGTCTTCATTGTTGTCGTGCGATAGGCTGTCGGGTCCCTTTCTCACGAGTCCCTTCATCGCGGTAGCACTTTCTTCGGATTCGAGTCTCCGGCAAGACTTTCTTTCTCGAGCTTCATTGTTTCGATCTCATCTGCCCGGTAGTGGGACGCCATACCATCCTTCGGCGGCGGAAGGTCTAGGACCGGATGGTACGTCGGCCAAATGCTTGGAAGGTGGTATCCTCCCTGATCTGTAATCCGAGATGACAACGGGCGGACTAGCCTTCATCCTTTTCTTGGCTTTTACTGTCATGATGGCGGGTTCTACTCGGGGCCCGAGACGGGATTTGAGCGGCACCCGCCCTATCCTCCGTAGAATTTCGATACGGGGCGGTTTTCCTTCTTCGCTAGCTTTTCTACCAAAGTTTGCGGTCGAGCGAAACGGCGTAGTTCTAGTTCTTTTCTTGCGTGCTATCGTTATAATATGCGGGTCGTGGTAATTTGGCGACAATTTTGCGAATATTTTCTTCATCTTCTGCGGCGGAGAGGGGATGAAACCTGCTTCCTCCCAAGAGTGGTATGTATTCGGGCGGCGGTGTATATTACGGCGGTTCGGAATTTCCTCTAGGAAAGCGATTTCGGCGGCCACGGCTTCTTTAGCGATCCTTCATTTGTTTCTTCTGCGGGTCTTTGTTAGTGACGGAATTCTTGAGCTGGACCCGATCTCGAAAACGAGAAGGTCTTACGAGAAGATCTGTACCCTCCACGGTAACGGGTCCATCATAATCTTGGATTTCTTTCCCCTTTGATTTGGCGAAAGTCGGGGCGAGGTGCGAAACAACTAGACCAGTGGGGGTAGAAAGAACAGTCCTCCTGTGGACATCGGTACTCCTCTTAGTCGGGATCCTTTGCAGAGGAGGGAATTCTTGGGTTGACCTAAGGTTGAACTCAAGCAGTGGCTCTTCAGTTTCAGATACCTTGTTCATTAGTGCAAAGAGGGAGACGTCGGTGACCTTGACGTTCGTGTTTTCAAATCCTTGTCCAAATCGGATGATTCCATTATCGGGCAACTCATCCTTATAGACAGCGAGGTCCAGTCCGTTGGTGAAGGAGAAAATCAGTTTCGGGGCTTCCATTTCACGGGGTAGATTCGGTTGTCGGTCCCGAAGCTATGCTTCTTTTCTTTAGGACGAAAAGAAAGGAAATGAAAAGAGTCCGAACTCATTCATGTTCATGTATTTATAAAAAGGAATCACTTATTAAAGGGTTTGTTTATTTAGAACGGAGTGTTCAAAGGTGGTACGAAGTGGTTAATCTTCTAGACAGCAGTTGACAAAGGCAAGCAACCGATGCAAATACCACCAGAACGGCCGCAGCAACCACAACAGAATTACCAGCAACCCCGGCCCAGCTATCAGTCATCTCCGCAATATGAACAACCACCTCGTCCGCAACGTACATTAAGAGAGCTTTTGAACGAGAGAATATCCGTTCAAGAATGAAGCGATGCCAAAAATGTTCCGTAGCTCTGATGAAGACTCGGATTTCAGTTCGCCGAACCTAAAAGACCGGAAGAGGTCAACAAGAAGGGTGATCCCGACTTTTGCCCTTACCACGGATGCTTGGACACAAAATAGAAGATTGCATTACCTTCGAAAGTTGGCTCGATGACAACCTGCGGAAAGGGAATATAACGATCCGAAGGAGTACATGAAGGAACCCCGGAAAGGAGGTTCCGTCAATGTTATCTCGGCCGATCCCATCATTCGATAGATCCCTATACGACCGACGATGGATGGACTACCGCTTGGACGAGGTCTTCGAAAAAGATTTTAGACGGCATCCGGACCGCTTCGGTACGAGCTTCGATTCGGAGTACGAAACACATTAAGCCGGTACTTATCACTTGCGATAGAAAAACACCTCAACGGGAGACGATTGAAGAAAAGAAGAAAATTGACGAAGAAGAGAAGACTGAGGCACCTAAGGCTAGGCTAGGGGCTGCTTATCCTAGGATAGTTGTTTCCGATTCGGGGGAGAAATCCCTCGAACCCCTGACTCTGTATGATTATCTACTCACTTCGGTGGGATCATATAATGATAAGGGTGATGGCGTTGGCTACGTTTTGACTGTTTCTAACGATTACGTAACTAACGATAATCCGGATATCGATTTCGATACCAACGACAATTCTCAAATCATACACGATCTCGACAAGCAAAATAACGAAGAAGACATCCATCGAGGAGGCTACGAGAGTTCAACAAGCAACGAATCTATCTCGCGAGTTTCGAGGAGCTCCGATCACGATAGAATTAGAGCCTTCGGACTCGAAGCTAATCCGGAAGAGCTCGTCATTCCGATTCAGAAAAGACACCGGCAAGCTCAACAATAGATTCGGAGGAAATTACGAAGTCAACTTAAGGAGTGGAAAAGTTCTACCTCCGAGAATGGGTCCAAAAGACGAAAGGAAAGCGGTGGTTGTTCGGGAAGAACCAACCCGGCGAGAAGAAATACCCATTCGAGAAGAAGCGAGAGACACATGAAAACAAAGTGGACTACAACGTGCTAGCCCATCTTAGGAAACTACCGACCAAGCGAGCATCTACGACGCTCTCATCTTATCGAAAGGAGATGAGAGAAGCTCGATCGAGGCCTTACTTGATCCGAGAAATTTGCTTAGCTCAAATGGCCGGAGAGTCCTTAGATGAGGTTTGCTCGTTAAAAGAACGACGAGGTGTTACCTTCGCGGACGACGACCTACTACTTGGGACGACGGACCACAACCGACCGTTGTACATTTCGAGTTACAATTGGGAAGTTTACACTCTCGGAGTATTGGTGGATCCGGGAGCATCAATCGATATAATGAATCTTCGAACGCTAGCATACTTGGAAATTGATGCCCGCGAGCTCGAGGCGGACAAAATGTTATTAAGAGGATTCAACCGGAAAGGAGAAAGAGCCCTCGGCTCAATAACGCTATCGATGAAGACCGGTGACTTAGCAAAGACAACCACGAAATTTCACATAATTGATTCGAAACGTCGTTCAACGCTCTCTTGGGCCGACCATGGATACATGAAAACGGGATGGTACCATCATCTCTACATCGGTGCATCGAAGTACTACGATGGAGGGGAACGAGTGCATCAAAGGTGACTTACGACCGTTCTCCGTACATGAAATTGGAATCCACGAGGATGCGGCTTATTATGCACCACCGAAGAAAACGATCTTCTCCGGAGATACCATAACAAATGAAGCAAAGAAAGTTCGGGACGGCGAAGAACCTGAAGTTCTAGTCCAACGATCACTCACCACTCCCTTACGGCGAGATGGTGAAGGTTTCTCCACAACTCGCATCCGAGGTCGAGGCCGGGGACGAGGTCGTGGTAGAGACGTTAGGACGATTGGACGAGAGGAAACCAACCATCAATGTTGATTGGGAAGATAGTTCCGAAGAAGAAAAAGAAATTAAGCGAAGCGGCGACAATAAGTCGGAAGAAGCCGCAATTCAGAATCCCTCTCGAAGATGAAAGAAACGAAGAATATAAATCGATGTACGAGAAGATTAACCACTATGTACATACTATGACCCTGACCCCGATCCATTCTAATAAGATCGAGGGTATGGAGGTCAAAGAGGTACGTAGCGGCGGTGCAAAGCCCATCAAATTCTACCGTGGTGCTTCTTCCTCCAAAGCGAAAATAATGTACAATTTGAAGATGCTACTTCATCAGAATTAATGGAATTGCCTTTTGAGTGGTACTCTCCCTGTGTTCAAAATTTAATTCAGCGTGGTTTCTTACCTCGACAGTGGACAAAAGGTCAATCACAACGTTTTGAAAATTTATGGAATAACTCCGGTCGTCCACCCAACTCAAAACATGGTCTCGGATTTGGCACAGTAGGATCAGTTGACGATGCGAATTTTGCTTGGTTGTCACTGCGAGTCTAATGAAAGCGTATGGAAACTACGGACGAACTCGAAGATTTACAAATTGGAGACGCTCCACCGAATTCGAAGAAGAAATCAAATCTACGATAGATGAGTTAACGGAAGTTAACTTAGGTACTAGCGAAGAGCCCAAACCTACCTTTGTTAGCTCCTTACTCAATAAAGAAGACTCGGAAGAAATAATCGAGTTATTAATGGAATTTAAAGGCTTGTTTTGCTTGGAGCTACGATGAGATGCCAGGATTAGCTCCAGAGGTCGCAGTCCATAAGCTAGGAGTGAATCCTACTTCCGACCCAGTCAGACAAGGTCCCAGAAGAATGCGTCTAGAAATCGAACAACAAGTCATAGCTGAAGTTAAAAAGCTAATAGACGCTAAATTTGTCCGTGAAGAACAATACCCGACTTGGTTAGCCAACGTGGTACCAGTCAGGAAGAAGAATGGTCAGATCAGAATTTGTGTGGATTTCAGAGATTTAAACAAGGCATGCCCGAAAGATGAATTCCCGCTACCGATCCCAGAATTAATGATCGACATTGCTTCGACACATGAAATATTCTCGTTCATGGATGGATCTTCAGGATACAACCAGATAAAAATGGCTCCAGAAGATGAAAAGCTTACAGCATTCAGAACGCCGATCGGAGTATTTTGCTACACCGTGATGCCATTCGGATTGAAGAACGCAGAGCAACCTACCGGAGAGCAATGACAAGAATTTTTGATGATCTCATCCATAATCAAGTCGAATGCTACGTGGACGATGTGGTCATCAAAAGCAAAATAAAGGACAACCACTTGTATGATTTGAGAATTGTTTTCGAACGATTAAGACAATTTAACCTTAAGATGAATCCCTTAAAATGCGCCTTCGGCGTCACCTCGGGAAATTCTTAGGATTCGTTGTCCGACATCGTGGAATTGAAATCGACCCGGAAAAGATTAAAGCTATCTTAGAAATGCCGCCTCCCAAAACCTTAAAACAACTACGATCTTTTCAAGGAAGGCGGCATATCTTCGACGCTTTATCTCAAACCTGTCGAGTAGGTGTCGGCCTTTCTCGGCACTAGTTAAAAAGGACGCCAAATTTATTTGGGAAGAGAAATGACGAGAGGGCCTTCGAGGACATTAAACAATATTTAATGACACCTCCTGTCCTAGCGAGCCCCGAGTCTCGGGTAGACCGCTAATACTTTATACCGCGGCTTTAGACGACTCTCTCGGAGCCTCGTTAGCCCGAGTCGATGATGAGGGTAAAGAAAATGCTTTTTACTACTTAAGCCGTCGTTTACTTGCCGACGGAAATAAGGTATCCCGCAATAGAAAAGCATTGTTTGGCCACGATCTTCGCCGCTCAAAGCTCGGGCATTACATGCTTTCTCATAAGGTCGACCTAATCTCGAAGTTTAATCCATTGCGATACTTGATGACTCGTCCAACGCTTTCGGCGGACTTGCCGGATGGTCAATGATATTATTGCAATTCGATATAACTTTCGTGCCTCTCCGTGCCGTAAAGGGACAAGTCTTAGCGAGACTTACTTGCGGCACACCCTTTGCGGCGAATCGCCTCTCGATGACGACTTGCCGGATGAACAAATAATGAACCTAGAAGACCTTGATAATCGACGTTGGGAATTATATTTCGACGGAGCATCTTCGGCACACAAAGACGAAGAATCGCAAGTGATAGTGCCGGTAAGGCGGGAATCGGGCTAATCTTTATAACGCCGGAGCGGGGGATGTTAAGATACTCCTACCACTTGACGAGTCGTGTACAAACAACGAAGCGGAATACGAAGCCCTCATAACGGAGCTCGGAATTAACCATTCAAATGGGGATAACGAACATCAACATCTACGGGGATTCACGGTTAATCATTCAACGGATCGTCGGACAATACGAATTTTAAAACCAAGACTCGAGCAATACTTCCGGTATGCCATACGATTGTTGGAACGATTCCAAATGTGACGATCTACAAAATTCCCGAGAAAAGAAAAAGCTTTAGCGGATGCGCTAGCTCGTCTCGCAAAAGAATTTGCTCGTTTGCAAGATGAATCGATGGAAGTGTCGGTTCACGGACGCCAGGTCCTATCACAACTTGACATAGACACGATACACAAATCAGAAAAGGAAAAAGGATCAGTTGCAACAGTGACAGAAAACACGGAAGATTGGCGACAACCATTAATAGATTACCTGCAAACAGGAAAACTACCAGATGATAGGTCGTTAGCCCATCAGATCAAGAAAAGAACTCCGTCCTACGCATTAGTAAATAATACGTTATACGGAAGGTCTTTTGATCAAATGTGGCTAAGGTGCCTAAGCGGGTCCGAGGCCGTGAAATTGTTAAAGAGGTACATTCGGGACTGCGTGGCGCTCACCGTCGGGTCCAAAGATGAAAATGAAAATTAAAAGACTAGGGTACTCTCGGCCCTCGATGATGACCGAGCGCATGAAAATCGCCAGAAGTCGTCATCGGTGCCAAGTGCACGGAGTGGTTCTACACCAACCTCCAAATGTGCTACATCCAGACAATTGCATCGTGGCCATTTGAATGTTGGGGCACGGATATAGTGGGTCCAATAGAACCACCGTCGTCGAAAGGACATCGCTTCATTCTTGCGGCTACGGATTACTTTTCCAAGTGGGCGGAGCGGTTCCACTTAGAGAAGTGAAAGCACATCACATACTACAATTTTTCGAGAACCAAGTTGTTTACCGTTTCGGGGTGCCGCGCGAGATCATCTCGGATAATGGATCGGCATTCGAAGCACGCAAATCAACAATTTTGTCGGGAGATACGGAATCGGCCGGCGATATTCAACAATTTACTACCCGAGAGCAAACGGCCTTGCGAGGCTTTTAATAAAACTCTCGTTCAAATTTTAAAGAAAACCTTAGACGATAATAAGAGAAATTGGCACGAGAAGTTGTTAGAAGCCTTATGGGCCTACCGGACAACCTTCGAACTCCTACGCAAGCTACACCTTACGCTGCGGTGTATGGGTCCGAGGCGGTGTTACCTTTAGAGGTTCGGCTTCCTTCACTCGGAATTGCGGTTGCAAATAAAATCACAACGGAAGAAAATGCCAAATTACGACTCGAAGAATTAGAGAGCACTGGAAGGGAAAAGACTTGCGGCGCAACGAATTTAGAACTATACCAAGCTAAGATGGTTCAAGCCCATGACGGGCGGGTCCGCCAAGAACCTTGAAGTTGGTGATTTAGTTCTCGTTCTCGAAAGACCTATCCTTGCACACGCGAGATAGGAGGAAAATTTGAACCCACTTGGGAAGGACCGTTTGTGGTTGAGGCGGTCTACTCGGGAGGCTCCTACCGGCTAGTGAGCTGCCAGGAGAACGACATATGCTTCCGATCAATGGACGATACTTGAAAAAGTATTACGCTACCGATGTTTCGAAGGAATGAATTCTTCGGCCCTAAGAAACACGGGTGAAATGATTACTTATGATTGGGTCCGAACCCAAAAAAATAATAAAATGTGCTAAAATAAATAAAATCCTGATAATAAAATTTTCCTTGTTTTCTTTTCCAAATTAAAATCTCTTTCTCGATCTTATCCCACTTCATTCTGCTAAGTTTAAAAATATAATAAAATAAAATGTCTTTAATAAACATTTTCTTAATGTTCTTGTTCTTAGTACGGCCCACGATCCTTTCCCTTGTCTTTTCGCGGGGAAATGTCGAACGGGCGGTTGGTCCTGAACTTTAAGAATGGCGTAAGCCTTGCACTTGATGAAAAGAGGGTGAAAGATGGAGCGATAATCGAGATTGACTCGGATTTCGCACCGGCGGGCCTACGATACGAGGAAAGTGGCTGGGTCCCGGTTGACCGAGAAGAGCTGCCGGACATACGGTGATGAAAGTGGGTGGCCCAAGCCACCAATCCAACGACAAGAAAAGAAAGACAAACATTGAAGAAGATAAGAAAATGAAGTCCGTAGTCGCTACGGCGAAAGGCGAGCTTGTCGGCGCCGCGCCCACGGAGATTCGAAGTTCGAAGAGCTACTCTCACAGCAACGCAACGAAGAAATAAGAATCGCCGTATCCGTAAGATGTTGACAAAACTAGCTGCGGATCAGCACGACGAGGCAGTTGCTAATGTCAGTGCATACACTTCAAGGACACCGGTTCACCAGGAACCAGAAGAAAGGAGGCCAGCTCCTAGGATGACAGAAAGAACCAGGGAAATCTTCAGAAAATCAGAAGAAAGAAGGCTACCACGCCACCGGATAGAACCACCAGTGATGCATGACCTTGTTGCAGAAGCAACCCCGGGGGATGTCTCGACAGGCATCATCCCTGAGGAGCCGAGGTATGCAGGAGAACGTGAAGGGATTGAACCATATATCCCACAATATGTCACAAGGCCTCGCCATCTGCAGATCATTCCGGAATACGAGTTTGGAGAGAATGCAAAATGTTGAAAAGAAAACCTTTGAATACTTCGAGAGAATTAGAGGCGAGAAGAATCAATATACTTGGAGGGCCTCGAGCTACATACGGACGTATTCTCGGAGTATGAACGAGCGGCAAATCGTGGATTGCATCGGGATTTGAAAAGAATGGGCCGAGCGAGGCCGCCTGAGGGAAAACACATACTCGGAACCCCGGAGATGGATGCCGGGGAAAGGAAGAATCACAATACAATGTGGATGCTGTTACAACTTTGCGGAGGACGGGAAGGGAACCCACGGGAATACTCCGTCATGGGCGAGTGGATCCGATGCCATTAGTCATCAAGAGAATGGTAAAGAGATTGATAACATGGAGAGTGCGCCAGCGGATTGCATACCCAATAGTCGCATCATCAACATCTACAAACGGGGTGACTGCATACCCCCACACATAGATCACCACGACTTTGTCGGACCTTTACGCACGGTCTCTTTCCCGAGCGAGTGTAACATCATGTTCGGATCGACCTCCGGATAGCGGGCCCAGGTGAGTTCCGAGGGCCGGTGAAGATACCTTTACCGGTAGGTTCCGTCATGATGCGAAGGGCAACGGAGCGAGATATCGCTAAGCATTGCATACCGGGAGTACCGGTGAAGCGGATCTCGGTTACTTTCGAAGGATGGACGACGGAAAGACACCTTACCATTTCCGACCGGACCGGAGCTAGAGAGCCTCCGGCCTTACGAGCTTGTGAGTTACATGGAAAATATCACACCTCCGATGTACATCCATACGGCATCCTTGCCAAGGATGGCTTGGAAGGTGATGTTATTGACCATGTACCTCACTATTCGGACATGGATTTTTGACGGATACCTTTTTGGATGGATCGACAAAGATCATACACGATCCGTTTTGAGTTTACATGGATTGTATGAAATATATTCCGGATCAAGATGTATGATGTATCTTCACATGATTGGAATGAAAGTGACCATGTCACATTTTTGGCCTTCACCTCTTTTGTGCAAATTGATTGGGAAACGCCATTAAAGTTAAATGAACTTCGAACAAAGAACAGAAAAGAAATAAAAAAAAAAGAATAAAAGAAAACTTTCATTAAACAAAAAATCTAAAAGAAAAATGACAAACACCAAATTCACATGAACATTAAATAAACGATAAAATAAAATTTGAATCATTAAAAGATAAACAAAATCAACATAAATGTTAAATCAAATTCTCAATTAAATTTCAAATGTGATCTTCCAAATTTCAAATCAAATCTTAAATCAAATTTCAATCGAATTCAAACTCATCCTTCCAAATTTCAAATTCAATCTTTCCAGATTCCAAATCTCTATCAAATCTCAAATTCGATCTTCCAGATCTTAAATCAAATCTCAGTCAAATTTCAAATCTCAAATGCGATCTTTCCAGATCTCACATCAAACATACATCAAATTCAAACTTTTGGGTCGAGGATTTTACATCCAAGACTGCATTGCTTTAGGATTCTTTCCCTATCGCAATGAAATACATCAAATTCAAACTTTTGGGTCGAGGATTTTACATCCAAGACTGCACTGCTTTAGGATTCTTTCCTATTGCACTGAAATACATCAAATTCAAACTCTTGGGTCGAGGATTTTACATCCAAGACTGCACCTGCTTTAGGATTCTTTCCCTATCGCACTTCGAAATACATCAAATTCAAACTTTTGGGTCGAGGATTTTACATCCAAGACTGCACTCTTTAGGATTCTTTCCTATTGCATCGAAATACATCAAATTCAAACTTTTGGGTCCAGGATTTTACATCCAAGATCGCACTTGCTTTAGGACACTTTCCTATCGCACTTGAAATACATCAAATTCAAACTTTTGGGTCGAGGATTTTACATCCAAGACTCGCATTGCTTTAGGACTCTTTCCCTATTGCACCTTGAAATACATCAAATTCAAACTTTTGGGTCGAGGATTTTACATCCAAGACGCATTGCTTTAGGATTCTTTCCCTATTGCCTCTGAAATACATCAAATTCAAACTCTTGGGTCGAGGATTTTACATCCAAGTCGCCTCTGCTTTAGGATTCTTTCCCTATTGCACTGAAATACATCAAATTCAAACTCTTGGGTCGAGGATTTTACATCCAAGACTGCACTGCTTTAGGATTCTTTCCCTATTGCACTGAAATACATCAAATCAAATTCCCGGGATTAAGGATTTTACATCCAAGACTGCACTGCTATAGGATTCTTTCCCTATTGCACTGAAATACATCAAAATCAAACTCTTGAGGTTAAGGATTTTACATCCAATACCGCATTACTCTGAGATCTTTTCTCATTGTGATGACCTAATCCAATCGATTCGATCTTCTTTTGGGGTTGAAGATGTTACATCTAAAACTTCAAAATCCCAATTTTCATTTCAAATCAAATCCCTTCAAATTAATCTTGACAAACTTCAATCTAAATTAAAACTCCAAATTGAAATCTAAACTCACACATCATGACTTGAACATGAAACAAAATAAAATCTAAATCGAAATTCTCCCAAATCATGTGATTTGGGATTCACCTCCTTTTCCTTTCCCCAGCGAGAGTTCAAGAATCTCCAGTTCCAGAGATATACTTGACACTCCCCAGCGGAAGCTCTTCTACTTCGTCCTAAGTTTGTTACTTGGACATCTGTGTTGGTTTTGTTGATCGCTTCGGTCAACACCAATACGCGCGGTGTGCTCCGTCAGCTCACCACACCTATTGGGGGTCCATTTGTTGACCTCATTTTTTTATGAGGTCTTCTCTTCTTCTTTTAGTGCTTAGGATCTAGCCTTAGGCTTTTCCTTTGACTATCTTAGAGGATTAGAATTGGGACCCACCTTTTAGAAATTCAAACCACTTCTAAACTCCCTGCAAACTCCACAAACTTGATCGTAGACCCCTAATCACCTAGAGGGTTGAAATCAAATGTGGAAGTTTAAAGGATGAGTTCTTATAGGACTCTTTGGCCTTAGGACCGCCTACAGGTGGCCCAGTGCAGTGAAGGGTTGACTTGCACACACACTACACCTACACACTACACTTTCACACACTTCCTAAAAACACACCCATACTCGACTTGACCTCCCGACTCATGTAGGTGATTCACATGGATGGTCCTTAACCCCTAAGCCCTTGGCTAAAGGGTTAGGAACAACATAGTGAATGCCTCGAAATGAGTCCCTTTATGGCTCATGTGGGCTTGATATGGCTTCATGGCTCAACCAAAATGATTTTACTCCACTTACATTCACCCAATCTTCAATTTTTCAAATTTTTAATTTTTGACCCAGGGACCCTACACTTGCCTAACCTACTGCAAAACCCTTGAAATTACCCAAATTTTCCAAAAATCTCCAAATCACCCAAAATTCCTCAAAACCAATCCCAAACATTTCCACATCACTCAAATTGATCATCCATACCCAAAAATATCAAAAATTCCAAAAATACCTCCCAATACCCTCCAAATACCCAAAATACCCCTCCTAGCCAAAAAATCCAAAAATTCAGAAAATTCCCAGAAAATTCCAGAAAATCCCAAATATTCCCAATTTCATTTTGTTCAACTACACCATGGGCCAATTTTGTCAATTTACCCCACTTTTATCAAAACCCCCAATTTGACCCATTTTAACCTAAAGTAAACCCAATGTCAATCCTAACCTACCCATTTGACCTAAATTCTGGTCCAATTCAATTCTAAATTTCAATTCAACATTCCCAACACCAATCTAGACCAAATCCAAGCTTAATTTGATTGACATTTGGATCCAATTTCACTTTTGGCCTTAAAGCCCGATTTGGACCCATGACCCAAACTTAGCCCAAACTCACCCAATTCAATTCCAATTAAACCCAAATCTTTTCTAAACCTTCCTTGACATCCCCATAAACAAAACACTAACATGATTTGCCCAAGATTTTGATCCAAACCCCACTCAAATTCAACCCGAAATTAAAAGGCCCATTTTTGACCTAAACCCAAACCTAGCCCAAATGAGCCCAAATCCCAAAATCAAAACCCATCAAAGCCAAAACCTCTTTGAAACACTCCCATAAACATTTCCCAACATTAATTTTACATCAATTTCAACTCTAGCCCAACATTGGCCCAAGTTAGCCCAATTTGACCTACATAGGCCCACTTACCAATTAAACCAAATTCAAACCAATTCAAGTCCAAATCACACCAAATTGACCCCAAACCACTCATGACACATCCCTAAACCAAACTCAACAATTATTTGGCCCAACCTCTTTACAAAATTTCTATCCATAAATTCATTTTCAAACCTAAAAGCCCATTTCCCTTAAACTTTCCTAAAAGCCCACTCCCTTCAAATTCAAAAGCCCAAATTCATCCAAAGCCCACATGACACTTCCTTTCATCATCCATTTAATCAAAATCACCCCTAAGTTTCAAAATCATCAATTAAACCATTCCAAATCAAGCTTCATACAAATTTTCACCAAAATATCCAAAATTCTTAAAACCATTTTTATGAAATTGACCTAACCTTTTCCCGAAGCAAATGGAGCCATGGAGCCATGCACAAGCCATATGCAAGCCATGAGAACCTCTTTACATGTCACCATGCCATTTTGGGCAAAAGGAGGAGACTCTTTCCTTAATTCCTAAAGGTGATTAACCACTCCCATGATTCCCCTTAACCATGCTTATGCCTAATTGTGCTTGGATGGTGACTTGACCCTACTGATTATGCTTGAGCCAAATCACTTTTCCCTCGGCCAAAACCGAGGCCTTGGGTGGTGCACCTAGCCCAAATGGGGGGTTGACCCATTTAGGTCCAAATTTAGCCATGCCCCCATTCCATCTAAATCAAATCCTTTACACATGGCCAATGCTAATTGATTGCACAAACCTCCAACACGACCCACTCTGGACACGAGGGTGACCCATGCTGCCGGCCGGCCGCACAGGTCGCCGGAAAACACCATGGCCGAGACCTTGGGAGGAGCCAAACTTTGGAATTCTCCCTTGCTGAGCTGCCCCATGCCCGATGGTCACCATGGCCGTTCTTCACATGCCAACAGCAGCTGATCCCGGCCCTCGGCTCCCCCGGGAGGCCCTCCGACCTCTCCTGATTTAAACCCCTCACCCTCTCGGCCATGAAGAGGTGCTGAACCGGACCTTACTGAAACTCCGCCAAAATTGCTTCGGATCATTCTCCATACTTAGAGCACTTGATCCCCGAGTGAGATCCCCACTGCCATTTCTTCTCTGCGAGCTCGATTTCGGAGTTGAAATTCCACCCAAAACCGGGACACTTCTCCACGGTGAGCCAATCCCCAAATTGATTGGATCTACACCTTCACCGGACCGAGGGAAGGTGTCCACCAGCAAAAGCCCCATCTCCGAGGCCACCCGGTTGCTCCAGCCTCCAAGCTTTGTGATCGGGCTTGGTCGAAATCACATCTAGACAATTCACCGAGACCGGGAGACTTCATCCGGAACTTGCTTGGGATCCAATCGAAGGTGCAACAACTCTCGGATCGAAGCCACACTTCTCCGAGCAAAGGTATGAACTAATTCTTCATCCCGAGCTTCGGAGATTCTCCATTTCAAATGCCTTAATTTCGATGCATGATAACCGTATAGATGTGTTCGTCTCTTCAGAGACGAATCCATAGAGCATAGGAACATGAAAATCCATTGAGTATCGAGTGAGATATTAAGGATTTAGTGTGGACGGCTCTCGGGTGAGGACACTTGGGGACGATGAACGGATGCCGTCCATTTAATACACGCGCGGACGGACGGCGGGGATCGCGTCGGATCGGAGGACGGAGCGATACGGCGGGTCCGGGAGCGGCGACGCGGA
This sequence comes from Papilionanthe hookeriana x Papilionanthe teres, assembly GCA_022702705.1. Classification (NCBI taxonomy): domain Eukaryota; kingdom Viridiplantae; phylum Streptophyta; class Magnoliopsida; order Asparagales; family Orchidaceae; genus Papilionanthe; species Papilionanthe hookeriana x Papilionanthe teres. The sequence continues at coordinate 68,423,523 of CM040427.1, read as the reverse complement.
TGGCGGTGTCGAATGGGAGCGCGCCACGCGGCACTTCGGAGCTGCCGATGTTTCGCTGGCGCCGCGTGGATAAGTAGAAAATTAGGGGTATTTTCTATTTATTTAATCCCCTAAACTTGGAAAATTCATAACTTTGTGTAGAAAAATCATAAAAATAAAATAAAAATACCCTCTTGCTCGAGTGAACGAGAGGAGAATAATGTGGAAAAGAAATTAATTAATTTTGTCCAGTATTTTATTTTTAATTAATTATTTACTCCCTGCATTGTTTTAATTCTCCATGCATTCATACAATTCACCATAGCATGAGACCATAGGGCTTTTGAAGCCTCCGAATTTGGGAACATTCCCTGAATTTTCCAAAGTCGAGAGGCCATCCCTATGAAGAGTTATTGATTTTTCAAATTCATGTCACTGTCTAGAGTATTTTAATTCCAATAAATAGCATGTTGTGTAATAAATCCTAGGAAAATTTGGTGATGTTCCTTATGACCAGAGAACCCTAGGAAAAATAGGACTTGAGTTAATTCACTTAAAATAACCCTAATTGGCTTAAACACCCAAAATAGGTCTCTAATTAATTAGAGCTAACCATACATCAAATTGACTTGAAATCAATTCTCCACTGACCTTTAGGATCAGAGGAACCCACCATAAAAATTTGAGGTCAATTGGACTTGGTTAGCCCCATTAATTGGGTTGATTAAGCCGACTTAGTCATTTTAAACTTTAAAAATTCATAACTTTCAAAATATCTTTCAAAAATTCACCAAATTGGTTTTGGAGTCTCTCTGATATCAGGGGAATTTAAGAAAATTAAAATTTTAATTTTCTAAAAAAGTTGATTTTTAATATTATTTTAATATTTTTAATAATTAAAAAATAATAAAAATCACAAAAATAATAAAATTCACCAAAATGTCACATTTTGAATTTTAATCACTTAGGAATAAACCCCATATTTTTCTTAGGCCTATTTGGTGAAATATTAATTTTTAAAGCTCTAGGGTAATTTTAAAATTAAAAAATGTATTTTCTAGCATTTTCACCAAAATAATTATAATAAATCAAAGAAAAATCACAAAATTGCAAAATTTGATTCTCTGATTTCTTTGATATCAGAGAGATTTTTGAAAAATATAAAATTCATTTTTCAACATTTATTTTATTTTTAAATTAATTAACACTCTAAAACTTAAAATAATTATAATAAAAATAATATAATTCAAAAAATCACCAAAATTAGTCCAAGTGGTCCTCTGGTCATTAGGAATGTCCCATAATTTTCTTAAGGACAGAAACTTTCCCTTGGTCATGTTATCAAATTTTCCTTGAAAATCTCTATTTTCTACTAAAAATAATTATATAAATAAATTAAATACAGAAAAATCACATTTTCTCCTCTCATGTCTTTATTGACATATGAGTGAAGTCACATAAAAATTTCAAGTTCATTTGAGTTCAATTTAGTGAGTTATGAAATTATTAGGCTTGAAGGGTAAAATGGTAATTAAATTTTAACCCTTAATTAAAACTTTAGGTTTAATAAAAAATTAACAAGTAAAATATTTGATCCTAATCTGATTTGGATGATTGAAATTTAAATAATTAAAGGGTAGAAACCCATTAAGCAATTTAAAATGATTAAACCTTAATTAAATAATTGATTAAATTTGGAAGAATAATAAAATTGGAATTATTAAAATAGGGATATTATTAGGAAGAGATTTATTCTTTAATTTAAAAATCCCTAAATTTAATCATCTCATTAATATTCAACTCTTAATTAAAATGATAACTCAAATTTAAAATATTAAAAGACTTAATCATTAAACTAAAATTAAATCATTAAACTCTTTCAAAAATTTCAATTAAATTAAATTAAATTAAATTAAAAATTAAATTAAATTAAGTAAATTAAATTAAAATTAAATTAAATTAAATTAAGATTAAAAGTTGAATTAAAATTAAAATTAAATTAAATTAAGATTAAAAGTTAAATTAAATTAAATTAAATTAATTAAATAAATTAAATTAAATAAATTAAATTAAATTAAATTAAATTAAATTAAATTAAATAAATTAAATTAAATTAAATTAAATAAATAAAATTAAATAAATAAATAAATTAAATTAAATTAAATAAATTAAATTAAATTAAATTAAATTAAATTAAATTAAATTGAATTAAGTTGAATTAAATAACATCACTTTAAGACATAAAGAACTCAAAAATAAATCTAAAATAACTTGAACACTATTCCAAACTTAAATCATTAATTTGAACTTAAAATTGCATCACGAATCATTAAGTATCATTTTGCCCTTAGGAGCTTTTACTATCATAACTCCTAAACGGAATATAAAATGAAATGTTACTTCACTTATAGGATATTCAAATGTCCTAGTTCATCGAGCAAGATTAACAAAAATTGAAAACCTCGGACGATCGATTCATTTATATAACTAAATTCATTTGGACTTAAAACAATCCATAGAAATATTGAAAAGATGTTTAGGACCCTTCCTAAGCACTTCCTCGATATGATAGGATATTTATAAGAACAATTGAACTTAGTTATTCTTTGATGAAGAAAATCGTCCTCAAACACAAAGAACCTAGACGTCATAGGAAATGACTAGCTATAGGATTAGGAACTTGGTAGAAAACCATAACCCTTTCCCTTAGCTTTACCTAGGAAATTGCTATGAATGCTTAAATGCTCTAAATTGTGTTTTAAGTGCAGCTTGGGATGACGGGAAGACCCTCCAGGTACGCTTTTATTTTATTGCAATTTATTTTATTGCAATTTATTTAATCGCATCGCACTTATTTTTCTTGCATGATAAACAACGATTGCATGAAAACCTACACCTTTAGGACGGAAACCAAAACTGAAACCCATAACTAAATAAAAAGACACTACTAAGATAAAATTCACCTCCACAACATTTCAAAATATAAGACAACTCAAAATTTAATCACAAACGGAACACAAAACTACAATTACAACTAAATTAAAACGTCCCGTTGGATGATCGGGAATACCTCGGATGATGTAACCTACGTGTTGCTAACGGGATTTCCCACGGTCTAAATGAAAGTGTGGAACTCATTCGATTGAGTTTAGCAAATTCATCCGGACTAAGTGAATCCGATAAAAATAATGATGCCGGAAGGATGGAACCGTGGGATCTTAACCGGTGTTGTTATAATCAACTTTAAGATTTGTTTTAATTAAAACACAAAAAACACTTGGAAATTAAGACTTCTCAAACCAAAACACTTTTCTCATCCCTTGATTTATGATTTCTAAAACTAAACCTCTGCAACAACAAGGAGCTCGGAGCATGGTGGGCGGCACGGCCATCGTCGTCGACAAGAAACTTGAACCTACTTCGACAAAACTTTCCTAGAATTAAACAACAAAGCCATAGGACTTCGAGGTAGTTTGCACTAGTGCAACATAAATCCTCGACTCTTCGTTAGGCATTTGCATTGCAAATTAAGCCCTAACCGGTCTTAGGATTCCGAGGTAGTCGTCCGATACGACATAAACCCTCATATCTTCCAGGCAATTTGTATGATTCTATCATATAAATATAAGCCCTAATTAACTAAAATTGGCAAGATTAAAACATTAAATGAACATTAGGACTTTCCTAAATCCAAGCCAAACAATAGGATAGTCGGGAAATTACCGAAGTTCGCTTCGAATCCATAATTTCTCCTACTTTTCTTCCTTTGAATTCCCAAAATAAAATGTTCCAAACTTGATCCATCCCCTATTGAGATTCAAAAATTCAATTCTTTGAAAACTTAAACTTTGAAATTCTTGAGAGCGAATTATTGATTATTATCGAGAGTTTTCTTAGGTGATTCCCGTCACTTAAGATGTAATTAACTATAGGGGCTTGCCCTTATAGGGAATTTTAAAGAACCCGAGTAATATAAACCCTGTTTAATAGTTTCATATTAAGCGGGGAATTTGTCGGCTTATAAAATTGGTTCGCAGACCAAACGGATGTCACAAATCTTCTAGTTTATTTAACCGAGCCCCACCATCAAGCAGCGTGTCTATCCTTAGGGATAGATACATGGTTTGCGGTGCGGTGCTCGTTTATATAAACTATTTGGGATGTGAGATCGGTTTGATTTCATATCTTAAAATTCTTTAAAATTATTTTCAAAATCAAAACACTACTTTTCATATTATATATATATGTAAATTAAATTAAAAAATTCGCCGACAACTTCTGTTAGGCGACCCCTTTTTAAAATATCACATAACCTAAAAATATGCCGACAGTCCTAAGGCCAAAGAGTCCTATAGGAAACTCATCCTTTAAACTTCCACATTTGATTTCAACCCTCTAGGTGATTAGGGGTCTACAATCGAGTTTGTGGAGTTTGCGAGGAGTTAAGAAGTGGTTTGAATTTCTAAGTGGTGGGTTCCACTTCTAGTCCTCTAAGATAGTCAAAGGAAAAGCCTAAGGCAAGATCCTAAGTACTAAAGAGTGAAGAGAAGACCTCATCAAAAATGAGGTCAACAATCCTTCAGTTAAAATAAATTGGGCAATAATGTTCTAAATATCATATTTTGGTAAAACCAATTGGGCAATCATATTCCATGGAAAATGGACATGAAAACATAGTTAGATGATGTAAAAATTATAATTAGGCATTGGTGGTTAGGAATTTATGATCAGGTGATAGTGATTACATGATCATAATTGTGTGATAGTGATTAGATAGTCACAATAAGAAAATATTGCTTGATACATAATAATTGGGTCGTGGTGTCCAAAATATTATATTAGGAGTGGTTGAGTAGTGAAGAGGGCCTAAAGATGGAGGCCGAGCTATGGCAATTTGATAGAATTGGTTAGGGGATTATGTTTTGACGGCAGTCCGATGACAATGGTGAAAACAATAATTTGTCGAGTAAGGTCAAATAAAAATATTGTTATAGTGGAGGTTAGGCAATAACAATTTAATGTCATAGTAAAGCGTAGGCGATGTGAATATGAAATTCAAGCTACAACAGTTTGTTGACAATAACTAGGTAGGTCTATAGTAGTAGTTTAGCAAAGGTGGTCGAGTGGTGACAATTTAAAAACTATAGTTAGGAGATTGAGGGCTAGCGATGAAGGTCATGTGCTAACAATCTTGAGATAGAAGTTGGGTGGCAAAATCTAATGATTTTGATTGAGTGATTCTGGATAGTAACAATCGAAGACGATTAGCAGTAAACTAATGCATTTAGTCTAGCGATACCAATCTAATTATGGTGATAGATATACTTAGCTATCAAATTCTTCAAACCTTGGGTGTTCTCTGCTCATCCCATTCAACCTCAGCTCATGCAAAAAAGAAGAGAGGACCATTTATTTGCTTTGAGAGTGTCATCATTTAAAAATAAAATTAATATACAAAACACTCCATTGGATGACTTAAGTGTCTTAATGATATTATAATTAAAAAATCTTAGGCTTGTTGTAATTTTCTTATTGGGGCAGTTGATTTGAGTACAAGCATGTGAAAGTTAGAAATTATTTAGTCTTCAAATTCAGATCTCAAAGTTTTTAACAATGCTTTAAGTACTTGATGAGGCCATTTGGACTCAGATTGGAATAATTTTTGTCATTAAGTTCATCTCCTTTAAACGAATTAGTTCAACTAAAAATTTATTTAAGTCATAATTCAAATCATCTTAAACTTGACACAAAAAATAATTAAATTTTAAATTCTAACTGTTTGGGAACTAATTGGAACACTTTTGTACATCAATAACGTGCCAACACAAATCACGATGTCACCTCACGAACAATGAGAGAAGCAGAACGAGCTCACATGACTCACCGTGGATGGTCTAGGACTGTATGTTCAGTCAGCTGATTTTCCTTATCATAAATGCAGGGCGTCTCTCACGAATATAGAAGAATCTCTCCAGAGGAACTTGATGGGTCAGGTCCATGCAGGTAGATTCATCGTCTCCCAATTCACATCAAATCAGAAAAGAGAAACAAGTCTTTCAACCCTAGGACAATTAGTGCGGGCTCTTGACAAATTAGTGTGTCGAAAAATAACCATCTCAACCACTCGAAAGTTCGGCACTAAAACCGCTTGATCCGAAAGGATGCTGGTCAGATCCACTGGTTGGCCCCGAAAGCCAAATTTATGAACTGACTAGGGTACCCCACTGTACTAGGTAGGATACATGATTTAATATGGACTGACAACCCTCTATAAATAAGGAGTCCATCTCATGAATAAGGAGAGGCAATTTTACTACTTAATACACTGTTATCTCTCTCAATATCTCCCTGGATTTCAAGCGCTCTATTCTTTAAGGATTCCCAGACATATTGGGATTCAACAACTTTAATAGCTTTTCCATGCAACAATTTTTTTTTAATTTTATAATCTTATTAAAAATATGTGTGTTATCTTAAAAATTTAATACTAATGATATTCTTATTTGGTGTTAAGAATTTATGTATTATATTAGTAGATAATTTGTTGAATCTAATATTGTCCAATCATGCCTAGGGAATAGAGTGTAGGGACCGATGGAGAGAAAGAGGAAGAGAGAGGGAAAGAAGGAGAGGAAGACATGCGCTGTAGGGAGGAATAGGGTATTCCTGTGGTTTTTAGACCCTTTTTATTTCTTGAATAATTGTGTTACAAGGAATGAGATTTGGTGTGACTTTTTTAAATTGCCAAAATTTATGAACTCAAATTTATATATATATATATTGATTTAGTTTTCTATTGAGTCACATAATTAAACACAAGTATACGTATCACTTAAGTAATGCAGGGCTCTAATGGAGTCCTGGTTATCGATCCCACGAGAAGGTATTTAATTCTATAATGAAGCACATAAATCACTTCACGAATCACATCACAATTACAGTAATTACTAATAATAAAAAGATGAATAAACAGTTGCAGTTAATAATTCTACCAAAGTACGTTCTAACTTCCTGACACGGTTAACTAAAACAAGACTAAATTTATAACAAAATTTCAAATGTAAGAAAGAATCTTCCTCCTCTCCAATAATAATATGATGATTTGTTGACATAGATCAGTGATGCAATAGTATTGTGCCAAATAAGAGCATTCCTATTCTTTACCCTCTTCCGAGCGATATAAAGAACATTGGCTAATCCTATGTTTAGTCCCCAAATCCGTGGTTAGGATGGGAGGATACTGGCTCTCACTCCAGAGCTCCCACTTCCCTTCGCCTGAAGACTAACTCTCGCTTTGGTTTCCAAACCCTATGACCAAATTGGGAGTTTCAGTCTGTCACTCTAAAATCTCCAATTTTACGCCCATCAAAATATATTTCTCTATTTATTTGCATCCAATCCCCATGAACTATGTCACTCATTCATAGACATTGAATGTGACCTTCACTTTTATTGTGGAACTCATAATCCTTTTGGAACATATGTTTCCCAATAAGTTTTAAAAATTCAATTGGCCAGATCAAAAAGTAAATGAAGTACTAAGTGAAAAGGTCATAAAAAATTCTCCATGATAAATCGGCACATCATTTCCATATCACAACATCAACACATCATATGAAAAGAAGGAAAACAAAGAAATTTACTCAAGACTCATGAGAAAACGACGACAAAAGATGGATTTTATATATAAAAGCAACGTCATACAAACAGAGTAAAGAAATACAATTTATCTCAAACTCTTCCACAAGCGAATCTCAAGGAATTCCTTTGACTCCTCTTATTTCTTCACAACAACACACAATTCTCTCTTTAGATAAGTAAGGAAGAAGAAATCTCTCACTTTTCCTCTCCTGCTACACTCCTTAGAAGAGAACAAACACAAAACCTAGATTCTCTCTAATGGACACCTCACTCTCGAACAATGAAAATACACTAAAAGCACTGAAGAGACTCCTTATATTTTGTTCCAAAGTAGTTTAAATTTTGCTCAAACTGATTTTCAAGAGTTTCCTCGAGCACCCCTCCAAAATCTGTCCAAATACATCGAAACAAGAATTAAATTGGGATATGGCGCGGTCCGGCACAGGATAGGGCGCCGTCCGGCACTATTTTCTGAAAAACAGCCCAAACTCTGTAAATTAGCGCGGTCCAGTGCTGTGAAAGTGCCGTTCAGCTCTAGTTCAATAAAATGTATTTTGCCTCATTTTGCTCCAAAATTGCTCATCTTTACTTCCTTTTCCTCCAAAGACCTAAAATCATTGTACATGCATGAAATCAAGAAAAATATCATTCTTTAAAGTGCAATATCATCAAAAATAGGTATGAAATGGACATTAAAAAACTATCAAATTTTCAGTTAATCAAGAACCAAAAGACCCCCAATACACGTTATAGCCCTCATATTTATAGAAGATAGAAATGATAAAGGACAAGATTATATTATTAGCCTTACTTTAAATATAGAGGCAAAGGGCATTCTAGTGTTTTTATATAAATAATTAGATTGTCTCAAGATCATTGCAGACCATTTTTGGGTGTAGATATTAAACTTTTCAGTTTTCATGCTCCTTGATAGCAATGATGGCTCAGCCATCGAAGTTCAAATCCATTAGAAAAGGTTACGGTTGTGCTCCATTGCTCCTTTAGAATGTCCAAATAGATGCCCTCATTGTTATTAATATCTAGGTGGAAGACCTTGGTCTTAAAGGAAATCATTTTTCAAGCATGCTTTCTAACTTTAAGCAAACAAACGAGCCTAAGTTGTACAACAAAAAGGGAGAAAAGTATAGAGTTTCTAGATCCGAAAATGGAGATTGTGCACCTAATTTTTGCATGTGCCTCTGTCTTCATTGGATATATTGGGAAAATTAACACCGATTTGTTAAGAGGTTCATACAGATCTACTAAAAAGAGACGAAATTTCTTGGAGATCACCGACGACAAGGCATAAATGAAGTGCAAGTTCCCTTTGTGTGCTCTTTGCTATGAGTGTTTCTGCTAAGATTTTTCCTTATTGTTGCTTATCTTCTTTTTGATGACGTGAACAACGCTCACCACACATTTTGGAATGTTGAATCCAGATCTGTCTGATCATTCCCAATGAATAGACATAGGGGCCGAAGCAGAGAAAGAAGAAGAGAGGGAAAGAGGGAGAATGGAATAGGACAACTTGCACCATTGGGGCGAATGAGGTTTTCCTAGGGTTCATAGACTCATTTTATTTATTAAATACTTGGGTTACGTGGGCAACCAAAAGGGTCCCAATACATGTTATAGCCCTTCTATTTATAAAATATAGCAAGGATAAAGCACAAGATTATATTATTAGCCTTGCTTTATAGAGAGCAGCAAATGATATTCTAGTCTTCTTATTTATACCATCCAAATATCTCAAGATCCATGCAAACCATTTTTGAGTATATAATATTACAATTTAAATGCTAAATATATTAATATATAAGAATTATGTGATATGTAGGCAATTCTTTTCTTGCAATTTAATCTATTAACTTTTTTTTTTCAAAGTATTGAATTCTAATTTTTTAGTACTTATGCTTTAGTATCATATGCCCCAACCAATATGGAGGGAGAGGAAAGTATGCGGTCTCGGATAATATGAGTAAATTTCAAAAAAGATGAAGAACATGAAGGTCATTTCCCGTCTAGACTACGCCAAATTATTGCGTACATAATATGTACGCAGAGATGCGTACATATTATGGGTTAGAGGAGGTTACGGAGGTTACAGGGGAGTTACTGAAGAGAGCATTGGGCGTTGTAACGCCCCTGTAACCTTCGTAACCTCCTTTAACCCATAATATGTACGTATCTCTGCGTACATATTATGTACGCAATAATTGCTCCTAGACTACGAATCGTTCAGGAAAATGAACCCCGAAGAACGAGCATTCCCTAAAAACAACTCAAAACACAGGCTCCCAAACGAATCTAGACTGCTTCTCATAATGAAAAGTAGTGAAAAGGTCATCCCAAACTCACCCTAAATTTACTTGTAGCACAGCATTTTCTCATAAAAAAACTTGTATGACGTATATATGACATCATTGTGAATATAAATTTATCAAATAAATAAAAAATAAACATTTAAATTATCTCGCTTCTGCAATGAATGACCACATCAATTGTTAGGAAAAAAGCAGAGTACACAGTATCGATTGATTTGATCTGACTTTTACCTTGTCTCCAAAAGTTTTCTCATAATAGTAATTGCCACGGAGGAGCTGTACGTCAGTTAATAAAAATTAAATTAAATATGATTTAATAATATTAAAAAAATATTTAAAAATATAATAAATTATAAGGCTCTTAAATCTACTTCAAAATATTCACAATATAAATTAATCAATTAATATTCTAATAAACTAATTTTATTTTTTAAAAACCATTAAATGATAAACAGCATGCTTTGGCTTAATTTCAAAACCATCTTCACATAAATCCAAAGGATTAAATTAAGCAGTTGAATCAGAGAACTAGTGAACCAATCCAATTTTTTATGTGCCATTTGATTCTAATATTGATCTATTTATGACTTGCTATTTGATCAATGGAAAGCAATAAGAAAAATTAGAATAAATATTACTTAAAATCTATTTTCTTTAATTTGAAATTAAATGTCTTATAAATATAAGCACTCAGTGAAAATTTTTCTTTTTTTTTTTTTGTTATTATTGATACCCTAATCAAGCGATGTTATATATATATATATATATATATATATATATATATATATATATATATATATATATATATATAACATATGTACATACATAGCTATGTATACATGTATATACATACATATATACATATATATATATATATATATATATATATATATATATATATATATATATATATATACATATATATATGTATGTATACACATGTATGTATATATATGTACATATACACGTGTATGTATATATATATATGTATACACATATACATATGTATATATATATATATATGTATGTATATATAAATTTGTACATACATACACATATACATACATATATATACATATATACATATATATATATATATGTATATACATATATATGTATGTATATTTATATGTATGTATATATATATATATATATAATGTATGTATATATATATATATATGTATGTGTATATATATATAATGTGTGTGCGTACATACACACACACACACACACACACACACACACACACACACACACACACACACACACACATACGTCTATAAATATGTATATATATATATATACATACGTACATGTGTGTGTACACACACACACACACACACACACATATGTACATATGTGTATATATATATATATATATCTATATATATATATGTGTGTGTGTATATGTATATGTACATATAGATGTATATTTATATGTATGTATATATATATGTACATCTATATGTGTACATCTATATGTACATCTATATGTGTACATCAAAATGTACATCTATATATGTATATGTACATGTATATGTACATATATATGTATATTTATATATGTATATGTACATGTATATGTACATATACATATATATATATATATCTGTGTATATATGTATATGTACATCTATATGTGTGTGTGTGTGTGTGTGTGTGTGTGTGTGTGTGTGTGTGTGTGTGTGTATATGTATATGTATATGTATATGTATAGGTGTATGTATATGTATAGGTGTATGAGTATATATATATATATACATATATATATATATATATATACATATATATATATATAATATATACATATATATATATATATATATATATATATATATATAATATACATATATATACATATATATATATATATATATATATACATACATATATATATATATACATACATATATATATATATATATATACATACATATATATATATATATAGATAGATTTATATATATATATATATATATATATATACATACATATATATAGATATATATACATCTACATATACATATCTACGTATGTATATGTATATTTGTGTGTGTGTGTGTGTGTTTGTATATGTACATATAGATGTATATTTATATGTATATGTACAAATATATATGTACATCTATATATGTATATGTATGTATGTATGTATGTATATGTATATATGTATATATGTATATGTATATATGTATATGTATGTATGTGTGTGTGTGTGTGTGTGTGTGTATGTAAATGTTTATATGTACGTATACATATATATCTGTGTATATATGTATACGTACAAATATATGCACACACACACACACACACACATATATATGCTTATGTGTAAACGTGTATGTGTGTATACATGTATGTGTATATGTGTATATGTGTATATGTGTATTTGTGTATACGTGTATATGTGTATAACTGTATATGTATTTACGTCTATACGTGTATTTGTGTATACATGTATGTGTGTGTGTGTGTGTTTAAAAAGATTGGTTGATGGGCGGAACCGCCAACCAACCCCTTTGGCTCGCAAGCCAGCTAGGTTTAGGATTGGACCCCGTGACCTCCATCTAGTTTTGAGCCAAACCAATGTTAATACCACTTCCATATAGCGGACAACTCGCATAGAGGGGATTCAAACCCTACCTGATGAGAATTACGCTGATGACCAGATTATTGTAGTCTACCAGAAGCACGGCCTCCACTCCGTGAAAGAGCGTAAATGATGTTTTGAATTTTTTAGTCATGGACTGTTGGTTGTAGTTCCCCGACCATTGGTTCACTGGTGATGGACCGAGGCAATTTTATTGGATTTTCGTATTCATGGACCGTGTCCCGTTGTCTGTGATGACCGCCAAAGGCAGGCTATAATGAAAGATCAAGTCGGTCCAGATGAAGTTATGGACAAATGCAGTGATCCGAGCGAGAGCTTTGGCCTCAATCCACTTCACAAAATAATCCACTGTCCCACAAAGAAAGCGATGTTGTCCTCTAGAAAGTTGGACATGCGAAATTTTGTTGATATCATTTTAGAGTAATTCAAATTCAGTCAAATCAACCAAATTCTAAATTCAGCCAAAATACACTAAGGAGAGAATTTTAAATTAATTGAAATTTACATTGTATTTTTTCTTCTTAATAGCAAACACATAATTTCCTTAAATCTCTGTAAATGAATTACAATACACCACAAATGCTTCCAACCTAACAGGTTCTTAGTTCCACTACCCACTTGAGTAGTTGTCCAGGATGTTCTGGTCGAATAAGCAGCAGCTTCAGTAGATGATGGGATGTGTCTGGAAGTAGGGTTGTAACCTACATGCCACATAATTAGTTAGTTTCTTCATAATCAGATACCTAATCTTGGCACGCCGAAGAACTCGGATGGTATAGTAGACTAGGAATTATTTTCTCGATTCCTCCAGGACCAGTGCAGAGCTGATCACCTCAGCTCCTACTCCCAAGTACAAAGAGAGTTCTTCATTTGACTTCGGTCGTTGGAGAAGTGGTGGTGAAGCTAGAGAATCTTTAAGGCTTTGGAAAGCTTGTTGACATTCATCAGTCCACCTGAAGCTTTCAACTTTTTTGAAACGTTTTAAAGAATGTCGTGAAATTTTCGCCTGATCTTGAAATGAACCAGCTCAGAGTTATGATACAACCAGTTAGTTTTTGAACCACACGAGTATTACGTGGCGGTTGCATGTCAACCTGTGCGTAGATCTTGTCTAGGTTTTCTTTTAGGCCTTCGAGTGTTAGGATGCAACCTAAGAGCTTCTTGGTTGAGTCTCCAAACATATATTTTAGAGGGTTCCGTCTCATATTATATTTTCTTAGAGTTTGGAATGTTTCTTTTATGTCTTTTATGCGTTATTTTTCCATCTAGCTTTTCACAAGAATATCATCGACGTAGAACTCAATATTTATTTCCTTTTTTATTGTTTAAAATTACATACATCAGATGTTAGTACGTAGTCTTAGCATTTAATCCCAAAGACCATACATTATTAAAAAAACTTCTTTGGTAGTGTTAAAGGTGGTCTTCTTAGTGTCCACTAGGAGCATATTAATGTTGTGATATCGAAAGAAAGCACGTAAGAAGCACATCGCTGGAGTAAGCAACATTTAAATTGGTGAAGTCGACACACATTCTCCCCTTCGTGTTAACGTTTTACACCATGTTGACATTGGAGAGCAATGTGGGATATTGCACTTCCCATATGTATCACGCTTCTTGCAACTTCAGAACTTCTTCCCGATGAGTTCAGCCAGCATGGTCCCATTATTCCTTATCTTCTGCTTGATCAAACAAGCAGTACGACTCATGTTCAATCAATGACTGGTGAGATCGGCCATTATTTTTGGCATCTCTATAGCGGACCGAGTGAAGCCATCACAATGGTCCTGAAATGTTGGAACTAGCAGCTTCTGGTGCCCTGCATCAAGATTGTCACTTATTAAGAAAGATTTATTGGATTTGTTTTCACCGATGGGGATCTCTTGGGCGGTCTCACTATTCTCAAGACTTCCCTCTCTCCAGTTTTGCAAGTCAAGCGGCCCCTGCTCCATGCTTCTTATTTCCCAGAGGTAGCAAACTCACGAATGCTCAAATCTCCCATGAAAGTGATTATTTATCAATCTCCTAGAAACTTTACTACAACTTGGTAGGTAGACACCATGGCTCTTAAGCATTCTAGTAGTGGGCAGCCAAAAATGGCGTTGTAGGTAGGAGGCGAGTCTACTTTCAAGAAATCATTTGTCTTCGTGAGAATAGGGATTTCCCTTTTGGGGAAGATTTTCATCTGCGAACTTGATGGGAGGACAATCTCCACTCCTTTGCATGGATGTGAGGTTGCATTACTCGCCCATCCTGGTCCTCTCCTGGGAGCTCCACCGAGGGGCATCTTTTCCCACAAGGATAGTTGAGATTATCCCAAAAAGATGGATGACATTCATTCGGACGAGCCCTGATGTGGCCTCTAAGGCTAGAGCTTTCACATGTCTTTGAACCGAGTGTCCCTAGGTCATGAACTCCTTCAGCTTCCCCAACTTGATCAACTTCTAGATGATACTCTGGGTGCCTACATTCTGCGGTGTCATGGCCATGATCTCAGTGATATTTACAATATTTCCATGTGTCTCGGAGAAACATCAGGCTCTCATCGACATGGGTTCCTTGAAATATTCCCTATCTTGGATGGCATCCATGATTTTTTCCATTGACACCATTAAAATAGTAGCTCACAAGCCCTTGTAATCACTGTATGCTTTTTCATAATGTTGTTTCAACCACTCATAGTATCGAGTCGATTGTGGATCACAACTCCTCACTCGACAACCATGTTGGTTGTATTGACTGATCCCTTTGTTATCGCACGAGGACAAGTCATCTTTGAAGTAGTGTTGAATGGATGGCCTGTATTCCTCTCTTGGCTTCAACCCGCAGTTGGGGAGCTCTCTTCTGGGCATGAAAATCTTCTGGTTCTCGCTTGGGGGTATTTTCCTCCACTTGAATGTGTTTGTTGGCTCTCTTCAATAGCTCAACCAAGTCTTAGGGTTCATTTATTTTGAGGTCGTTGGAAAAATTCTTGAACCTCAAGCCTTTCTTTAAGGCAGCTATGGCCGCGTCATCTTTAAGTTGTTTCAACTCCAACATTCTTCCTTGGAAACGTGTAATGAATGTGTACAGGCTCTCATACTGACCTTGCTTGAGTTACAAAAAGGACTGCATGCACTTGGTGGGTTTCTAGTCACTAGTGAACTGTGCCAAGAACAATCTCTTAAAATCAGTGAAGTTTCTGATGCTCCCAGCTGGAAGTGCATGGAACCATATCAAGGCTGACATCTCAGAGTGGTGAACAGTCGACACTTGAATGCGTCTGAGATTTTGATCAAACATACGACCGACTCAAATGATGCAATATGTTCAATGGTATTTAAGCCTCCAAAGTTGAGAATTCAAACTTTATTGGGGGCTCTACTCCATAGTTCTGGAAGGAGAAAGGATTCTTCGGCTGATGTGACACCTCGTTACGCCTTAACCGTTACCTCTCCACCTGTGTAGATCTTGAACTGTCTGGATGCTACGAATCACTAGCTCCCTCAGGATAGTTGTTCAACCTCCTATTGTTGTGCATCGACGCCACCTTCTGTCGTTGGTTTTGCTCTTTGGTGGTCCAAATTTCGTGTTAGGGCTGTCACAACCCTTAGGTCCTCGACGATCTGGCTTGACACCTACTCCATGATCCGAGTCTTCATCTCCTACAATCCTCGTAGTGTACGTTCCTCGATGTCATTTCGTGGAGGATCTGGGTTAGCTACTACTCTTGGGTCACCCTCTTCTCTATGTGATAGTTGTGCTCCTCTTCTTGTCGACATGACTCCACACTCACCACACCTTTTAGAATGTTGAATCCAAAACAATCCAATAGAGTGTTGGAGGATGTGAGAGAGAGAGAGAAAGGAGAGCAATAACACAGTAATGAAAAGTAAATTTGTGCAACCTTTATTCATGAAATAGACTCCTTATTTATAGGAATGGGTAAATTACACGTTGTACCTTTAGAGTATGAAGGTACGGTGAGGGTATTTCTGTCTATACATAAATAAGGCTCATGGAACCCACAGATATCCGGCCAGGAGGAGCCAGGCTGTCACTAGACCGGAGGCTATGAGTCAGCATAGCCAATGGGTTGGGTGATAGTTAAGCCGACGGTTACTAGGACCGGTGGCTACCAGGACAGGAAGCTGTTAAGAAAAGCCGGTGACACGTTAGGACCGGTGCCAAATACTCTTGAACTGATGGGTTACTTTGCCCATTTGGTCTGTGCTAGATGGAGGGCGCCAGACTCGTCCGCATGAGCCTGGTCAGATAGACTCTTTAGGAGCCGAGCTCCTCTTATTTGTTTTGGAGGCATTATCTTCCTGGTATATGAGAGTCGGCTAGCTAGGCGCATGGCTCTGGATAGCCTTTATAGAGCTTCGTGATGACACAACATCTTTTTCGCCAATCGCTAGATATATTTAAGCTTTGTGCTAACACTTTTACGATTATAATACTTAAATATAAAAATATTATTTATAATTAAGGGAATCAACATTAGCCGTCTGATAGTGTGTTTAACTTTCGTAGTTAAAACTAACAAAGCACCGCTCCAAAAAGCTAGAAATAATTTTTTATTCCTTACAAAACTAAATTCAAAATGGAGAGATATACAAGATCTAAAGATTTTCATAGCCTTTTCTAACTCTCAAAACCATTGTTGTTCAATAGTAGTTGCTTAATCACCATAATCTAGATATATAACCCAATTTTATTCACTTGATCACAATCTCCTTTTTAGCATGTGATAATTTAGTATTATTTATAGGATGGATCTCATCATCTTAGAATTTATAAATCTTTTCTAATAATTTATAATCAATTCCTCAAAAAAGGATAACATATTTAATTGTTTAAGGCCAATAAGGCCTAATTTCTTAGGATTATTTTTAGAGGAGCAACATAATAAATAATATCATCACAAAATAATAAAAATTTTAAAACATAAAGTTAAGACTAAGTGATGGCTAATCAATTTAAAAGTAATTATGAAAAGCCCACTTGCCCTCTATTAGAGTTCCTTGTTTACATTAAGCTAATCACAATCTAATCAAAGCTTTCATTTTAATGCATGCTTCTCGTGGTGCTTGAAAAACCTATAATTATGGGCGTAAACGAGCCGAACACGAACGAACAGAGCGTGTGTTCGATTGAAATTTAGTTTGTTTGAAATAAGCTCGTGTTCGAAATTGTTAGTGAAGTCACTATTCGTGTTCGTTTCTTAATGAACGAGTCGAACACGAGCTGTTCGCGAACGACGAGCCAGTTTGACAGCCCTAATATTAATATATATATAAATAATATATTATATTAATTATACAACTTATATAATATAAATATATAATATCTATATTAGTATATTACTAATATAGTATATTAATATATTGTTATTATTAATTATTATATATTATAATTTATAAAATTTAATTTTTAAAATATCATAAATTTTTTATATATAACTATTTTAAATTATTTTATATTACGAACAATAACGATTCGAACACAAACGAACGCATCACTGTTCGTGTTTGGTTCGTTTAACTTACTAAAAGAAAAAAAATTGTTCGTGTTCGTCTCGTTTACTTATCGAACGAATCGAACACGAACTCCTTGACATGCCGAACACGGACTGCTCGCGAACAACGAGCTTTTTTGACAGCCTTACCTATAATCCTTCCATAACCTTGGGGAACTTAACCCAACCTTATATTATTAATACTCCTAATGATATCATCATAGGTCTAGTATAAAGCCTTATATTTTATAAAGAATTTCTTTTGAAACATTGATATTAACTTACTTCGTAATATAAATTTAATGAATATTTACATTTGACCATAATAACTCTTTTACATTTTATTATGGTGGGATTGATGTTAAATGATATAGATCATTATGATAGATGCTTCTATTCCTACAAACGTATTGAACAATACGAGACCAACATGTATATTTTATGGGCTTCTAATGCAGTTGTCTTCTAGGCCATCCATGATATGCTCAATGTTTTTCTTCTTTTCAGTTGAGCTTTTGGAGTTGCCAGCTTGTCTTATTGTCGTCATATAATTCTCTTTCCAAATAAGTCTCTTTAGAGAGGAACTAGAGAGAGAAAATACGACGAAAACAGACAAATAATTTAAAAAGAATGTGCAGAGCTTTCACAATGTAACCTTTGAGTGATAGCTTAAGAAAGTAGGTAGAGGTCTGAAGAACGAAACTCTAGTTCATATGAACCTCTAAAAGATAGATGTTTTAGAAGGTAAGACTTATAGCCGTCAATTAAATAGAGACGTCACTGGAGTGGAAGGAGAAGAGAGGGGTCTACCTACTTAGCTGGATCCGCCACACAAAGAACTTAATCCCCATCTAGGTTGGGTAAGGCTCTAACACCCCAGTCGTTCTAGACAACCTTCTATGTAGAAATTTATGCTTGGCTTAATCGATTGAAGGAGCACGGGGGCTTCTCCTCGAGACATGTAGAATGATGCAATTATTTGCAATTAAATTCAATATGTCATGCTATGCAACACGTTTTTAAACCGGCCCGAAAGCCATGCAAGAAAAACAAATGCAATTTTAAATAATTGGAAGGTTTCAATCATAAGTTTTAATTTTATCTTGATTTTTCTATTATTAAGACTTTTTTTTTGATAAAAACTTTATATTTTATGGTCCTTAATGAGTTTAGGTTACATTTTAACTAGAGCCCAGACAAAACACATGCCAAGAAAGTGAAAAAGGCAAGCACACTGTGCAATGTAAAAAAAACTAGCGAAACAAAATATATAACAGACCGATGCCCTTGGATCAGCAACGCATCCTAGGAACGTATGTTCCTATATCTATACATGAATATGAATTTGAAATTAAGGTACCTGACACAAACAGCTGCTTCGGGTCTCCGTCGTATGATTCAGTGTGTCATATATATATATATATATATATATATATATATATATATATATATATATACAATGAATTCAACCTAATATTGGATGAAAATTTAGATAAAAACTTTTTATTATTTTTATAAACATTTGAAGAACTATGCAACTCTTGCAATAAAAAGGATTGCAAATGACAAAAAGTTCATACAAAAACATATGAAGTCTCCCAATTCACCTTAGCCAAGTGATTGAAAATGTTGGCTCCAAACAACGAGCTCACGAGTTCCAAGCCCATTGACTTTGTGTTTGTGCTTGAGTAATTAAATCCGCTAAATACCTCTAACAATTAATATAAGGCCATGATCGAGTAGTCCATGTTCATAAAATACATGAATCAACTTCTATCATCTGAACTTCGCTTTAACCGAAACTTACATAACATGCCGACAATGCAGAAAATGAAACAACCAAGTTGTAACTAGCGATACATTTTCAATAAAGAAAACATCCAATCTCTATTAAATTTTAGTAAGAATGAAAATTCAGTAATAGCCAAAATAAGAATAATACAAACCAATCAAATAATACAACAATACAATAATACATTAAGCAACAAGAGACCTACCTATCCTTCTTTTCATAAATCCTCACATGGAGTGTCTGCAATATGACAGACTATATAAAAATAGTTCAGTGTGATGTGCACTTGTCAATATATAATCCAAAGGAGATGGAACACTGTTGATAGTCATGGAGAAAAACATAAAGGTGTTTGAATTATTACAAACGACGTGGCTTCTGAATCACTACTTAGCCATTTTTTTTGTCTTCGTACTTATCAACAAGTCTTCTAACAATGATTGGTTAGTTAAAGGGAGCTCTCCATGGAGGATAAGAAGCATGTGGT
Organism: Papilionanthe hookeriana x Papilionanthe teres; assembly: GCA_022702705.1. Lineage (NCBI taxonomy): Eukaryota > Viridiplantae > Streptophyta > Magnoliopsida > Asparagales > Orchidaceae > Papilionanthe > Papilionanthe hookeriana x Papilionanthe teres. The sequence goes on along the minus strand of CM040427.1, from coordinate 68,403,189 downwards.
AGAATGCCCCTTGATTGATTTTGGATTCTAAGTTATTGATTTGGATGCATGTGGTGGATTAATTTTGTTTTAATTATTGTAGTTTGAGTGTGTAATGTTTATAGCCATTGAAAATTAAGTTAAATAGTTGAGATTTGGTAATTTTTTCTAACTATCATAGTAGTTAAAAGGAACTCGAATCGACTCGTTATTATTATTAAAGTTGATGTCTGTCAGGAGTGTTAAATCAAGGTCATGGGTCGGGTTCGGGTCTAACTCGAAGTTGAACCGATAGAAATAACTTGACCCGAACCCGACTAGAATATTAAATGGGTTTGAAAGTCTAACCCGAACTTGACCCACCTTCAACCCGCCAACCCAAACCTGACTAGTATAACCCATATGTAATAATAACTATTTGGGTTTTGTAGGAAATCTTGTGTCATATTAGGGTTGACGAATCAATTACAAGTCAATTTAGGGTTGGTGAATCATTTTCGGGTTGGTAGGTCAATCTAAAGCCGACCTGAAAAAATTAAGCAGTTTAGGATTTTTAGCCCGAACATGATCCAAAAATTACTCGAGTCAACCCGAACACGACTTTGTAAAGTCGGGTTAGTTGACAAGACGGGTCAATTTTTGATAACACTAATGCGAGCTTTTTACACCAAATATAATTCTTAAGTTCAAATATAGGATACTATAAGGATTTGTAGTCCTTGGTCTCCTTTCACCAAAAGAGAACAATCAATCGGATTATAACACAATCTTTTCCAATGCCTATAAAGCTCATCCAACACAATTCATGTTTATTATATTGTATCAATAACTTGATAAGAAATGAGAAAGGGGGAACATTTCATATTATATGTATACCCTAGTTAAATCATTTTGATTAGACAAGGCCTTGTGATTAAGAAAGGATTTGGACATGAAAGTCTTAGTCATTGTACAATGCCTACCTTATTTATCCAAATGAAAGGTGACGTGAAGAATATGTATTGATAACAGGGTCATTAATGAAATCACTTTTAAGTATCAATTCTCTATTCCTCAACTATATGATTATTTAAGTTAATCTCATGATCTAAGGAGTGATTATCACCAAATCAGAATTTGCAAGAATTTGAATGATTAACTACTTTAAAGACCCTTGATGGGCACTTGAATAGGTTGGTGATGCCTGTTAGGCTTTCAAATGTCTCAAGTACATTCAAGAGATTAATGAATACATTCTAGAAACCATTTAAGAAAAAATATAGTTGTCTACTTTGATGATATTTTAATTTTTAAACACTTTAGAAATAAGATCTTTGAAACTCATAAGAAAGAATAATTGTACATTAACTTATCAAGTTTTTTTTTTGTACAACCGAGGTGATTTTCTAGGATTGCTTATTTCCACTACGAAAGTTAACTATGACCTATCCAAAGTTCAAGAAATCTAAGACTGACTCTTAACTAAGAGTTTTGCTAGAGTATAAAGTTTCACAGCCTACGAATTTATAGGACCCTCATTAAAGCTTTTAACATAAATGCTGCCCCTATTACTGATCTTGAGAAATTAGACAAATTATTTGGATCTCTGCAACACAAAATTCAGTGGGTCAGTTTAACATTTTAATAAAGTATTCCCCCATCTCGAGTTTATGTGGTTTTTTGAAAGCCTTTAAGAAAATATAAACTTTTGGAATGAAAATTAGAGGATATATAATTTAACAAAATCACTTAATAATTTCTTTAGTGATAATTTGAAATGGGCAAACAATGATACTTTACATAAGACTGATAAATTTATGATGTCATTGAATCTTTGATATGTTTATGCATTTCCCTTATATGTGGAGTTTATTATTAACTTAGATCATCATGCTCTCAAGTAAAATATCTAATGAAAGTTAAGTTATATACAAGCTAAATTGGTAGAGTTTCTCCAAGATTAATATTTGTTCTTAAGCATCAAGCTCGAATTAAAATGAATTTACTAATACTTCATTTAGGGTAACTTTAACTATTAGCTCTCTTAAACATAAAATTCTAAAATATGAAATAATCAAAGATAAATACTTTGTGTCCTAATTTTTATCTAGTCTATAAGGAGAACGTATATATGCCTTTGGTTGTACAGAGAATATTTTCTATTATTAACATACATCTATATATGACACAATGGAGAAAAAGATTCATATATTCGACTCTACTAAATAGAATAAAGGCTTGTTGTTGTTGTTATATTAATGAATCTATATAAGGGGAAAAAATATTTACATTCCTAAATTTTCATTTATTTTTTTTTTTTTATCTTTAATTGTATTATAGAGGAATAGTTAGACATTTTAGAACAAATGAGACTATCAATTTAGTAGAAATTTGATTTTATTGTCCTTTACTTAAGTGAGATGTTTAAAATTGATAACGATTATTTGAATGATAAACAAGCGAAAGCTACAAAACAAAAGTCTATCTAACATGTGCTGCACATTCATTTTTATCATGTTTAGAAATTAATGATTCCCACATTATAAAATTATTCTTTAAGGGAATTGTATGCCTATATGGCCTATCTTCAATCATTATGTTTGAACATGATATTCACTTTCATTCATACAAAGGATTCAGTGAAAGTTATTAATCATAAAATTGAAATTCATTTTTGTTTTTCATAGTCAATCTAATCCTCAAACTAACGTAGCTAAATGGAATTTAAGAAATCTACCGAGGTGACTTATAGAAAACATTTATAAAATTGGGACTTGCATCTACATACTGTGAATTTGCATATAATTTTCATATTTTAAACAATAAAAACTTCCCCTTTTAAAGAAGTATATAACCAAGACCCCAAATAGCATATTGATGTAAATAACCTCCCATCTTAGAAATGCTTTAATTCAAAGTTTTCATTTGCTAAGTATTATAAAACCCTCCATGACACCATAAATAGTATATTACTTTAAGTAATGACAAGTAAGCATATAAGATAAATCATAATAGTGCAATAAGATAATTTAACAAATGTGGCTATATTTAATTTATCCTAGCCTTAACTAGTATCAAAGGACTAAGTTTTAAAAAAAAATATAAACAAGAGCTTGTAGTCTATTTAAAATTCTTAAGGAAATTTGATCCAATATCTATCGTTTTGGACTTCATCATGACAAGCCAAACCCTCAACTCTTGCTTGACCTAGTTTAGGTTTTTGGCTTGATGATAGGCCCAAGCCAGCTCCCCTCATGAGTAAGACATGCACTGGCCCTAGAAACCTTAAAATTTCATTAATTTTTTTTATTATCTTTAATTGTATTATAGAGGAATAGTTAGACATTTTAGAACAAATCAAACTATCAATTTAGTAGAAATTTGATTTTATCTTCCTTTACTTAAGTAAGACGTTAAAAATTGATAACGATTATTTGAATTATAAACAAGCGAAAGCTACAAAACAAAAGTCTATCTAACATGTGTTACATGTTCAGTTTTTATCATGTCTAGAAATTAATGATTCCCACATTATAATTATTCTTCAAGGAAATTGTATGCATATATGGCCTATCTTCGATCATTATGTCTGAACATGATATTCACTTTCATTCATACAAAGGACTCTGTGAAAGTTATTAATCATAAAAGTGAAATTCATTTTTGCTTTTCATAGTCAATCTAATCCTCAAACTAAGGTAGCTAAATGGAATATAAGAAATCTATTGAGGAGTCTTATAGAAAACATTTATAAAATTGGGACTTGCATCTACGTACTGTGAATTTACATACAATTTTCATATTTTAAACAATTAAAACTTCACCTTTTAAAGAAGTATATAACCAAGACCCCAAATGGCATACTGATGCAAATAACCCCCCATCTTAGAAATGCTTTAATTCAAAGTTTTCATTTGCTAAGTATTATAAAACCCTCCATGACACCATAAATAGTATATTACTTTAAGTAATGACAAGTATGCATATAAGATAAATCATAATAGTGCAATAAGATAATCTAACAAATGTGGCTATATTTAATTTATCCTATCAAACGACTAAGTTTAAAAAATAAATACAAACAAGAGCTTGTAGTCTATTTAAAATTCTTAAGGAAATTTGATCCAATATCTATCATTATAATTTATTTTTATGTACTAATCCATCATTGTTAACCTCACTTCTGTGAGGGTCCACCCACTCACTGGTGCATAGCCCCTGATTAGGGTTGTGCTTTTTTGAACTTCATCAGAACAGGTCAAACCCGCAACTCTTGCTTGACCTAGTTTAGGTTTTTGGCTTGATGATAAGCCCAAGCCACCTCCTCTCATGGGTAAGACATGCCCTGGCCCTAGAAACCTCCCTATTAACCCTAGCGAACACAATCACAATTAAATTCATGAGGGGAAGGGGGGTCTACCCAAATTGATCCCTAGCATCACCTAAGGCCTCCCCAAACCCTAATAAACCCTAAAAATCAACCTAAACCCTAACACACCCTTTTGGCCCCAAGAATTAGTGGCATCACAGGTGGTCAAATCCATTTGGGCCTAGCCCAACTTTGGTCAAGCTATCCAGTACTCGAATCAGGAAGACGAGGACCCATGCTGAGAATTCTCAATCCACTCCATCTGAGGTGTACATTGGCTCTAGTGCGTCAAACTTCTCCAGAAGCAAGCAATACGAGGGACCTTGGGTTCGTAGACAAGGCTTGTTCGTGACTGACGAGCTCGTGTAGTAAGGCTGATCAAGAATTCTGTTGAGGTGTCTATCAGGTGATGAAGCAATGGAGGTCATGCACAAACTGGGATCTTGGCGGAGCACGAAGGGGGGTAAAGCTGTTTCCATCCATTGGCCACATCGCCATGCAATTGGACCCCACCTAAAATGGTCATGACATGAAAACTTGAGAAACTAATATATTTACACCAAAACCATCAGCACGAATCTTAAAGCAATCAAGCGGATTAGTATGATGATCATACAATTGAAGCATCAAGCTACATGATTATGATCCCATTCGATCATTCAACGATCAATAGCTTGGTCAGAGTCGACCGACACACTATAATGAGGGACTCAGTCGGCAGACCACACATATAGTCCATAACTATCTTTTACTTCTTATACGGGATGTCCGACCGCAACCCGCCGACCAAGCGGCAATTTAATTCAGCAAACCAGATCGTCACTCAATTAGTCGCCTCAGCCTTCAAATCGAACTCAAGCCCATCAACCATCGAGTTACCGTCATATTTGAATTCCAATTGTAATACATATTTGATAGTAAGTCACTACGATTAAATTCTATTAAAAATAATTTCTTTAACCGTTCCCTCTTTTCTATAATATTGCAAATACGTTCATATAAATATTGGGCAAATAGACAAATAAAAAGGTCTCTCTTCGATTCTCTACGGGCACTTTCTAAATTGGTTTTTGCATCCTCCTTACCCCAGTTCTAACTCTCGAGACGTGTTTTCACAGAGGATTATTTTGGACAAAACAATAATATTTATTATTTTAGTTTAACCATTTCACTTAAATTTTATATTAAAGATAAGCTTTTAGTGAGAGATTTTGATAATCAGATATTAGAATTAAATAACCAAAAGACAGTTATTAAATACAGATAACTGTTTATAACTTTATAATTTCATCATAATCATAAAAAATACATTAAATAAGAATTATATAACTAAGAAGCACATGGAGTTTAAGCTTCAACTAAATAACTCTTAAAAATTTATCTTGTCATATTATTTAGAGGATAATTACATACATAGCACCCAAAAGGCCGAAACATTCCTATTTACCATTTGAATTATCAAATCATTCTATTTAAATTTCACGATCAAATCATTGAGAATTTGATAAAAATAAAAAATATTAATTGAGCTTTTATCATTACTTTTGTTATTTGAGTGAGAATTTTATAAATGAATGAAATAAAGTGCTAGATTTGTAAATATCAATATTTAGGTGCTATATATGTAATTGGCTAGGTTCAATTAATTAAATTAAATTAAACTAAAATACCATCCCTTTCGGTCCAGGCCCGTCGACAACGACCGGGAGCCCTCACACGACAAAACCGGCTCGCATATAAGCCGGCCGGCCACCTGGGCGCACGTGCCGGCCCGATTCTTCTCGGCCGCATTCGGCTTAAGGCCGCTGTCTTGGACCGGCCGTGGGTTGACATAATCTGATTTGTTTATTGATTATTATTAAAAACATTATAATCTGTTTATTAATTGCAATTGAAAGCTATTGTTTGTACGCATTTATGCATTTAATAATGTAATATTTGAAAGCCGTTTTGGGTCCATTCTTGTTTGCTAGCTGCGTAGACTTTTATCCGGTTCATAAATTTGAAGTAATTTTTTGACATTAAAGGGGTGTTTTGGTAAGCATAATTTTAATAGGTTTTAGATATGAATTTTTTATGGTGAATCCAACCAAACATCAAAAAAATTAAAATTAAATCCTAGATTCCGTGTCGTCTCTTTTAAAACATGAATCAGAATTTACTGAAACTGACGGCGAGATGGATTTAAGGGTTTTACGTTGTCGTCGTTCGTGATCTCCATCTCTGTCGTGCATAATTTGGTATATCTGAATTTGCTGGATTTAATAAATCATATTTAATATAAAACTAGATTGTGGTTATGCACCGCCTAATTGTATGTGCATACTCAAAAATGGTTTGTTTGGATCTATATGCAATCCAGTAGTCGGCCACCTCACTTCCATCGACCGATCAAGCTCTCTCGCTCGGCCACAACAGTTCAATTGGTTGATGAATATAGACATGAAAGTCTGCATCGATCTCGAGATGATCCAATGGTCGAAATAGAAAAGGACTAAAATGTCATTTGCTTCTCTCTTCAAAGCATGACCAAATATATAATTTTTATACATTTTACCCTCTCTTAAAATGAGTGGATCTTTTTGGTGGCACCTCTTATTTGTAACCTCTAATTTTATGAAATAAAATTGGTCCACGAGCCTCGAAACTCCCCATTGCCCCCGAGCAGGGGAAGTCCTCCTCTCTCTCTCTCTCTCTCTCTCTCTCTCTCTCCCCCCCTCCCTCTCTCTCCCTCTCCCTCTCCGACCCTCCCTCCCTTCCTATCTCTCTCTCTCTCTCTCTCATTTCTGCCCTTCTCTCAATCACCTCTCCTCGGTTCAATGCTCCATTTCTTGGGCATGCTTTATCAGACATATTTTAATCAAACATTCTAAAAGGTGCGATGAGCGTGGATCACGTTGTAAATAAGAAGACGAGCTAATACCAAGATAAAACTCTTCAGAGACACTCCTAACAAAGAGCACACAATGGGAACTTGCCCAAACACGAATCCACTTCCTTTACTCCTCATCATCGCGATCTCTTTGAAACTTCATTTCTTCTCCGCATTTCCCTATAGATGAAATAAGATAAAGACACATAATCTGAGGCATTTTGGCACGGAAACCACGTGGTGAATGACCAAGTAAATGCTCGTGTCCCGTATCTTAATTCTGTTTTTTGGCATTAATGTATAGAATTATGACCGGACATGTATATGAAGAGTTCAGTGGCACTTTTTTTCTTTTCTGTGATATGTTACTGACCTAGCAGCACCGGCCTTTATTATTATTTGGATTTGGCATGTTTCCTACCTTGTTACATGCTTGAATGCTTGAAATGCTTTCATTATTTATTTATGTGGTTTTTCTGGGAATCAAAAATGCAATATAGAATCTTTAGGATTTAAAATTCTAAATTATCTACAAAATTCTAATAAAATATCCAAGATAGTGAAATTTTGTGATTAAAATATTCTGTATTTTAAAATCTGTACTTTTACTTTTCCGCATGGCCTTCGGGCCTGTTTTAAATGGTCTGCGTTATTTGTGCTTAGCCGAAGTCATAATTAATAGGGCCTCCACAATATTTAAGGACCGTTATAAACAATTGCATTCATATTTACATGTCGTGAGGAGAAGCTTTTGAGCTTCTCCAAACCGACTGGCTCGGCATACATTTTTATATAGGAGGTTGTCTAGTGCGCCTTAGTCGTTAGAAGGCTCCCCAATCCAAACGATGCGTAAGGCCTTTTATTTGGAGCTTTTCCAGCTTTGTAGTTGAACCTCTCTTTCTCCTTCCTTACTTGAGGCAACTCTGTCACCTATCTAGCGAGTGTAAGTCTCGCCTCTTGCGGCCCCATCCAATAGTTGTAGGATAAAGTTTCCTTCTTTTGACCATAGGGCAACCGAGGTCCCCATGGATGATGTAATTCACAAATTGTTGACCAAAGATCTCTAGAAGTGTTGGGTCGCTACCTTCATGACCGGGTAGATATGGTCCTAGTAGCATGGGATGACGAATTTGTGGTACCCGATCCAAATACCTCTACTTTTTAGGATTAATCTACCCTTCCTGTTGTTGATCCCCCTTAAGCCATGTCCACTCATTTTACTTTGTCAATATCATTTTGACTTCTTGATGATGTTGAGCTGTCGCCCATTTGGGATACAACTATTTGTTCTCTGCTTATATGACCAAGATGTGCTTTGACGTATTTAGATATTCTCGTCAAGTTGATTTTGGTTTTTTGTGGGTTCTGTGTGCCAATGAGCCGCTAAACATTTGGGATATAATAGTCTCACTCTCTGCCCGGATGCTTAGTGAGAGTTTTGAAGCATCGGGGCGTTCCCACTCGGAATAACCTTTCTTTAAAGACCTATTTCCCCATGTCTACAATAATATAAAGTAAAACCCCTTTTATCGAGATTATTCTTATGTATCCCTCAATATGAAATTAACTAAGTGGGTTCATCCCCTTAAGAGCTCACTTGACTCCAAAACAAGTACATACACCTGAAGCTCTAGTTATGAGTAGCCTACATAGTATTCTTTCGCGGATACTACTGTAGGGTGCTTCTTTCCGATCTTGTCTGAATAGACATGCTTAACCTATCATTGTAAGTTTTATCGTATGTAGGCTCTCTACGTTCTTTCTCTTGTATGTCATCTTTGTCGTATGTCCGTCTTTTCTGGTTTCTCCCTTCTCCTGATCATTCATAAGATCCAGAAGAGAGATTTAAACAGAAAATGGAAGTATACAATGATCGAAAAGCTGGCTACTCATTTAAAAATGAAAAGAGAAAAAAGACAAAAACATTAGGCAACACGCCTTAGCGGCGTTCTCCCTCCTTAAATAGGATATTGATCCCTCTAGAACCCTCATAATATGTCGCTCCACACCTATCTCCTTAGGTGACCACCTCGGCTGCGTCGCTTTTTCCGTCACCATCTCCTCTCTTCTTTAGCCACCCCACTACTCCGGCCAACCACTCGGCCGACCACTCCAGCCCCGAAACTATGGAGGAAGAATGTATGTATATATATATATATATATATATATATATATATATATATATATATATATATATATATATATATATATACACATACATATACATATATATATGTGTATACACATACATATATAGATACATATATATATATATACATACATATATATAGACACACACACACACACACACACACACACACACACACACACACACACACACACACACACACACACACACACATATCTATACATATATAGATATATACATATGCATACATATGTATATATTTGTATGTATATATATATATATATATATATATATATATATATATATATATATATATATATATATATATATATACACTTTCTATTCCGATAAATTATTGTAATTACAAATGAAATGTTATCATTAAAAGAGACTATGGACCTTCAAATTCTAATTGTTGTAACCACACGATGAATTATTGTAATTACAAATGAAATGTTATCATTAAAAGAGACCATGGACCTTCAAATTCTAATTGTTGTAACCACAATCGAAGTGTGGTGTTCAGCTCATTCAGTAAGGTTATCCCTTTTTTTCTATTGAGTTTATAGCTAGCGACCATCAGGTTATTATCCACTTTTTGTGGAAAATATATTGCAAAACCTCTCGCTCTCTTCATTTTTCTTTTCTTTTTGTGTTTGCAACTGTGAGACACATCACAACTAAGAGTTGCAGGGAATTTTGGAATGACGAGTTCTTCTTTTATCTCTTATAACCAAACACTACTAATTATTGGCATCCTTTGGGGATGTTACTCTTCATTTAAAACTTTATCATAACATTTATGTATGTCTTTTTTACAGCTATCATTTAAGATTGTCATTATCTTTGTAGTATCCTTTGAAGAAAATCACTATTTCAACAAACGGTCATCCAATCGGCTGCTCTTGATGCCTCCACCTACGGTTAGCCATTTCCAAACATGGAAGATTTACATAAGACTCAAATCTTACATATTTTCATGTACCACGCAATTTCTACACTCTCATATACTGACATGCATACATCTCAATTCATTTGTTTCCAGCACTCGTGGAACTCGAACCCGGGTAGAAAAATTGACAACAACACCAAGAGCGTCCTATCAGTCAAAATCATAAGAAACAACCAACAATGAAGCTAAGAAAATTCGATCCCAAGATAGTTCGATCAGTAGTATTGGCACCCGGCGGTGACAAGCTCTACGAGGGGTGCTTAAACAATCGTCTTGCACCCATTATAAAGTTAACACCCAACAATAATAAGCTTTGTGGGGGTGTCTAACGATCGCCAAAGGCTTATGGGACATATTGGCACCTTGTAATGACAAGCTCCACAAGGGGTATATAAGCGATTGTCCTACACCCAAATTATAAAGTTAACACCCGACAGTGACAAGCTCCGCAAGAGGTGTCTAACAATCATCAAAGGATTATGGGACGTATCGGCACCCGATAGTGACAAGCTTTGTGAGGGGTGCATAAATGATTGTCTTGCGCTCAAATTATAAGGTTAATACCAGGCAGCGAAAAGATTCGCGAGGGGTGTACAACTCTAGGACTCCCCTACGGGGCGAGCAAATACAACTCCCCTCCGAAGCAAGCGAATACAAGACTCCTCTCTGGGGCGAGCAATGCTCGAACTTTTCCTCTGATCACCAACTCTTCCTTTGACGGACAACTTTCACTCCTACCGGCCATGGAAACCTGGTAGCTTTATTTTGACAAGAAAAATGCCAGTATGACAGACTCAGTACATGACGACAAAGATATTAGAATCAAGCGTGAATAGCGCCTAGGAGGGAGTATCATTAGCAAATTATGTATTTAAGGTTTATTTGATCAATTTTTTTGTCTTTATTATAATTGTCACTATCAATGAGCAAGAAAAATGAGAAACTTAATGTGTATACTAAAATATGGTATGCATGGGTCTCAAGGCAATCCAATAGTCGGCCACCTCACTTTAGTTGATCGGCCAACCTCTCTCCATCGGCCACCTAACTTCAATCGACCGACAAACTGGTACATGAAGTTTTGCATCCATCTTGAGATGTTCTGATGGTTTATATAAAAAGGACTAAAACACCATTTCCTCTCTCTTCAAAGCATAGCCAAATATGTAATTTTTGTTTCTTTACCCCTCTTATCTTCACTAAATAGGAGAGCTTCATCATGTAAAAGGGGACATTTTTGGGGGCACCACTTATTTGTTACATCTAATTTTATGAATAAAATGAGTCCACGAGCAGGGGAAGTCCTCTTTTTTTTTCTCTCTCATTTCTCCCCAGTCAGGGGAAGTCCTCTTTTTATTCTCTCTCTCATTTCTCCCCTTTCTCTCGATCAGCTCTCCTCGATCCAACTCTCCATTCCTTAGGCACGATCTACCAAATAAATTTGGATGCAACTGTATGATTTGATGAACTTCATATCTATATAATTACAAAAACATAATAAATTTTCACATAGGAAAACTAAAGATAAATTACATTTCATATGTATAAAAATAAATATACAGCTTTATAACATGTTGATGCTACTTCTCTTTTTCACTCTTTTCTTGTCTACAAGAAGATTTTGTTCTTCTCTTCTTTATATTTTCTCCTCCTCTTCATTTGCATATATATATATATATATATATATATATATATATATATATATATATATATATATATATATATATATATATATGAATTCTCTTAGGAAAATGATAGCACAAGTATTAAATGAGTCTTGATGTGTAGATAAGAATCCTTAAATTTCTTTGTGTTTTACATATTTTTATGGATGAAATTGCACTTTAAAGAAATATTTTTTCATGTTTTTCTTGCAGGTAAAACAGACGTTGGAAGTGGTGCAATTTGGAGAAGACTCTGAGCAAAAAGCATGCAGGCAACTGACGCGTAGGCGCTAGACCCCTGGGCACCTAGGCACTAGTTTCAACCTAACAACCCGAGAGGTTGGCGCCTAGGTGCCCAAGCCCAGCTCTGCAAACCGAGAGACTGACGTTTAGGCGCCAGCAACTGCTTGAGGCTGTTTTGAGCAGTTCGACCACCTGTCTTGGGAAGTTGTGTGGATGGTTAAGGGGGTTTTTATGCTATGTACTAATGTCTATAAAGGGGAATGTATGAAAATTGATAGGGGAGGATTGATGAAAGTTTGGGTTAGATTAAGTATTCTTGGGATAATTGAGTGGTAAAGTATGGAGAAGGCTGTGTGTGTTGTAGAGTTTTGTTCATTTTTTTTTCTTGTTCAGTTGAGGATTGGGAAAGACTTCAGGAGCAATAGTCAAGGAAGAAATTGGTGGAACATCTTCAGGTCATTGTAAAGAAGAGGAAGATAAGTGCTTGTGTGTTTCATTTGTTGTATTTCTTTAAACAAATCATTTAGTGGAATTATCTTGTTTTCAAAAGAGTCGTTGTGGTATGTTCTTCATGTTTTCTGAGTAGTACTATTTACGTTATCTTGTGATGATTTTAGTAGGATGTGTACGAGAGCAAAATATTTTCAAAATTATTTTTTAATTATTTAATGTGATGACTAACCTTCAGATCTTCATTTAATTTTTAGTTACGGCTAAGTGAAATGTCAAAATGAGTTGTGAACTATAATGACTTAGGAGAGTTATGGTAGAACCAACTAGGTTAGTCATGTTGAACTATGGGGTATAGGTGGATATATTCGTAGGGAGATGCAAATGTTAAGAAAATATTCATTGATGCAATCAAAATGGGATTTAAGGAATTAAAGTCGTTTTAAGCAATCTTCTTTATGCACTCAGGAGAGGGTAAAGAATTGAGTTGCTCATGTTGATCACTAGCTAAATTTACAATCGACACTTTACATTTTCTATACTCCAAGGGTAACTTATAACCTAATATTCATCAATCCAAACCTAATAAGTAAGATTTATGTAAGATTTTCAACTTTACACTTCTGTTAGATAATTTAGGATTACTTTATATGACACTAACATAAACTAATTTCAAGGTTGAGAATAAAACTAGTAAGCTAGAATTTTTCCTATTTTTGGAATCACCACGATCTCTGTGGGATCAATATTCCATACTCTAAAATCTGATATTACTGATATGACATGTGCACTTGTATAAAATCCCAGTGTGTAGTAGCACCTGGAAGCTACATCAAGTATTTGGTGCTGCTACTGGAGAACAACAGTGTAGTAAAATTAGGAGAATTTTAGTTGGACCACTAGATCTTAGATTCAGAAATCTATATTGTTAACTATCTGTGCTTAATTGTTTGCTTGTTTGTTTTAAAAGAAAATTCCAAAAATATTTTTTTGTGTTGTTTGTGTGTTTGAATATTACTGGTATAGTCTTTGGATTATGTAAGCGTAGTTCAAGACCTATAGAACTTGAACCTTACGATTAAGAATTAGAGAGAATTGTTAGGAGAATTAGAAAACGGAAAAGACTTCAAGAGCTTGTAGAAGAAATGACAAAGGATCCACAAAACAATTTGGAAACCCATGAACTAATTCACGATGCACATAGACCATTAACGAAGTATGCTAATCCTGCGGCAGATGAAATCCACTTAAGCATTCAAACCCTTGTCGTAGAAGCTTACACATTTGAACTGAAATCTGTTATCATCCAAATGGTTTAGAACAACCAGTTTGGGAAACCCCGTATGAGAATCCAAACTTACACTTAGCTAGTTTCTTAGAACTCCTTGCCACATTTCTCTATAATAGTGTATCCAATGACGTTGTTAGGTTTAGGCTTTTTCTTTTTTCCTTGAGGGACAAAGCCAAAATGTGGTTAAATTCATGAGCATCTAAATAAATTAGGACGTGGAGTGACTTAGCCCAGAAATTTCTAGCTAAATATTTTTCGCCTTCGAAAACTACTAAAATTAGGAATGATATCACTTCATTTTGTCAGTATGATAGTGAGTCAATTTATAAAGTTTGGAAATGATTCAAGAAACTTCTTAAGAAGTGCCCCATCATACACTGCTCGATTGGCTGATGATTCAGTCTTCCTACAATGATTTTGTAGGATCTCTTATGTCTATTATTGATGCTGTCGCTGGTGGATCACTTATGTCGAAACCATTTGATGAGGCTTATTCTCTGATTGAGGAGATGGCTACTAACAATTTCCAATAGCCATCTCAGAGAATGAACCGTCGAAATTTAGCCAGTGTACGTGACATTGATGTGTTTTTGATTTTAAACTCTCAGGAAGCTGCAATATCTAGAAAGTTAGACCAATTTGGGATGAACCAACCTCAACGACCACCAGTAATTAAGGAAAATTCATTTATTATCTAGGTCTTTAATTTTATATATAATAATAACTAATAACTATTAGCTTATGGTAAGTCACTTATGAAAATAACTTTGTACTTCTTCTCCATAAAATTGAAGAAATTAGGCACATACAAAGGCTTCCAAGTTATCAGTAACTTGCCCCTTTCTTTTCTATTTTGGTTGAACATGTCAATCTCATTGAATGGAAAGAGCCTCAAAGTTTTTTATCTCTAATTAATTAAGGTTTCATTTAAAATAACAATAATGTTAATGTTCATCGAACTGGATGAGATTACCTGCGATCTAAAATCACGTAAATTTGTCCCTCTTACGAAAGAACTTTGAGAGACATTCGTCTCCCACTATTTCACCAAATAAAAATTTTTACAGGCATCGACATTCGTTCCATCCAAACGAAACTTCACCGTCTCCTCAAACAAGCCTTAAACATTTTAATAAAAGTAATTTCGATCATAAACTTGGTGAATGTTCGATAATTGGACCAGCTGAGTTATATATATATATATATATATATATATATATATATATATATATATATATATATATATATATAAACTTTTATGAAAATTATTGATTACTATATTGCCTAAAACTATTTTGAGGATTTACATACATACCACCCAATTCTCTTGTATTTACATACCTAACACCTAAACTTCAATTTTTTTACATTCCGCCTTATTTATACATGAAATGGTGTACCTATTTCACCTTTTAGAAGTTAAAGTGGTGATATCGAAAGATTTTAGTGGTATAAATGTAAAAACAAAAGTTTAGGTGTTAGATACGTAAATAGAGAGGAATTGGGTGGTATGCATGTAAATACCAACCCTTTATTATTTTTTTTATATGATGCAGTAGAGCAAATGGCACTTTATAGATCAGTTAGCTGTGTTGATATGACAGAAATTTAATTAATGTGGAGTGTTTCTTAAGAATTAAATGATGTAAAATGGCGTCATTTATTAAGGGAATTTGATTTTGTTAATTGTATAATCTGTCCATGTCAATTCAGAATCAAAAGATATAAAAATTGGCTTTATGATGCTAATCTTAAAGAAATATTATGTACACAATTCAGCTATTTTAAAACAATTTATAATTGATATATCATCGAGCGGTTTTTATTACTAGACATGAATCTCGATGCATTTTGAGTTAGAAATAGTTCGTGTTAGCCCTGATTTTAGCAAATTTATAGTCAAATTGAACGTCTCGACCAGACAAACCAATGACATCAAAAGTGATTCAATCCATGCCCAAATCAACCCAAATCAAACAGTTGAAATATAGTCAGAGGTTTTGACGCATTAATTGGAAAATCCACCGAACTCAAAATTTGGCATATTTATAATCAAATTGAGAGGCTCGACGAGAAGAATCCAACGAGTCTAAGAACATTTAATTCCAAGGTCATTAAGACACTACAATATTAAAAACACGTATGATATAGGGAATTTGTGTAGATCATTTGATGGAGTACTTTAGGAGGTTAGACAAATGTAGCAACTAAAACATCACCCTGGAAGAGAAGTACAAGTGAATGTCATAAGCGGTTATCGACCACCACCAGCAATAATTATAAAAATTATAGTTATTGTAGCAACCAACTATGACTTTTATTGCCAACTACTATTATTATAGTCACCTATTATAAAGTATAGATTCTCTTTTTTTATCACATATTTCATACTTTAAGAGAAGAGTAAGTCGTGGCATCTTCAATTTCTTAGTGGATTATTTTGATTAATAGTGTGTTTGAGGCAGCTTATCCGTTGTAGCAACATTTTGAAGCGCCGACTTACTCGTTTGAAGCTGACGTTTAAGTAGACTTATACGAAAACGCGGTTGGTTTTTACAGCTAAATGCGGAACGCAGAAGCGAACTATCCGGAAATGCACAAGCTGCCTCAAACACACCCTAAGTCAGTCTCCCCGGCTCTGTGGTTTTTTTTTTTTTCATTTTTAATATTTTTCCAATAAAAAATGTGGTTGCCTCTTAGAAATCTATGTAACAATAATACTGACATTTTTATTGTAATATTAAAGACTTGAATGCCATTTTTTTAAATATAAAAAATTTAATATTAGATATATAAATATATATATAATTTGTGTATCATATACTCAAATGCCTCCATATAGAAACTCCATTGCAATAAACAATGATGATTAATAAATTGGGAATTGGCCAAAGGAAAAAAATGATGTAGTGGTTGGCTAGATCCAAGTGTAGCTATCCTGATAGAAACTCCATTGCAATAAACAACTAAAGGTTTTCAATTGTGATTGTCATCCAAGTCTTCTAAATGATTCAAAATGTTTAATTTTTATTTTTATTCTATTTTAAATTTCGATGGAGAAGTATAAATCATATAATCTTATATTTAATTCGGTCATCAAATTCAATGCTTGTTAGATGGACAATAGAATTCTCAACCAATCAGCCAAGAAATGAAAAGTTTATAAGATTTTTCAAGTATGTTGGAATTCAAGTCTAGATAAGCTTAACCAATTGATCGACCTAAATCAGGTCAATTGGATCTTAGTTCATATTTTTCATCATTTCTCCATCAGATGCACGTGATACAACATTATTGTGCGGATACTCACTATTGGTACTGTCTCAAGTTATGTAGAGGCGTGACAGACTAACCTTGGGCCTGTCGTGGTCATGACTTTCAAAACCATGTTTTTAATAATGAAGAATCGCCTTGTTTTCATGTTGATCATTTTTATAGAATTAAAAACTTTTAAACCAATTAATTGGGGCCTTAGATTTGTCTAGCCGAAAGTATCATTCAATCATCTCCAAATTATTTATCAAATTGATTTCTGTCAATGATTGAGGGAATCAATAAAATGATAAAAGATGTTCATCAACATTCTTCAATGGCCATAATTTCCATCACTAATGTTTCAAAGAGCTATTTAGAGAAATATAGTCATAAAAAATTTCTTATATTAGCTTCATTGAATTCATGGTGTTTGTAATTGACTACAATATAATGTATTTACCAATTTGAAATTTCCTCATTAGTAACCCTTTCATCACCTATTACTTGGTAGCCCAGTACAACTATGGCTTGGGCAAAGTGATTTAGCAAGCCCAAGATTATCAAAATAGTTTCTAATTGGATGAATGTGAGATTTACTATATTCACTATTCATAAGAATGAAGAATATTGATATATGAATTTGGTCTCAAATATATATATAATACTTTTCTTTACTCATTTAATATGTTTTGAACTCTAAAATTATAAAGAATTATACAACTACGCTATCTAAAACTCTTTTATTCTTCTCGTTCTCATCAACTCAAGCCATTCACCACCCAATAATTAATCAAAGTAATTTTCTTATAAGAAATTGTTCTTAACTTGTCCAAATTATTTAACAAAAACAATCATCTAATTATCCCTTTGTCCAAGGAAAGAAAATTATAATAAATTTTTCATTATTCACCATTTCGAGACTGATCAATCCTTCTTTCTATAGATGTAATACAGCCTCAAAGTTTTGATCAGCAGCAATACATATGTATTCAATGCCTTAGATGTTCACCATAGATAAGAGATTTCATCCTTAAACTAGCTCATTATATTATGTTAGCATCTTTAAATTTTGGAAGATAATGATAAGTTTAAACTAGGGAAACTTTTCTAATAGAGAAATACTTCTATTACCCCATAGATATTTGTCTTATGGGTTTTCTATAAAATAAAAAATTGATGTTTGTTATTCTTACATCTTTAAAAGTTTGTAGATATCCATCTAAGACTAAAATGTAAAATATAATTTTCTTATTAATGATATTATCTAACTGACAATAACCTCCAAGCCACGTTTTTCTTCACCAATAATTTTGTATATAGAAATAATGTGTTCTCTACCACAATCAACTAATAATAACCCTATCAATATGGTTTCTTATTATCATATATAAGCTAAAGAACTTATAAACTTTGAATCGACCATGTACTTATGTTCTTGTGTATGTTTGTCGGGCAAGAGGTTAATCTCATTAGTTTAATATGATTAGTCTCAATTACTACATTTTAGTCTCATAAGCTTCTCATTAGCTTAATGAGATTAGTCTCATTTTCTAGATGTTAATTTTGTTAGCTTCTCAATTGCTTAATGAGATTAGTTTGTCAATTGCTTAATGAGATTAGTTTCATTTGCTTGATGTTAATCTTATATGATTAGTGAGATTAATCTTAATGGCAAATGTAGACTTTATGAATGATTTTAAATCTAGTTTAAGATGCATAATGTTATTCTCGCATTATTCCAATGTTGTATTAGGTACATGTTTTGTTTCAAACATGCATATAATATGATATTTAAAACCAAAATGTATTTTTGGTAATGTGCATATGATGTATTTATAACTTAATGTGTAAATGCATGGAAAATGCATCTTTTGGATGTCTATATGCATTAGTATCCAATTCACAACTTTTTTATTGTGTCATACATTTATAATTTACTATCTAAATACATAACAAAACCAGAATTTTGGGTTTATGTTCATAGCTTGAAGCCAAGCAGCTTAGAACATAGTTTTCTTGCATTCTGCATTCATGTATAATGTTTATATTTTATCATGTGCTAATATAAATTCATGTATTATGCTTATAAGTTCATCATATGTCAAAAACTCCATTTGATTTGATGCTTATAAAAATCATATATTTTACCTTGTGCTTATCTGTTTTACTTTGCATGAAAAATCAATTTGGCTTGATACCTTCACTTTTCAATGTATGAAAATTGCTTCCTTTTTAGGAATGCATGTGCTAGTGTCATTGTTAGCAAAGTTATCGTATTACTTCATACGACACCTTGCTACATCTAGCCATGCTTATAAGTGAATATCATGTTTTGTGTGCACTGCATATGCTGCTTGTGGTTATCACGAGGCCTATGGTTATCACATGAGGTAGCATTATGATCATCATCTGGGCGATATGTAATCTTCCTCGTGGTGTTCTACACCCGGTGATGATTTGGCATTTTGGTTTTTATTCGAGCGAAGTGTAATCTCCCTTCGGGTGTCATGTAACTGGGGCAACCAAATTCATTGTATGTAAATCATATTGTTGTTGCGTACATTACTAAGGATACTACACTGTATGCTTTTGCACTTGCACATGGCATTTGCATCATGAGAATATGCTATCATATGCCCCCGATGCATGATTACATAATCACGGTGGAAATGACTAGCCTTCTGTCATTAGTCTCTCTCATATACCATTTGGCATGAGTTGTATTGCTTAGCATGCGACTTTACCATGATTATCTATGTGTGCACAGTTAACTCACTTAGTGTGAATGTGCCTAAAATAGATATTTTCTTTCTCCTCTTGAACATTCGTTTACTTTGTACGATTGGTTGAGTATGCAAGTCATGTGTTTATACACATGTAATTTGAAACAAGTGTTTATCTAGCATAATACTCGTATCTATATCATCTTTTCATGTTTTCTTATGATTTTTCTCATCTCGCTAGAGCACTCATATCACTTCAAACCATTTGACACCTTGATTTTGATCACTCACACCTAGCTTGAGTGATCCATGATATGTTCCATCACCTTGCATGTTTTGAGTGACCATTACATACTTTGTTTTGATGAAAAAATTATCTTTTCTTAGATATGTGACCCAATGTTAGTCACAATGCTTTAAATGAGATTGCCTGTGAGTATAGCTCAACAAGCAATATGAATTATTGCATTGTGATTAACACATGTATGATTGTACTAAGGTTTAAAGAACTCTAATACATGCCCCTTGAGTTTCCAGTTAATGGTAGATATTAGACTTCTTAGATCTTTAAGATGGGGTCAGAGATGGTGCCCTTGTCAAAAAACATACATCAGCCTCTAACCACACCTTTGCAAACAGGTAGATGAATGTGTTAAGCTGTCGTGCTCTTTATGTTTACTAGAATAGGGTAGGGCGTTGTTAGAATTTTTACATTTCCAACTATTATTGATGGTTTGTGCATTGTTGGGCAATTTCTATATTGGTTTTATGTGTTTGTTGGGTGTGATGAATGTATGATAGCATATTAGGGTGGTTTTGAGTTCATGGAGACATGTCTAATACGGGAAGAGTTATCTTGATTTAAATTTAAAATCTTTTATGCAGACGTTTCGTAATTCTCTTTGCGTAAGACATGGTTTATTATAATATTGCATGTGTTATCCTGTACTAACCATTTTTTGTTGCAAGTCGACTTTTTTTCTTTTTAGACTTTTTACATGTATCTTTTTAGAATCCTTAAGCTGAGTATGTTTCGGAAATAAGGTATGGTACAAGTTGGAGGCGCTTGATGTGTGGAATTTTTCAATGAGAACCGAGAGTGATTCACCGTGACTTTTACCTTAAGTATAAAGTTACATTATTGTATATATTGTGGGATCAAAAATGTATATGCAGAGCCTGACTGCCTTTTTCACTTTTTACGGGATATGTTGCTGACCCAACAGTCCTGGTCTTTTTTATTTGTTCATTCATGCTGGTTTGTTGAATGTGTGCGGTGTGATGAATTCTCACTTTCATTTGAGTGTATTTTTTTTTTTTTTGGCTCCTCGTGAATGGAACATAGGCACCATAAGATATAAAAAGTTTATTTTTAATAAAAATCCTAGTAAAAGATTAATATTAAATTAAAATATAGGATTAAAATTGAACCAACTTGTAAACGATTACTTTATTTTATGCTTTATTTTCCTGCATGGCTTCTGGGCCAGTTTTAAAAAGTCTTTGCATGCAAGGGCTTCATCCATTCATAATTAATAGAGCATTTGTGATTAAGGATTGTTCTAGATAACTATATCATGTTGCATGTCCCTAAGAGGAGTTTTCGTGTCCCCCAATCTGATTGGTCAAGCATAAGATTTCTACTTAGAAGGTTGTCTAGCATGATTAGGATATTAGAGGCTCTCTGATCAAAATAGGGCCTAAGTCCTTTGTGAGGTGGCTTCAATTTAGTAGCCGGACCCCTCTTTCTTTTTATTCCAGATGCATCCTTGCAGCTTACTTGGTGGGTGTAAGTCCTAATTCTATGAGTTCCACCTATAGAGAGTCATAGGGATTTAAAAGTCTCTTTCTTCTGACTTAAGGGCTACCTGGATTCTTTTAATGACACAATTTATGTATTGCTAATAAGGGATCTCTGGTCGGGTTGGGTCGACTACCTTAACGACTAGTTAGACCTTCATAGCTTGAAATGATGGATCCATGGAATCCTGACCCAACTATCTCTACCTACGTAGGGATTTCTCCCGTTTTTGTTGACATACCTATTTTGGGTCGTTTTAATCTTTTTAACACATCCTTGATGTCATCACATAGGCCCCGATTGCTGATATGCCGCTGCTCGTTTATGATACGGTTATTCACCCTCTGGCTTTATGGCCCGGTATGAGCTTTGAAGCATAGAGATTTTCTTATGGTGGTGATCCGGTTATTTTCTAGGCCTCATTACAGACAAATCATCGCTCATTTGAGGATGTGAGGGATTCACCCTCTCCCTTTTAGTTCGATATAGGCTTTGGAAGTATTGGGATGCTCATAGTTGAGATAGCTACATTCTTTTGATATATTTGTCCATTAGTTATCATGATAATGTAAGCAAGATCTAGCAAATTGGGAGTATCCTTGAGAATATCCTAATGTGTAATTAACTAAAGGAATACACTCCTTTGGGAGATTCCTTGACCCCATAACAAAGAAAAAAA
Organism: Papilionanthe hookeriana x Papilionanthe teres; assembly: GCA_022702705.1. Classification (NCBI taxonomy): domain Eukaryota; kingdom Viridiplantae; phylum Streptophyta; class Magnoliopsida; order Asparagales; family Orchidaceae; genus Papilionanthe; species Papilionanthe hookeriana x Papilionanthe teres. The sequence goes on along the minus strand of CM040427.1, from coordinate 68,380,783 downwards.
ATTTGATTCTCCGATCATGGGTTGCTTGCGTAAGACTTCTCTTCGCGCATATGTGTGTTTCAAGATGTTTTGATCAAATTTCATTTTTGCTCATACACATACATTCTTGACCTATTGCACGAAGTTTACCATACATAAGTTCTCCATGTTCTTTTTAAATTTTTTTATGTCTAGATATCATCATATTTTCTCAAATTCCAATCTCTCCTCTTCTCTGAATCATTTCGACAATTCAAGAAAGAGAGTTATATGGAAAAGAGAATTACACGATGAAGAATAGAAAAGCTGCAACTATGATTTTTTTTATTATTATTAAAAAGAAATAAAAAACCAAAACAGCTGACATTATCAAAGACTTTTTGGCTTTGAATAAAATTTCTTAGAAGATTTAACGAGATTAAGAAGACTGAGAAGTTCATTAGCTTAAGCAATATTATTTGAAATATCATTTTCTTTGATGAAAGAAGATTGATATGGATAAATTAGCTGACAGTGACCTTATTGAATCTTCTAGCCATTAGTTTGACCATCACTTCTTAAAGAGTAGTATGTACAGATTTGTGCCTAGAATCATTCAAACTGTCAATGTGGAGACGTTTAGGGAATAAAGTAACAAAAGAAAGCTCGTGTTTATCAACCATTTTATCTGTTCTAAGATGGTTGGAAACAACTTTCACAATGCTATGTATGATGTTTTCTGAAGTAACAATGAATAATTCGATTGTGATTTCCTTAAACCTTGTACGTATACCTCTAGAAATACTCAAAAATCAATGCTTTAATATCAAAAGAGAAAAAAAGATAATGAGGAAAGTAGCTATCTTTCTCATAATTATTTATATGACATTCTCATTTAGAGGGGAAGGTTTGTTTTATTCAAAGTGAAATTTCTTTGTAGTCTTTCTTTATGAGAACAAAATTTAGCCACATTTTTGTAAAGATAAAGGATTTTAGCTCCTAAAGAAGAGATTGATGTTGATCACCATCTAGAAGGGAAGACATCTTAGTTGAGCAATGTGACATGCTTTATTAATAAAAATAAAGATGTTATATAAATACAAAAAAAAATGTGATATATAAATATCACATTCTAGAAAAAAATATCTTTTTAGTCGTTATTTTTTAAGACTTGCACCTTCGATAAAATGGTTAAAATATTTTTCACATGTCTCATAGTGATCACATTTTATGGGGATAATTACATATAGATCATCTGAAATATTGATATTTATAAATTAACAATCTTTTTTGAACTACAGAAACGATGTATTTACATGTGCCAAGATCAAACTCTTGAGAATTTGATAAAGAAATAAAAAATATGGGTTGGGGGTTTTAAGGAACTTTGATATTTGAGTGAGAATTGCAAAAATGGATGAAAGAGGCTTGGTTGATATGCAAGTTTGGGGTGGTCTATATGTAAGTGTGTGTGGGGCGGATTGTGATTATTCAAATAAGCCGCTTATCTAGAATTTGGAAACGCGGACAGCGGGGTTCGACCTGCGTTTCGCGTTTAGTGTAAAAAATTAATTATATTTTTGGATAAGCTGCGCAAACGCAATTTATAAACAGTGATGAGACGTTTTCAAAATGTCACTACAGCGGATAAACTACTTCAAACAAATCGTAAAACTCATTATTTAGCCGCATTTTGTGAGGGATTCACCCTCTCCCTTTTAGTTCGATATAGGCTCTTGAAGTATTTGGATGCTCATAGTTGAGATAGCTACATTCTTTTGATATATTTGTCCACTAGTTATCATGATAATGTAAACAAGATCTGGCAAATTGGGAGTATCCTTAAGAATCTCCTAATATGTAATTAACTAAAGGAATACACTCCTGCGGGAGATTCTCTTAACCCCATAACAAAGAAAAAAAATTTGATTCTCCGATCATGGGCTGCTTGCGTAAGACTTCTCTTCGTGGATATGTCTGTTTCAAGATGTTTTGATCAAATTTCATTTTTGCACATAGACATACAATCTTGACCTATTGCACGAAGTTTACCATACGTAAGTTCTCCATATTCTTTTTAAATTTTTTTATGTCTAGATATCATCATATTTTCTCAAATTCCAATCTCTCCTCTTCTCTGAATCATTTCGACAATTCAAGAAAGAGAGTTATATGGAAAATAGAATTACACAATGAAGAATAGATAAGCTGCAACTATGACTTTTTTATTATTATTAAAAAGAACTAAAAAACCAAAACAGCTGACATTATCAAAGACTTTTTGGCATCAAGCTTTGAATAAAATTTCTTAGAAGATTTAATGAGATTAAGAAGACTGAGAAGTTCATTAGGTAAAGCAATATTATTTGAAATATCATTTTCTTTGATGAAAGAAGATTGATATGGATAAATTAGCCGACAGTGACCTTATTGAATTTTCTAGCCATTAGTTTGAATGTCACTTCTTAAAGAGTATTATGTAGAGATATGTGCCTAGAATCATTCAAAGTGTCAATGTGGAGACGTTTAGGGAATAAAGTAACAAAAGAAAGCTCGTGTTTATCAGCCATTTTATCTGTTCTAAGATAGTTGGTAACAACTTTCACTATGCTATGTATGATGTTTTTTAAAGTAACGATGAATAATTCGATGGTGATTTCTTTAATCCTTGTACATATATGTCTAGCAATACTCAAAAATCAATGTTTTAATATCAAAAGAGAAAAAGAGACAATGAGGAAAGTAGCTATCTTTCTCATGATTATTTATATGACATTCTCATTTAGAGGGGAAGGTTTGCTTTATTCAAAATGAAATTTCTTTGAAGCCTTTCTTTATGAGAACAAAATATAGCCACATTTTTGTAAAGATAAAGGATTTTAGCTCATAAAGGAGATTGAAGTTGATCACCATTTAGAAGATAAGACATCTTAGTTGAGCGGTGTGACATGCTTTATTAATAAAAATAAAGATGTTATATAAATACAACAAAAAAATGTGATATATAAATCTCACATTCTAGAAAAAAATATCTTTTAGTCGTGATTTTTTAAGACTTTCACCTTTGATAAAATGGTTAAAATATTTTTCACATGTCTCACAGTGATCACATTTTATGGGGATAATTACATATAGATTATCTGAAATATTGATATTTATAAATTAACAATCTTTTTTGAACTACAAAAACGCTGTATTTACATGTGCCACGATCAAACTCTTGAGAATTTGATAAAGAATTAAAAAATATGGTTTGGGGGTTTTAAGGAACTTTGATATTCGAGTGAGAATTGCAAAAATGGATGAAAGACGCTTGGTTGATATGCAAGTTTAGGTTGGTCTATATGTAAGTGTGTATGGGGCAGATTGTGGTTATTCAGATAAATAACTTATCTGAAAATGCAGACAGCGGGGTTCGACCTGTGTCTGCGTTTAGTGTAAAAAACTAATTGTGTTTTTGGATAAGTTGTGCAAATGCAATTTCTAAACGGTGAGACGTCATTTTCAAAACGCCACCGCAGCAGATAAATTACGCTAAATGCAAGCCGCATTTTGTTTATTTTTGAATCGGGCCAATTGTTGGAATTATAAATGCGTCACCGGGAGCTACAGTTGAAGTAGAGTTTCAAGAATTATTGTTTATATAATATTTCCCAGAAAAAAATAAATTATTATCTTTAGATTTACTATTTTTTTATTTAATTTTTATTTTAATTTTTTTATTTTTGTATTTGAAAGAATTTACTTATCATAAATTTTTATGTATTTATATTTCAAACGCCTCACAATAAAAATAATATGAATATTAACTTGTATATCAAAACTATGTCAGGACTGATATTAAATAGAGCCAACAGTCTAGAAGGTAAGACTACAGTGAGGTCTAACCCAGTAGGAGGAGATTGTGAGACCCACTTGACCAACTGAGCGAAATCGTACGAGCCAATTTAACAAGGACAAAACCGACCAGATCATGAGGCAGAAAAAAGACGATCAAATGATTCAAGCATAAGTCATAATATTGAAACGAGATAAAAGAGGATTCAAGTTAATCAATACAAAAAAGCCGACCCGATATGATAGGCTACTCTATAGTAAAGTCAATCCAAAGAAAGATTCAATTCCACAGTATCTCTAACCATCCTATGGACGTCCCAGAGGCTCTTCACTAGAAATCAAAGATTGATTGCAAGGATAAATCAGGCCATCGACCCATATCTACCAAGCTCAGTCTATCAAGCTAGTTCCGGCAACCCAAAGCTAACTAAGACGATAAGCCCATACATGTAAACTATCAAAAATACCCTTGTACTGACCCGTTCCAACTACGAAAAAAAATATAATATCGTCATTGTAAACTCTCCTCGATAAATAAGGGAAACTTTTTATGAATAAGAAATAATTGATTATCATTCATTTACATCACAAAGAAGTATTGTGCCTGCTAACGACACCATTGGCATGACACGGATAAGTAAGGTCACCTCCGAGGCCTGATCAAAGATCTAATCAAAGCCAAAAAATCAAACGAATTCATGCCACCACGAGCGGCGACCCAACGGCAAGGGAAGGCTCTAGTTCAAAAGATGTCAGATAAACCAGTCTGAGTCCACGAGATTCATATCTCCAGCACAGTTCCTGCCACCATCGATGGTCATCGAGAATCACCCCACGAGTAATTTTCCCTAATTTTTATTATACACATGTAATAAACGTGCGTAATAACAAGTCTAAAAAAAATGAAGGTTCGTAAACCAAAATCATGGAACACTATAATTAATTAATATTTCTTTTATAGCTTTTCATTGCAGTTGGGGCCGAATTTTGATTCTTCCGCTTGTACTTATGGAGACATTAAGAATATTTAATATGAAACCATGACTTCATCCCACAGAAAGCTTACAGGGTAAACCACATGAACTGCTACCAAACAAAAGGGATATTTACATAAATGTACCCATTTTCTATTTTTTTAGATATTCAACCTTTAAATTTTATAATAATAAATCTTTATCACACTAAGTGGGGTCCGCGATAATGAATCTTTTTTCTCCGTTTTGTCCCATTGAGTGTAAAGATTTAAATTTTATTTTTAAAATTTATATCACTAAAGTATTCATATCACATTAAAAATACCTTTTTTTAAAATTTGAAAAGGTGAAATATATAATTGTTAAATATGTAAATACATAAGAATTGAGGGGTATGAATGTAACATTGTGAAATTATAAATGATACACCAACAACAAATTTTCATTATCCAACATGAATCTCGATGCATGACACGAATTTCGGTGCAATCTTTTGAGCAATAAACGTTCAAACTTGATGGAACGTCATTCAGAGCTCTGATTTCAGCAAACTTATAATCAAACTGACCAGCTCGATGAGACGAACCTAATGATATAAAAATAGTCAAATCCGAGTCAAATCAAGCATAGATCAAGTCATTAAACAACTATAATAGATTTTCTGCTACATTTGGAAGGTCAAACAGATGACAACACTAGCAAGCTTATAATCAATTTGTGTGTCTCAACAAAACGAATCTAAAGAGCCTAAAATCAGTTAATTCTGACATTGTTAAGGCCATCAAATGCCTCTTAAACGCCATCTGATCAAGTGAAGCCCTCTGGACCGTCCAATCAAAATTGATGCATTAATTGCACCCAAAACATTATATAAATAGACCCCCACCCCTCATATGAGAGGGAAGAAGTCTAGAGAGAGTTTGAGGAGAAACTGCAGTTTAGCACCACCGCCTACCGTCATCAATCATCGTCGACTTCCATCAACCTCCGTCGACCACCGCCTACCGTCATCGATTATCGCTGAATTTCATCGACCTCCGTCGACCACCGCCTATCGTGGTCGAGCATCGCCGACTTCCTTCGACCACCACCTACTGTCGTCTATCATCGCCGACTTTCGTCGACCACCAGCTACTATCGTCGACAACCGACTACCGTCGTCAACCATCGCCGACTTCTGTCGACCACCCTCTACCATCGTCGATTACCTCCTAAAGTCGTCGACCACCACCTACTGTCGTCGACCACTACCGACCTTCGTCGATCATTGTCGACAGCAGTCGACTGCCATCGACCACCATCAATTACTGTCAACCGCCGATGACCACCACCGACGATCATCAACCTCCACCAACCAGACGCCGTCAGTCGAAGTTATAGTCCAAAATATATAGTTACCCTTTCTCCTCTGTGGGACAAAGGATTTTTGTAAACATCAACTAATAGTCAATTTTCGCAACTGAGCCAAGCCGCGTGGTTTTTCCCTTTACAGGTTTTCCACGTAAAAACTTCTGGAGTCATCGCTTGTTTGTCTTTCATCTATGTGTGTGCTGAATTTTCGTACAATATTAAGACGATAATTCGTTACTCTACCACCGCGAATTTTCTATCGCCCACGAATAAAAGTACTATTTGCAAAAGAGTTTAGTTCTGGCAGAATTTCTCGGTTTATGATTATATTGAATTTGGAGTGTTATGATGATTGCAATTGCTTCCGAACAATTCCAAAAGTTTCAGATTAAAATAAATGAAATTTTGTGATTATTTTAGTACTTCTCTGTGTAATGTGACAACGTGCTCTTCTATAATTTTTTTATATATCCTTAATGATTAATTGAATATTTAATAATTTATTTGTATTTTTTATATATTTAAATTTAAATATTTAAATTTTTTAATAAAATCACTTATTCACTCAACATATAATAATTCATTAAGAAAAATTCATCATAATTTTCAATGTAATCGCTCTCATATACTTTTATCATTTATTCTCGTATTCTCTTAATAAGTTGTCTGGTATTTTCCAGGAAAATATTTTTCGCGTGGCAGATCTCTAATTTATACACCGCCATTACCCATGAATGACGAGAGTCATTATTGGCCCAACGAGCTACGAACGACACAACTGAAGACGATGATATTGAAGAGGAATTTGAAAATCACTAGCTGCGAGAACAATCAATGGAACCGCCTTCTCCATATACACATGATTTCGTTTCACATCGGCGAAGAAGATAATTTTATTCTGAAATCATTGCCGTGTGATAATATAAAAAATTATTTATTTCATAGTTCTTTCTCTCATTTTGTTCATGTATACTTTTTAATTGATTTTGAAAACCTCTAAAGAATTGTTAAAAGAGTATAATTTTATCATTTATTTGTAATAATAATATTATATATAATATTTTTAATTTTAATTTATCATAAAATATATTATTAAAAATTATATTTATGGGAAACGGCGTACACAGTGCTGCGTATGTTGTCCACAAATAACCAGCGAATAACCCATAATAACCCTGTGAATAACATCAAAATGGAACCGTGAATGTTATTAAGAAGTTATTGCAGCGTTATTTGAGTTAATGCCTCAATAACCTCACAAAACTCCGAATAACAGATAAAAAATATAAAAGTGAAACCGCGGGGGTTATTGGGGCGTTATTAAGTGGTTATTGAGAGATTTTTTAAATTAATACCGCAATAAGTTCCCAATAATTTCGAAATACACAAGCTCTGAGGTTATTCGCTGCTATTTTTTGAACGTACGCAACTGTGCATACGTTGTCCGTATGTAATCCCCTAAGGGTGGCGTTTCTTACACAAAAATAATTTACACGACAAATGCCCCCATAGGGGCCGTTTATGCTCCAATCAATTTATTATCGGGGTTAATACCCTCAATAACCTTCTAGCAACATACAAATATATGAAAACAAAACCGCAGAACTTATTTGTAGGTTATTAGGGGGTTATTATGAGGCTATTGGGGGTATTTACTCCAATAACATGGACATAACCCCCCCCCCCCCCACACACACACACACACACACACATACACACACAACAATACCCTCTCAATAACATTAATCCACACGCAATTTTATGTTTGTATTCCGTACATAAATATTTCTCCATCGCGAGAGCCACTTTTCGAGATTTTCCCTAATTTAAATTCTAAGATGAACTTTGGATATGCCTTAGTATTAATATTTATTTTGAGAGAAATTATCCATAAATTAGAAAATAATTAACATAAAATGAATGGGCATTCTATTTTTTTTATTTTTTTTTTTGTCTAAATAAATAAAAAAAGTTCAGCATGCAATCATGAAAGGAAAAAAGTTTAGATCAAAATATATCTAATTATAATAAATTTAAAAACATCAGTTTTATTTTTAAATGAGTATATAATTTAATTAAATAATGAAAATAATACTTTATTTATTAATATTTATTTCAACATAAATTTTGATAATTATAAAAATTATTTCGCTCAGATATGAATTAAAATAATATAAATCAAAATTTCTTCATTATTTAAAACAGATATTATTGATGGGCTCGGTCCATTAAGAACTTTTATGGGCTTCAAGACTACATCAATGTCCAAAATGCGGGGACATGCATGTTTATGGCATGCAATTCAAAAACAAAAATTAAATGCAGTTTAATTTCATATGCTTTACATATTTATATTAAATTTTATATAAGTTTATATGCATAGTACTACTCTATTCTTATGTGCTTACATGCGTAACTCCTAAATATATATATATATATATATATATATATATATATATATATATATATATATATATATATCATAAATAGAATCCAACAGATTAAGAAAATTGAATTTGTATTTTTTCACTTGATCTCAACAATACAATGAATAGTGATATTTATACAAGTATTCTAAGATTTGGAATATGAAAGAAAGTAAATTAAGAGCAAAAATTAAGCGTAGACATCAGCATATAGAATCAGCGTTAATTACACCATATTAGGATAATTAATGTCATTACATCATATCATGACGATTAATACATATCAGAGCAATTAATGCTATTGATCTATATCATGGAAATTAATGTTATTGATTTACTTATGACAATCATGCAAACTGAATTATTTCTAATAATCATGCTAACACAACAGGTCACGGTTGTGTGTGCGTGTGCGTGTGTTTCTTAGTGTGTAATTACAATTCTAACACTTAAAATTTTTACATATTTACATATTTACAATTCTAACCCTTAAAATTTCATATTTCAATATGACTGATACGCCTCTAAAAAATTTTCATCATCTGGCACAAATCTCGGTGCAATCTTTTGAACAAGAAATATTCAAATGTTGATAAAAAACCATCCAGAGCTTCGATTTCAGCAAACTCAAAGTTAAACTGACCGGCTCGATGAAACGGACTGAATGATATCAAAACTAGTCCAATCCGAGTCAAATCAAGCCCGGATCAAGTCATTAACCACTTTTAGAAGATTTTCAGTCACATTGGAAGGTCAAATGAATGCCGACACTAGCAAGCCCATACTCGAATCGAGCGTCTCGACAAGACGAATCCAACGAGCTCAAGATCACTCAATTCCAATATCGTTAAGACTGTTAAATGCCCTTTAAACGCTGTCTGATCGAGGGGAGCCCTATGAACCATCTGATCAAAATGATTGCATTAATTGCACCTAGAATCCTCTAAATCGACCTCAACTCTCACATGAGGGGGGAGAGGCCTAAAGAGAGCCTGATGCCTTGAGGAGAAGCTGCAGCTTTGCACCACCGCCGACTGTCGTCGACCGCCGCCGCCCGTCGTCGACCACAGCCGACCTTCGTTGACTACTGTCGGCCTCCGTCATTGTCGACCTCAGTCACCGTCGACCTTCTTCACTGTCGACGTCTTTCATCGTCGACCTCCGTCGAACACTGCCTACTGTTATCGACTACCGCCGACCTCTGTCACCGTGGACCTCCGTCACCATCGACCTCCGTCACCGTCGACCTTCGTCACCGTCGACCTCCATCAATTATCGTCAATTACCACCAACCAGACACCATCAGTCGACATTTTTGTCTGAAAAATATAATTACTCTCTCCCTTCTGTGGAACAGAGGATTTCTGTAAATGTTAATCAATAGTGGATTTTCGCAACTGGGTCAGGCCCAGTGATTTTTCCCTTTACGGGTTTTCCACGTAAAAACTTCAGGAATCACTGTTTGTTCTCTTATCATCTGTGTGCGTGTTGAATTCTCGTACAACGCTAAGAAGATAATTTGTTACTCTACCGCCGTGAATTTTCTAGCACGCATCAGTTTGGCGCCGTCTGTGGGAAACGAAGTCCCGTTCGACATTGTCTTCAACTCTAAGACACCGAGCCCCTACTTCCTTTCCCAATGATGTATTTCATCCAATGGACAAAAGAATCATTTTTGCATCTTGAAGATCATCTCTGGAGCATTCTTTGATGTGGGGGACAACCTTCACCGCAATCTCGAAAGGTCGTTCATGTTAACGTTCTGGGCATGACTGTGGTGAGGATGTCATCCCATATTTCATTGATATTACAAGTCTACAAAAATCACTTATGGACTAAGGGGCAGTCTTCAGTGCAAATAACGCTTCCGCAGCGCCCCCTCATCGTACTGGAGTTCCTCTTCAACTAGATCGAGAAGTTGATCTCTTCAAGGCTCAATACATGTGTTCTTTTACAAGCTCGCATGGAAAACACCCGCGCTGGGGGGAAATATTCAAAAAAAGCAACTGACAAGTTGCCAAACAATACTCTTAAGTATGACTGCAACCATATTTACAAGAAAACATACAATACGTTGTAATCTATTCCCTAGTCTCGAGAAACGCAGAGCATCTCTTACACCTCATTCTAGGTTTAATCGATCCCAATGGGACTCGATTCGACATCTTCCACTACAAGCTACAGTCGTCAAGCAAAAGCTCTCAGATAGGTCAAAAATCCTTTGTGGATTTCCTTTGACCACTTCCATAACAGGTTACGGTCGTCAAGCAAAAGCTTCGACCAACAACCTAGGATAGGTCAACCATTATCAGTGGATTTCATATGACTCAGTTCATTACTGGTTATTACCGTCGAGCATCTTTGGTGATACAACTCAGAACTAGTCTTACATCCTTAATGGATTCTCTTTTCTACCATACCCCTGGAAGTCGAGCCCAAGCGGCAAGACTTGACAGAAAGATACGGTACTCCTGAAAGTCAAGCACGAGAGGCAAGACTCAATGAGAAGCTATCATGCCCCTGGAAGAAAGCCCAAGAGGCAAGTCTCGATGGGAAGCTAGTAGTGGATAGGGTCCTCACTAGAAAGACTCCATGAGAGTAAGTGGTTGACAGGGTCTCCACTCAAAGACCTCAGAAGGCTTGAAGCCTCAGAAGGCACATGTAAATTAAAGACCTCAGAAGGCTAAGAGCCTCAGAAGGCACAGGTACACTTAAAGACCTCAAAAGGCTACAAGCCTCAGAAGGCGAAGGTACCTCAAAGACCTCAGAAGGCTGCGAGCCTCAGAAGGCACAGGTACACTTAAAGAACTCAGAAGGCTAAGAGCATCAGAAGGCACAGGTACACTTAAAGACCTCAGAAGGCTACAAGCCTCAGAAGGCACAGGTACTTCAAAGACCTCAGAAGGCTACGAGCCTCAGAAGGCACAGGTACACTTAAAGACCTCAGAAGGCTACAAGCCTCAAAAGGCACAGGAACCTCAAAGACCTCAGAAGACTACGAGCCTCAGAAGGCACAGGTAGACTCAAAGACCTCAGAAGGCTACAAGCCTCAGAAGGCACAGATACATCAAAGAACCCAGAAGGTTACAAGCCTCAGAGACACAAGTGTATAAAATTTATCAGAATGCTAAGAGCCTCGGAAGAACGTTGCACAATTAAGAAGCCGCAACAACCGTGGAAGTAACAAAAGCAATACATTCTTATCATCTACAATTATCATTAAAAATGCTACAAATACCAACATATTATTGTACAAGGGCTACAACGAATCAATTCATCTTCAATTAAAGTTGGTATCGTCTTCCTAAAATTTCATTACTTCTGATGATCGTCAAGGGGTCTCCAGATATTGCCACCAACTAAGCATGAAAATCCTCCCCTCATGGCACATCAAGAAAACTACAACATTTTTTCATCACCTTCAGAACGTGCAAGTGTCGCATGGGAATCTCCTTCGGAATACGCGACATCAAGTACACGATCCACGATGCTTCACAGCCAAATGTCGCAACGATGCCCCTCTGTGATGATCCACCGCAACACGTCGCCGCGACACTCCGCCGCTACGTGATGCGTTGCCCCAACACCCCGTCGCAACGTGTCGCCACGACTCACCACTACAACGCGTTGCCGCAACGCACCACTGTAACGCATCACGTCGCCATAACTCCCCGTCGCAATGCGTCGTCGTGACGTACCACTGCAACGTGTCTCCGCGACGCTCCGCCGGCCCGCAGCGACACTCCTCTGCAATACGTCTCCACGACCCACCACCGCAACATGTTGTCGCGACGCTTCGTCGCAATGCGTCCCGTCGTAGCAACGCCGCCATGCGCTGCTGCAACACGTCTCCAGTACGCCCCGCCGCGACGCTCAGCTGTAACGCGTCGTGCGCGACGCCCCATCGCAACGCTCCGCCGCAGCGCGTCACCGCGATGTCTTGTCAAGACACACCGTCGAGGCTTCTCCACAATACGTCGCATCATTGCAACGCTCCGCCGCAACACGTCGTCGCGATGCCTCGCCACGACTTACTGCTGCAACGCGTCGCGTGGCCGCAACGCCTTGCCGCGAGGCTATGCCGCAATGCATCATCGCGACGCACTACCGCAACGTGTCTCGTCGTCGTAACGCTCCGCCAGCAACGCGACGCTCCGTTGCGACGTTTCACCGCAACGAAAAATAATATCCTGTTGCGTCCCTGCTATGCAGGACAGGGACGACTTTCTTCTTTTGGGAAATCCCGGATCACCTGCTAGGCAGAGATGGAAACTTCACTTTTTTTTTCTCCTCTCCTTGGCCTATTTATAGGCTGAAAACTCCTCTATCTTTGTGATAAAATTAATTAGAGTCATTAAAAAAACAGGTAGTTAATAATAATAAATAAAAAAAAATAGTTCTTCATTAATTAAAAAATTGATGTTTATTAAAAAAAACTCTTTATTAATGAAAAAACGGTTGTTTATTAAAAAATTTTTTTATTAAAGAGAAAATGATTGTTTATTAATAATAATAATAAAATATATTTGTATTAATAAAAAAAATGAGAGTTCATTAAAAATAAAATAAAAATGATTCATTATAAAAAAAATCTCTATTCATTAAAAAAACAGTACTTCATTAAAGAAAAACGATTGTTTATTAAAAAAAATAATTTTTTATAAAATAAACAGTAGTTCATTAAAAAAATAAAAAAAACGAAAAACTATTGTACATTAAAAAAATTGAGAGCTAAAAAAAAATAAATAAATAAAATTGTATAATAAACAACATGATATTAATTTTCGGTTCTCTGGCCATTATTTTCGGTTTTCAAGCTAAATAAAAATTTAATTTGTCTTTGACGGGATTTAAACCCCCAACCTCCTATATGAAGAAGAAAACAACAACCAACTAATCTAAAACCATTTACTTCAATATATAAAGATTTTTATTATTCTTATTTAGATACAGATGGTAAGAATGTTGCAAAGAAAAAAAAATCAAGCAGCACTAGACCTGGATATTTTCGGACGATAAAAATGATCTTGCCTGAAAATAAAAGGGCAACTGATACGCCTCTAACAAATTTTCATCATCTGACACAAATCTCGGTGCAATCTTTTGAGAAATAAATATTCAAATGTTGATAAAAAACCATCCAAAGCTCTGATTTCAGCAAACTTATTGTCAAACTGACCAGCTTGATGAAACGGACTCAATGATATCAAAACTTGTCCAATCCGAGTCAAATCAAGCCCGGATCAAGTCATTAAACCACTTTTAGAAGATTTTCAAACACATTGGAAGGTCAAATGGATGTCGAAACTAGCAAGCGCATACTCGAATCGAGCGTCTCGACAACATGAATCTAACGAGCCCAATATCACTCAATTCTGACGTCATTAAGGCCGTTAAATGCCCATTAAACGCCGTCTGATCAATGGGAGCCCTATAAACCGTCCGATCAAATGGTTGCATTAATTGCACCCAGAATCCTATAAATAGACCCCAACTCTCACATGAGGAGGGAGAGGCCTAGAGAGAGTCTGATGCCTTGATGAGAAGCTGCAGCTTACCACCACCGCCGACCGCCGTCTACCACTGCCGACCGCCGTCGACCATTGCTGACATTCGTCGACTACTATCGACCTCCGTCATTGTCGAACTCAATTACCGTCGACCTTCGTCACCGTCGACGTCTGTCATCGTCGACCTCCGTCGACCACCGTCTACTGTCGTCGACTACCGCTAACCTTCGTCGACCTCCGTCACCGTTGACCTCCATCAATTATCATCAATTACCACCAACCAGACACCATCAGTCGATATTTTTGTCTGAAAAATATAATTACTCTATCTCGTTTGTGGAATAGGGGATTTCCGTAAACGTCAATCAATTGTGGATTTTCGTAACTGGGTCAGGCCCCATGGTTTTTCCCTTTACGGGTTTTCCACGTAAAAACTTCTAAAGTCACTGCTTGTTCTATTATTATCTATGTGCGTGTTGAATTCTCGTACAACACTAAGACGATAATTTATTACTCTACCGCCGTGAATTTTCTAGCACGCATCAATCACAATTGCTACATTTTTTAAAAGTAAAACATATTTTTTCACGGATGAGTTTGTCAACATCGACTTGTAAGTGCTGCGTACGCAAATATATAATAGTTATGTGGTATGCACGGAAATTTCATTTAATTTTTTTATTTAAAAAAAATTAAATTCAACGTATTGAAACGCCTTTTCAATTGCTTTCGATAAGATTAGAAGACTTTAACAACTCAAAAATTTTACTCCGATGTATTGAGTTTTATTAGATCTTTGTTTAAATTTATTTAAATATTTTTTATTCAATTGTACGCCTGGTTACCCTATATTTATTTTGTTTAAATTTATTTTTATATATAATTTTTAATGTCACTGGCTCTCAATTTAAAAAAATAAAAAATTAAACTGAGAAAAAATAGCCACAATAACTAGTCTTTATCCCATTAAAGGGGGTCCGTGATCCACTTTTCGATATTTATACTTACTATTATAAAAGATAGCAACGGCACCAAAAACTTGATCCGCACTAAATATATTCTTATGATTCTTGTTATGGATTTTAAGGTTTATATTGTGAATACTACGCAAGTATACGTATCGTTATCAAGTAATATAGGGCTCTAATGGAGTGCTAGATATCGATCCCACAAGGAAGTTAGCAAATTTCAAAAAACAACTTAAAGTAAATTTACTTATTAATCTAGTATACGAAAATTTAGAACACTTAGACTAAAATAAACTAATGCTTAAAAGGTTAGTATAAGATTTCAGAAAAGTATCTTTCTCCTTATTTAAGAGTATTAAATGAATGAAAATTTAAATTAGATTTTAATTATATTGTGTCAAATAGGAGCATACATATTCTTTACCCTTTGGTCCATGTGCAAAGAATATTGGTAGTCTTATGTTTGATTGCGAATCTGACTTGGTAGGCTGGGAGGATATCGACTACCACTTCAGAGCTCCCACGTTCCCCTCGCCTGAGGGCTAACATCTACACTTCAGCTCTCAAACAATAAGACCGAAGTGAATATTTTAGTCTGTCACACTAAAATGTTCAATTCTACGCCCGCTAGTTAATATTTCCCTATTTATTTGCACCCTCCTTCCAAGGCTTTTGATTTCCCTGAATCTTTGATGTTATCTTTACTATAGTTGATAATTCAACGTATGTTAACAAATCAATTGGCCAGATTGAAAGTAAATTACGAATTAAGTAAAAAAGATTAGCACAATTTCTATTTTCATATTTCAGGCACAACTATTTAAATTTGTCATTCACTAATCTCAAGAACAAGGAGAAAAACTAAGGAAACTACTCAGAATGCATGGGAAAAATAACACAAAGCATGGATTTCATTAAAGCTAACAAACAAATAACAAATATACTTATCTCAATTCTTCTCCCCAAGCAGACTCTTGAAGTTCCTTTGACTATTCCTTCCAAGTCTAACACACCAAAATGATAAAAACTTAATCTACTCACTCAAAAGACTCTTAAATTACACTTAACTTCCACACAAATGACTAAAACTGACTCTAGAATGACACACTAACTGACTAAAATTCGGCTCTATTTATAGAAGGGTCAAATCTCCAAAGGTTGCTTAAGAACCTCTTCAAAATGCGTCCAGGTTCAATGTATCTGGCTCAATTCAATTATCTCGTCGTCGGCGGGCATCGGTCTCGCCGTCGGCGGGCTTCAAGAAGATGGGCTAACCGCGCCGATCTCGCTGTCGGCGGGATCGATCTCGCCGTCAGCGGGCTCCTTATAATTTATTAAAAATCTTTCGGGAAAAATTCGCCGTCGGCGGCCTAAATCTCACCGTCGGCGGGACAGTTCAATTTTCATCAAATTGAGTCTTCTTTGCTCCAAATTTGCTTCTTTTGTGATTTTTGTCTTCAGTACTTATAAATCTTCATTCCTGCAATAAAACAAAGAAAATATTTTTCTTTAAAGTGCAATTTCATATAAAATTGGTATGAAATTCTTAATATATTTTCTAGTGATCAAATTCCTCCAAACATAACTATTACTTGTCCTTAAGTAATTTTAATACTACGGAAAAGTAATGATTATTTATAGTAAGGTTTTAATTCAGAAATACTATGAGTTAGATTTAAATAAGTATTATAGTAAAGTTTTCTAGAAATATTTTAAAATAATGAAACTAATTACATAGATATAAAGTTATTTAGTCATCAAGTTTAAGATTTGTAGTCTTCTATTTATTTTAAGAATGACTATACTTTTCAAATATTAAATTACTTAAAATATTCAGATGATAAGAATTTTATGAAAGCACTACTTAGTAAAATACTAATCCATATATATATAAGTTCAGAAATGTAATTGAAGTTTACCTTTTATGTTGATTCAAATTAAGCCAATTTTTGATAAGACATCTTCTCAAGTTTCTCCTCACTTTATATATATATATATATATATATATATATATATATATATATATATATATTCTTTCTTTTTGGATTGATTTTTCAATCTCTTCTTCTTTACTTTTTTTAAGAGAGGAACACTATTTTTGGTTAGCCTGTTCATAATTTTGAACTCCATTTTCCTCTTCCTAAATTTGAAACCAGAAACATTTCCTTACTTAATATATATTTCAAAGTTTTTACTTTATTGAGTTTCAATATTTTCTTTCTCAACTAAATACTTAAGAATTTCATATTTGAAAATATAGTTTTCCTTACTTTAAATAGTTAACTATATTCTTATCCTTTTAAACTAAATTTCTTAATCTATAAAATTAGTTAATCATTAAAAGTATTTCTCTTAACTTTCTATAATAATTAAATAAATTAATTCTAGTTTACTGAATTAAAATTACTAAAGAAAATCATTTTTATAATAATTTTGAAAATGTATATCGAGAACAATTTAATAATTAAATTTGTTGTTTTTCTCTCCCCCAAACTTAAAGTTTTCTATCTATTTACATATAGGGTGAAAAGAAAATAAACTGTAAATTGAAATCATACCTTCAGGCTTTAGGTATTTCTCCTTTTGAAATTATGTAGGCTCTTTCCATCATTTAACTAACCTATGCTGTTACTATCTTTCTGCACATATAATTTTTAAGAAAGTGTTGGGTAAAGAAATTTTTGAAATAAGTTCAAAATACTAACATAATTGATACTAAAACATTAAACTACATCCATATATATTTTAATAATCCAATCCAAGATTTTAATAACAGTCCAAAAATATTAAAATTAAGAACTACTCTACTTTAAATATTACATCAGAATTCAAATGTTTATCACAACATCACAATCAAAGTTCACAACTAAACTTCAGTTCTGAATTTAAGAAAAACATACAAACAATCACAACATCAAAGTTCACGAATTAAACAACATAACAAATAAACACAAAACATAACATCTAATTTTCTGCATCAAAGTCCCAAGCTATATCATCATTTCCTTGATCAGTGGGTGGATTAGACTGATAATGAGTATATCGGGGGCATTCAGGAAATACTACATCGAGCTCTTCTCTCCTGTAACGACTCTCTGCCTCATAATATGCTATCTCATACTCTGAATGCCTCTGAAGATACTCGCTGTCATAATCATGTCTTCTTTCTATGCCTCCGATTCTCTGATCAATATGCTCCAGTTTTTCCTCTATTTTCTCAAAGCTCTTCCGTTGTAGAGTCATCTCATTCATCAAATCATGAAGGGTAGGAGTACTATAGGGAGGAGAGTCATAACTAGTAGAGAGAATATCTCTACTTGAAGAAGGCACAGAACTTCTTGTTATAGATCTCCATCCCTCGTGGGATTCATATTTCTTAATATTAGCCAGAGTAATGGGTTTCATAGGCTCCACCCATTCCTCATCATCTCATGCCTCTACCCCAGATAATTGGCAGAGTGCATAGATAAGACTAGGATGTCCTAGTCCTCCTCCACTTTCACTTCTTGAGGTGGCTAATATATTCTTATAAATTATACTTCCCACATTAATACTTTTTTAGTTCTGAATAAAGAAATTCAGAACTGTTTTATCTCTTGTTACCTCACTATGGTGGTAAGTAGGTAACAATGTAGAACAAATAAAATAGTTCCAAGCTGTAGATGATGCATTCAACATAGAAAGAGGGAAGTTTACCCGTTCTCGCTGCTTCATTTTCCAAGCTCCTTTCCCGTCAGTGAGAAAGTCTATCACCTCTTCCAGTGGTCCTTCCATAGTTCTGAATGTATCATACTCACTGGTGTAGGTGTCTCTTATCTCGTAATAAGCATTTATTCTTCCAGTACTGAATTCCACAAAAATCCTCTAACCTTAACTAGGTGCGTCTTCGACTCGAGTCGATTTGCATAAAATTCTTTCAGTACTTCCACAGCGGCTCTGTTGGTTATGAAACAAAAATTTTCTCATCCTCTTTCTTTAATTATTTGCTCCACTTCACCTCCAGGACTTTTGAATACTCGATCCTGAATGCATGTTCTAGCTTGAATATTGTGAAAATATCTTGATTGTGGTCTTGGATTCACAAAACGAGTTTCATCGTAATCCACTCTTCTCTTTTGTCGTGGAGTCATTTTCGATCTGTGAAATTTGCAAAAATCTTAACTAAACTTCCAAATATTGCTAAGATGGCTTCCAATAATTACTAAAATCAATCTAAACCAAGTTTCATGAACTTCTTCTAATTCTTTTCTTCACATTTCAAAATTTTTCCAAAATCTGCAATGTAGAAGAAATTCATGGTGAAAATCAAAAATTTTTAAATATGAGTGAAGCTCATACCAAGTGAAGATAAAATCTAGCGTCAAAATGTGTTGAAATAGCTTCAAATCCAAGATTTCACAAGCCCTGGGTCTGTTTTTTTAAGTTTTTAAGGAGGGAGACGATGAATAGTGTCGGTTGACTGGTCAAATAAAGGATATTTCACAATCTCGCTGTAGGCGAGAAATTTCTCGCCGTCGGCGAGCTAATTAATTCACCAAGGCCAAAGTTTCGGGAAAATCTCGTCGTTAGCGGGATTTTCTCGCTGTCAGCGGACTTTTCCTCACCGTCAGCGGACTTTTCCTCTCCGTCGGCGGGGTTTCCAAAAAATTTTTAATATTTTTAATTCTTACAATGTTTTTAATCTAAATTAAGCCTTGTTCACTGTTTTGGTTACTAAATTTGATATATTTATTAATATATATTTTATTAATATTAGATATTATACTAACACATAAATTCACACAACACAAACATTATAACTTAATAATGAAATCCACGAACTTACAAACTTCAAACACTACATAACTAGCAATTGACTTATCAAATTAACCCAAACACATCTAACTCAGCATTGCAATCCACACCACAATACTCTAAATGCTGAGACTAAACAAACAACATACAATCTCATCTAAACGCGAGATTATCTATGTAAAGTTTAAACTAAATCAGAAACTAAATTCAAATCAACACACATACATATAATATGAATAGAAATCTCTGCTACTCATCTGAATCTGAACTATTCTCTTCTCTGATGTTTCCAATAGAGAATTCTGCAGTAGAATCTTCTTCAATCCACCCTTTCTGTTTCAATAGTTGTATAAAACTTGCCTCCAGATGTCCTGTATGGTCAAAGTGCTCATTCATCCTCCAATCGATGTGATCAAATAAATCAGAGATATTATCAATAGAATTCATCACATTCTGTAGTTCTTTCTCCAATCCTTTAAGTTTCTTTAAAATGAGGTTTGTTCTATCAGTCGGGGGTTTAACTAAAGGATTGTTTTGGGATGCTTGATCAGAAATAATTACTGTATCATCATTATTATCCAATGTAGGAAACATATCTGTCAGATCTAATAGTTTCCAAGGCAATAGCACTTTTTCCCAAGCTTCGCAGGAAACTTGGTACTGACTAAATAAAGCAAATATAGTTGATGGGTGTCCAAGTCCATGAATTGACCCATGCACAATTAATCCTAGTGCAGACTTCACAATAATAGATCCAACATCAATAGGCAATCCAGATTGAATACAGTAATTTAAAATTGTGCATTCCTTTGAAACCTTGTTTACCCTCATAGTGGGTAATAATTTTGATGAAATAAAGAAATGCCAATGCTTTGAGACTGGGTTAAGAAGTGACGCAGAAAAACTAACGTACCCGTCTTCTCGTAATTCCCAATCGTCAGGTTCGTCGGTCAGATATCTGTAGATCTCATTCATGTTGTATATTGTAGGAACAAAATTTGAATAGTGGAAAACAGGGGTATTTTCAATCGAGTATAATTCATTTATCCGAGAAGGAGTGAAAGTTACCCATCTGCCTCTTACGTAAACACTTCTATTATGGATCGCATGCAGATTAGAGTAGAATTCCTTGACTACATGAATGACTACAGCAGATGTTGTCTAGCAGAATACCTCCCAACGTCGCTGGACAATCATTTCTTCAATTGTTGTTGTAGAATTCTCCACTCCTCTGTTTACGAATCCTCTCTCCTTAATCGATCGCTTTTCATAAAAACCTTATTGAATATTCGGCGAGCCTCGTAATCGACGAATTTTCTTCGGTTAAAAACTCTGGATTTCGTGGTTTCTAGTGGATTGGTGGCCATAATAGATTGTTTTGGAGGGACTCTAGTCGTTTCTAAGGATGAAGATAATATAAAAATGAAGTTCTAAACGTTTTTTAAAGAGAAATGGCCTTAGAACAGTCCAAAACCGCAAAATAACTAACAAAAACCACTTTTGAACTATCTCGCCGTTAGCGGTAACGATCTCGCCGTCAGCGGGATAGTTAATTAATTTAAACTGAAATTGAGCGCGCCGATCTCGCTGTCGGCGGGATCGATCTCGCTGACAGCGAGATTAGGTAAATAGCCCAATTTTAAGCTCCGGTCTGGATATTTTTCGATTTCTTCGTATAGATTCAGATTTGTGATGATTCTAAAAAGTAAAATGAGTAGATTTCATTCTATATTTTAATTTTTTAATAACTATATAAATAGATCATAATTAATAACTACTATGGGTTGTCTCCCATAAAGCGTTTGGTTTAACGTCGTCAGCCCGACTTAATTTAGTTAGTAATCAGGTTGACTGAGCATTAAAACCTCTTTAAAATTTGGTCTTCTCCCTTCAAAATAAGGTTTTAATCTGTGTCCATTTACTTTAAATCTATGCCCAGTTTTTGGATCTTCAATTTCTATAGTTCCGTATGAAAATATTTAAGTTATAGTGAAATGTCCTAACCATCGAGATTTCAATTTCCTAGGAAATAATTTCAATCTTGTATTATAAATCAGAACTTCTTGTCCTGGTTCAAAATTCTTCAGGTTAATCTGCCGATCATGTCATAATTTCATTTTTTCTTTATAAATTTTATCATTATTATAAGATTCATTTCTTAATTCATCTAGTTTATTCAATTGCAATAATCTCTTCTCACCAGCTTTTTTCATATTGTAATTAAATTCTTTAATTTCCCAATAAGCTTTATGTTTTAATTCAACTGGTAAGTGACAAATTTTTCCATAAATAAGTCTGTAAGGAGTCATTCCAATCGGGGTTTTATAAGCAGTCCTGTATACCCATAATGTAGAATCTAGTCTTGTAGACCAATCTAATCTATTAGGGTTTACAGACTTTTCTAAAATACTTTTAATCTCTCGATTAGAAACTTCAGCTAATCCACTAGTTTGTGGATGATAAGCAGTTGATATCTTATGAATAATGTTAAATTTTTCGACTAGTTCGTGAATATATTGATTTCTAAAATGAGATCCTCCGTCAGTGATAATCACTCTCGGCATTCCAAATCTAGTAAAAATATTTTTCATTAGAAACTTCGAAACACTCTTAGCATCACACCGAGGTAAAGCTTGTGCTTCAATCCATTTAGAAACATAATCAACAAGCAACTAATATATATGAGTTTCCAAATGAAGGAACAAATGGTCCCATAAAATCTAATCCCCAAACATCAAAAATCTCAACTTCTAATATAAAATTTAGAGGCATTTCATTTCTTCTAGATATATTACCTACTCGTTGGCATCTATCGCAGGTTTTGATATATCTATAAACATCTCTAAAAATAGTAGGCCAATAGAATCCAGATTGTTAAATTTTATAAGCAGTTTTATCTGTTCCAAAATGTCCTCGAAAATCAGAATCATGACATTTCTGAATGATTTGTTATGTTTCTTCATAAGGCACGCATCTTCTAATTATAAGATCCTTACATTGCTTATATAAATATGGTTCATCCCAAAAGTATGTTTTAGAATCATGAATGAATTTTTTCTGTTGTTGCAAAGTTAACATAGGTGGTAAAATATCACTTACAATATAATTTACTATGTCAGCATACCATGATATTTTCCACTCATTTATATTATATAATTGTTCTTCAGGAAAACTGTCAATAATTACATTATCAGTATCAGATAATTCATTATATTCTAGCCTTGATAAATGATCTGCTATTTGATTATCAGTTCCATTTTTGTTAATGATTTCAAAATCAAATTCTTGCATTAGTAATATCCATCTAATTAATCTTGGTTTGGAATCTTTCTTTTGCATTAAATATTTAATAGCAGAGTGATCAGTATGCATAATACATTTAGTTCCAATTAGATAAGAGCTAAATTTATCAAAAGCATAAACAATTGCTAATAGCTATTTTTCAGTAACTGTATAATTTATTTCAGCATGGTTAAGAGTTTTACTAGCATAGTATATAACTTTGAAATTTTTATCATATCTTTGCCCAAGTACTGCTCCTATAACATAATCACTAGCATCACACATAAGTTCAAATGATTTCTCCCAATCGGGTGAAACTATTATTGGTGCTGTGATTAATTTATCTTTTAATAATTCAAAAGCATTTAGGCACTCGGTTGTAAATTCAATTTCTTATCCTTTTCTAAAAGTTGGCATAAAGGTTTAGTAATTTTTGAAAAATCTTTTATATAGCGTCTGTAGAATCCAGCATGTCTAAGAAAACTTCTTACCCCTTTTACTGTAGTTGAAGGTGGTAATTTTGCTATAACTTGAATTTTTGCAGGGTCTACTTCCATACCATTTTCCAAAATTTTATGCCCTAATACAATTCCTCCTGTAACCATAAATTGACATTTCTCCCAATTTAGAACTAAGTTAGTTTTCTCGCATACTTCTAATATTTTTTCAAGATGATTCAAGCATGTGTCAAATGACGTTCCAAATACAGAGAAATCATCCATAAATACTTCTATTCCATCATCAATTAATTTACTAAATTTAGACATCATACATCTCTGGAATGTTGCACGTGCATTACATAATCCAAAAGGCATTCTTCCAAAAGCAAATGTTTCATATGGACTAGTAAATGTAGTTTTCTCTTGATTCTCAGGAGCAATATGTATCTGATGATAACTGGTATATCCATCTAAAAAATAAAAATATTTATGTCCGGCTAATCTGTCCAACATTTGGTCTAGAAATGGTAATGGAAAGTGATCTTTCCTAGTGGCTGCATTTAATTTTCTATAGTCAATACATATACGCCATCCAGTAACTTGTCTTATAGGTATTAAATCATTATTTTCATTAGCTTTAACGGTCACTCCTCCTTTCTTAGGAACACGATGAATTGGGCTTACCTAAGCACTCGTCCGAAATAAGATATATAATACCATTATCTAGCCATTTTAATATTTCTTTCTTGACTACTTCTTTCATTATTGGGTTTAATCTTCTTTGAGGATCTACTCTTGGCTTATGTTCATTATCTAAAATAATTCTGTGCATACAGATTGAAAGACTAATTCCTTTAATATTTGCTAAAGTCCAACCAAAAGTTTTTTTTATATTTTTTTAATGTGTCTACCAGTTTTTGTTCTTGTGATTCATTCAATTCAGCTGATATAATAACTGGTAGGGTTGAATGGTTACCTAAATAAGCATATTTTAAATGATTAGGTAAAATTTTTAATTCAAGTTCAGGAGGTCTAATTATTGACGGAACTATATTCTTTTCAATGTTTTCAGTATTATCCAACATTTCGAATTTTTCCTGTATATAATCCAGTTTTTCATTATTTGCTTCTTCAATTAATTCAATTTTTTTTTCTAATTTTTCTTCATAATATTCTTTAAAATGTTCATTTTGCAAATGTTCAAGTATTTCTATTCGAAAACATTCATAATCTTTTTCTAAAGCAGGATATTTCATTGATTTTGCTATGTTAAAAGTTACTTTTTGATCGTTTACTCTTATAGTCAATTCTCCTTTCTGAACATCAATCATAGCTTTTCCAGTGGCTAAAAAGGGTCTTCCTAATATTATGGGAATTTCTTTATCTTCTTCCATATCTAGAACAATTAAATCTACCGGGAAGATAAATTTATCCATTTTTACTGACACATCTTCAATAACTCCTTTAGGATAAGTCACAGAACGATCAGCTAACTGAAGAGTTACTGAAGTAGGTGAATTTTCTCCTAATTCTAACCTTTTAAAATTTGAAAGAGGCATTAGATTTATGCTTGCTCCTAAGTCACACAAAGCTTTTCCATAAAATTTTTCTCCAATAGCGCAGGGTATAGTGAAACTACCAGGATCTTTTAATTTTTCGGAAGCTTTTCCGAATAATTGCACTACACTCTTCACTAAGTGGAACGGTTTCATTATCTGTAAATTTTCTTTTTTTATTTAAAATATCTTTCATAAATTTTGCATAATTAAGCATTTGTTCTAATGCTTCTACAAAAGGAATATTTACCGTTATTTTTTTTTTAAATTTCAAGGAATTTAGCAAATTGCTTATCTTTTTTATGTTGCTTTAGTCGTTGAGGAAATGGTGGTGGTGGTTTTTCTATAGATATTTTCATAGGGATCAATGGATATTCTAAGTTTTGATCTTGTTGATCCTTTTCTTTTTCGATTTCCACTTCCTCATTTTTACTTTTTGTTTCTTTCTTAATTTTAGTTTCTAACTCTTTTCCACTTCTTAATTGTATCGCTTTAATTTGTTCTCTTCCTTAGTCTTTAGGATTTATTTCCACATTACTAGGAAAAGTTCCAGGAATTCTATTGTTAAGCGCAGTAGCAATATGTCCGAGTTGAGTTTCAATATTTCTAATTGTTGTTCCTTGATTTTGTAATTAATTTCCTTGAATTTGTAATTGATTTCCTTGATTTTGTAAGTGCTGACCCATACTTAATATTAATTCTTCTATAAATAACTTCTTATCTTTAAGTTGAGTGTTATTAATTACAGAAGGTTTATAATTTGAATTTTCTTGATTAGGTGGATTTCCTATTGAGTTGTTCATCCATTGTTGATTAGCTGTATTGTTATTTCAATTAAAATTTGGATGATTCTTCCAACCATGATTATAATAATTTGCATAAGGATTATTGGGTCTATTATTAATAGCATTTATAGTTTCATAAGGATATTGAGAATATAGAATTTGTCCAGATGAGTTTTCTTCTAATATATTAGGAGAGTAATTCATTCCAAAATGATCTAATTTCTTTGATATAGAAGCAATTTGAGAAGCTAGCATAGATATTGCATCATTTTCATGAACACTAGCTATCTTTTTAGTATTTACTCTTTCAGCAGGCCATTGAAAATTATTAGTAGTCATTTCTTCGATTAAAGCATAGGCTTCATCAAATGGTTTTGACATTAATGAACCTCCGGCAGCAGCATCAATGATTGATCTAAGAGATCCTACTAATCCATTATAAAAAGTTTGTATAATTAACCAATCTGGTAATGCTTGATGTGGACATTTCCTAAGAAGTTCTTTAAATCTCTCCCAAGCTTCATATATGGATTCTCCATCAAAATGATTAAAAGATGTTATATTATTTCTAAGTTTTGCAGTTTTCGAGGGAGGAAAATATTTGGATAGAAATTTTTGTGATAATTCTCCCCAAGTTTTAATAGATCCAGGTGCTAATGAATTTAACCACATCTTAGCCTTATCTCATAAAGAAAAAGGAAAAAGCCTAAATCTAATAGCATCATTAGATACTCCTTCATATTTAAAAGTAGCACATAGTTCCAAAAAACTAGCAAGATGTAAATTAGGATCTTCGTTAGGTGAACCACTAAATTGATTATTACGTACCATTTGGATAATCGCGGGTTTAAGTTCGAATGAGTTAGCTGCTACATCGAGGTTTTGAATAGTTAGGTGAATTTCATCTAATGTAGGGTTGGCATAATCTCTTAATGGTCTTTGTTGGTTTATATTTTCAATTTCTGGATTATTTGTCATTTTTGTTAAATTTTTAATTTCTCTCTTTTGTTTTCTAATTCTTTTAATTGTGCGTTCTAATTCTGAATTGTAAGGTATTAAATTTTCGTTTCCAAATTTACGCATACAATTTTTAAGTATTATTTAAAATAGTTCGTTACTCTAATTATTTTAATAATTCTATTAATTACCTTAATAATTACTTACTTTCACTTCCCCGGCAACGGCGCCAAAAACTTGATCAACTTTTCGATATTTATACTTACTATTATAAAAGTTAGCAACGACACCAAAAACTTGATCCGCACTAAATATATTCTTATGATTCTTGTTATGGATTTTAAGGTTTATATTGTGGATACTACGTAAGTATACGTATCGTTATCAAGTAATATAGGGCTCTAATGGAGTCCTAGATATCGATCCCACAGGGAAGTTAGCAAATTTCAAAGAACAACTTAAAGTAAATTTACTTATTAATCTAGTATACGAAAATTTAGAACACTTAGACTAAAATAAACTAATGCTTAAAAGGTTAATATAAGATTTCAGAAAAGTATATTTCTCCTTGTTTAAGAGTATTAAGTGAATGAAAATTTAAATTAGTTTTTAATTATATTGTGACAAATAGGAGCATACATATTCTTTACCCTTTGGTCCAGGTGCAAAGAATATTGACTAGTCTTATGTTTCATTATCGAATCTATGGCTGGGCGGGAGGATACCGACTGCCACTTCGAGCTCTCACGTTCCCTCGCTCGAGAGGCTAACATCTACACTTCGACTCTCAAACAATAAGACCAAATTGAATATTTTAGTCTGTCACACTAAAATGTTCAATTCTACCCCCGCTAGTTAATATTTTCCTATTTATTTGCACCCTCCTTCCAATGCTTTTGATTTCCCTGAACCTTGGATGTAATCTTTACTATAGTTAATAATTCAACATATGTTAACAAATCAATTGGCCAGATTGAAAGTAAATTACGAATTAAGTAAAAAGATTAGCACAATTTCTATTTTCATATTTCAGGCACAACTATTTAAATTTGTCATTCACTAATCTCAAGAACAAGGAGAAAGACTAAGGAAACTATCAGAATGCATGAGAAAAATAACACAAAGCATGGATTTCATTAAAGTTAACAAACAAATAACAAATATACTTATCTCAATTCTTCTCCCCAAGTAGACTCTTGAAGTTCCTTTGACTCTTCCTTCTAGTACAGCACACCAAAATGATAAAAACTTAATCTACTCACTCAAAAGACTCTTAAATTACACTTAACTTCCACACAAATGACTAAAACTGACTCTAGAATGACACACTAACTGACTAAAATTCAGCTCTATTTATAGAAGGGTCAAATCTCCAAAGGTTGCTTAAGCACCTCTTCAAAAAGCGTCCAGATTCAATGTATCTGGCTCAATTTAACTATCTCGCCGTCGGCGGGCATCGGTCTCGTCGTCGGCGGGCTTCTAGAAGATGGGCTAACCGCGCCGATCTCGCTATTGGCGGGATCGATCTCATCGTCAGTGGGCTCCTTATAATATATTAAAAATCTTTCGGGAAAAATTCGCCGTCGGCGGCCTAAATCTCGCCGTCGACGGGACAGTTCAATTTTCATCAAATTGAGTCCTTTTTGCTCCAAATTTGCTTCTTTTGTGTTTTTTGCCTTCAGTACATATAAATCTTCATTCCTGCAATAAAACAAAGAAAATACATTTCTTTAAAGTGCAATTTCATATAAAATTGGTATGAAATTCTTAATATATTTTCTAGTGATCAGTCCGCAACATGAATCCCTTTTGTCCACTGCCTCCTATTAAGTGTCATATTTTCATTTGATTACAATAAATTAATATCATTTTGTATGCAATATGCTCAAAGTCTTTATAGATCTACATCTACCTTTCTTATTGTAAGCCGAATCTAATGCATCCATTCTCCCAACCGAATCATCAGATAATCAATATTTAATGTGATTGAACAATTTAAGACGACCCTCTCTAATTTTGTTCGCCATTGGAGCTAAACCAACCCTCTCACAGATATATTCATTTCATATTTTGTCTCTAAATATAAAGCCACTCATCTACCTAATCATTATCCTCGCGAGAACACAACTAAATTTTATGCTTCTCTTTTAATGACCAGCATTCTGTGTTGTAAAACATTGACGATATAAAAAAACACACTACTAAAAAAAATTTTAAGCAGAGCTTTTTAGAAGTGTTGTGAAATATAAGCTTTGAAGTACTGTTTGGTTCAAATTTCAGTTAATTTCAACTACAAATGCTATTCTTACTAAAAATTTCTTGTGAAAGCAATATGTGGAAACAAAGGCACTGCTTGATGCATACTGCGTAGAAATAATCATGGAAGCATTGTTTCTGGAAAAATGACAATCATGCTCCTGTTTTGTAAAACTATTTAGAAAAAGACTGTAACGGCTGCATTTTAGAAACTTCAGAAGCAAAAATTTATCTCGTTCATGTTCACAAATTATTTATATATTTTCCATTAATAAATTTACATATTATTTAAATATATATTAATGAAGTGAAACTCATTAAAAGAGAGCAATGATGAACTCATTAATCATTAATAACAATTTTATTGAACTAATTATGCTAAATAATATTTATACATCCATTAATTACTATTTAATTAGTTATTTCTTAAACTAATTAATAATTATTAAAATGTATTTCAATATGTAAATTTAATATGTATTTTTATTAAATAATGTTTAAATAAATATATAAATTTGATTAGCTTAATTTGATATCATATTAATTAATTAGTAGTTATTATATAATAAAGCTAAATTACCAAAAGACCTTCTTCCCCTTCCCCTCGCTTGAATCCCTAGCCGACGTCCGCGGTTTCGCCCAAAACCATAGCCTTCGGAACCGAAAGCTCGCGAACAATTTCAAATCGCAATTAGATGGGTCGACGAAGAAGATGGGTCGACGAAGAAGATGGTCGACGAAGGAGAAGGCTGCGGGGTTGTGCTTCCTGTACTCGTGCCTACTCGACGTCGACGAAACTGATGGCTCGACGTCGAAGAAGGTGGCGAAACGGCGCGGGAAGCGGAACCAACGGTTGAGGTCTTCATCTTGCCAAACCCTGAGGACAGTTTCGCTAATTAGGGAGCCGAAAGATGTTTTTGCATGTGGCCGCGGGGTAGATGACGCGGCCGGCTTTTCACCCGCTTCGGCTTTCTTCTGCCGCGATGCTGGGCGTCAAACGAAAAAATTTTGTTCGAATGTGCGGCACTATGTCGCGCCGCGCCTAAAAAAACCCCGCCAAACGGGGCCTAAGGCTCTGTTTAGGGCAGCTATAGCTTCTTAGTTTTTCAGCAGCAGTTGTCCCGCGCCAGAAAGCTGCTACGGGGAAGCTGATTGTCTGTTTGGTGCAGCAGTGTGAAAACAGCTTTAGAGCAGTTATTTCTGGGAAAATGACCATGCTGCCCCTGTTTGGTAAAATTGTTTAAAAGAAGACTGTAACAGCCACATTTTTAAAATTTCAGAAGAAAAAATTCTTATGTAACAAATTATTGAAACTTCAGAGTCTAAAAAAATTAAGGGCTAGTTTGAGGCAGCTTGTAATAAGTGTGGGGGCGTTTTTGAAAAAGTTGCGGTACCGTTTGGATCGCGCATTTCGACAGTCTATCTGAAAACGCAGTTGGGATTTTACACTAAACGCAGGGAGCGTGTCGAACAACGTGGTCGACCTGCGGACCGCGTTTCAGAATAAACTACTTATTCTAAAACGCACAAGCTGCCCCAAACGTACCTTAAGTATTAAAGGGACTATGCATCATTTTGTCAGTCAATTGCATATTATTTTATATATATAACCATCCAGAAAAAAGAAACAAGAGAATGTGTAATAATTATCGTTTATAAACTAATAATGATCAAGTCAAATAAAATAAAGTTTTCTAATTACCTGTGCACTTCGATCGGCGCCAGCGCCACCCATCAAAAGCTTTAACAAGGTATCATCTCTCTCGTCCCTTTACTCCACGTGAGACAGAGAGCGCGAGACGACAAGAAATAGAGAGAGCGAGAGAGAAAGCAGAAGCTAGAGCGAGAGAGTGGAAGGGAGAACCAAAAGTCCATGCCCTAATCAAAGAAAAAAAAAACAAGAACAAGAAGAAGGAAACGAGCGGCTACGTCGACTGCCGTGAGGAGCCAACAGAGGATGGAAGGAGGTGAGCCGTTTTCCCTTACGTGCGTCTTCCTTCCATCGGTAAACAGCAGGGAAAAGCCGCGTCAACGAAGCGGGCAGCGGCATATAGCTGGTTTTCCGTTTTCGCACTAAACCACGGGAAGCGGCGGGGGCGCCGCCACACTAAACTGGCAAAAAAAGATAAAAAAGAGTCGTGCCCCCGACGGAAGGAAGTCGCACGTTACTAATATTATTGATATCATATATTCAGATTAAGTCAAATAAAAGAAAGTTTTCTAACTATCTGTGCACGTCGATCAACGTCAGTGCCACCCATCGAAAGCTTTAACAAGGTATTATCTCTCTCGTCCCTTTACTCTGTGAGAGACACAGAGAGCGCGCAAGACGACAATACATATATATATATAGAGAGAGAGAGAGACAGCATAAGCTAGAGCGAGAAATAGGAAGGGAGAACCAAAAGTCTATGCCCTAATCAAAGAAGAAAAAAAACAAGAACAAGAAGGAGGTAACGAGCGGCTGCGTCGACTGCCGTGAGGAGCCAACAGAGGAAGGAAGGAGGCGAGTGGTTTTCCCTAACGTGCGGCTGCCTTCCATCGGTGAACAACAGGGGCACGGGGGTAAAAGCTGCGTCGACGGAGCGGGCCGCGACATATGGTTGGCTTTCCATTTGCGCACTAAACCTTGGGAAGCGGCGGGGGCACCGTCACACTAAACTGGCAAAGAAAAAAAAAAAAAAGAGTTGCGCTCCCGATGAAAGGAAGCCGCACGTTACTAATATTATTGATATCACACATTCTGATTTATTTAGAGTTGCATTATTCAAGTGTGACTACTCTAACACTAATGATATTGGCACGAAAGAAGATCACTTTGATCATATTTTAGTAAAATTTTTACGTTTAATTCAAACTAAAAAAAAAATAGAGGTTGATCATTTCATTTTCTCGTCACAAGTGGAGCCTGCGTTCTACGTCATCGTAAAATAATCACACTTGATATATTATTTCTTAATATTTCTTTTTATTTTAATCATCATAATATTATCAATTGACTCTGTAATTATTATTAACATGGATGTAATAAAGCTTCATATGATTAGGAAAGCTCATTTTTTTATAGAGATATGGCATTCTATATTAACTACTTTTTCATTTGATTATATATATGGCACTAGAAATAAATGAGTTAAAATATTCTTGTTTAACTTTGATCAAGATGATTTTAAAAAATTATTATATGATATTTTATTATGGTTAAATGATTTCATGATCCCTGAATGTGAATAAATTTAAAAATATATAAATAATAAAATATATATGATTTATAATTAAAAAAATAAAGCATTACATGAAATAAATAAAATAAATATTATACAAAGATATGCATGATTTTAGGGGCGAGCATCCGATGAGTTTGGATGGATCGATTTTAAAATTGATCAAGGGTCCGTTTAGGGCACTAATGTGTCATCACACTACAATTTTGACTGTTTTGATAAACTGCGTTTTGGCAGCTTTTGAAAAACTGTCGCTGAATCAACATTTTTCCACCGGTCTTGATTAGGCGTGGTGACAGCTTTCTGACTGCGATTTGATTTTTTAAAAAAAAAAAAAAAAAAAAACAAATGTAGTAGCCACCACCACAGTAATATTTTGTAACATCAGATTATTCTTCAGTAGCTCTTCATAGCTACTTCTTAATAGTACTGCACTGCACCTGCCCCAGACATATCCTAAATCGATGGCAATCGAAATTCAAAAAATTAAACTGATAAAAATTTTGATAAAAGTGGGCCGATTGAATTAAAACTTAATTCAATTTAAATTATTTGACTACTTAATAACAAATTAAAATTTAATTATTCCTTTAACTTTAGTTATAAGCAAACATAAAAAAAATAGCATATCTTGGATATATAATATTAGTATTTGCTATCAAAATATCTTAAAAGTATTTCCCAAAAAAAAAATAAATAAAAAATTTATCTTAATAGTCAAAACGCGTCTTGGTGACCGCCGCTGACCCCACCAACCATACGCCCCTTTCCCTCCCCCCTTCCACCGCCTATGTCACTCCTGACGCCACACGTTTCAGTGGCTAATGCGTAATTAAGAAGTAAGAAGGTATGAATTTAAACGCTCCTTAAAATTTAGGTTTTAGAGGCAGTCTATATACTGACTTTTTATTTTAAAAAGCCTAATTCTTTATTATAAATTCAAATATATTTTTTTTAAAATAATTTATTAAAGAAAAATTTTTCAGAAAAATAAAAAAAATACCAAGGAAATATGTGGTTTCAATTAAATTTATATGGGTTTTTTTGGATTATTCCTTTTTTTTTTTTTTTGACTTTACATATTTATTTAATATATTTTTCCATATCTTTATTTTTAATATATTTTTTTAAATACTTGGTATAATTTTTAAATATTTTGAATATTTTCAAAAACATTTTTTTGACTCATCATATATATTTGACTCAATAAAAATAAAATAAAATATAAATATAATATAAAATATATACCCCATCAACCATTAAATATTTGGGTCATTTAGAACATACCACCCAATTCCTATGTATTTACACATCTAGCAACTACATTTTAAATGTTCACCATGAAAACATTTTGTTTAATATAAAAATACCACCATTTTAACTTTCAAAAAGTGAAGGACGGTTTCACGGATTTGTATGGTTGCATCAAAAATATAAATTTGACCCGACCCCGACTCAAAAAATCATGGTTCGAGTTGAATCAAATAATCTTCGCATTGGGTTTGGCTTAAAAATTTAAACCTATTTAATTTTTGGGTCATGTTCGGGTTGACCCTCCAACACAAAATTGACTTGAAATCAATCTACCAACCCAAAATTAACTCGAGATTAACTCCATATCAACCCGCAAATTCAAAATTGACTCGAGATTAACTCCAAATCGACCTAAATTTGACCCAAATAATTATAATATCTTTTGTTAAACATATTATACAGGCCAGGTTCTAATCACTAGGTTGAAGGCAAGTCACATTAGGTCGGGTATGGGTGAAGCAATTTTGGGTCGGGTCAATTTCAGACCAGACCCAAACCCAAACCATAAATCTAATTTAGAAAACATAATGTCATTTATATAAAAATAGAAATTTAAATTATTAGATATATAAAATTTTAATTAGTCGTCCAATATTTTAATATTTAATATATATAAATATATATATATATATATATATATATATATATATATATATATATATATATAAAGAAAAGAAAAGAAAAGAAAAGATTATCACTAAATCAACGAGCCTTAAGGCCCACGTATGAAATGACGCATAGATTAAGAGGACCTGGAAACTTCGATAAACAAGGCAAACGCACAAACCGCCTGTGGTTTCGCTGCTCCTGTTTATATAATGGCGCCCTAGGGTCACTCAGTACTCTCATCCCCCCTTCTCTCTTTCCTTCTCTCGATTCTCAGAGCCCCCTTCTGCTGTTCGAGAAATCAAAGCCGATTTCCAGTCTACCTTTGATTTCTGCGATATTCAGATCCATGGCGGAAGAACGGAGATGCCAAGAAGGTCCCCGATGCGCGAACAACTGCGGCTTCTTCGGTAGCCCTGCAACCCTAAACCTCTGCTCCAGGTGCTACCGAGATCATCTTAAAACCGAGCAGGACCTGATTGTTATGGAGAAATCGCTCATGGCTGCCACCTTCTCCTCCTCCACCTCCTCCTCCTCTTCTTTAGAAGCCTTGCTTTCCTCCTCTCCTCCCTTCTCCGCCGCCTTACCTTCACCGGCGGTCGCCGATGAGCCGGCGGAGGAGAGGCCCAGACGATGTACGGCCTGCCGGAAAAAGGTGGGGCTGACCGGGTTCAAGTGCCGGTGCGGCTCGACGTTCTGTGGGTCCCACCGGTACCCGGAGGATCACGCTTGTGATTTCGACTATAAGTCGGCCGGCCGGGATTCGATTGCCCGGTCCAACCCGGTGGTCCAGGCCGAAAAGCTGCAGAAGATTTGAAACAGTTCTTCTTTTGATGGTGATCGACGGCTGCGATTGTTTCGTCGTCCGTTCGGGTCGGGTCGGATCCGGTCCGATTTGGTTCGGTTGGGTTTGCCGGGTCTTTGTTTTTCAAAATTTATGTTTTGAAATGTAATTTGAATGGCGGTGGGTTAAATTTGTGGTTTCCGTAATTACGTCAGCAATGATGATAGCCGTTTTATTCGTGGAAACTATTTATTGGAATTTATTAAATTTTAATTTACTATAAATATTAAATTAAATTAATTAATTATTCATGAAATGCATTAATTGAAAGGTTCTGAACTCCATTATTTTTAAATTTTTTATCGTAATAATATAATTTAATTTTAATTTTATTCGGATGACGTGGCAATATCTTGACACGTGTAAAGACATTATATGGGGAGCCTAGAAAGCCTAATCGTGTAAGGCACGGTGTGTATGCGTGTGGTTTTTTCTACTTTAATAATGACTTTTCTTGAATTAAAATATCAATATGACCAATGAAACTTAAATGCATAATAATTATTATTTTTTAAATTTAATAAATATATATATAATTTAATCTTTTTAATATTTTTATAGAAAGTTAATAAAAATCATTTTAAATTAATTAGGCATAGGTATGATAGATACATTACAAGAATTTAGCTTACTTCTCCATGGTTCATGGAGCATAGTTAAATCACTATTGTTAATAGAGTAAATGATGGAATTCACGACGGCCTTTGCATTCTGGCGGTATCTCGACGGGGTAATGCCCCTAAATGTAAGCGAAGATGTAAATCATCGGTAACATAACCGACGACTATAAACTCGTCGGAGTCTATTAAAGGGTTGACTATTGGTTATGCTTCGGTATACCATTGGAAATGACTAATGAGTGAATCAGTCGGTAAATTGGACGAATTGTCATTTGGTGGAAATGGGTCATCGCTTCATCAACAGCCAACGAATGGTCTTTGGTTTTTCGTTGGTATATTAACCGACGCATGATAGATATTCGAATCACGACAAGTGAACTCAAACATGTCAAAATTCGAATAACTGTAAAAAATTGTCAGAAATATGTAACATCCATAAAAGTAAATAAATATCTTTCTTCAACATTGCAATCTCATTTGTGCATTTGTAACACATACAAATCAAATGATATAACACACATTACAATTTATCAATCCACGTAATTAAACTATAATGATAGTAATTAATGCAGAATCAAAATCATAAATAAAAGAAATGCATTGAACCAACAAGAAAGAATCTTTGTATTGAAACAATAGATCTTAGCACGGATAGTTTCAAATAAACAGATAGAAATAAAAAAAATTTCCTAATCATCCTTAAATCCCCCCATCATCTTCCTTAAAATCAACCTCTGCTTTGTCTGACATTATTTGACATACAATATATAATGCATTTCATTCCTATACATTATCCATTTCATTACCTAAGAATAGTAATTTTTAGTATCTCAAAATTCTCCAAATCAATTCATCCAAAAATGGTTATCTTTAGAATTATTATTTGCATTTAGTTGTAGTTACTGTCTTTATATTTAACACTTGTATTTAGGAGTAGTTGCTAGATAAAATATAATTTTAATCGACATTCCAACCTAAGGAGTAATTGTAGTAGACTAAAAATTTGACTAAAGATCTCTTACTTCACTTCCTCGTGGGATCGATACTGGGGTTTTTAAAGAAAACTCGATATTACTTGAAGCGATACGTATACTTGCGTTGATATAAATGACTTTATTATTAATCAAATACACTCATTTTTATCACCTCAAAAAGTTACGGTCAAGTTTTTGGCGCCATTGTCGGGGATTTAAATCTTCAAGTAGCGGTCCTGAATTCTTGTATTTTTAAGCATATATAAAGTCGCGGTCAAGTTTTTTGCGCCGTTGCCGGGGATTTAAATCTTCAAATAGCGGTACTAAATTCTTGTATTTTTAAGCATATATAAAGTCGCAGTCAAGTTTTTGGCGTCATTGTCGGGGATTTAAATCTTCAAGTAGCGGTACTGAATTCTTGTATTTTTAAGCATATATAAAGTCGCGGTCAACCTTCTCTAACTTCTCTTTTTGCTTTTTATAGGAAACCTTAAGTTGATGTTAGAAGCTCTAAACGAGACTGATGTTAGAGTGAAGCCATAGGCTAGGCGGCTTTTTATTATTTCCTTGCTATTCAATGAGAATTTTTCAATAACCCTTAGCCTTAGGGTCTATTTGGGGCAGTTAAAACTGTTTGAAGAAGCAGTTGTGATGTTGTTGTAGAAGAAATAACTTTTCAAAAAGTTGTGTTGACTATTATAAATTTATTTTATTTTCAAAAAGTCAGACTGCATTAGCAACTTTCTGATAGCCACCACACTTTAACAACTCAAATTAAAAAAATAAATTTTTAAAGTGCAGCAAGAAAGTAATTCTCCATACAGAACTGTGGTGGCGGTCTGAAAAGCAAAGTAGACATAAAGCTATCTTAAACACATCCTTAGCCTATTTTTAAGACAAGTTTGTACTAATCTCATCGTTTGATGTTGGTAGCTTCATTTGCATGGAGATTTGAAGCTCATTATGCTAGAAACTGAAAGAATTCTCAATTTTTATTATCTAGAAAATGAAGATTTCACTTCATAAGAGAATCTTCTTTTTTGTCAACTAAATGGAGTTGGGCACCTTGTTTGTCTCAGTCAACAACATATTGGTACACCTTTCCATGAATTTTTTAACCTAGAACTCATGAGATCCATTAGGGAAAAGCACGTATTGTAATCTTAATGGATACTATTCTTAGACAGCTTCGTCCTATAAGTAACTAGAGGACGAAGTTAAAATTTTTATGTTCAAAGCATCTTTAGAATCATACTCATCATTAAGAGTAATTTCTTTGTGTTCATCACTAACATGCTATAAATTTAGCTTTTCATGAATGAGATCAACCGTCAAGAATAAATGTCATTTTTATTTCTTGATGAGTGGGTTCAATAGTGTTCTGAATATCAATAGTCACTCGAGGTTTATTTTAATTTTTTTGGTTATTTTTAAAGTTTCAAATTTGTTATCTTGTCTATTTATATGTCATCGTATAATTCCATTATTGGAATAAATCTCCCTCCCAGATCAATATAAATGATTTGAAGAGAAAATGAATCGAATATAAAGGAAATGGGACAAGAGTAAACAAACAAATAAAAAGAAATAAGTTGAAGCCTTATATTTGGGTGATTCTCGTTTGATGAGTCAAGAATATACATCCGGACAGGATCAGAATGAAGTGCCTAGAAACACAACATCTATGAAGAAATCCCAATATAATCCACTCATAACCAGACAACGAAAAAGAATATTTTTGTTCTATGATCAAGAGTCTCATAGAGGAATGTATCCCTCTGGTTAATTACATCACGAGGGGTACCCAAGAATATTCTCGATAAAAGGAGTTTCGTGTATATTATCATGAACCTGGAGAATACGCTAACAAATGATGGTTATTACAACCAGGAGCATCTCATCTTATCGAGAACCTATACCAAAACACATGGGAGAGGGTAAGTCCCTCAAATCCACAGGTGGACGATGACCTGCCGATAAGCAAGGCCAAGAGAAATAACGAGGTCGACTTGACAAGAACATTCATATGCTTGACGACAGAGGATGAATCACTATATTCCAAACGAGAGGCTCGCCCATCGACAATTGTGGTCGTCAAGAAGACATGAACAAAATCGCAAAGGACGACAGGGCTCAAAGGGTCTTAACATAGGAATGATAGAGTAATCATGAAAGGTAGAGGTAATCAGTTTAGGGAACCACAGAGACATCATCTTAAGCCACTAGGACCCTAAGTCTACCTGGCCATGAAGGTAGTCAACCTAATACTTCCAAATATCCCCGATTAACAATCCATGAATTGCGTCATCCACGGGGACCTCGGTAGCCCTAAATTCAAAGAAACAAAACTCTATCCTATGACTATCAGGTGGAGCCCCAAGAGGTGAGACTTATACCCACCGAAATGGCAAGGATGTCGCGGGAAAGGATGCGAAAGTGCAAAACTGGAAACTCTCCCAACAAAATATAATACGCGGGACTGAATCTCCTCATACTTATACAAGTTTAGTGTGATGTTGTCGTTCTGCCACGAGCTATGGGCAATCTTCAACCACTATGGTGTCGTCCTCACTCAGATTATATCAAACTCTATTGTTTCCACAGTGGCGCATGTTATTTATGTCACTGAGTGGGACTTCTGTGGGTTGTGGCCAAGGAGCTCTTTTCTTGCAAGTTCTCATTAAGGGTCAGCCTTGATGGTCTCATTTAGTTTGGTTCTTTCGAAAAATTTTGGTAGTTGGGCTTAGAAAATAAGATAAACGACTGGAAGCGTCGTTTTTGTCCTCAGTTTTTCTTCCAAAAGCTGGGGAATCCAAATTGTTAACAAGAATAAGAATGTGTCGACCTGAGTCTGGAACGAAAGAGTAAAGATCAAGGGAAGGCAGCCATAAGTACACCAGTACCTCAATTTGTTCGTTATCAATCTACATGTTACAGCCAGAGAAGTTTGACCAAATGATGGTGGTGCTTTGCGCACCATCGAATGTCCGGGCAAAGCAAGAGGTGGAGGTTGTTGTTCGGGCCTCCGAGAAGAAATCTTGAGCAAAGCCTATCCGCCCCAAGGTTGTAGTGGAAGTGGGCAAGAAGGTGCTGATAGTGGACTCTGTTAGAGAGAACACCGAAAGCTCGAACTTTATTTTTTTCTATCTCGAGTCTTCTATTATAATCGAGAAAGTCAATACTGGCGACTCAACTCTCATCAAGAGGAAAG
The DNA here is from genome assembly GCA_022702705.1 of Papilionanthe hookeriana x Papilionanthe teres. Classification (NCBI taxonomy): domain Eukaryota; kingdom Viridiplantae; phylum Streptophyta; class Magnoliopsida; order Asparagales; family Orchidaceae; genus Papilionanthe; species Papilionanthe hookeriana x Papilionanthe teres. Next base: position 68,340,897 of record CM040427.1, on the reverse strand, counting down.
CTAAGAATTCTTCAGCAGGTACCGATCCCTCTCGAACATAACACCAAGGTGATGAATGGCCATCAAGGCGTTTAGAACCATAAAAAACTATAACTAATAAAAATCATTTTAACTAGGCTAAAATCTTTGTTTCGGGGTATTTACAAACATTCCACATGATTCCTACGCATTAAATATTTAACACACAAACTTATATTTACATGCATAACACTCGAATCTTTAATATCACATAAAAAAAATCACTATCACATACTTATAAAATCCTAAATACACATTTTCATGCATTCTTTTGTCAAACCGAAATGTTATAAATATAAATATCAAATTTAGGTGTTGTATATGTAAATACATAAGAATTATGTGATATTTATGTAAATTTCTCTTTAATTTCTTTTCATTTATTATAGATATAAGTCATATCAAACTAACATTTATCCATTTTATTTATTTATTTATTTAGGCAAAAGAAGCCTCATAAAATTTTGTGAGGAAATTTTGCATGCATTTCTTCTTAATTCCTATATATTTACATACGTTACGTGTAAACTTCAATTTTTATTGTTGAATCATTTTATAACATCGGGTATGATAATGTTTATGAGTTCACATAATCTGAGAGAGATGTTTGTAAGATAGGTGAAAGAAGAGGATGGATGTATTATCGTAAACTATATGTTCTACTTTATGATCCCTCTCCAGCAGAGAGGACTTGATTTCACTTAAAGAGAGGATGTGTGTTGACCTCATTTTTTATGAGGTCTTCTCTTCTTCTCTTTAGTACTTAGGATCTAGCCTTAGGTTTTTCCTTTGACTATCCTAGAGGATTAGAATCGGGACCCACCACTTAGAAATTCAAACCACTTCTTAACTCCCCGCAAACTCCACAAACTTGATTGTAGACCCCTAATCACCTGGAGGGTTGGAATCAAATGTGGAAGTTTAAAGGATGAGTTCCTATGGGACTCTTTGGCCTTAGGATCGCCTTCAGGTGCTCTGCTGCAGTGAAGGGCCGACTTACACATACTACACCTATACACTACATTTTCACACTCACCTCCTAAAACCATACCCATACCCAACTCGACCTCCCGACTCATGCAGGTGATTCACATGGATGGTCTTTAACCCCAAGCCCTCGCAAGTAGGGTTAGGAACAACATAGTGGGTGCCTCAAATGAGTCCCTTCATGGCTCATGTGGGCTTGATATGGCTCCATGGCTCAACCAAAATGATTTCATTCCACTTACATTCACCCAAGCTTCAATTTTCCAAATTTTCAATTTTTGACTCTCGGACTCTACACCCGCTAATTCTACCCAAAACCCTCAAATTACCCATATTTTTCAAAATTCTCCAAAATCACCCAAATTCCTCAAAACCAATCCCAAACATTCCCACATCACTCAAATTGATCATTCATAGCCAAAAATACAAAAAATTCCAAAAATACCTCCCAATACCCTACAAATACCCAAAATGCCCCTCTTAGCCAAAAAATCCAAAACTTCATAAAATTCCCACAAAATTCCAGCAAATCCCAAAAATTCCCAATTTCATTTTGTTCAACTACACCATGGGCCAATTTTGTCAATTTACCCCACTTTTGTCAAAACCCCCAATTTGACTCATTTTTAACCCAAAGTGAACCCAATGTCAAACCAAACCTACCCAATTGACCCAAATTCTGGTCCAATTCAATTCTAGACTTCAATTCAACATCCCCAACACCAATCTAGACCAAATCCAAGCCCAATTTGATTGTCATTGGGATCCAATTTCACTTTTGGCCTTAAAGCCCAATTTGGACCCATGACCCAAACCTAACCCAAACTAACCCAATTCAACTCCAATTAACTCCAAATCTTTTCTAAACCTTCCCTAAAATCCCCACAAACAAAACACTAACATGATTTGCCCAAAATTTAGACCCAAACCCCACTCAAATTCAACCCAAAGCTAAAAGGCCCAATTTTGACCTAAACCTAAACCTAGCCCAAATAGGCCCAAACCCCAAAGTCAAAACCCAACCAAAGCCAAAACCTCTTTGAAACACTCCCATAAATATTTCCCAACATTTATTTTACATCAATTTCAACCCTAGCCCAACATTGGCCCAAGTTAGCCCAATTTGACCTATATCGACCCATTCACCAGGAAGCCCAAATTCAACCCAATTCAAACCCAAATCACTCCCAACTTGCTTCAAATCACTCATGACACATCCATAAATCAAACCCAACATTTATTTGGCATGGCCCTTTGCAAAAATCTCCACCCAAAAGCCCATTTTGAAACTTAAAAGCCCACTTACATGAAACCTCCTAAAGCCCATCTCCACCAAAATCCAAAGGGCCAAAATCAATCCAAAACCCATATGACAATTGCTCTACACCATATTTTCAATTAAATCAATCCCTAAGTTTCAAAAACTCATCATGAAGCCATTCCAAATTAAGCCCCATACAAATTCCCATCAAAATGCCAAAATTTTCTTAAACCCATTTCCATGAAATTGACTTGACTTTTCTCAAGCCAAAGATGAGCCATGAAGCCATGCATGAGCCACATGGAAGCCATGAGAGCCTCTTTACATGTCACCATGTCATTTTGGGCAAAAGGAGGAGACTCTTTCCTTAATTCTTAAAGGTGATTAACCACTCCCATGATTCCCCTTAACCATGCTTATGCCTAATTGTGCTTGGATGGTGACTCGACCCTACTCGATTATGCTCGAGCGAAATCACTTTCTCTTCAGCTTAAACCAACCCTTGGGTGGTGCACCTAGCCCAAAGGGATGGGTTGACCAATTTGAGCCAAAATGAGCCTTCTCTCATACCATTCTAATCCAAGCCTTTTACACATGGCATTTGCCAATTGCCTACACTAAACCCCACTACGACCCACTCGAACAAGATGGTGACTAGTGCTCGGCCGGCCGATCACTGGGTCGCCGGAAAACACCATGGTCGAGACCTTGGGAGGAGCCAAACTTTGGAATTCCACCTTGCTGAGTTGCCCCATGCCCAATGACCACCATGGGCCGTTCGCCCTTGACCTAGCAGCTGATCCCAAGCCCTAACTCCCCCGGGAGGCCCTCCACCCTCTCCTATTTAAACCTCACCTCCTCTCGGCCATGAGAGGTGCTGAACCAAAACCTTAAGGAAACTCTGCCAAAATCATTCCAGATCACTCTCCACACATAGAGCACTTGATCCCCACTAGATTCCAGCCCCAATTCCCTCCAAGTCGAGCTCGATTTCGAGCTCAAACTTCGACATAAAACCAGGACACTTCTCCACAGTGGATCAATCCCCAGATTGACCGGTCCTACACCTTCACCGGACCCGAGGAGAAGTTTCCACCGAAGCCCCATCTCCGGGCTACCCGATTGTCCGCAGCCTCCAAGCTTTGTGATCGAGTGTGGTCACTTTCATTGCTAGACAATTCACCGAGCCAAGGGACTTCATCCGGAGCACTGCTTGGACCCGATCGAAGGTGACACAACTCTCGGATCGAAGCTTCACTTCTCCGAGCAGGTATGGACTCACTCTTCTTCCCGAGCTTACGGAGATTCTCCATTTAATTTGAGTCAATTTAAATACATGTTTACCGTATGGATGTGTTCGTCTTCTCGAGACGAATCCATAGAAGCATAAGAACACGAAAATCTGTTGAGAATCGAGTGAGAAATTAGGGTTAGAAGGTTGACGGTCACGGGTGCACACCAGTCGTAGACGATGACCATGAACCGTCGAATCGAGCGTGTATCGAGTGGACGGTCTGGATTGAGTCGGACAGCGCATTGGTACGTGACCCGTGGGGCCCTGGATCACTGAGTCAGATGGCGGCGCCGAATCAGAAGACGCCGCGTGGAGCTTCGGAGATGCCTAGGTTGACGCGGCGCCGCGTGGATAAGTAGAAAATTAGGGTATTTTCTTATTTATTTAATTCCCTAAACTTCAAAAATGCATAACTTTGTGTAAAAAAATTAGAAAAATAAAATAAAAATACCCTCTTGCTCAGTGAACAGAGGAGAATAATGTGGAAAAGAAATCATTTAATTTCATCAAGTTTTTTATTTTTAATGATTTATTTACTCTCTGCATTCATTTAATTCTCCATGCATGTATACAATTCACCATGGCATGAGACCATAGAGGCTTTTGAAGCCTCGAATTTGGGAACATTCCCCGAATTTTCCAAAGTCGGAGGCCATCTCTATGAAGAGTTATTGATTTTTCAAATTCATGTCACTGTTTTGAGTATTTTAATTTCAAAAATTAGCATGTTGTGAAATAAATTCTAGGAAAATTTGGTGATGTTCCTTATGACGAGAGAACCCTAGGAAAAATAGGTTTTGAGTTAGTTCATTTTAAACAACCCTAATTGGCTTAAACACTCAAAATAGGTTTCTAATTAATTAGAGTTAACCATAGATCAAATTGACTTGAAATCAATTCTCCACTGACCTTTAGGATCAGAGGAACCCACCATAAAAATTTGAGGTCAATTGGACTTGGTTAGCCCCACTAGTTGGATTGATTAAGCCACTTAGTCATTTTAAACTTTAAAAAATTCATAACTTTCAAAATACCTTTCAGAAATTTACCAAATTGGTTTTGGAGCCTCTCTGATATCAGAGGAATTTAAGAAAATTAAAATTTCAATTTTCTAAAAAAGTTGATTTTTAATATTATTTTAATATTTTTAATAATTAAAAAATAATAAAAATCACAAAAATAATAAAATTCACCAAAATGTCACATTTTGAATTTTAATCACTTAGGAACAAACCCCATATTTTTCTTAGGTCTATTTGGTGAGATATTAATTTTTAAAGCTCTAGGGTAATTTTAAAATTAAAAAAATGTATTTTCTAGCATTTTCACCAAAATAATTATAATAAATCAAAGAAAAATCAGAAAATTGTAAAATTTGGTTCTCTGGAATCCTTGATATCAGAGAGAATTTTAAAAATTATAAAATTCATTTTTCAAAATTTATTTTATTTTTAAATTAATTAATACTCCAGAACTTAAAATAATTCTAATAAATAAAATATAATTCAAAAAATTACAAAATTTGGTCCAAGTGGTCCTCTGGTCATTAGGAATGTCCCCTAATTTTCTTAAGGACAGAAACTTACCCTTGGTCATGTTATCAAATTTTCCTTGAAAATTTCTATTTTCTACTAAAAATAATTATATAAATAAATTAAATACAGAAAAATCACATTTTCTCCTCTCATGTCTTTATTGACATATGAGTGAAGTCACATAAAAATTTCAAGTTCATTTGAGTTCAATTTAGTGAGTTATAAAATTATTGAGCTTAAAGAGGCAAGATGGTAATTAAAATTTTAACCCTTAATTAAAACTTTAGGTTTAATAAAAAAGATTAACAAGTAAAATAGTTGATTCTAACCTGATTTGGATGATTGAAATTTAAATAATTAAAGGGTAGAAACCCATTAAGCAATTTAAAATGATTAAACCTTAATTAAATAATTGATTAAATTTGGGAGAATAATAAAATTGGAATTATTAAAATAGGGATATTATTAGGAAGAGATTTATTCTTTAATTTAAAAGATCCCTAAATTTAATCATCTCATTAATATTCAACTCTTAATTAAAATGATAACTCAAATTTAAAATATTAAAAGACTTAATCATTAAACTAAAATTAAATCATTAAACTCTTTCAAAAATTTCAATTAAAATTAAATTAAATCAAATTAAAAATTAAATTAAATTAAGTAAATTAAATTAAAATTAAATTAAATTAAATTAAGATTAAAAAGTTAAATTAAAATTAAATTAAATTAAATAAAATTAAATAAATTAATTAAATTAAATTAAATAAATTAAACTAAATTAAATAAATTAAACTAAATTAAATAAATTAATTAAATTAAATAAATTAAATTAAATTAAATTAAATTAAATTAAATTAAATTAAATTAAAAATTAAATCAAATTAAATAAAATTAAATTAAAATTAAATCAAATCAAACTAAATTGAATTAAATTGAATTAAATTAAACTAAAATTAAATTGAATTAAGTCAAATTAAATAACATCAACCTAAGACATAAAGAACTCAAAAATAAATCTAAAATAACTTGAACACTATTCCAAACTTAAATCATTAATTTGAACTTAAATTTGAATCACAAATCATTAAATATCATTTTGCCCTAGGAGCTTTAGTTATCATAACTCCTAAACAGAATATTAAATGAAATGTTACTTCACTTATAGGACATTCAAATGTCCTAGTTCACTGAGCAAGTTAACAAAACTTGAAAACCTCGGACGATCGATTCATTTATATAACTAAATTCTCTTGGACTTAAAACAATCCTAGAAATATTGAAAAGATGTTTAGGACCCTTCCTAAGCACTTCCTCAATATGATAGGATATTTATAAGAACAATCGAACTTAGTTGTTCTTCGATGAAGAAAATCGTCTTCAAACCAAAAACACAAAGAACCTAGACGTCATAGGAAATGACTAGCTATAGGATTAGGAACTTGGTAGAAAACCATAACCCTTTCCCTTAGCTTTATTGCTATGAATGCTTAAATGCTCTAAATTGTATTTTAAGTGCAGCTTGGGATGACGGGAAGACCCTCCAGGTACGCTTTTATTTTATTGCAATTTATTTTATTGCAATTTATTTAATCGCATCGCACTTATTTTTCTTGCATGATAAAACAACAGTTGCATGAAAACCGACACCTTTAGGACGTAAACCAAAACCGAAACCCATAACTAAATTAAAAGACACTACAAGATAAAATTCACCTCTACAACATTTCAAAATATAAGACAACTCAAAATTTAATCACAAACGAACACAAAACTACAATTATAACTAAATTAAAACGTCTTGTTGGATGATCGGGAATACCTCGGATGATGTAACCTACGTGTTGCTAACGGGATTTCCTACGTGCCTAAATGAAAGTGTGGAACTCATTCAACTGAGTTTAGCAAATTCATCTGGACTAAGTGAATCCGATAAAAATAATGATGCCGAAGGATGGAACCGTAGGATCTTAACCGGTGTCGTTATAATCAACTTTAAGATTTGTTTTAATTAAAACACAAAAAACACTTGAAATTAAGACTTCTCTAAACCAAAACACTTTTCTCATCCCCGATTTATGATTTCTAAAACTAAACCTCTGCAACAACAAGGAGCTCGGAGCATGGTGGGCAAGCACGGCCATCGTCGTCAGCAAAAACTCGAAATCTACATCAGCAAAACTTTCCTAGAATTAAATAACAAAGCCATAGGACTTCGAGGTAGTTTGCCCAGTGCAACATAAATCCTCAACTCTTCGTTAGGCATTTGCATTGCAAATTAAGCCCTAACCGGTCTTAGGATTCCGAGGTAGTCGTCCGATACGACATAAACCCTCATATCTTCCAGGCTATTTGTATGATTCTATCATATAAATATAAGCCCTAATTAACTAAAATTGGCAAGATTAAAATATTAAATAAACGTTAGGACTTTCCTAAATCCAAGCCAAACAATAGGATAGTCGGAAATTACCGAAGTTCGCTTCGGATCCGTAATTTCTCCTACTTTTCTTCCTTTGAATTTCCAAAATAAAATGTTCCAAATTTGAGCTAATCCCTTTGAAATTTCAAAAATTCAATCCTTTGAAAACTTAAACTTTGAAATTCTTGAGAGCGGAATTATTGATTATTATCGAGAGTTTTCTTAGGTGATTCCCGTCACTTAAGATGTAATTAACTATAAGGGCTTGCCCTTATAGGAATTTTAAAGAACCCGAGTAATATAAACCCTCGTTTAATAGTTTCATATTAAGCGGGGAATTTGTCGGCTTATAAAATTGGTTCGCAGACCAAACGGATGTCACAAATCTTCTAGTTTATTTAACCGAGCCCCACCATCAAGCAGTGTGTCTATCCTTAGGGATAGATACACGGTTTGCGGTGCGGTGCTCGTTTATATAAACTATTTGGGATGTGAGATCGGTTTGATTTCATATCTTAAAACTTTTAAACTTAAAATTATTTTCAAAATCAAATGTTATCTTTTAAACTATATATTTAAATTAAATTTAAAATATAAAAAAATTCGCCGATAATTTCTGTAGGCGACCCCCTTTTCAAAATAAAACACATAACCTAAAAAAAATATGCCGACAGTATAGTTCATGTCCAGTGCCAATCTTATATCAACGTCACTGAACACGCCCCAAAAAATATCAACGCCTTCAAGTTAAAAAGACTTGTTCAACAAAAAAAAATGTAGAATTTGTACATTGAAAGTGTGCCAGCATTGTTCCCGATGATATCTAACTGTATGGAAGGACTAAAAGTGCAACATAGGAGAGCCCACAATAGAAGACCATGAGGCTCACTTATCCGATCAGACTCAATCATCCGACCTAGAACAAACTAAATCAAAGCCGATCGAGTCACAAAGTTGACTGAATCTGGGTCATCCAATAAAAACAAGACAAAGAGATAATCAAGACAACCACTACAAGAAAGTAGATTAAAGGAAGCAATCTCCCTCTGGAAGATCCAACCCAATGAAAAATCCAATTGTTCAATATCACCAATCATCCCACGGACGCTCCTGAGGCTACTCATCATGGATCAATAATTAAAAAAACAACAAAGTGTCTTTACAGACATCCATTGGGCTCTCCTCGTTGGAAAACATGTTATTTTTTGGGTCACGGTGATTCGTCTGTTGCTCGATAGTTTAGCGCTACTTTGTCGACGGAAGCTCTTGCAAGGGATTAGAGGTTGACAACTAGATTAAATCAACTGATCGATAAAGCTTTGCTGATCGAAACAGTTATGCTGATTGGAAGCCAACCAAGCTCAACCAACCGGCAATGCTGGCTCACCCTAGCAGACCATACCAACCATACCAAGTCGAAGCCAAACAAACTCATCAAATAGAGTAAGAGAGCAGTCATGAGATAGACTCAACACTGTTGAATACCTATAACACACAACCCTCATTAAAGTATGGGAAAAAAATATAACATCACTATTTTATACTCTCTAATAAATAGGGAGATCATTTCATTTATAATAGAAACACAATTTTATTCAAAAGACTTGAAAAATGCTAGCATGATTGATGTGATTTACTGTTCATTATTGTTCACTCTTGTCTCTGTCTCTCTCACTGTCTCTCTTTTTTCTTGCACCATATTTCTTAGGGTATGATTCATAGAAAAATCAGGATTAAAAGTCCTATAAAGGTGATTCGCCTCTCCTTGGTAGTCTAGTGTTGCTACGTCGATATGTGCCCTCAAAAACTAGACTATAACACTCGACCAACAAAGCTTATCCAATCAAACCAGTTATGTCGACATGAAGCCAATCAAGCTCAACCTGAGAAAAAAAACCCTATAAACAAATGAAACCCATAAAAAGAATAAAAGCAAAACAAACAAAATCCAGTCTCCTCGTACCAAGGAGTCAGTTTCTCTTAAATAATGTGACTGACACAACGCGCTCACATGATGGTGACGAATCACCAGCAAGCTCTTACATTTCGGGCAACGACATAGTACTAGAAGCATATTGGGCGGCTTATTAAGTCGGCAAGTGTTGAACCACAACAATTTTATTTTCATTATGAGTTTTTATTTTAAATAATTTGTTTAAGTTATTCAAGTTTGATAGAAAAAATATCCTAAGAGCCTAACAAATATCTCGGCTTGCTCCTATCCACATAATCTCAAAAATAAAAATATCAAAAGCATGCATTTTATACTGTGCAAACAATAGCAAATCATATGCATAAGCAAGAAATCTTGCAAATCAAATAAATAACAAAAAAAATGATGTGGTCGGGTACAACAACACCCTAAAAAACAGGGTAATTGGGCTCTTGACCATATGTAGCCCAGAGTAATCCTAAAACTAAAGTGTCCCACGAGTTCTTTTGCAACTTCAACTGCTTCTCCTTCATCATAGTGATTCATATCTTCATGGTAGGTACAGGCATCACGGGAAGTGGCTAATCCTTCTGTTGTGCAATTTAGGGCGAACAAAACGCAAATCTAGAAGAAGAACACAGAGATTTACGAGGTTTGGCAAAGATGCCTACATCCTCGGGAGCAGTGCGGCGAATTCACTATTTCAGAAGAGTTACAAGTTCGGTTCACATACCCATAGGGTTACACATCTATTTATAGATAAAAACTACAGATAAATTACTAAAACACACTAGTTTCCTTCAACCCACTAAATTCCAAGAGATACTCCTCTTCACCAGGAGACACACCTCTTTATTTCAAGAGACTCCAAATTTCCGGTAATACCTAACAAATCTCCAACTTGGCAAATATCTAGCCCCTTAGGAGAAATGCATCACCTGTCATATGAGTCATACCTAACACCTTCCATGTCCCACACCCGCGGGCCCTAACTTATTTCTATGAAAATGCCTAACCACAAAACCTGCAAGATGATCAAAAGAAGAAACATACCTCCACACGACAATAATAGTATGCAAACATGTGGACCGAGCGCCCTCACCCCAAGCCTCATGTCTTACTTGGTCTTGTTTATATTTAGGGGTCAATCTAGTAAACACCTGATTTTTTTTAAATTTAAAATTTAACTTTAAATGATCCCATTTTTATTTACATTAGCACAGCCATCTAAGAGTTAGCCTAATAAATATTGTTCTAACATCTAATCCATGCAAACAATAATTGCCTTATGTGCCCATCTCCAATGGCAAAGAGCACATACACAAGCTCATTCATTCCAAACTATCACAATATAACACATACAATTGTCATCAACCTGGTTTAAACTAGGCTACTGGACTATGAAATAGGAAATCTAGTCATTATATTGATGTTTTGATATGGTTTTAGTTTAATTTGCTATATTTGGCTAGTTTAAGTTCATTACGTCTCGTTCACATGTTTTGAAGTTTAGATTTTAATTTATATTTCAATTTATATAAGGTAAGAAGTGTGTTATAAATAATGGTTCCTGCCCGATTAAAGCTCCTATAATTCATAACTCCCTAATTCTAGTAAGTGGGGGCACCATACTTTAAGAGTTCCGCGTTGATTGACTAAAGTTGATCAGGATATGAGCCCGAGCTGACGAAGATTGATCAAAATTTCTCAACCAGCAAACTTGCGCAAATCACCTCATAAGTCAAATGGGGACGACTCCTTAAGATTGTTATAGACGAATCTAGAGATTGGATTCAAGTAAATTGATGTTTATTTGACTTAGAACTTTCTTCCAATCAACTTAATGAAAGAAGCTTAACCATGTTCTTTTCAATACATGAGATACATCAGTCCACTGAGCAAAGAAGTGTTGAATCAGCTGCAGAAGTCACATTTCAATAAGAATATATTAAGTCAATTAAACGTCAAATTGAAAATGAAATAAAAATTAAATCCAATGTTTAATCTTCATTTTCGCAAAGAAAATCAGTCAAAAATATAACTTTTATAAAAAAAATGACGGCTGGGGTGTGTGGGAAGAGTCACCAGCCTAGAGGGCAAGAAGAAAATAAGGCTTCGGATTACACTATTTCCATCTTCACCTGGTTTTCACACAAGCCGGATTCGCCGCAAGGCTAGTGATCCACACACTATCACCAACAACCGGCTCGTCGTCCTCATTCCGGTGCCACGTCCACAGCGCATGTGTTGAGTTCACCACTTCCAGCTTACCATGGCCGAAGCTCGCCTGCCGGAACAATGAGATGCTCGGCTGCGGGTTTATATAACCGCTCGCCAGCCCTTCCCTATTTCCTCCGTCGCCCACCGTGATGTGTATAGCCCCGCACTCCTCCTCCTTGTTGTCATACACCCTTGTCTGCAAAAATGGCTCAAGTTAGTCAAGATAATATGATGTATTTGTCTTTCTTATTGTAAACCAAATGCTATTCCCACTCACAAAGCGTTCGTATGCATGCACATGCCCGGAAAAAACGACGTCCACACGTCCCTCATAAATCAGCTCCTCCACCACCTTCCTCATCCCCTCCCCCTCCCCCTGGTGCGCCTCATTCGAATTATACCACGGCGCATGCACCACCGCCACCACCCACCCCGTCCTCCGCCTCCCCACCTTCCCAATCTCCGCCTTCATCCATCTGTACTGCTCTGAACCGATGCCATACTCGGCGTAAGAGCCGAGCATGAGCACGTGGACATGGCCACCCGCGGCGTTGAAGGAGTAGAAGAGATTGGAAGGAGAGTCGCTCTGCTCGAAGGGCATGTGCCAACGAGCGTTGTAGGGTTTGAAGGGTTTGGGTTCGAGGAAGGGGATGGATTCGATCTCGTGATTGCCTTGAGTGACCATCCATGGGCGGCGCGAGGCGAGGGGTTCGACGAGGCGAGCGAAGGAGTCCCAGCGGGGCTGGTAGAAGTCGGCGTATGAGAGGTCGCCGGGGAGGAGGAGGACGTCGTGGTCGGAGTTGGCGATGTGGGTGAGGGTGGAGTTTGTCCATCCGGTTTGGCCGAGGTCACCTGTGGGAATTAGGCAGTATGTAAAATGGATAGTGTTAAAAAAATTTTGTTATGGGTTTTAATGTAAAATTGTGATGAAAACGTGTATTTGCATTACAATTGCAGCATTTACATGCATACCACCTAATTTCTATATATTTACATATCTAACATTTCAGTTTTACCTTTTACATTACATATCAAAAAACTGAAATGCATAAGGTGACATATATGAAAAAATTGAATCTTTGGGGTTAGATATGTAAATATAAAGGAGTTGAGTGGTTTGCATGTAAATCTTGCATTATAATTTTTGCAGCATAAAAAAAGTAGTACAAATTTATGAAGTCAATCTAAGTGTGATTATTTATTTATTTATTTGTATGTGAAGCAATAGTTAAAAAAAAAATATTATAAATAAATAATAATTAAATTATATTTGTCTTTAAATTAAATTAGATTTTCTAATAATTTAGATATATTTAAGAATAATACACAACAGAAGAAATCAATGAAAGGTATAACAAAATTAGAATCTTAAATATTTTCATAGAATTTTTTTATATAAGAAAAAGCTCACTATAAATTTATTTAATTCAAATCAAATATCGCCTTTAATGGTTTATGCAGCGATAAATTATTGTATCAGGACTTAAATCAGGGCCTGTCACGTGCATTGAGAAGTCCACCCATGTATTAAATTAAGGGTCCGATCATACACGTGGCAGCCTGATTTGAGTTCTGATGCTAAACTGCATCGAGACTTCTGCTGCAATAATTTTACCATGTCAACAACCTTATTCTTATTTGAGAGGTCCAAAGGCAGATAATATAGTAAATATAATATTTTAATTTCGTGCAAGAGTTATCACGTTGAAATTTTTGTATTTTATAAGTTGATTTGTTTAAAATGCATGAGATATTTGTACACTTTATAATATTGTAATAATAGTTCAAAAATAAGCTAAACCAACAACCACAAGACTTTAATGATCGTACTTTTCGTACTTTTCTAAGTTATTTTTACATGTTAGAAGCCTAACACGCCCTACTTAAAAATTTTAACTTTGACATTTCAACCATTAATTACTAGTTATTTGCAAAATATTAAGATATTTTAAATCAAATATAATTATAATATATATTTTTAAAGGTTTTTCAATAAGTTGTTCATGAAATTTGCAATATATATATATATATATGATTTTTAGATAGATGAAAATTTTGTTTATTAATTTGTTCTTGGTGTTAGTTTAATAAATATTTGAAATTTAATTTTATATGCATATTTAAAAAGTCAAAAAACATTAAATAAAAACTACTACTAATTTGTTCTTGTTTTTAGTTAAAAAAAATATTTAAAATTTAATTTTATATGCATATTTAAGAAGTCAAAAACATTAGATAAAAACTAATAATTTGTTTTTTTTAAGTTAAAAAATATTTAAAATTTAAATTCTAGTCGCATATTAAAAAATAAAAAATATTAATAAAAACCACTTATATAATATAAGATGAGTATAATATTTAATTATGAAATTTTGACTAAAAATATATATGTATGCATGTATGTATGCATGTGTGTGTGTGAAAATTAGATACATGAATACATTGTTTATTAATTTGTTCTTGGTGCTAGTTAACCAAATATTTGAAATTTAAATTTTATATGCATATTTAAAAAGTCAAAAATTTTGCCCGGTAACGCAGGAAATATTCCCCTTTATTATTCCGCGTTATTCATGTGTTATCGCTAGTATTATTCATATATTATTGTGTGTAATTCAAGTATTATTCTGTTTTGATAATATTCACAGTATTATAATAACACAATAACATATAAATAACACATCAATGACACACAATAACACCTGAATAACACATAATAACACGGGAAAAATATTCTCTCGTATTCATCGGATTTTTTTATCGTACGTCACGTGACATGATTTCATTTGACTCGCATGCGTAATTTTACGTGATATAATATTTTTTACTTAATATGGCATGCTTCGTCACTAAGAAAACAATAGATATTTAAGAAATCTAGAAAAGTAAACCGTAGTGAGTTTACCGATGACGACGAACTTGATAGGAAGCCGGGCGGGAGGCGTCTTAAAGGAGAACTCCCGGGAAGGGTTACCGCTGCAACGGTAATAGTACCGGGTTCCCGGAACCAACGGCCCGATCACGGCCTCGTGGATTTTGCCCGATTTGTAAAGTAGCGTGTACGAGTAAGATGACGTTGATCCTATAGTGGACATACCATAATTCGCCGTCTCCGTTCCGTAATCCACCGTCGCCGGCGCGTCATCCTCCGTTACCCACGTCACCCTCATCCTATCCGGCCCCACCATCGATATATGCACCTATATGATAGTCATATTAACGGCTGAGATTGCTCGATCAGATTTTTCATCAATGCAATTTTTTTTATTTTGGAAAGTTTTCATAAATAGCATACTGCTCTTATGTATTTCGATGACAGTTATATTTCATTACCCTTCTTTGATACGACCCATTTAATGCATTAACTAGTGCGGAGATATTTACATTCAGATTCCACTAATAGTGACGCGCCACATGACAAGTGAGCCTCATTTTAATATATTAGGCATAATCAACATTAGAATTTGTGGGGCCTCACTTGATACGTGACGCTACATCATTGGACTTCAGAAGCTAAATAAAATAGAAATAAATTGGGTTATATAATAGAAAAGTATTAATTAGTCATTAAAACTCATTTGAATGCTAATTTATTAATAAAAGGGTGACTGAAGGCTATTATACAAGCCCCCCAACCCCAGCCATGAACTTATTTGTCTAACTATTTGACGACCGCTTTTACTACCGACAAACTGGTGAGAAGGGGATTTGAACCAGTCACCTGAAGGGATTACGACTTTCAAAGAGGCCACTCTACCAACACGACCGGCGGCAAGGGCTGCGAAATGCACTTTGACATGCATATAAGAGATGAGAAACATGCAAAAATTTAAATTTTGGATGTTAGATATATAAAATCCTTAGAATTAAGTGGCATATGCTAATATTCCTTTAAAAAAATCCCATTAAACCGATAATTATGAATGTTAGGGTTCGCCGTCAGAATCAATTATTAAATACAAAGAATTAATAGTATTATTAAAAAGTTTAATCATTTCTTTACATTTATTAAAAACAAAGAAGAAAAAAATTCCAGAGATATCGATAGAAGTATAAGAAAAGAAAGAATGTAGCCGTACCTGTTGTGGAGTTTGGCCGTCAGCATCATCTGCTATAGAAACAAACACCGTCTCCCTCGCCTCCGGGCGGTGGTATTCGGCGGCGGCGCCGCCGGAAATCTCCATCTCCGCCGCGAGAAAGAGAATAGGTAGAAGAAACGGAAGCGAAGCCATAGCCTTCGAAGCGTTACAATGAAAGTAAGTTGAAGTTATATATTTGAAGGCGACGGAAACATGCGATTCGCATTTCACGGTTCGCGGCAGACAAAAAAACCGGTTCGTGGTTTCGTTACGCATCGGCAGACTACACGTGCGTTTTAAAGCGGTGTCATCACACGTGTGAACGTTAACACGGCCCTTCATCGAAGATAATTGATATATATATATATATATATATATAGAGAGAGAGAGAGAGAGAGAGAGACACACACATTAAAGAATCTATATTTGAGTTTGGTGGACCCCAAATATCGATTCCTTATTGCGCTCGAGCACTTATGATCAGTGTCTGTGCTAGTCTCTAATATTCAAAAATCCCGCGCCATACGTATCAATATTTGAGAACCCCGCATTACTATGCCTAATATTCGAAACGCCTACACATGTCTAATATTCGAAAACCACGCGCCACGAGATCAAACCTTTGTACCGGAAGACTTACAGCGAACCCCACCAACCAACATGCCAAAGCTTGCGATACAAGATAATATAAATAAACACACACACACACACAACGCATAGAGCCAAGCGCGAGGTGGAGAAAATATTATATGTGGACGATGGACATACGGACAACGACATGGACTGCACCATGCAGTCGAACCCACGTTGTGATGGTAACAAGACATAATATTTTCTCAGTGAGGTGAGAGAACTCTATCCTTCATGTAATATTTTTTGAGTTAGGGTCGATAAAGTTTAGAGAAATGAGGGCTTAATAAAATTTTATAATAGTCTGAAAAAACATATTTGTTAAAACAGATCCACATGTTCCACAAGTTCTTTATTCCAGTGAAACATTCCTACATATCCTTTACATATTCTTAGAGAGCTTGACTTTGAACTAAAAGAATGTAATTATACATTTTTATGCTCCTTTTTTTAGAATCATTAAACATTAATGTATGTCTCTAACATTTAAAAAAACAACCTACAAAAAATGTTAAGACATTTACCAAATCTTGGGCCATTTTCTTAAAGAAGGGTCTGTTAGGGGCGAACTATGCGTTTCACGATAAACGAACTCATCTCGAAATGCGGCCTGCAGGTCCAATGCGGGGGTCGACCCAGGGCCTGCGTTTAGTGTAAAAAACCCAAACGCGGCAGACAATGTTTTAAAAAACGAGCGAACCAAACGGTTGGACTGCGTTTTCAAAACACCACCACACTTATAAGCTGCCCCAAACGGACATGAAATCTTTAAAAAAAGCTTAATTTTGACTAGTACAGGCGTTCTAATCATCATACCATACCACACTTAAAGATTTTACCAAGCGTTTAAAATTTCATCTTTAAATGCTATATTGAAAATCATTAATCTCACTGAAAAGCTACCTGTCATCATCGCCAAGCCACCTATATACCCCAAACAAAGTGGGTAATGTCTCTTATCATTGACTAATTCTTTAACAACATACAAAATCACAAATGTGGCTAAGATCGGGTCTTCAAATTTGAAAATTGGCACTAATTTAAACAAATAAGGATTCTAAATTCGAATCAACTTTATTTTATTTATAGTAAATCCAAGGAATAATTTAGAAAAGCTTCAATGAGCAGATAGTATGAGGTCAAACGCTGAATCCCATCCCTTTTGTTGTGTAAAGCAGTCATTACTGTGGTATTGTGCTTATTTAAAAGCGAGTTTGATGAGTTTGAACTTAACCTTTGATGTGTGCCGAAAGATTTGCGACAGTAGAATGATTGTATAGTGTCTTAGTATTGTGAAAAAGTTCAACGCACACTTAAATAATAGAAGTAATAAGTAGAGACGCCAAAAGAGAAAAAGCTAAGAGGTCTAGCTAAACTAAAATGAACCACTATGCGTTGGTGATTATAGGTATAGATCCTTGCCCTACAGGTGAGAAAGGACCACACAGTTCTTCGAAGTACAATGTTCGTCGCATAACAATCAAGAGTGATTACCGAAACTTCAGCACACTGTCATTGAGTTGTGTTACCGCACAGCGTTCAGGATCATGCACTGCTCCGTCGGGTGCTTCGTCACTCGACAACGTGCGCCAGGATTCTGCAACATGTGCCCAAATTCTACAACATATGTTGTGATTCGCGCAGTGGGTAACATTGTAACAAGCACTCGTGTTGCTAACGGTGACGCCAGTGAAGCGATGGTCGATGGTGGTCGATGATCGCGAAGCGAGAAGCGTTCACCGAGTTTCGGTCTATAATGACATTGGAATTCAGCTCATCTTCACGAACCGGCTTCGAGTCCAGCTCTTCTTCTGATTCTAGGCCTATGTACTCTTTCGTGAAAGTGATATAACTCTATTTATAGAGTCTGAGAATGATCTTCTTGCAAATAAGAAAGAAATCATACCAGTTCATCGAATTGTCCAGATAGATTCCCATGATCAAACGACGTATTGTAAACATTTAAGTGTCTTAACAATGTCATAATTAAATGATCTTTAGATCGTTGGATTCATTTCTTGTAGAGGCCCAATTTGAATATAACCTTATCAGATTTGGAATCCATATAGCATTCTAATTAACCATCCAAAGCTTCTAAAGTGATTTACTGACTTCATTAAGGCTTGATTTGACTCGGATTGGATCAATTTTGATGTTATGTCGGTTTAATTATAAATTTGCTGCAATCGGAGTTATGAATGTTTTTATTTGAAGTTTGAACGTTTCTTACTCAAAATATATTTTAAAATATGTGTTATTCGCTTCGAGATTTATGCTAAATTAAAAATTTTGTTGATGACAAATTAAAATTTTTGTTGCTCATATATCAAGACCGAAAATTTGGGGAGATATATTTAAGCAAATTATTATTTTTTTTTGACAAAAAATTTACATACACATCACTCAATTCCTATGCATTTCCATGTCAAATATTTAAACTCTAATTTTTATGTACACACCGCCATACATATATGTTATATCCCATATCATTTTTTGTGAACACGTCTCGAGAGTTAGAGCTGAGTGAATGAGAGAAAAGAGAGTAGAGCGGGTCCTAAAATTTACTGTAGAGAGAAATAGGGGGGACGAGTGAGTCTGTTCCTTGTATTCGTATTTTTGTCTCTTATTTATAGAATTGCATTTTGTACAATTCCAAAAAGGATTGAACAGTCATGAAATTGTTCTTAATATAATTAATGTTTTTATAAATTATATAGATTTTATATCATATCAGTATTGCAATTTGAATTTTTAACATGAGAGTAATTGACTATACAAATATGTATGAGTATGGCTATATCTTTCGAAGTGTGTGTCAGCCGGTGGAAGAGCTCAGTCGTCAAAGACCCGTTGACCACCACTCGTCGATCACCGCCCACTCCTTGCGATGAAGAACAGTGTGAAGCAACAACTGACTTCGCGGAGTCACAAAGAAACTCGTCAAGCGGCACATCATTTTGAGCGCTAAGTTGACCCCAAAGACGGTGTAACAAACATCACAAAGACAACATAACGACGCATCTCAAAGATGGGGTAACAACGCACCTCATATTCCCTCGTGCAGCTCCAGACCCCAACTTTCGGGGCCTATATATGTCATTACAGCTCACTACTATGGCTTATGTTACCAACTATGCTCTAAGTGGTTCACATTTCATGCAGATCCCAACTCCGGCCCTCGCGCTCTATTGAAGTCATTACAACTCTCCATAACTGCCTTCGTGACCAACTACGACTTACGTGATCCACAGCTCGTGCAACTCCAACTCCGGCTTCGGCCCTCATAGCCTACAGACGTTGTTATTACCCACCACTACGACATACGTGATCAACTACGGCCTACGTGGTCCATAGCTCGTGCAGATCCTTGACTCCATACCATGCAACCCATGGGCGTCATCGCGACTCACCATTATAGCCTGTACGACCTACGTGGTCCATAGCTCTCACAACTCCCTACTACGGCCTCTATAACTAAGGTTGAAAATAAACCAATGCATTCGATGAACAACTTGAACTCGACTTGATTAAGACTCGATCATGTTCATTCAAATTAGTAAATAAACAAGCTTGAACAATTTTTAAAAAAACGAACAATCCTCTATATTGACGAATAATCTCATTTGTCGTTCAACAAGTAACTTGTTAAATAGTCGATTTTAACTTGATAATATGCAAATCTACATTCTCGTTTCAATTTTTAGCTCGTTTATTAATTCTTTTAAATACTCTTCATTTGTCACGAGGAAATCTAGTACAAATCAAATTTAAACATTGAAAAAGTTAACAATTCAATCTTAAACAATATATAAAAGCTCGACACAAGCTCAAGTAGAACTTGACAAATTGTACTTATACCATGCCAAGTCCAGGAATGATATACTCGACTCAACTATAGCTCTATCTATGGCCAACCAACACGCTTGAAGCAACCATCTACGGCTCACTCAGCCAAATACAATCATGGTTATCAACTATGACATCTACAACAAGCGGAAACTACAGCCACCATCTACAATACTCATGATGAACTACTACATATGCAACAATCAACTATGGTGGTTACATTCTGTTGTCGCCAAGAACTACAGCAATATTACGACTATATAACTTTATAATTTTGTGTTTCCTAATTCAAGAGAAGAGTAAACATATTTACTCATCATTTATAGTAGATTATTTCAACTGGGCTATGTCCCATTATTTTTCCCCCTTTTAAGGATTATCCACATAAAAAGTGGAGTTGTCTCATCCTACTTACATCTTTTTAATTATTAGAGTGGGTGTTGATTTTTCATGCAAATGTTTTGACAATCAATAATAATTGCTCTATGGCGAGTCCGCCACAAAACTTTTAACTTACGTCAATTTTTTTTTTATTATTTAATCAAAATATTTTAAAATTTATTTTGGATCCTTTTTTTTTATTATTTTCAAGATTTTTATTATTTTTTTTAAGTTTTGATTTAAGTAAAATTACACATTTGATGTAGATATAATTATTTTCAAAAAAAAACTACAAATATTTAAATACTATTTTGAGTATTTTTAAAAGTAAGATAATTTATTTTTGAAATATAAAAAAAATATTTTAAAAAATACATAACATAAAAAAAAAATCTTAAAAATAAAATAAATAAATAAATAATAAAATTGATTCCAAAATAAATCCTCAATTTACGTAAATAAAAATCACTTGAAATTTGTAACTTAAAACGATATTTATTTTGTAAACATTTCAATGATAAAATAAAATAAAATAAAGCAAAGATAAAAGACGCATTTTTTTTCGTGCTGGCCATTCAAGTCATATAGTTCTATATCAATATAATATTGACATCGACACATTTATCATAAAATAAATCAAATTATTTTATTTGGCCGGTCGGCTTTATACGGCGCAATAATTTTTTATTTTATGAGTTAGATTTATACGGCACAAAATTAAGTATTTTTTAGACTTTGGCCATATTAAATAAAATTATATCCGAAAATGTATGAATATGATCACATTCTCTTCATAATAAGCTATTCAGGCTCTAAAGAATTCTAGAGCTTTTGTAAGAAATTCAGGTGTGAACTTTATGAAACAAATTTCAAAGATACATAATAGCCAAGATCTTTTAAATTCGTGATTTTTACATATCTATAATAAAGTAACTCATACTTGTATTCATGACGAAGAAATTTGATCTCGAAGAAAATTGATCCCGAAGAGATTGAGTTTCTCTCTAATCCCTTAAAACTTTCTCATACTTTCCGATTGAGAGAAATGTACGTGGTGTGTTGGGTAGAGAGGACTCATTCTCACTTTCATGCTCTATTTAACCATCATCCATCAAGGGGGTTACTAACCAATAGAATTTATGATAATTAAATAAATTAATTGATTTTTATTATTAAAATCAACCTCTATTCATTTAGGGGTTACATGAGTTAACAAATAAATATCATAAGTTATCATAAGCTATGCCATAAATAACATAAGTTTTCAGCGAGTTATAAAAATGAATAACTTAAGTTATCATTTATTATGGCGTACATGTTATAAGTTAAGAAATTAAATAACTTAAGTTATCATGAGTTATAAAATTAAATAACTTAAGTTATAATTCATTATGACATAAGTTATGAGTTAAGAAAATAAATTACTTAAGTTATCATAAGTTATAAAAATAAATAACTTTTATTATAACATAAGTTAAGAGTTAAGAAAATAAGAAGCTTATGTTATTATGAGTTCTAAAATAAATGACATAAATTATTGATAAATTATTAAAATGAATGTGAGTCACAAAATAAAAATTTAACATTCTCCCACTTGGCTCACTTAATTTTAATAGTGCGTAACATATTACATAAAATGTAAAATAAATCCTTCTTTATATTGGTTAAATCATAAATTATTTAATAAGTACGGAATTAATATGAATCGTATGGCGGTTGTGCATCAATTTATCGACACGAATTCCTTCCATGTATCACAATATCAATTACATACTTAAGCATAATGAGAATTAACATCATGGTCCCATAATGTACTATTAGAAGACAAATCTTGTTGAACATCAAGCAAAATAAAGTGTACACTAACGATAAAAACAAGGGATTTATAAATATCGAAACAAGAAAAATCGAGCTCAATGTGTCAAAATACGAAGAGCATAAAACTAATAAAGGGTTTTGGTAATGTCCATTCTCACGACATGTTCGTTAAATGTCTTCGGTGGCAACCCTTTCGTTAAAGGATTCTGCTATCATGAGATTGGTGCTAATACGCTCGATCGACACCCTTTGTTTCCGAACTTCTTCCTTAACGGCAAGATATTTTAATTCCATGTGTTTAAGCACCTTTGGAATACTTGTCGTTTTGGAAAAAGAAGATCTGTCACGGAGTTATCACAATAAATTTTCAGCGGCTTGGCAATATCGTCGACAATTCCAAGTCTCGAAATAAAATTCCGTAGCCATAAACCCCTGAATTGTAGCTTCAAAGCAAGCCACAAATTCGGCTTCCATAGTGGAAGCAGCTATGATAGTACGCTTCGCACTTTTCCATGAGATTGCTCCTTCGACCAAAAGGAATAGATAGACAAATGTTGATTTTCTAGTATCAACACATCAATCAAAATATGAATCTAAATATCTAATCACTTCAAGATCATTAGATCTTCTATAAGCGAGCATGTGGTCCTTTATTCTTTGCAGGTACCTCAAAACTTTCTTTGCAGCTTTCCAATGATCTATTCCTGGTTTACTTTGATACCGCCCGACATTCGACAACAAAGCTAATGTCCGGTCCAGTACAAGTCCGAGCATACATTAAGCTTCCAACAATAGATGCATAAGGAATTTCTTCCATTTGTTTGCGTTCCAAATCATTCTTTGGACATCGCCTAAGGTCGAATTTATCTCCTTTTTAAATTGGAGCAACACTTCGTCGAACACCCTTCCATATTGAATCTCTTAAGAACTCTTTCGATATACGTTTTCTGAGACAACCCTAACAATCCTTGAGATCTATCACGAAATATTTCAATTCCAATCACATAGGATGCCTCACTCATATCTTTCATTTCAAAGTTCTTAGAGAGAAAATTCTTCGTTTCATATAATAAACCAAGATCATTAGTAGACTAAGCAAGATGTCATCAACATACGTAATGAGAAATATGATCTTGCTCCCACCGATCTTTAGATATATACACCGATCAACGAGTGTTTTCTTTAAATCCAAAGGACGTAATGGTATCATTGAACTTAAGATACCATTGTCGGGAAACTTGTTTAAGTCCGTATATTGATTTCTTAAGTTTACACACCATGTGTTCTTTTCCTTCAACCGAAAATCCTTCAGGTCGACTCATGTAGACCTCTTCATCTAAATTCCCATTCGAAAAGGCTCGTTTTCACATCCATTTGGTGTAACTCAAAATCAAAATGAGCTACTAGTGCCATGATAATTCTAAATGAATCTTTCTTAGAAACCGGAGAAAATGTTTCTTTATAGTCGATGCCATCTTTCTGAGTGAAACCTTTAGCAACAAGTCTGGCTTTATATCGTTCAATATTGCCATTCGAATCGCGCTTAGTCTTAAAGACCCATTTACACCCGACTCTTTTACAACCTTCGGTGTAATTCGACGATATCCCGGACTTTGTTGTGTTCCATCGATTTCAACTCATCTTTCATTGCATCTAACCATTTAGAAGAATTTGCACTTTCTAGGGCTTGTGAAAATGAAACTGGATCTTCATTGACTCCTAAGTCAAATTCAGACTCATGTAGATAAACCACATAATCGTCAGAAATAGCAGACCGTTTTTGTCTTTGAGACTTTCTAGGTGCTTACTTCATGTGGTTCATCTAAAGTAGGTTCATTAGTGACGGTTTCATTATGGGGTGTTTGATCATTTATTTGTTGTTTCGTAAGTTGTCAAGCTGTTCAACAATCGTAGGAATAACAAGTTGAGAAGAAATTTTGGGTAAAGGAACTTGAACCACTAATTTCTTGGATCTCCACTTTACGTGGTTCCAAACTCCCACTAACTTCACCATTTTCAATGAACTTAGCATTTCCGGCTTCGATGATTCTTGTACTATGGTTAGGACGATAAAATCTATACCCTTTAGATTTTTCTGGATAACCAATAAAATAGCCACTGATTGTTCTTGAGTCCAATTTCTTTTCATGTGGATTATATATCCTTATTTACGCTCGGACAACCCCAAACACGGAGGTGCCTTAAACTAGGTTTTCTTCCCGTCCACGAGTTCAAAAGGAGTCTTTGGAACCGCCTTACTAGGAATCCTGTTTAACAAATATGCGACGATCTTTAAGGCATGCATCCACAATGATGAGGGTAAAGAAGAATTACTCGTCATACTCCTAACCATCTCTATTAGAGTACGGTTTCGTCTTTCAAGCAACACCATTTTGTTGTGGTGTGTGTGGCATAGTGTATTGAGCACATATGCCATTAGTTTGAAGGAATTTAGCAAATGGACCTGGACATTGACCAGATTCATTGTAACTTCCATAATATTCACCCCCTCTATCAGACCTGATAATTTTCACTTTTCTGTCTAATTGTCTCTCAACCTCAGTTATATACACCTTCAAGGCATCTATAGCTTGAGATTTTTGATGCAATAAATAGACATAACCATAACGTGAAAAATCATCAATAAATGTGATAAAATATTTTTCTCCACCAAAAGATGGAACATGAAAAGGTCCACAAATATCGGTGTGTATAATTTCAAGGAGTTGTGTGCTTCTTGTGGCGGCTTTCTTAAGTATGTGGTTTGTGTGCTTTCCTTTAATACAATCCACACGAGAGGCCAAGATCGGTAAAATCTAATTCATTAAGAATTTCATTTTTTACTAATCTTTCAATTCTTTCTTTAGATATATGACCCAAACGTTTATGCCACAAATAAGTCTGAATTTTCATTCATAAAACCATGTTTAGTACCAATATTATGATGCAAAGTTATCGAGTCTCGGCGAAAAGGTTATCAAGTTTAAGCTTATATAGACCATCACAAAGAATACCAGAACCTATGAGATGATTGTGTTTAAGTAAACTGAAACAACCGCTTCCAAATTTAAAGGAGTATCCAATAGAATCAAGTTTAGACAATGAAATTAAATTACGAGAAACAGAAGGAACATAAAGTGTTTGAAAAAGGTCTAAATGATGTCCAGTATCTAAAATTAACCGGTAGGTTCCAATGGCTTCAACTGGTGTTTTGACTCGGTTTCCCATGAAGACAAACTTTTCATTTGGGTTTATGATTTGGGTTGTAAGGAATCCCTGCATCGTATTAGAAACATGAGTGTTACAACCAGAATCAATCCACCATGTATTATAAGGAACTTCTGCCAAATTTGATTCGAAACATACGTAAACACAAGGTTTACCTTTCTTTTCGAACCAGTCTTTGCGCTTTTGACACTCATTTTGATAGTGTCCGAGCTTTCTGCAAAAGTGGCACTTAATTCCTTTATGTTCCTCTTTGTGAATTGGGACGGAAGACACATTAACCTTTAGTGGTCTTTGCTTGCCCTTTCCATTCTTCTTTCCAGGTTTCTTTACGACTCTCTTTTGGTGACCCATGAGATTAATGGAGTGATTTGCTCCTTTCTTAAGCCTTGCTTCCTCTTGAATGAGCATACATTGTAGTTCATTCACATTCCACTTATCTTTCATGGTGTTATAGTTCATGTGAAATGGACCATACTCAGGAGGCAAGGAGTTAATGATAAATTGCACGAGGAAATTTTCATTCACTTCCATTCCTGTGGTCTTAAGTCTTGTCTGCTATGTTCGTCATTTCAACGACATGCTCATGCATAGTACGAGAACCATCAAATTTCATGTTGGTTAACGTACTCAATAGTGTCCGACAAGTGACTTATCGACAGAGTCGGATCGAGAACAATTCTCGGCAAATTTCATAAATTCCTTAGCACTTTCGAGTGTTAGAAAATGTGCTCTTAATGTTGTTTGCTACGATCATTCGCATAAACATCAAGCTCAATCGTTCGATTTTTCCCAAGCTTTATAGAAAGATACTTGCTCGACGATTACTAGAATTAGTAAGAGCAGGGGGTTTCTCGATCGTGAGTGCCAAATCAAGATCCAAAACACCAAGGTGAAACTGGACTTGCTCACGTCATTCAGAGAAATTAAGCCCATTGAATGTTTGAACAGATGTAGCTTGCGAATGAAGAGAAACAGGAGTAGTTACTGCAAATGAATAAAACATGCTAGTACATTAATGCTTTGAACATTAAACTTACATAGATATTCATATGAAATCAGATTAAAATAATAATTGTAATAATAATAGTGTATTGAAATCTCCTTTGGGTGATATAACAATACACGATAATAAACATAATTGATGCTTAACTTAAATTTAATAATTGATAATTATTTATACTCAAATTAGATATGCTTATTATCTTTGGATATATAAACATATCTTAACTAAGTATATAAATATATTACAATTATATTCAAAGATTATAAAACAAATGATCAACCTTTGGGAGATCCAGAAATATTTTATAATCAATGATTTTTAATATTTTCGTGATAAAATACTAAATTATTTCATAATAAGCATCACAAACTTGTGAGTAATTGAATTTATTTAATTTGACGTCTATTAAACTTACTAATTTGGTCACTTTGGTGACTAACAAATTAAACATAAGCATCGACATCAAATAAATAATAAATTCAATCATATCAATTTACTTTAGTAGTCTAATTCAAGATCTAATTCGCAACGGAAATTTAATATAATTAACATAAATAAAATTATATGAAAAATCATAAATTTAGTAATCGAAGGCTCGATACTACATGTAAGAAATTCATGTTTGAACTTTATGACACAAATTTCAAATATACATAATAGCCAAGATCTTTTAAATTCGTGATTTTTACATATCTATAATAAAGTAACTCATACTTGTATTCATGACTAAAAAATTTGATCTTGAAGAAAATTGATCCTGAAGAAATGGAGTTTCTCTCTCTAATCCCTTAAAACTTTATGTACTTTCTGATGGAGAGAAATGTACGTGGTGTGTTGGGTAGAGAGAGGACCCATTCTCACTTTCATGCTCTATTTAATCACCATCCATCAAGGGGGTTACTAACCAATAGGATTTATGACAATTAAATAAATTAATTGATTTTTATTATTAAAATCAATGACATAAGTTAGTAACCTCTATTCATTTAGTGGTTACATGAGTTAACAAATAAATATCATAAGTTATCATAAGTTATGACATAAATAACATAAGTTTTCATGAGTTATAAAAATGAATAACTTAAGTTATCATTTATTATGACATAAGTTATAAGTTAAGAAATTAAATAACTTAAGTTATCATGAGTTATAAAATTAAATAACTTAAGTTATAATTCATTATGACATAAGTTATGAGTTAAGAAAATAAATTACTTAAGTTATCATAAGTTATAAAAATAAATAACTTTTATTATAACATAAGTTAAGAGTTAAGAAAATAAAGAACTTATGTTATTATGAGTTCTAAAATAAATGACATAAATTATTGATAAATTATTAAAATGAATGTGAGTCACAAAATAAAAATTTAACAGCTTTATGATGATGATCACTACTAATAAACATCATTTTTCGATTGTTGTTGCTCGCCCTTCGCCATCGGTCCATTATTGATCGTTCTTCGTTGAGAAATTATTGTTGTTTGGTTGTCTTTACCCAACCACTATCATCGTCTTCACCCTGCCGCCATCGTCAGGGGCGAAACTAGGTTATGTTCAGAGTTGACAATTGTCTACTTAGATTTTTAGAATTTTCCCCTTAGCCCTAAAAAATAATGTGGTTTTGCTCCTGAATATCATCGTACGGTAATTATCTCACCATCATCACTCAATCAATTTTTATCGAACCTCGTTGTTAGCGTGTCGTAGCCAAGAGCATCCATCAGTACCCCCTCACTACTTCTACCACTACCAATAATCATAAGAGAATAAGCGAACGCCCTCAACATTCTGATCATGTCATATGTAATTATGCGAAAAGATGGGAAAAAAAATAAAGTATGGAGTCCGACAACGGCTGCAATGCACCACGGATCATTTTTTTTTCCTCCTCAGCTTCTTCTGGTGGATCGCAGCTGCTGTCTGGACGTAGCTTACTTCTGAAATCGGAACGTAATATTTTTTTTTTTTTAAATGGACTTTTATAGTTAATTTTATATAGCAAATTATTGTTGGGGTAGAAATTTCATGTTTATGTGTATGTTGCACTTTGTAAGAAATTAATACGTCAATCTCACATCCTATTATCACAAATATTTTAGCATACAATAATACATTTCAATTATTGAGTTTCTATGCATGCATTTGACTCAAGTATATTTAAATAATAAAAAATATTGGATATTTACAGACATCCAAACGGGCCCTTAATCTCACATAAAAAAATATATATCTCCATTTTAATTTCTAAAACGTTAAGTGCACCTTATCATATATATATACACATATCAATATGAGCACGAATCTCAAAGTTACAAGACAGTCCAAATAGCGGTGGATCGATTGAAGCATCTGATCAATCAGCGACTGGTCACACGATTAGGATCAGCTCACATTGAAACAAAGAGTTCGGCCAGCGGATCATGAATGCAACCATGACAGCTCGAAGTGCGTACAAGAGCACCGATCGCAGTTGGTCGACTAAATCATGGAGAGTGAGCTCACCATACGACTGAGCTCTTCCACCGGCTGACACACACTTCGAAAGATATAGCCATACTCATACATACCAGTATAGTCAATTACCGTCATGTTAAAAATTCAAATTGTAATACAGATATGAAATAAAATCTATATAATTTATAAAAACATTAATTATATTAAGAACAATTTCATGACTGTTCAATCCTTTTTGGAATTGTACAAAATGCAATTCTATAAATAAGAGACAAAAATACGAATACAAGGAACAGACTCACTCGTCCCCCCTATTTCTCTCTACAGTAAATTTTAGGACCCGCTCTACTCTCTTTTCTCTCATTCACTCAGCTCTAACTCTCGAGACGTGTTCACAAAAAATGATATGTGATATAACATATATGTATGGCGGTGTGTACATAAAAATTAGAGTTTAAATATTTGATATGTATATGCATAGGAATTGACTGATATGTATGTAAATTTTTGAAAAAAAAAAATTTGCTAAAAGATATCTCCCCAAATTTTCGGTCTTGATATATGAGCAACAAAAATTTTAATTTGTCATCAACAAAATTTTTAATTTAGCATAAATCTCGAAGCGAATAACACATATTTCAAAATATATTTTGAGTAATAAACGTTCAAACTTCAAATAAAAAACATTCGGAACTCCGATTGCAACAAATTTATAATTAAACTGACATAACATCAAAATTGATCCAATCCGAGTCAAATCAAGCCTTAATGAAGTCAGTAAATCACTTTAGAAGCTTTGGATGGTTAATTAGAATGCTATATGGATTCCAAATCTGATGAGTTTATACTCAAATCGGGCCTCTACATGAAATGAATCCAACGATCTGAAGATCATTCAATTATGACATTGTTAAGGCACTTAAATGTATACAATATGTCGTTTGATCATGAGAATCTATCTGGACAATTCGATGAACTGGTATGATTTCTTTCTTATTTGCAAGAAGATCATTCTCAGACTCTATAAATAGAGTTATATCACTTTCACGAAAGAGTACATAGGCCTAGAATCAGAAGAAGAGCTGGACCTGAAGCCGGTTCGTGAAGATGAGCTGAATTCCAATGTCATTATAGACCGAAACTCGGTGAACGCTTCTCGCTTCTGCAGTCATTGACCACCATCGACCACTGCTCACCAGTCACCGTTAGCAACACAGTGCTTGTTACAATGTTACCCACTACAGAATCACAACATATGTTGTAGAATTTGGGCACATGTTGCAAAATCCTGGCACACGTTGTCGAGTGATGAAGCACCCGACGGAGCAGTATCTTCCTGAACGCTGTGCGGTAACACAACTCAATGACAGTGTACTGAAGTTTCGGTGATCACTCTTGATTGTTATGCGACGAACATTGTACTTCGAGGAACTGTGTGGTCCTTTCTCACCTGTAGGGCAAGGATCTATACCTATAATCACCAACGCATAGTGGTTCATTTTAGCTGGGCTAGACCTCTTAGCTTTTTCTCTTTTGGCGTCTCTACTTATTACTTCTATTATTTAAGTGTGCGTTGAACTTTTTCACAATACTAAGACACTATACAATCATTCTACTGTCGCAAATCTTTCGGCACACATCAAAGGTTAAGTTCAAACTCATCAAACTCGCTTTTAAATAAGCACAATACCACAGTAATGACTGCTTTACACAACAAAAGGGATGGGATTCAGCGTTTGACCTCATACTATCTGCTCATTGAAGCTTTTCTAAATTATTCCTTGGATTTACTATAAATAAAATAAAGTTGATTCGAATTTAGAATCCTTATTTGTTTAAATTAGTGCCAATTTTCAAATTTGAAGACCCGATCTTAGCCACATTTGTGATTTTGTATGTTGTTAAAGAATTAGTCAATGATAAGAGACATTACCCACTTTGTTTGGGGTATATAGGTGGCTTGGCGATGATGACAGGTAGCTTTTCAGTGAGATTAATGATTTTTAATATAGCATTTAAATATGAAATTTTAAACGATTGGTAAAATTTTTAAGTGTGGTACGGTATAATGATTAGAATGCCTGTACTAGTTAAAATTAAGCTTCTTTCAAAGATTTCGTAGTCCGTTTGGGGCGAACATAAGTGTGGTGGTGTTTTGAAAACGCGATCAACCGTTTGGTTCGCTCGTTTTTTAAAACATTGTCTGCCGCGTTTGGGTTTTTTACACTAAACGCAGGCCCCGGGTCGACCCCCGCATTGGACCCGCGGGCCGCATTTCAGGATGAGTTGCTTATCGTGAAACGCACAAGCTGCCCCTAACAGACCCTTCTTTAAGAAAATGGCCCAAGATTTGGTAAATGTCTTAACATTTTTTGTAGGTTGTTTTTTTAAATGTTAGAGACATACATTAATGTTTAATGATTCTAAAAAAAGGAGCATAAAAATGTATAATTACATTCTTTTAGTTCAAAGTCAAGCTCTCTAAGAATATGTAAAGGATATGTAGGAATGTTTCACTGGAATAAAGAACTTGTGGAACATGTGGATCTGTTTTAACAAATATGTTTTTTCAGACTATTATAAAATTTTATTAAGCCCTCATTTCTCTAAACTTTATCGACCCTAACTCAAAAAATATTACATGAAGGATAGAGTTCTCTCACCTCACTGAGAAAATATTATGTCTTGTTACCATCACAACGTGGGTTCGACTGCATGGTGCAGTCCATGTCGTTGTCCGTATGTCCATCGTCCACATATAATATTTTCTCCACCTCGCGCTTGGCTCTATGCGTTGTGTGTGTGTGTGTGTTTATTTATATTATCTTGTATCGCAAGCTTTGGCATGTTGGTTGGTGGGGTTCGCTGTAAGTCTTCTCAGGTCAAAGGTTTGATCCCCCGTGGCGCGTGGTTTTCGAATATTAGACATGTGGGGCAGGCTTTTCGAATATTAGACATGTAATGCGGGGTTCTCAAATATTAGACATGTGGCGCGGGATTTTTGAATATTAGGCACTTGGCACAGACACTGGTCATAGGTGCCCGAGCGCAAAAAGGAATCGATATTTGGGGTCCACCAAACTCAAATATAGATTCTTTAATGTGTGTGTCTCTCTCTCTCTCTCTCTCTCTCTATATATATATATATATATATATATCAATTATCTTCGATGAAGGGCCGTGTTAACGTTCACACGTGTGATGACACCGCTTTAAAACGCACGTGTAGTCTGCCGATGCGTAACGAAACCACGAACCGGTTTTTTTGTCTGCCGCGAACCGTGAAATGCGAATCGCATGTTTCCGTCGCCTTCAAATATATAACTTCAACTTACTTTCATTGTAACGCTTCGAAGGCTATGGCTTCGCTTCCGTTTCTTCTACCTATTCTCTTTCTCGCGGCGGAGATGGAGATTTCCGGCGGCGCCGCCGCCGAATACCACCGCCCGGAGGCGAGGGAGACGGTGTTTGTTTCTATAGCAGATGATGCTGACGGCCAAACTCCACAACAGGTACGGCTACATTCTTTCTTTTCTTATACTTCTATCGATATCTCTGGAATTTTTTCTTCTTTGTTTTTAATAAATGTAAAGAAATGATTAAACTTTTTAATAATACTATTAATTCTTTGTATTTAATAATTGATTCTGACGGCGAACCCTAACATTCATAATTATCGGTTTAATGGGATTTTTTAAAGGAATATTAGCATATGCCACTTAATTCTAAGGATTTTATATATCTAACATCCAAAATTTAAATTTTTGCATGTTTCTCATCTCTTATATGCATGTCAAAGTGCATTTCGCAGCCCTTGCCACTGGTCGTGTTGGTAGAGTAGCGCTCTTTGAAAGTCGTAATCCTTCGAGTGATTGGTTCAAATCCATTCTCACCGAGTTTGTCGGTAGTAAAGCGGTCGTCAAATAGTTAGACAAATAAGTTCATGGCTGGGGTTGGGGGCTTGTATAATAGCCTTCAGTCACCCTTTTATTAATAAATTAGCATTCAAATGAGTTTTAATGACTAATTAATACTTTTCTATTATATAACCTAATTTATTTCCATTTTATTTAGTTTCTGAAGTCCAATGATGTAGCGCCACGTATCAAGTGAGGCCCCACAAATTCTAATGCTGATCATGCCTAATATATTAAAATGAGGCTTCACTTGCACATGTATAGCGCCATTATTAGTGGAATCTGAATGTAAATATCTCCGCACTAGTTAATGCATTAAATGGGTCGTATCAAAGAAGGGTAATGAAATATAACTGTCATCGAAATACATAAGAGCAGTATGCTATTTATGAAAACTTTCCAAAATAAAAAAAATTGCATTGATGAAAAATCTGATCGAGCAATCTCAGCCGTTAATATGACTATCATATAGGTGCATATATCGATGGTGGGGCCGGATAGGATGAGGGTGACGTGGGTAACGGAGGATGACGCGCCGGCGACGGTGGATTACGGAACGGAGACGGCGAATTATGGTATGTCCACTATAGGATCAACGTCATCTTACTCGTACACGCTACTTTACAAATCGGGCAAAATCCACGAGGCCGTGATCGGGCCGTTGGTTCCGGGAACCCGGTACTATTACCGTTGCAGCGGTAACCCTTCCCGGGAGTTCTCCTTTAAGACGCCTCCCGCCCGGCTTCCTATCAAGTTCGTCGTCATCGGTAAACTCACTACGGTTTACTTTTCTAGATTTCTTAAATATCTATTGTTTTCTTAGTGACGAAGCATGCCATATTAAGTAAAAAATATTATATCACGTAAAATTACGTGTGGAGTCCAATGAAATCATGTCACGTGACGCACGATAAAAAAAAATCCGGTAACACAGAGAATATTTTTCCCGTGTTATTATGTGTTATTCAGGTGTTATTGTGTGTCATTGATGTGTTATTGATATGTTATTGTGTTATTATAATACTGTGAATATTATCAAAACAGAATAATACTTGAATTACACACAATAATATATGAATAATACACAATAACACATGAATAACGCGGAATAATAAAGGGGAATATTTCCTGCGTTACCGGGCAAAATTTTTGACTTTTTAAATATGCATATAAAATTTAAATTTCAAATATTTGGTTAACTAGCACCAAGAACAAATTAATAAACAATGTATTCATGTATCTAATTTTCACACACACACATGCATACATACATGCATACATATATATTTTTAGTCAAAATTTCATAATTAAATATTATACTCATCTTATATTATATAAGTGGTTTTTATTAATATTTTTTATTTTTTAATATGCGACTAGAATTTAAATTTTAAATATTTTTTAACTTAAAAAAAACAAATTATTAGTTTTTATCTAATGTTTTTGACTTCTTAAATATGCATATAAAATTAAATTTTAAATATTTTTTTTAACTAAAAACAAGAACAAATTAGTAGTAGTTTTTATTTAATGTTTTTTGACTTTTTAAATATGCATATAAAATTAAATTTCAAATATTTATTAAACTAACACCAAGAACAAATTAATAAACAAAATTTTCATCTATCTAAAAATCATATATATATATATATATATTGCAAATTTCATGAACAACTTATTGAAAAACCTTTAAAAATATATATTATAATTATATTTGATTTAAAATATCTTAATATTTTGCAAATAACTAGTAATTAATGGTTGAAATGTCAAAGTTAAAATTTTTAAGTAGGGCGTGTTAGGCTTCTAACATGTAAAAATAACTTAGAAAAGTACGAAAAGTACGATCATTAAAGTCTTGTGGTTGTTGGTTTAGCTTATTTTTGAACTATTATTACAATATTATAAAGTGTACAAATATCTCATGCATTTTAAACAAATCAACTTATAAAATACAAAAATTTCAACGTGATAACTCTTGCACGAAATTAAAATATTATATTTACTATATTATCTGCCTTTGGACCTCTCAAATAAGAATAAGGTTGTTGACATGGTAAAATTATTGCAGCGAAGTCTCGATGCAGTTTAAGCATCGAACTCAAATCGACTGCCACGTGTATGATCGGACCCTTAATTTAATACGTGAGTGAACTTACTCGATGCACGTGATGTGGCTCGATTTAAGTCCTGATACAATAATTTATCGCTGCATAAACCATTAAAGGCGATATTTGATTTGAATTAAATAAATTTATAGTGAGCTTTTTCTTATATAAAAAAATTCTATGAAAATATTTAAGATTCTAATTTTGTTATACCTTTCATTGATTTCTTCTGTTGTGTATTATTCTTAAATATATCTAAATTATTAGAAAATCTAATTTAATTTAAAGACAAATATAATTTAATTATTATTTATTTATAATATTTTTTTTTTAACTATTGCTTCACATACAAATAAATAAATAAATAATCACACTTAGATTGACTTCATAAATTTGTACTACTTTTTTATGCTGCAAAAATTATAATGCAAGATTTACATGCAAACCACTCAACTCCTTTATATTTACATATCTAACACCAAAGATTCAATTTTTTCATATATGTCACCTTATGCATTTCAGTTTTTTGATATGTAATGTAAAAGGTAAAACTGAAATGTTAGATATGTAAATATATAGAAATTAGGTGGTATGCATGTAAATGCTGCAATTGTAATGCAAATACACGTTTTCATCACAATTTTACATTAAAACCCATAACAAAATTTTTTTAACACTATCCATTTTACATACTGCCTAATTCCCACAGGTGACCTCGGCCAAACCGGATGGACAAACTCCACCCTCACCCACATCGCCAACTCCGACCACGACGTCCTCCTCCTCCCCGGCGACCTCTCATACGCCGACTTCTACCAGCCCCGCTGGGACTCCTTCGCTCGCCTCGTCGAACCCCTCGCCTCGCGCCGCCCATGGATGGTCACTCAAGGCAATCACGAGATCGAATCCATCCCCTTCCTCGAACCCAAACCCTTCAAACCCTACAACGCTCGTTGGCACATGCCCTTCGAGCAGAGCGACTCTCCTTCCAATCTCTTCTACTCCTTCAACGCCGCGGGTGGCCATGTCCACGTGCTCATGCTCGGCTCTTACGCCGAGTATGGCATCGGTTCAGAGCAGTACAGATGGATGAAGGCGGAGATTGGGAAGGTGGGGAGGCGGAGGACGGGGTGGGTGGTGGCGGTGGTGCATGCGCCGTGGTATAATTCGAATGAGGCGCACCAGGGGGAGGGGGAGGGGATGAGGAAGGTGGTGGAGGAGCTGATTTATGAGGGACGTGTGGACGTCGTTTTTTCCGGGCATGTGCATGCATACGAACGCTTTGTGAGTGGGAATAGCATTTGGTTTACAATAAGAAAGACAAATACATCATATTATCTTGACTAACTTGAGCCATTTTTGCAGACAAGGGTGTATGACAACAAGGAGGAGGAGTGCGGGGCTATACACATCACGGTGGGCGACGGAGGAAATAGGGAAGGGCTGGCGAGCGGTTATATAAACCCGCAGCCGAGCATCTCATTGTTCCGGCAGGCGAGCTTCGGCCATGGTAAGCTGGAAGTGGTGAACTCAACACATGCGCTGTGGACGTGGCACCGGAATGAGGACGACGAGCCGGTTGTTGGTGATAGTGTGTGGATCACTAGCCTTGCGGCGAATCCGGCTTGTGTGAAAACCAGGTGAAGATGGAAATAGTGTAATCCGACGGCCAGAAGCCTTATTTTCTTCTTGCTCTCTAGGCTGGTGACTCTTCCCACACACCCCCAGCCGTCAATTTTTTTTATAAAAGTTATATTTTTGACTGATTTTCTTTGTGAAAACGAAGATTAAACACTGGATTTAATTTTTATTTCATTTTCAATTTGACGTTTAATTGACTTAATATATTCTTATTGAAATGTGACTTCTGCAGCTGATTCAACACTTCTTTGCTCAGTGGACTGATGTATCTCATGTATTGAAAAGAACATGGTTAAGCTTCTTTCATTAAGTTGATTGGAAGAAAGTTCTAAGTCAAATAAACATCAATTTACTTGAATCCAATCTCTAGATTCGTCTATAACAATCTTAAGGAGTCGTCCCCATTTGACTTATGAGGTGATTTGCGCAAGTTTGCTGGTTGAGAAATTTTGATCAATCTTCGTCAGCTCGGGCTCATATCCTGATCAACTTTAGTCAATCAACGCGGAACTCTTAAAGTATGGTGCCCCCACTTACTAGAATTAGGGAGTTATGAATTATAGGAGCTTTAATCGGGCAGGAACCATTATTTATAACACACTTCTTACCTTATATAAATTGAAATATAAATTAAAATCTAAACTTCAAAACATGTGAACGAGACGTAATGAACTTAAACTAGCCAAATATAGCAAATTAAACTAAAACCATATCAAAACATCAATATAATGACTAGATTTCCTATTTCATAGTCCAGTAGCCTAGTTTAAACCAGGTTGATGACAATTGTATGTGTTATATTGTGATAGTTTGGAATGAATGAGCTTGTGTATGTGCTCTTTGCCATTGTAGATGGGCACATAAGGCAATTATTGTTTGCATGGATTAGATGTTAGATCAATATTTATTAGGCTAACTCT
This sequence comes from Papilionanthe hookeriana x Papilionanthe teres, assembly GCA_022702705.1. Classification (NCBI taxonomy): domain Eukaryota; kingdom Viridiplantae; phylum Streptophyta; class Magnoliopsida; order Asparagales; family Orchidaceae; genus Papilionanthe; species Papilionanthe hookeriana x Papilionanthe teres. Next base: position 68,303,200 of record CM040427.1, on the reverse strand, counting down.
TAGGTGGGTGTGCTAATGTAAATAAAAATGGGATCATTTAAAGATAAATTTTAAATTTAAAAAAAAATCAGGTGTTTACTAGATTGACCCCTAAATATAAACAAGACCAAGTAGGACATGAGGCTTGGGGTGAGGGCGCTCGGTCCACATGTTTGCATACTATTATTGTCGTGTGGAGGTATGTTTCTTCTTTTGATCATTGCCTTGTAGGTTTTGTGGTTAGGCATTTTCATAGAAATAAGTTAGGGCCCGCAGGTGTGGGATATGGAAGGTGTTAGGTATGACTCATATGACAGGTGATGCATTTCTCCTAAGGGGCTAGATATTTGCCAAGTTGGAGATTTGTTAGGTATTACCGGAAATTTGGAGTCTCTTGAAATAAAGAGGTGCTGTCTCACAGTGAAAAGGAGTATCTCTTGGAATTTAGTGGGTTGAGGGAAACTAGTGTGTTTTAGTAATTTATCTGTAGTTTTTATCTATAAATAGATGTGTAACCCTATGGGTATGTGAACCGAACTTGTAACTCTTCTAAAATAGTGAATTCGCCGCACTGCTCCCGAGGATGTAGGCATCTTTGCCAAACCTCGTAAATCTCTGTGTTCTTCTTCTAGATTTGCGTTTTGTTCGCCCTAAATTGCACAACAGAAGGATTAGCCACTTCCCGTGATGCATGTACCTACCATGAAGATATGAATCACTATGATGAAGGAGAAGCAGTTGAAGTTGCAAAAGAACTCGTGGGACACTTTAGTTTTAGGATTACTCTGGGCTACATATGGTCAAGAGCCCAATTACCCTGTTTTTTAGAGTGTTGTTGTACCCGACCACATCAATTTTTTGTTATTTATTTGATTTGCAAGATTTCTTACTTATGCATATGATTTGCTATTGTTTGCACAGTATAAAATGCATGCTTTTGATATTTTTATTTTTGAGATTATGTGGATAGGAGCAAGCCGAGATATTTGTTAGGCTCTTAGGATATTTTTTCTATCAAACTTGAATAACTTAAACAAATTATTTAAAATAAAAACTCATAATGAAAATAAAATTGTTGTGGTTCAACACTTGCCTACCTAATAAGCTGCCCAATATGCTTCTAGTACTATGTCGTTGCCCGAAATGTAAGAGTTTGCTGGTGATTCGTCACCATCATGTGAGCGCGTTGTGTTAGTCGCATTATTTAAGAGAAACCGACTCCTTGGTACGAGGAGACTAGATTTTGTTTGTTTTGTTTTTATTCTTTTTATGGGTTTCATTTGTTTATAGGGTTTTTTTTTCTCAGGTTGAGCTTGATTGGCTTCGTGTCGGTATAACTGGTTTGATTAGATAAGCTTTGTCGGTCAAGTGTTATAGTCTAGTTTTTGAGGGCACATATCGACGTAACAACACTAGACTACTAAGGAGAGGCGAATCACCTTTATAGGACTTTTAATCCTGATTTTTCTATGAATCATACTCTAAGAAAATGGTGCAAGAAAGAAGAGAGATAGTGAGAGAGACAGAGACAAGAGTGAACAATAATGAACAGTAAATCACATCAATCATGCTAGCATTTTCCAAGTCTTTTGAATAAAATTGTGTTTCTATTATAAATGAAATAATCTCCCTATTTATTAGAGTATAAAATAGTGATGTTATATTTTTTTGCCCATACTTTTAATGAGGGTTGTGTATTATATGTATTTAACAGGTTTGAGTCTATCTCATGACTGGTCTCTTACTCAATTTGATGAGTTTGTTTGGCTTCGACTTGGTATGGTTGGTTTGGTCTGCTAGGGTGAGCCAGCATTGCCGGTTGGTTGAGTTTGGTTGGCTTCCAATCACCATAACTGATTCGATCAACAAAGCTTTATCGATCAGTTGATTTAATCTAGTTGTCAACCCTCAATCCCTTGCAAGAGCTTCCGTCGACAAAGTAGCGCTAAACTATCGAGCAACGGATGAATCACCGTGACCCAAAAAATAACATGTTTCCAATGAGAAGAGCCCAATGGATGTCTGTAAGACTATTTGTTGTTTTTTTAATTATTGATCCATGATGAGTAGCCTCAGGAGCGTCCGTGGGATGATTGGTGATATTGAACAATTGGATTTTTCATTGGGTTGGATCTTACAGAGGGAGGTTGCTTCCTTCAATCTACTTTCTTATAGTGGTTGTCTTGATTATCTCTTTGTCTTGTTTTTTATTGAATGACCCAGATTCAGTCACCTTCGTGACTCGATTGGCTTTGATTTAGTTTGTTCTAGGTCGGATGACTGAGTCTGATCGGATAAGTGAGCCTCATGGTCTTCTATTGTGGGCTCTCCTATGTTGCACTTTTATTCCTTCCATACAGTTAGATATCATCGGGAACAATGCTAGCACACTTTCATTGTACAAATTCTACATTTTTTTTTGTTGAACAAGTCTTTTTAACTTGAAGGGGTTGATATTTTTAGGGGTGTGCTCAGTGACGTTGATATAAGAGTTGTCACTGGACATGAACTATACCTGCTTTATCACCGATCTGCATGATAATGGAATCTCATCAATAAGGGAAGAAACTCTCTAAATGGATAATGAATTAGCTTTGGAGCTTCATAATCAAAGGAATACGAGGGAGATGTGGTTGTAGCTTCTCTAATGGCTCCAACCCTTTTTCCTACTTCATTGTCGTCATTCTTTACCATACTAGCAAAAAATGTATCCCTACACCAAAGCTGTCTCCAACAATAACATTTTTTGTAATGGGTGCTAACAAATTTGATCTCATGCAAATCTCAAACGTGAACGCTCTATCTCTAAGATGTGTTGTTGTCTCTATTGAAGTTGATGTTAGAAAGTTGGGAGTACCGACTTAAGAAAACATTAACAAATATTGAAAATTTCCAAAGGCAACAAAGAAATGAAACCTACAATGCAACTGTAAATATTCTGTCCGGACGGCAAACCACCGACCGTCATGTAGCCCACCGATTGATGCATGATGACATGACAGCTAGTAGTTGATCCTCCAGACGTGCAAACAAACACATAAATATTTTCTCAAGTGATGAGGGACCATCAAACAATTATTTAAGTAAGATAAAGAGTTTAGTAGAAATACAACACTTTATATTTATTTATGTTTCATCCACTAATAGTTTATTAGACAATTAAGTCCTATTTCACATCTTAATTTAATTAGTAGATACATAAATTGAAGACAATTTAATAAATTTTTTTATTTCTAGTCCACTTATTTAACAATTAAATCCAAATAAAATTTTAGTTTATTCCTAGTCCACTTATTTAAAAATTCGGGCCACCCAAAGTTGATATTTATCCTTTACTTTATTTTTTTAATTTTGTAGGCATCTTTTAAATAATAATTATTGTTCAGTCATCTTGAAATTACCACCAATCAGCCATCCTCATCCGAAGCGCCGCTCGTCGCTAAACCCGGTTCAGTGAAGCCGAACCAAGAAAATCGAACCGCCCATTGAATGGCCTAAATTAAGCCGTAAATTCCTGCACTAAAAATTTAGATACTCTCGTGCAAATTACCAAGCGGGCACGCGAATCCGCGGCCCTGAACCCTCTTTTTCTCCCTCGATGCGCCCCGATCTCAAACCCTAGATCTCTGATCCTCCTCCCCGGGAGCTACCGTGGATTTGTTCTAGGGCTTGTTGCCCGGTCTCCGGCGAAAGGGTATATAGTTTTCTCTTTCTTTCTCACCGGCTATGGAGGACTCGGGGGAGGATGTCGGCCCCCCTGATTCATGGGAGTCGGCCGATTTGGACGAGAGAATGAGCAGGTTGTTGGTCTTGTCCAAGAAGAATTCGGATTCGTTCCTCTCGATGTCTTCACCTGTGCAGGATTTTGATGATGAGACTGCGATGCCTTGTATCGGGGCTGCCGGCAACACGACCGCTGCGGCTTCCGGTTCTGGAGAACGGTGCGGCGTGATTACGGAGGATGCGTTGAATCAGGTGGATCAGTTTCTCAGGGAGGCTATTGAGAAGCCCCGGGAACGGCTATCCAGTGAGTGCGCTGGTTACTTTGTCGTTATAAGCGTTACTCTGTGTGTGTTATTAGGGTAATTTACATACGCAGCACACGATTCTTTCGTATTTACATATCTCACACCTAAACTTTGATATTTACATGCATAGCACTTTGGTGCATTAAAGTTATCCTAAAAAGTGGCAACAGGGCTATTTTTTGATGTGATATTAAAAATTTTAGTGCTATGCGTGTAAAGATGAAAGTTTAGGGCTCCGTGAGATATGTAAATGCATAAGAATTGTGTGCTCGGTTGTATTTTTCTTCGGCGTGATATTCTCTTCAGCTTGCCTTTAATGTTTGTGATCAAGCTTGAAATAGAATTGCAGCTTTCAATGCATTTGCGAGTATAATTTGATTTAGTGATTGCCATGGATGCTATCTGTTTGTAGAAAGGAAGATTTGTTTATTTTAATCTGCATTTTTGTGCACATGTTAGGTATGGTTAAGGATTTTTAGGTCTTCTTTGTCTGATTAATGCTTGAGATACGGTCGGCCAGGATTGTATGCACAATCATTGCTCGGCAAGGGGTGCTATAGAGTCGAGTTGAGCTCAAGCCACACCTGACTCAAACTTTAGTTCAAGCCACACCTGACTCTAGTGTTTTCATCTAACCTCAAACTTGAGCTTCAGCTGTAGTGGAGCTTGCAAGCAAAGCTCAAATTATTTAAAATTCATATTATTTAATAAAATTTTAAGTAAATTTATTTAATATAATTAATTAATAATCGATTAATGTTAAATTATTGCTTGATAAGTAATCAGGTCAATAGAAATTTTTTTAAATAATTATTCAGTTTAGTGAATAATTAATTATTAATTAGCATAATTTAAAAATTAATTTGATAATTAACATTCATCATTATAATAAAATAATAAAATTTTAATTTTTTATATTTTCTATAAACCGGTAGAAGTTGTCAAACAATTTGATTGGATTCAAGAAAATTTACTAAATTCATTACCAAATAGTTTTTGGGATTTAACGCTTTCATGATTTACTAATCTCAGATTTACGGAATTTATTAAATCCTACAATGTGAAATCTAATATTTGCCATACAGTCCACTAGAATTTAAGTTATTAGGATTTACTAAGTCTTGTAAATCTGGATTTTGTAAATCATGAAATAGTTAAATCTCAGAAATTGTTTAATAGTTGATTTAATAAATCCGGTTGAATTCTGTAAAACTGTTTGCTAACTTATGCTAGGATTTAAAAGCCTGTTAGATTTGTCAGAAGTTTGATTATTTCATTATTACAATAGAAATTATTTAATTTTCATTCTACTAAAGGATTAAAAATTTAATCAATTCTTTGATGTTTAATAAATAATCATTGATTAGCTACTTAGGGTAAATTACTTCATAAATTTGATTAATTAGTTTATTAAGTCAAAATTTTTATATAATTACTCATTAATTAGTTTTTATTCTTCATTAGTTAAGATAATTCCATTATCGTTAGTATAATATAATATTTTAATAAAGCTTTAATTAGAATTTTATAGCTAATTATACATAAGAAAATTATGTTAAATCATTAACAATATTAATGTAATTTAATTTGCTTTATGTTTTTTGAAGTTAATTTGGTTAATTTAAAATAAATTTGTGACAAGTTGAATGTTGCTGAGTAGGGTCGCCAATGATTCCTCATTGCTTTCAAACTTACGCACACCGCAAGCCACCTTCTCCCCCGAATATCATCTGCTACCCTGGCGATATGTTGATCATCTGGGTTGCTCTTCAAACTCCTTCTCGCCTTCACCAACAAAAAAGGAAGCGGATAAAAAATAAATAAATAAAAGATTGAAATCTCTCTCACCTCTACCAACATTGCCTCATTATTAGAGCAATTTTCCTGTGTTTGAGGTATTAGGATTCCTTATTTGTTCTTTTTGTGTTCTCGGATTTACTAAATCCACCACATAGCCAAATATACTACATCATGGATTTATCGAATTCAGTAAATTCTAGGATTTAGGATGTCCAAGATGATCGTTTGGAAGGATTTAAGTTAAATCCTACTTAAATCCTCCCTTAAATAGGATTCTGACAACTCCTTAAGGGAGCAAGATTCATCCAGAAGAGGAAGGCAGCGCTGAAGAGGAAATGGGGGGTGGAGGGATGAAGTCAAGGCCCTCAAAGCGGTGAAGGATTACACGGGGGCAAAGATTAGGCATCAACGACATCAGTGTTGGGGAAGAAGTCAATGGTTGCTGAGCAGTCATTATGCACGTAGGAATCAAATGCAAGATAAGCATTGTCGCTTTGATAAAGGAGGATGAAGAAGAAATGGCAACAGCGTGAGGGAATCAAGTTTGTGTGGGTAATTAGGTTTCTTTTATTTTTGCATAAATATCCTTAAATTTTTAATATTTACAAATATGCCAACTTATAAGATTTTATATTCCACATGAGGCTATAAGTTAAGTCATAAGATCCTCGAGCTTGAGTTTATTTTAGACTCGAGCTTGATTCATTGCTCAAGCTTGGCTCACAAGCCTACTCGACTAACCTACATCCCTATGGTCATCCTTGATTTGTGTGTCATAGAGTTGAAGCTAGAAAACTCTATAGGGATCACTAGTTAGAACAACAAAATTAGAGGTGGTTCACAAAGAGTAGTTGGTGATCTTTAAAAAATTAAGAATTCTTTGTTTAATATAACTTGTGAGGAAAAAAAAGACGGGGAGGGAAGGTGCACCTCCTCCCACTTCTCCCTTTATCTATTTTTCTTTCAATTCTTGTATATTAATGCTTTATAATTTATTTAGTTCAGTATTCATAACTTTGATACATTGCCATGGTTTTTTTCTAAACGCCTAAATAGTTTTTATTCATAAAGGTGAGATTTGGTTTTTATCTCTTGCATTAAGCACGCCAGGAAATGAAAGTGTCTTGGGATTTAAAGCTAATCATTTATATTACTTTTTTTAATATGATTATACAAATAAATAAGTTAATCAAATTTTTTTTTTAATTGGCATCATTTTTGAATTCGAAAGGCACAGAGTTGCAACCTTAGCATGTTCTAGATCTCTCTATAAGAGGCTATATCATGGTGGATCCTTATAGATTAACTCGAGTTAAGCTAAATCCATCAAAGCCATGCTTATCCTAATGTTGGTTTTGGGTTGATCCAAATTAGCGTAATACGGCCTAAATATATCCACAATCCTATTTGGTTTAAATTGTCTAAGCCAAACGCTTGGGCTAGCTTGAGAACAAGCTTAATGGACTTAGTCAAACCTTCTTTATTTAATGGGTCCACACAATGGCACCCAGAAACCCATGTTTGACTAAAGCTTAAATATAGTCAAATTAAGCTCAAATAGTTGCCCTAGGGTAAAGAAAGCTAGCTGTTCCTACTTTACAACAACCCTAGCTTCGCTAACATTTAAGTACATGATAAAATCTAACCTAGCTTTAAAGACTTTCTAAGGCCAATCAACTTAATTCAGACCTATTGCAAGGCTAAAACTGGTTGGCATTGTTTCCTTTGAAGCCTCTTTGCCATAGCTTGGCCTTATTCTCTCTAAAACAAATCTGTGAGGATGTGGGTGAGGGAAGCATTCCAAGCAATTTCATTTGCACATCTTCTCCAACCTATTACCCTCTTCTTGGTCGACTATCATTTGAGGGAAGGAAGAAAAAACTAGACTTTTAGTCCACTCGAGTTTACCTTCATTATCAATCTCCCAAAGTTAAATTCTTCTCCTTTTTCCAAACTTCATTCCCCATGGAAAAATTAGGACTTGCCTTGGAGAACTAATATAGTTTTGTGCATGATCCTTAAGATTGTGTATAGGCTTATGAAACCTCTCTCTCCCCTAAAACTAAGATCTTAGCTCTTTTCTAGAAGAAAAAATAAGGAGTCTTGCAGGCTACCACACCCGTATGCACTTTTAATGTTGCCTTTATTGCTGGTGAGCTATATTGTCTGCTAATTGATCATAGTTGATCGCCACCTCCCATGCATCTTCACGCAATTGGTAAAAGCCATGTACAATTTTACCGTAGGCTAGACAGTGAATTGAGGGAGATGAACCTTATAGCTTTGGATCTCAATTTTGATTTGCCACGACCCAAATTGAGATGTACAAGATTCTAACCAACAACCTTTGCATACAGATCCTATGCGACAATCCCATGAATCCAAGGCACTTCATTTAATCCTAAGCTGGTACATGTGCAAGTCTTTGCATGGACTAATGGGAATTTTAAGGACTCAGATTTAAATAGTTAAAGCATACATAAATAAAAAAATGATGAAATAATAGAAAATTAAAAACAAATTGAATCATTTCTAGAAATATATATTATATTTTCTCTCTCTCTCTCTATATATATATATATAGAGAGAGAGAGAGAGAGAGAAAATATAATATATATTTCTATATGTATAGATTAGTACAAGTTATTGTTTATTTAAATGCAATTTTCTAATTTATTTGATATTTAAATAATAATACTAAATTAATTACGTATCTATTTTTGAAAAGTGCAAAACTAAGCATTTAAATCATATATATTTAATAGACCAGCATACATTTTTGTGCCAGTAGAAATGACACTAAAAAAATATTTAGTACGATGTTTTACGATATTTTTAATATTCATTATTTTATCGTTAATATTAATCATGGTCACCATGTTGTGAATGAATAAAACATCCTGTGTTATATGTTTTAAATTATCAATATTTTTAGTGTTAACTTGCCTTTTTTATTTTAAATTTACCATACGTATATAATGAAGCTCATGATGTGAATTATTAGCATTCATCATGTATTGCAACCTGCATGTTTGATTTAAACATAGAGAGAATAAAATGAATATTATATACATACACATGGATGTGCGCACATGCGTACATCCATGCCTTGAATTTCAGTTATATACATACATCACTGATATTTAAAATTGTGCAATTGTGTATTGAGGTGTTTTTTGTGTGTGGCATAGCGTTGTTTTGAGGCAGAAGCCTCAAATTATAAAAAAATATATAAAGTAATAACCTATTAACATTCAAACTTATTAACACATTAAAAGGGCATTTATGTACATAACACCCAGTCTTATATATTGACACATCCAACACCTAAACTTTACTTTTTACATTTATACCACCCAAATTTTTTTATCACAACAATAATAACGCCAGTTTTACATTTAAAAGGTGAAATACACTTTTTCATGCATAGGGAATGTGGCATTTATATAAAAATTTAACATAACAAAATTAAATGGTATGAATGTTGTTTTTTCTATAAATTAACGGAACAAAATTCTAAGTAAAGTTTAATAATTTGTGTAAAATTAGAAGTCAAACATTAATATTGTAACATCAATTTAAGAAATAAGACGAGTTATAGAAACATTAAATTATCAAAATAAGCTTAAAATATTAAAATAAAATTTTAAAACATCAAAACATAGCAATCAAAATAACTGAAACACAAGTCTTTTTCTTCTACTCATATTATACCTTAAGCAAAAAAATAATAAGTCATCAACATTTGAATTTTTAAATTTAAAAGTCATTATTACCCTATTAACCTAATTGATTTTCATTAAAATCATGGCATAATAAGTTGTTTATCTTTGCTATCTTTAATCTCAAATAACTTCTATTTTTTTATGAATAATCATCAATGAAAATATTAATTTAAATAATAATTATGTTAATAGTTACAATTTCAACACATAAATTTTTATGAATATATTTTTATTTTATTTTTTGTTTTTTAGTTTGTGAGGTGTGAGGGTTCATACGTGAGATATATTAATATTACGTTTAGTTTTGTTAAAAAAAATTACAATAACTTCAAAAAATTGAGGTGTTTTTTGAGGCAAGGTGCATCTCAAGGCGGGGCTCAGATTAAGGCAATGAGGCATACAATTCACCTTGGGACAATGAAGGGTACACCTCACCTTGGGACAATGAGGCATAACCTCCATTATTATTATTTTTTTAAAAGCACTGAGGCGTGCCTTATGGCATGCCTCATATTGCATAATTTTAAACAAGACATACATACATCCTTGAATTTTAATTATATATGCAAGCTCTAGCTATGTACTTTAAACTCCAACTATTTACTTGAAACTCCTCAAATTTTATTGAGTTGATTAGTCGGGGCCTAGATTGTGGCGAAATGTTTTATTAACCCAGTGATTTTGTTAGGAGGCAAGGGTTCTTTTTTATAAATAAATTACATTCATATATGGCTTGAATTTCAATTTTATACAAACGTACATGTAGGCATCCTTGAATTTCAATTACCTGCAAGCTTTGGCTATTTACTTTAAACTCAAATTCTACCTAATTCTTTTGGGGCTTACACTGCGGGGGCATGCTTTATTAATGTGGTAACATAATATTTGGTGGCGACGGTTCTTTTTATTAATGAAGTTACTTACAGGTCTTTTTTCCTTTATTTTCTTATATAGGGTAGTTTATTAAGTTGATGTCTTTAAGTGTTAATAAGTGGGTTTGTCTATAAATATCCAATCCTTGTATCCGAGAATTTGCCACAATCGATCACTTTAGCTTCTATCAATCTTCCATTGCATTCTTGAATCCTATTTCTACACTTTCAGTGGCCTGTCTATTTGAATTTTTGTAGCAGAAAAACCAAAATGACAGCAGAACAGCTTATTTTAAGGTTGTAAAGCATAATGGAGCCAAAGCTTTCACCAAATTTAATTCCAATAAATAATCTGCAATTTATTCATGAATGCTGTCCACAAATCGATTCAAAAAAACCTGACCAGGTTCTCTTTTTGTCCATTTTTCTTTTCGTATATTTTACTTTATTTCTTGAACTTTTATTCTTCCATTTCCCCCTTTTCCTTCTATCAGTTTTTGCTGATGAAATCTCCTGTTCTTTTTCCACAAATGCAAGATCTCCTAAATTAGATTGCTGAAATTTGCAATCGGTGTCATATGTGGCTGTCTGTGCAAACCCAGCCAAAGGGTATGGGAAGTGTTTCAATTCCTAAATCTTGAATTGGACAAGATTAATAAGAAGGTTTTGATTTCTTTGTTGGTATTTTATCATTATTATGTTGTCCTCTGGTAATTTCAAAAAGAGAAATTTTATTTGATTGCCAAAATTGGAAATGGTGTTTGGGAAAACTGTGGCAAGATGGCAATAATGTGTTTTCTTTTAGCAGTTGAATCTTATTGATTTTTTTAACTATTGTTTTTGTCAATGCCACTTTAGTACTAATGATGTAGTCTAGTGGCAAAACTTTCACCCTATCCCTAGCAAGAACTTTTTAAAGACATCACGGACGAATCTACTTCCTGGGATGAATGATATAGTATTAGTAGGTGATTATTCTTTTTTATAAGTTGGTTATATGACTTTTTCCTTACTTAGTAGTAATTAAAGAACCTGTGTGTTAATTGGCCGTATGCTTATAAATACCCAAGTCTTATGTTAGGGAAAGGAAAATTTGGTTGAGTTTTATATTGGGTTTCTTGAAATTGAAGTTGGATTCCCCTTATTTTGGAGTAAATTCTCCATGTTTGGAGAGGCGTGAAGGCAGGGGAGTCATAGTGGAGTCCACAGTTTCATTAGAATCGACCAACCCCACCCTAGCTTTTATCTTTTTTTCATAATATTCTTGAATGATATTTTGCTTCTAGTGACTATCTAATTCAAATTTCCGGAGCAAGAAATCCAAAACAGCAGCAGGACTGTTTATTTCAAGATTGAAAATTTTAGTGGTGCCAAAAGTTTCATCAAAAGTCAAAATTCTAATCAAGAATCTACAAGTTATATGTGAATGCTGACTATAAATTAAGTCAAGAAAGTCCCCAGTAGGTTCTTTGTTTGTTCATTATTCTTGTCTTTTTCCTTATTTTAGTTCTTGAAATTTTTATCTTACCATTTTTACACTTAGAGACAAAATGCGAAATGAATATATCCGTAATAAGGTTGGAGTTGCACCAGTGACGGATAAAATTAGAGAGAGTCGCCTTAGATGGTTTGGTCACATTAAACGTCGACCACCTGATGATCCGATTAGGAGAGTAGATGTTTTAAATACAACTTATGTTAAGAAAGGCAGAGGGAGACCTAGGAAAACTTGGGCTTATTGCATAAAAAATGATCTTAATTTATTAGATTTAAACGAAAATTTGACACTAAATAGGACGCAATGGAGAAAAAGGATTCATGTAGCCGACCCCACTTAGTGGGATTAAGGCTTTGTTGTTGTTGTTGTTGTTGTTGTATTTTCCCTTCTTCCTTTGATCTGTTCCAGCGGCTGGAAATTCCAGTTCAATACCACAAATGCAAGATCTAAATCAGATTCCTGAAATTTGTAATCGATATCATATCTAGTTACATTTGTACTAGCCAGCCTATGGACAGGGGAAGTGCAGTAATTTCTGCGCCAGAAATTGGACATGATCAACAAGTAGACTTTGGTTGCTTTTTTGGTATTATCTTGTGAATTTAGAAAGTGGGAAATTTTGTTTGGTTCGCAAAATTGGAAATGTTTTTTAGACAACCATGACCAGCTAGAATATTATAATGTGCAAAAGTTTGTTTCCTCTTAACATTTAGTGGAACTTGCAAGTTGCATGAGTTGGCTATTTTTACCTATTAGGAATCTTATTGATATTTTGTATCAATTATTTTTCTGTCATTCTATCTATTACCCAGTTGAGATGGGTTGCTCTATTTGAAGATTGAAAATCCTTGAACACTTCGCTAATTCAAATCCTTGGCTTGAAATGTTGAGTTTTTTAAATTCCAAAGTTCAATACATTAGAAATATCTGCTCATATTGGCTAGTTTTGTATAGTTTGGTGATGTCAATCCTCTGACTTAGGTGTACTCAGGCTTGCCCTAGAATGAACATGCTCACCTTTGGTCATGCTTTTCAAATGCATAATGTTAGAGGATAACTAAGGTTATTTAGTGTGCACGCACTTCCCCTATACTTTCTTACTCTTCTTAGTACAATAGGGTGAGACTAGATTTATCTACGTCAAGCCTTATGCAGCACTTTATAACACACTGTATCATTGACACGTAGCTTGCAATATAACAAGTCAACTCAACATTTAGGATGGTCATGTTGTTTGGCACGTGGAGTTCCTTTTTTAGTTATCTTCACATCAACTTCGGGCATCTCTTTGTGATATGGATTGTCACTTTCATTACACTCAAATTATTTCACCATAATTTGTCATCGATAGATTTCCATTTGACTAGAAGATTCTCTAATCTTCATGCATATTAGGCATTATAAAGGATTGAGCCACGTTTAAAATCCTTAGTTCTGCATTGAGTTAGAGTAGGCTAAATCTACATTAACATCCTTTTGGGATCGATTAGATAATATTGTTTTCGATCAACATCCCTCTCCTAAGCAATTCGCTCTTGATTAAACTCAATTTCATCAAGATATTTTAGCTTTGTGTTTAAGTGAACCGGATTAATCTAAATAACCCTTTCTACTTGGATATACTTAAGAAGCCATCCAAGTGACTTGCATTCACTCGATGAAAATCATTTTAAGTGTTTTAAATAGCCCAAATCCATTGATTCACTTATCCATGTTTTGGTGGGCAACATTTAACTTAGATATTCCATCCATCCATAGGTATACCACATTAACTTAAGGTTGAGAACTTCATAACTCAAATGAGCAAAATCTATGTAAATACATCCTTTCCTTAATATTGATTAGCATTCGTCTGCATTAATTGTCATGAGTAGGCACATACATTATTTAATGGATCTGGTTGTAGGCTGGATTTGAGTTGTCATTATGACAACTTAGTCATCATTATTACAAACATATGCAATGATAATTAATTTGCCATTATCAAAATTTTTTATAATCATTATAAAAAATTCAAATGATTCAAGGAATGTTAACTTTATTTTAAAATTAAATTAGCTAGACCATATGTAAAGTCATATTTTCAAACCTTATTATTTTATAAAAAAACATTTTAAAAACTATATAATTCTTAAATTGCCAGTTTTCCAAAATTATAAATTAATTACTTTCAAATTGCTACTTTTTTTAAAATTTGGTAAGCTAAGATGACAATTCGTAGCTCATTTAGATTTTGGAGCAAAATCGGAATGATATTTTTCTAGTTAGATGAGATAAACCCAAGACTACATTGATTTTTGCACACTCTAAATGATTTGATTGACTTACCTATAGATATTTGTTTAATTTACAGTAATATGTCGTTAGGTTATTTCACTATACAGCTATTGCGATGAATATTATTTCTCCTGGTTGTGCATTTTTTGTAGTCTTTTCTACAAGTGTTTTGTTAGCTTATTCTTAACATACACGGCTGATAGTCTGTGATATATTTATATATATTTGTGCAAACAAACTTCTACTTTTTAGGGTTAGGTTTGTATTTTTTATTTTCATTATGTACTTTTTAGTTAGAAATAGTATGGGTAAGCTAAGAGGTGAACATGAGTCCTAGTGGAGTCTCAATCAGGATTATAATCATATAGAGGCAAGGACTTGTGCGGCCCATTTGGTCTATAAGGTACTAATTTAATGGCTTAGCACATGCTAGTCTGTTTGTGAGTTCTATAAATCAAAATAAAATAAAAATATAGAGGCAAGGCCTAGGATCTTCGAGCTTGTATCTCATGAAATAAGGTTTACATGATTTTTTTTTTGGGTATAGATTTAAAATTAGACTGTATGCATATGGAGCCCGACTATTGTTTTTTATTGGGGTATATTGCATAACTGAGCTGCAACCAACATTTATTTTTGATTTCTTCATAATTAGTTGGTGCATTTGAGTGATTTTATGGATTTTTCAATGAGCTCTTTGAACTCACGCTAAATGCCAACCTTAGATGGAAAATGTGCTTTTTATGAAATTAATTAAAATTATAAGCAACTCTAAAAATAACCACAGGTAAAATCAATTTTCTTAAAAAATATTTTAGTACTACACGATCTTTGTTGCCAATTTTTTAATTAAAATGAATATGATTCCCTTGTTGTTAGGTGAATACTTAGGTTGTATATAGTTCCTCATATTCCCTTTTATAAGAGAGAATCAATAAGCAACATCAAATTTGTGTTGATTAACAAAGGCATGTCATGGACTAATTTTTAAGCATGGTAGTTCAATTTTCACATTAATTATAGATAAATTTACATCATTCATGTCCTATATATGAATCAAGAATGACAAAAATCAAACAGCTAGAATTAGGAGTTTGCTATAATTAGGAGTTTCCTTATTTAAATTGCTTTCAATTTTTTTGTTATGATTTACCTCTCTTGTTAATTGTACATATTTTTTTCCTTATAGCTGAATATATTTAGATTAAGAATATGTATTAGCTTACGTAAAATAGATTGTACATGTTAATTTATCGGAATGAAAGCAAAGGAAAAAGACATTCAACTAATTTTCTCAAAAGCTGGTATGGTATCAAAGCGACACAACTGAATACTTGGTTGAATATTTTGTTTCTTTTTATTCTTGGAATTGCTGGTTCTTGGTTTTCTTTGGTTTTAGGTTTATTAATTTTGATCAACAAATTTCTTGATAATCAACTTGTGAGTGACAATTCTATTTAAAATGTCTTCTGAGGTAGCACATGAAATCTTAGCTATCGAATCTACTGGAAAGAATTATGCAGCATGAAAATTTCAGTTTTAGATGTTTTTGAAAGAGAAGGAGCTCTGGAGTCATATTGATGGGTCTTCTTCAGCACCAACAGAGCAAAAACATCTTGTTTAATGGGAGGCAAATGATGCTCAAATTGTTTCTTGGATTTTGGGATCTATTGAGGCTTATAAAATATAGGAATACTTAAAGCGTGTCTACAATCAAGATAATACTGCAACACTTTCATTTGGAACTTGATATTGGCAATTATTGATCAAGACAATCTCTCAATTGAACAATATTATTCTGGTTTTGTTAATATATGAGCGAATATTCAGGTATTATCTATACTAAGGTGTCAAAGGAGAATTTAGCTAGTTTTAAGGCTATTCATGAAGTGAGTCATTGTTATCAGTTTTTGATGAAGCTCAGAACTGAATTTGAAAGTTCTTGGGCTGGGTTGTTGAATAGAGATCTGATTCCTTGTTTGGACGTATGTTTTAGTGAATTATTGTGCGAACAACAATGATTGGAGGCACAAGCCGCTATCGGTGCAGCTGGTGGATTATCTGAATTAGTTAATGTTGCATATGCTGCTTAGACCCGGGGAAAGGGAACAATACATTGTTACAGCTGCAAAGAATTTGGTCATTTTGCCCGCCATTGTAGTGAGAAGTTTTGCAATTGTTGCAAGCGAAATGGACATATTATTAAGGAGTTGCCTACACGGCCTCAAAATTGCCACAAACCCTTCATGCTGTGTTATCCGATTATCACAATCTTGGTTTGACATCCACAGTTAATGGCAATAATCAATCTGTTCTCACACTAGATAAGATTCAACTGAATATTCTCTCTGCTTTTCTTGCTTTTGGTCTTCAAATGAAATTTAAGACTATTACTTATGTTCCTTCTTCTCGTCTTGTTGATCTGACGCCACAAATCATATGACTGTCTCATCTGACTTATTGCATAATCGACGCCTGTATACTGATACTCAACATATTCAAGTTGTTGATGGAAATAATATTTCAATTACGATAGTTGGTGTTATTAGCTCCTCCTTTCCACATGTTTTGATTTCTCCTAAATTATCTAGCTTACTTTCTGTTAGTCAAATGGTGGATAATAATTGTGATGTACGGTTGTACACTCTTCTTGTGATGGTTGTATTGTGCAGAATTAGGTGTCGGAGAATGTGATAGTAAATGGGCTTAAAGTAGGCAGGTTGTTTCCATTACAATTTACCATTCCTCGAACTTTGTCATTAACTTCTTCAGTTGTTGAAAATAAGGCTGGTGTCTGACACAGACGATTATGCCATCCGAATAATGTTGTTTAAAATTATTTGTTGCAAAGTAGAGTTTTTGCTTTTACATTTAAAAGTTTATTAGTTAAATATTCTTCTTGTAAACTGGGCAAAAGTAAGACATTGTCTTTTCCTATATTGGGTAGTCGGTTATTTCACATGCTCAATATAATATTTTTTTGACATTTATTGACAATTACAGTCGATTAACATAGATCTATTTTTTGCATTCCAAAGCAGAAGTGTTTACCATGTTTCAAACCTTTGTGACATTTATTGAAACTCACTTATGCACTTGTATTAAAACCTTACGGTTTGACAATGGTGGTGAATACATGTCTCATGAGTTTCAAGCATTTCTCCATAATAAGGATAATGTTTCACAACGTTCATTTCTTATACACCTCATCATAATGGAGTTACAAAACGAAATAATCGACATTTGTTGGATATGGTGCGCACATTGTTGTTAAAATCTTCCGTTCCAGCTATGTTTTAGACTGAAACTTTATCTACTGCAGTTTATTTGATTAATCGTTTACCATCTTAATAATTGAAGTTGAATTCTCCCTACTATCGAATTTTTGGTTAACATCCTAATTATCATATTCTACATACTTTCTGATGTGTTTATTTTATTCAGTTACCTGCTCATGAACGTCATAAGTTGACAACCCAATCTGTTCGACTTGTCTTTATGGGTTACAATCCTAATTATAAAGGTTTTGTGTTTCATGATTCGATTAATAATCGATGAGACGTATTCTTAGGACGTGATTTTCTTTGAACATGAATACTATTTTCAACACCATTTTTCAACACCTGATAATGTTGTACTTCCTCACTTTGATGATTCTTCTTTTGAAAATGGTTCAAGCATCGCGTTGTCTACACACGATGTTTGCCTCCTTCATCTCCAGTCCTTCCCGACTTTACTCCTGAAAATGCTCCAATGATTTTTCGATGATCAACTCGGCACATTCGTCCTCTAGATATATATGACTATTCTACAGTTTTAACTAATACTATAGTTCTTACCTCTTATTCTTAGGCTGCTAAACAGACTTGTTTGATAAAAACCATGCAGGAACTTCAGACACTTCAAGACAATCACACTTGGGATAGTGTTTCATGTCCAACAGATGTTAAACCCATTAGTTGAAATGAGTTTATTTTTTTAAGCTCCGATCTGATTCCATTGACAGATATAAGGAAAGATTGATGGCTCTTGACAATCGACAGGAATATGAGATTGATTATGAAGAGAGTTTTGCACCTGTGGCTAAAATGACAACTGTTCTGCTTGTTCTATCTATTGCTGCCTCTAAAGGCTGACTCTCACGACATGGATGTTAAGAATGCATTTTTGCATGGGGACCTCAAGGAAGATATTTGTATGACTCATCGAGACTTGGTTTCCACATCCTCACATGATGTTTGTAAGCTCAAACGGTCTCTATACGGTTTAAAACAGTCTCAACAGGTCTAGTTTGAAAAGTTTCGCAATACTCTTCTTAGCTTTCTTTTATTCAAACTCAGTATGATTCTTCATTATTTTTTTGCAAGACTGACGAGTGAATTGTTTTGTTATTTGCCTATATTGATGATATTTTCATCACAAGATTTGATACTCAATTGATGTCTCTGTTATAGGAGCCTTTTCAGGGCCCTTTTCATATGAAGGATTTGGAGTCTTTAACTTATTTCTTAGGTCTTGAGGTTCACTCTTCTCTCGCTGATATTTTTCTTCATCAGCATAACTATGCTAAGGAACTCTTGATTTGATTGGGTCTCCAAGAGAGTCGTCGTGTTAATACTCTTTCAGAAGTGAATGTTAAATATCAACAAAGTGATGGTGATTTTCCATCTGTTTCATCTCTGTATCGACAACTTGTTGGTAGTCTCAATTATCTGACTATTACACGTTCTAATATTTCATTTGTCGTGCAACAAGTTAATCAATTTATGCAGACACCTGCACATCTTCATTTAGCTACAAGTGGACGTATTGTTAGGTATTTGAAAGGTGCTTCTCATCATTGTTTGTATTTGAAAGGTGCTTCTCATCTTCATTTAGCTACAGTTTGACGTACAGTTTGACCTATAGTGATGTTGATTAGGCTGGTTGTTATGATAAACGTCGATCTATTACTGGTGGTGTATGTTTCTCAACAGCTATTTAATTTCTTGGAAGATTTTAAGTCTTCTACTGAGTTTAAATATCATGCTATGTAATCTGCTTGTTTCGAGAGCATTTGGCTTCAAGGTTGTTGGGTGAGCTTGGTTTTCCTCAACTTGAGTATACTTCTCTTTATGCAGATAATACTAGTGCTATTCAGATTATTGCTAATTCTATTTTTCATGAGCGCACGAAACACATCACACGAAATACATTGAAGTGGACTGTCATTCTATTCGAGAAGTTTATGATAATGGTGTTATTTCTCTTCTTAATATCTCTTCTGATCTTCAAACGACTGATATATTTACTAAAGACTCTATCTCGGCAGCGTCATCAGTTTCTTGGTGGCAAATTGATGCTTCTTGATCAGTCAGCATCAATTCGAGGGGGGTGTCAATCAAGATTGTCAGAAATCAGGTAGCTAGAATTAGGAGTTTCTTATTTAAATAAGGAGTTTCCTATAATTAGGAGTTTTCTTATATAAATTGCTTCCAATTTTTCTTTTCTGATTTACTTCTCTTGTTAATTGTACATCTTCTTTCCTTGTAGCTGAATATATTTTGATTAGGAATATGCATAAGGTTACCTAAAATAGATTGTACATATTATTATTTACTGGAATGAAAGAGAAGGAAAAAGGCATATGCCAATTTTCTCAAAAGTTGTTAATATCGAGCATACTTGCTTTGTTTTTTACCGTCCTATCTACATGATTTAATTTGTCCTAGGTGGTGGTTTAGAATGATATAATTAGTATTAGTGATTTTTTAATCTTGACAGGATTTTTATGCTGGCCTGAAATTTAACTCTTATGGTCAATTTATCCATGTTCTCCTTTTATATGCATCTTTTCTAGTTCAATAGAGAAGCTATATACCCCTTTTTGATCTACCGAATAAAAATATTCATATATGAATTTATGTTTCTTTCTTTAGTTTGAGATCACTAGGCTCATTCAGATCATGTAATTCATGGTTACTAATAGAGTATCTCAAGGATAAATTGGGTTAACTAACTTAATGTATAAGTGAATCTCAAATTTAAGATTCATGAAATTATAGAAGGTAATGTCTACCTTTTTGGATTCCTCAAACATACCCGTTGAACACTTTGCGCTCATTCAATCCTTCGATGGTTTATTTGCCCACTATTTTTGTAGGATTTCCTCTATAGAAAGATTGTCTTTCACTTGGATGCTGTGATTCACTTTCTATCTTACGATTTGACTCTTACATTGAAGCATGAGGTTATCCTATTGTAATGATGATTTTGAAGTATATAATCCTTGGATAACCTAGCTTAAAATTGGAACATAAGCTTAATTATTTTTTATTGAGGGTATTCTTGAGTACGATACATGATAAAGTTATTTTGTGAGATTCATAACCTAGAAACTAAAAAAATAGAAACAAAAAGAATTTTTCAGGTTACATTATTAGATTTTTGTTAAGAGCTGTCATGAGTGTTGACAAGTAGAGGCGGTTGACATTTTTTTGACTTGTCTTCTCACTTGTTTACTCTGCATGAAATTTCTTTCATATTTTAGCCCTCTAAACAAACATTGCAAAAGGAAAGGGAAATAAAAAAGAAATGAAAACATTCCTTCTTTTCTATTTTATCAATTAAAATACTTAAGTTTCAGGTTTTAAATATGTGTGTATCTAATTTGAAAGACCTGGTTAGAGACCAGGTGATTCAAAATTTGGTTTTCTTGAGTTAGTCGTGGTTTTCAAATGCTGAAAAATGCTTTGATTAGCTGCAGTCTGCTATTGAATGGCAAGTATTGTTTGTGTTAATGTTTGTTTTAATCAAATCAAAGTTGGTTTGTAATGCTTCAAGAACAAAGTAGTACAAGTCTTCATTACATGGCATTCTCATTTTTTATCTTTTTGCCTGCAATTTTTTGTGATATCTACTTAGCCCATGAACCTCTTCATTCTGGTTTTCTTTCAGATTTTCAAACTATTTTTTGCTTAATAGTTCCACGGCACTATCTTACTTTCATTTAGTTCCATATGCTTGATTGATTGAAGTGAAATAGTAAGGGATTTTGTTCCGAGTCTATGTTTTCTAAATGCTAAGGCTGAAAGTTCTTATTGTTTTAAGCTGTGCCCTTGGCTTAATATTCTGGAACTATATTGTAGTTTTGTTTCACTCAACATGGCAAATTGTGCTCTTTTCCTCTTTGCAGTCTGAAGTTTATTTATGTTCTTATTCTTTATATCTGAAAGTGGATAAGCAATGATGAGGTTGTGCATTGTATTGTTTAATGCATTGATATACTTTATAACCATTCTTTCTTTATTATGTTTTTTCATTATCCATACTGATCTTTTCTCTGTACCTTTGTTTGTTTTTGGTTTAATGATATTATTTAGTAATGTGATCATTTTTTTAGTATCTTGATTACTTGTATAACTATGAAGTTTGAAGCTTGCTTACTACCAAAAATTCAAGGACCAATGACTTCTTCTTCTGCTAGATTTGTGTGACATAACGAAGCTATACTTAACTCTATTTTGTCAAGCACCGCTACACCAGTATGTCCTGTCTAGTGTTAACAAGCGTAATGTGACGTGCAATGTTTTATCTTTGCTTCAAAGCACAGCACAGAGCGAAACACAGTTTTTGTAAACTAAAATGCTAATAGGTTATATAGATCTATTAATTTATAAATACATTTATTAACAATTATAAAATATGAAGTATGACTTAAGTTGATATAAAATGCAAAAGTATACTTAATTTGAAGGCAAACACTTACAGGATACAAATTAAAATTTTGAACAATTTCTAGTAGTTTGCTCCAATGATTAAAAACAAAAGAAATTGCAAGAAAGTATGATAATTCAAGACAATTTAAACTCTAAAGCATAAATAGACTAATAAAGTCTCAAGTTTCATAAAACAAGCTAAATTAATTCAATAGTCATTCATTCCTTCTTAAGTGAGTGTTATGCATTCAACTTCACTTTGCACGTGAAGCACTCTTCGAAACACGTTTTTAAAAGTATTGTTCCTATTCTGAAAAGGCTTACCATAAACTGTTTCTCACAATTTTGCAATATTGAAGCCCTTTCACTGGGCTAAATATTCATGTATTCTATGTTACCATAAACTGTTTCTCACAATTTTGCAATATTGAAGCCCTTTCACTGGGCTAAATATTCATGTATTCTATGTTATGCATTTATGAATTTTTTAACATCTTAATGTTCCACCCATATGATTTTTATGTTTAAGGTCAACGACACTCAATTCTCTCAGGCTTCGGTAAATATTTATCAGGATGCATAAATTATTTAAAATTTCTATTAGTTTAAAAGCATTCTTCCATTTTTCAAATCAATCAAATTTGCTATGTAAGCATCGGGCTAAAATCTCCATGTTTTAGTCTTTTTCTTCTCCCCTCTTTTCTTCCTACTTGATGCCATTGTTGGTATTATCAAGACTGTTTCAATTACCTTTCAACTGTCAACATAGAAGTGAGAGGAGGGGAGAGAACAAATATCTTGGGAGACAAGTGATTCCACCCATTTCTACAACCTATACTTTTTTTTTATCTTTGTACAATTTGGCAGTAATTTGTCGGGACTAATTACCGTTCAAACCTCAGCTAATCATGTGAGTGTAATTAACAACTTCTAATTCAGTTTTAATTTGCTTTTAATGACATCCGACCTACATGAGCAAATTAACAGTATGGAGTTGTCGGCTCTCATTCCCCACAGTGTATGTTTGGTGTTTTTCTATGGGTCCTCCATTCTTCTAGCTTATAGAGGAAAAGAATTGAAAAACATATAGGATTGGTAATTTTCTGCTATTCAGTTTTGCATGCATAGGTTTTGTGGTGCTGAAAAACACAGAAAAATGTGAATAAATGCCTGGCTGTGAGGACAAATACTCCCAACTAATCCTTAATCTTCATTTGCAACTAACAAAATAGAATTATTCAGGCCTTCTTCTTTCTATTACTAGAACAATTTCCATCTTAAATATGCTCCCCTCTTATGATTGTGTAGATATGCATGTTTGCAGTGTTTTTCCTGCGATATTCAACTTATATCTGAGAATTCTTTTTGGTGAAATATTCAGATCATGAAGCTGTTGGAAATTTAGAATCATCTTCTTTGTTGAAGGTACTTTAAAGTTGTTTTTGTACTTTGTGTGCTTCTTCTTGTTCTATTTATTGTCTATCCCCCTTCATATATGTCTAGATATTGATGTATTTATGATCTTATGTTGGCAATTGTTTTATCATAAAGGAATTATTTTGTTGTGTTTATATAAATGCCTTGCTACTTCCATCTACTTTTTGCTAAACAAAATTATGTGACTTGACATGGAACTCATGGTTTGTCAGCTTTATGTTTTGAAAGGGGAATGCTAAGCATGAAAAAATATGTTTTGTATATTTTTCTTGTTTTATTGTTAACTAACCTATGCATTTTATTTAGTTTTGAGAATGGAGCAAGATATTATAAAGTTCATATGTGATCCTACTCAACAACAGCTGGAGTTCCAGAACCTTCCTACTTCCTACCTCCGTCTGGCTGCTCATCGAGTAGCGCAACATTATTACTTGCAGTCAGTAGCAATGCCGGACAGTGTTATGCCCGACGGTTCTGGTTCTCAGATTGTGATTCATAAAACTTCTTATTGTCGTTTACCTCCAGTACGTCTTGCCGATATACCTGTTAATTTACAGCAGGAAGATTCAAACAGCTTACAGAAAATTGCAATAAAGCAGAGGCCCCACAAAAGTTCACAAACTGGTAACAACTCAAGTTTTCGTTTATCTAATCATAATGGCATGAAAACAGTGGAGGAAAGAAAGGAAGAATATAATAAGGCACGTGCTCGAATATTTAGCAACAGCAGTGATCCTGGTGCTACAACGAAATTAGAGATTGAACCAGTTTTGCCTGATATTCTTCAAAATTGCAACTCTGTGCCATCAATCTCTGAAGATGCCCTGTTTCCCGAGGCATCTGAAACTAATCTTAAGAGGAGCATGAGTAACTCTTTTATTGGCAGCAACAGATACAGTAGAAATAGGAATGAAAAAGAACTTGTTGGGAGACAGAAAACAACGAGCAGAGTCGCTATTTTTCGTGATCGAGAGTTGGATCGCAAGGATCCTGACTATGATAGGAGTTATGATAGGTAATGTTATGAAGTTTGAGTTTTAGTTTTTACGGCGCTCGCTATATTTTCAAGTTTTATATGTTATCGTAGCAGTGCATTGGATTTATGGAAGATTTACATGCATACCCTCAATTATTATGCATTCACTTATCTAACACTTAAACATCAACTTTTACATATATACCAGTTTACCTATGCATGAAAAGGTGTATTTTACTACTTAAAAGTTAAATTAATGGTATTTTTTTAAGTGATATGTAGGTTGGTATAAATTTAGAAATTGAAGTTTAGATGTTAGATATGTAAATTCATTTGAATTTGCTGGTATATGTAAATGGCCTAGATTTATTTCAAGTGTTTTAATTTTGACAAATCATTTGCAGATGTTGCCGTGTTTGTGTGTTTGAACTTACATGTTTTGGTGCTCATTTTCACCTGAAGACTTTGTTTATTCCTACATTTTTTATCGTAGAAGAGTTGAACCGTCTTCATTGATTGATGCTTTAAGCGGCAGCTTGTTCTAATTTTATCCCTCTTTTATTTGTATTATATTTTGTTTGAGGATTATTTATCCCTCTTTTATTTTGTATTATATTTTGCTTTCCAGGTACATGCAAAGATTTGACCCTGGGTTTGGATTTAATGGAGCACCTTACTCAATGCAGCCCTTATATGCGCCTGCAGTCAACTACAATTCAGAATTCCCTCAGCTTGGATCCATTCACAGACCTCAAATATCTATTGAACCACCAAGACCAAACCCTCAACAACTGCGGGGACCTTGGCCGACTACATCATCATCATCTGCCGTTAACTATGGCCCTCCGGAAGGCTTGATGGCGCAATATAACCCTAATCATGTCGGTGCTCACTCAACGTCATCTATTTTCTTACATTCTCCTCAGTTTTCTGTCCCTCCGCATCCGATGACTTTTCTACATGCTCCTGAGAAAGGTCAATATTCGCAGGTTTGTTACTCAATTCTGTTTTTTGTTTTTTTTGTTTTCCTGATTTTGATATTCACGGTGATCATTGGTTTCTTATTATAAGTTTGGTAGCAGCCGGGCTTGTTAGAAATTTAATGCTTGGATATTTGCTTGTCAACATGCACTTGAGCTTGAAATTACTTTATTTTACCTGGGCTTGAAACAACTTTATTTTGCACTTATCAAACCATTGCCAAGTATTTTTAAAGAGTAAAGTGCAAAAATAGTCCCTTGACTATTTACATGGGCCATTTTAGTCCCCCAGTTCATAAAAAAATGTCAAATTAGTACGCATACTGTTTTAATATGGACAGAAATTCCCAATCTGGACTATTTAGGTCTGGGACTAAATTGATACTTCATAGACTATGAGACTCTTAAGATGACAAGTAAGGAGATCATTTTCACACTTTCCTCATTTTCAAAATCAACCAAGTGAAATTAAGAGGATGTGTATCTTCACTTAGGCTGAAAAAAGTTACTAACTTTAGTCAGGCGTCTGCACCAGCAAGTTGATGTGAGAGTGAGCCTATTTTTGAAGGATTATTAAGAGGGGTGGGTCCATTATATATATAGGCTTTACAAATGACAATCAGTAAATATATCGTATTAAAGCTATTATCTTGCGAATAATCTAGTGCTGGAGGATTCTAAAATCCAGCCTCAAATATTAGGTGGTTGAATTGCATTTTCAAAATCAGCTTGCACGCTTCTAGAACATGTGGTAAAAATGGTTTTGACAAGTTATAAGACTAATTTATATTTTCGTTTTGATATTTCAATTTAATATATTAATTGAAAAGTAAGCTGAGTTGTAGGAAATATTATTGTTTTCTTAATCTGTATTGAGAAGTTTATTTATAAGTAATAAATGTACCCCTTATTTGCTAGGTTTTTTAGGTGATTTCAATTCCTTTATCTCTGCTTAGGGGTGTAACTGGCCTGGCTGACTTGCGAGCTGGCTTGGGCTCGACTCGGTAAGTGGCTTGTGAGCTGAGCTCAATGAGCTAGCAAACCAAGCTCGAGCAAACCCCGACTCGATTTCTCATTATTTATTTCTTACTTGTTCATTCTATTTTCATTTTATTATAACAGTAGTCTAAATTAATTTTATTTTCTTCTTTAATAATAATTTAGCTCAAATTCGTAGAATTAAGCTCGATTTTTAGCTCAAACTCGATTGATTGATTAATCAAACTCTAGTTCAAGCCGAGGTTGACTTAAGTTCAACTTGACTCATTTACACCCTTACCTCTACAACTTGCCTGACTCTGAGCTCAACTTGACTCATTCAAACCCTTAACTCTACTGCTTTATTTGCATGTTTTTTTTTTTTGTTTAAATTTATTGAAAATCATATTTAATCTATGTTGTATCACTAAGTTTGAATGTTCTGCAGTCTCACGCACAGCAATCTGAAGCGAACTTTGGACTAGCCCGGCCCCGCTAAGGGGGCCTGGGTATGCCTGCACCTGCCAGCCTGAACTCAGCAGTCTCAATTATCACAGCGGCTGGCAGGAACATTGCAGGCATAAAGACCGGGATTAGCTGGAGCCATTCAATAGATTTACTGAAAACAAATGAACTATTCCGGCTTTCTCGGCTTCTTCCGATGCAAGAACTGCATTGAGTCAAACTTTCAATTTAGTCTCTCCACAAACTGCAATTATTTGCCTTTCGATCTAAGGGGACGGAGACGGAATTCAGAACAGATACTGCTCAGATTTTGTAAATATTTCCAGAGAATGACGATGGTTTGATTTTTTAGCACAATTTTTTTTTTTGTTTGTTTACTAAATTCTACCCTTCTTAATGACCGTCTTCACCATCTTCCTCATTTTTTTGCGGCAGCACTGGGCATTGTCATTGGACCCTTTGTGCAGAAGACCTGATGGCAAGTTACAGGTTTGCATTTTTTCACTTTTTCAGAAATAGTCTGGTTTTGTGTCTTTTGGCTAATTTTGTCATGGCCAAAATTGTCCTCATAAATAATTATGTGGTCTTTTTGTTTCCTCAATTAGATGATGACAAAGGCCCTGTACACATTTCGTTGACATGAATTATTGTTTGTTTTATATAATGATTCCCGCTTGTTATGGCCTAAAATATGCGCTTCAAATCTGTAGGAGAATGCTGGTTTCACATCTGATCAGTTTTAAGGACCATTTTGGATCTAATTTTTTATTCTCTATATTGAGTCTTTGGTTGGCAGAGTTTATAAAACTACTGGGGTCACGTGTTCGATCCCGCCTATATGTGGGATGGAATTATCAGATATGAGGTTGGTCGGAAAGCTCGTCTAACAATCTTTTGCCAATCTTTTCAAACGCATCTCATGTCACTCTCCATGACATTAAATTATTCACAAGTCCGCTATTTTCCTTGATTGAACATCTTGAGTTTGCAGTGCTATTTCTTCTGTAAAGCAACCTTTGCAATCATCTCTTCCCTGTTCCAGCCAAGTCAGAATATATTTTAAGGAGATCTTAGTGCATATCGCATAATCTTTATGTATTTATATAGTCGGACAACTACATTTAGTTTTTATTTAAATAACTGTTTAGTACATCAAAAACAAAGATGTATTTTGCATTAAAAGTTTTTTATATGATTTGAAGGCTTTAAGTATTATGTAAGTAAATATTACAAATTTAATGCGAGCATGCAAATACACGAGCATTATGTGATTTGTATATAATTTGTCTTAGATATATCCTCAGGATATATGTTTTTTTATGATTTATAGAGTTTTGTTTGGTTTATGCATTGTTATGGTGCTATCAATGAACTGTTAGCATCGTTTAATAAATGAGTGAAGTGTCAAAATAGTTCGACTGTTAACATGGGGCCGTTTTAATCTCATAGTTTATAGGAGTGTCAACATAGTCCTTGAACTTTCAAATTAGGGTTAAAATAGTCCTCATGGAGGATTGATAGAGCTCAGTTTTAAAATAGTTAAGGACTGTTTCGACATTTCTATGAACTCTTGGACTAATTGGCTTCATGTAAATAGTGGGAGATTATTTTGGCACCTCACTCGAGTGGGATAAAACATTTTATAATTGTGTCCATTTAGCTAAAGAGTGGGTGCGTCGGTTTATGATATTCCATATTTTATAAATCAACACTTATTGATTAGAAGTTTAAGGGTCTGTTTGGGGTATCCGTATATTATTGAATAATCTGTTGATAAACTAGGTGTGGTGGTTATTATAAATTTTTATTTTTATTTTAAAGCCAGACTGCAAATAGAAAGCTGTCAGGTGCGGTGTAAAAATACTATTTTTAAGGGTTTTAAAACGCATTAGCTGCGAAAATGCATTTTATTAAAATAGGTCAGGTGCTTTTTTAAAAGGCCACCACACCAAATAAACTGTCTCAAATGGGCCTAATTAGCAGAATCTTCTACGAAAGCGGATTTAAAATAAAAGTGATGGAGATCATAGTGTACATTTGTCTAGTAAGATTGAGCAATTTATGCACTGTATCTTAATTTGATTTATCAGATCATAGCGTATATTTGTGTTAAAAAATGTAAATTAACTTTTAAATATTTTTATTGTTCTTTAAAACTGTTAATTAAAAAAAAAAAACGTGAAGCAAAACAAGTTAAATATGCGTTAAATAAATGTCTTTTAAATATAAAATATAAAAAATAAAAATAATTCCGAATAAACCATGAAATATAGCTAATATCATCTCTAAATTGTATTCTCTTCTCTCTATGTAAAATTGAGTGGTTTATTCGGAATAAACCACGAAAAATGCGTTAAATAAATCCTCACTCTTTACATTTATACCACGCAAACATTTCAAATCATGTACAAATATCACTATTTTAAAAGTAAAATGCACGTTCATTTACATAGATAAGGTGACACATGTAAAAATTAAAATTTAGATGTCAGATATGTAAGGGTCTGTTAAGAGCGGCTGCAGCTTATTGAATAATCTGTTGATAAGCTGATTAAAAATAATCTGCTGATAAGTTAGGTGTGGTGGCTATAAATCATTTTTTTTTTCTTTTTTTGCCAGAACACAGCCAGAAAGCTTCACCGCACCTAAGTAGGTGCGGTGGGAAAATGTTGTTTTCAGTGTTTTGAAAACGCATAAGTTCATCAAAACGTGATTTACCCAAATGCTTTTTCAAAACGCTACCACACCAAATAAGCTGTCCCAAACGGACCCTAAGTACGTAGGAATTGAGCGGTTTGCATGTAAATGTTCCAAGCTGAATTTGATTTATTACAATCATATGATTCAACTTTTGACATCTCATCTAAATTGAATGAATTTTCAATTTTGTAATTTTACCAGAAATTACAAAATTTTATCATTATTATTAGCAATTGGGATTTTCTCTTCCATAAATTCGCAGGGATTAATAATAAATGTGTTTAACTTAAAACAATTTATTTTTATAACTCTGAATTACTTTTGATTTTTCTTTTTCTTGACATATTATGATGATAAATACCTTTTTTTCCTTCCTTTTAATATTAAATCACCTATATTGAAATTCCCATGAAATATATATATATATATATATATATATATATATATATATATGTATATATATATAATTTATTTTCCCAAAGCATTTAATAATTTTATATGTTTCTCTTAGACAATGTAATGCCCTTTAAAATTATCAAATCAAATCAGTAATATCTATTCAATTAAAAACTCTTTTAATTTTAAGCAATCTATTTTTTTTTTAATATTTTGATGCAAAAATAATTCATAATGAATTAATAAAAAGTAAAGAATTTGATAAATAAAAATTAAAGTATTTTTCCCGATTTGTTAAAAATATAATATAATTTTATCTTTTATGGTTGCAATGGCAACTTACAGAAGAGTTGTTTGGTTGAGTGAATTTGTGGTGTATTGTAATTCTTTTGCAAGGATTTAAGGAAATATTGTGTTTGGTATGAAGAATTATAAATACAATGTAGAGTATTAATAAATTTGAAATTTACTTGTATAGAGAAAATGTGTCCGTACAAATCTCGAGGCGATCCAATGACATGTTAGTGAATGACATGGAAATGGTGGGCCCATCGGACAACAAATTGGAGGTCTAGAAGATCGATCGACATATGCTAGCCAAAAATCATCTAAGTCATGGAGACACGTGCATCAACCACCTTGATTGAGATCTCATCGTCTAAAAAGTAAACTATTCATCAGGTTACGACGACTCACCCTCTGCCCGATGAGTCAGCTAACAAGAATCCCCCCGGATCGGAATTAAGAGTTAATAATCAGATCAAGACATCCAATTAGCTAATCTCAACCAATCAGATCAATTCAGTCGATCATTTTAGAAATTTGAGTGTTCATCTCTGCCTGAAAGATTAACCAACCTATGATCTCTATTCTTCTGGCGGACCGACAACCCCGATCGCGTCACATCATCGATCTCGTAGGCCAAGCCAAAAATACAATTAGGTCTTGGGCGCACATGGTATAATCACTAAAATAATTTGTACATACCCCACTTTTATAGGGACACAAATGTAACTTCAACTCCTATACCCCTTTCGTCTATGAATAGGAGACAATTTCACGAAAAAAATGTCACACAATTCCCTCATTATACTGTTCGAAAGAGCACTCTTATTTCTCTCTTTCTTCCTTCCTTTCATTCTAAAATCTATTCATTGGGTGTGATTCACAAGACAATCTTGAATTCAATAGATATACTTTTAAATATATTGTATTCAATCTACTTTATATATATATATATATACATATATATATATATATATATATATATATATATATATATATATATATATATATATAAAACACTTAAACTTTACAATTTTACTGTTGTATAGCCATTTTAACTCTTAAAAGATGAAATATCCATTTTCATGTAAAGGTAAGGGGCGGGCACATATGTAAAAATTGATGTATAAGTGTTATAGATATGTAAATACATAGGAATTGAGTGGATTAGGGTTGTATTCAGCCACGTCGAGCCGAGTATGTCATAGTTTGGACTTGACTCGGTATAATTATAAGTTGTTCATTTTCGGCTTAAGGTTGTGTCGAGCTTTCATATATTGGTCAAGCTTGACTTATTTAAAATTTTTAATGTTTAAACTTGATTTGCACTTGATTTGATTATGGGCCCGTTTGGGGCAGCCTATAAGCGCGGGCGGCTTACCGTTTGATTTGCACGTTTCAAGTGCTTCTTAAATAAGGCCGTTTTTAATTTGTGAAAGAAACCGATCGCGGGTATAACCCTGCGGTTCGACTTATCCGGATCGTTCGTTATCGATAAGCTTTATCGAATAAACTGTTTATCCGAATAAGTTTCGGTAAGTCGCAATTGCCTCAAACGTATTATCTGTGATAAGTGAATGAGTATTTAAATAAGCTAATAAAAAAACTAAAAATTCAAACGAGTATCTAGACTTTCATATAAAAAATTAAATAAATAATTTTACAAGTTTGCTTGCATCTACTGATTTATTGATTAAAAACTATGTAAAATTGAATTTTAACTCATTAACTATGATCATTTGTGATATAATCTCTCGTATTTTAACATGATTATACTTTCAAGTTTGCACTCAATTCTCACATTCAGATGTAGGTGTTACGAACAGAGTCGAAATGAGACATATACAAGAGACCAAAGTTTGTGAGATTTTTGCACGCTGCGATTTCACCATTGCCTTTGATGCTTGCACGACCTAACAACTCAAGGTTTTTATATTTTGGGCGAAACCAAGAAATGCGAAACTATAAGAGGTTAGATAGAAATTGAGGTTTGCGGGGATTTAAAGTTAATTTTAAGAGGCATTATATACATACCACATAAATCAAATGTATTTTCACACCTAAAACTTAAATTTTAATAAAATAAATATATAATTATTAATTATAGATTAATGAAATAATTATATAATTAATAATAAATCTAAAAATATTATTGATATAATAATATATTACTATTAAATATAAAATTAAATAAATTATAATTAATTAAATTTATTAAATGATATATCAAATATAAAAAGACTTATCCTCAAACATAATATCAAATATTTAACAAATAAAAAATAAAAAAAAAAGTCAAAATTTAACAGCCTCTTTAGCTACATTTCTCCACGGAGTGCGGCTTCTCCCGGCATGAAAACTAAAGGCGTCGTGCCGTGCCCTATTCGTTAGTTCAACTCAGATTCTTCTCCAGGTTCTCGATCTTCTCCTCCTGCCGGATTCCACATTAGCGATTTCTAGGTACTCTCTCTCTCTCTCTCTCTAACAATCTTCAAATCTCCAGTCTGCTAACCATCTCTTCTATCCTTACATCTTTTCTGATTTCATACCAGTATGCATCTTTATTGGTCAATGTAACTCTTGATGATAGTTTGTTGAGCTGAGCTGATTGGTTTTGCTCAGAGCAATGTACGCAGCTTTATCAGAAAACAATCATCGAGTGGCTTTCCACGGGCTGCCTCGCAATGAATAGAAAGCGAGCTTAGATTTGATTGATATTATAATCATAACTTGCATCGTTGATTTGAAATTATGTGCGTAGTTGAAAGCAAACTTTGCATATATCTGGATTGATATTCATAGTCCTATTGAATTCATGCATTTTCCGGTAATCACATAGTATACAACAATCTATCAATTTTAGTTTGTGAATTGAAGAAGAGGGGGTACTAGTATTTTTAGAGAGGCATCACAAAGAGTAATTAAGTTGAAAGAAGTTTTAATTAATGTTAGTTTGGATTAACTATAAGCGGGGAGGTGATTCTCCATTTTTCCGCGTAGGATGGATTGCATGCGCGAAGTTTAAGATATTTTTTGTGTTCGTGTGTGTAGTGGATTGGGGATGGGGGGATTATTTATTTTATCTTATGGTGTCCCATAAGGCATGCCATTAGTGTTTGCATATTAATTTATTAGAAGTACTTTATTAATCTAATGTTAGACATCACTTTGGGAAAGGCGATGATGGGAGAGTAAGGTTTTTTTAGGGGAACAGTAGACTGAAATAATGCTTTGGATTTAGATCAAATAAAATTTCCAATCTACTAGTGTTCACTCCAAATTTACCTTGTCCATCAGCTTTAGCTTTTTTACTTTCATGGTATCTCCATACATAAAAAAAAAGGTTTATTGACATGATCCAAAAAACAGAAAATCCCTTCTATGATTAATTCATATATTACATTGGGATTTTAAACCCTAGACTAAAGTGAATTGAGTAGGTCTATAAATTCATACCATAGTAGAAGATACATACATGCTTTTAGGCATACACACTAGTCATTTAGGCTTGTGAAAGGTAGATTCTTGAATATGACTATGAGGTAGCTACATTAGAATATGGGCATAATTACATTGTTGGTACATTCATAGTGGTCAAGGTATTTTTCCCTTTCTAGGGCTAAAAGGCCTTTTTCTTAAATGAGGATTGTTATAGTTTCATAGTACCAATCTTAATTTGAGGAGATGGGGACTCTTTGCTACTAATATTTGAAACTAGGTTGTAGGGGGCGATTTCAAGTTTTCTTATAGCTCATTGTTTTAATAGATATTTCTATTAAGTGATTTGTCACGCGTTTCCCAAAACAACAACAATACAAC
Source organism: Papilionanthe hookeriana x Papilionanthe teres (assembly GCA_022702705.1). Taxonomy (NCBI): domain Eukaryota; kingdom Viridiplantae; phylum Streptophyta; class Magnoliopsida; order Asparagales; family Orchidaceae; genus Papilionanthe; species Papilionanthe hookeriana x Papilionanthe teres. The sequence goes on along the minus strand of CM040427.1, from coordinate 68,269,288 downwards.
AAGCCTTTATCCCACTAAGTGCGGTCAGCTACATGAATCCTTTTTATCCGTTGCGTCCTATTGAGTGTCATATTATCATTTAATTTTAATAAATTAATATCATTTTTTATACAAAAAGCCCAAATCTTTTTAGGTTTACATATGTCTTTCTTAACTTAAGTTGAATGTAAAGCTTCTACTCTCCTAACTGGATAACTAAATGGTCGATGTTTAATGTGATTAAACTATCTATGACGACTCTCTAACCTTGTTCGCCACTGGAGCTACACCAACACTATCACTAATATATTCATTTCGCAATTTGTCTCTAAGTGTCAAGCCACTCATCCACCTAAGCATTCTCATCTAATGAACACTTACTTTGTTTTATGCTTCTCTTTTAAAGGCCAACATTATGCGCCATAGAGCATTGCAGGTCTCACCATAATCTTATAAAATGTTCCTTTCAGTCTAATTAGTATTTGCTTATCACACAATAGGTCCGATGCATTCCTCCACTTGAACCAACCAACTTGAATTCTAATAATAATATTTTTATCTATATCACAATCACTTTGAACAATAGACTCGAGATACCTAAAACGTTCACACCTTTTAATGATTTGATCTCCTAACTTTACAATGCTGCCTCTAGAGCTACTACTAATAAAATCACATTCAATGTATTCAATTTTAGATCTACTCAACCGAAGGTCTTTAGACTCTAATGTAAACCTCCATAATTTAAGTTTTTTCTGAACTCTTTCTCTAGTCTTATCTACAAGAATAATGTCTCTACACGAATGATATTATCAGCGAAAAGCATACACCAAGGTACATCCTTTAGCAAATTTCTACCAAGAGCATCCATAACTAAAGCAAAAAGATATGGGTTTAAAGCCGATCTCTGATGTAATCCAACTAAAATAAGAAAATACTTGGTCAATTCCCCTTTTGTTCGAACAAAAGCAACATCTCTATTATATATATCTTTAATGACCTGAATATAAGTCATATCAACACCTTTCTTTTTTAAAACTCTCCAAAGGACTTCTCTTGGAACTTTATCTTAAGTTTTTTCTAAATAAAGAAAAATCATATGTAGATCTTCTATATTTTGTCTATACTTCTCCATCAAACCTCTCAATAAATGTATAGCTTCCATAATAGACCTTTCCAACATAAATCCAAATTAATTATGAGAAATATTTGTATCACGTCTTAAACTATGTTCAGTTATCTTCTTCCATAATTTTAAAATATGACACATTAACTTAATTTATCTATAATTTGCACACTCTTGTGCATCCCCTTTATTTTTAAAATAGCGACCAAAATACTCTTCCTCTACTTCTCAGACATCTTTTTATCTTCTAACATAATATTAAAGAGTTTAGTAAGTCATGAAACTCCCAAATCTCCTAAATATTCCACAGTTCAATTGGGATATCATCAGGTTCTACTGATTTTTCACCATTGGTTTTCTTCAACGCCTCATCAACTCCTTTTTTAATAATGCGACGACAAATATAAAACGTTTTATCATTATTAATGATATTAAGATCACTAAGGTTTATCGTATTTTCAGAAACTTCATTAAAAAGTTTATCAAAATAGTCCACCCACATTTGTTGAATAACTTCCTCTAAGAAAATCACTTTTTGATTTTCATCTTTAATGCACTTTACTTGAATTAAATCTTTACTTCTCTTTTCTCTTTGTTTGACGTGTTTATATTTTTCACCTTTTGTTATCTAATTTATTATATAGATCACTAAAAAAAAGAGTTTTGAGCGTCATAAATTGTTCTCTTAGACTTCCTACAGGCCACTTTATATTTTTTCCAGTTCTTTAAATTTTATAGTTAAACCAATTTTTATAATGCTACTTATATTTTATCTTTTATTGCACATTATTATGTCACCACAAACTATTTTTATCTATAAAAAATTTTCTTTTGATTCTCTAAGTACATCTTTTGCCACTTGTTTAATAGTAGTGGTGTAAACGAACCGAACACGAACGAACAGAGCTAGTGTTCGTGTTCGAAATGTTCGAACACATCACTATTCGTGTTTGGTTCGTTTAACAAACCGAACGAAAAAAAAATTTTGTTCGTGTTCGTCTCGTTTGCTTATCGAACAAAACGAACACGAACTTCTTGGCGAACCGAACACAAACAACGAGCTTTTTTGACAGCCTTATTTAATAGTGTTTGTTACTTTATCCCACATAGAATTAACTTCTTCTTGAACATCTCAAATCTTGAAATCTTGAAGTTTACTCATAAAAATAATTTTATTTATTTTTTTATGTGCACCATCTAATTCTATGAAAATATTTTATTGTATTCTTTATTATACAACCCCTCTTAAAATCCAGAACTAATAATTAAGGCCGAGTATTTAAATTTTCACTTAGAATGACCTTACAATCTTGACATTCTCTTTTTCTTATAAGAAAAAAATCAATTTATGTTTTATTAGATCAATTCTTATAAGTAATAATACTTTCGTCTTTTTATTAAATAAAATATTAACAATAACAAAATCACATAATAAAGTAAAATGTGATATGATTATACCTTTTTTATTAATCACTGCAAAATCGTAACGACCATGAATATTTTTAAAATTTTCTACCACTCTATCAACACGTGCGAGTAAATCTCTTTCAATAAAAACTCTTTCTTTAAGATGTATCATTTGTATTAATTCTTCTTGGACATTCTATCTTTTTTTTTTTTAACTTATATCTAAAACTAATTTTGAAACGTAAGCATTTATAACATTAAAAATTTTAGCATCAACAACATTCTTTAGCGCTATAATTGTATCTCCAATTCTATTAATTTTTACAATATTAATCTTTTAAACTCTTATCTATAATTACAGTTACACCATTTCAAGTGTGACTCTTATATGAATATCAAAATTTAAAACCAAAACTATCACTCTTCTTATCCTTTTCTCCAACCTATTTAGTTTATTGAATACGTAAGATAGTTATTTTTTTATGAACCATAATATCAACTAATTTCATTAATTTACTTGTGAGAGAACCTATATTCCTAAATCCCATCCTAATATAAGTTTCATGGACTAACTACTTTGCCCGCTTTGTTCTGTTATGTGAGAACCTATGCTTATTTGATACTACATCAGGGTGTCAATAGGGGATGCCCTAGCATTTACATAAGGATTTAAAGGATTAATGTCATGATTTTTTGACAAAACATTTAATCTGACTGTCGACTACTTAACACAACCCTCAATTTTTCTCATCCGGGGCTTGAGACGTGACAATTGAGCTTTAAAGTTAAGCTAGAGAATTATATTTTAGTGTAAGTAGTCCTTGATTACAAGCATTAAAGCTACCTATATGTAGTATCCCTTGTTCATTATTCTGGCTGAGGTGAAGGCTAGAGGTTGCAATATCGCATTAAGCTTAATGCTTGATTAGTTAATTTTTTGAGGATATTTGACTCATCAATCTTATTCAAGATAATTCCATGCATTGTGTTACTTCTATGTAACTTTGATGGTATTCTTTGACCATTAATAAGTTTGAGCTATAAATTGCAGGATCACATTAAACTCAAAGATTTGTAATTCTTTATACTTTGGATCTTTGGAACATTCCTATCAATGTCTTCAAAGATGAGTTGGGCGGTGCTCATGCAAGTTAGGCAAGGCTCCAATGCTTCGAACATCACCCAAGCAGATGCCATCAATAAGCCACTACTTAGACAAGTGCTTATGTGATACAACATGGCGCTCATCTATGTGATACAACTTCTTTATTATTTTATTAATGCATACATAGCCATATTATATGATAAAAATTTTATTAAAATAATATTTTATAATAAGACTTCTAAGAGATCTAAAAGCCTCTCTTGAAAATACCTTACAGACAACAGTCGTAAGATTCCTATAGTTAAAAGAAAGAGAAGTGAAAAATTTTAAATACTTCAGGTACCAAAATTAAAACCACTATATTAGTTTATTCTTCAAAGATTATATTGTTAGATATATCATCAGGAGTTAGATGATCACTTTTTTTGAATGGATTATCGACTTTGATATATATAATTTGTTAAGTTTCAGATTCAAGGATATATGCAACTTCTAATTGAAGTTTAAGTTCATTTACGATGTTGGGCTCAATGTCGATTAAAGTTTAGAAATGATCTTATCAAATTTCTTTTCAAGTTTAGGTCATCTCTTTCTCAATTTCATCATCTTATTTTAGTGTATATTTCAGTGCAATTTTGAATTTAACAAAATTGGATGTAGAGCCATATTGTAACCATATATCATTTTGTACTTCTAATATACAATTTAAAATTTATTCATTAAGTACTATTTCATAGAATCAACTATTGTCATATGTGATTTGTGTCGGTGTGGATTTGACAGGAATTAGTGGTGATGCTAATGATTCTTGTTATACATATTGGACATAGGTGCAATGGTCCTAAAATGATTCTTGTAATATTCTCAACCTCTATAGTTTTGTCTAAAGTTACATCAAATATATTTGGAGAATTATAGCTCAATTCAAGTTTAATTTATTATTTAAAACCTTTTATGAAATAAATAAAGATAAACAAAGTTATCTAAAGGAAAATAATATTTGGCAGTAGTCTTTAAAACTATTAAACTATCCAATTACGTTATAGTTACCTTTCTTAAGGTTTTTATATTATTAATGAAATTGGTTTTTATAGTCGTTGAAACAATAGTAATGTCCTTTGGGTTTTGCTTCATATTAACCCATATATGTTTTGGTGCAGCAGTAATACTTTGCCCCATTATTTTTAGGAAGATTTGTATACCTACCACTCAATTCCTATGTATTTACATATCTATCAGTCTTTCCCCATGCATGAAAAATTTAAATTTCATTTTGTAGTTAAAAAAGTGGTATTTTTAATATGATATGAAAAATGTAAAAAACTAAAGTTTAGGTGTTCGATATGTAAATACATAGGAATTGGGGGGTACGTATGTAAAGTGCCCCTTATTTTTATTTTAAGCTATCCATCCAATTTCAAAATACCTTCGGAACTTCCCAACTCGTTGCTTTATTTTTACACGCCCATCTTATATTGATAAGTTCCTCCCTTCTATAAGTTAAAAAATGTAATATAAATAATTGATCCTTATCATTGAAATGATATCCCAGTGGATACAAAGTCACATTGGTACCAAACTTCATATTTCTATGAACACAACTTCTCTGGAATTACATCACAATCCTGCTCACTGTATCTCCCGAAACCACGAGATAATGGTCAAAATATCAATAAAACACAACAACCACAGGATCAACGTATTGAAGAAATATTCAACAAAACTACAGCAGCCGCCACAATTGCAGGAAATGTCAGAATGTCCAAGGCATATTATTGTCAAAATTGATTTCGCTTTCATGATTGACTGTGATTTATTAGTACGTAATCTAGAGTGATTTTAGCATTAACTGTCAACATAAGATTACCCTTAAATCTAATTATCTCCAACATTATTTTTTAGGTCTCCTGCAAGCTTTGGTTTCTTGTTCTCAACCACTATTATTCACCATGAGATTGATGACACTGATAACCTTTTGGGTGTCCAACATAAGATTACCCTTAAATCTAATTTAGTCTGGTCATTATTTTGCAGTCCAAATTTCAAATTTACAAATCCCGCGTTTTTTCATCAGGATTGCATGACAAATGATTAAAATTACAAGTATTAAGATATTTGTATAATAACTACAGTACACTTGTTTTGTAGTTCAAATTTACAAACTCATTATTTTTTCTAAGATATAATTTATTGACTTATATTTTTTCAATCAAATATGCTTCTACTCTGGTCATTGTGTTACTCTCATGGCCTAAAAATTAACCGAGAGCCTTTGAAGCAATATTTTTGTTTCTTTTCATCATCTACTTAAAATTTGAAGGAACATATGGTGTTATTACTCTTTTCTTTTGTGGATTTACATTTTCCATGCAATTTACGTCATTTGTGTCCTATATATTTTCTTTAGCTTTTCCGTTACGATTTTCGTGCCCGTTACTTTCTTTTGCAATTTTGAATGTGCAGATATTTTAATGTGAAAAGTCATAATGTTATCTAAAAATAATCACATTTCTTTCATGGTGGTGGATATTGTCTTGTAAATACTCAAATGTCAACTTTTTTTGTTTATATAATTTTTAGTAATTTTTATATTTTCCGCTATTTTACACATGTTTTAAATGATCCAGGAAATTGAGGCTTCTCATATATCTGGGAGGACGTATTGGAAACTAATACAATTTATTTTTTTATAATTGCATAACGAAAGTTCGCAATGGATGACAATGGTACAGTTGACTTCACCTTTTGCAAGGTAAGTTGAGTTCCACAAACTGTTATGTATAGGATATTTTTATTGTCCTTGTAATTCTATATGGTTGATCCTGACAGAGGAACTATGATTGTCGGTCACGGATGACATAATCTGTATTGCCTTGAACCTGCGATATCTTTTTTCTGTCAAAACTTTTTCATTGTGATAGTATATATTGGCCAAATTCATTGCCGTGCAAATAAAAGTAATTAATAAAGTAATTTGCCAATTGCTTTCTTTGTTTTTTTAGTCCTATGAATAATTGATGCTCATTATGCAGGGCGTCAAAAGAGAAAGTGGATGACAAAGTCTTATTTTTTTTTAATCAGAGAAGAATATTCTGGCTTGCAAGAAAATTTTAGCCAATTTGATCCACAATTACTCTTATATAACTTATGTTGGTCAAACTTTTGAGTATCTATGACAAGTTAATAAAACACTCTTATTCTTAGAAGTGTCCGGATCCTTTATTCTGAACGAATGTAAAAATTAGGGCACTAGCACATTTTTCTCTTTAATGAGTTCAATAGAAGCAAGGAAGATTTACATACAAACCACTCAAAACCTATACATTTACATATCCAACATCTAAACTTCCATTTTTACATACAAGCTATCTTATCTATACTTGAAAAGGTGTATTTTATTTTTTAAAAGTTAAAATGATGATATTTTTTATGTGATATGAAAGTTTTTGGTGTTATACATGTAAAAAGTGAAGTTTAGATGTTAGATAGGTGAATAAATCAGGGTTGGCTGGTACGTATATAAATGGTCATGGTTTAGTGATACCGAAGTTAACCCGAACCATGACTCATAAATACGAATATTATTGCTGACTTAATTAAAGTTATAATGATACTCAAAATAAAAGAAACAACCACACAAAGCAAAGGTGCGGGACAATTGCAAACAAACGATATAACAAAGAAGACATAAACAATCTTGACGAGTAGGAGTTCCGAGGGGGGGGGGGACCCGAAGGAGAAGTATCTTGCTACTATTGAAGGGGGAGAAGGAAGGTGGGGGCAGCAAGACCGCGAGAGTGGAGGCGTCAAACTGCACCTAACTCTCTCTCTCTCACACACACACACACACACCCCCCTCACCCCCCCGGCTCGTAGGGCCAACCGGTCTAGCAGGAGGCTGTACCGGGCTCAATTAAGTCGGTCTGGCCGTCCTCCACTATCTGCCCCGCGTCAGTCTCCCGGGGTTGGAGGAGCTTCAACCTAGTTCGTCGAAGTTTCTGATTTCATTGTCTGTAATCTGACGGCACTTAGATCCCATTATCGACTATACTGTATCCCAAAACATTTGTGAGCATATATTCATCTCGGTCCAACCTCCTCAGACTACACATCATGCATGTACTGCTGAATCTTCTCAAAGCAACTCACAGTAGGTTCAATCTGATTTGTAGTGAGAGTAACCTAAATCTTCCCGCATAGTGGTGGCGTTGGTGGTACAGTGTCAACTGTAAAGCCTTGACATACCTTTGGTCGTATTTGTCCTGCATCTGGAGCAAGCATTTGATGCCTCTCATCTGGCCCGACCAAGACTGCTCCGCAGGTAAGGGCTCCTGTGATCACAGGTTCCGTCGAGGGAAGTAGGATGATGCGTTTCTTATCCTTGGTGAAGTAATACGTATTTCTGAATCCATCGTGCTTAGTCATCCAATCAAACTGCCAAGGTCTTTCTAATAAGAAATAGCAGACATCCATTGGGATCACATCACACCATATTTTGCCCTGGAACTGACCTCCGATCGAAACTCTACTAGACATCTCCGGTCAATGCTGACCCGATTCTTCTTTTTTAGCCGAGTTAGTGAATATGGTCGGGAATGCATCTGTGTCACCAGTCCCAATTTCTCTACCATCTGAGTCGATTTCATGTTCTTGCTGCTACCCCGGTTGATGATAAGACTACGTACATTTTCGTTCACTGTGCAGCTGGTGTAGAAAATGTTGCGGCGAAGCTACAACGGATCACTCGTGTCAACCTGCAGAATCTGTCAAATCACAAGTGCTTCTCCCTCATTGGGTGGAAGCTGATACACCTCTCCTTGTTCGTCAGCTTTCTGCTCCTCGCTAACCTCTTCCGCAACGCCCTGCTTGGTAAAATATACAACTCTGCTCGTCGGACAGCTGGAGGCTATGTGCCCAAACTCATGTCATCTAAAGTATTTTCTAGCGGGTACTATAGTCGGCTTCTTCTCATTGGGGTGGCTTTATCCGTATTTGAACCAATTTTGTCAACTCCCTACGGCGTGCTCCTGTTGGTGCCTCCAACTGTATGTGACTGCTTGACTGGTGGTGGTTGTTTGCTCTGCTTCTACTGTCTCTCCACTTTCAATGCGAGTGTCTGGATATCCCCCAGCGTCCAGTACGGTTGTAGCTGCACCACATTGCTAATACTAGGTTTCAGGCCCCCACGGTAATTTGGCTACTATATTCTTCTCTGGCTTCGTTAGCTCGCACTTCACTTGTAAGTGAACTGGGCTGTGAACTCGTCTACTGAAAGATCCTTTTGCTTTAAGTTGTGGAGTTTCAGGAACATATCTTGCCGATAGTGGGGTGGGATGTACGTCTTATGCATTGCTTTATTCATCTTCTTCCACCTAGTAATCTTCTCACTGCCTTATCTTTTTGTCTGCCTCTGCATATTCTCCTACCACAAGGAAGCATTCTTCTTCAGTTTGATGGCTGCTAGATTGACCCTTCTATCCTCTGGCACCTACTCAAATATCCGCTCAACAAATTGTAGCCAATCTAGGAATTCAACGGGATCCATGCCTCCTTCAAACTCGGGTAGGTCCACCTTGGCTCCATAGTCTGTGTCCTCCAAATAAAATCTCCTCTCGTAAATTCTTTCTCTCTCTACGTCCCTCTTCACTGAAAATCTCTCCATGGAAGGATTCAGATTGTCATTCCTCTCTCCCCTTTGAATCTCCAGATCCAGGTCGAAGTTAATTTACTTCTGTGTTAACTCTTAAGCTCTGCAAGCCTCTGTTGAAGACAATGAAATTCTTGTTGTATCTCTTCCTGGGTAGGTTCGGGCATATTTTTCCTTGGCGGCTTGATTGACAGTTTGGAATCTATGGAAGGAAAGAAAAGGAACAAAGATGAAAAAAATAATGAAAAGAGAAGAATGAAATGTTGAGAACAAAAGAAGAAAAAAAATTGTTGTGGTGGCTTGGGTAGGGGCGGATGCTAGGAAACCCTAGAAGGAGATTAGGGTTGAGCTAGCTCTGATACCAAATGCTATCAGAGTTAAACCAAAACACGACTTAGAAATACAAATATTATTGCTGACTTAATTAAGATTACAATGAAGACTCAAAATAAAAGAAAACAATCACATAAAGCAAAGGTGCAGGACAATTACAAATACAAACGACATAACAAAGAATACATAAACAATCCTGACAAGTAGGAGCTCCAGAGCGGAGGTTTAAGGAGGAGGGGGGGGGGGGGGTGTTGGCGGCTGCGGTAAAGGCCGAATAGTGGAAGACCGTAGAAGGAGAATTTCTTGCTGCTGTTGAGGGGGAGGGGGGGAGGTGTCGACGACAAGACAGCGAGAGTGAAGGCATCGAATCGCAGTAACGAGCATCGTCGGCGGCTGGAATCTGATTGGGCAGAGGATGAAGGCCTACTAGAAGCAAGATGGAGGGGCTGCAACCTACTGGGAGTAGTTGCATCCTGCTGGGAGAAGGGCGACAACTTACTGGTGGCAGGGAGGAAGGCGTCGACAGCAAGATAGCGAGGGGAAGGTGCCAGCAGCAAGATAGCGAGAGTGAAAGCATCGAATCGCAGTAACGAGCATCGTCGACGGCTGGATTCCGATGGTCAGAGGATGGAGGCCTGCTGAAAGCAGGATGGAGGGGCTGCGACCTGCTGGAAGGGTCTGCGACCTGCTGGGAGAAGGATGACAGCCTACTGGAGGCACGGAGGCAGAGGACAACAACTTGTTGGATGCAGGAGGAAGCTGCGCGGTGGCTTGCAGGGGTGCAGGGAGGAGGCTGAGGTCGTTTGATAGGCTGGGAAGCAACTGACGGTTGTTGGGCAAAGGCAAAGAGTGGCGGTGGCCTGCTGCAGAGCTGGGAAGTAGGTTGACAGTAATAGGAAGGGTGGAAGCCGGAGCATCACTTTGAAAATAGAATAAAAAGAAAGTAATATAATAGACAAAGATCTATAATAGTGCATTTAATGGAAAAGGAAAAAAATTATTATGAGGGAGAAGGAAGATGGGGGTGCGGTAATTCTGACCCCAGGAGGGCCAACTGGTCTAGCAGGGGGCTGTGGTGAAGGCCAAATAGTGGAAGGCCGTAGGAGAACTATCTTGATGCTATGAGAAGGTTGTGGGGGTGGGGGGGGAGGTGCTAGAAGCAAGACAGCGAGAGTGGAGGCATCTAATCGCAGTAACGAGCATCGTCGGCTGCTGGAATCCGATTGGGTAGAGGATGGAGGCCTGCTGGAAACAGGATGGAGGGGCTGCAGCATGCTGGGAGAAGGACGACATCCTACTAGAGACAGGGAGACGGAGGACAACAACCTGTTGGATGCAGGAGGAAGCAGTGCGGTGGCCTGCATGGGTGCAGGGAGGAGGCTGAGGTGGTTTGACGGGCTGGGAAGCAACCGACGGTTGCTTCCCAGCGGTGGCCTGCTATAGGGCTGGGAGGCCAGCTGTAAGTAGCAAGAAGGGTGGAAGGACAGATAAATATCTCAACACGGTCGAGCTACAACCGGAGCATCACTCGGTCCTATGGGGACAATCACCACCTCGGACTAGGGACGGCCGTGGCACTTCCTCATTGTCGGATATCGCCCTCAAAGGGAAAATAAGACGTCGACGGTTGTCCAAACAGAACATTGAATTCCTAAGTAGCAAAAGCCTCATTTCCTAAGCAAAAACAAGCCCTATATATAAGCGGGATTATGATTTATATTAGACAATGCTTTTGATAGGAAATAGAATAAAAAGGAAGTAATATAATAGATAAAGATTTATAATAGGGGATTTCATGAAAAAGGAAAAAAATATATTATGAGGGAAAAGGAAGAAGGGGATGCGGTAATTCTGACCCCACGAGGGCCGGCTGGTCCAGCAGGAGGCTGGAACAGGCCCAACTAGGCCGGTCTGGCCGACCTCCACCAACAGCCCTGCGTCAGTGATCTTAATTTGTTGGGATGACTGTTTTATAAATACCTTTTTGCATTTATATTTTTTTGTAAATACTCGATTTTATGTTTCCACTAGCATTTTTTTACACGATCTATTGTTAATCTCATATAAAGTTTATTGCCATTATAAAAATCTTTTAATGAAAAAATTTTGCTCTTTTTCCTTCTATACTAAAATCTCTTCTTATGCAGGTGCGCTCTCTATTATAAGCCCTACATTTGATTTCCCTATAACTCTTCTTTGGGTTTTACTATTTCTCATTATTTTGTTGAATCTTACATTTGTTTTGCAGCCATCCCTTGTTAAAGGTACGAGTCAAATGATGGTTGCTATATACGATTTTAATTTTGCATTCATCAAGCAAATCTAATAAAGACTGTTTAGCCGAGTATTCTTTTATGTCAGTCTTTGCATTTATATCGATGTCGTCTCCCACGCTTGGCTCTGCTAGGGTTTCGTCTTATGGCGAACCCTAGCAATCGTTACTGCGTTTTATCGTATTTGATCCTCGCGTCTTTTCCGACGTCGTTTTCTTCGTTGCTCTTCGTCTTTGCCGCGTAGCGTTGTTTGCTTCATGCGCAGCGACATTCGTTTGGAGCTGCGCGACTTTGGTGCTGCAGAACAAACAATTTCAAAGCAGGTTCCGCTCGTTACGGTTGGACCTCGCATCATCTTCCGTGTGCTTCTGCGGTGCTATCTGCGTACTGCGGGCTTGATCAAAGCTTGACAGAGGCTCTGATGCTCAAAGTCCTTCGATCACAGTCTTGCGGTGATCTCTGCTGCAGGCTCCCAGCTCAACAACCACTGCCGCTTGTTGCAATATTTTTCCTCGGTCACTCTTCGCACTCTTCACTGTATGGCTTTGGACAGAACGTACGCTGCCACCCTTGCGGGTGTACACGCCTCAAGTTCTCATAAGTCGTGTTTCTTCCTACCTTCTTTTGCACTGGCAGAGTGACGAATTCTGCTACATTAAGAAACCTGGTAGAAAGAATGGGAAGCTAGTCATCTTTGTTACGGAAGCAGAATCTAATCAGCTTGCTCACGCCTGTCGTCTGAACTTGATCGGGAAATTCATCTATGGCCATCCCAAAATGGAGCTTATTTGTAAGGAAATTGAGCTTATTCACCTTGTTGGGGAATGGAAAATTGGTCTTTTAGATGGAAAACACATTCTTATTCAGCTTAAAAATGAAGATGATTACACACGTTTATTTGCTAGACGATTAATCTGGATTGATAATAGAGCCATGAAGATTTTGAAATGGTCGGCGGATTTTGACCCCTAGACGGAACCACCAACCATTCCGGTCTGGATTCGCCTCCTTAGCTTGAAAACTCAGTATTTTACTCGAGAAATGTTGTATTATATTGCCTCAACTTTCGGTAATCCACTCAAAACAGACACTCCTACTCTTAATCTGTCCCTCTAAACATTCTTATAGAAGTATTTACTATTCATTCTATTGCATAGGCACTAATCCCCTTGACCCCAAATTTGTAAAACTACTCTTAGTTCTTGTAATGACGAGTCTCTCTCTTCCCAAGTCCCCATAGTCTCCTCCCTCTCTTTATATATATATATGAAAGCGGGGTAGCATTAATGGGATTTGGAATCCGAAGCAGTGATGATGTGTTGACTAGATGTTACCTTTTGAATTAGAAGAGTTACCGGGTGCGGTAACCAATTTTAGAATGATGAAAAAATATATATAAAATAATATTTATGATTTTCAAAAGGTTGAACCTGTTCTCCTTCTGTTTGTCAGTTGAACTGGTGGTTCGACCTGTTCTCGATAGTTCAACGATAGAGACGGTCCATCATTCATTTCGGACCTGGCCAACGACCTGTTCACGGACTGGTCTGGTCCTCTTTTCTGAACACTGGATTTTTCCTTTAATTTGCGATTTCTCATTAGTTTGTTCTTTACATAGTCCGCTAAAAGAAATTATGGTTACTTATTTGTGCCATTCATTATATTGTTCATCTTCAAATTGAACATACACCCTGTGTAGGTTGATTCACAAGCAGATAATGATCATGTTGAGTCACCTAAAGCAATTCCAGATGTCAATAAGATCAGCCTTAGAGATACTTTCTCTGATGTCAAAGAATTGAAGAATAATAATTCTTTCCAGGATAAAGGTTCATCTGCTAATTTTCCTAAAAATTATGTAGCATCTAGTGGTTTTCCACCACAATCAGATTTCAAGTCCAATGAATCACTGGTTGAAGCTGGAACCAACAGAGATTCACTAAATGGGTTAGAGGGACAGAAGCCTTTGCTTAGAAAGCCAGCAGTGCGTGCCAAAGTGCCCTTTGAGAAGGGATACAGTCAAATGGATTGGCTGAAACTTACTCGAACACATCCTGACCTTGCAGGTACCCTTTCAATCTTCATTTCTTTAATTTTTTTTTAAAGCAGTTAAGCTCCTTTTAGACCGAGTTAAATTCATACGTGATTACTGCATGACTTAAAAATGTTTATATATAATTTAAAGAAAATTTACACGCCTAGCACACATTTATTATTTATTTACATATCCCACAACTAAACTTTCATATTTACTCACATGGCAGCTTTAAACCTATGCATGAAAATGTGTATTTCATTTTTAAAAATGGTAATAGTGTTATTTTTTATGTGATATTAAAGATTTGATTGCTATGTGCGTAAATATGAAAGTTTATGTGTGAGATTTGTAAATATATAAGAATGGTATGCTATGTATGTAAATGTCCCTCGTTTAAATTTAGAGATGTAGTTGTTCTTACCTTCTGATGTATTAAATACAATAATCAAATTCTGAGCATAATATCTAAATGAAGTGTTAGTTTTAATGGTCCGTCGTGCTTGCACAATGCATTAAGTTTGAAACCTTTCATTTTTCACTCAAGTTAAAATAACCCTTCCCTCTTATAATTACCATTAGTAAGTCCCAACTATACATGTACTAACATGGAGATAATAATTACCACGACCATGAAGGATTTGGAATAAAACAAATAAATCAATAATTCATGCATTCAAGATGAATTGATTGATGACAGAACATCGATAAAAGAAAATTTTGTTAATTAGATATTTTATGGGCCGATATGACTCCTAATAAAAGAAAATTTTCTTTCTGAGCACAGCTGAGATCAAAATCTAAAGGGCCTCATACATTATCTTGCAATGTTTTCATAATAATCGATTAATTGATTAGAGCTAGGCGCATGGTTATAATGGAATGTTCATGCAACGATTCACCTTTCATTAAAAATCGGTGGTCATTTACTTGGATAGAAAGGTATTGATTATCTAATATCAAGAATTGAATATCAAATTTTCTATATAATAATATGGGTTAGATTTCTGTGGAATCAAGATATGAGGCTAGTTTATTTACCGATGAACAACTATGAATAGTAGAACTACCAAGATTAAGGTCTTTGTTTGAATAGTTGGTGTGTTTGAATACTTTGAATATTTATGGAAAACCTGATGATTGTTTTAAACTAGAATAAGCTTGGATAATCTAAAAGATAAATTTTGTAATTGAGTTCTTGTGAGTTTCAAAATCATTGAAAATCAAGTTGGGTGTGGTTATAAATTAGACACAACAAACTTAGGATTGATAAAGAGAAATGTTTTATTAGAGAGATGATAGGAGTAATTTTATTGAAGATAAGTTGTTGAAAAATTGACTTGTGGTTTAATACATAGCCGGTGCGATCTTAGAATAGTAATTAAGTATGGATCTATCTACCTTTATTAGTTTTTATTTATTTATTTTAGTTTCAAGTTATTATAAAATATCCTCTTTTGATATTATCTTGTTCGAACTTTGAATTATTTTATATTCGGGCATGATTAGATTTCTAATTCAAATTTGATGATATCTTACAGCTTTATTTCACTAAATAAAATTTATTTTTTTAAGAAGTTGATTAGATTTCAAATTGAATTTTTCTTTCCTATCTTATATCTTATCTCCCTCATTCCGTCTCAGCTTCGCATGTCCTATAACAGTTTAGGATCCCCATTTGTTGGTTTCATTGACCTGCTCATTTTGATCTTATCTGTCAATCCATTATTTTCTCTAGCACATACTCTTGCTCATGATACTGATCACAGAGTGCAACATACAACCAACCAATTCGAAGAATCACATATGTGAACTTCATGAAACCTTTTTGATCCATCGCATGAATTTCTTATGCCTAAATTGTATTTTGCTTGTTAACATTTCCACCACACATCATGCACCATGTCAATAGCCTCACACAATATTGAGCTTTTTTCACCATTTAGTGGTCATTTACAACTAATATCATTACTTGCATCTTGTTCCTTACATGCAAAAGTTGAGCATTGCAATCATTAAGCTTGTGCAACCACATAGGGATTGTTCATGCTTTATGTATCTTCCTCTTAGCTTTGCTTGTGCTTGCACTTGCGTAGTCTTCTTTTCTCTATTAGTTATCGATCACTTTGAAGCACTTGAGCTCAAACATCCTATTCTAATTACTACTACATTTTGAACATTCAAGCCCTTTTCTAGGTTTTCACAGCTTCAAGAAAATCTATATCTACTATAATTTGGCATCAAAGCCTTCCTGCTTCACTAAATTTTCAACTCTACATATTAATTTTGCTTCTGCTTTTGCTTTCTATCATTTGGGGTTTATTTTTTCGCACAGTTACTCATTACAGATTTACTCATTTGTACTGTCACTCATTACAATACTATGTACCCCGACAGTATTTCTCTTTAGGGGCGTTTACATACATACCAATTCTTTGTATTATCTGTTCACCTTGAGTGTTTAACATCAGATTGAAACGTTAGTATGAAGTTCTTTAAATTTCATTGTAGTCTACCATAACATTGATAAATTGAAGGTCGAATTCTGTCAAAATGGATTGCTTATATGAGAAAGATGCATGATAAACACAGATGCAATTATTGGAGATTGTCATTATCGATTATGGAATCATTGTTAATAATTATTTATCTATTTTGTCAAGGTTTCTGTCATCTCTGCGATACAACAAAATATTACTTTTTGATATTATTTAAATTTGGCCAAAGACCGTTGGACAGATAGGGATTTTTTCCTTGGGTAGAGTGAGTACTTGAACCCGGGCCCTTGGAAGTCTTCACTTTATTTCCAACTAATGTGTTATTTGTTGAGCACGATATATAAGAAATTATGCTTCTTTAAAATCACCATGATGACTGAAAGAACTGTTGATAAAAAACTAAGGGAGTGATGACATCATGATCTCTATTGTATAACTTGATTGCCTCATAATAGTATGCCTAATTTTGACAATAATAACTATCAATTATTCATTCATATCTTAATTATGCAATTATGGGAATGACTTATAAAGTATTAATAGAAACTATTGGTTGTAGTATTCCACATGAGATGATTGCAAGGCAAGCAGGATGAGTTGCAAAACCATAACTTCCTCTAACTCACTTACCCTAAACTGCGTCCTTGAAGTTGTAATTAGGGTATTATCATCTCTACTAAGACAATGCTGCAGAGCTAGAAGTGGACGATTGTTTAGATATTTTGCAAAGAGAATTCAGAACTTCCTAAATTTCAGCAATAGAGCGGGCTCAGAACATGTACTTTGTAGTAAGAAAGATCATTCGTTGATTTTAATTTAGACAGTAAGTCTTAAGATCTATGATTTTCTAATACAATTTTAGTATAAAATGCATAAAATCATGTTCATGTTGTCATTTTAACAATTACAAACCTATAATTTTATGAATTATTAACCACTTTAAATGAAAAAAAATGCAATTCCGCATAAATGATAATTTAATATTCATTTGATTAAAATTGTGCTGATTTGAAACTCAAATGGCTATCGTAAACTTGTACAGATTTGATAGTAATCAATCATGCAAGTAAATCAATGCATAAATCAGAGGAAAGGGATATAAATCACCAAATGACAATCCAAGCCTTAAGCAAATGTAAGGATATAGCCTTTAAAATTTTTTGCCTCCAAATGCATCGCCCTTGAAAGAATCACCTCCAACCAATAATTGAGCAAAGAGGAAAATAATATAAACTCAAAGTAGAATATCAATGAAACTATTTTTTGTGTCCCTGATATTTCTATTTATAAACACAAATATCTTCAAAATCAAAAGATAGGATCGATCGGTTCTTTGTTAAAATCCTACAAATATAGATCAACAAAAGAATAAAAAATAAAAAGGAAAAAATTCTTGCAAAAGAGACCATGGTAGCAGGAGACATCTTAAAAGTTATGCTATAAGGAAACATGCAACAATACCCCAAACTTTCAAGTTTCAATATTGACTGAAATGATATAAATTGTAAGTCATAGTTGAAGGTCTGACTAGTAGCAAAATTTACAAATCCTTATAGCCAGCAAGACTTGGAGGTGATTTA
This sequence comes from Papilionanthe hookeriana x Papilionanthe teres, assembly GCA_022702705.1. Lineage (NCBI taxonomy): Eukaryota > Viridiplantae > Streptophyta > Magnoliopsida > Asparagales > Orchidaceae > Papilionanthe > Papilionanthe hookeriana x Papilionanthe teres. The sequence goes on along the minus strand of CM040427.1, from coordinate 68,251,305 downwards.
TATCATGTAAGCTTTGAGGGAAAACATTTATTGAGAGTTTTGATGGATAAGCTCAGAAAGAGCAAGGAGGATCTACATATGAACTTTATTAATTTAGAAAATATTTTACGATAAGATTCCAAGAGAATTTCTTTGAAGAGTTCTCGAAAAGAAAAGTGGTTATATGCTTGTATTCAAGTAATTAAAGATATCTATACTAGAGCTGTTACATCTGCTCAAATAGGAGGACTGACCATGTCTTTTTTTATTTCAGTTGGACTAAATTAAGGATCGACTTTCAAACCATATCATTTTGCTTTAGTTATGTATGCTCTTACTGGACATTTACAAGAGGATGTACCTTGGTGTATGCTTTTTGCTGATGACATCCTTCTTGTGGATAAGATTAGAGAGAGTTCAGAAAAACTTAAATTATGGATGTCTACATTAGATTCTAAAGGCCTTCGTTTGAGTAGATCTAAAACTGAATATATATAATGTAATTTTTGTAGTAGTAGATCTAGTGGTAGATTGTAACAATGGGTAATCAAATCATTTAAATGTGTGAACGATTTAGATATTTCGGGTCTACTGTTCAAAGTAATATTGATTAATTGGGAATGTTATTAGTAGAGTTCAAGTTGGACGGTTGAAGTGGAGGAATGCATCAGGTCTATTGTGTGATAGATTATTACCGCTTAGACTAAAAGAAAAATTTTAGTAAGTTGGTGGTGAGACCTGCAATGCTTTACGACACATTATGTTGGTCTTTAAAAGAGAAGTATAAAACTAAGTGTTACTGAGATGAGAATGCTTAGGTGGATGAGTAGCTAGACACTTAAGAGAGAAAATGCGAAACAAATGTATCTGTGAAAAGGTTGGTGTAGCTTCAGTGTCACACAATATTAGAGAGAGTCGTCTTAGATGGTTTAGTCACATTAAAAGTCGACCATCTGATGATCTGGTTTGGAGAGTAGAGACTCTAGATTCGATTTATGTTAAGATAGGTAGAGTTAGTTCTAAAAGGACTTGGGCATGTTGTATAAAAGATGCTCTTAATTTATTAGAATTAAATGAAACTATGACACTCAATATAACACAATGGAGGAAAAGGGTTCATGTAGCCGACCCCAATTAGTGGGATAAAGTCTTCTTGTTGTTGAGGGAAAACAATTTAGATGCTAGAAGAGGAATAATAAGACACATTAGTCCAAATCAATGAAATATTATTTTAAAATCATTAAAAGTATAGAAGTTAAATAGGAATTACAATGCCAGACCTAGCTCAGTATGTAGACTATTCCTAAGCACACTTGAACATCATGTAATCCAAACCAATCTTGACTTGTGATCTGCATCCATTTTAAAATGACTAAAAAATAATGGGGAGTTTTACGTACATTCCACTTCATTCTTGCTTCTATAGATATCTAACTCTCAAGTTTTTATATTTTCTTTAATATAACATGCTAATCTTTTTTTATATCAACGATAACACTAACATTACCTTATCTGAAGTGAAATACTGTTTTTTATGCATGTGTTCTGATTTTGATACTGGGATATTATACAAGTAAATATAAAGATTTAGATATTTGTTATGTAAATACATAAGAATTCTATGGTATGTTTGTTAATCTCCTAGAATAGGATATAATATCATTATTTATTCATATTATACTATTTTATTTTGTATCAAGGTTTGTATAATATAGATTTTTTATTCAGTTAGCCTAGCTTCAAGGCAAATCAACCAAGCTAGCCCTATTAAAGTCCAAAACTTGACATGGCTTATTCGTCAAATCCAAATATAGAAATTTTTATACAGAGAATGATAGATATGCATTTATCATTATTGTTAAGGGTGAGTTGAGTTTTTTATGTTGGTTCTCAGTGTTGACCTCACTTTTGTTGAGGTTTAGTTTTCCTCCTAGGATTTAGGGTTTTAGCTTTAGGAGCTTCCCCAATGATCTTAGATTCCTAGCGGTGGACCCACCTCGTTTTAGAACGTTCGAAACCACCTCTTTACTCTTTTAGAGTCCCAGACTAAATTCCGTACCTCTAGCTCATAGCAAGTTCGAATTGACGTTAGGAGTCCAAATTGAGTTACCATAGGACCGCCGGACCTTAGGACAGCCTCGTGCACATTTCTTTGCACCACCGAGCACAAATTCCTCGATCCACGGCCTCGACACTTTCAACCACTCCTCGACGGATCAAGACTGAAGTCAGAATGTCGAGACGATCAACAACAAGCTCGAAGTTCAAGCGGGACCATATTTGACGTACTTTCTGCCCGACCGACGACGAGGTTGTCCGAACGACCTCGGATCGCAAAACGGACTGCGCCGATGCGTCCGGAACGTCGATTTTAGCTGGGAAGGACACCAATTTTGATATGGTTTCGTGCGAGATCGAATTTTGTCCGAATCGGCGAAAAATTAAATAAAACACTAATTAAAAAAAAAAAAGAAAAGAGAAAGAAACGAAATAAAAAAAACCCTAAATATCTAAACTCACGCCTCACTCTCACGCACAAAGCTTCGGCCCTCCCTCCCTGTTCGCGAGCCTGGGCGGAGCCCTAGAGGGCCGAAGCCTGTTCCAATTCCTCGCCGAGCCGCTCTCCTCTCCTCGCGAAGCTTCAGCCTTGGTCCCCTCCTCGTACGCCCCTGGCTAAAGGCTTCCACGCCTCCTGCCGCTCTGTCTCCACTTCCTCCATATGACCTTTGTCGCCACTTCCCCGCTCCTTGTCGCACTCGACTCGCCGTCCAAGTAAGGCCAAGATAAGCTCTCCTCCCCTTGGCCTATTTAAACCCCACTTGGGGAGCTCTCTAGGGTTGGCTAAAAAAAATTTTGTGGAGGGGAGGTGCTGCCAAAATTTCTATCCGACATTCTTGACGGGTCACTTGATTTTTCTTCGCTGGGTTGCTTGTCTGACTGTTGAGGTATGGTCTCTTTGCTTCATGGCTTAGTGTTATTGTTTGGTTAGAAATTTTTGTGGCAAGATTCAGACTAGCTAGCCTTTTAGCATTTATTTTTTTTCTCTTGTTGCGATTTCTGCAACCTCTTTTCCAAAAGAAATGCAAACTTTGTTCTAAGGGAAGGTTTGATGAGAAATATTATCGTTGGATGATCTTTGCATGATTATCATTCTGTATACATCTAGTCTAAAAAAAAAAGAGAAAAGGGAAAAAGTCGAATGGAAGAGTTTCATGCTGGCATAACTAGTAAGCATCTTAAAACTTCATAATCACTTATTTATTCTTTATTTTCACTATTTCTAGTGAAGACATGTCAGGTACATTTGAAGTTTCTTTTTGGCATGATTGGCTTGTTTCCAAAATCTGAAACTTTTGTAGGTATATTTCCAAAATCTGAAATGTTTGAGTCTTTGTTTTACAAAATTTAAAGTGTTAGGTGGCTTGTTTGAAAAATCTGAAACTTTGCATGGCTCATTTGTAAAAATCTGAAAGCTTGGTAGCCTCTATCGTTTGAAATTTTGAAGCATGGAAGATGTTTATTTTGCGAAATATGAGGAGCCTATTTTAAAATTTGAAGTGGTTGGGTTGCGCCCGATTTTGATTTCAAAATAAAAGATGAGATTGATTGTTCATGAATTAATTTAATGCGGCTTACGGGTTACTATTAGCATGCTTGGGAAGTTTTTGCTAGCTCTTTTTACTACTTCATGACTAGCCCTTCTTCTCTTTTCTATTATTCTTGCATGCTCTCTACTTTTACTTGTTGGAAAGTGAGGGCATTATACACATGTGGCTTTAGTATAGGAGCATGAAATGGAAAGCTTTAAATACTATGCCCTACACTTGCTCTGGTTATCTTACATGTTACCATGCTACATTTGAAGGTTATACATGCTTGAGATATGATGAACCTCTCTTTTACATGCCACTAGTACATCTTGTTTGGAAGGTTTAACACGCTTTGCCTATGTTATTAAACATGTCTTAATGTTAAGGCTTTGCATTTTGGAGCTTGAAGAGATCCATTTATTTTTGTAATTTTCGGATCTAGAAATGGTCACACACATAACTTCCGGAATTTGAATACTTGAGCACTTTTTTCTCACTTATTTCATCAAGTATTGGCATATACAATAGACAGGCTTCGATTTTACACATGTTCCACCTTACTCTATGCGTAGAGGGATGTTTTATTTGTAGGAACTTGAAATTTTCCTTGCATGCTTGTAAAAGTTTGGAATCCCGGGTGCTCTTTTACAAAAATCTGAAATGTATGGGATCTTTACAAGCTTACTACTTGGATCTCTAAACATTTTCCCATCATTTGTAATTCGCAATCTATGGAAAGGTGGTTGAGGGACTTCGCACTCGTGATTTCTTGCTTGATGGTGTGAATAATCTTTGTGATTTGCGTCACTTGAGATTGCTCCTAAATGCACTTTCTAGTGTTTCTGAAATTGGGAAATTAAAGTCACGGCAAGGGCTAAATGAGTTTAATGTGAAGAGTCAGAATGGTTATGGAATTGGGGAGTTGGAACATATAAGTGAGCTGCACAAATTAGAAAAAATTCACTTTTTGGAAAATATAAAGGATGCTAAGGAGGATTGCATTGCAAAATTATTTGAAGAAAAAAAAAACTTACAGATTTAATTTGAGGAGGGGGAATTACATTCATACCGCCCAACTTACATGTTTGCATTTGTGACGTCTAAATTGTAGTATTTACATGTATAACACCTAATTCTTATGGGAAAGTTCACATGCCAGCTCCACTCTCCTTATTGCTTGGTTTTGGGAGTCTTTTGCACGTTGCTTGGGCCTTGTTTGTAACAATGCAGGCTCGGTTTTGAGAATTATATGGTTGTGTTGGTAGCCTTTGCTCCTTGGTTTTGGCTCATATTGGGCCTCTCGGTTTTGTCCTTTTGATGTTCTCGGCTTTTGCCCTTTGAATGGGCTGTTTCGCCCTTTTGACGTTCTCGGTTTTGCCCTTTGAATGGGCTGGTTTTGCCCTATGAATGGGCTGGTTTTTGCTCTCTTTGTTGCTATCGGTTCGCCCCTTTTGGTGGGCTCGGGTTCTCTTTACGTTGGAACCACACTTTAATTTTTGAGGAGCTTGTGTTATAACATTTGAGGAGTTCAAATTACAATATTTGTTGGGTCTGTATCTACGACATTTGTGACCACAGCTTTAGCGTTTCTGTCGGAATTTGGTGTTGGCCTTACAAAGTTGTTTCTTCTGGTTAGGTTAGCCTCCTTTAGCATTGGTTTAGAGCCTAGGGATTTAGTCTATGGCTTTATGTCTGTTCTTGTTCTTTACTGCCGTTACTTGGGAAAGGGAGTGTTTTCTCCTAGGGGTCCAGTCCTCGTCCTTTCTGAGAGCGTCGATGTTTCTTTAGGATTTTTGTAAGTCGTGTAAGGACGGTCGGGAGTCTGAGGTGACTTACTTGCTTTGACTGATGTTGGAAATCAGCTCACCTCTTTTACGGGGATTGTGTTAGGTGAACTGCTTTCCCCTCTTTCTTTGTCTTGTTCCCTTGTCCCTTGTTTTCTCCTTGCTTCTTGGCCTAATGCCCGCACCTACTGAGGACGTGTAGGTGTGCACATATAGTCCCTTTAGGCTATATGTGGGGCCATTAAGCAAGACTATAAGTAGGGTGGTTGGGGTTAGGACAATGATAATAATGCTTATGTGTGCTTAAAAAAAGAGGGTTTAGAATAACATCCCTTTTGCCAATGCGTAAAATCTCCGTTGGAGTCGCGACATGGGACCGACGATACTATTCGCCAATTCTTGGCGAGGCTGTTGCCACCAACATCCTTAAGTTGTTAGTAGTCCTAGTTCGATTAGGTGGTTAGCCTGTGGACTGTACTATTTTATAAAAATAAAAATATATACTTTTGAAACAAAATTTCCATCCGCGACAAAAATTACTTTTCACCTATGAATTTATATGCATGCAAATTGAAATGAATGAAAATTAGTAAAGGTCCACGGTTAATTACTCGAGTCGAGGTTAGGACTGCCCTCTGTAGGGTATCGGTCCGGTAGCTCTTGTCCAAGATTGGGAAGCACACAGTCCAGCTTTGAGTCCTCCCCGTCACCATGCTTACGGTCCTTTTCAGATGTCCCATGGCTTTCTTACGGTTCGCCGTGAGTTTAGCGGGACATCTGTGAGTTTCTTCTTCCGGTGTTTTTCGTGGTTTTCACTATGACATTTTCGTGTTTGTTCGCGATTTTCTTCGAGGTCTTTCTACGAGATTTCCGTCTTCTTTCTCAGTTTTCTTTGTTTTGTTTCGCCTTTCTTTCGGGTTTCTTTTTCTTCCTTTCGCATTTTCTTTCGGATTTACCGCCGGGTTTTGCACTTCGCTTTTCCTGCACGCACGGTAGTACCCTCACCTAGTCAGGTTTTTTTGCCACGTTCACTTTAGTTCTTTTCTGTTTCTGCGCTAAACACTTTTCTTGCAGGAAATAAAATGAAAATAAAAATGCTAGTAGGTGATAATGCATGCCAGTAATCAAGCATTTACTGTACACTCATGGTATCGTCGCTTCTTTTCTTTACCGTACCGCACCTTTACTTTTCTACACCGTATCGCATGCTTTACTTCTTTTAGCACCTACCCTCGTTTAAGTATAAGTACGTTCTATCGTAGTATACCCGTTTAAGCACGATCTACTTGTGATGTTCACTTACTACGCATGTCTTGTGACGCATGTTTTCCTATTACTCATGTATAAGCATGTTTCTTTTGTCAAGTCTCCGCTTAGTAGTAGCATGTCTTGCTTGTTCTAGTATTCTCGCTTGCTCGTTGTTCATGTTCATCGCCGTTTACACTCTCGTTAGTTTAAGCATGTTTGCAAATACTTGTTTCCTGTTGTCACACTTTACAGTGCGCAACACTTAAACACACTCGTATAGGATGTTTAGGAGAACTCGACCATAGGGCCACCTGATTTGATTTTATGACTTGCCACCCTGAAAACTTAACCTCGTCACAGCAAGGAGCTTGGAGCAGATTCCGGGGGCAGCTCGTTCAAGATCATTCTTTAGTCTAAATAACAAACCTTAGGATTTCGAGGTTGTCCACCTAGTGCGACATAAATCCTCACCCGTTCCTTTAGGCCTTTGCATAGCCTTGCTGTGCAATATAAGCCCTAACTCGCTTAGGATTCCGAGGTCGTCGTCCTATACGGCGTAAATCCTCCTATCTTTCAGGTTATTTGCATAATCAGGTGATTATGTAAATGTAATCCCTATAATTAATTGACAGGATTGAAACTTAAATAAATTTATTTCCAAAATTTAAAGCTCAACCATAGGATAGTTTGGGAAGTCATCGAGGTCCTCCTCGAGGTCTGTGACGTCCCCTACCTCTCTTTCCTTTGATTCTGGAAATGACTGTTCCACATTGCGCCTTTCACCTATTGAATTTCCTACTATCACACTTCTTTGAAAATCCTACACTTTAATTTCATGAAGATAGAAACCCCTGATCTAAATCGAGAGTTCTCTCAGGTGATTTCGGTCATTTGAGGGGTAATTGACTATAGCGTCTTTCTACATAGAAAGCTTTAATGACCCCGAGATAATATAAACCCTATTTAATTCTTTTCGTATTAAATAGGGAATTTGTCGGCTCACATAAAGGTTCGTGAACTGCAACGGATGTCATGAATTACGTAGTTTATTTGATCGAGCGATATCGTTAAGTAGAGTGTCTATTCTTCGGGATTGATGCGTTACTTGCAATATGATGCTCGTTCATTCAAACTGCTAAACGAATGAGATCCGTCCATTCTCATTCTCATATTTTAAAATTTAAAGTTTTACTTTCAAAACTAATACACACTTATACATTAAATTAAATCTCAAGCACATTTCAGCGGCCGACACTTAGATAAGATGAGGAGAGGCGAGGTGAGGCCTTCCTGTGTCTTATGCCTCGTAGAAACACACTATTACGAAGGAGTGCTTTCCTTAATCCGCAAATAGTGAGATAAATGCCTTGCCTTGATTTAAGAGGATGCTAATGCTTCTACTGCTAAAGATGAGATGGTTATTATGTTGATAACTTAATCTAAGTTGATGCGAAACGATCATCAACAGTTGGAGAAATAAAATGTGTTCATGGGAATAGGTTAAATCTATGTATATACAAGAGCTTTCAGTTTTAGTCTAGACTAATAACCTTATGAATGAGGATGATGACTCAACTATAAAACGACTAATTATTGGCTACAAATTTAGTGGAGTGTGGATGACGGGGAATATGAAATGTCTGGTAATGAAGCAGTGAATATTTAATTATCCCTTTGGTAACATGTTACACACTTTAAGTAGTATGGTTGCATTTATTTAAGACAAAATTTTAGCAAGATTTTCAGACTTGGAATGTAAGTGACATTAAATTTTCGTTATTTTTTTTCAATATTGTTATGACTATTAGTTTACAAAAGTATTCCTTCTAGTTAAAATAAATTTACAAGTGATATAACAATTTATTTTTGCCTCACTTTAAGTAGGCGTATTTAATTTTTTTTAAATAATGAAGCCTACACCAAGGCATACATTGATTTTATTTTATTATTATTTTTTTGTAAACCCTGTAGACCATAATATCGTAACCAATGCCAAATGGTAAATTAGGAAACATGAATGTCTGAACCACCTTAATAATGATATAGAATTTTATGATGTTTTAATATTGTTTCACACATTAAGAAAGCTAAGAACATTACTAAATTAGATATAATTGCCAATTTGTTCGTTCTGATTGTTGTCTGTTATGTGTATTGAATAAGATTTGCATTATTCGACTTTAATTATGGCCATTAAATATTTTCTGACATATATTTGTTTAGATTGAAAGTTGTGTTGTGTGCAAATGTTAGTTTCATAGGGAATACTGCTTGGGACACATTTAGCAATAATTATTGTCAGCAGATTGTCTGCTATAACTTTTAAGGCAGCATATTCAATTCTGAGGACTTTAGTGAAAGTTGAATCAACTGTCGTGCTGAAAATTTTTGTTATACGAAAACTAAAATTGGGTTATGAAAAGCTAAGGGGCTGTTTGGGATCACACTTATTATTTATTTATTATTATTATTTTTTGTTTTGATTTAAATTAAAACATGTTTAACTGAGGTAGTTATTTTTAAAAATACTTAAAACATCTTTTAGGTGTTTTAAAAATTTTTAAACACAAAAATTAAAAATATATAAAAAGTATACCAACCAAATATGTTTTCAGAAACAAAAGAAAAAATCAAAACAAAATCAGTAAACAAAAGTGATGTCAAACAAGCTCTAAGCATGCTTTCGAAAATATAATTTTGTTGAAAATATTGTTCGTTTTTCTTAAGACAAAAGTATCTTTAATCTGTTTTGATATTATCACAAAAATTCAACTATTATATATTTTATTTGCGATTATAATGTTTACTGATTTTAATAGATGGATGCTACAAAATTACTTTCCTCGTTAAAATTTTTTTTTTACGTAATTCTTTATAGATTATTCTATATTTTTATTAATACTTATTTTTAATTTTATTCACAGATACAAAAATTTTAATTAATAAATTTTAAATCATTTTAAAGATAAATATAATTGACATTATTTGTTAATAATTAATCATGTTAAATATTTGGGGCATTTACATACATTGCACACAATTCTTTTGTATTTACATATCTCAAACCTAAACTTTTATATTTACACACATAACACTCAAATTTTTTATATCACATCAAAAATAGCACTATTATTACTTTTAAAAGTGAAATACGTAGGTTTAAAGAACCAAAATTTTATGTTTATAAATATAGAAGTTTAGGTGTGAAATATGTACTTACATAAGAATTGTGTGCTGCTTACGTAAATTTCCCTAATTTTTTTCATTTATCCAATTCTCATTACTTCACAGTTTATTACAGCGATTCAGACGCCAATGTTATTAGTTGATTTATCAAGTAGTCATCAGCTTTAGCATGGCACATCACAATAAAAAGCAGTAGCATTGCCAACCGGGGCCTTCGTCTTCGATATTTTGGAAGATAAAAATATTTTCAATCTTAATTAAAACTTCGAATCATATATGATCTTCTGTGATTGGATTGTTGTCACAGAAGACTGATTGGTCAAGCAGTTACTTCTAATTGTGGTCTCATTTTCAATTGGGAACTGTTGTTTTGCTTGTTCCTCTCTTTTCGTCATCTACTTCAAATGGCTGTTTCTTTTCCTTGGTTAATGTTTGTACTTGTGACCTATTAACAGTTAATTCATCGATTGGGGCATTTACGTACATACCACCCAATTCCTATATATTTACATATCTAACTCCTAAACTTTGCTATTTTACATTTATACCACCCAAATCTTTCATAACACATTAAAAATACAACTATTTTAACTTTTAAAAAGTGAAATACACCATTAATGCATGGGTAAGGTGGTATGTATGTAAAAATAGTTGAGGTGTTAGATGTAAATACATGAAAATTAATTGGTATCATGTAAATCTTCCTTATTGATTTCACCTCTTAGTTTCTGCTATGCTAGTTTCAGTGTTTTTACTCTTTTTTATTCACTTTCATCTCAAGAGACTTCATTCCATATGAGATGTTGTAACATTTAATCGGTTTCCTGTTGATAGTTTCATGTTACTTTTGTAAACCAGGGCTCAAAGGCCAGACAAATCGAAGGCTCATTACCATGGATGAGGTTAAGAAGCATAAAACAGAAGGTTCTATTTGGACAGTCTTGAAGGGCCGCGTCTATAATATCACTCCATACATGAATTTTCACCCTGGAGGTTTGTTTATATTATTTTCTTTAGGGACATTTACATGCTACACCCAATTTTTATGTATTTACATGTCTAACACATAAACTTTACTTTTTTACATTGCCACCCAATTCTTCACATCACATTAAAATTACCACAAATTTTAATGTCTAAGAAGTGAAATACACCTTTTTCAAGAAAAAGTTAAGGTGGCATGTATGTGAAAGTTGATGTTTAGGCCCTTTTTGGAAGTGAAATAGAAAATAAAACAAAAAATATGTTTTTTTTGTCTTTTTTGTTTGTCGCTCACTCAAATGCATGAGCTCCCAACAGTTTCCTAGCCTTCTCACACACTAGCTTCACATGACTTGTACGCCAATCGAGCTTTTTTGTTTGTCTCTCACTCACATGCATGAGCTCCCAAAAGTTTCCTAATGCCCCTTCACATGACAACCAAATCTGTCGACGAGCTCTCACAATACCTCAACCCTTTAACCCCCCCCCCCCCCTCCCCCTCCTCTCCCTTACAAAGAGAACTTTTTGTCACCTCTCTCTCTCTCTCTCTCTCTCTCTCTCTCTCTTTCCTCTCTAAATAAAATATGTGATGCCTCAACCCAAGGATTCATGTGATATCTATAGTCACGCGTTTTTCGTAACAAAATATGTGCCATTTACCATGTTATGAAAAACGCGCATGTGACTATACTAAAAAAGCATGTACAAGTAGAGGCGAGGTAATGACTTTGATATCTTAACCATCAGAGTTTTGAGAAATTTGAATTGTGAGAATTTTATACTTTAGTGTGAGGCATGACATTGATAGCACATACATGCTAAAAAGTGAATCTACACCAATTTTAAGGATACAAAATTTGTTTTTTTATGGGTTTTCTCTCTCTGATTTTTTTTTTTGAATTTCTCACTTTTTTAACTATAATAAATATATTTTATTTAGAGAAAAGAGAGAGAGAGAGAGAGGGGGTGAGAAAAAGAAGTTCACTTTGTTAGGGAGAGAAAAAGGGGGGGGGGTGTAAATGGTTGAGGTATTTTGAGAGCTCGTCGACAGATTTGTCATGTGAAGCGGCATTAGGAAACTTTTGGGAGCTCATGCATGTGAGTGAGCCAAACAAAAAAGCTCGATTGGTGTAGAGCTCAAGTGAAGCTAGTGTGTGATAGGACTAGGCGAGATGTAGGTTGGAGTGTTTGTGGGTTTTTGGTGAAAATGAGAAGCGCGGGGCATGGAAGCCTTGAAAAGAAATTTTGTGTGCTCACCCGAGAATGAAGCGATGATGGGATGCAAGGAAGGGTTGTAGCGTGTGATTGAGAGGGACAAGAAAGATGGTCTGTGAGAGAGAAGGGTAGAGGAAGAAAGCTTATAAGATTTAGTAGTGTGCACTGACAAAGATGCGTTTTGATTTTTGTTGAGAAGATGGAAATAGAAGGCGTGCCGATATGGACAATTGGTCGAGAAGTGTCTATTGAGAATAAAATGAGTAAATCTTTTTTTTTTCATTTTTTTATTAAATATAGTATTCCCTCATTCTTCTTGTGGAAGACCACGAACATCCGATCGAAGAGATCCAATCTCCGGTTGGATTGGACCAGTTCGGATGATCTGGAGCGATCTGACCACTTCGGTACGTGGGTTTGTCGGAAACCACTTCAGTAAATGGGCATGTACAGGTATCTTAACAATCAGGATTTTGAGAAATTTGAATTGTGAAAATTTTATACTGTAGTGTGAGGCATGACATTGATAGCGCAAGTATGATAAAAAAGTCAATCTGCACCAATTTTATGGATACAGAATTGGTTTTCTTTTTTTTTTTATTTTTGATTTTGCTCTCTGTGATTTTTTTTTTGAATTCTCACTTCTTTAACTATAATAAATATATTTTATTTAGAGAGGCAAGAGAGGGTGAAGCTAGTGTGTGTGAGGGCTAGGCGAGATGTAGGTTGGGGAGGGGAGTTGGGTTGCTTATGTGGGTTTTTGGTAAAAATGAGAAGTGCAGGGCATGGAAGCCTTGAAAAGGGATTTTGCATGAGAGTGAAGCGATGATGGGGTGCAAGGGTTGTAGTGTGAGATTGAGAGGGACAAGAAAGAGGGTCTGTGAGAGAGAAGGGTAGAGGAAGAGAGCCTATAAGATTTAATAGTGTGCACTGACAAAGATGCATTTTAGGTTTTTGTTCAATATTTTTTTTATTGGACATGACAAGATGGAAATAGGAGGCGTGTCGACATGGACAATTGGTCGAGCAGTGTCTGTAGAGAATAAAATGAGTAAATATATTTCTTTTCATTTTTTTATTAAATATATTATTCCCTCATTCTTCTCGTAGAAGACCACGAGCATCTGATCGAAGAGATCCAATCTCTGGTTGGATCGGACCAGTTCAGATGATCGGGGGCAATCTGACCACTTCGGTATGTGGGTCTATCGGAAAACACTTCAGTAAGTGGGCCCTGTTTGACCTGTTCGGGTGATTAGAGATTCGGTTATTTTGATAAGTGGGCCCAGTTCCTCTATCCAACATTTGTGTATACACATATTTTTTTTTAAAATAAAGGGTGGTATTTGAGAATTCCCTCTCCCCATATGTGTTATCTGTCCCCGTAGGGATCGAACCCGAGTCAGACGGGACTTACGACTGACAACGCAACTGTCTACCAACTTGCCACCCAATGGCACATATTTGTATATATATATATATATATATATATATATATATATATATATATATATATATATATATGCTCACCGTGCGCCGGTCTCCTCGTGCAAGGCGTGCGTCGGTCTCTTTGCACACCGACGTCGTCTCCTCGTCTCTCTCCGCTCGGGTCGAGTGCGTCGGTTTGGCCGAGCTTTTCCTCGGTCGTAACGGCTTGCCGCGTCTCCTCCGCGGGCTTCGTGAGGGCTGCGACACTTCTACAGCAGCGGTTTGGCTGTTTCTACAGGTCCTTCTGTTCGAAAGAAACAGGACAGGGGGCCTATTCTATGTTCTGAGCCGCCTTCATGGCAGCTAAGTCTACCTTTGCGGGAGTGGTAGGCAGGAACAACACCTCTCACAAAAAAGTTCCTGATCATCTTTTCTTTCCACAATCCTTTCACGATGCGGCGGCAGGTAAAATAGAGCAATATTTTATTAGGCCGTTAGGTGTAAAGGATGGGAAACCTGATGTTATCTTCACTACCCAGGAAATGAAGGTTCTCTCTGAGGATGTGAAATTCACGCTAATTGGGAAATTTCAATTTGGTCATCCCAAGATGGATTTGGTTAGAAAGTTCTTTGAGGATCTGAAGTTTATTGGAGGATGGAGATTGGGAGTTTTGGATGGCAGACGTCTACTTATTAGAATACAAAAGGTAGAAGATTATGCTAGAATCTTTGCCCAACAATTTGTTTTGGTTGCTGGTACCTATATGAAGATTATCAAATGGACTCCTGATTTTGACCCATCTAAGGAACCTCCTGTCGTTCCTATGTGGTTCGAGCTCCGGGACTCCCCTTTTATTTTTACCAACGAAAAGCTTTATATAACATCAGTCAAGCTCTTGGTACTCCTCTCAGAGTTGATTCACCCACTTATGATATGGTCTCGCCTGATGGTGTCAGGGTTCAGGTGGAGAGGGATTTTACCCTCCCAGATGTGGATCAAATTTGGATTACGGATGATGCAGATGGGTTTTGGCAGGAGGTGGTGGTAGAGGATGAGACATCTTTTTGCGGCGATCGCAAAATGTTCGGGCATATTAGGGACACTTGCTACGAGCTGCATCCCCTCGAGGAAAGAGCTCAGGTCTTCTTTAGCTCGTCGTTGAGATTCTTCAACAAAGATCGATGCTTACCGCAGTTCGAAAGGAACATGGTACTAATCCGAGTGCGCATGCGGCTGTCGGGAGACTCTCAGCATCCCTGCACTGGTCTGCACCCCGTGTGACTAGCACGTAGTTCGTTGAACAAGTTGGAATGGTGACCCTTCTCTTTGGTGCAAGCGACTTGAGTGCGTCTATCATATGTCGATTATGACCGATACATGCAAAAAATTTAGCTGAAAAAGAAGAAACCTCCAACTTACTACTGCACCCACTGGTAAGTTTCAGCAGATTCTGACAACAGAGGAGGAAGAAGCTGAAGAAGAAGTAGAAGAAGATGAAGTAGAAGAAGATGAAGAGGATTGGCAGATTTACACTTTTCGACGGAAGAAGAAGCCTGTAAATACTCTACTTGTTGATGATACCTTGATCACTCATGGCAATGGAGCAGCAATTAAGAACTCTATGGATCTCCTAGAAACAGAGTGAGAGCAGCGCGATCTCGTTCTTAGACATGGTTATTGTAATCTATGTTCTGACCTTTCGCTTCATTTTGTTAGCGTTGTATCGTAGTCGTAGGGGTTGGGCTTCATGTTTTGGGCCCTCCAAAAGCTCATGTAACCGATTTCAATAAAATTAGTCCTTGGGGCTTTTAAAATATATATATATATATATATATATATATATATATATATATATATATATATATATATATATATATACTAAAAGATGTTCTTTATGCATGCCGGTTTCTCACAAACTTTTATTAGTTTCTTGTCTCTATTTATGTGTGGGTCCAAATTTTATATTGATGACTCGATTTGCATGCCATCAACTTGCGTGTAAAGTCTAAATAATGCGGGCATTGTCTTTGGGTAAGTTAAATGCCCCATATGCATTGATGTAGTCTTTTCTATGAAAAAGTGATATTTGAGCATTTTTTATGATTGTCTTTTTTTTTTTTGCTTGTTCAAATTAATTGTGAGAAATCACTTTTGGTATATTTGGTACTCTGCTCAAATTTATTTTCTTCAATTCTTAATCTCAAAATGCAATTGAGATACTTGATATTTACTTCGTGCAATGTCATATTTAAGAATCATTATTATCCTTGATTTTGACAATATATAACTCGTATCACATCCATAACATACATATGTAGGTCAACAAATACCCCCAAAAATATTATTTGCACCTAGAGAGAATCGTGTTTGTTGCAAACTAGTTTTCGCATTGATTTTAAAGGAGTTAACCGAGTGACGCATTTTAAGGATTTTTCTCTGATGCAAACTTGTATAAAACATTCACGTCCATATTTTAGAGACAAATTAACTTGGTTTGCGCTTGCAAGCTTTTGTTATTGTGGATGAGTTTTTTAGCATGGGATTTTAGTTGGTATGAATTTGTCACAAAATATATTTTTTTTTCATTTTGAATAGACACATACTCGTTTCACAGGCTTGATTTTTCTTCCCTTTTTATAAATCAAATGCACAACTTTGTTAGCTCAACGAAATTGTTATTAAGCTATTATTTTAAACTTGATAAAATTGCGCTGCTTATATTGTGGATATTTTTGAATATGGCATGTGTTTCTCTCTTAAATGTTTCTTTATTGCATTTTGCTTGAAAAATAATTAGTTGGAGTCTATGGGTGTCATTTTATGAGCTTATTAAGGAAGCCATTTGAACTATGATAGACAAGTATAGTCTAAGGGACTATCGAGGTTGATGTAGTCTCGGCTAGCATGAGGAGATGCTAAGAGGTTGAAGTATCTAAGAAGAATTTTTTCACGCATTTGGTAACACTTACATTATGGCTGCGTGACCCCTCCATTTTTGGGGAGCTAGTAGATTATGTGATCACTCTTATGCTGAAATGTGAAGAATTCAACTATTTGAAGAGTATATATGATGCCATTATGTGATATTTTGGAGTCTGTCGTCGATACCTAGATAGTTGAGATTGCTCAATCATTGTCTGCTACAACGTGATTCACCAGACATTACTTTGCTTATCCTTTTTACAGAGATATTTGATTATCCACATGGATATGTTTACTGGTCCATATATGTTTTACAGACTTATCGAGATACCTTGAATGATGTAGGAATATATAGAGTTGTTTATGCCTCAATACTAAAAATTTTGAGTGCATCTATTTATCATGAGTGAAAGGTGTATTCGAATTTTGGGATTCGATCATAAATAATTACGAATGGGCTCGGATGAGTTGATATTATACCATGAAAGTTATATTTGTATTAGGGTTGTAGATATTTATTCATTATTATGAGAAGTGTATTTCATCTGATGAGAAGTTTTTAATAGACAACCTTTTGGTGATGGTGATAAATGGGATGAGCTAATTTTTCTGATAATCTTCTTGGAACTTCTATGTCATTATTAGCTGGCTTATATGATGTCGAGATTGTCAATACATTTTTAAGATATTATGTTGTTAGAAATAAATGCACAATTTTATGAGGAAGGACAACTTGGACCATTTTACTTTGTCAGATGATCCTTTTGAGCTTGATGTGACTCTTGCTAATGACTTAACTAAGGAATTTATAGTCTTTTATAGATATTGGATATATGTCCTTCGCTCTCCTAGACATGGATGGGGATCTATTTTTGACAGGCTTATTAGTGACATAACTATGAATTTTTATTCACCAACAGAGATAAATCTTCTTTCTAACACTTTTTTAATTATTTGACTTCTTTTATACGGTGAACGCATATCACTGGCCCTTGTGATCCTCAATTAGATGTATAATGTTTATATAGTGATTTTAGGGACCCTCTTTTGTTGCTCAAGACATTTTATCGTGATAGGATATATATGCTTAGGTTCACATTCATTTAACAGTGATAATCTTGTCATCCTACAAGTTAATTGGTAATTACCTAGATGCTTTGTGAATGCTATCAGTAAAATCAACTCATCCTATCAGTTCCCATGAGCAAAAGTTCGCCTACAAAAACATTCTTAATTTTGGTGGAATGCACTGTTCATAGTGAGGACTAAATATCGACAAACCCGATGTGATATATAACTTCTATAGTGTAATAGTCAACTATTCCGTGCTCATCCACCAAGTGACGGATCCTAGAATTTGATCCCTCCTCTCACCCTTGATAAAGTGATGCCCTAATTTAGTACACTCCTATCACCTTCAAGATATATTGGTGTGTTTGTAGAACATATCTGATCTATTTAATATTTCTACATGGAGGACTATTCGTTTGTGCTAAAAGAAAATCTCGATGTAAGTACGGAAAAATAGCTTGTAGTTGTCGATGACCAAGCAATCTAGGCTTTTTGTTTGATCTATAACATCAGTAAAGAGTTTCAAAATATCACAAATGTATGACTCCAATAGGTTGGAGTCATCACATTTTAGCATAAGAATGTTACCCCCTCTATAGCTTTGAAAATATAGGAGACGAGTTGGCATGATGGAATTGTAAATGAGTGTGAAAAAAATTTCTTTAATGCTTTGATCTCACTGAATCTCATATTGTTTGTTTTTGTCATATATCTCGATAATCTCATGAAAATCTTGCTTATTGTTTGTAGTCGTGATGACCTCTTTGGTAAGCTCATCAATTGACATGCACATAGTCCTCCAACTAGACATTTTCTTTGCAAATTGCAACAACAAGAAAATATGAGAGGAAAAAAGTTATAACATCTAAAAAAACATGCAAAATATAACATTATTAAGTTTTAAATAATAATTTAATAGCAATACTCATTTGTATGATAAACTGTTGCATTTGAGTCGCACAAAAAAAAGAAAGAAATCAAATCTATAATGCTAATATATTCATGTTTAAAAGAAAAAAAATTATATTGTGATTGACTCATTCAAACTAAAGGCCGATATTTAAGGAAGATTCGTCCATAATAACACGTGCTTGCGAGTCCAAACCCAATTGACTTGTCTCTAAATTTAAGACATGGATGTTTTATACAAATTTGTGTAAGTTAAAAATCTTTAGATGCGTCATTTGGATATTTTTTTAGAAAATTGTAGTCAACTTGCAACAAATATGATTTGCTTTAGGCATAAATGCTATATGTTGGGAGGTATTTGTTGATTTACATATACATGATATTGATGTTATATGAAGCTGACTTGATCAAAATCAAAGCTAATGATGATCATTGAACATAACATCTTATAAAGTCAATTTGATGTGTTCAAATTTAATTTAAAATTGTCTAAACATTACTCCTTTTGCTAGGCAAAGCAAATTGATGCAAACATGGTACTAAAATTATCAAAATGGATGTACCATAATCAATTCGATCAAGCATGACAAAAACGATGATCTTTGTACGTGAAGTCGTACAAATTGAGTTCAAAATGCCTCAGCTTCGTCAAACTTACACAAATATTACCTATTTGCAGAACATACTTCATCAATGAACCCTGAATATCGAATTTACTCAACAAGGCACCTATATTGTAAGGGTCTTTTCATGCCACTTGGCAATACACAGATCAAGATATTGACATGAAATTTGAAATGATATATAAATTGAGGTGCACAGGAAATAACAATAATTTGTGTGAAATTATTATTAATAAATAATTTCTTTCATATATTGTGTGAATTCGTGCAAGAAATATTGAATAAGAGTTAAGATTGAACGCATAATTTGTAGAAGATGTAATTCGAATGTGCCCTAAGAATGCAAGCAAAACCCTTTGCTCCCATCCGAGCACTCAAAACCATTTAAACTTCAAAATGGATAAGTGAAAATGCAATGGAAATAAAGCAAGCCCCACTCATTTTATTTATTAGAGGGGATTTATTCCATTCTTTTATAACACAACCATATTGACGTGAAACATCCTTTTGTAAAACATTATGGTTATGTTTCCCTTTACTCGCCACCAGATCGGGAACACTTAATGCAAGCTGGCAGAATGTGATTTTTGAAAGAATCGAATGAAATATTACATGCATCATAATAACACAATGTTTGTGAAATCAATAAAGTTCGGATAATTTTAACCCTTTTGTGCATTAATGAGGCATTCCCAACCTAGTTACATTACTTCAAAATTTGTACAAACACCTCAAAAAGCATAATATGATAAAATTAGAATATGTTTAACGTATGTACATGCATCATGTGATTTTCATCAAGATGCTTTAAAATGTGCGTAATTTCATTTTATAAGTTCATAGTAAACCGTACAAAAAATACAAAATGTAAATACACTGAAATTCGTAGGTGTAGGTGCTCCGAGATGTGTGCACATTATTAAAGTTGAAACCCTGTGTGCTCCAATCTGTATATTGTATGCTCAAGCATACGGTATGAAGATGCTGTGTAAGCTTAGAATGAGTTGAACTTTGAATTTGCTATACTTCAAAAATGTTGTGCAACCCTAGGTGTCTGCACTCTTAGGTAATAATGTTTAAATTTGAAATTTTTTGGATTTGCATATGGTAAGATTTGTATTTAAAAACTTAGCCTTATTCTTGTAATTCTATGTCTATAATTAGGGATTAATAATGTGCATATTGATTGTGAATTGATGATTGAATCAATGAAATTATTTGTGGCCAATTGATAGCTTAGTAGATCTTGTTTGTGTATGCGGTCATTTCAAGTTATGCAAATAGATTTTTCCTTTTTCTCCTCCATCACTTATTTTTAGTTATGAGTCAACAACAACCCCAAGCCTTTATCCCACTAAGTGGGGTCAGCTACATGAATCATTTTCTCCGTTGCGTCCTCTTGAGTCATGTTTCATTTAATTGTAATAAATTAAGATTATTTTTTATACAATAAGCACAGGTCTTTTTTAGTCTATCTTTGCCTGTATTAACATAAATCGAATTTAAAACATCTATTCTACTAACCAAATCATCAGATGGTCGACGACAAATGTGATCAAACCATCTAAGACGACTCTCTCTAATTTTGTCCGTCATTGGAGCTACACCAACCCTATCACATATATACTCATTTAACATTTTGTCTCTAAGTGTAAAGCCACTCATCCACCTAAGCATTCTCATCTTGGCGACACTTAGTTTTATGCTTCTCTTTTAAAGGCCAACATTTTGCACCATAGAGCATTGCAGGTCTCACCACCATCTTATAAAATTTTTCTTTCTGTTTAAGTGAGACTTTCCTGTCACACAATAGACATGAAGCATTCCTCCACTTCAACCAACCAACTTGAATTCTACTAATAACATGCTCATCTATATCACCATCACTTTGAACAATTGACCATAAAGCTTTCACACCTTTTAATAATTTCATCACCCGTAGTTACAACTCTTTCACTAGAGCTACTACTACTAAAATTCAGTTTTAGTTCTACTCAAACGAAGGCCTTTAGACTCCAAAGTAGACCTCCATAATTCATATTTTTCCTTAGCTCTTTCTCTAGTCTTAATCCACAAGAAGGATATAATCAACGAAAATGTTACTCCAAGGTACATCCTTCTGTAAATGTCCCATAGAGCATCCATAACTAAAACAAAAAGATATGGGCCTAAAGCCGATCCCTAATGTAATCCAACTGGAATAGGAAAATATTTGGTCAATTCTTCTTCTGTTCAAACACAAGTAACATCTCTAGTATACATATCTTTAATGACTTGAATATAAGTCATATCAACATCTTTCTTTTCAAGAACTCTCCAAAGGATATCTCTTGGAACTTTATCGTAAGCTTTTTCTAAATCAATAAAAAACATATGTAGATTCTCGTTATTCTCTCTGCACTTCTCCATCAAACCTCTCAATAAATGTAGACCTGCCCGACATAAATCGAAGCTGATTATGAGAAATCTTTGTAATATGTCTTAACCTATTTTTAATTATGAGTCATGAGAAAAATAAAATAAAATAAAGACTAAATAAAGGTATATGGATTGTTTCTATTCATCCAGCAGTTCTACTTCAAAACAAATTGCTCAAATTTCCTGCAATTTGATTCATAGAAAGATTACTTTTTCTCAAATATATTGTATTGCTTATAGTGGATTTACAGTTAGATGCTTCTATGAAAGTGTTATTGATAATGTTGCTTATCCCCTTCTGTCTCTCTTATTCTCTCTCCATACAGGAAAGTGCCCCTTTGTTTTGTTATTTTTTGGGGCATTGACATACATAGCGCACAAATTTTATTTATTTACATATCTCTTACCTAAACTTTTGTAGTTACGCAGTAGCACTCAAATCTTTAATGTTACGTCAAAAATAGCACTATTAGCACTTTTTAAAAGTGAAATATGTCTTTTCATGCTTAGTTTTAAAGCGCCAATTTGCTATGGTGTATGTAAATATAAAATTTTAGGTGTAAATACGTAAAACATAAGAGTTGTGTGCTACGTATGTCAGTTTCTCTTCTTCTTTTTTTGGTTTTTAATTTTTTATATTTTATTTTTGCCAATGCATTCTTTTTTATCTCTCGTTCTTCTTCAAGATGGGCTCCTACTGAGGTGAATTTCTTTACTTGACGCTGATGATGCTTTTCCCATTTTTCTTTGTTTTTTATTTGGTCCTCCAATTCTTTCTCTAGAAATGTTCATACTCCTTTATTGTTCGTTGCATCACGCACTTGGATGATTGTTGTAGGGCAAATATGTATTGCATTACGCTTAGTATTTTTTTTGTCAAGGGCAACATAGTCAATTTTTTAGTTGTTTAGAATAACTTTGATTATTGATCTTTTTGTAGAAGCTGTTATTATAAATAGTGTTATATGGTGTCATGTAAAAAAGGACCATGATTGATGAATGAAAAATTTTCACTCCTTCCACAATTTTATTTGTGTATTTGGATTGCTCCAAAGTTGATACACAGTCATTTCTCCCCTCTCCAAGTTTTGGATGCAGAGTTTTCCTTTTCTGTCTCTTTTCCGTCGTCAATTATTTCAAGGCTTCCATTGTTCTTCCACTAGCTAACGATATTGGTTCAATGCACAAAATAAACTGAAAAATCATCAGATAACTAACCCTATTATACCAACCGATGTTAACGGACATTTTTTTATCATAAATCCATTTTAAGTATGATTGTAGCCAAATTGTGTCTTTTAAATGTTTCTTGTGATGTTGAAATCGAAAATCAGGTCTTAGAAATACTTGTGTACTAATTTAAGGTTTTCTGTAGAGGTTGCAATTAGAATTATAATTGATAAAGTATGTTTTGGAAGCTGTTGTTGTTATTATGAATTCTCTTTTGAAAATTTGGATAATAGATTTATTACAAGTATTGCATTCTAGCATATTTTGTTGTAAAAAGCTATTTTTCACTATAGATTTTTTTAAAATAGCAAGAAAGTTGTAGTCAGATAAGGGTATATTTGGCGCGGCTTAAAACCCATGGTGCGGTGGGAAAACAATAGATTAAGGTGTTTGGAAATTGCGGCTGTAGTGCGTTTTGGGAAATGTATAAATGCTTAAACCCACGGCCCACATTTATTTGTGTATATTTTTTGTTTTTACCCTGAACCTCTCGTATCCCGCACTGCACCCCCACCAAACCCAACCCCGCACACCCCCCCCCCCCCCTCTTCTATGGCTCCGGTGGCTAGGGTTCCACCCAGTTATTTTTTTGTTGCAGTGGTTGTTGCGGTGAGATTGCCTTTCTTTCTTTCCACTCCCCTCTCTTCTTTGTGTCTCCTCTCTATGGCTTCGGCGCTTAGGGTTGGTTGTTTCCGGTGGTTGTTGCGATGAGCTTGCCTTTCTTCTCCTCTCCCTCTCCCCTCTGTTCTTTGGCTCCGTTTGGATCTTGTGCTTTCCTCGCTCCAAAGCATTCTTTACATATGACATTTTGATTTTGCGATTTTTTGCGTTTCTCTGTGAGTGGTGATGGCTTGGTTTCTCTGTGCTTTATTTTTGGTTGATTGATTGGAGGATGGTTGTGCTGTAATGTTGATTTTGCGCTTTTTTTTTCTATGTGGAAATTATGATGCTGTAATTTGCTTGGTATGTGAAAATTTTGTTGGAAATGATGTGGAAATTGGAGGAAGGCTATGATTTGCTTGGTCTGTAGAAATTGGTGGAAGTCTGTGATACGCTTGGGTGGTATGTGATTTGCTTTTTTTTTTTTACCTGGTTTCATGTGTTGTGATTGTAGGCATAGGGAAATTAAGGTTTTATTGGTGATACCGAAATATGGTGCTTTGTTCTCTATTTGTGATGTAGTGCTCTGGTTGTTGGTGGTGCTGGTGATTTTGTGGTGGTTTTTAGGATTATATTGTGGTGGTGTTTGGTGTGCTATAATTTTGGTGGTGTTTGGTTTCGTGTGAAATAGTTGTTTTGATCATGCGATGGTCGGTGATGTGGATGTGATGGTGCGGTGTAGTGTGCTATTGATTTTGGTAATAGGTGATGTGGAGGTGGTGTGTGGTATGGGATGGTGTGGTGTGGTGTGGATGTGGAGGTGGAGGTGGTGGTGTAGTGTTGGCTTTGGTGTTTTGGTGATATGGTGGTGGTGTGCTTAATGTTGGTGGTAGGTGGTTGTGTGTTGGTGTTCATGTTTTGGTGATATGGTGTTGGTGTGCTATTGATGTTAGTTGTAGGTGGTGTGGAGGTGATGATGTGTTGTGGAGGTGTTGATGAGGCAACGTGATGTGTTGGTAAATCAGGTGGTTGTGGTTGTGGTTGTGATGCGATGTCTTTGTTGTAGATGTTTCTGTTTCTTACTTTTGTTTAATCTCTGAATGAGTTTATGTTCTTTAGTTCTTTGCATGCTAGTTATCGTAATGAACAAGGCAAAAAAAATCAGTTCGTCTGCTACATGGGATAAAGAGATGACATTAATATGCAGTGACATCTATGTTAAAGAGGTCGAGTTGGGAAATATGCCAACCAACAATTTTAATAAGGTAGACAGAATATAATAAAAAAGTTTAAAGAAAGCGTGGGGAGAGAGTATGATAGAATGCAATATAAGAACAAATGGTATCAATTGAAAAATGATTGGAAAATATGGAAAGAGCTAAATCGATGATCCACAAGCTTGAGTTGGGATCTATAAAGTGAACCATCAATACTTCTGAAGAATGATGGATTGAGAGATCGGATGTGAGAATGTTTGAAATGTAAAATTATTTTAAAATTTCAACGTTTTAATTGATCAATCTAAAGATTTATTAATTGATCAATGAAGGCAACCAAGTTCCTCTTTATTTTTAGTGATATGGCATTTGAGGTTCTTCTGAATGGTCTTTTTCGGTGATATGCATATTTGACACACGAGCTCGATATTACATGGTTTAAAGGCAATCAAGAATCCTTTTTTCTATAAGGTATGTTGTCTTCTTGTAGTGACAGATTTGTTGGTTTGTATATTGTGTTCTCTGAGACTTCACAGCTACAAAAAACTTTAATTGACAACTTCTATTGTTCATTTTCACTAATGCTGCATCTAAAGGTCGGTGCTATGTGATTTTAAGCCCACAGGAAAGAAGAGCTCGAGGAATTCCGATATCTCCAGAGTTGCTACTGTCGACTACAATGTTTCTTGCTTATTTCGCGGTAGCCACATAATTACTTGAGAGTTTTGCAGGTGTCCAAGGAGAATAACAGAAAATTGTGATTTCTTTAGGTGGGCTGATGGGTTGAAAGGTTCTACCGTCGAGAGTGATCGAGCGTGGAGAGTTTTCTTAGAGGAAAAGCTTATCTCGTGACATACATCAATTTCATTTTAAAAATAATATTATCATATTATTAATTTTTATTTTAATAATTCTTTTTTAAGTATGGTTATGTTACTTGCTAGTGTTACTGTTTAGCGAGGTGACCATTTTTATTTTGTAATGTTCGAATTAGATATTTGTTTTTAAGTATAGATTGTGCTAGTAGGTTTAGTTATGTTGTAAATATCATTATATTACAGGGGCAAAATGATCATTTGTCCAAAAAACAGCTGCAGCACAGCTGTTTCAAAAATTGCAAAAAAACAAATAGCTGACAATCAACTTCTACGCAGCAGTTTTTAAATAAGTTGCAGCTGCCCCAAACAGACCCTAAATCTATGATAGCTTTCTATAAAGCAAAGATATGAAAATTAGCCTCAAATTGACCGTAAAGTAAATTTTTGTATGTAATTAGATTATTTATTGTAGTTGTTTTTCTTTATGTTTTTTGTCTTAAATTTTAGTTCTCTCCGTTTCATTAACAATTATGTCTATTTACGAAACACTCATATGGTGCCATTGATACAAACTTATGTTAATGTTTGTCTTTGGTATGAGGGTATATATGGGGGTGTAAACGAGCAGAACATGAGCGAACTGAGCTTCTGTTCATGTTTGGCTCGTTTGAAAATATTTGTGTTCGAATTCAACTCATTTTTAAAATTGTTTGTTAACCATATTTTCGAGTTTGATCGAAATGTTTGAATTCAGCTCAAAATGTTCGAATCGAGCTCGAAATTTTAGCTTGTAAACGAGCCAACCAACTTTGAGTAACTCAAAAACTATTTTGTGCTCAGCTTATTAAAATTTTCTTTTATTATTATTATTTTTTTTATGTTCAACTTTACTGGAAGAACAAGGATGAAGACA
Source organism: Papilionanthe hookeriana x Papilionanthe teres (assembly GCA_022702705.1). Lineage (NCBI taxonomy): Eukaryota > Viridiplantae > Streptophyta > Magnoliopsida > Asparagales > Orchidaceae > Papilionanthe > Papilionanthe hookeriana x Papilionanthe teres. Next base: position 68,225,172 of record CM040427.1, on the reverse strand, counting down.
AATACCTTCATTTTCACCAAAATTTAATTTGAATTTGTCAAATTGGCCAGTTATTAAGTCTTAGGAGAAGTACATTCCACTCCAGCACAATATTCTCCAAAGCTTCATTCTATATTTAAAGAGCAATGAAATAAGCTGTAAATAACCGATGTGGGACAAAAAAGCGGGGAGCTACATCACATGGAGCAGTCAATATGATAGGGCATTTACATACATACCACCCAACTCTTATGTATTTACATATCTAATCCCTAAATCAACAATGTGCTCTACACCAAGCCCATTTACATGGATACCACCCATATCCTATATATTTACATTTCTAATACCTAAACTAGTATTTTGTCTTAATTATACCACCCAAATAAATTTTAAAAATAATAAAATATAGCAATTTTTAATACATTTAAAAAATTAATATAAAAGGATATAAATAAATATTATTATTTTATTATTTCGAGCGAAAACGAGCCAAACACGGACAAACTAACTTTTGCCCGTGTTCAGCTCATTTATAAATCGAGCTCAAAAAATTTATTTGTGATCGAATTTGTTTGCTTAACGGACGAATCGAACACGAGCTATTTAATGAGCCGAACATGAGTTGTTTGTGAATGACTAGCTTTGACAGCTCTAGGTGTCTACACCACTTGGATGCTAACTTTAAGGTTCAGGTTTTTTTTTTCTAAATTTTTTGGTGGTTTATGTTTCATTCATATTCGTAGACTTGATTTGTTTGCTTCATGATTTCAATGATCACTGAAGTTTTGCTTGTCATTAACAAATTGAAATGGTGGCCGAGAAAGTACTTGGTGATAGCTTTAGGCTCTCTTTGGAAGAGTTTTCGCACTGCTTTCCTTTCTGCAAAAAGTCAGAAAGCTCTGTTTGGTTGCAATACTTTTGTAGAAACACTTTCGAAAAATCTCTATTTTTCTTTCAGCAGCTGCTGCAGTTTCCAAATAACTGCAGAAACACGGTATTTCTAAAAACAAATTCCAAACAAATTTTTATAAGAAAAGAGAGCTCTGCCAAACAAGACCTTTAGTTTCTCTAATGGTGATTACCTTTTATTGTGTTGGACCCTATAAAAATGAAAGCTCCGCCAAACAAAGGAACGATTTGTTTCATTGATTTGTGATTGATATATTTATTGATGTATTGCATCTTTCCTATCATCATCACCAACACTATTTTCGTTTGATTGTGATTCATTTTTCTATCATTGCTAAAGATGATTGGTTGGAATGATGAAAAATATACATTGTTTGTGTTTGAAGGGAAGAGGTCTTTGATACCCACTGAGTTGTGGGATATTTCAGTGATTTGGCTAACAAGTTCTTTCAATGAAATTTGAAGGCTAAATTATTGAAGAAGTTGCATTTTAACACATTAATAAATAATGATAATAGTAATAAGAAATGCTTGCCGCTTGTCATAACCCAAGTTATTTAAACTTCAGTCATGTTTGTATAAAACTAAGAGTTTTTTTTAGATTTAAGGTGAGTTTATTAGGCTAATTGTACTATTTGGATTAGAGTGTTGGGCATCCAAGAAGTCTTTGATGACTAAACTGTTTTCTTAAATTGTAGGCGTTGATATGCTGACGGAAGCTGCTGGAAAAGACTGCACCTCGTTGTTCAGTATCCTTTCTTAATCATTTAAAGGAAGATTTAACATACATATCATTCAACTTTCATGTATTTATATATCTAAACTTCAATTTTTACTTATTTGTCAACTTACCTATGCATGAAAATGTGCTCTTCACGTTTTGAAAGTTGAAGTAGTGTTATTTTTTATGTTTTATGAATGATTTGGATATATATGTAAAAAGTAAAGTTTTAAGTGTTAGATATGTAAATACATAGGAATTGGGTGGTATGTATGTAAATGATAAATGCCCCTAATTTAAATGCAAATGTGCACAATGTCATATATTCAAGTCTTATACTGTTTTTTTTTAAAATTATTATTCATATAATTAGTGCAAACTTATTGATTATATATTAATTTTATGATAAATTCTTGATTTATGCATGTCATTCTTCGATAAAAGATCAAGCTAAACTTCTACGTATAGTTCCGATTTTATCGAATATCTGAAGAGATGAGTCTGTATTAACATTTCATTAAACTGCAATATCATAAAAGGGGATTTACATACATACCACCCAATTCCTAATTTTTACTTTTTTATATTAATTCTGCCCAAATCCTTCATAAAACATATAAAATATTCACCATTTCAACTTGCAAGAGTGAAGTGCACATTTTCAGTCATATTTATTCGGTAGATATGTAAATACATAAGAATTTTAGTGGTATGTATGTAAATCTTCCTATATTAAATACTTATATTTGTAGCAATTTTGCAGTTTTATGTTGCTCTTCCTTAAGATTCTGAAGATAAATATCACGCCTGGGTCAATGCTGAATTCCTGCTGGAAAAATGCCTGGTGGGAGTGTTGGATAACGAGTCATGAACAGTACAGAAAACATTCTTGGTCTACTCCACTTGTGCACAAATTATATATATATATATATATATATTTATATATAAAAGATGGACGGCAATATCTGCTCGTCCACCTCACGTGCTAATTCGATCTAGATGAATTCGAATTTGGGACAGAGGGAACTTACGCCGAAGCTGCCATCCAACAAGCCAGTCATTGTGCATATATATATATATATATATATATACACACACACATGCATTATAAAAAATGATATGAAAGAATTATCATTTACAGTACTTTGTTATCATTTTTAATTAAAATATTAAAAATGTATTCAATAAGTTTAATAAACTGGGCTTCAAATAGCTAAAATTGGCCCAAATTTGTTATGTTATACATTTAACAGAATTTTGGCTTCAATTAAAATAAATTTTTTTAATTCTGAGTTGAGATTGACACATGGCCTCTGTTAATAAGTTCATTATGATTTTACATATTAAATGTTTGTTGTGGATGAGATGGTAGTTCTGTGGTTGGGCATTTCTTTCTCGTATTGAAAGGGGTGGTGTACGAAAATCACTTACATTTAGGGTCTGTTTGGGGCAGCTTATTTGGTGCGGTGGCGTTTTGAAAATGTACTTGACCTGTTTGGGTAAACTGTATTTTAGCAGCTTATGTGTTTTTAAAACGTAGAGAACAGTTTTTTCACACCGCACTTATCTAGGTGTGGTGGTAGTTCTCTGGTTACAGTCTGACTTTTCTAAAAAAATAAATATTTTTAATTGCCACCGCACTTAGTTTATCAGCAGATTATTTTTAATCAGTTTATCAACATATTATTCAATCAGCTGCAGCTGCCCCCAAACAGTTTTTATTTATTTACATATCTAACTTTGCCTAAGTTTTAATATGAGATTAAAAAAAATCATAATTTTTAACTTTTAATAAGTGACTCCTTTCTATGTATAGAAAAGGTGGCTTATATGTAAATATTTAAATGTTGGATATGTTTATATGTAGCAAATAAGTGATGATAAGTTCATTGTCTCTAACCATGCTACCTTCAGCCACATTAAAAAAAAGAAAAAAAGAAAATTTTTGGGCTTAAATGATATTTTAGACGGCAGATTGAGGTCTGTATTTTGTATTTTATCGATTTTAAATTTTGATTTATGGATTGATTAAATTAAATAATTTTGATTATAAATTTTATTAATTTTAATAATAATAATATTATTATTATTAGTTTAAGTACTATAAAAATAAAAATAAGCCTTTTCATATAATTCTAATAGATTAAGATCATTTTGTATACAATATGGCCAAGTCTTTTTAGGTCTTCCTCTTTCTTAGCAAAAGCCAAATCTTAAACATTTACTCTCCTAACAGGATCATCAGATGGTCGAAGTTTAATGTGACCAAATCATCTAAGACGACTCTGTCTAATTTGGTTCGCCACTGGAGCTACACCAACCCTATCATGAATATACTCATTTAGCATTTTGTCTCTAAGTGTTTAGCCACACATTTACCTAAGCATTCTCATCTCAGCAACACATAATTTTGTGTTACGCTCTCTTTTAAAGGCCAACATTTTGTGCCATAGAGTATTGTAGGTCTCATCACTATCTTATAGAATTTTTCTTCAAGTCTAAGGAGTGCTTTTCTATCACACAATAGGCTTGATGCATTCCTCCACTTCTGCCAACCAAGTTGAATTATACTAATAACATTCTCATCTATATCGCTATCACCTTGAACAATAGACCTGAGATATATAAAACGTTCACACATTTTAATAATTTGATCACCTATAGTTACAACGCCTGTCATTGGAACTATCACTATTGAAATTACATTCCATGTATTCAGTTTTAGGTTTACTCAAACGAAAGCCTTTAGACTCTAATATTGATCTCCATAACTTAAGTGTTTTATGTACTTTTTTTATAGTCTTGTCCACAAGATGGATATCATCAGCGAAAAGCATGCATCAAAGTACCTCCTCTTGTAAATGTTCATTAAGAGCATCCATAACTAAATCAAAAAGATATGGGCTTAAAGTAGATCTCTGATGTAATCCAACTGAAATTGGAAAATACTTGGTCAATCCTCCTCTGTTCTAACACAAGTAACAAATCTAGTATACATATCTTTAATGGCTTGAATATAAGTCATATCAACAATTTTCTTCTCTAAAACTCTCCAAAGGACTTCTCTTGGAACCTTATCGTAAGTTTTTTTAAATCAATAAAAATCATATGTAGATCTTATAGTCTTATCCACAAGATGAATATCATCAGTGAAAAGCATGCATCAAAGTACCTCCTCCTGTAAATGTTCACTAAGAGCATTCATAACTAAATCAAAAAGATATGGGCTTAAAGTCGTTCCCTGATGTAATCTAACTGAAATAGGAAAATACTTGGTCAATCCTCCTTTGTTCTAACACAAGTAACAAATCTAGTGTACATATCTTTAATGGCTTGAATATAAGTCATATCAAAACTTTTCTTCTCTAAAACTCTCCAAAGGACTTCTCTTGGAACCTTATCGTAAGATTTTTTGAATCAATAAAAATCATATGTAGATCTTATAGTCTTATCCACAAGATGGATATCATCGGCGAAAAGCATGCATCAAAGTACCTCCTCCTATAAATGGTCACTAAGAGCATTCATAACTAAATCAAAAAGATATGGGCTTAAAGTCGTTCCCTGATGTAATCAAACTGAAATAGGAAAATACTTGTTCAATCCTCCTCTGTTCTAACACAAGTAACAAATCTAGTATACATATCTTTAATGGCTTGAATATAAGTCATATCAAAACTTTTCTTCTTTAAAACTCTCCAAAGAACTTCTCTTCGAACCTTATCGTAAGATTTTTTAAATCAATAAAAATCATATGTAGATCTTATAGTCTTATCCACAAGATGGATATCATCGGCGAAAAGCATGCATCAAAACCTCCTCCTGTAAATGGTCACTAAGAGCATTCATAACTAAATAAAAAAGATATGGGCTTAAAGTCGTTCCCTGATGTAATCTAACTGAAATAGGAAAATACTTGGTCAATCCTCCTCTATTCTAACACAAGTAACAAATCTAGTATACATATCTTTAATGGCTTGAATATAAGTCATATCAAAACTTTTCTTCTTTAAAACTCTCCAAATGACTTCTCTTGGAACCTTATCGTAAGATTTTTTAAATCAATAAAAATCATATGTAGATCTTATAGTCTTATCCACAAGATGGATATCATCAGCGAAAAGCATGCATCAAAGTACCTCCTCCTATAAATGGTCACTAAGAGCATTCATAACTAAATCAAAAAGATATGGGCTTAAGTCGATCCCTGATGTAATCTAACTAAAATCGGAAAATACTTGGTCAATCCTCCTCTATTCTAACACAAGAAACAAATCTAGCATACATCTCTTTAAAGGCTTGAATATAAGTCATATCAACACTTTTCTTCTCTAAAACTCTCCAAAGGAATTCTCTTGGAACCTTATCGTAAGATTTTTTAAATCAATAAAAATCATATGTAGATCATCTTTACTCTCCCAATACTTCTCTATCAAAACTCTTAATAAATACATAGCTTCCATAGTAGATATGTCTGACATAAATCCAAACTAATTATGAGAATCTTTGTATCACGTCTTATTCTAAGTTTAATTACCCTCTTCCACGACACGTCAACTTAGTTCCTCTATAATTTGCAAACTCTCGTGCGTCACCTTTATTCTTAATAATGTGGATCAAAATACTCTTCCTCAACTTATCAGACATCTTTTTAGTTTTTAAAATAATATTAAGGAGTTTAGTAATCTAAGAAACTCCTAATTCTCTTAAATATTTTTCATATTTCAATTAGGATATCATCATGTTTTACTGATTGTTCACTCTTATTTTTTTAAGGCAACCTCAACTTTTTCCTTACAAATGCGACAGTAATAATAAAACACATAACACTTTTCTATATAGGGATATGTTAAAACACAAATTTTAACATAACACAGAAAAATTATATATTTGAGGTATTTACCTACATACAACACACTTTTATTTATTTATATCTAAAACTAATTTTTCATATATATATATATATATATATATATATATATATATATATATATATATGTTCATAACACTGAATTTTTTTAATGTCACATCAAAAAATATCATAAGATATGTGCGATATAAACATATTTTTTCATGCATTTATTTATTACATTAAAAATGACATCAATATTGAAATGTGTCGAAAGAGTCACAACAATAGAGTAAAAATTTAGCTTCCTCAACATTGGATGAAGATCCATCATACACAGTTAAAAGAAGAGTAGCAAGAGAAGACTCGTCGACTTTTTAAGTGGAAAACCCTAAAAAGGAAAAAAAATCACAAAGCTTGTGCTAGTTTAGATATTCATTTATGCAATGATGGGTACACAATTCTACTCTTCTCCTGAATTAGGAAAGATAGAACTACAAAATTGATATACAACGATATTTCAGTAACTATAGATGTAATGACCTGCAAAGGTCATAATAGATCGCTATAAATCGGTAGTTGGTCGTGAATGTCATAGACTGGTTGTAGCGCCAACTTGTCATAGAAGCCTCAATTAAAATATGTGCTAGGAGTTGGCTATTAGGTCATAGATGGTTGTTGCAGGGTCATCGGTTGGCCAATTAGGCCTAATAAAGAGCTGTAGAAACTGAGAGCCATGTAGGTCGTAGTTAGTTACATAGGTTGTAGTAGTGAGCAACGATAAAGTTTGTATGTCATAGAGGTCGAGTTAGGAGTTGAATGAGCTGTAGATCACATAAATCGTATTTAGTCACATAGGTCGTAGTGGTGGCCTGCAATAATATTTGTAGCCCATAGAGGCCAGAATTATGAGCTTTTGAGCTGAATTCATGTCCGTAGGTCACATAAGCCAGAGTTGGGAGCTTTTGGACTGTGATAATATTTGTAGGCCGCATAAGCTGAATTTTAGAGTTGCATGTGTTGTGATAACGTTCGTAGGTCATAGAGGTCGGAGTTGGTAGGTGCATGAGTTGTGATAATATTATTAGGCCACAAAGGTGGAGGTTGAGAGCTACATGAGCTTTGATCCACATAGGTCGTAGTGTGAGTCGCAATAACATCCATAGGTCGCAATAGCTGGAGTTGGGAGCTATATGAACTACAATAACGTTCGTAAGTCATAGAGACCGGAGTTAAGAGCTACATGAGTCGCGATGATATATGTAAACCATAGATGATGGCGTTGGGAGCTACAAAAGTTGTGATCCACATGGGTCGTAGGCCATGGTGGGGAGCTATGAGAAGAGAGCTTCAGGAGTTTGGAGATGGTCATTGTATTCTAAGTATGATGATTGTAAACATTCATAGTGGGGTGCATTGTTAAATCGTCTTCAAGAAGCATCGTTGCACCATCATCGGGATGCGTATTGCACCGTGTACGAGGTGTATCAAGGCATTGTATTCGACGACGTTATGATGCTATTTTTGAGGTGTGTTTTTACAACATCTTTGAGGTGTTTCATTGCACCGCTTCGTATAATGTTTTATTAATCCGCAACGTACACCTAGATTCTGCAGTGCACGCAGTGATGCTGCAAGGAATATTTTTGCAACGAGTAGAGGGCGACAAACAGTGATCGATGGTAGTTGGCGAGCGGTGGTCGCCGATAGTTGGCGGTTGCAGGAGCGAGTGACATTCACTGGACTTATCAGTGTAAAATACTAGACCTCAGTTCATTCTCTTCCAAGCTTCGGGCATCCTCCGGTTCAAGGTCGGACTCAACTCTTCCCTCCTTTTTCATGAAGAGTGTAGGGCTCTATTTATAGAGTCTAGGCATCTCTGAAAATAAGGAAGAAATCCAAACCAGTTCAGTGGATGACCCAGAGAAATTCTCTTGAAAGAATGACATTTTATAGATATTTGAGTGTTTTAATGATAACAAAATTAAGTAACATTGGGCTCATTGGATTCGTCTCATCAAAACGCTCGATTCAACTACAAGCTTGTCAAAATTTTGAATCTTTTTGACATTTCAATTGGGCATCAAAAGCTTCCAAAATGGTTAAATAGCTCGAACTAGGCTTTATTTGACTCGTATTGGATCAACTAGACGCCATTGTTCATCTCGTAGAACATTTCAATTTGACTGTAAATTTATTAATATTGAAATTTTTGATAATTTTTAATTGAAGTTTGAATGTTTCTCACTTAAAAAATATTAAGAGTGCCGGTCATATGAAGGTTGGTGTTAAATGAAAAGTTTTATTCATGAGATATCAAATATAAATATATTAAGTTTTAGTGTTTTCTATGCAACATTCAAGACATGTATATACCTATTTAAATTTCCATCTTTTCATTGGTATTTACATAAACCTACGCAAACTGCCGCAGACGCGTCAAACCTCCTTCTCCCTTCCTTTAACCGCTCCGGCGGCCATGGCACAGCTCTTCTTCCCAACTCCTCGTCTGAACTCTCTGCATTTCCCTCCTTCGCTCTCCTCCTCCAAATCTCTACCCCTCCTTTTCTCAATTAAACCCTCTCATTTTTCCTCCTCATTCCCCAACCTCTATCAACTCGTTCCCTTACGCTTCGCTCCCCAGGCTCCACGCTTCTCCTCCTCCTCCTCTTTCGATCAAATCAAACCTCATCTCCAAGCCGAATGGGAGCCCATTCTCAAGGGATGGATCTGCAGCGCCGTCTCCGTTTGCTGCCTCTCCGTCGCCGTTCCCAAGGCTGGGAAGATACCCTCGATCTTGACGGCGGTCGGTTCAGACCGGATGGTCTCCGATGGGATCGCCTTGGCTACTCTAGCTCTAGTTCGATCAGCCGCGACTTACCTTCAGCATGCTTTCCTATGGGAGGCGGCCTTGGGAGCTGCATTTAGGATTAGGACATACGTTTTTAGCAGGGTCATTGAGAGAGACATGGGTTTTTTCGAGGGAAACGCGGGAGTGGAGGCCGGCGATCTTGCTCACAGGCTCACTTCTGAAGCATCGGATGTCGCTGATATGGTGTATTCTGTCTTGAATGTAAGCGTCACTCTGCGATCTCTTTATTGTTGTTTATAATTGATTTATGTTCTTTGCTGGATCATGTGTTATAGAATCGAATTTCTGTTATGATTTGTTCTTTGATAATTCATAATGATTTGATTTCTGTTTTATGGAAAATTAGACTGTGGTGCCGAATGTCCTGCAGTTTTTGGTGATGGCTACTCAGATGGTGGTGCTGAGTCCACCTCTTGCCATAGTATCAGCCATGGTAGGTTGTATATCTGAAGTTCCTGCATTTTTTTTTTTCGATAATAAGATTATTATGGACTAATTTTATTATTATGGCTCATTAATTCTGACTGAAGGGCGTTCCAATCTTGTTACTTCTCATTGGCTACCTTGGTGAGAGGCTTCAGGGCATATCGAGAAAGGCACAGATAACTGCTGCTAAGCTTTCTTCCTACCTTAATGAGGTTTATTTAAGTTTAGTTTTTCGTTATTTGAAGATTTCATTTCTTTCATGCTATGTTTTTGTTTGTTGATTGGATCAGTTGAATCACTAATGAGCTGGTATTTAGTTTAACAATCCAGGTAATTCCATTGATGCTTGTTGTGAGGGCGAATAATGGAGAGCTGAAGGAGAACCTGCATTTCTATAGTCTTGCCCGTGATGATCTGATAGCTCATCTAGGAAAGAAGAAGATGAAGGCATTTATACCACAGATTGTGCAGGTCATGTGTATAGGAGGTTTGATAGTTCTTCATGCTATTTCGATGATTGCTTCAAAGGGCTCAATGGATGGATCGAGACTTCTTTCATTTACTATGTCACTAGCGCTTCTGATCGATCCTATTCAGGTAGTGATAACATTATAACTTTTTCTTAACTTGCATTTACAAACAAGCAAAATATGTGAAAGTTGTAGTACATTCAATTATGCATTTACAAACAAGCAAAATATGTGAAAGTTGTACATTCAATTATGCATTTTTTCTCAAGTAGCTATTTCATAATCATTAGACGTAGACCGTCTGATGATCCATTTAGGGGAGTAGATGTTTTAGATTCTACTTATGTAAAGAATGACAGAAGTAGACCTAGGAAGACTTGGGCTTATTGTATAAAAAATGATCGTAATTTATTAGAACTAAATGAAAATATGACTCTAGATAGGACGCAATGGAGAAAAAGAATTCATGTAGCTGTCCCCATGTAGTGGGACAAAGGCTTTGTTGTTGTTTTAGCTATTTCATAAGTCTGATTTTTATGTTTGAATCTGCGATATTTCTATCTTTTTGCAAACTAAAGAAAATTTTGAGGTTTCTTTTTTTTGGTCAATAAATATTCTGCTGATCTAAGGAATTTGAAGTTAAGCTGTAGACTGTTAATTTTTAATATAGGTACTTAGTGATAGCAATTTATCAACATGATTTTACCAACAGGATGTGCTGCAAGTTCATTTTTTGCTTGATAAAAAAGAAATGGAATCTTAGCAAAAGTATGTTTCACCCCTTATTCTTTATTATTTTGATGGCCTGTGATAGGAAAAAATATTATGTGTTACGGATTGCACGTCCAGACGACAGTCCGGATGCGGCGACGCCGCCATACATCACACGACGGCCCGTCTAGACCATCATCCAGACGTGCGTTTACCGAACGTAATATTTTCTCTGGTGATAGACATCATTTTGTTGATGATAAAGACGATAAAATTCATAAAAAATTAAAGTTCATATACAGAAATAAACATAAATAGGGTTTTTTTTTTCCCCTGGATATGTGATCTCTTGTTTGTTATTACGATGTGTGCAGCATCCTTCACTGTTTCTTCTGTTATACCCCTCAAGCTTCTTGACCTCCCTGACCATATCTGGCTTCACTTGCATCTAGGGCTTCCTTTGCCATATCATATGTTACTATATACCTCAACTTTCTTTGTTAATGAGTTGTATAACTCTTTGGCAATGGATTGATTAAGATGATGATGCAATTAACTTGTTTTAGCAGATTTAATACGGTTTAGGAATACATTCCAATTGGTTCTTACAATTTGATGATTTCTGTGAAAAGTAGTTCAATGGTTTATGCGACAATACATTCAACGGATTTTGAGGGTTTTGCGAGTTCGACGAGCTTGTAGTTGCTTGCAATTCTTCTATTATTAACAGGATCTTCTTATTTATTGAAGCAATTTTTGTAGGTTGTATGTTTGTATGCTTGCTGGACGGGAAATTTAAAGAGGGTTATATATATATAACTAGAAATATATTTTTGTAAGGAAGTATCATTCATAAAGAGATAAATCTAACTAGAAATATTTTATTTTTCAACTTATTTTGCTCATAAAAATTTGTAAAAACATGTTCAAAATAAAATTAAGATTGCCCTATAATATGGCGAATACTACTTGTAAATCAAACATAAAATAAAACATAAATTATTTGAAGTAAGTCAAAATTTTGTTCAAATCAAAATCAGTAGAAATCAATGAATAAACCATCCGACCAAGCATGAAGTCAACACTAAAGCTCAAAGAAAACCAATAAACATGAACTAAACATGCAAGATTTCTCGGATTAAAAAATCAGGTCAGGTGCACTCAATTACTGTATGAGCGGTCATCATACGAAGCATAATTATATGATATTGCCAGGTTAGATATTAGTCTTAGAGGAATCCCTCAAGGACATAATATAAATGATTTCCAAATCATTTAATTTGCTAAAATAAAGTTGTAGAGGTTAGATGGGTTTCTCGTGTTGCACTCTATCTTACTTCTTGGAAAGTTCGCAGAGTTTTACGGTTCAATAGACATATATAGAAGTTCAGTGGAACCGGTATTCAGCTGTATAGCATTGAGTTTGTGGGGAAAATAATTTATAGGCTTACATACTAGAGGTATAATTAAAAAAAAGAAAAATGAAAAAGAAGAAAAAACTGACTTTATATCTTTGTTGTCACCTTCTTCCAAGTTCTCTGCCCGAATACCTGGAATGCTTCAATCAAAATTACCTTATGTAAATCATGGTGTTACTATATTTCTTGATTAATAAGCCTTGAATTTGTAACTTTTTTCTGAAGGAATCTTAATATTTATGTGCTTATTTATCTACTTGATGGTTTTCATGATGAATTTATGCATGTCACAAACTTTGACTTCATATTACGTACAGGGCATGGGAAAGGCATTCAATGAGTTAAAAGAAGGGGAACCAGCCCTTGAGCGCTTGTTTGACCTGGCACAATTCCACGATAAAGTACTATTACTTTACCACTTCTCTTTAGTTGGATTTATGTATGAGATATATTCAACTTTTCCTTCAATTTACAAATCATGTGTTTGAAGGTTGGTGTGAAGTAGCTACGAATTGGAAGTTTTTCATTTTTTTATTTTCTTGGAGCTACTAAAGGCTAGTGAACAAAGCACTTTGGCATGCTTAAAGCCCTTCACGCCTAAAGCAGTGCTTGAAATTTCTTTTAGTGTTGCTTTGTAAATTTTACACATTCCAAATGTGTGTAGTCAAATTTATAATTATTTTTTTAAAGAATTTGAAATTAAAATGATCAAATAGAAGGATATTCCGGGAAAAAATATAAAGGACCTTCTATCTTAATTTGGTGGATCAAATTTATCTTTGATAAATGGTATTGTAGGTTCATTGTTGTTTTGCATATATATAGTCCATTCCTTTACAATATCAAAATATATTCTTTATTAAACATCATTTTTCATTAATTATGAAATGGTTTTTTGTAAAACTCAAGCCCTTGATCTTTCTATATAAGTTGTTATTGAGTATTGAGTTGCGACAACTTATTTAAATTTTCATCCACTTGACGTCTGAAAAATTATTTAACTAAATGCCACAAATTTATAAATTTCTCTAGAGCCTATTTCATTGATCTCTATAGCTAAGTCATATAAACACGCCACAATTCATCTATGTCAGCTTTTCCAATCACTAATAACTAGTTATACTTATTACTTCCAATCTTGTTTTCTTAGGGTGGTATTGGATAACTAACATTATAGTGATTACAAAATGAGAATCAACAGACTCATCTAGGCCTATATTTACTATTTAAAGTGGGCCCTTCTAAAGTTTAAAGGGTGAAGCAGTCGTCCTTTGAACTTTGGAATATCATATGTAAACTATATAGATGTCTTATAATGATCTCGTTGTTTTTATTTGAATTCTAAACGTACATATGAGTTATCAGGCCTTAAAGTTATTTTTTTCTTAGTACTGATTTGTTGTTGAACTAATGTTATTTAACAGTATAAGAAATCTTATATTTACCTTTTTTTCCGTACTGCTGCTATAGCATTGATTCCTGCAATTTACTCTGCATTTTCAGATAGTAATACAAACTTATATAACGATTATCTATTTTAATCTGATATTTATTAAATCCATGGATATACTCTCCAGAATACAGTAAGGTGTAATAAACTATTGCTTAACCATTGTGTAAGCATTTACCTTAAAGTATATTGTACATCATTTCTTTGAGTATTTCAAACAGCATTTTGATTGAGTTCAATTCTTGATTTGAAAAAGTTTAATGCATGCACCCTGGCTTCCTGTCTTATTTACCTTTTAATAGAAGTGTTGATATTGCACTTAATTTGTAGTCAATAGTAGATACTATTTTATTGCAAACAAATCTGATTAAATATTGGAATTTATTATACGTGATTATCTCTGGGAGAAAGTGTCCCAACGATTGTGTGAAATTTTATACTACCAACTTATTTTATTTTAGGTTGGTATTTGGAAAATGAAATTTCATATTTCATTTTGAAAGATAGTAGTTTTCTGAAATGGAAGGTATTGTAATTTTATTAGCGTTTTTCAGTTATAAATGAATGAGAGTTCTGGTATATTGGGGGATTTAATTTGAAAATTGGTGATGCTTTTGTTAAAACTTAATAGTATGTAATCTGGGATTTCAGAATTCCTTTTTTTAGTACAACAACAACAACAACAAAGCCTTAATCCCACTAAGTGGGGTCGGCTACATGAATCCTTTTACTCCATTTCAAAAGGATTCATGTCATGATTTATTTCGACAAGTTTTACGCTGGCTGTCGACTACCTAACGCAACCCTCCACTTTTCACATCCGGGCTTGGGACCGGCAACGGCAGTGTTAATTCCTTTTTTTAGTACAATTATATTTTTTTACATAGTTTTGCAGTTTAATATTTTAATTTATTGCACCATTAACTAGAGCTGTCAATCACTTTCATCTGGTCATTTCTTATTTTAACTGTAACTTCATGTTTATTACACTGGTATAAACAATGTTATGATTTCCGGGGCTATATTTTGTACTTCTTATAAATCTCTTAGACCCATCCAAAAGATTTTAAGTTCACCATGTTTCACAAAAATATCAAAATTTAAAAGCTCACAATATTATGAAGTACAAAAACGAGATTTAGGATGGGAGAAAAAGAAGCGGGAGAGGTATCTATATAGCTCAAAATTATGAAGGAATGAAATTATGAAATAACAATGACTTCCATTGATTTCATCTGCTAAATATTTCTTTAGCGTGTCTATTTAAATTTAATGTTTTATGAATAGAAACTTAGATCAGAATTTTCTTTGAATAGAATTTGTTCAAGTTGCAATTAAATAGATAAATTTAATTTTAAAATTTGTGGATCTTTTCAAGTTTTTGGAAAGGAAAAAAGGTCGGAGAAAAAAATTAGAGTCACAAATTTGAGCTATTATTACAAAATATTTGTAGATATGACTAAGCAGTATATTTTAGTGACAATTTCTTTTGACTAAAATCAATCTTTTAGTTTTTTTATCACTAACCGTAGGGAGGAAAAGGAAAAATGTAAGTCTTGTACATGGTGAGTGAAAGTCTTGTGAAATGATCTCTCTAATGTTATTTATCCATCGAAAGAGGAATATTGGATGAAGCATGTAATGGGGAAGAGGAGAATTTGCTAAATGCTACTGTAGGTTTTGTTGGATCTATTCTGAGGATATATTTTCCTGCTACTGTGGATCAATGAATTACTCCATGAAAAAACTGGCCTCCCACTTTAAAGACTTTGGAAATGTTGACAACAAATTTAAACAAGCTATAAGCACCATTATGAAATTTATATAGAAAAATTACTATTCTTAACTTTACAGATTGAAATAAATAAAATGAAATCTAAACCAGATAGCTTAGAAGTTAGAAAAATCCTTTTATTTTTTTAGCACATTGATATATGGTGGTGAAAAGTATACTTGTGAATCATGAATAACCATATATCAATAATAATCCTCCTAAAATCTCCATCATACCATCGTCACTTTTCACTCTTCTCCTGCTTTACTAAAGTCAGCATCATGTTTCAAGAAAAAGAATGTAGCATTTTTATTAGAAACTTTCGTCTTTGTTACTTTCAACCCGTAATTTTTGCTTCCTCATCATTTAAAGAAGCATGATTAACTGTGAATCTTTGTGATTTGACGAAAAGTTGCATTACGATCAACTTTAAATCTGTAGATAGTG
This sequence comes from Papilionanthe hookeriana x Papilionanthe teres, assembly GCA_022702705.1. Lineage (NCBI taxonomy): Eukaryota > Viridiplantae > Streptophyta > Magnoliopsida > Asparagales > Orchidaceae > Papilionanthe > Papilionanthe hookeriana x Papilionanthe teres. Next base: position 68,209,143 of record CM040427.1, on the reverse strand, counting down.
TTAACCTAAAACTCTTGGTTCTTCCATTGCTTTAGATGACTATCATCTCCATTGTAAAATCATCAATAAGTTTTGAAATTATGAAACTTCCTTCTTGATTGATGAAGAACGTCCCAAGTAGGGGTGCAAGTGCGTCAAGCCGACTAGTGAGCCAGCTCGAGCTCGGCTCGATAAGTGGCTTGTGAGCTTAGCTCGATGAGCTAACAAGCCAAGCTCAAGCCAAGCCCGACTCAACTCAAAACTTTATCCTTAAGTTATTAAATATGTTAAGAAAATAATGTTTTTATTGTATATTAGGTTATTTCTTATCTCCTGATTGTTCATTATATTTATGAAGTTATTTAAAATTAATATCATTTCTCTCTTTTATATTAAACATGTCGGCTCGCGAGCCGACTCGAACTTATAAACTTAAGCTCGAGCTCGATAAAATTAATCAAGCTCAAGCTCAAGCCGAGGGCGGCTAGAGCTCGACTCGATTCGTTTATACCCCTAGTCCCAAGGGTCTCCATATGTTGCCTCATTTACTTCATGTCTTTTTTTCTCTATAAGTGAAGCTTCTCAATGTTCTTCAATTTTCACAATTAAATCTCTTTTTCTATTGAAAATTTCCTATCCTTTCTCTTTAAAAAATAGTTGTTTTCTTTTCTCAATGGGTGTCTCTTTTTAATTTTTTCATCATACCTTTTTGTTTTTGGCACTTAGAGATTGATTTCTTAGTTCTTAGCAATTGATTTTCTGGCATGTTTGTGGAATGCAATTGCCCTAAATTTTGTTTTTATTTGCTTCCTAGGTTTATCCAAGTTTTTTGTTGTGATTAAAAGTAAAATGCTTCTTCTCCATCATGGATATATCATCCCCTAAAAATCTTCGTACTATAGCATGATCACAAGCAAGGTTAAGTTAGTGAATTTTGAGGTCAAATTAGTGAATTTTGATGTTAAGTTGGTGAATTTTGATGCTATTTGATGGTGTCATAGGTGCCTACTATACCATCCTCTACTTTTTTTCTTTTTTTATTTTTATATTATTATATTTTATTTTCATTTTTTTATATATTTAATATATGTTAGCTACTTCTATTCTTTCCTTTTTTTATATCAGAATTTGCATGTGAATTAACACTACCGTTGCCGGTCTCAAGCCCGGATGTGAAAAGTGGAGGGTTGCGTTAGGTAGTCGACAGCCAGCGTAAAACTTGTCGAAAAAATCATGACATGAATCCTTTTGATCATTGTGTAAGTATTTGCATGTGGATGTGAATTCTCTCTATTGCATGACAAATTTTCACCCCCGCAATTTTAGGAGCACCTTCCTGCCATTATTGTCATTGCATTCAAATAGCTCGGCTAGACTTGTGGATCATGTATTGAGGTCGGCAGGGTTACTGTCAGGAAAAGTGTAATTTCTTGTTTTGTTTTATTTCTCACTCATTTCCTAAATAGGAAAAAGTATTTCTTTTAAACCAGACTATTTTTGCTCAAAAGCTATAGTAAGAAAAGGAGCATGTACTCCTAAATTAAAGATGGATCGTGAAGTTCACGTCCTTAACTCGTTTTTTTTATTTGACCTGCTTAAATATTAAATCAATCTGTTTTTCTTTTTAAAAAATGATAATTTACGTTGTATTGCTTTTATTTTCAAGCTAATTTATTTGCAATATTTTGCAGCTAATGTTTTCTTACATATAGGTGGTTGAGAAACCAAATGCGCTTAATTTATGCGATGTCACTGGGGACATAAAATTTACTGGTGTTACGTTTAGATATGGGGATAATATGCCTCTTATTTTAAATGAAATGGATCTCCATATCAAACGTGGTGAAAGGGTTGCTTTTATTGGTCGATCTGGAGGTGGAAAAACAACTATTGTAAAATTGTTGCTTCGGCTGTATGACCCTCTATATGGTTAGTATTCATTTCATTACTTTTCTTTTTTGAAACTAGTGATGTCAATGTCATTGAATGCTACTTCTTAATATGATGCTTTGGTTTGATGTCACTGTTTGTTGAATGTTCTATTGTTAGCATAATTTTTAGGCAGCCTTCTTTACACTTTTTTTCATATTGTAGGTGAAATATTTCTTGACGATCATAATATCCAGGAGCTAAAATTGAGAAATATAAGGGAGCACATAGTTCTGGTTCCTCAGGATACAGTACGTTTTGGAAAATTTTATCTCCATTCATTTAACGTCTCCATTTCACAAAATGACAAACCTTTAAACTGTTTTTTATATGATATTGGCTAAATTATAAGATTATTTTTGCATATTTGTTTGCTTATGGAATATTCAATGATTATTCTAGCTATTGATATTGCCCTTAAATCATTAGATTATTCTTTTTTCCTTCTGCAGTGTATCGATTATGTGTCAACGGACAGTTCTAAAAGTCCTATTCGCGTCTATTTAAGAAAGAAAATTTTTTTACTGGGCAAATGAAAAAACATTTACCCGTATAATTTTGCATTGGATGGAAGTGAACATTAGTTGCTCGCAGAATGAAAACAGGCAAAATCTGCTCATTTTTTCCTTACAGCATAGATTTAACTAATCAGAAGGGGAAAAAAAAACTCTATAGACAGGTATTTTATCAACCAATCAGAAATGACTTGCAAGGCCTATAATCGCATTATATTGTCATGTCTAGTGACTTGTGTGTTATTTGAAACTTTCTTGAACATTTTAGATACCTCGGTGAAAACATATTATTTAGTGATGTGTGATTTGATATGTAGCTTGGGAGGAGGAACTGGATGATCTATCAACCTATAGGTGCAATGAGGTGCTCCTTGAAAAGTTTTTTTATAAGTAGGCATCAAATTAATTGTTAGCTGGCAGTTGTGTTAGACTATGGAGAATTGACATTACAAAAATGGAAACGAAATTAATGGAACTTATAGCTAATAACTGTCTTCTTGCTTTGAATTGTGATACCAAGAAGTGTACTTAATTGAACTTTTTTGCTTCATTAGAGCTCAAATGTGGGCTGTGCCTATCACTATCTACACTAAGCTAAAAATGGGATTTGAACATCGTTATTGAGGTGAAAGGAGGGGAGAGAGAGAAGTCTCTTTAAGGAACTTGGCAAACGAAACCCAAAGAACAATTCCCACTACCTGGATGAAGGAAGATTTAATGTTGTGCTGTTGATGCCATTTGGTACCATTTTTAGTTATTTACAAGGCTGCAAGGGTGTAGTTCCTTGCAGCATCGTGGAAGATGAAACCTTATTTGCAAAAATGAAATTGGCTAAATCTGGAAACAGATTTGTAATTTCTGATTGGCATGCGGATTTGTACCTTTTGGTGGAAGTGTTATTGTAAGATTCTTGAGGATAATTTAGGGAGAAGTAACTAGCTTGAAAGATAGCTGAGTTGGAGAAAGATAGGTTAAAGAAGGAGAAGTGAAATGTACAAAGACAGGAGATTAAGTTGGAGAATTTTTAAGAGTAGGAATATGGACAGGTGTGAAAGAGAGCTATAAGAATGGAGAGGAAAGAGGAAGTAGAGAATGGGATAGAATAAGTTTCAGGTGAACAGAAAAAGGGATGGGATCTGGAGGGAAGGTGTGAAAATAACTATCATATGGTAGGAAAATCTAATAGCAATTTAATCGTTTAATGCATATAGAAAGTAAATGACACATTGGAATATTTTCAAAATAATACTCTGAATGAATTATAAAAAAAATCATTAAAATGGATAAACCTAAATGAAGTTTAAAATTATATTGCTTTCCAATGCATCAATTGATTAAAAATAATAATTATAATTAATAGAAATATTGACATCAATGTTGTACATATGTCTTGATAGGATAATTGTGGTTACACGATACATGAATCCTTTCTGAATTTTAACGTCTCTAGAGAGTAAGCCTTTTAAATGGTAATAATTTCACTTTGCTAATCGTGGTAATATGTAGCTAATCTACTTGATGTTTCAGTAGTTCGGATAAAGGCTAAAGATGATTATGTTGAATCAAGCATGAATAATGGTACTTTCATACTTAATCAGATGCTTCTTCGTCATCATGATTGGTTTTATCCCAATATTTTGGAGTTAATTTATGAGTACTTCTCTATTTATTCTTATCGAGTCCAACACAAGCTTTTTTTTTTACAGTTTTTACTTGACGATATTTAACCATTTTACTTTGGTCCATCCATTTTCATTCTTTCTTAAAATTAATTCTATATATCCATATTATGGTGCATGTTTTATTGTCCATTGTGCATGACTGGGCCACATGATTACTTTCTACTACATTATTACCAATATGTGCAGATCCATCGCCGTCTCTCAAATATAATAATTTCTTACTTTATTATTTATGGTTTTATAAAAAATTCTCATGTATTCCTTACCTTGTTCTTAGCTCCTTTTTTGTTCCCCATGCTCAAATTCATATATTACTTGTGGTCTAATTGGAATTTTTAAATACTTACTCTAAATATAATGTTCTCTTATTTGATAGAATTATTAATGCACTCTTTTATTTTTAGTCACGCCACTTTAATTTTATGAGTTATATCCTTCTTGATTGCCTTACTCTTTCATTAAAAAATATGCTAAATTTTTTAAATTACTTTTACTTGATTTTCAATAAGTTGTAGTAATTATCTTATGACAAATAATATACATTAAGATACTTGACTTGAATATCTTGATGAAATGTCCCAATGCAATATATGAAGATATACTTTCTATTGTGATTGAAAAGTTTTGGTGAATTTGAGGGGGGAAGGGGTGCAATTGCCCCCTCCAAGACCCTTCCTGGGTCCACTCCTGCCTTTATGTTTTGTTGTGTGGTTTTCTGAAAAAGTTAACTCTTACCTGGTGTATTTTTTAGGTATATGAGAATCATGTTAATTATTTCAAAGTGTTCTTTAGGGGTTGAATTCATAGATTGACTTACCAAGCCTACAAAAAAGACGATATATGATCGTGTATGTGATAAGTATATTAATTTTTTCACCAATTTTTGATATCGAGTTGTATTCACTGAGTCACCTTTCTCATCTTCTCCCAGTTTATGATTGGGATCAGTTGGAGTGCTTGGAGGTCTACCACCACTCATCCCACTTTCTTTTAGAAGATTAAGAATATACTTTTGTTGGGAAACAACAATCTCTTTCTTCGTCTAGCAAACTTTATGCTAAGGATGCTAGGGAAATATCTTAGAAAATCCGGAGTCCTTTGTCTCAAAAACTAATGAGAAGGAAGCCTTCAACCGATTTGTTTCAAAATGTCATGTCCGGTAAGAATTATATTGTTTACATACACAATCAGTATGGCTATTTTCCCATCATTTCAATGTCTGAAAAACATTGTATGATCTCTTTGCTCTTGAGTATACCCTTGACCTTAACAAACAATGTAATATTTTCAAACCACCCTCTCGGGTGACTGTTTCAACCCGTATAAAGACTTTTAGTTTACACACTTTGTGTCGAATCTCACAAAATCCTGAAGGTGCATTCATGTACTCTTCTTTCTCTAAGTCCTCATTCAGAAGTGCATTTTTTATACGCAATTGTTGTGGGGGCCAGTCAAGATTAGCTTGCAAGTGATAGAGGAACTCTTATATAGTTTAACTTTGTGATTGTGGTGAATTTCTCTACCTAATCAATGTCATAGACTTGAGTGAATCCATTGGCAACCAGTCAATCTCTGTGCAATTATAGAGAGCCATCAAAATTATATTTGACTGTAAACACACATTTGCATCCTATAGTTCTCTTCCCTCTATGTAGGTCAACCAATTTTCACGTGTCATTTTTTTCCAAAACTTTAATCTCCTAAAATATAACCTTATTCCACTTAGGAACTCTTAAAGCTTTCCGTACAATATTAGGAATCTCCATACAAGACAATTGTGTGGTAAATGCTCAAACGATCGTGAAATATTGTCATATGACACAGTGAGATAATGGATGTTGTGTGCAAGACCTCACCCTCTTACAAGCAACAATGGGATGATTGCAATCCTTAGGTTTTAGGATTGCGACTAGACTCGGGTTTAAGTCTAGATTTGAATTGTTACTTGGAGGATTCATTGATTCTGGGCAATGCAAAGGATTCGTAGACTCTTTTGAGTTGTCCTGTCACGAGCAGACAATGTCAAATGGTACCAATTTCATAGTTCATTTTTTTGTTTCCTCTTTCTTAGTTGTATGGGAGTTAGAACATTATGAGATGACACTATTGGAAGATTTGAATCGTTTATGCTTGGATTTTCAAGTTGAACAGTTAAGTTTGGGAGGATGTAATTTTGTAAGTCTTTGGTCTGAAAAAAGTCCTGAAAAATAGTAGTCGAAGCATTGTTGTGTCCCTCCCTCCTTTGAAGATGAGGTGAAAATAAGGATTTTAATTCAAAAAAGGTGACATCCATGGAGACAAACATTTTTTTTAGAAATAGGATAAAAAAATTTGTACCATTTTTGGGTGGGAGCATAACTAACACATATTTTATAGCTCAGGATTCAAGTTTTTTTATTATGACTATGGATATGAACAAATAGAGTGGACCCAAATATCCTTAAACATAAAAAAGATGAAAACTGATTTGTTGGATAAATTTTATGGAAAACATCAAAAGGTGTTCCAAAGTTCAAAACTTTATTTGGTGTTTAATTAATTAAAAATTTAGCAGTTAAAACGGCTTCACCCCAAGGATGTTTCTGTAGCTATTTTGTAAATAATAATGCCCGAGCTAATTCCAACAAGTGTTGTTTCTCTTTCAGCCACGCTTTTTATTGTGGGGTGTCAACACAAGAGTTTTGATAAATTATTACGTTTTCAAAAAAATTGACCCAAAATATTTTCGAAATATTTTGGCCATTATCACTCATAATATTTGAATTGTTTTTTGAAATTGTGTTTGTACGATGGTGTAAATTTTTTATTATCTGCACTTCAAACTTTACTTTCATTAAATACACTCATCTTAACTTTTTGTAATCATTAATAAATGTAACAAATCATATTTTTCAGTGTGTGTAAAATGTTTAAAAGGGTCTCATATATCACTTCGAATTAAAGTAAAGGGTGATATTTGACAAACTAACATATTTCACATTGGAAAGATGACACTTTTTTATTTTGAAATAAACTAAGAAACAAGAATTTTAAATACTAGAAATTAGGATAACCTAATATCTAATGTCATAGCATAATATTATTGTCTTTGGAAGTAAAACTAGAATTTAAACAAGCATTTTGACGTTTTCTATTCATGTTAAGGGTATGTTTGGGACATATTTCTGTCTATTTTGCTTTTCAGACCACTACCACAGTTATGTTTGGGGAAATGCTTTCTTGCTGCTTTTTAGAACTGTGATAGGAAGCTGTCTTTTTCAACCTGTGTTGTTAAAGTGTGGCGACTGACAGAAAGTCGAGGTCTAATTTTTTAAAAATAATATTAATTTATAACAGTCACAACTTTTTGAAAAACACTTTATTCCGCAGCAGCTTCACTGCTACTTCTTCAAACAGCTGTAGCCCCAAACAAACTTTATGTACATTGTAAAAATAATAGAGTCCATCATTTTTCTTTACACTGTTAATCATCCTCCGAGTGGTCAATTATTGAGGCTCACAATAAGAAGAGTCGAAATTAACTTGACACTTATAATCAAAAATAATTTTGCCAATGGACAATAAATTATAAGATAAATTGGGAACATGGAGCACATCACGAAAGGTTAACAATGATGTGAGTTTGACAGTTTCTATTCCGACAATTACTGCGAGGGAACTATCAACAATTTTGACCATTTTAATGCTCGCACAAGGTCTATAAGATAAGAATAATTTTGAACTAGTCATATGATCAGTTGCGCTAGAATCAATTACTCGAATAGAATTAGGGTTAACACCTAATAATGCAGTGGCTAAGAAGTTACCTTTCTGTATTGAAGAGCAAGATGGAGTCCGTGACAATTTTTGAGATTGAAACAACTTGTGAATGTGCTCTAATTGCTCTTTAGTGAAAGATTTTGCATTTGAATTGGCATAAGACCCTTGAGTTCCATTAGTAGTGGCTTGATATAACCGACCTTCATGTTTAGATTTTGGTTTCCAATTTGTGGGTTTATCATGAAGCTTCCAACACGTGTACTTCATATGCCATGATTTTTTGCAATGCACACACTACCGTGAGTATAGCAAATTGGTTTTGGAATTACTGGAACTAGTAAAAATGATGGAATTTCTTTAGGTGTTGGTCATCACCGACTTGTACGACTTCATCGGAGGAGAGAAGATTTCGGTTGTGAACTATTTCAGCGCTTAAAGCTGATAAGAGAAGAAATTGATGGACACAACTAAAGCTGAGAAGTCGAAGGGGTTGAAACAAATTGAGTATTTGATAGTCCTACTTTCAATTCAGTTCAATTCTCTAGTTCGCATTACTCGAGATGGAAGCCTTTTTTGTGAAAACTAGCTGAGGAATAGAAATAAGAACAAGTCCTTTTCTCTCCAGTTATAATTCTCAATAGCGCCGAAGTCCTAGAAGAAACCAACGGAGAAGAACCATGCCTAGAAGCCCACCATTGAATAACCAAAATGGTAGAAGAGAAAGGTAAGGAAGCAAAAGTGGCAGAAAGTCCCTGCGGGAAAGAAGCTATCGCCGAGAGCTTGACCTGCTCAGTTTCGACACCAAAGGAATGATAGACGTCGGGCCTCTAAATGTCGCAATCCATTCATTGCCTTTTCAGCTAGCTCTAATCACGAATGTATCGCTAGGAGTCTGCCGCGATCCACATGTTGCCTTCATAACTGGCTCTCATCGCAACTATATCGTGAGGGATATGCCATGCTCAAATTGTTCTTTCTGTGATTCAGTAGTTGTCTTCCCAATGAACTCTAGTGATGACTGTATTATGAGTTTGTCGCAATCCTGTCGATGCCTTTCTAAAGAGCGCTAATCATGACTGTATTGTTAGGGGTCTACTGCGATGCAGTCGTTGTTTTCCCAGCAAGCTCTAAATGCGATTGCATTGCAACCAGAAGGGGCACAAAATCACTCAATGGGATTAGATCGCCATTTCGAAGGCGAAGATGGGCTCTGATACCATGTAATTTTTTGGAGTGGAAAAATAATTATTCCTCTTCAATTTCATTGAAAAAGCTTACAATATAAATATAGAGGGGTGAATCCTACATTAGGAACATAATATAATCAGCCATAACTTCCCATAATAAAATAACAAAACATGAATTATGACATGCCAATAATGCTAAATTCTAGAAATAGAAAAAACCTAGTAATATAATATACTAAAACAAGAACTTCCTCACTTCCTACATTAGCATATCTTCAACATAACTATTTTTTATCTAAATATGCAATTCTCATCACACTGAATGTATTTTCAAGATAATTAAATGCCATTAAAAATTCTTTTGTTGCCCTATATAGATTTTCATTTACTAATTCAGAACAAAAATTGTTTGATCCCGATATATTATAAGGCTAATGATGATAACTATAATCTCCCAAAGAAAATAACTTCCATAATAGATTTTCATGTTATAAAATTAAATTTATTGTTTGTTATCAGCATTATCTTTCAAATCTGTCTTCCACTGTTTCAGTATAAATATTTGAAATACTCTTAGATAGATTCCTTTATCATAACATTTTGTTATATGATCCCTAAGGTTTAATCCTTATTTTAGAATTATTTCTTTATTTTCGTCAGTACGTATTCACTAAATTTCTTACAGTCTCTTAGTTCTTATTTTATTTAGAAGATTTGTTAACCAGATTATTTCAATAATTCTCTTTACTCTAAATCTCGCTATCTCATCTGAAACTACAAGTCTTCTTATATAAATTGTTTTCAAAGTATTCAGCTCTCTTTTTTTTCACCAATTTACTGTTAATTTCATGGTGCTACTCATTTTGATCTCTTAAATGAGTATTTAAAAATCTCAATAGATTATTTTAGATGCTATTTTCAGGTACAGTAGCAGAGAATATTGGGTATAAGGATGGTTCGAGCAGATTAGACAATAAATGCGTTGAGAATGCTGCGAGGATAGCCAATGCGGATGAATTCATTAGAGAACTTCCACATGGCTACCATACCAATATTGGGCCAAGGGGATCTCTTTTAAGTGGCGGTCAAAGGCAGAGGTGAAAACTGAAAACAAAATTTTTATTATCCTTCATTTCTTGTTTACACTTTTTTTTTCATTTTATTTTTTTCTTTTTTTTACTTCACTATAAAAAAGAATTAGGGAAATTTACCTAAATACCACACAATTTGTACGAATTTACATATCAAACACCTAAAGTTTTATTTTTATACCCTAAAATGTTGGCGTCATAACTTATGCATGGAAATATGTATTTTATTTTTAATGAAAGAGATTTTATTGGTATGCATGTAATTACGAATGTTTAGGTGTTTGATATGTAAATACATAAGAATTGTTTGGTATGCATGTAAATGCCCTGAAGAATTAAAATTGTTATTTATAGGGAAAATTATTCCATACAGACAACGTATGCAGCGTTGCGTACGTTGTCCTCGCAATAACCAGCGAATAACCTCTGCGGTTATGAATTTCGGGATTATTAGGAGGTTATTGCGGCATTAATTCAAAATATCTCTCAATAACCTCGTAATAACGCCCCAATAACCTCCGCGGTTTCACTTTTATATTTTTTTATCTGTTATTCGGCGTTTTGTGAGGTTATTGGGGCATTAACTCAAATAACGGTGAAATAACTTCCTAATAACCTTCCAAAAACCTTCGCGGTTCTATTTCAATGTTATTCATAGGGTTATTATGGGTTATTGGAAGGTTATTTGGGACAACGTACGCAACGCTGCGTACTTTGTCCGTATGGAATAATTTACATATTTATAGAGGGTTATTTTAGTCCTAGACTATATAAAATATCTGAATTAGCCTTGGACTGATTAAATAAGAGCCAAAATAATACCTTCATTAGAAGTAAACAGATATTGAAGTTGAAGTGAATGGAAGCTTTTGAAATTATTTTGAGAATTTATATCTTGACATTTTTACAAAATTTAATTTTCTAGTTTGTTTTGGTCATAATTAATTGGTAATATTCCTAGTATTTTTTTACTTCATTTTGACATGTTCTTTGATTAAATTAATACCTAATAAATTAAATTTATGAAATTTAGCAAATTTTTTTATAAAATTCCTACAAATTATCCCGAACCTTAAAAAAAAATCATCTAATAGATTTTGTAAAAAAATGGAAATATAAATTTTGATACTGTCATTTTTAATAATATCTGTGAACTTTGACTTTCAATTTCCATTACTTTTAACGGTTTACATGATTTTGGCATTTATTTCAAGAGTTTGGGGATTAAATTGAAACTCTATATAGTATAGGTTTAAAATGACCATTCATAAAAAGATTGGAGGATCAGTTTGGTTATTTTCAAGACTTCACCATTCTTCTTTTGTATTTGCAGGATAGCTATAGCTAGAGCACTATATCGCAAATCCTCGATACTGATTTTAGATGAAGCAACTTCTGCACTGGACAGTAGATCTGAGCTATTGGTCAGGCAAGCCCTGGAGCGCTTGATGGAAAACCACACTGTGAGTGTAATGAATTATTTGCTTGAATTAGTATATTTATTTGAAATACAAATCTTTTTTATGAAATGGAATTTTTTTTATTTGTAATAAACCATATGTATCTCAGATTACATAAATGCTAAGCTGTTTTGTTGAAATTCTAGAAATATTTAAAATAAAATGATATAATGCAACAAATGGTTATTTAAAATCTGGTTGAACTTTTTGAGATAATTATATTGGGAGATATGCGGAAATATATTTGGGAGATTTAAAGCAAAACTTAAAAAAGGAGCGCACAAAATTAGAAAAAACAGTGAATACAAGATTTCATGTGGAGAAACCTTAGAACGGGAAAGTCACGGAGCCACATCACATCGAGAAATTCACTATGAAGAAAATGAAGAGAATTGTACAAATTACAACATATCCAACCCTCTCCAAAATTTAGAATACTTAAGGACACTCACGCATTCCTACAGCGAAGCTAAAGTTTCAAGTGAAAACTGTCTGAATTCGTTTGCTGGCATTGGGACCCCACGATAGTGGAGCTTTCTCGCTCCAACCTTCGGGTGCACTGTAGTGTCGAGCTCTCGAGTTCTAAAACATGGAGTAGGCATTGTGGCGCTCACCTCTAGGTGCTAGAGTGTCGTGCTCTCGAGGCACCCCATTACGAAACTAACAACAGTGGTTTGTATTTTATTGTGAATCTTGTTGATAACATGAAACGGGAAGATAGTAGAATGTTATTTTTATAAATAGCTAAATATTAAAGTCTTATGTATTTAATTGTGATTTAAGAGACACCTTTGTCTGAGTTGATCCTTGTTCATCACTTCTTGCATCTGAATCTATCTTAGTTATTTTATATATATATTAAACTTATCCCTGATAAGGATTAGGGTTTTCAGGTTCTCATTATTGCACATAGAATTGAGACGATGATGACGGCCGACAGGGTCCTCCTGGTTGAAGGAGGAAAGGTGGAGGAGGTCCCAAAATCATCCCTTCTCTCACCAGACGGTCACTTAGCATCCATTCTTAACTCGTAGGATCACAACTTCTTCCATTATTTTTTTCTATTTTTTATTTTTTAATGCTTATTAATGATATAAAGAAGCAATATTTTGACATATTTGCCATTGCTGGCATTGGCATCTACATGCATACCTCTCAATTCTTATGTCTTCATATATGTAACACTTAAAACTTCAATTTTGACGTGATATGAAATATTTGGATGATATAAATATAAAAAGTATAGTTTAGATGTTAGATATGTGAATATATAAGAATTGGGAATGCCTTTATAAAGAAATGTTAGAACTGCAATGTTTGCCCAGTTGTCTGACCCATCTATAATTTGCAGTTTTGCAGATACAGGAGCAAATTGTTGATTAGCCAGCCAACTATTTGTATCCTTAATGCACAAAGGTATTTCTTTAGATCATGTTTGTGAATGAGCCAAAAGAAGTGGTTTTGGATCATGCTTATTGTTTATTGTTTATTATTTATTTTTATTTTTTTAAAAGTTTATTATGTTTTGATTTTAAATAAAATATATTTGACATCATAAAAAATATATTTTTTATTTTTAGTGAATGTTAAATTGGTTTATGAGGTGATATCAAATGGAAAATTATTACGTCCGGACTCCGAACGTAGAGATACGTGCAGAGTCCAATGAAATCACGCCGAGTTGTCCGGTCACGTAACCCATCGCCAAACCACAAGATAACACGGGAGAATATTCCTCCTGTGTTATTCCGTGTTATTCAGGTGTTATAGTGTTATTATACACTTTTGTGAGTCAAAAACATCACAGAATAACACATGAGAATATTCTCCTGTGTTATTCTACGTTATTCTGTCACAATAACATATGAATAACACAGAATAACACGAGAAGAATCTCCTGTGTTATCATGCGGTTTGGCGATAGGTTGCACGACCGGACAACTCGGCGTGATTTCATTGGACTCTGAACGCATCTCTATGTTCGGTATCTGAACATAATAATTTTCAATAGCAAAGGGGGTCTTTGACAGAGCAGCATTGGCGGTCGTGACGGGCCAGTTGCTTGCAATGGTGATAATTATTTTAAAACAAATTGAAACTATCTTTTAGTTATTTCGAGTTCTTTAAAAAAATTAGATGCGTTATTTTTAAAATATAATATATAAAAAGTTTTGGAAATATATTTAATCAACTTAAAAAGAATAAAAAAAATGAAAATGATAGATTTTGAGGGCTTGTTTATGATCAATTTTATTTTTATTTTAAAAATAATTGATATTTTATAACATAAAAGATTTTTATTCATAATAAAAATATAAATAAATTATAAAAATTATAAAAAAAAAAAGTAAAACTGCTCCTAAATTTTTAAAAGCATGTATTTTTTGCTTATTAGAAAAAAGGAAAGAGTTGTTCATCAGCACGCTAGTTTGATATAAGAAATATTTAGGTTTTCTAAAGTTTTTCATTATAATGCATTTCATACGCTTATTCAGCTGAGTAGAATGGTAAAATTAGCTTACTGGGCTCCTAAAACTGTGCTTGATGTTACTTATTAGATGGGCTTGGGCTCGAATTAGGTGTAGCTAATGTTACATATTAAATGGGCTTGGGCTCGAATTAGGCGTAACCCGTCTCAAAATTTAATTTTCATGTTATATAATAAGCTATTCTTTTATGACCATCATAATATAATATTTTAAGCATAATAATTTAACCATTTAAAATTTAAATAATTTTTTAATCACAATTTTCATTTCAGTCTCTATCCGCTATTAAAAGGCTGTGTAAAAATTTTGAACTGTTAAATTTTTAGAAATTTAATTAATATTTTAAGTGAGATATAAAAAGCTCAGAACCAGAATGACCAATTATTCAAAAAACTGACCAAAACTACGCTTGATTGAAATAAACTACTAAAAATTTTTATTAAACTGCACAAATGTAAAGAATGGACTCATTATTATCATTACTTATTATTGAAGCATATTATACTTTAATATTTTATGAAGTCTAACTTGCCAAGACTTGCAAAATTACTAATTGACAATCTGATAATATTTAATAATATTAATTTATTTTATTTAAAATAAATCAAAACTGATTTCATTTCTTGTACCAAATGATGCAACCATTTAATCAATTATATTTAAAACATTTACATTAGTGGCAATTTTAATTAAAAAATTTATAAACCCAAAGCAACATATAGAGAGGAAGACAAGCATACCACATAACTCTTATGCATTCCCATATCTATTTTAACTCTTAAAAAGTGAAATGAGCCTTTTCATGCAAAGGTAAGGTGGGTATGTCTGTAAAAATTGATGTTCAAGTAATAGATATGTAAATTCAAAAGAATGGAGTGGCGTGTATGCAAATCTTCCTAAAATTATATTATATTTGGCATCAAAAATGTGCATAAATCAGATAACTTACCCACATTACATAAATATTTTGTGAGAATCACACTGATAGATATGAATCCCAAAATGCAATTTAAAATATGAAAATTATAAGGCGTCCACAAAGTTTCTCCAGCAAGGAAAGAAAGAGTTAACATAAAAACGCTCTGTTACTCACTTGGGATTTCTGAGAACAATTATAACAGAGTCGCCGCGGAGGAACATCTTACTGATGAACCTGTCTTTGTTCACAGGCAACGCTTTCTTCTTCCCTTTCCCTGTTTTTGGTACCTGCAGCCATGAGAAAAGTTATCAATCAATGATAGGGGCATCTTAGTTTTAACATTTATACCACACAAATCTTTCATATCATCACATTAATAAATAGGGACAATTACATGCAATAGGAGCTGAAACATTGCTATTTACAAAAAATTAACACTCAGGTGCTATTTTTGAACTACCGAGCCGATGTATTTACGCGTGCCACAATCAAATCATTGAGAAGTTGATAAAAATGAAAAATATGAGTTGGTGTTTTATCATGAATTTTGATATTTTAATGAGAATTTGAAAAATGTATGTAAATAACAGTGTTTCAGGTGGTCTGTATGTTCTTGCCCCCAAAAAAATATCACTATTTTGACTTTCAAAAAGAAGACGACACATTTTCATACTTATATAAGGTGGTATGTATGTAAATGTCCCATATGATAATGTTGAGTCAAGAGTACTCTCATAAAAGTTGCCATCTCTAAATTATCGAAATACATAGCAAGTGAGTGGTATGTATGTAAATCTTCCATTTAATTTCAAAATAAAGTGATAAAATAGAGATAAGAGAGAGCACCTCGGTCCACATCTCCCTGACATTTTCAAGAACCATGTTGCAATGGCGATCGAAGGCTCTGACGCGTCCAAGAAGCTTCCTATTGTTTCGGCAATTAATAAGAACCTGCAGCAACGGGGTATGCGCACACACCTTATTTTGAAGCCAAAACCACAAATAAATGAAAATAAAACAACGTTGATTCATTTAATTTAAGCGTTGGGAGGATAAGAAAAATCAGAAAATGTCACAAAAGTAACATTCAATCAGGTAAAATAAGGTCCTCAAAAAGTTACTTGGGGTGTGTAGTGATTGCGCTCGTTTCATTCAAAAGGCAAAATACATAGAACTACATATTTTTGAGCAAAATAACATATAAAGACCCATTAATCTACTTCCAAATTTACTTAAAATATTAGGTCTCTCAACCTTATATTGATCCCATAAAAGGTCCTTAAAACTCCTAAAATGAGAAATTTACCATTAGAATAATTTGAAGAGGACAAATTAAATGGAAGAGGGAAATTTATGGACTAACAATGCTAGCTTAAAAGGTATTCATGAAAAAAAAATTGCATGTGAAACTTGTAAAAAAAGAGCACTTGCATCTTTAGAAAAAAAAATTTAAATTGTTTAGCTACTTTAAAGAATCTAGTGAAAGCAAAGCTAAAAATATAATTTAAACCTGATCATCAAAGTGTGGAAGGAATCTAAACATTATCCAGCACAACCTTTAAGGACTTCAAAGGTAATACAAAATTCTATCCATCACCAAATAAATTACACTAAAGTAAAACTCAATTAGGCCTTGAACTTAATCCGACATGCCAATTAGACCAGAACTCGATTCGAAAAATCAGAGTTCGGATTGACTCGAATAATTTTTGGGTCAATTTTGAATTAAGAATCCTAATTCATTTGACCCGCCAACCTGAGATTGACACGAAACTGATTTAATCAACCTGTAAACCTGAATTTGACCTGAGATTGGCTCAAAATCAGCCCGAATTTAACCCAATTTTGACACAGATAACTGCAATGCTTTATGTTAAACCGGTTATAGCGCGTCACCAAGTTCCACGTGAGTCAGGTTCAAGTTAAACTTTGTGACCCGTTAATATTCGGGTCAGTTTGGTCAAAGCAGTTTCAAGTCTGGTAAATTTTTGGTCAGATATGAACCGAACCACAAACTTGAAATGGTTTATAAACTCACTTCTATCCTTGAGATAAGGAGCTCTGATATTTAAAAAGAATAAACATATTATCTGTGTCTCTTATCTCTATGCATTTTTCTATAACAGTCCTGTGACCCTATTAATATATGAGACATGGGGATGATTTATTATCTTTAAAAAAAAAACACCATGATCTGCCTTCCTTCTAACATTGTTTAACACCACCACTCCTTGACTATGTCAGAGAACTAAAGAAGAAAAAAGTTATTCCCTTCTCCCAACTTCCGCTTGCAGACCGACCTCCCCGCTTGCAGACCGACCTCCAAGTATAACATTGGCATCCATTCCAAAGATTGAATAATCATAACAAAATAGGATTGGAACCAGCTTTATTTTTAAGATGGGCAAAATATTATTTGTTCAAGTATTTGGCAAAATTAATATATGGAGGGGGGAGGGGCGCAAAATTTACTAAATTGTATAAATTACACAAGAAAAATTTTATTAAATTTTTACTATTTATATAAAAAATATCAATCTCCAGGGTGGGCAATTGCCAGCCCTGGATACACCCTGGTTCCATTCCTAAAAATAAAGCATTGCTTACCCAAAAAAATAAATATCTAATGATTTGCATCATTCCAGTATCTTTGTTTAACAAGAAAAAAATTTTAATCAGCAACATGAACAGAACAAGTTAAGAAGTGATTCACAATGTATCATACCTGAGTGTTTTGCTTGACGCTCATCATCAAAACAGATAGAGGACCAGTATTGAACTCCTCCTCCTCTTTCTTTCCGACCTGTGAAAAGATATTATAAGATTTCCAAAGTTTCTAACACCAGAACAGAAATCGTTTAAACAAATTTCAAAAAAGAGATAAGAGCTCTGCAATGATTAGTTCAATAAATGCTAGATGAATGGCTCGAGTGAAAATTTAAAATCGTCCAGATGCAATAATAAAATGAAGAAAAACAAGATTCTTGGTATATATTTTCAGTGTATCTAGATTTTGTAAAACTGTAACAGTGTGGAGACATGCATTTAGAAGCTTCATCTATTCATATAATTCATACTAAATATGACAGTTAGAAAATCAACATGCCACATAATTCGTGTAGAATATATTTTGAAATTAATACAGCCAATAATTTCAAATAATTCACGAAGACAATCATAAAGTGGTATTTAAGATTCATGCTAACTAAAACAAAGATTGAATGTGGTCAAAATCAAGTTCTAGATGTCATCTGTGTTAGACTAAGCAAATTTAAATTTGTTCTGAAGAAAAACTTACATCAGCATCATCTGCCATTATCTACAACCTGCATAAAATTAAAAGGAAAAGAGTTAATTCACGTAGAAAAATCATTGTGAATATAAGATAAATGAAAAAATAAATTAAAAACCATGTGCAATAGCAGATATCAAAAGAACGTTCCGAGAAATGCAAACTTGCAGTTGGCAGTTGGAGTACTGTCTTAAAGGACGACAAATAGACTAATACAAAATAAGTCTAAATGAATATTATATATATTTTTATATATATATACATATATAGATATATATATATATATATATATATATATACATATATATATATATATACATATATATATATATATACATACATATATATATATATATATACATACATATATATATATATATATATATTATTGCATGTTCTTAAAATTCCGCAATATGAAGACTTGGACATTATCTCAAAAGTTCATGATAAAACACCAGTACTCTATTCGCTATATAACTAACATTACAAGAGATTCGCCGTATAACTTACAAGTTACAAGAGATTCATGAATAACCAAATTTATGACTCAAATAATAAACTTATGGGAGAGGGTACCGTAATATAGGCAAGCGGGATCCATTGTGGGGGCAATTTTCTTGCTAAGGAAGCTAATGAAAAAAGTAAAAAAATTTGAGAAGATCTTATGATTTTTTTATTTTGAAAGGAATGCGACTAAATTCATTTAAATGGCGTTTAGAAGAAAAATGAGCGTCAAAGAGATAAAAGTTATTAATAAATATGTATGATGAAACAATGCCAAGGTTTAAAAAAAGCATTCAAGTCACTAAGGAGTTCAAAAACACTATAATTACAATATTTATCAACATTATGTGTGTGCCTTTTTGTATTGGTCATGCATATACATATAAAACTATGCAAAATCAGGTGTATTCTATTTTTTGGTTGTTGCTTTTTTGTGATGTGGTAGCCTTTTGATATTATGTGATGGAATTTAAAATTATTTTAAATGTATAAAATAGAACGTGTTTTAAAAAGAATAGATGCTACAGTGGACCATTTGGCAACCTATCGGTTAGGTCTCGGGTTGTGAGATTTAAGTTTTATCTTCTGAATTCCCCTTATCCAAGTCATATGCACCATCCAGTGGATATGCAAAATTGTAGTAGTTGGATCCTAAATTATCTTTCGAGAAACAAATCCCGAGAGTTAGAGCTGAGAGGAGAGGAGAAGAGAGACATAGAGAGCCGAGCGAGAGAGAAACATTTTGTTTTCATTTATGTCGTGACCGCTAATTTATAGAGTCCTCAAAACACAGTTACAAAAAAGAGGGAACGGTTATGATAACGGCCCAAATAACTAAATTCTGTCAAACAAGAATACATTACAATACAAGGAAAATATGATATATGTCGGTCGTCCGAAGTTTCTGGTAGACCGGTTAAGTTGATTGATCGGTTGACTTTCACCGAGGAATCCAGTTGATCGATGAAAGTCCTCCGATCAATCGATCGCATCATCGTGCCAGATGGGTCAGCCAATCACCAGACTTATCGGTCGCTAGGTATGCTAATCAATTGGTTCGTTGTGGTTGGTTGACTGTTATTTGTCGATATTCACTCTTTGGTTCAGAACTTCGATCACCTGGAGTTTCCGTCCATGATAGTTCGATTCCTTTGAGATTTGTGATGGCATTTTTGCCCTATACAATAGTGAACAAAAACAAAGCCTTGAGTTTCAAAATCCAAGCACATCAAGTTCAGCTCTATGTGGGAAATTTAAAAAATAAAATTGAGATAAGCTTAAATTTAGATAAAGATTTATCATGTGCAAATTATCCATTCACCTTGGCTGAGTTTATACATAAATAGTGGTTTAAAGAATGCAATTCATAACTTTTTGCTTCAATATAATCTCTTCTGATGCTTAATTTTATGTGTAATTTGAATTTGTAATTCCTTCAAGCGTTGTACTTGCATGACTACAAATTTTGTGTAATTTGAGTTTGTAATTCCTTCAAGCGCAGTACTCGCATGACTACAAATTACCTATTTTTGCGGTAAGTCTTTTCTTGTAATAGCATGAAGCTTGAACTTTTATTTTAAATATTTTGATAATTCATTCATTGTCTGCCTCTATATAATTTGTTACAGGCTACTTTACTACTCTTGATTTTGATAAAAAATTGTTATATAAAGGAAATATGATTTTGTGGAAATTTGGCAGCTTTATTATTGATTTATTTGTTTCTACGTTTTCTCAAAAACTAATTAATTTTTACGCTAATTTCGGGTCTGTTTGGGGGCGCTTATTTGGTGCGGCGACGTTTTGAAAAACAACGCCTACGCATTTGTTTAACATTTTCGTAACATCGTCATTATTTCTATAATATTTGCGGTCGCAGGATCGACCCCACGGCCCACGTTCGATAGCTTTGTTTTACCTGGTTGTCCTTTCTCTCGCATTCCCTAACACAATCCTATGTCCTTCGCCTTTTGAGCTCTTGTGCTCAATTGGACTCATCACTTCTCCTTTGCCTGTCATCTGCCTTAAATCCTCCCTAAACCATCTCCTTACGGTCGATCTGTAAGTATTGAGTGGAATGATTTTTGTTACTTTGTGCTCCTTCAGTTGGATTTTGTTGGGCAATGCTGGGCTTGCGATTGATTTGTTGTATGGAATTTTCTCGTTATTCAAATCCGTTTTACATTTCAGTGCTCCTTCTCCTCTTCTCAGATTCATCTCCCCAATTCTTTAGGATTTGTGATTTTATGTCTTGGGGTTTCTATCTTGGCATTTCAATATATTTTTTTGGTTGGAATTGCCAAGAGAGCAAGCTATGCTTGCAGTGCAATTGGGCTTGGTGGAAGCATGTTAATGTTTAGAGCTTCTCGTTGGCGCCAACGTTTGTTTGGATGGTTGCAGTGCAGTTTTGGGAGTTTTTGCTTGTTCTTAAGTTGCTAATAGTTGCAGTGCAATTTGGAGCTTCTTATTATGGCACCAATGTTAATGTTTAGAGCTTCTTGTTATGGCATCAATGTTGGATGGTTGCAGTGCAGTTTGGAGCTGTGTTTGTTCTTAAGTTGTTAATGTTTAGAGCTTCTTATTATGGCATAGGCATTTGTTTATGGAATTATGAGGCTCACTTGCTGTCCCATATATGTTTCGATTTATCTATTTAAATAATTTCTATGTGTTGAAGCATGAATTGGAGACAGAGTTTTAGGTGTTTCATGTGTAAATACATAAGAATTGGTTGGTATGTATCTAAAGCTTTTGCATATGATTAAAGGTGTTAGATATGCAGATTTGAGTTTTAGGTGTAAATGCATAAGAGTTTTATGTGTAAATGTATAAAAGTTTTTGGTGGTGCTTCTTAATTTCTCTAATCTACCCGAGTGCTTGTTTTGATGAGCTCTTGTTGGCTAGAATATTTGATTACTATTTAAAACCAGATGCATTGGCTATTTGAATATGTGCTTTAAAGGAGATTTGTGGATTCTCTTAAGCAAGTTTGAAGAATTGTTTTGAGCCAGAAACATTTAGTTGCGTTGGAGTAACCAAATACGCATATCTTGGATTAATTTCTCTTAGCTGCTTTGTCAAAAGAATATTTTGATATTGCCTATACACGCTAATGAGGCAGTTAGGGAAGAATTACCTATTGGAGAAATTTATGCATGCTCAATACCAATAAATGTATGCATATTATGGAATTGCCAATAGGTATTGGTGATTAAGCATTACACGTAATATATATTCAGTACTCCATAATTCATATCATTGAGTGTATTTTTGCTTCTCTGTTGTGTGTTGTGCGTTTGAGACTTGTAGAAAGACGG
Organism: Papilionanthe hookeriana x Papilionanthe teres; assembly: GCA_022702705.1. Taxonomy (NCBI): domain Eukaryota; kingdom Viridiplantae; phylum Streptophyta; class Magnoliopsida; order Asparagales; family Orchidaceae; genus Papilionanthe; species Papilionanthe hookeriana x Papilionanthe teres. The sequence goes on along the minus strand of CM040427.1, from coordinate 68,187,020 downwards.
CTTGGATTGAATTGCTATTTATTTATTTGCAGTTTTATATCAGTATGAGAAGTTAATTAATTATAAGAGGATAGATATTTTCTCAATGAATGATAAATGGGTGGCTCATGAACATTGGTGTGATTATGTACTAACTTGGTGAGCTACGCATTAGAGAGGCTTTCAACTGGTTTTATTTCCACTGGAGAGTTTATGCACTAACTTGGTGCTAATCATGGTGCTAAATGAGGCTTTCTGCTGGTTTGGGTGGCTTTAATTGGTGATGACATGGGGTCCTAATGTTTCAGGTGTTTTTTTTTTTTCATTCTTCTCTGATTTTTGGTATTTAATTCAAATTATTTCGTCCTCATTGTATAATGGTCTAACAAGATGTTCTAGTTATATGTTAAGTTAATTTGTTTAATTATAAATTCTTCATTTAGTTCCAACATGGCTAAGACGAGTGAATAGGGTCCGTCAGCAATATGGGATAGGGAAGAAACGAACATTTTTTGCAATCATTGTATTAAAGAAATTGAGCTTAGAAATAGGCCAACCAAGTATTTTAACAATGAAGGTTAGCATAATATTGTGAAGATGTTCAAAGAATTGATCGGAAGGTATTACAACAAGCTCAAATTCAAAAACAAATGGATCAATTGAGTGGAAGATATGAAAGGAGCTGAAATGAGGATCCACTGGGTTGAGTTGGGATCTCATTAAGCGAACCATTGATGCTTCAAAAGAATGGTGGGTTATTTTTCTCTTTATTTTATCAGTTTTGGTACTCACACGTAAGTGAGAACTGTGTCTTAATTTTTAAAACTATATTATATTTGTTTTTTGCTTCTGTTGTATCAATTATATTGCTCAGACACTTCTGTTGCAATCAACATTACTTAACAGGGGCAGAATGGTCATTTATCCAGAAAAGGTTGCATATAAGTTATTTTGAATAAACTCCTCCCAACAACCAGCCAGTTTATCAGGACAATCTGCAGATTATCAGATTATTAGAATAATCTACAAATAAGCACATTATAAATAATTTGTAGCTGCCCCAAACAATCCCTTCATCATCAATTAGCTTAAATACTATTTTTGTTTGTTTTCATTAACAAAAAGTGAGTTGTCAACTTGATTGATAACTAGTAAGTTGTCAACTTGGTTGATAACTAGTAAGCTGTGACTTCGTTCACAACTTTTTTTTTTTTTGGTATGAAAGCATATCAGGCTTTTTGCTGATGATATCCTTCTTGTGAATAAGAATAGAGATAGAGTTTAGGAAAAACTGAATTATGAAAATCAACATTAGAGTCTAAAGGTCTTCATTGAGTACATCGAAAATTGAATGCGTTGAATATACTTTAATAGTAGTAGATCTAGTGGAAGAACTGTAACAATAGGTGATCAAGTCGTTAGAAGGCTTGAATATTTTAGATGTCTCGAGTCTATTGTTCATATTGATGGTGATATAGATTGGGATGTTTAAGTAGAATTCAAGTTGGATGGTTGAAGTGGAGGCATGCATTGGGCCTATTGTGTGATAGAAAAGAACAAAATAAACTTAAAGAAAAATTTTATTCGATGGTAGTGAGACCTGCAACGCTTTATGGCACATAATGTTGGCTAAAAGAGAAGCATAAACTTAATTTAGTGTTTATGAGATGAGAGTGCTTAGGTAGATGAGTGGTTTAACACTTAGAGACAAAATGCCAAACGGCTGTATCTATGAAAGGGTTGGTGCAGCTCAAATGGAAGATAAAATTAGAGAGAGTCGTCCTAGATGGTTTGGTCACATTAAACGTCGACCATTTGATGATCCAGTTAGGAGAGTAGACGCTTTAAATTTGATTTATGTTACGAAAAGTAGAGGTAGACCTAAAAAGATTTTGGTATCTTGTATAAAAAATGATCTTAATTATTATAATTAAATGAAAATATGACACTCAACAGGTCATAATAGAGAAAAAGAATTCATGTAGCCGAGAACACGTAGTGGGATAAAGGCTTGTTGTTATTGTATAAAAGCACACCAAGCATTATATTATTTGATTAAAAAAATCCCAAACCTAAGTCATCTCGCATAAATTTGGGTGGTAGACTTTTAGATTTTTTAATTTTAAATTGATATTACGATTTATAATTGCATCATGTTGATTATACATATACTCAATAAAATATTAAATTAAAAGTGCAATTTAAATGAAATTGCTTAGGCTATAGTTTTAATGGCAAAATCATAACTATCATACGGATCCAAATTAAGTTTCTACATTCATGAGATAAACATTGGGTATTTTCAAAGTGGATCAATAATTTGTAGGCTTTTTTAGTAATACGATTTATTTGGTTCCAAAAAAAATAAAGTTGACACAAATAGACATGCTTGATCCTTTTAACCAAATGTTCCAATTTAAATATTGAAGGCATGAAAGAAGAGTTTAAAGAGATAAATCAATCATTTGGAGAATAATGTAAGGAAATGCATAACTACAAATAATTCAGTTATAGATTATTTTGCAGCTACTACTTTCTTAATTTAGGGTCTTAGGTGATTGATTAGGAATGAACTAAGCTACAATTCTCCAAAATTTTAAAAATAAAAAATAAAACACTACATTAGGTTTTGAGTATTCATGCATATTACAACTATTTATTAAAGTGGTGGCGCTTTGTCAAACCAAACAAAACTCAATAACATCTTACCTAATAACTATGAAAAATACATTCAGGCAAGTATGTAATAATAATAAATAATTATCAATGGTTTGAATTATTAATCTATATTGCATAATGCAAACACCGGGCTAAAATTCTTGATGTAGAAAATGGTATATATTTTTGAAGGAAAATTTGTCTCAAATTTTTATTTTATAATTAAATGTATATAACAATTATTCATTTTAAAGTAATACTTTGAACGGTAAGATGATACCAATGAAATACTTTCATTTAAGTTTCTTGATTTCAAAATTTAATTATAAATGCAAGTAATATGCATTCAAATTCCATTGAAAAATTTATTGAAAACTTGACCACCCATTTAAAAAAAATTGAACATTGTTGTGTATACAGTAGCTAGAATTGCACATCATAGAACCCCTAGTAAGACAAGAACTATTAGGAACATCAAGGATATTATTGTTTTAAGTGACAAAAGAGAAGTCATGCGACATCAATGCAAGGAAAAATTATCTTCATCAAAGAGACTAAAACCCCTAAATCAAATGATTATGAAAAAATTGGAGATAATACACCCAAACTAATGATAAGCTTACTTTGCCCCTTTGGTTTTCATGAGATGTATTTGTATTTCAAGATCTAATTGAAAATTAGTGTAACAATCTATCTATCTATATGTATGTATGTATGTATGTATATATATATATATATATATATATATCAAACATACATCATATGTAACAAGAGTGCGTAAATTACTTATTGACTGTGGCAACGTAATGACTATCATATCAACTCAGACGCTCATAAACAACCATTTAATGTTAGTTGGGTAAGGTAAATAACAAATCTCAATATGCGACAGCTAGACGCCTAGCCCCCATCAAAGCAGAAATTTAAAGGAACAAAATTTGGTGTGATGTCTTCTAATAGGTTAAACACATTCTTCCAGGCAATTTTTCACTATGTGATATGGAAGTTATCCTATGATCAAAAAGTAATTATGTATTCCAAAATAGTAATAAAAAAATAAAATTTTTCTGATCAATCCAGTAGATAAGAACGCCAATCTAAACCACATAAGTAAACCTTGAACTCAAATGTCTCTGAAAAGAAAAATGTGCAGCATTAGTTGATTTTGATTATTCTTATATTAATTTTCACTCAGACTTAGTTTCTCATTCTGATATTTCTACCCTACATCTACCATTGCATACATTCTAATGAGCATGTTCTTCCTGAGAAGGACGACACACCTTTGCCTCTTGAGATACACATATTTGTTGTGATCTCAAATCCTTAACTTTTCTAATCAGCCATGAATGACTTGAGTAATGAAACTTCTCCATCTAATAAGAAAAATGCATGATTTTCTACTAATTTGCACATTCTTATTGTCGACTTGGACCATCATATTAATTTTTATATACACTGCACGGTAGTTGATATAAGTTACACTCCACGAGGGGCATAAAGCCTTACTTAGCTCTTACATTTTGCAAGACCTAACGCATCCCACAAAGCATCACAAGCTGCATGGAGGCATAAACCTGTTTTTATGCTTGCTGATGTAATTGATACGACATCATCCATTATATGTTACTGCATTTTAAATATTCACGATCTTCATTCACTTGAGCCACAAAAAATTGACATGATACAAATAAATTTCTTGAAGCTATTTTTCATATGAATTTTCATAAGTATTCACCACGGAAAAATAATTTATATCCATTCCCCTACTCCGCAATCATAAAAAGTGATAGGCATAAAAACCTTAAATTAATTGCTTATTTTTAGCTTTAACCAATGTTATCTACCCATTATTCCTTGCACTCAATATTTTACTTTCTGAAGTATTTATTAAGCATTGGAACTTACAGACTAACCAACTTGAAGGAGATAGTAATCAAATTTTACAACAGCTTAAAATAGAAGTTTCTTAGCAATTACGTATCCTCTACAAGATAATGCTCCAATAGTTACAAACATTCAATCACCACTGAACACATGGACGACCCAAACAGCAATGGATAAAATTTATCCAGCCTATTTGGATGACTACAGCATTTTTTTAACTTTGAGTAGAGTATTTATAGATGTGGTAGAGTTAAAGAAGCACTACTATAGGATTGTCTTCATCATCAGAGCATCGTATCAATTTGAAGGATTATCATCATAAAATACAGTACAATTTCCATATAATACAAGCAAGAACAAGATTTATTGACCCTTTCCTCCTTAGATTCAATACATGCCTCAAATCAAGGGTCACTCCACTTTCCATTCAAGCATGATCAGCCCCCTCTTCCGTCCAAACAATCAGCATGAGTTGAAAAAAAATTCGAATTTTTCTTCAACAGGCATTGGTCGACCATACCAAACAAGGACAACTCAAATGCATGCAAATCAAAAATACTCCACCATAAAGGAGTTGGCGGAATATTGAAGAGTACTAATTGATGAATTTTATTTTTTCTATCAAAACTCCATGTACTCTTTTTTTTTTTTACATTATTGAAAGATTACTGAAACTTTGCTTGTGATCAAATCCCTTGGTGAAGCTTCATTACCAATCCAGTTCTGAAATTTGGTGAGTCAATTTACCTTTGTGTTATTTTATTTATCTCTGCTCATCATATCAATTTGAGTCTCCTATAATACAAGGAAAACAGTATTTATTAACCCTTTCCTCCTTAGATTCAATATAAGCCTCAAATCAAGTGTCACTCCAGTTTTCATTCAAGCATGATCAGCCGCCTTTTCCATCCAAACCATCAGCACCAGAAGGAAAAGACTTTGAATTTTTCTTCAATAGACCTTGGTCGACCATACCAAACAAGGACAACACAAATGCATGCAAATCAAAAACACTCCATCACCATAAATGAGTTGGCGGAAAATTGAACAGTTTTTATTGATGAATTTTGTTTTGTCTATAAAAGTACAAGTAGTCTTTTTTTCCGAAATTATTGAAATATTAATGAAACTTTGCTTGTGATCGAATCCCTTGGTAAGTCAAGCTACCTTTGTGTTTTTTATTTATCTCCACTCATCATATCAATTTGAGTCTCCTACCATGCCGCAACATGCTTCATGTATCCTATCATAGCCCCTATAGACCTCAATAGCGATTGGTCTCGTCGGCCAATTCCACCCTAAAATAGGCCTTCCAAGATTTGGAACCCTCACCAAAAGACCCTGGCCTCTCCCATGCTCACCACTAGCCTCCTTCCTCTCACCTCCAACGCCCCAAAAACAAACAATCTCTACTGGCCTCATCCCAAACAAGGCATACTTGAGCCTATCCTCTCTCCAAGCCTCCACAAATAGGTCACTATCCCATTCTAACTCTCAGCCTCCACCTTCAATCCCACAAAATTCAACTCTAAACATAACTTCACCACTCCAAGTTTCCCACCATATCACCATAAGTACGCACCAATCAAAGAGTGCACATTCTCCTCAAGAACATTCCATCAACAATTCATTAATGATTTACATATGTTATACTGGGATACAGAAGTGCAAGGAATTAGATTAATTCCGCTAATAAAAAAAATAAGCCTAATTTAATTTAGTTGGTCGTAATTCTCAAAATCTTTCAAATCATGTTCAATCCTTTCTATTTGCAACCAATTAATCTCAGTGAAAGAACATCAGCGACACCCAAGTAAACTAGTAATAACCAAACCCGACCCGTTTAATCTGCCAACTATATGGGTCAAACATGACCTCTAACTCAAATGGATTTGTTTAACCCGAAAACAACCTGCTTCTTAGTTCCTTCCAAGTTCCAACCATTAACAGCGCACTCCACAAAGGGAAAAAAATCAAAACACATCCTTCAAAAAAATTCAAAAAAAATACATACATAGCACAAAATTCTTATGTATTTCCATATTTACATACATAGCACTTCGGTGCTTTAAACCTATGCATGAAAAAGGAGTATTTCACTTCTAAACTGTGACAATAGTGCTGTTTTTTAATGTGATAGTAACGATTTGAGCTCCATGTGTGTAAACATGAGAGTTTGGGAGAGAATTTGCCTGCTATGTATGTGAATGCCATAATTCAAAGAAAAATTGATTTCTAGTTACAAAATGTGAATAGTTATAGGAAGCCTTTTGCTGTTACATGATATTAGGGTTATGATAGGAGAAGAGCGATGTGCAGGGATCTGTAGGAGAAAATACCTTTGTTGGATTGGCGATCAGCGGAAATGAAGGTTTCGAGCCTTCAACCTTTTGGCTTCGCCTGTATTTCCTCGCCTCCGCCCGCGTCTCACCTCTGCTCGCCTTTTTCTTGCCGCGCTTCGCACTTCGGACTTCGTAAACCCTAAATCCCAAAACTAAAATACAAACACTATAATTATATGCAGAAATAATTTTAAATTAATCAAAGTAATTTTCTTGAATTACCGAATTTATGTATTTACACGTCACCATAAAATTATTGAGAATTTAATAATGATAAAAAATATGGAGGGGGGTTTTACCTGAATTTTAATATTTGAGGGAGAATTTTAAAAATGGATGAAAAAGAGTGATTATTAAAATTTTGGGGCGAGTTTGAGTTCAAAACACGTCATTTTCAAGTTTTCGAGTCAACTTGCACCTGATCAAAAATTTTAATTGTGTGAGATTCTGAAATGAGAACTCATCCGAAAAAATATTTAGCTCGACATTAACTCAATTATTTTTTGTCAGAGTTTAAGCCAAATTATCATGACTGTGTTGTCAATTGTTTACAACACTAATGGCACCTTTCATTTCCACTTAATACGTTAAGACGATCCTGTCTAAACTCGCTTTCCTCTCATCTTAGCAATTTTGTCCTTGAAATTTCAAGATATTGTTAATTTAATTGTTGTATTATATTGGATATTGGCTAATCTAACTCTTAAAAATAAGAGTCTATTAGGGGCGGCTGCAGCTGTTTGAAGAAGTAACCGTGAAGCTGCTGTAAAAGAATCTATTGTTCAATAAGCTGCTGTGATTGCAATTTTATTTAAATTTCAAAAATTCAGACCCTATTTTTTTGGCAGTCAGTGCATTTTAACAGGTCAGGTTGAAAAAAGGATTTTTATACCACATAAATTTTAAGAAAGCAGTTCCCCAAAGAGGATTGTGGTGGCATTCTAAAAAGCAAAGCCGCCAAAAAGCTATCCCAAATGGACCTTAAGTATTTGACCTTGCATTTGCTTAAAATTACCAAAAGGCTTTTACATCGCCTAATGAGTGAATGATTTCACCTTGTATTAATAAGTTTGGGCAAGGGGATTATAAGGTTGTGTTTGGTGTGGCTTGGAGGTTGTTGTTTTGTTTGAATCGCAACGTTATTTGCATTTGGGGCACTCATTTAAACCTATTCTTCTAAAAAGTAGGTCTTCAAGACTGCTTTAGGAAGTCGACGTATTTATTATGTCGGTCAAATGAATGGGTCATTTGTGAGTCTCTACAGTGAATTTTGGACTTATTCTACTATATCTTTCTCTTTCATCATTTGTCTGGTTCTAACTCTCAAGGCATGTTCATAACGGATAATTTAGGACTCAAAATCGTAAAAGGTGGTGCAGTGAGTGTGGATCATGCCACAAACGAGAAGTGGAAAAGACTACGAAGAAGAAACCTCCAAATGAGAGATAACATGCATTGAACCCAGTAGAGATGCTATGCAGTCGGTCGTCCATGCACAGGTCCAGGGTCTACAAACCCAAAGGACCCTCATGATGGAGCAATTAGAGGTCCTCAGAGCAACAATTAACTAGAGAAATGGCCATACGCCTCTTCTGGAAGCGAAACCTCAAGGGACCCGTCCTCAAAGGGCCCCAGTGAGGAACTCGCTTAATGTGGACAACCAGGTCAGCAACCAGCGGACAGAGGACAAAGACAAGTCCCAGCACACTGACACAACCACGTCTGCACAGACGAATAGGTGATGGGAAGAGCGAGTCTGAGTGCCTGTCCAGTTGCTTGTGAGAGGGCCTTTTACTCATGACATCGAAGAGGCGGTACCCCCGCTCAAGCTAAGGATCACTCGATTGAATTTTTACAAAGGGAGGATAGGCCCAATCGACCACATAGTCATTTGAGTCATCGGTCGGTCTACTCCAGATCGACGACCCCATAATGTGTCGTTTTTCCTAACCACACTAAAAGAGTCGGCCTTTCAGTTGTTCAATGGTCTGTCGACTGAAACTGTCCCAAGTTACTACGAATTTAAAAGACTCTTTGTTTCTTACTTCTCAAACGTACATAAGCCGAGGAAATACTTGAACACCCTGCTTAACCTCAGCAAGAAGAAAACGAGAGCCTGCAGGCCTAAATCACCACTTCTAGAACAAAATGCTGGAAGTTAGAGATCTAAAGTATGATATAGGCAAAACATCTTTGAAATGAGGAGTTCGAAGCAAACGATAAAGGTATGACCAAAGCCTAAATTAAACCTACTACTTTTGCAGAGGTATTGGAGATGGTGAACAAGCACATACAAGTTGAAGAAGACCTCCAAGGCTTCCTGAAGGGTAAGCCAGAGTCACCGACTATCCCTCAAAGAAGCGGAAAGAACGGGGCTAACTGCGAAAGACGAAAGACAATCACTCTCCACTGGTCACCAGAACAACAACTCTCTGTCCCGAGATCAGCGGAGAAATGACTGAGGGCACCATGACTGGAAGCAACGCTCTGATCAACGATTGGCTCAATAATATGAGCGAATGCATTTTTACCAGGTGCAAGGTTTGACACCCCTCAATGTGTCAATGACTAAAATAGTCCAGGCCATGCAAACAATGCCTGCTTCAAACCGGCCCTGCCACTGAAGGCAGCCCTAACTTTACGAGATTCGACAAGAAACTGTCGGTATCACTATGACCATGGTCACGATACAGAGGAATGACATCATCTTTGAAATCTGATTGAGGAGCTCATCCACGCCGAAAAACTCAAAGAGTTTGTTGTATTCAGCACACATACACACAGCGGGGCAAAGCTCCAGTAGGAGAACCCTCAAACGAGACTATCAAGGCGAATGAGGCCCATGTAGCAGAGATAATCCCGGCCATCTCCAAGGGAGGAGTCTGACCCTCCAGCTTGAAGAGACACTATTTGTGAGAGGTATGCTCCGTCGTCCTATTTACACGTAACCATTTATCAATTATCTTTACAAATGCAGATCTCCCACTGAAGGGAAACCCCTACACTATGGTGATTGTCCTCATAGCACCGATAAACAATTATTAAGTGGGTTGTATTCTCATTGATACATGGAGTTCAATGACATCTTGCTCAAAACGAAGTTCTAAAAGCTCGGCCTGAAAGCCGATCAGTTAACAAATATAAAAAAACTATAATTACATGCAAAACATCAAAGATATTGAAAAATTCAAATTAATCGGGTTAGTTCCTTGAACTTATTGAATCGATGTATTTAAACCTCTCACCATCAAATTCTTGTGAATTTAATAATGATAAAAAAATATGAATTGGGGTTTTATGTTTGAAAAGCTTCTCATGTCATTAATGTCTTAGTTCCATTCATTTACATACATATCACATAATTCTTATGAATGTTTAGGTGTTACATATGAATATTTAGGTGTTCATAAGTAAAATATATGAATTTCACTCTGTTATTTATCATTATTTTCTTAAATTAAAGTACTTCTGAAGTTTTTGTATGAGTTTAAAGTACTTTTTTTTTCATATTATTTTTAAATCATTTCTAATGGGAAATCTAAGAGAGCTGGAGCAAGGGTCACTCGGGGAGCGGAATAATCTCATTGAGGAATCATTGCATGGAGTAGATGATCACACTGAATCCAACTATTCAAAACTGAAGTCATCTAAGGGTCCAGGAGGTTTGAAAAAAAAAAGTACATGTTGGATTTCTAAGAAATCAAATTATAGAGTATGTAAAGTAATCACATGTACTTTGAGTATGTCTCATGCACCACCATCTCTTTCTAAGGTTATCATTGTGCTAGACTATATCACAAAAGTCTCTGAAGACATTCTTCTTTATTTGAACTTTATAAAAGTGCTTGAGGATGTTAATAAGAGATAATTTTTTAGCTATGGTTTCAAAGAGAACAATTTAATATCTTCATTTTTCCTTTGAGAATCAGAATGTGTATCATATTACAGATCATTATTTCCTTGAGAAACATTTTGTGAAATACTATACTTGAAATATTCACTAATATTATCTTATTTACTTAGTTGTCACTGTGATATTATGCATTTGTCTTGCCACTAGGTGTTCATGGTTTGGGCTGTGGTGAAATATATATTGCGGTCCGTGTTTTTATTTAAACTAAGATTTGCAATGCTCATTTTGTGTTTACAGTTGAGATTGGTGTACTAAAGTTTACATTCTAAGAAAATATGAGTTCAAAAACTTATATTGTTTCTAGAGTTGTGTATTGCAACTATGGTTTGAAATGTTGCATATTTAAGTCATGTCGGGAAGCCGCTTTTTTAGATTGACTTATGATTATGAGAAGTTCACCTAAAATAGTGACCACGAGTGGAGAGTAGCTTTGGTGAGAACATTTTTCAAAAGATTTGATCTTTTAGACCCCAAAAGTAATATTATGATAATATTAGTTGTTGTTATTGTAATTTTAATTTTATGTCATTCATTATTAAGTGGTGTGTAACTTTTGATGTAATATATTAAATTTTTTACTGTCTATAAACTTTTGAAGTTTACTGTGATGTTTTATTTAATTTTACGATAAAACAATTACCCTACAGTTTGCACACATATATAAGAACATTACAATCTTTTTTCTTAGAAATAGTTACGACTCAGTAGATTAACCAAACATATAAACTGCTTTACCAATAACAACATTCTCGCAGTAGCTTTTCTAGAAGAAAATTCACAATTGTTTTTCCAAATAGCTACAACTACCCCAAAGAACCCAAAATCAATGAATGCATTGGATATATGGTGATTGGGAGGTTAAATCATATTAAATTTTTTATATATTGTTCTGTAAGAAAGTTTACTTATGTTTGTGCACTATTATTTATGACTTAGTGGTTTTGTATAAAGTTGAATATCTAGTGTTTAATAGTATAAAACACACGTTAGTCGCCTTTTCTTGGAATGATAAATTTGGTTATTCAGGGTGAATAAACTACTATAATAGAGTTCAATAATTCATGATAGATTTGAATTAATAATTTAAGCATTTGCATTTTGTTACCTAAAAGTTGTCCTCTTTCATATTCCACATACATAGAAAAATAAAATTTACAAATAATAATAATAATAATAATCAAGAAGTTTATAATATCTATAAAAAATAACAAAATGTCTAAAAAATAAATAAATGCATTTTTATTTAAAAAAGATAAAATTAAATAAGATAGTTTTATTTTTTAAATATATTAAAGAGAATTAACTATCGTTATATATTAATATTTAAATATTAGATGTGTAAATACATAAGATTTGAGTCGTATATGCGTAAATCTTCCTATACTAAAATAATATTATCTCACTCTGAAAAATAATAAAATCTATGAATACAAAATTGAAAATTAATAATTTGAAATTTAACTTACAAGATGTATTAGGGATCTAATCAACAAAATCACAGGCATAAGGCACCTCACTCGTGGATCCTTCCCAAAAACCTATAATGACTCTCAATAGCTAGAACACATAATCCCAATTGATGGAATATATTTAACTAAAATGCCTGAAAATGACCAACTGAATGATGATCGTTGTTTACGAGTAAGATTAGTTCAAAATCAATCATATTTTACTCTTAATGTACGTACAATTGACCGCCATATGTAATATTATAAAGTTATTTTATGGCTTAAAGCTGCACAACATCTCCTCCATAACAACTAATGTCATATTACATCATATGTATGATCTTCAATCGTGTATACAATCAAAGATTGTAAATACAATTGTCCACTACATTAAAACCAATGGAAACTAAGATATATAACTATTAGGTGAAGTTAATGACTTACATAATACTTGATTCTTCATGCCATCAACCATGAAGATGATTAATTGTAGCTTCTACTCTATTTGCTTATATATCCTTGGTGGCTCATTATCTACAAGTTCTTCATAATCAATTGAAAACTCAAAAGATAGATATGGTTAGGCAGTGCCCATCCTTTTATTACATACATTGTTGATCCATTGTTTCCTCCATTACCATACCACACATTAATGGAAATTAATATAACATGTTAAGAATAATAAGTACTACATTAAGTAGATTGTCTCCCTCACCACCTTCCTCCTAAAATCAAAGTTTGATTTACTTTAAATTATTTGCCTCATGATCTCATTTATTCAGAGCGAGAATTGTGCTTAGACTCATCATATAGCTCGACTTTTCTTCTGTTTAAGTTTTGTGTCGGCCTTGCATTATTCTTGAACTCCGTTGTAAGGGAAGACTTGATCAAAGCAACTTGATCTTTGGAGACTTTCCTGACCTGAAAAAATCATACTCGATGTATGAATAGTTATTCGATCTTAGTTTAACATCAATACATCTTAAATAAAAAATACCAGACAATTCTTACGTACTTACATATGTAACATCGAAACATTCATATTTACATCCAAAAACTCAGATCTTTAACATCACATCAAAAATATCATTATTAATAACTTCTTAAGAGTGAAATATAACTTTTCATGTATGGGTTTATAACATCAATGTGTTATAAATATAAATATCAAACTTTAGATGATGAATATATAAATGCATAAGAGGATTAATATGAACATGCATCATGATTACCTTGCCAAGTATATACCAAGTGACATTCTCACTGCAAGGAGGAGTTGTGAGTGAGCCTACGTATTTGAAGTATCTTCGACTGTGGCGTTTTAAGGACTTTGTTCGGACTGGACCAACTGACACTTGGGTCTCTTCGTCAACTGAGCAACGTTCCTTGGCCAGTTGAGCTATCGCATCCTTCAACTAAACGTAACATGTTAAGTAAATTACAGTTCTCAAATGAGACGCACGCGCGCTCACACACACACACACTCTTGTGAAAAAAATAAAATAAAACATGTTATGAGATACTGTCATATTAGCTTCGCAAAATATGCAAGCAAACATATTAATATATTGAGAATTTACACATATCTATATCACATAATGCTTATTTATTTATATCTCTAATAACTAAATTTTAATATTTATTTATATTGCACCTAATTCTTTAAATCACATAAAAAATATCACAAATATTTACTTTTTTTAATGTGAAGTACCCATTTTCATATCAAAATTTGCTTATTAGAAATAGGAGTATATAAAAAAAGAGATGATTACGTATAGATCACCCGAAATATTGCTATTTGCAAATTAAGCACCGAGGTGGTGTTAGATATGTAAATACAAAAGAATTGAGTGTATGTATGTAAATATTCCTAAGTTCATATTGGAAAGTTAATCAAAAGCATATTAATAGCACTATTAGTAGTATGCGAATGGAGGCTGCTATATATTATCTTCAGATAACCCAATAAAACATTAAAATTTTGGGTAATTTACATACAGACCACACAATGTTTTTGCATTCATATCTAACACCTAAAATTTGATATTTACACTTGTACCCCTTTCACACTTTGGTGCCCTAAACTCAAGTATGAAAATGTCTACTTATCTCCTAAAATGTTAATATTAAAATTTTGAGGGCTATAAATATAAATATGAAACTTTGAGTGTTAGATATATAAATACCTAAGAATTATGTGGTATATATGTAAAATCCGCGAAATTCTTATATGTAAATCTAATATTATTTGCACTATAATATAAATTAAGATTAATCATTTGCAATTTTGATTTTATTATAAATTTGATGAAATTTTTAATTATTTGGGAGAGCCTTGCACACTTTATTTTTTAATTTTATTTTTTAATTTTGGGGGAGCAATTACATAAAGACCACCTGAAACATTCCTATTTACAAATCAACCACCCTCAATCATCCATTTTTCGAATTCTTATACAAATATCGAAATTCATGCTAAAATCCCGACCAATGTTTTTCATTTGTATGAAATTCTCAATAGTTTGATCGTGGCACGAGTAAATACATCAGTTCCGTAGTTCAAAAGAATCACTCGGGCACTTAATTTGTTAATAGCAACGTGTCGGGTGATATGTATGTAATTATCCCTTAATTTTTTATTATTTTTAACTTCTGATGTAATTATTATCTGGTCCTGTTATATAAAAACTGAGGGAATATGCCTAATTACCTGGTATAGAAAAGGGTCCGGGTTGCCAAAATCGTATAAAACTGCAATAATTGCAACATTGCCCTCTTCACTCTCATGACCCATTTGAAGCTCCAACGGATATCTATCAAAACAATTCAAATTAATGTATTAGATTTTTTTTTTCCTAGTTTAGAAATAAAAAAATCAAAAGCATTCATTAATGGTTCTTTTGGGGACGGTGCGGTGGCGGTGTGGTGACGCACCACAGTTTTATGTATTTAGATAAACCGCGTTTTGGCTGTTTTTTTTTCAAAGAAATGTTGTTGAAATCTACATTTTCTCATCGGTCCTGACTAGGTGCGATGGGAACTTTTTAGTTGTGGTCTGACTTTTCAACAAAAAAAAAAAAATGTAATACCCAGCACAGTTGTTTGAACATCATATTATTTTTCAGCAGCTTCACAACTGTTTTCTAATAAGTTGCAGCTGTCATAAGAAACGAGGAAAAAAATGGATTTTTACATTAAATTTATGGAAGATTTACATGCATACCACCTAATTCATATGTATTGACATACATACCTACAAACTTAACTTCAATTTTTATATATATACTACCTTTCCTAAGCATGAAAAGTGTAATATTTTCATGTCAAGTATTTATGAGAGTTTGTAGGTGTCAGATATGTAAATACATAAATTATTTGGTATGCATGTTAAGTATACCCAATAATTAATATGTTGGAGAAATATATATGTATAAAGAATGGCCGGAGCTATTATACGAGCCCCCAGTCACTCTCATGTGTCTAACTATTCGATGACCGCTTTCACTACTGGCTAACTGGCCAGAGTTCGAACCCGTGACCTTAGGGGACTTACAGCCTTCAAATAGGCTGCTCTACCAACAAGTCACGACTATATGTAAACACATAATTACTTAAAATAAGAAAAGTAATTAAGATGTAAAGATACAAGATAAAGAAAATATTATTTAAAAATAAATGTGGGAGATATATATATTCATTATTAAATCATTAAGAAAATAATACATACTGCTGATTATCAATAGTGTGTTCTGAAGGAGCATGCCAATGCACTTCCTTCAAAGTATAGTTCTTCCCATCTTGTGTCATGAAACCCCCACCTTTCTCAAACTTCAGCTGCACCAAAAATAAGAAGAAATTATTACGTGAAGCGATCGCACGTCAGGATGACGGTCCGACTGGGATGTCGTGTTATCCACGACGATGTGGCTTCATCTGGACTGTCGTCCGGAAGCACAGTCAACCGCACGTAATAATAGAAAGTACAAACACTTGTGAGTCACAACCGAGCAGAGAGTTTTCCTCGACTTATTTTATTTTAGTACGCCTAATAAAAAGATTTATATATTTGCCCTTATTGAAAATATATGTAAAATTGAAAATTAGAGGAGATGGCATTACCATGACACTGAAGCCGGTGTTAATAAGAGTGGCATTGGCAGCAACGTAAAGCCTAGTGAGGTCTTGCAATTTGGGGCTAAGAGTGGCATTATCCTGCAAAATATTTATTGGAGATTGGCTGACTCCATTGGAGCATGATTTGTAGGCTGTGCTGAGCTTTCCCCAATTGGATGGACCATTTCCCACATAATCGAAGCTCACAAATCCTTCAAAAAATATATATTAAAACAAAATTGAAAATCATATTAAATTTTATTTTATTTTATTTTATTTAAATTTTATTTTATCCAAATAAGCCGCTTATTTGAAAACGCAGACCGCATGGCTCGATCTGCGTTCTGCGTTTAGTGTAAAAGATCAACTGCATTTTCGGATAAGCTGTGAAAACGTAGTTTCCAAACGGTGCGGCGGCGTTCTCAAAACACCTCTGCCCCAAACACACCCTTATTTTATTAACTGCTTATTCCATATTTTACATACTAACATTTTGTTATATAAGTCCGGTTGTTCGCACATTCAGACAACCAATCATGGAGATGCCGCGTAGCCTCCTGTGAGGTGATATTCATATATATGGAGATTCGCACGTAATATTTTCTCGTTATCAAAAGGGTAATGAATAAAAAACATTATATTAGAAAGAAAATTCTTCGGTGAAAATAACTGCATCTAAAATTAACTTTCAAACATATTCCTACAAATAAGCGTAAAACTGGGAGATACAGACTGCCCTAAACATTGATATTCGTAAATCAACCACTGGGACGATCTGTTTGAACCGCCGAACCGATGTATTTACGTGTGCCACGATCAAACTATGGATGATATGATAAAAATGAAAAATACGAGTAGAGGTTTTACCATGCGTTCTGCAAGTTGATTGAGAATTTGAAAAATGAATAGAAGAGTGCGGTTGATTTGTAAATAGAAAGTTTCGCGTAATCTAAATGTAAACTAACCACTATGAGCCCCAACATGGGAGACAAGAAGAGAAGCTAATCCCAAAGCTAAGAAAACAACATTGGAAGCCATTGTTGGCCTCTTTCAAACCTCTAATAGAATGTGTTTCTTCTTTCCTTCACAATCTCAACTCTCCCTTTTTAAAAATGCTATGGGAAAGAAGAAGCTCTCTACATTTCAGAATATGTTATAAATAGACATAAATCAGTGGAGATCAATGGTGCTTGTTTCTCTGCCCTCCTCTTATGGTGGAGAAATATGTAAATTAAGAAAATTAGAGCTATTTATAGCTCTATATCTCAACCTCTTTAACTAAAATATGTATTTATGTTTGAGGTATTTACATACATACCAAAGAACTTTTATATATTTACGTTTTTACGTGCATGCCGGTCGAATTTTTCGCATGAAATAAAAAATATTGCTATCATTAATTTTTTTTTAAGAAGTCCGAAGTGTTATAAATGCAATTATCAAATTTTAGGTATTATACTGGTAAATTTTTAAAAATAATGCGGTATTTATGTAAATTTTTCTTGTTTTTTTGTAATAATGTGATTTTGCTAGGGGGAAAATGTTAAATGCTCTCTCCTTGTTTATGAGTTTTTTAGTTGTTATGGATTTGTGGTGTGTTTGAAAGAAGATAACAATACTTAGTGGTAAGGAATTAATTTTGTTAAGTTTGTTTGAAGTAAGGAAGGCTTTATCCTTTCTTCCTAATCACTATATATATATATGTTATTTTTTATTATTTAATTATAAGATAATATGAGTTTTATGAACTAATTAATGAACTAATAATGTCGAAATTTTCAAAAGGAAGATTGGCAAAATTTATGGATTAATTAATTTGCAATTTGTCAAAATGTACCATATAGGGAAGATAAAATAGCTTTGCATTGATCTTAAAGAGATTCAACAGTTTAGTGGAGAAAAGTACGACGAAAAATGACACACTGCCAGAAGATTGTGAGGGTAGCTTGAAAAAACGAGCAAAATTCATATGAACGAAGAGGTGGCATCAATTTTTAATGTCGTGTAGGATTTCCACTTGATTGACTCGGGATGATTCACTGTTCATTTTGTAGCGCCCTGCATCTCAAGACACCCGTTTTAGACTTCATGGCACGTATTTGGGGCATGATGCCAACATTCTTGATGATTCAACCTTGCCTATGAACCACCATTAGACGAGCTTATTCAAGACACACAACATGTTTGATGTACATTCTGTTGTTTAGAGATCATAATATATTCATATGGAGTCTCCCGTGGACAAAAGAACCCATTGAAGCTTCCCATGGGCGTTTCGGGAAAATTAGGGTTTAGAACATCGTATCCACGCGGTGATTCGGAGTGCCCGTCGGCCCTGAACTTCTTGGTGTAATGCCCACTAAAAATACCTTTCTCTGATATTATAAGACTTTATTTTTGTCATATTTAATCCCCATAGCTTTCAGACAGAAAATATCCCTCGTCGAACGTTTTCAAATCATATTTCTACATTAATTGCACCTAGAAATATATAAATAGAGCTTCACCCCTCTTATGTACGAGGAGAAGAGCTTGTTGAGAAAGAGCATGAAGCTTTGAGAATGAGCTGAAGTCCAGCATCACTTCTGGCACCATCAAACACCGCCAACCGCTAACCACCGTCGACCACCATCTGCCGACTGTCATCGATCACAATCGGTAGTCGTTGGTTCCTTGCAACAAGTTTATCTACACGTAAGTGTTGTGATGCTGAAGTCTCTGTAACCTTTTCTTGCCTATACGACAAGGAATCTCTATAATCATTACCACATAATAGATTTTTACAACTGGGTGAGACCCCATGATTTTTTCTTTGACGAGTTTTCCATATAAAACCTTCTGATATCACTACTAGTTGTTTTCTCTCTTCTGAATGAGTGTTGAATCTTCATATCATGCTAAAACGATAATACATTACTCTACTGCCTCAAATTTTAAGTAGTGAATAAGATGAGAAAGTTATGATGTTGAAAGGATAAGTTTAAACAGGCTTAATTACCTCCTCTAACCCTATCTAATACATATGCCTACTCGTGCAACAACACATAACAAAGGATTTTGATTTGAAGATTTGAATGCATAAATAATTCTGAGTAAATAAATTAAATAGATAAAGTTAAATACTGTTAAATATAAATATATTAGAGAAACTTATACATATTACTAATTGTTAAAGAAAAATGGGAAAAAAAATTATAATAAAAAAAATAATAATCATAATAACTATAAATTTTTAATAAAAGGAATAATAATCATAATAAAAGTAATAATAAAATATCATAATTAATGTTATTTTTCATGTGTGCTTGTAAATCTGAAAATTTTGGACCATTCTTCGGCTCCAGTGCTGAAAGGCTTAAGCCACCATAAATATGGAAAAAATTTTGGTCTGGATGGCGTACGCAGAGATGTGTCCGTAAAAATGTACTCGGGAGTTACACGAGGGTTACACGGGAGTTACGCGGGGGTTATAATCCTCTTGCACCTCCCGTGTAACTCACTTGTAATCCCGTGTTTCTGTTTCATCCATTTGTACACGAGAGTTACAGGGGTGGTACAAGAGGGTTATAAGCCCCGCATAACTCCCGTGTAACCCCCGTGTAACTCCCGCGTACATTTTTACGGACTCATACAAACCACCCAAAACTTGCTATTTACAAATTAACACCCAAAACTTGCTATTTACAAATTAATCATTCTTTTTTTATCCAATTTTAAAAAATTCTCACTGAAATATCATAATTCATGATAAAACTCCAACAACTATTTTTCATTTTTATAACACATTCTCAGTTTTTTCATCGATACACGGATAAATACATTGGTTCTATAGTTCAAAAAGATCGTTTTGGTGTTTAATTTGTAAATATCAAAGTTTTGGATGATGTGTATTTAATTATCTCAAAAAAGAATAACGGGGCACGGAGGCTGACACCGCATCGGAGTTTTATCCGTTTGGATGAATTACGTTTTGACAGTTTTTTCAAAAAATTATCGCTGAAATCTATTTTTTTCCACTAGCCCTTATTAGGTGCGGTGGCAACTTTCTAGTTACGGTATATTTTTGTGGACATAAAATTATTTTTCAGCAGCTTCACAACTATTTTTTATTAAATTACAGCTTCCCCAAACAGCCTAAAATGAGGATAATTAGTAATTTATCTTTTAAATAAAATTATAGGCATTTTACTAATTTTTTATGTAATTACATTTCTAATAACTTAATCTCAATTTTTATTTAAATATATGTCACTTCATGTATACATTAAAAAGGTATATTTCACTTGTTCTAAAAAAATTAATTTTTTTAGAAGATATGAAAATTTTGGGTGATATTAATGTAAATATTAAATTTTAGGTGTTAGGTATGTAAATAAGAATCGAGTGAAAGCATGTAAATGGCATATATATATATATATATATATATATATATATATATATTGGGTGTGAAGTGAAATGTGCTTTTCAAATTTCAGTGTTTAATCAGTCATGCTGACATCAAGGAGGGCATTTACATATAGACCACAATTTCCAATCTATTTACATTTCTAACACCTATTTATGCGTCAGTGTAATATGAAAATCTAATATACAAAAGTGGGGCATGTCTTTCGCTAGGAAAGTGGTGATTCGATAGTTATAGTCTGGCACAGGTGGTCCGGCGGTGGTGGAACTTGAAGGCGGCGGTCTGGAGGCAATGGAGCTCAACAGCTGCGGTGGTGCATTAGTGGTCCGATGTAAGTGGAGCTTGAAGGCAGCGATTCGATGATGGGGGAGCTCGACAGCGGCGACTGATTATGGTGGAGCTTAACAACGGCAATTCATGACGGTGCGATGGTGGTGGAACTTGACAACAACAGTTTGACAATAGTGAAGATCGACGACAACAACATGGCGGTGGAGGAGCTTGATGGCGGCGGTTCGGTAGCGGTACATTCAAAGGTGGTGGAACTGCACAGTGGTGTCCGAGCACTGTTTGTTTGGCAGTGGTGGAACTCGGGAATCCTCAAGAGCTTGAAATTTCCCTTTGGCCTTCTCTTCCAGGTCGAGGTCCCAAGTCCCCTATCGTGAAAACAGTGTGGGTTTATTTACAAAATTTATGAGGGATATCATCTGTAAATACCGCACAAATCCGGACCAATCTATCGGACAACCCATACTGATTCTTTTCATCTGATGATGTTTTATGAGCATTTGAGTGCTTTAATGATGTCAAAATCGAGTGATCTCGTGCTTGTTGGATTCGACTCGATAATACACATTATTTGAATATTTGTGTGTCTGTTTGAGAATCCATTTAACCATTCAACTACCTATTCAAAGTTTATCATTGTGCTTGAACGGCTTGATCGGACTATGACCAAACCAATTTTAGCTTCATTGGGCTCGACTTGTCGGACCGGTCAATTCAGTTATAAGCTTGCTTAACTCAAGATTCTGCACGATCCTAAATTTGTGTCTGAAACGTTAAGTATTTTGAACATTTCATATCAACGTCTACATGATCTATTAAATTCATTTTTAAATCAAAATTAACATTCCATAATCATGATGATTACGGCACTTAATTCTTCTTAAAAACAATGATTAAGATCTAATTTCAGAGATTTATTACTTTACTTTTCAATAGAAAAAGTATTAATTTGAGGATTAGGTGCAAACTTTGAGGTAATGAATCAATGTCAATATTAATTAATACTTTAATCTTTTTCTACATGAAGTTGGGAAATTTAGCAGCATGCGTGAGTCGTCATAAAGTTGAAAATAATAATTACCACTACCTAAAAAGGGTTTAGGGGAATTTACAGATATAACACCCAATTCTTATATATTTACTCATCTAATACCTAATTTTGCGTTTTTACTTTTATTTCACCCAAAATTTCCATATCACGTAAAAATCATCACAATATTAACATTTAAAGTGAAATCATGTATAAAAAAATTATATACATATAATAAAAATAGATCTTCATTAGGGCTGTCAAAACGGCTCGTTGTTCGCGAACAGCTCATGTTCAACTCGTTAAGAAGTTCGTGTTTGGCTCGTTCGTTCGTGTTCGGCTCTTTTTGACTTGAAATACTATTCCTCAATTATATATATATATATATATATATATATATATATATATATATATATATATATATATATATATATATATATGTATGTATGTATGTATTAATGAGTAGTATTTTTAAAAAATTTAAAAGATTTATAATCAATTAAAATAATTAATTAAGTAAATAAAATAAAAAGTATTAAATTAGATTCAAATGAGGTTTTAATATAGATTATAATTCTTAAATCTTGCCTCATCCCTTAATATCTTATGGTTATGTAATTAGAGTTGTCAAAACGACTCTTTGTTTGTGAATAGCTCGTGTTCAGCTCGTTAAGCAAACGAGCCGAACACGAACACACTTTTTGGGCTCGAAATATAAACGAGAGCTCGTGTTCGGCTCGTTTTCACCCCTAATCTTCATTTCTTCTCGCTCGTGTTCGGCTCGTTTACACCCCTAATCTTCATTTCTTCGCTTGAAGAGGAGAGAAAAAGAGAAGAGAATGAGCTAACTACTAAAAACTTAACTATTAACGTCTTGATGATTCTCGTTGGTCACCAAAGTTAGCAGCCGACCTCCAAAGTTTCTTTCCGACCAGCAAAGTTCATCGCTGACAGTCAAAGTTCACCGCCGACCGCCTAAGATCTGCGATGACCACCACCAATGATCATCAATCTCCACCAGTAATTTGCTACGATCAACTACAACTATTATATCGACCAACTATAGCTTTTGTAGCCAATTATTATTAATGTAGCTAGCAACACAATCTCGCAATCACATCTCCTCTAACACAGAAGAAGAATATACATCTGTATATACTTTCAATTTTCTAGTTGGCTACCCGTAATTTTTTCACTTTCCAAGATTTTTTCACTTAGAAAATTTGACTGTCTGAGTATGTATTGAAAATTATATCGAGCTAAGACTTAAAATTGCTTCATTGTTAATAATTTTGTAGCACACAAAAATTTGAAGTTTAATGTATCTAAATACATGTCTTAATCAAATGTTTATGTCATAATTATTTTTTAAATATAATTAGAATACATGTTTTAATATTCATTAATTTGTTATATATTTAGTACTACTAATGAATGTTTTATATAAATAATAAAATTTATATTTAAAATGTTCAATAAAAATTATACTTTATATTTTAAATATCATTTCCATAAACTTTTAAATTATAAGCTCATATTTTTATCATAATATTCACGCTCCTTTATTATTCTAGTTGATAGGTCATTTCAGATATTATTCTCTTTTTTATGATGAATTTCAGAAATATATAATAATAATAATAATAATAATAATAATAATAAATACTGTAAGCTTTGCCGCCCCACTAAGAAGAGCAGGACACATATCGTCAGTTCTGCCACGAATCTTGAAGCGGGCTCTTCTGTAGCCTTAGTGGGGGAAGTCCAAAGCCAATTGAGATAAATAGGAAGGAGAATATATAATAAGCTAACTTAGCAGAAACGTGGCTATTAATGTAAAATATAATTTGGGTGGGAAAGTGACCGTGAAATATTCCGTTCACATTTCGCCTAAATTTTGTCACGCTGACATCAGCAAATTTATTGTTATTATGAGGGGCATATATGTATATATATATATATATATATATATATATATATATATATATATATATATATATATATATATATATATATTGCACCCAAAATCTTATAATTATATAATCAAAGAAAGCATGTAATTGTCTCCCTCTTTTATTCTGTCTAGACTCCGGACGTAGATGTAAGTCAAGTTCGATCGAATCACGTTACATATAGCTCACTGTGAAATCGCGGAATAACACGGAAGAATATTATTCATGTGTTATTTTGTGTTATTCGGGTGTTATTGTGATAGAATAACTCATAATAACACAGAAGAATATTCTACCGCGTTATTATGTGATTTATGGACTTACGATGGTATTATAATAACACAATAACATCTGAATAACAAAGAATAACACATGAGGAATATTCCCCCGTGTTATTTTGCGGTTTGGGATGTCAGGCAGTGCGGCGTCATTTGATTGGACTCCAGACGTATCTCTATTTCCGAAGTCCGAATGTAATAATTTTCCCACTCTTAATGTCTTATTAGGATAGCTTTCGGTGTGTTTTGCATTTCAAATCCACTACAAATCTTCTTAAGAAACTTCTCTTATCTGGTATATGTATGTGTAATTAAAAAATACCCTATACCATGCCGTGTGGTCGTTAACCCGCACCCCCAACTCACTTAACAAAACTATCCTAATTAGACAAATGCTTCTGCTCCGCTCCAATATATGTCTCTTATCTGGTATATGAGTCATATCTAACATTATCTCTTGTTATTTTTTAAAAATTTATGTGATAGGACACAATTGTTTTCAACCCAACCTATTAAAGTGTGGTAATTGTAAGAAAAATGTTGTCAAATTTTTGAAAAAATTATATGTTTATAATTCTCTCAATAACTATCTAAAAAATTACATTATCCACCATAATTTTACAGTCATCTTTCAAAAGTCTATAGTCACCTCCAAATAGTCATATTATGATAATGACGGTACTAATTAATTCTCAAATCATGATTAAGATCTCACTTTAGGGATTAATTCACTTTCCTTTTTAGGAAAAAAGTGCTTGTTTAGAAATAAGGACGACATATTAGAGATAATGGGTTAGTATTAATATAAATAAATATTTTAAGAAACATTTGCATACATATCACTCAAATCTTATGTATTTACATCCCTACCACCTAAATTTTATTTTCTTACATATATGCTACTTCATTCCTGCATGGTAATGTGTATCTCATTTATTTTATATTAAAATGGTGATATTTTTATGTGACATAAAATATTTGAGGGTTATAAATATAAAATGCAAAATTTAGAGGTGTGATATGTAAATATATAAAAAGTTTGGGTGATGCGTATGTAAATGCCTCAGTGGAGTGGCATGCGTGTTAAGCCTGCTGCAAAACAATAATTACCATCATATCCACTTTAACCGTCCTTTGAAAAAACTAAAAGTTCAAAAGTATTTACATATATACCAATCAATTCCTATGTATTTACATATCTGACACTTAAACTTTACTTTTTTTTTTTTTACATTTATACCACCTAAATCTTTATATCACATCAAAAGTACCACCATTTTAAATTTAAAAAGTGAAATAATAGTTAAGATGGTATGCACGTAAGAATTTAATTTTGGGTATTGAAACGTAAAAACATAAGAATTGAGTGGTATATATGTAAATCAATCGTAGGGGAGTAAAAGAGCCGAAAACGAGCGAGAGCGAGCCCAAGCTCAGCTCGTGTTCGGCTTGTTTATATTTCGAGCCCAGAAAGTTTGTTCGTGTTCGGCTCGGCTTGCTATTGACGAACAAAGAGTCGTTTTGACAAACCTAATAAATGTTAAGGGTTTGAGCAAGATTTAAGAATTAATGTTTACATTAAAACAACATTTGAAACTAATTTAATAATTTTTATTCTATTTACTTAATTAATAATTTTAATTGATTATAAATTTTTTAAATTTTTAAAAAATACTGTTCATCAATATATATATATATATATATATATATATATATGTATATATGTATATATATATGTATGTATGTATGTATGTAATTGATGAATACTATTTCGAGCCAAAACGAGCCGAACACGAACGAACATATTTGTGTTCGGCTCGTTAAGGCTTGTTAACTCAGCGAACGAGCTGAACACGAGCTTCTTCACGAGACGAACGCGAGCTATTCACAAACAACGAGCCGTTTTGACAGCCCTAATCATTCGTATATTTATCATCATGATTAATGATAGATTTACTAATTTTGACTCGTGTAAATTTAGGGGCATTTACATTCATAAAATCCAATTGTAATGTATTTACATATCTAACACCTAAATCTAATTGTTTACAATTATACCATCCAAATATTTTATGTCACATCTAAAAAACTATGACTAACTTTTAAGTAAATTTATCTGTTAGATATGTAAATACATAGAAATAAAGTGGTATGTGTGTAAATTGTAAATATATTCTAGAAGATTAAGATTAATTTATTCTAAATCATTAATTAAAAAATAAACCAAATGATTAAAATTTACTAATTTTATAGTTCAATTACTAATTATTTTATGGGATCCACTTCCCTTAATTGAACCAATAATTATAATGTAAAGTCTGCCAGCATTAAGATATGAGAGTGAACCTACCAGCATTTATACAGTGAAGTTTGACCCATGAGAGTCTTGCTAGATCAAACTTCTCAAATAGCTCATTAATGTAATTTATTATTATTTTTTTCTTAATAAACCCCTGATGGAATCTTATTAATAAACAACGATACAGAGATTGGCAGGACGAAACCCACTAAACACGGAATACAACACACGTAAAAGAAGACTTAGAGAATCGTCCGACCAAAAATACAACTCACGCCAATACAAAGATAGAGAAATAGTTATCAAGATAAGAAAGCGGTAAGCAACTAAAAGAGATGACCTGCAAAAACAACATTTAAAACGTCAACTTTAACAATACATTAAGGGTTTTGAAGAAAGGTAGGATTAAAACCACACTAGAGATTTCTACTAAATCTGGAGATTCACAAAGAAACGAATAATCTTCCTCGGTAATAATTTGTGGAATAAGTTAATCCGTCAAAGAAAACACAGCCTCATGATAATCATTTAAAAGATCAAAAAAATATTTAACGTCAGAATTAGAGATAAGATCTTCATCAGAAATTTCATGATCACCCACACAGATCTTAACAATTTGGAGAATCCCATTATAGAATTATCTAGAGCAACAAGAGCATTCCAATTGCTCGCAATAATATCAAAAAGGTTATTAGCATGAAACTACATGTTTTGGAAAGGGCAAGGTCTAAGACAATTATGTTGATTTTGGCAAATTGAAATGACCAAGGGAGAATGATTAGATTGGAAACGACTAAAATATTCAATGGAAGTAGAAGAGAAAATACTAAACTAGAGATTATTGAAGAGAAAACGATCATGGTGTTGCCATAGACGACCACTAGAACAAGTGAAAGAAGAGCGTACTAAACCTATATTAGTGAGATTACAATGCATAGTAACATCATTAAAATCATTCATAACACGAGGAAAAGGAACATTTTCACCATGACTTTCGAAAGGGTTAGATGTGCAGTTAAAATCACCACTAACACACCAAGGAGCATCAAGACCACGCGCAATGTCTAAGAGCATCCCATAAATGACTCCGGGTATGTCTGCAACAACTAGCATAAACAAAGGAACATCAAATAAAATCATTAGCAAAGGAAATTTTAGTATGAATAACCTACAGTTGATCCATAATAATCTCAAACGGCACTTCCAAAATAACCAAACTTTGTTAGAACAATTAGCATAAGCATGATTAAAACTTAAAAATGAATCCATATTCAATAACTTATTATTGGCAACCATCAGTTCCGATATAGAAGCAATAAAAATGTTATACATACTACATAACTTTTTTAAGCAATGACAAGATTCAAGAGAGCCAGTGCCCCTAATATTCAAATAAATGCAATAGAGCATTAATGAGTCTGAAGAAAGTAGTGTAACACTAGAATGTGTTCTCTAATATGTCCATTACAAACTTGTGATGAAGCAAGAATAAGCTCCGTCCATCATATCAAGTTTAAAAGTATAGCTTGTATGCATGACTTGAGTAATATAGAGTTATAAAACCAACAAGGGAGTTTCCCTTGTCTAATGTTTACAATCTTATAGTGTTTCAAAGAATTATTTAAAGTTTATAATACCTTCTAAATGTGTGTACAACCATACATTTATTCGGCTCATATTTTTAAAAATATAATCTAAATGATCTAACATATTTCTAAAGGCTTATTTTGCTATAAATATATTTTAATCTTAGAGTTCTTTGGGCTACTTCCCAAATATTGTTTTTAATAAATTAGTTCAACTAATCATGAATTTTAAAATCTAAAATTAAATTTTAATGCCCATTCTTATATGATTAAATCACTTCCCTAGTGTATCTTCTAATCCTAATTCATGGGATTTTTTTTTAATTCTCTAGTTTGAATTGCCTATAATTAATTCTTTAAGAAAGTAATTAGCAAAATTTAATTTCATTGATAAGGTGTTAAATCTTTTTTTTAACTTTATTTAACTCTTTATACATTTTTTTTAATTAATTCTCTGTTTATCATAATAACTCATGTTTAACTATGTGTAAAAAATATCTTAATTATTCTTGTATTTTATTATCATGTTCTCAATTTACACATCATTATGATATTGATTATTTGTTGCCATACTTATGAGGCAACTCATATATCATCAAATTTCTCTGGTAAATTTCCAAGAGGCCTCATGCACACCTAATTTCTTTAAACATCAATCCAAAAAGGCCTAAATAGTTCTAACTTGAAAGGAGCCAGTATTAAGTTGATTTTGAATCATCTATTTATTGAACTTAATACATGGGTGTCAAAAGTTGACCTTACACACTAACTCAGCCCGAATACAACTTATCACGTTGTATTCGGGATCTACAAGGATATTCTCTCTTATGGGAATCGTGTATATTATCACGTTGGGGATCTGCTCTAGCAACTTCATTGTGTACTGAAAATACTGCTCGAGTCTGGGTTTCAGAATTTTGTACTGCCCGACGACTTGTTGTATGATCAATTGCGAGTCACCGTAAATATTGATGTCAGTTATACCCATATGAATGGTCAACTCCAATCTTGTTATGAGGGCTCTGTACTCTGCTTCGTTATTTGTACACAGGTCTGTTAGATGGTAGGAGTAGCTTAATATTCTCCGCTCCGGTGTAATGAAGATTAATCTGATCCAAGCTTTGTCTGGCACTATCATTTGTTATTCTTTGTCTCTTGTGCTGATGACGCTCCATCAAAGTACAACTCCCAACGATAATCATCAGGGTTTTCTAAATTCATTATTTGTTTGTCTGACAAGTTGATTTTGAATCATCTATTTATTGAAATTAATACATGGGTGTCAAAAGTTGATCTTACGCACTAACTCAGCCTGAATACAACTTGAAAATTTTAGGTCTAGGTTCAAACAAATAATTCAGGTTCAAATTAAATATCAAAACTTGCCTAAAATTTTGGATCCGTTCAGGCCAACTTGCTAACTTTAATACGACCAGAAATTAACCCACCGTCCATAAATTGATTCAAAATCTACCCTCCAACCTAGTCTTGACTCTAGAATAACTCAAAATTAACCTAATTTTGACCCAGATAGTTGTTATTCCTCGTGTTAAACATGTTACATATATCGGGTATGGGTTCTCGGGTTAGGGGCAGGTCGTGATCCAACTAAAATTTCTGACCAGTTTAATATTCAAGTCGGTTTCGAGTCAAGCAGTTTTGAGTCAGATCAACTTTGTGTCAGACCCAAATCCGACCTACGAACACAATTTGATACCTCTAAATGGATAGAAACTCTCATTAATTGTCATCAATAAGTATTAGCAAGCATAATACAACATTTAAAAAGTTGTCAAGTATACGTCAACAACAACAACAACAACAACAACAAAGCCTTAATCCCACTAAGTGGGGTCGGCTACATGAATCCTTTTTCTCCATTGCGTCCTATTTAGTGTCAAATTTTCGTTTAATTCTAATAGATTAAGATCATTTTTTATGCAATAAGCCCAAGTTTTCCTAGGTCCGCCTCTCGCCTTTCTTAACATAAGTTGTATTTAAAACATCTACTCTCCTAATCGGATCATCGAGGTGGTCGACGTTTAATGTGACCAAACCATCTAAGGCGACTCTCTCTAATTTTATCCGTCAACTGGTGCAACTCCAACCCTATTACGGATATATTCATTTAGCATTTTGTCTCTAAGTGTAAAGCCACTCATCCATCTAATCATTCTCATCTCGCGACACTTAACTTAACATTATGCTTCTCTTTTAAAGGCCAACATTCAGCACCATAGAGCATTGAAGGTCTCACCACCATCTTATAAAATTTTCCTTTCGATCTAAGCGGTACTTTTCTATCACACAATAGGCCGGACGCATTCCTCCACTTCGACCAACCAACTCTGAATTCTACTATTAACATCCCCATATATATCACCATCGCTTTGAACAATGGACCCGAGATATCTAAATCGTTCACACCTTTTAATAATTTGATCACCCAAAGTTACACTTCGTCACTAGACCTACTATTACTAAAATTACATTCCATGTATTCGAGTTTTAGTTCTACTCAAACGAAGACCTTTAGACTCCAATGTAGACCTCCACAATTCAAGTTTTTCCTGGACTTTTCTCTTGTCTTATCCACCAGGAGGATATCATCGGTAAAAAGCATACACCAAGGTACATCCTCTTGTAAATGGCCGGTAAGACCATCCATAAATAAAGCAAAAGATATGGGCTTAAAGCCGATCCTTGATGTAAACCAACGAAATAGTAAAATACTTGGTCGATCCTCCTTCGGTTCGAACACATGTAACGACTTCTAGCATACATATCTTTAATGACTTGAATATAAGTCAAATCAACACCTTTCTTCTCGAGGACTCTCCAAAGAATATCTCTGAGAACCTTATCGTAAGCTTTTTCTAAATCAATAAAAATCAAATGTAGATCCTCCTTATTATCTCTCGTACCTCTCCATCGAACCTCTTAATAAATGTATAGCTTCCATGGTAGACACTGCCCGGCATAAATCCAAATTGATTATGAGAAATCTTCGTAATACGTCTTAACCTATGTTCGATTACCCTCTCCCATAACTTTAAAGTATGACACATCAATTTAATTCCTCTATAATTTGCACACTCTTGTGCATCTCCTTTATTCTTAAAAATGGGCACCAAAATGCTCTTTCTCCACTCCTCGGGCATCTTTTTTGTTTTTAAAATAATATTAAAAAGTTTAGTAAGCCGGAAACCCCCAAATCACCTAAACATTTCCACACTTCGATTGGGATATCATCGAGTCCTACAGCCTTTCCCCCTTGGTTTTCTTTAAAGCCTCATCAACTTTTTTTTACTAATGCGACGGTAAAAGTGAAAAGTTTTATTATTATTAACGATATTAAGATCACTAAGGTCGATCGTACTTTCGACATCATCATTAAAAAGTTTATCAAAATAACTCACTCACCTATGTTGAATATCTTTTCTAAGAAAAACAACTTTTTGATTTTCAAATGCTTTAATACACTTTACTTGAGTTAAATCTTTACTTTTCTTTTCTCTTTGTTTGGCTAGTTTATACATATATTTTTCATCATCCTTAGTATCTAACATGTTATAAAGATCACTAAAAGCAGAATTTTTAGCGTCACGGATTATTCTATTAGACTCCCCGCGGGCCGTTTTATATTTTTCCAATTCTCTACACTGTTACATTTAAACCAATTTTTATAACATAACTCTTATATTTTATCTTTTCTTACACATTATTATTCCACCACCAACAATTTTTATTTATAGAAACTTTTTCTTTTGATTCTCCAAGTACATCTTTAGTCGACTGTTTAATAGATATTAGTTAATTTTTCCTACATAACATTCGCGTCTTCATGAGCATCCCAAATATTTAAATCTTGAATTTTACTCATAAAAATAATTTTATTTGTGTCTTTTAGGTGCCCCATCTTATTCTACGATGTTGAATCCTAGTATTCTTTATTTTACAACTCTTCATCTTAAAATCTAGAACTAATAATCGATGTTAGGTACTTACTTGCCCACTTGGAATGACCTTACAATCCTTACAATCTCGACGATCTCTTCTTCTCGTAAGAAAATAACCAATTTGTGTTTTATTAGATCCATTCTTATAAGTAATAAGATGCTTCATCTCTTTTCTTGAATAAAGTATTAGTAATAATCATATCATACGCTAAAGGAAAATCTAAAATGACTCTACCTTCTTCATTAATCGCTCCATAACAGTAGCCACTATGAATATTTCGAAATCTTCTACCACTCTACCGACATGTCCATTTAAATCTCCTCCGATAAAAATTTTTTCTTGAGGGGTATCAAGTGTATTAAGTCTTCTAAATCATTCCGGAATTTATCTTTAGAGCCTATATCTAAACCAACTTGAGGAGCATAAAGCACTTATAATATTAAAAATCTTAGTATCGATAATAATCTTAAGTCTTTATAATTCTATCTCCAACTCTATTAATTTTAACAACATTATCTTTCAAACTTTTATCTATAATTATACCTACATGCATTTCTAGTACGACTCTTACCAGAATACTGTAGTTTAAAACACTAAGTTATCAATTTCCTTAGCTTTTTCTCCAACCCATTTAGTTTCTTGAATACATAGGATATTTATCTTTCTATGGATCATAATATCAACCAATTCCATTAATTTACCATTGAGAGTACCTATATTCCAAGATCCTATCCTAATACTAAGTATCATGGACTAACTTCTTTACCCGCATCCGTCCGTAATGTGGGAACCCTTGCTTACTTCGACACTACACCGAGGCGCCGGTGTAGCGGCCGCTCGCACACTTTCCACTCGTATTCGGGTCGTACAGCCGCGTCGCTTCAGGGGACGCCCTAGCACTTACACAATGATCAAAAGGATTCATGTCATGATTTTTTTTCGACAAGTTTTACGCTGGCTGTCGACTACCTAACGCAACCCTCCACTTTTCACATCCGTGTTTGGGACCGGCAACGGCAGTGTTATTGTCAAGTATACGTCCTTAAACATAATTACATATCTTCTATAGAGTTAATTTATAATTTAAAAATAATCAATCCCTAATTACTTTGGCCATTCCACAATTACTTTACTTTGGATTTATGAGAAAATATTACATCAGGACTCTGCACGTAGAGCTACGTGCGGAGTCCAATGAAATCACGCCACGTGGCGCGTGACAAAAAAAATATTTGACCAGTAACACGGGGAATATACCCCCATGTTATTCTGCATTATCCGGGTGTTATTGTGTGTTATTCAAGTGTTATTGTGTTATTATAATACTGGGAATATTCTCATAACAGAATAACACTTAAATAACACACAATAACACATGAATAACACACAATACACCTGAATAATACAAAATAATACAGGGGGAATATTTCCTGTGTTACAGGATAAATTTTATTTTTTTACCACGCAACATGTGGTATGATTTCGTTGGACTTCACACATAACTCTACGTGCAAAATCTTGATATAATATTTTCTCTTGGATTTATACGGCTGCAGTTAGCACTCCCACTTGACACAACGCCCCACTTGACACTGAGACCAATTCTCAACACGCCTCTTTTTTTTCTCTCTCTAGCAATTTGCACTCTCACAAGCATGCTTGAAACTAAAGGAAGGGTACGATTTGCCGTAAAAAGAGGGTGACGTTAACATCAATGGTGGATTGTCGATTTTCCTTTGCAAAAGTCGGTCAAACAAGGACTTTAAATATCGTGCTTCTAGAAAGATTTACATACATGCCACCCAATTTTATGTATTTACGTGTCCAACACTTAAATTTTTACATAAATACCATTTTATCAATGCAAAAATAAGTATATTCTATTTAAAAAAAAGTTAAAATTATGATATTTTCGATGTAACATAAAAGATTCTGATGGTATATGTACAAAAAAGAGTAATGTATAAGATATTTTGATCCCAAAATTTATAGAAGTATCAAAATAATCACTGACTATTTAAAAATTGAGTTATAATAGTCGTCCATTGGGACTGTTTCAATTCTAATTCAAAGAATTTGGGGACTTTATGACTCCTCTATAAACTCTGTGACTAAAATGACCCCAAGTTTAAGTATGTAAATATATTGAACTTGAGTGGTATTTATATAAATACCCCTAATAATAATCTCCACCTAATATTAACTAAGTTTATATTATGATAATAATATGATCAAAATTAATTTTTTTATTTCTATAAATTTTTAATTATTTTATTTCATAGCTAAAATGCATATTTCACCGAAGTTTAATGAATATAATTAATCTTGATAAAAAGTTTATTATGGAATTTATAGCCTTAATTATTTTCTTCATATTAATAATGACAGCAAACTTTCCTACTAATTACTATTATTAAAGGCTTATGGTTCGAAATTAATTTTTTTAGTTTCAATAATACATTAATACGTTCAAATTAAAATTAATGATTGCTCAACCATTTGCAATAAAAAAAAAAAATTTAAAAATAAATAAATAATGCATTGGATGCATTTACATATATACCATATAATTCTTTTGATTTACATATCTAACCCCAAAACTATAATATCTAGATTCATATCACTTAAATCATTAATATCGCGTCATATGATACATATAAGTTTATCACAACAAAATATGATACATATAGGGGGTACTTACATAAATATCACACAATTTCTATATATTTACATATCTCACACCAAAACTTTTCATATTTACGCACCAAAATAATCAAAATTTTAATAACACGTCAAAAATAATACTATTGATGCATGCTAGAAAATTTGCGGCGGTAAAGTAGCAGATTATTGTCTTAACGTTGTACGAAAATTCAGCACGTACATAAATGAAAAACAAATAAGCGGTGATGATTTCAGAAGTTTTTACGTGGAAAACTAATAAAGAGAAAACAACGAGTGCTTGCAGGTTACGAAAATCCATTTATTAATTGATGATCACAGAAATCCCCTGTCCTGCAGATGGAAAACATAATTATATGTTTCAGACTATAATATCAATTAACGGTGTCTGGTTGGTGGTAATTGACGATGATTGACGGAGGTTCACGGTGATGGAGGTCGAAAGAGGTCGACGGTGACGGAGGTTGACGGAAGCCGGCAGTGGTCGACAGCGGTCTGCGGTGGTCGACGGCGATCGGCGGTGGTCGACGGCGATCGGCGGTGGTTCTAAGTTGCAGTTTCTCTTCAAGGCCTTCAGCTCTCTCTAGACTTCTCTCCATTTATGTGAGTGTTGGGGTCTATTTATAGTGTTTTTGGTGCAATTAATGCAGCCATTTTGATCGGACGGTCCAGAAGACTTCCCTTGATTTGAAGGCGTTTAAGGGGCATTTGATGGTCTTAATGATGTTGGAACTAAGTGTTCTTGGTCTCGTTGGATTCGTCTTGTCGAGACACTCGATTCGAGTATATGCTTACTAGTGTTGGCATCTGTTTGACCTTCCAAATTTGTCCAGAAATCTTTCAAATGTGGTTTAATGACTTGATCTTGGCTTGATTTGACTCAGATTGAACTAGTTTTTATATCATTAGGTTCGTCTCATCGAGCCGGTCAATTTAACTATAATTTTGCTAAAATCGGTGCTCTTGATGACTTTTTATCAAGATTCGAATGTTTCTTGCTCAAAAATATTACTTCGAAATCTGTGCAATATTTCAAGATTGATGTTGGATAATGAAACTTTATTGTCGTTGTATCAACTATTCTCACTTTTTAGGAGTGGAATTCACTTTATCATGCATAGATTTAAAGCATCAAGATTATATGTAAATACATAAGAGTTGTGTGTTTGGAATGTAAATTAACCTTTCAAAAAAAGTTTAAATATATAAATATAAAAATTTAGATATGTAAATAAGTAAGAATTGTGAGGTAGGTATGTAAATTGTCCTTTCCAAAAGCAGTGGCATCATTGTAATTCTTACCGATGCCCAGGTCAATTATGCCACCAATCTCCTATAAATACTCCCCAAGCCCTCACACCCCTCCTCCAGCCGACACCCTCAAATGGGAAACTGCCTAGTTCTTATCCACAAGGAGCAGAAATCACTGCCGGCCGCCGGAGCTCAAGACAAAAGGAATATTCCGGTGACCTCCGCCGGCGGCGGCGGCGCTGCCATTAGAATAAAGCTTGTGATAAGCAAGCAGGAGCTGAAGGAGATGATAAGGAATGGGAGCTTCTCTATTGGCTTGTTGACAGAGGAAAGAGGAGATTTTGAGGGGAGATTAAGAGGCTTAGGTTGGAGTCCTTCTTTGGAGAGCATAGATGAAGGGGATGATCTATGAGCTTGGAGAGAGATTATTGGGATTTGGGAAATAAAATTTGGTGAGTTGAATTTTTAAATTTATTTTGAGATTTAGTGCAATACAAAAGTTTAATTTTTTTCATATATTGCACTTTTTCAAAATAAATTTAATATTTTTTTGTTTTTTAAAGGGAATTTTTATTTTATTTCCAACTAATATATTGCTATATAATTTATAGAAAAGTTATTACGTGTGGAGTTTGTACGCCTGTGAATTTTATGTCCATGAGTGTTGTGCACATGTCATACAGTTATATACAATAATATTATATAGAGAGTTCACATACATGCAGAGAATCTGTATGTAATATTCTCTTCAACTAGTAAGAACGTCTTTTATTCGATCTTTATCACAGACATATTGAGAGTCTGTTTGGGGCGATTACGAACTATTAAAATGTTGTAGTGAAGTTGGTGAAAAATAATCGATATTAAAAAAGCATGTAGTTATATATATATATATATATATATATATATATATATATATATATATATATATATATATATATATATATTTAAAAAAAGTCACTGTAGCATTAGAAAGCTATCACGACGTATACGCAGGGATCGGTAGGAAAATACAAACTGTTATAATATATAGTTTTTTGCTTTAGGGAAGATTGGTTTTATTTGGAATATTAAAAATATTATAATTACATTTATGCTAAATAAATTAAGTCTTTTAACTAGAACTTGGTGTCAAGATTTTAAAATATAATACTGCCTACATAAAAAATTTATACTTGAACGCAAAAAAATATTTCTAAAAAATAAAAAAAAAAAACCTAAGAAAAATTAATATTTAATTCACTCATTTTGAGTCATAATAAAATAATTTTTTTAATTTTTATTAAAAACATTTTATATAAAAAAAATTTTTTACTCAACAACAGCTTTGATTTTTATGGTTCATCGAAAGCTGTATGGAATAATAATATATTTAATGTCTATTATAGATAAATAATTAATTATGAGAAGGGATTTATGTGAATGACATCATAAAATTTATGGCTGCGTAATTGAAAAAATTATCGTATCAGGAGTTCTGATACAGTTTTACATCAGAAATTCAATCAGGACCTGACAAATGTACAAACAAACCACCCATGTATTAAATTATGGATTTGCGTGTATATGTGACAGAACCTGATTAAAGTCCTAATGCAAAACTACATCAGAAAAACTGATTCAATATTTTCTTGCAAAATCGTTCAAATATGAGCTTGTTTATAAAATTTAAACTCGAACCAAACTCAAGCTCAAATCGAGTTTTTCTATTTATATTCAAACTCGATTCATTTGTTATTATGATACTTTTAGCTCGGATCATATCGGTTTCATATGATGATGATTAAGTTATTATTAATCATATTAATGAGTAGTAATATGGAGCGATTTGATAATCAAATGAATCTTAAAAAGCAAACTAATTAGTATCATTATTGAGCTACTTATTTTTTAATTTAAAAAAAAATTATTGAGCTTATAAATGAAATACAACAATAAAATAATATTTTGCAGGATAATAAAAATATAATATTTACAAACATACCACTTAATTTTTTATGTACTTATGGGTCTAACAGCAACGTTCAATTTTTACAGGCATTTCACTTTTTAAAAATGGTGATGTTTTTTATCAGATGTGAATGCTTCTGTGGTATAAATGTAAAAAATCAAAAGTTTAGATGTTAGATATGTAAATATATAGGAATTTGGTGGCATCTATGTAAATGGCCCGTTAAAATATTATAATTTAAGAAGCATTAGGAAGTATTAGGGTTGAACTAATAAGAAAATGCTTCTAGAAATTAGAGAAAATATTACATAAGGACTCCACA
This sequence comes from Papilionanthe hookeriana x Papilionanthe teres, assembly GCA_022702705.1. NCBI lineage: Eukaryota > Viridiplantae > Streptophyta > Magnoliopsida > Asparagales > Orchidaceae > Papilionanthe > Papilionanthe hookeriana x Papilionanthe teres. The sequence goes on along the minus strand of CM040427.1, from coordinate 68,148,673 downwards.
CGTAGAACTACGTGTGGAGTCCAATGAAATCACGCCACGTGGTGTGTGGCAAAAAAATAAAAAAAGATTTTGTCTGTTAACGCAGAGAATATTCCCTCCGTGTTATTCCGCGTTATTCAGATGTTTTTGTGTGTTATTCAGATATTATCTGTTCTGAGAATATTCTCAGTGTTATAATAACACAATAACACATCAATAACACATGAATAACACATGAATAATGCAGAATAACACCGGAAAAATATTTTCTGTGTTACCGGGCGAAATGTTTTTTTGTCATGCACGCACGTGACGTTATTTCATTGGACTTCGCACGTAACTCTACTTGCGGAGTCCTAATGTAATTTTTTTCTAGAAATTATGAGCAGTCAATTCGAATAAAATTAGTAATATGCATATAATATTTTGCTTCAATTTCAAGCTACGCTGGGTCAGCTTGAAATCAGCTCGATGGATTTAAATGTGACTCGAAATTGGCTCATAGCTCGTGTTTGATTTTGAGCCAACTTGTCTAAAAATCAAATCAAACACTCTTGCACGAAACTGAAATGAGAAGGCTCAAACCAGATTATTTGGGTTCGTTCTAGCTCGAAAATCAAAACAAGCTAACTCATTTCGATCGAGCCAACTTGAAATGAATAAATACAAATAAATTACAAAAAAGCTGAAAAAATCCTACCAAATGTGCATTCTAAACTTTTATTTATCATTCTATTATATATATACAATTTCTTTAAAATAAATAAATAAATAAAACCTTCAAGCCATTCTCGTGTTAAGTTCAAGCCGCTCAAAATTAACTCGAAAAAAATTCAATCCATAATTTTGACTCGTAGCTCAGCTATTTTACTTCGATCCAAACCCGTTGCGATCAAAAATTCAAATCAATTTTCGAGAAATTCACTATATTTCTAGCTAAACTTTCAGCCCTAAGCTCGTTATCTTCAAAATTCGTGCATGGATCAATCCCTTGGATGAATTTCCTGCCATATTGGTGACTGAATCATAGAGAGGTAAAAATTGATCATCATAAACTAAGTTAATTATATTTTAACTTAAAAAATTTAGCCTTGTAAGCATGGATAAATTAATTAATATTTTTATGGGACATTTACAAGGAAAATTATTCCATACGGACAACGTACGCAGCGCTGCGTACGGATTCCCCAAATAACAATCGAATAACCACTTAATAATCTCCGCGATAGTGTATTTTAGGATTATCGAAAGGTTATTAACAGGTTATTGCGGCATTATTCCGAATAATCAGCGAATAACCTCCTAATAACACGCAAATAACATCATGGTTTCATTTTATATTTTTTATCTGTTATTCGAGGTATTATGAGGTTATTATGAGTTTAATGCTCAAATAACACTGCAATAATTTACTAATAGCACGTCAATAACCTACATTCATTTCGTTTTAATGTTATTCGCGAGTTATTCTTTAGTTATTCGGGGAATACGTACTGCATGACTACGTATGTTGTTTGTATGAAATAATTTTCCCATTTTTACGAACATCCCACATAGGAACTTATTTGCATATCCAACGCCTAAATTTTATTTTTTATATTCATACCACCCAAATCTTTCGTCATCACATCTAAAATATCACTAATTTAACTTAGAAAATAAAAATTGAAATTTCATATATAAGTTTAGCTGTTAAGACATGTTAATCTGTAAGAATTAAGAGTATAGATGTGAATCTTCCATAAATAAATAAATTAAATAATGTCATAAAAGAATCAACCCTGGAATTTTCAATGGGACTTTAACCATGTATCTATTTATTCCTTTATTTTATATGATCAGAGTTGCATCTAAGGGTGTAAATGAGTCAAACATGAGCGAGCTCAGCTCATGTTCCGCTCATTTATATTTCAAGCTCAAAAAGTATGTTCCTATTCGATTCGTTTGCTTAGCGAGCAGAACACGAGCCATTAACAAACAAAGAATTGTTTTGACAACCCTAATCACGTACCCATGAGATGTAAAGAATTGAGACAATATTTTCAAATTATTGTTTATATTAAAACATCATTTGAATCTAATTTAGTAATTTTTATTATATTTTCTTAATTAATATTATAAATCATTGTAGCCTTGTACTCAATTAAATTTTTTAAAAATAATACTCATTAGAATAAATATATATATATAATTGATGAGTAATACTTCGAGCCAAAATGAGCCGAACACGAACGAACAAATCTTTTTTCGTGTTCGGCTCTTTAACTTAATGAACGAGCCGAACACGAGCTTCTTAACGAGTCGAACATGAGCTGCTTGCGAACAACGAGCCATTTTGACAGCCCTAGACTTGCATCCTAATTTGTCCCTAAATCCCTAAATCACCCAAGTGAATAGAGCGCAAGTAAATAGAGAGAGAGAGAGATAGAGAGAGAAGGGAGTGAATAGCAATAACAATAAAACATCTTAGTATTTGTCCTCCCGGGTGATATGCTCGACCTTGAAGCCTTCAAACTTCCCAATCTCCATCTTGGCTTTCTTCAGTTAAAATGTTTTTGATAACTAAAATTTGTAATTTTTCAATCACATGCTAAAGAATTAGTGTGTTAGTAGCTAAAATGTGTAATTTTTCCATGGCTTGCTAAAGCTATCTTCAGAAAGTAGCTAAACAAATTTAGGGGCTCCAGGGAGACAATTTGCTTCAGAATTTTATGTTGACACTAGGAAGTAAATAGGAGATAGAGGCAACTGAGAAATTCCAAATTCTTTATAAGGGTATTTACGTACAAAACACCCAATTTCTATGTATTTACACAGCTAACACCTATATTTTACTTCTTTACAGTAAAGAAGACCAAATATTTCCTATCACATCGAAAAATACCCCCAAAAAAGGTGAAATGCAGCTTTTCATGCCATAGGTAAGGTTGCATGTATGTAAAAATTGAAGTTTAGGGGTTAGAAATGTAAATTCGTAGGAATTTAGTGGTATGTATGTAAATCTTCATATTTTACAAGCAAATGCAACCCCCTTCTAGGTGATGCAGGTTTCTAAGTGTAGGCTAAGTACAATCCCTCTCCCCCTCTCCCCCCTCAAGCTTTTCTGCACAGGAGGTGTGCCCATGCTTATTTTGAAACATTGCTAACTCTGGTAGAGTGTCTTGTAAAGTTAAATTAAATTTGCAGGTAGGTGGGAGCATTTGGTAGAACAAACCAGTTACAAATAAAATCTGAAATTTGAAAAATTGAATCAATCAAAAGTTCTGATAAAATCGAACGGAATCGATATTTAATACGGTTTTAATGATTCGATTAGAAAAAAAAATCGTAATTTGACTGTTAGTTAGATTTTGATCATGAACAAATATCAAGAGTTACATAATTAAAATCAGTGATTAAAACTCAAAAATCAGAGAACTAGAAAACTATTCCTGCATATAAAAACAGTATGAATGAAGAAAACTTGTTAAAACTCGGCACATATTAATTTACAGTAAGCAAATCACAAGAATCTTTGAGTACATGTGCACGTAAAGAATGTGGCATCACTGATCTTAAGGAAATCCAACTGTCCAAAAGAGAAAATAACAACAAAAGCTGGCCCCAATGCCAGGAGATCGTGAGGCCATTTGACCGACCGAGCAAAAATCATACGAGCTGAGCCAACAAGGCCAAAGTTGACCGGACCTTGAGGCGAATAAGAAGATAATTGGATGATCTAAGCATGAGTCCTTTAGCCAGAGACGAGACAAAAGAGCATCCGGGCCAATCTCTAAAAGGACGACCCGATATGATAAATTACCCCTTATTATAGTCAATCCAAGGGAAGATCCAACCATCCCACGGACGCCCTAGAGGCTTCTCGTCATGGATCAAAGATTGACAACCGGGCTAGATCAGTCGATCAACACATATTCAACAAGGTTAGCCAACCAAGCTCAACCCGTCGACCTAAAATCAGCTAAGTTTAGCCGGCTAAGCAAAAAAGCAAGCGGCAACAAACTCATACATATAAAATATCAGAAATACCCTAATACAAACCTCTTTCAAACATGAGCAAAAATGTACGATCAACATTGTACCCTCTCCTATATAAAAAGAGGAAATATTTTATGAATAAGACACTATTCATATTATTCTTTCCTCAATTTTTATCTCTCTCCTGTAACTTACACTTTATTCTTTAAGTGTGAATCACAGATAAATTTGAATTCAACCTGTTATATTTAATGCATCTTAAATCTGGAACAAAACAGACAAGAAATTCATGGAACAGAATACATGATTTAATGTGGTTCAAGTTCTAAAGAACTATATATCCACAGGACAATCTAAGAAACCTCTGTATTGATCATAGAAGCATTGACAAAGCTGATTTACAGTTTCAAATTAACTAAAACAATTTCATAAAAATAAATGAAGAAAATAATTTATACATATCACAATACCAATATGAGAAATCAAACCTGCACCAAATTGATCCACACCGACAATCTTGATTGTCGATCTTCAAGCCGATACCTTCTCAAATCTCCGAGAACATTAGCACTGCTAGCCTCCAAAGAACAAGAGAGATTGAAACCCCTACGAGAGCTCACTTCCTCTTTTATTCTCTACCGATTCGCTTGCTACACCGAAACCCTATTATTCCTTATTTCAGTCTCGCTTAGCAGTATTTGGGTGCAAGTAGGACTTAAGTTAAATAAGATTTAGTAGATCCGGTAAATCCGGATTTATCAAATCTAAATATTATTAAATTTGAAAATGTGTTTGGTTCAATTAAGGGCTCTTTTGGGGCAGCTTATAAATGCGATGACGTTTTTTAAAAAGCCACCTAACCGTTTGGTTCGCGCATTTTTGAAAATGTTGCCTGAATCGTTTTGATTTTTTACACTAAACGCAGGCCGCAGGTCGACCCCCAGTCGACCGCGGGCGCGTTCAGATAAGTTGTTTATCACGAACGCACTAGCTCGCAACAGACCTGATTAATCAGGTTAAATCTATTTGATGTGTTTGGCATAAATCTATGTGAAATATTTTTTTCTTGCGCTAAATCCGAATGTAAGTAACGGAAAAAGAAAAATTTAGATTTTACTTAACAGCGAATTTATCTAATCTATTTATGGTGTTTGGCTAGATTTAGGTTAAATCTAACTTAACTCCTATTAAAAATATGATACCAAACACCCCCTTAGGGTTGAAACTATTTCAGGTTAGTTCTAAAAATGAAAACCCAACATGTTGGAATGGATAAAGGAAAATGGTGAAAAAAGCTTATATACTTAACACTGTAGGTGACGCACCCTCTCTTCCGAGCGAGCTGCCACTGTGAAATTGTGCTTGATTCTCAGCAACCGGTAAACAGAGATTCTATTCAATCTTAAAAAATTGGAGTATATCATAAAATTAAAACCACTCCTCTATATGGATATAGAGTAGACAAGTTAATAGGAAAACAAAGCAGACAAACCAATGGCCAATAGAAAAACACTAGTAATAACAGAATAACTAATTCTGTTATTTTAAACTAGTTCCCGTTTACAGCTCCCCTTAAATTAAGAATTAATAGGTTGGATTGTTAATTTATCTCAGTTGTGTCGAAAGTTTATGGATGTTAAGCTTTGGTAAGTATATCCACCACTGGATCTTGGGTTGCGATATAATGAATGATGATCGCTTTATCTGTGATATGATCTCTAATAAAGTGAAAATCTATTTCAATATGTTTAGTCCTTGCATGAAATATTGGATTTGTAGCTATATCAATCATAGATGTATTGTCACGATAAATGGGAGTAGGATTAGTAACCAAAATACCAAACTTCTGAAGTAGTCTTCTTAACCAAATCGTCTCCCTATATTCAACCACAGTTGAAGAACGAGCAATTGTCATTTGCCTAAACTTTCCATGAGACCAAATTGTTCCCAATAACTCGTAATTGAACATCTATCATTATGATTTGCCGCCCAATCAGAATCAGAATAAGTTGTGAGTTGAATGAAGGTTAACTATGGTAATTGTAAAACCATAGTGCAGCATTACTTGAAGATATCTCAGAATACTTTTAACAAGTTGGAAATACTGTTGGGTGGATTTGTGCATTTGCTGATAAACTTGATTAACATCGTATGCTATGTCCGGTCTCGTTATAGTTGCATATTTCAGTGCTCCAGCAAATTGACGGTATAGAGTTGGATCATTGAATAGTTCTTGGGATTGAGGAAATAATTTAGATAGCTATCGGTGTTTGTATTGGTTTGCATCCATCCAATCCTGCAGTTTGGAAATATAGTGTGATTTAAATGAATCTCATTATGGTATGTTTCACTTGAATTCCTAGAAATGTGCTATATTTCCAAGGTCTTTCATTTTGAATTTATTGTGAGGACTCTGAATAAGATTTGTGATATGAGATTCATCAATGCCCGTGAGATTTTAGATGCCCAAAAAAAGTCAAAAACCGTTGCCTAGGAGTTTGTTTTAGGCTGTAGATAGCTTTCTTAGTAAACATACATTTGTAGGATAGAGTTTCTCTTGAAAGCCCAGTGATTGTTTCATAAAAACTTGATCTTCTAATTGACCATGTAAGAAAGCATTCGATGCATCAAGTTGCTGAATTTTCCTTTTGTGGTGTATTGCAAATTTGCAACAGTTAACAAGATTTGTATGGTTGCGATTTTGGCAACCAGGCTAAATTTCTAATGATAATCAATTTCATATTCTTTATTAAATCCCTGTGCAACGAATCGATCTTTATGTCTAGCGATAAATCCATCAAAATGATATTTGGTGCAGCTCAAAGTGATATTTGGTGCGGAAGATCCACTTGCAACAAAAAATTGTGATATTTGTAGGAGTTGGTACTAATTCCCACGTGCCTTGTTGCTGAAGTGCAGTAAATGCATAGCTTCTCTCCGTTTTGCTAATTTGACAGCTTGGGTAAAACATGTAGGATCTTTTATACTTGTTATTTGATGTGTGAGATCCATGATATGCTTGGGTTTTCGAATTCCAGTTTGTAGCCTAGTCATCATAGAATGATTGGGTGGATTGACTAAATGGGGTAGAGTTGAAGTAACTTGTGAGAAATCAGCATTGTTGTGACCGATAACATATTCATGACGAATGGGTTCAAAATTTGAGTTGGACTGTGGAGTGGCTTCAACTGTCGGTATTTGATGATCTTGTGTGTGTGATACAGCATAGGTTGGTATGAGAGTAAGAGGTGGAGTGTATGACGATGTCATAACTGAAGTATCTTTGTGAGCGTTATTTTTGTATGGAAATTGTGTCTCATCAAATTGAACATGTCTTGTTATGATAACTTTGGCATAGCGAGATTAAAACATCCGTATCCCTTGTGAGTGGATGAATAACCAACAAACACATTTGAGGAGATTTTGGGTGGAGATTTTTTGCTGCTTGTGGCCGTTGCCAGAGATAACATAGAACGCCAAAAATCCTTAGGTGATCGTTACTTTGTTCTGTCATAGAGAAGCTGGTAGGGTGATTTGTTGTTAAGTGTTTCTGGATGGCAGCCTATTTACAAGGTAAACTGCTGTTAAGGCTGCATCTATCCAGAAGTTATGTGGTAATTTTGCTTCCAAAAGTAAAGTGTGCATAGTTTCAACTATGCATCCATGGTTCCTTTCAGCAATACCATTTTATTGAGTATTTGGATAGCTCAATTATTGTTGTACACCAGTGTTGAAGAGTTTAGTTTTGAAATTAGAAGACATGCACCCTCCTCCTTTTCCAGGTCAAAATATCTTAATATTTGTTTGAAATTGATTTTTTAACATTTTTTGAGAATATATGAATTTAATCAATGACTCGCTTTTGTGTAACATAGGAAACAACCAAGTAAATTTGGTATAGTCATCTATGAAAATGATATAGTATCTTTGATTTGCATTTGATAACACTGGACAAGGTCCCCAAACATCACTATGAATCAATTGAAAAGGTGATGTGGATGGAGTAGTAGTCCTAGTAAAAGGCATTTTATGACTTTTAGAAGCAGAGCATGAACTACATTTTACACTAGATGTGTAAATATTGAGTTTTCTTTTCCTGGATCATAACCGGTTGAATGAAATGATAATATGCAATCATTATCTTTAGCCAACATTTGTACGGATAGTAAATTGAGTGCCGAATTGGGTGTATGTAACAAGTGAGAAAGTTAAAGCTTACACTTGGAGTAGGTAGAATTCCTTTACCTGTATAAGTTAAAGGAATTGTCTTATCGTTTATATAGGTCTGAGGATTTTGAACATTGGTAAGATGATTTGTGATGTGAGAAGAAGCTCCACTGTCCAAGATCCAGTCATTTGAGTTGTTGTCATCGGTTGTTATGAAGGCTTTTGAAGAATTGTTTCTGGAAGATGTAGGATTGTAGGTTAAGTTTGTGCGATACCAACACATTTTGGCTGAATGCCCATATTTATCACATATTTGACATTGAATGTGAAGCTTGTTTGTAGTTTCATTGTTCTGATTTAAGCTAAATGAATCATTTCTTTTGATTTGCTAGAAGGGCTGTCTTCCTTTGAACCTTTGATTGAATTGATTTGTATAGGTTCTACTGAAGATCAATGCAAGTTGGGCTGTTGATTGCTCTTTTGCTAATTCTACTAAAACATTCACTTCTCGTTACATGGAAGTGAATATAGATCATCCAATTGAATCGGTAAAAGGCTGGTTCAGATAGCAGTCTAAAAAGAGTTATAAGTGGATGGTAGACCATTAAGTGTATAAAAGATAATGTCTCCTGTGTCAGATCCAGCCGCAGCAATTTGATCCACAACCTTCTTAATCTAAGTGAGATATTGAGTCATTGAGTGACTCCCCATGGACATATGATCTAACTCATTCTTGAGTTGTATCCCACGTGATCGATTTGAGGACTGCAACCTTCTTAGCAGAGTTTTTCATATGTCTGCAGTAGTATAAAGGTGTAGCGCATAAGATAGAATGCTGTGTGAAATAGTTGTATACGAGGCTGCAAAGAGATTTTGATCAGTCTCCTTCCAAAGAATGCAATCTTGATTACTGATGGCAAGATCATTGATATCAGTGAGGTATTGTGGAGGACAAACTGCATCTCCATTTAGGGATGATTCAAAAACATTGGCTTGAAAGAGTTTAACCACTTGTGCACTCCAAATTGAGTAGTTATCTGCTGTGAGCTGAGTTGATGCCATGGATTTGATATTATTGAATAGAATTTCAGAAATGGAGAGATAGAATGATTGCTGAGTATTTGGGTTGGAAGACTAGTTTGAGAAGATGAATCCATGTTGTTTGAAGGCCAAAAAAGAAGAAAAAACTGAATTTGATAATAATCATTACAAGCTCACGCAGGAATCTGAAGGAAGAGGAGGAAAGAGGCTTGCAAGAAGATGAGGAAAGAACCTTGATATATCTCTCAGGAGAAAAGCTCTAATACCAAGTGAAACCTGTTCTAGATTCTGAACAAACAGGAAACAGAGATTCTATTCAATCCACAAAAATAAGAGCCATTATTCCATACGGAGAACGCACGCATCCGCACGCATCTCCTCCTAATACCCATCCAGTACCCTCCAATACCCACCAATACTCACCTAATAGCCAATACCCAACATCCAATACACATCCATACACATCTATACTCATACATACCCATCTATACCCATCCAGTACCCATCCAGTACTCAAAAAATCCGCACCCAACGCTGCGTACGTGCTCCGGATGGAATAATTCGCCCAAAAATAAGGGTATATCATTACAATTACAACCACTCCTCTATATATAAAGAGAGTAGACAAGTTATCAGAAATACATAACAGAAAAACCAATGGCCAATAGAAAAATATCAGTAATAACGGAATAACTAATTCTATTATTTTAAGCTAGTTCTCCTTTACACCGTCGCCCTCTCTCGCGACCGATTCCAGCCATGTCACCATCGTGACAAGCACGCAATATTTTCTTATTTCTCCCAACCACCTTCCCGATTCCCAATTAAGCATATTTGGAGATCTACTTTCAAATTATGTTGTGTATTAATTTTGAACTATAAGAATATTAATGAAAAACATAGAAAAAAACCAAAGGCTATCAAAAAAATTCGTTGCTCGCGAACAATTCATGTTCGGAACGTTAAGTAGCCCGTGTTCGAATCGTTCGTTAGGTAAATGAGCCGATCACGAACAAATTTTTTAAGCTCGAATTATAAATATGTCGAACACAAACAACCATTTTTTCGATCATATTCGTCTCAGTTTAGCTCGAAATAAAAAAATTATATATTACTTATATAATAATATACTATATATATTATTTATATAATAATATATTATATATATTTATATCTAAGTTTAACTCATAACAGCTCTTGTTGTCATGTGATTCTGCGCCTTCTACAAAATTGATGCGGGTTCGAATCCAATGCCCTACATCTATTTTTTTCTAATTAATTTTTATTGAACCAGTTTTGAGTCGAAGACGAGCAATAATACGTAAATAAGAACCAAACACGAAAGCACTGTACACGAGCCGATTTAGAATGAGTTGAACACGAGCCAAGCCTAGATTCGCTCAAGCTCGCTTACAGCCCTACCAAAGCTCCCCCACTAATAATGCACCGTGAGTACGACTAGCATTTTAGTAAACACAAGAAATATAAAATGAATAGAGTGATCAATATTATGTAGTCTTAATAACTAGAACCAAGGCAATAAGAGATGCAACCAAGAAGGTGGCTCCAGCGTCTAAAATAGCAATAACGATGCATTAGAAAATGATGCTTCACAATAATAATCGCGACAAGATGATATCTCACAACTATGAACTCATTATAATCAAAACCAAATATTATTTTGGGATTATCAAGTGGGTTTAAATTTGTACTAAATTTTATTTATTTTTTAATATATCTTTTATGTATGTATGTATGTATGCATGGATGCATGCATGCATGCATACATAGATATATATATATATTTGTGTGTGTGTTGGTGACGGGGTCACTGTAAGTCCCCTCTGGTGACGGTTCGATCCTCATTGTGGTGCGTAGGGGGTCGAATTACAGGCAGAATGCGTCAGGCCTCATCATGGGCTGTAGCGCATGAGAAACTGTATTTGAGTCTCTGCCAAATATCGGTTTCCTTTTAACACACACACACACACACACACACACACACACACACACACACACACACACACACATCAGTTTCCTTTTAATATATATAGACAAACACACACACACACACACACAGAGGAAAGACTTGCGAGCTCTCAAATATTTAGTGAAGTTAAAACTTTAATAAAAGGTTATCTCCTAAAAAAATAATGGCAGTTTATATTAGTAGAATATAGCCACTAATCAAAGTAAAGCAAAGAATTTGTGCCAAGAATTTCAAATTTTAGACAAAGAAAAGAAAAGATATCTGTGAAAATTGCATTATTTAAAAATAAATTAAGATTTGTGTGCATCTTTAAGTACTAATTAATGTGAATTACTCATGTACTTCTTCTTCACCTAATTTTATTATCTTATTTTTTAATGGCCGATATAAACTTTCTTCATTATTATGTTGTGTGATACATTTATAAAAATATGTTATCGAAATTCTACCGGAATTTAATATAAATCTAGGGAAAAGTAAATATTATTACTGACTTCAAAATCTAAAATTACAACAAAACAACATGCGATCGAACTTGGGTAGGATCTAAGGTGGAGATGGTGTAGACAAAGGGTTTGGACTTCCGGGAAGGTGGTAAGGGAGTCGGCTAGCCAGCTGAAAGGTGATGTCGGCTATGGAGAAGGTAGTGTCAGCAAGGGGAAAGCGGCGAGTGATAAGAACAACGGTGGGAGGTGCTGTCTAGGGTGGTGGCAGCAAGAAAAAACAAGAAAAGGGGTGCGGGAACTTGCGGGAAAGGTGGACTGGTGTAGAAGGACAAACATTATATGGAGACCAAGGAACGGCTGGAACACCACTTAAAATCCTAGGATACAACCTCTAACATCACTTAAAATCCTAAGATACAACTCATAGAGGGAAAAGAGACATTGATAGCTATCCCAAAATAAATCACAGTAAAAACTGAACTCTAAACACAAACAAAAGCAAATATATGATCCTATATAAGTAGGAGTGAGCCCGTCTCTAACTGAGCGGCAATCCCTAAGCATAGAGATTTAGTAAGTCCTCAATTTTCCCAGGGTTGAACCAATCTAGGCATCTCAAACTTCCACTTCCCGCGTCAAATGTCCCGGGGTTGCGGGAGCTTCAACTTCATTCATCAAAGCTTTTGTCTCCTCACAATATGAAGTCTAGTCGACCAAGTTGAAGATAGTGGAGATGTTGTGATCTTCCGGGATTGGAGGACCTTCAACGACGTTTCTAGAAGCACTTGTATCCCACTGTCGGATGCAATGTCTTACAAAACACCTGAAAAGATTTCCCGAATTGCGAGTAGACATCTTTATCTGCCCAATCATATGTGAGTGTATTGTTGAATTGAACTGGAACTTCATGTCAAACATAATCCATAGAGTCCTTCAAAAACATCTCAAGGTTGACTGATTCATCTCTAAAGTGAAGAAAATTTGAACCTCCCTTAATGGTGGCAGCCCTGGCAGTAAATTGTTGGTCATGACATCCTAATGTTTTTTAAGTAGTGACATCCCTGTGTGTCTGATATTGACTCTTCTATCTTACTAACCTCCAACATCACCAAAACAGATCTCATTGGGGCCTCCTCGTGGCAAGAGCACCTATGACCTTGGAATCTGCAGAATGTGGGAGAACTATAAACTTTCCATCCTTGATAAATGAGTAAGTGTTCTTGAATAAATCATGTTAAGTATTGTGATCAAACAATCACGGTCTTCTCAACAGGATGTGACATGTGTCCATGAATACAACATCACAAAACACTTTTTCATGCAACCGATCCCCGCTAGAAAATTATACAAGGCAACTCTTATCAATGCTAACAATATTCCTCTTCTTCAACCAAATCAGAGAATATGGTTGGGGATATCTTTAAGTAGTGAGACTCAACTTATCCATCACATGTTAAGATATCACATTCTTAAAACTACCTCGATTGATGATAAGGCTGCGTACATTTCCCTTCACAATGCAATGGGTATAAAAGATATAGTGAAGCCAATGTTGTTCTCTCGTAGCCTCCGTCTGAAGGGCCCGTCCAACCACAAACATCTCGCCCTCATCAGTTGGAAGCGGGTACTCTTATACCTCCTCACAGTCTTTTATATCTTCAATGCCACTTTCCACTACTTCATCGACTCCTTACTTATGAAATAGACAACTCTGGTAGTAGGTCAATTGTTTGTACTCATGACATCTAAAACACTTTCTTACGGCCACTGTGTTGGGTGCGCTACTCCTCTCGGGTATCTTCCCACTCTAATCAGCTTCATCATCTTTTTGGACAGTTTTCACAACTTCCTTAGGTGTACCTCTGTTGGCTTCTCCTGCTGTGAATGTGAGTCATTGTCTGAATGACGACGGGTCGTAATCTTCTTTTGTCGTTTATCTGCCTTTATGGCCAATGTCTGAACATCACTCAATGACCAGTATGACTGCAAGGCGAACAAAATGACTGATGGCTGACTTCAGGTCTCTCAAATATCTGGCTATAGTGAACTACTCTACTGACAACTCCCTTAAGGTAAGTGATATAGCTTAAGAACATGTCGAGACGGTAGTGTGGGGGTAGATAGTTCCTCTGCATCTCCTTATTCATCTTTTTCCACACAGTGATCTTGTTCCTACCTTCTCTCCGCCTCACTCTCTTCAGATTCTCCCATCATAAAAATGACTATTTTTTAGTCTTATAGCAGAAAGCTTCACCCTCCTATCAATTGGCACATCCTTATACTTGAAAACCATCTCAACAGTTTGGAGCCACTCAATAAAATTATTAACATTTATTATCCACTCAAAATCCGATAAGTCTACCTTCACCCCCATATCTTCATACCTTCCAAAAATTGATCCATCCTTCAGCCTCCTTTGATACTAAATCCCAAAGCATTGTGGCATATCATCCTCATCACTAGAATCACCCCTATAGAAGGGATTCAGACTTTCATCCCTTTCCTTATTGAACCTCACAATCACAATCGACGTTGATCTTTCCATGGGTCCCTTCCTTAATTTCAGCAAGTCATTGCTGAACTAAGTGGATTTTCAGCTGCATCTCCTCCATGGTGAGTTCCCGATTGAATTTTGACAATTGTCTCCTTGACTTCATGGATGGGGTTTATGTTTGGGAGGTGAAATGTGATGTATAGGGTTGATTCAGGGCGCAAACAAGAAAAATAGGATTTCAGATTTTGAAAATAAGCGAGAAAAATTAGGTTCGGGCTAAGAATTGGCAATGATTTTGTGGGTTAGGTCACTCTACGATGAAACTTGGGTTAGGTTAGCTCTAATACAAAATGATACTAAAAGTTAACAAACATCAAAGAGAAATAAAATATTATTACTAGCTTCAAAATCTGAAATTACAGCAAAAGAACAAAGAAATGTAAAATGGCAACAAAACAACAACACACTGGAACTAGAGAAGGATATAGGGTAAAGGTGGTGCCGATTAGGGGTTTGGACCGCCAGAAAGGTGGAAAGGGGGTCAGCTAACAAGTTGGAAGGTGGCGGCAGCACGGGGAACGCGGCGAGAAGCAAGAACAACGGTGGGAGGTGTTGTCCAGGGTGGTTGTTAAAAAATGGGCAAAGAGGTGTGAAAACGTGCATGAAAGATTGAGGGAAAGGGGTAGGAAGGATAAAAACTACATGGAACACCACTTAGAACCTAGATATAATTCGTAGAGGTAAAAGAGACATTGACGGTTGTCCCGAAACATATCAAAACAAAAACTAAACCCAAAAGCAAATTTATAGTCCTAAATAACTAGGAGTTGCCCAACTCTAATTGGACGGCAATCCCTAAGCCTAGAGAGCCGGGCAGGCCTTCAATTTCCCCTGAACCGATCAAGTCCAGGTATCCCAAATGTCCATGCTTCGAAAATTATATATTTTAATTTTATACAACAACAACAACAAAGCCTTAATCCCACTAAGTCGGGTCGGCTACATGAATCCTTTTTCTCCATTGCGTCCTATTTAGTGTCAAATTTTCATTTAATTCTAATAAATTAAGATCATTTTTAATGCAATAAGCCCAAGTCTTCCTAGGTCTACCTCTGCCTTTCTTAACATAAGTTGACTCTAAAACATCTACTTTCCTAATCGGATCATTAGGTGGTCGACGTTTAATGACTAAATCATCTAAGGCGACTCTCTCTAATTTTGTCCGTCACTGGTGCAACACCAAACCTATTACGGATATATTCATTTCGCATTTTGTCTCTAAGTGTAAAGTCACTCATCCACCTAATCATTCTCATCTCGGCAACACTTAGCATTATGCTTCTCTTTTAAAGGCCAGCATTCAGCACGATAGAGCATTGCAGGTCTCACCACCATCTTATAAAATTTTTCTTTCAATCCAAGCGGTACTTTTCAATCACACAATAGGCCGGACGGATTCCTCCACTTCAACCAACCAAACTGAATTCTACTATTAACATCCCCATCTATATCACCATCGCATTGAACAATAGACCCGAAATATCTAAATCGTTCACCCCTTTTAATAATTTGATCACCCAAAGTTACACTTCTGTCACTAGAGCTACTATTACTAAAATTACATTCCATGTATTCAGTTTTAGTTTTAATCAAATAAAGACATTTAGACTCCAATGTAGACCTCCATAATTCAAGTTTTTCCTGGGCTTTTCTCTCGTCTTATCCGCAAGGAGAAATCATCAGCAAAAAGCATACACCAAGGTACATCCTCTTGTAAATGTCCAGTAAGACCATCCATAAATAAAGCAAAAAGATATGGGCTTAAAGCCGATCCTTGATGTAAACCAACAGAAATAGTAAAGTATATGGTCAATCCTCCTTCAGTTCAGACACATGTAACAGTTCTAGTATACATATCTTTAATGACTTGAATATAAGTCATATCAACACATTTCTTCTCAAGAACTCTCCAAAGAACATCTCTTGGCACCTTATCGTACGCTTTTTTCTAAATCAATAAAAATCAAATGTAGATCTCCCTTAATATCTCTGTACTTCTCCATCAAACCTCTCAATAAATGTATAACTTCCATAGTAGACCTGTCCGGCATAAATCCAAATTGATTATGGGAAATCTTGGTAATACGTATTAAACTATGTTCAATTACCATCTCTAATAATTTTAAAGTATGACACATCAATTTAATTCCTCTATAATTTGCACGCTCTTGTGCATCCCCTTTATTCTTAAAAATAGATACCAAAATACTCTTCATCCACTCCTCAGGCATCTTTTTAGTTTTTAAAATAATATTAAAAAGTTTAGTAAGCCAAGAAACTCCCAAATCACCTAAACATTTGCACGCTTCAATTGAAATATCACCAGGTCCTGAAGACTTTCCATCCTTAGTTTTCTTCAAAGCCTCCTCAACTTCTTTTCTACTAATGCGTCGGTAAAAATGAAACGTTTTATTATTATTAACGATATTAAGATCACTAAGGTCGATCGTATTTTCAGAATCTTCATTAACAAATTTATTAAAATAACTCACCCACCTATGATGGATATATTTTTCTAAAAAAAGCAATTTTTTATTTTCATCTTTAATAAACTTTACTTGAGTTAAATCTTTCATTTTCTTTTCTCTTTGTTTGGCTAGTTATACATATATTTTTCACCCTCCTTAGTATCTAATATGTTATATAGACCACTAAAAGCAGAATTTTTAGCGTTACAAATTATTCTTTTAGACTCCTTGTGAGCTGTTTTATACTTTTTTTTAGTTCTCTATGCTTTTACATTTAAACCAATTTTTATAACATAATTTCTTATATTCTATCTTTTATTGCACATTGTTATTTCACCACAAACTATTTTTATTTATAGAAATTTTTTCTTTTGATTCTTCAAGTACATCTTGTCAATTGTTTAATAGTATTTGTTACTTTTTTTCCACATAGCATTTGTTTCTTCGTGAACATCCCAAATATTTAAATCTTGAATTTTACTCATAAAAATAATTTTATTTGTCTTTTAGGTACACCCATCTAATTCAACGATGTTGAATGCTAGTATTCTTTATTTTACAACTCTTCATCTTAAAATCTAAAACTAATAATCGATGTTGGGTACTTAATTTCGCACTCAGAATGACTTTAAAATCCTTACAATCTCGACGATCTTTTCTTCTAATAAGAAAATAATCAAATTTGTGTTTTATTAGATCTATTCTTGTAAGTAATAAGATGCTCATCTCTTTTCTTGAATAGAATATTAGTAATAATCAAATCATATGTTAAAGCAAAATCTAATATGACTTTACCTTCTTCATAAATCGATCCAAAATCGTAGCTACAATGAATATTTTTGAAATCTTTTACCACTCTAACGGATGTCCATTTAAATCTTCTTCAATAAAAATTCTTTCTTCAAGAGATATCGAGTGTATTAAGTCTTCTAAGTCATTCCAGAATTTATCTTTAGAGTCTATATCTAAACCTATTTGTAGAACATAAGCACTTATAATATTAAAAATTTTAGTATCAATAATAATCTTAAGTGGTATAATTCTATCTCCAACTCTATTAATTTTTACAACATTATTTTTCAAACTCTTATCTATAATTACATCTACACTATTTCAAGTGCGACTCTTACTAGAATAACATAGTTTAAAACCTAAGTTATCAATCTCCTTAGATTTTTCTCCAACCTATTTAGTTTCTTGAATACATAGAATATTAATCTTTCTATGAATCATAATATCAACTAATTTCATTAATTTACCATTGAGAGTACCTATATTCCAATATTCTAACATAATACTAGTATCATGGACTAACTTCTTTACCCGCATTCGTCCGTAATGTGGGAACCTCTTGTTATTCGACACTACACGACCTTACGGTGTAGTGGCCATGAACATTTTTCATCGTATTCGAGTCATACAACGCATCGCTCTCAGGGGACGCCCTAGCATTTACAAAATGATCAAAAGCATTCATGTCATGATTTTTTTTTCCGAAAAGTTTTACGCTGGCTGTCGACTGCCTAACGCAACCCTCCACTTTCACATCCAGGCTTGGGACCGGCAATGGCAGTGTTTTTTTTTTTTCTTTTTTTTAAAAAAAAATTATATACGGAAATATATTTTTATTACAAATATAAATTATGAGTTACTTACAAATACTACTGTATCTAAGAAAATACAATTTTTGCCCATTTTTATGATAAGTATCACGATCATAGTGATGTCTCATGCGGATCCCGAGTGACGGGTGAAAATAACAAAGATCAAGTGAGAGGCAAGCAAATAATAGTGATCAACCACAAGTGATGAGAGGTGATCAAGCAAGCGGAGCGAGGAATCGAGCAAGCAAGCAAGAGGTCTCATCACAAACTCATGCAGCAATGTATTCTTAATTCGCTAGGTTCGAGTAAATTTGAAATACAACAAAAAATGAAGTAACAAAGGAAATCCAATTACCTCAACAAATTACTTTGTATTTGTATTTTCTCCAACCAAGCACCTGAAATTTTAAAGTTCAAGCATCTAGTTCACTCAACATCTCTACCTCATCCAAATAAGAAACCAATTAATGATCCTATTTTTAGATGTTAAAACTCAACCACTAAAAATCTTGAACTTAACATCAAGAAAAAAGGATGATGAAAGAGGCATAAATAATTTTTTTTTATTTTTAAATGACTAGAGCAGAGTACCTGCAACCAGAGCTTCCCCTCAAGCTTTCCATCACTAACCTCCAATCCAAATCCAACGAACAAAGAGGCTATAGATGTAAAAACAAAATTAGTTTTTAGGTTAAATAACATATAATTTATTTCGGAGATGGAATTAAAATGGTTTAGTTTTCAAGCGAAAATGGTTACCAATTTTTTCTGTCACAGCATTAGAGACTGGCTTCAAGCTCAAACATCATTCATAGCAGGTAGGACCCTTGAGTTAAGTGCTTGGATAAATGGGACCAAAAACACCAAAGGCAATGTGCGTCTTCTTGGAGCTCCACAATAGGCACTAACACAAAAACACAAGGATCTTAGGATCTTAGCTGTATGATGTTTGAATGTTCATAGAAGGATTCCAAAGCACTAGCTCATTTCCAGCTATTTTTATTTCTTTTTTTTCCTTTGGTTTAATTTGCCATGTTTTGAATAATACAGACTGCTACATTCATGATTGATCCCATCTTGAAGCATTCTCCTTAGGCTTTTAGGACCTGTGATAAAACAGAAATTTAATAGTATGGTCCCAGAAGAGTTGAATTTCATTTGTACTAGCATTACTAAAGAGAATCAGATATGCAGAGCTTGTATGATGCAACAGCAAATAAACAATAATGATAAGCAAACTCTATTCCATGTGACGAACAGAAACTATCTGTTGTAATTTCTCAGAAAAAAAAAAACTTAAGTCTTTCTAAAAAAACATATCTTAAACAAATTGCATGGTAACTGTGTCATAAGGCAGCCAAATAGCATTATTGTCATGTATACAAAATGAATGGTTAAGGACCTGAAGATTAACCACAATATCATTTACTGTTAAAAGTTTAGCTAAAATAATCTTCTTACCTAATGATACATAGTATTATGATACATTATAAAATACACGCATTAAATATTAAAATCCTAAAAGGACGGACAAAACAAACACACCAAAACCCCCAAAAGAGCAGCAAACAAAATAGTCAATGAATAAATCTTACATTGCAAGCATTGAAGGAGTTGAGCTTTCAAAACATTGGTAACTGACACTTCTCAATTTGCTTAGTGATCAATTTATAGTAGTCCAAACACCCTCCTAGCAAGCTTTGACAATGGTTCTTTTTGCCTTTTCTCTATCACCTTAATCTCATTGATAGAGCCATGCAGACTGTTTTTCACAGGAGATGAGCAAACTTCATCAATCTCATCATCTTGAATCAATTTAGAAGAAAAGGAATAATCCACAAGACCTACTAATTGATCGCCAAGCTCTCCATCATTATTGTTGATGCATTTGTTCTTTTCATCAATTATAAGCCCCAATGACATTGAAGATCCTTCCTGCCCAGTTGCACTCATTTCTTGATTTGTATTAGGAAAAATTGTGTTTTCCCTCTCATGTAGCTTGTTTAAAATCCTCCAAGTTACTGAATCCAGTTTCAATCCATTCTTCCTCATCTCACCCACAATCTGATAAGCTAGCTTTTTCATTCCCTGCTTGCAAGCACTATCAATCAAAATATTATAATTCACAATCCCTGGAGAAACCCCGCAGTCCACCAACTCATACAGGAAATCACAAGCCACATCTACCTTGCCCAACTTGCACAAACCTCTCATTATTGCAGCATAAACATAGTCATCATGCACATTCGAAGGCCACACTGTTTCATCCCAAAACTTCTTTGTCTGCTCAAGCTGACCAGCTTGACAAAGTCCTTCAATAATTACAGTATAAGTCATACAATCAGCTTGTAAACCCTTGCCCACCATTTCATGGAAAATCTTCATTGATTTCTCCACCTTCCCAAGTTTAAACAATCCACGGAGAACTGTGTTATATGTCACTATATTAGGAGTACAATGGTGCTCAGGCATTACTTTGTGCATAAAATGCAATGCTTCTTCAAACCTACCAACATCAATAAGGCCAGTAATAGCAGTAGTGAAGCTCACAACATCAGGAGAGCAGAATTTCCCCTCCATCATATCACCCAATATCTTCATAGCTTCATTAACCCTACCGATCTTGCAGAAACCATGGATGACTGTGTTGAGTGTAACAACATCAGGATGACATTGTTTCTGAAGCATTGATACCAGAACATTCAGCTGCTCACTTGGATTGTCTGCAAGGCGAAGTGCACTCATAAATATATTGTATATTCGAATTTTGTCAGCCCCTTTGATCTCTAACATAAACTCTGCAACATCATTAGCCTTGTGGAGATCTTTCACCTTGCATAGAGCCTCAACAAGCACTTTATAAGTTGGCTCTGAGGGAGAATAACCAAATTCAATCCCTTCTCTGAAAAGCTGGTATGCCCTCATGCAACTCCTTTGGTTGCTCAAGCCATGAACAATACTGTTATATGAAACCATACTAGGAATGAAACCCCTCTTCCTCATTATGTAGATAATCCTTGAAGCCCCATGATGCTTCCCAACCTTGCATAAAGAGTCCACCATTTGCCCATAAGCAAATTCCTCACAAACCCACTTTTTCTGTGGCATCTCCTCTGCTATCCTAAACACCTCGTGGAAAAACCCTTCTTGACATAAGGAATCAATCAGATTCGCAAAAGCAGCACTGTGGACCGCTCCGTCATCCTCTTGTTGCATGCTTATCCACAGCCTTTCCATCATCTCCTTTCCTTCCTGCACTCTCTTCTTTCTAATCAACCACCTAATGAAAACACTGTAAGTAAGTGAATTTGGCTGAATCTTTCTCTGCAACATTTCATTAAACATCCTTCCTGCGTCATCCAAAAGCCCAACCCGACCAAATCCATCAATAAGTGCAGTGTATGTCACCGTACTAGGGTAACGGCCACGAGCAATCATGTCAAGAACCAGACTATGGGCTTCGAAGGGATCTAAAAGAGAGCAAAGCTGGTCAATGAGGCGGTTGTAATTGGTAAGAGAAGGAACGAAGGCGGGCTTAGCGAGAAGCAGTTGACGGAGAACGGAGAGGGTAAGGCGAGGTGTGAAGGCGTCGAGAAGACGAGCGAGGAGAACGTTGGCCGTGCGATCATCGGGTACAATACCGGATGTGAAGGAGAAGAGAAGGCGGCGGTGAGCCTCGTCGGAGCGGCCGACGGCGCAAAGACCGTGAATGATGCTGGATAGATTGATGGAGTCGGGGTGGAAGCCGCGAAGGCGGAGGTGGTCGATGAGATGGAGAGCGTCGTCAATGCGGCCGGGTGTCGAGGAGAGAAAATGGATCTTTCTGGTCCAGTAGGATCGGTTTGCTATGCTCTGGGATTCTTTGTACTGGTCTTCATCGTATTGTTCCTTGAGTTCGCCATTGGGGTGAGGAGAGTGGAAATGAAGGTATTGGAGCGATGCAGAGGCGGCGGTGTTCAGGCAGCGAAGGCATGCTATGAGCCGATTGTGGGGTTCTGGGGGCGGCCATGGTCGCATGGTTCTTATGATCATTTAGCCAAATATCTGCCAGACAGCATTGTTAAATCTCATCTCTCCTCCCTTTAGCCTTCAATCCGGGATTCAGTGGATATTGATGACATTTCAGATCTTGATGACATGAAATGTCTGGGTTATATCCAGGTTATGTTCGGGTTATTACTGTGTTATTTTTATCGTTCTGGTCAAATTGTTTAGTTGAACCGTCGCGCGGGTTACTTGGAAGTTATTTACAGGTTATCCCTATGTTTCTTACATTGTTCTACGAAAGTTTTTCAGCAGAACCATGAGCGTTATTTCTCTATTATTTTCGGGTTATCTCAAGGTTATTTTGATGTTCTAAGCAGGTTATTAAGAGCAATTTATTATTTAGTTATCTCTAGCTTATTTTTCATTACTCTGCTCGTGTTATTCAGACGAATCACTAGGTCTATTGAAATATTGCTTCAGCAAGTGGATTTTTTGGGAGTTATTACTGGTTTATCGGGGATCATATAATTAAATCGCAATAAAATCATTTCGCATTAAACCGTATACTTCAAAAATATTATATTATAACAAAACATCAATAATACTTATAAATCGTTGCATAGACAACAGTTTGAGTTTCAAACATCACAAATTCAATCTGCTTTACACAAATATACAGTCATATATATAAATTTATCAAAATCACGTAAAGCTACAAATCTCATATGCAAGCTCTGCCCTAAATCGAGGCATATCATCATGTCAATTTAATTTATCTTTCTAATCAACTTTATCTATCTGGACAGCTGTTTTTATATATATACATACATAAACACTGCAGTCAACGCTATTGCTTTGTATAGGAACGTCTTTGACTATGGAATCATGTCATTTTTTGTGTCAGACTTGAAAACTTTCCTGACGTCCTTTACAAGATGTTTAATCTGAAAATAATAATGTTAATTTAAATCAATGAGAGCATAGACAATTAAAAAATTGCATAAAGAATTTATCAACTGAGACTTAATTTGCTTACAATGTCACGGGTGATAGCCAAATACATTATATTGGATAATGAGTCATAAAATCACCATTTGCGGTTCGGATTCCCAGCAAGTAAAGTCCAGTGTCCATTTAAACTTTGAAATCAAGATTAATTTTTTTTTGGTCGGCGGCATCCATTGTAACATGATCCATAATCCCCCTCTGCGGATGGTCTTTATACACTAGCATGAACGGGTAATATGATTAGATAAGTTTTATCATGGTGTATATCAAATGATGTGAAGTTAGATGTTTACCCAATGTGTTGGAGACACATAAAGATAGGATATATAAGAATTAACTGATTGACACCTCTTATTTTCCATTCTCATAGCAAACATATCTACATATTTAGTTTTCAATTCTTCATTATTCCAAAATGCTTTAATACACTTTCGACTTATATGAATATGACCACGTTGAACTAATATATCATCACTACATTTGAAAGAAATATGTTGTGTTAGAGTTCAATACAGGAATCTGGCAAAAGACAAAAAAAGAATGAAAGTTTACTTACATGTCTTTGTATTTTTTGAATCATTAATATATAACTTCCTTCATGTGTTTTGATATGAGATCTAAACTAGGAAATTATATCCCTGGAATCTCCACAACTTAAGGTGTTGGAACAACCTTATCAGGGAGGTCACATTTAAATACAGTGAATGCTTTCTGTCGGTCTTCCTCCTCGTGAACATCTTCAGCCACTTCCATTGTTGTGATCTCCTCCACGTGTTCCCCAGCTTCTTCACTATGAATAGGTGGTTGGGTAGTTACAATGTCATAAGTATGCATTGCTTCTATTATTATTGGTTATTTTGGATCATAATCAACCTTTATTGGCCTAGTAGTAGCCTCAAAATAATTGTTTATATGTTATACTAAATAACCTAATTTAGTCTTGGGAAATTTTTAAACTTCCTTTATTGGACTTCATTTTTTTCTCTCTATTACGATGAATGAGGAAATTATTTTCCTCTTCGTTCTAGTGCCCCTGGCCTTAACCCTTCGGGCTAAGCTACCGACCGGGGTTTCAGGTTCCACTTACATTGTAGATTCTCTGTCACCTTTATTTATTATTCCTTTATGTATTTGATTTCAAACATTGCCATCGTGTAATCTATTTTATTAAGAGAGCTTTCTATGGATTCTTTAAATTCAAAAATAAATTTTTGTTGCTCCATAAAGAGTTATAAGATATCATCTTATCCCATATAGCTGTTGGAATATGTTTGTGAATGTGTCGGCTGAGGAATGCTTCAATTAAGGACCAGAGGATTAGCACCATGAGAGTCGGGTGACAGTGGTGCAGAGTAAGTTTCTGGTTATGGGATGGTCTTTGCAGAATTAGACATCAAATTAATTGAAAGGGCAAGTAAACCGTGCTCCTCATCTTTCAAGTCGACAAAATAATCTAAAACCTACAATTAAATTTAGTGAAATAATTAACTAAATAACATATTAGGATAATTATATAAAAGACAACACAAACCCTAAACCTAAACCCGTGTAAAACTGCACATTTGAAAATAATAATAAAAAAAACAAAATAGCATAAAAAATAACTCAACATACAACAAAAGATAAATTACACACCTGTGCAACTGTGAGCCTCCAAAAGGCTAGATGAATCTTTGCAGGATTCAACCCCTTGGTCATTTCAACATGCATGACCTCAGGAACAGTAAGGACTACCACAGATGCGAGCTTATAGAAACATAGTTGTGCAAACATAACTAAATCAATATTTCATGACCCAAAAAAAAACAAACTTTGAGAGAGATGAATAATGCACTGACTGTTAGAAGAAAAATAAATTCATTCAGACATCCCAATGGCAGATCCCTCTTTATTTTCAGGCATTAACCTGCTTAATAAGGTAGTTACATGCCGTTGGAAGCCAATTAAATGATGAAAATGAATCTAATTTCTCAGAAAAGAATAGAGCCCTTTGGGCAAACTAAAATTGCTAGAAAGTAAAAATAAATTTGACAACAAAAACTTAATAAATAGTTCATCAACTGAAGTGGAAGACTCTATGAGTGACACATTCACTAGTTGACTCTATGTCTGCATGACATCCAAACCACATAGAGGTTGTTTTTTTCCAAACAGTTGTTGGTCCTCTGTTTGGGATGACAATTATCAAAACAACTTGGTCTTCTTCAAAACTTACCTCATTCCCTCCCAATTAGAATATTAATTGATCGATATCCCAACAATTCAATACGTGCATAGTTAAGATATGATATTGAGGATATGAAAGGAGTTCAAAAAATTGATTCACATTCAATTTTCTCAATGTTGATCAGGTCTCCTCAGAGACAGTTAGTCGAACCTTGTCTGGAACTTCTCTAACCGTCGATAGATGACATCTACAATTCATAGCCTTTTTGTTCATCAACCGACATGAATAAGAAACAATTTATTAACACTAACAGTAACAAAAAAAAAACAATTTACATTCAAATTATTAATACATCAACTTATAGAATAGCCAAAATAATCCTAGGATAAGCCAACAATAGTCCCAGAATGGATACTAATAACGACAACATAGCCCAATAATAACCCCAAAAAATAGATAACAAACTAAGAATAACTCATAGATAACCAAATATATCACAAGAATAACCCCACATTAAATCCCAAATAAACCAAAACTAGCCCTAATAAATCATACATAACCCTTGAATAACCTAATATTAACCAAAGAATAACCCAATAAACAATAACCCTAGAATAACTCAAAAATAACCTGAGAATAACCTAGACAAAACCCGAAACTAAAGGGAAATAAACTCATAAATAACCCCACAATAGCCTCAGTTAAACTCGTAAAAACAATCCAAAACTAAAGTGAGATGAAATCATAAATAATCCTTGAAAAAACCCCCAAAAATAACTCGAGAATAACCCAAAAAAACTCGAAACTAAAGAGAGATTAACTTATAAATAACCCAATAAGAACCTCACAATAGCCCCATATAAACACACAAAAACAACCTGAAACAAAAGTCAGAAGAACTAAATAACTCCAGTACAACTCATAATAACCCAATAGTAAGCCTAAATAATCCCATAATAACCCCATATAAAATCTCAATGACAACCCAAAACTAAAGCAAGAGGAGCTCTAAAATAAGCCTAAAATAACCCAAAATTAACACAATAATAACCCAACAATGAACCACTAATAGCTGCCAATACAGACCCAAAACTAACTTCAAAATAACCCAAGAATAAAACAAGAATAACCCAAGAATAAACTTCTAAATAACTCATGAATAATCTAAAAAAAACTTGAGTATAACCTTAGAAAAAACTAAAACTAAAGGAAGATTAACTCATAAATAACTCAAGAATCACCCCAGAATAATCTTAGAATAACCACACAGTAACCCCAAATAAACATGCAAAAACAAGCTAAAACTTAAGCGAGATTAACTCTTAAATAGCCATAGAATAACCCAAAAATAACCCAACAAAAAACCACTAATAGCTGTAAAAAAAGACTAACATTAGAATAACTTAAGAATAACCAAATAATAACCCAAGAATAACCTAAGAATAAAGTACTAAATAACCCTTGAAGAACTAAAAAATAACCCTAGAATAGCTCCAAGAAAAAACACGAAACTAAAAGGAGATTAACTCATACATAACCCAATAATAACTCCTCAATAACCCAAATTAACTCTTAAAAAGCCCAAAACTAAATCTTAATAACTCCTAAAAACCACAAAGTAGCCACCATACAAACCAAAACACCCTAAAATATCTCAAGAATATCTTCACAATAACTCTATGATAACTAAACGAAAAAGAAAAATATATAATCCAAAATATTAAGCAGAAAAAGATCAAATTTACCATTACATGTTTTATGCTTCAATGGCCTCCTTATTCGACCTCTTTGCCTCATTCTTCTTACTCTCTTTCTTCGACTTATTCTTCGGCCATTTCAAGTCCGTTTTGTTCACCGCTTTCAAATTCAACATTCCCAGCTCTTCCAACTGCATATTCTTATGATCATCCAACTTCATTTTTTTACTCCTTTGAAACTCTCTAAAGCAGCAAAGTGAACTCTACTACAGCGGTGTGCAACTAAGGCTGTAAACGAGTCGAGCTTGAGCGAGCTCAGGCTTGGCTCGTGTTCGGCTCGTTCGAAATTAGCTCGGCTCGAAATCGGCTCTTGTTAGAAATGGCTCGTGAAAGGTGTGTTCGTGTTCGGCTCGAATTAAATATTCTTGTTCGTGTTCGGCTCGTGTTCGGCTCGAAATTGGCTCGTTAAAATTAATTGGAAAAATATATGTCTAGTGCGGATTCGAACTCGGACCAAATGAATGGAAACAAGAAGCATAACCACGCTACCACACATGACAATTATGATTTAAACTTAAATATAAATATATATAATATATTAATATATAAATAATATAAATAATAAATTATTATATAAATAATTATATGATTATTTTTTTATTTCGAGCCGAACACGAGCGAACAAACAGTTGTTCGTGTTCGGCTCGTTAACATTTCGAGCTTAAAAATTTGTTCGTGTTCGGCTCGTTAGGCTTAACGAACGAGCCGAACACGAGCTACTTAACGAGCCGAACACGAGCTGTTCTCAAACAACGAGCCAAATTGCCAGCCCTATGTGCAACAATGGGAAAAAACTAGCAAACCAAAGAATGAGGATAAAAGCTAATTTAGAGCAGACTCGCAGAAACCTACAAGGTTATCAAAAATATATTTCTCGATAGTCTAAAAGGTAGAATAATCGAACAAGCCGGGTCGGGAAAACAAATTTTTGATTATTTATTACTATTATTTTAATGTTTTCATGCGTGAGACTCGAAAAACAGGTGACATTGTATTATTGGACTCGAAACGTTGCTCTACATGGGTAGTCTGGACCGAAAAGTTCCTACCATCCATGACGTTGAGCGCCCCAGTCATCGCTGACCTAAGCAGCTACTGTTCTGAGTCCTGTGGATCTTCTAGCATGCAGAGCGATGCCACATGGAGCACTCGAGCACAACCACCATGCACTGCGTTGGCGGTGGCAATAACATCGAGAAGATCTACCTCCCTGAGACGAAGGTGTTCTTCATAGTGTCTGGTAATGCGAGGAGATGGGAGGTGTTTGTGACGGGATGGGGTGACAGTGGTGGCGTAGCCCGTTGTCAAGAAGAGTTGCAATTTCACATAATCCAAGATCCCATGAAGCCGATGACGTAAACTCGCTTCTCAGACTCTGGAACAGTGATCTTCATCTCTCATTCAAAAAAGAAAAGAAGAAGGAGAGGAGACCTTCGACAGACCTGTCCAAATGCATAAAAATGTTGTTAAAAACAAACTAATTCTTAGTATCGTTAGAGCATGCTTTACATTTCAGCAAAGGCCGTTTAAAAAAAAAACATCCCACAAATCATTCTTATAAATTTAGATTGGTAAAATATAAGTAATGTTTGAATGTAAATTATATTTTATGTTTTTTTATGACTAATAATCAGAACATTACAAGGAAAAAAATACTGATGTAACCCAGTCTTCTTATCAAAACTATTAATTCGAAGAAAAGTTTCTTTTTGCGATATGAGTAGAGACCAAGAGTAGGCTTCTTTCCTTTTTGAGTAGGTGGATTCTCTCTTATCAATCATTTTTTTCAGCTTGAGCTATTAAAGTGTGGTGATTACTAGAAAGTTGCGCTCTAACTTTTTAGAAATAAAATTAAATTGTAATAGTGTCGGTAGTTTTTTGAAAAACAAAATTTTCTACACCAACTTCACAGTTGTTTCTTCAAACAGTTGTAATTGCCGCAAACTAGGGTTGTAAACTAGTCAAGTCCAAGCGAGCATAGGCTTGGCTCTTTCGAAATTATTCGTGTTAGAAATCGGCTCGTGAACAGTGTGTTCGAGTTCAACTCGATTCAAATATTTTATTTCATGTTCGGGCATTCGGCTCAAAATTTGCTCATTAAAATTATTTCGACAAAAAATGATTGTAGGGTGCTAGATTATAACCCACAGCAACTCTACGCAATAGAAAGTGTTGAACCCCATAAACAAACTAGTAGTTATGATTTAAATTTATATATAAATATATATAACATATTAATTTATATAATTTCTTTGTTTCCATGAACAAATAAAAGGATTGTTTGTGTTCGAGTTGTTTGTAATTCAAGCTTAAAAAATTTATTCGTACCCAACTCGTTTACTTAATAAACGAGTCGAATATGAGCTACTTAACAATTCTAATACGAGCTGCTTGCGAATAGCGAGCACACATACCCTATAACTCATTCACCCTATAACCCATAAAATAAAGTCATTATTTTTCTGTTATAAGGGATGGGGTGGAGGAGATGTGCTCAATTTCTTCACAGGGGCGTTGCGTGCTACTGGAGATGAAAAAATGACAGAGAATGTGAGGTAGGCGCCGTTTGGGGCGACATTGTTGCCGGTACGCAGCCTCCTGCAGCGAATTTGCGGTGTTTGGGACGACATTTTTTTGCCGCGGCAAACTGCGTTTATCTTAAAACGGGGGCGCAGGTTCAACCCCGCCGTCTGCGGTTCCAACTTACTAAAATATGGCGTTGTCCTCCATTTTCGCAAACGCTATGCCTTAGTGCGTGTTCATGTCTGTTTGTCTGCGATCTCTCGCTTCCTCGTATTTTTATGACATCTGCGATCTATCTTCCGGTTCCTCCCGTCTCTGTTCCGTTCTTATAAACATCAATACATACCATTCAATTATGTTGGAGTTACATATATTCCACATAAGTAGTGTTTTTTATGAAAGTTTACATACATACCACTCGATTCTTATGTCTTTTGATGTCTTTTTTGTTTTTAATTTTTTATTTGTGGCTCACATTTATTTTAATAACTTGTTAGATTTATTTTAATAACTTATATCATTTGTTTTATAACTCATGATAACTTAAGTTATTTATTTTCTTAACTCATAACTTATGTCATAGTGATTTATAACTTAAGATATTTAATTTTATAACTCATGATAACTTTAAGTTATTTATTTTCTTAACTGAGAACTTATGTCATAATGAATTATAACTTAAGTTATTTATTTTTATAACTCATGATAACATAAGTTATTTATTTTTTTAATTCATAACTTATGTCATAATAAATAATAACTTTATTTATTTATTTTTATAACTCATGAAAACTTATATTACTTATGTCATAACTTATGATATTTATTTTGTAATTCATGTAACCCCTAAAATGAATAGTGGTTATTAATTTTTATCAATGATTTTAATGATAAAAATCAATTACTTTATTAAATTATCATAAATTATATTGGTTAGTAACCTCATTGATGGATAGTGGTTAAATAAAGCATAATTCAGAGTACGGGTTCTATGTCTTCCCAACACACCCCGTACATTTCCCTCCATCAGAAAGTACAAAAATTTCAAGAGATTAAAGAGAGAAAATATCTCTTTAAGATCTAGTTTTATCATCATGAATACATATAGGTGTTACTTTATTATGGATGTGTAAAAATCATGAATTTAAAAGATCTTGGTCATAAGCTCAAACATGAATTTCTAACATGTGGTATCAGAACCATAATTACTAAATTTATAATTTTTCATATAATTTTATTTATGTTAATTGCATTAAATTTATGTTGTGAATTAGATCTTGAATTAGATCACTAAAGTAAAATGATGTGATTGAAAATATTATTTATTTGATGTCGATGTTAAGTTTAATTTGTTAGTCACCAAAGTGACCAAATTAGTAAGTTTAATAAACGTCAAATTAAATAAATTTAATTACTCGCGAGCATGGGATGCTTGTTATGAAATAATTTAACATTTTATTAAAAAAACATTGAACTTCATTGAATATAAAATAATTTTGGATCGCCAAAGGTTGCTCAATTGTTTTATAATCTTTGAATATAATTGTAATCTATTTATATACTCAGTTAAGTTATGTTTATATATCCAAAGATGATTGACATGTCTAATTTGAGTATAAACAATTACCAATTATATTAAAATTAAGTAAATTGTCAATTATGTTTATTATTGTGCATTATTATAACAACCAAATGAGATTTCAATACACCATTATTATTATAATTATTATTTTGATCTAATTGTATATGAATATCTATACAAGTTTAATGTTCAAAGCATTAATGTACGAGCATGTTTTATTTGCAGTAATTGCTCATGTTTATTTTCATTCGCAAGCTACATCTGTTCAAACTTTCAATGAGCTTAGTTTCTTTGAATGACGTAAGCAAGTCCAGTTTCACTTTGGTGTTTTGGATATTGATTTGACACTCATGACTGAGAAACCTCGTGCTCTTCCTGATTCTAGCAGTACTGAGCAAATATATTTATATAAAGCTTGGGAAAATCAAGCAGATTGAGCTTAATGTTTATGCAAATGACCGTAGCAAATAACACAGTGTACATTTTCTAACACTAAAAGTGCTAAGAAGTTTATGAATTTTGCTGAGAAATGTTCTTGATCTGACCCTGCTGATAAGTCTCTCGTTGGGACTTTATTGATTATGTTAGCCAACGTGAAAGTTGATGGTTCTCGTACTATGCACGAGCATGTCGTTGAAATGACGAACATAGAAACATGACTTAAGACCCTGAGAATGGAAGCGAATGAAAATTTCCTTGTGCAATTTATCATTAACTCCTTGCCTCTTGAGTATGGTTCTTTTCACTTGAACTACAACACTATGAAAGATAAGTGGAATGTGAATGAATTACAATGTATGCTCATTCAAGAGGAAGCAAAGCTTAAGAAAAGAGCAAATCACTCCATTAATCTAATGGGTCACCAAAGAAGAGCTGTAAAGAAACCTGAAAAGAAGAATGGAAAGGGCAAGCAAAGACCACTAAAGATTAATGCGTCGTCTGCCCCAATTCACAAAGAGAAACACAAAGGAATTAAGTGCCACTTTTGCAGAAAGTCTGGATACTATCAAAATGAGTGTCAAAAGCACAAAGACCGGTTCGAAAAGAAAGGTAAACCTTGTGTTTCTATATGTTTCGAATCAAATTTGATAGGAGTTCCTCATAATACATGGTGGATTGATTCTGCTTGTACCACTTATGTTTCTAATACGATGTAGAAATTCCTTACAACCTAAATCATAAACTCAAATGAAAAGTTTGTCTTCATGGGAAATCAAGTCAAAGCACCAGTTGAAGCTATTTTAGACACTGGACATCATTTAGACATTTTTCAAACACTTTATTTCTCTTCTGTTTCTTGTAATTTGAATTCATTGTCTAAATTTGATTATATTGTATACTCCTTTAAATTTAGAAATGGTTGTTTCAGTTTGTTTAAACAGAATCATCTCATAAGTTCTGATTTCTTTGTGATGACCTCTATAAGCTTAAACTTGATAACCTTTTCGCTAAGACTGATGACTTTAAATCATAATATTGGTACTAAACGTTAATTTTATGAATGAAAGTTCAACTTATTTTTAGCATAAACATTTGATTCATATATCAAAATAAAGAATTGAAAGATTAGTAAAGAATGAAATCCTTAATGAATTAGATTTTACTGATCTTGGAATATGTGTGAATTGTATTAAAGGAAAACACACAAATCACACACCTAAGAAAGTCGCTACAATAAGCACACAGCTCCTTGAAATTATACACACTGATATTTGTGGACCTTTAGATGTTTCATCTTTTGGTGGAGAGAAATATTTTATCACTTTTATTGATGACTTTTTACGTTATGTGTATATCTACTTATTGGAAAAAAAATCTCAAGCTATAGATATCTTAAAGGTGTTTATAACTGAGGTTGAGAAACAAATTGACTGAAAAGTGAAAATTATCAGGTATGATAGAGATGGTGAATATTATGGAAGCTACAATGAATCTGGACAATGTCTATGTCCATGCAAAATTCCTTCAAACTAATGACGTATGTGCTCAATACACTATGCCACAAAACACCACAACAAAATTGTGTTGCAAATAGATGAAACTGTACTCTAATGAAAATGGTTAGGAGTATGATGAGTAATTCTTCTTTACCCTCATCATTGTGGATGCATGCCTTAAAGACTGCTGCATATTTGTTAAACATGATTCCTAGTAAGGTAGTTTCAAATACTCATTTTGAACTATGGACAGGAAGGAAACTGAGTTTAAAGCACCTTCATGTTTGGGTTTGTTCCGTAGAAATAAACATATATAATTCACATGAAAAGAAACTGGACTCAAGAACAATTAGTGGTTTTTTCATTGGTTATCCAGAAAAATAAAAATAGTATAAATTTTATTGTCCTAACCATAGTACAAGAATTATTGAAGCCGAAAATACTAAGTTCATTGAAAATGGTAAAGTTAGTGGGGTGGAGATACAAGAAATTAGAGTTCAAGTTCTTTTACCCAAAATTTACTCTTAAGTTGTTATTCCTACAGTTGTTGAACAATTTGACAACTTACAGAAACAATAAATAAATGATCAAACACCTAATGATACTGTCCATAATGAACCTGCATTAGATGAACCACATGAAGTAACACCTATAAGTCTCAAAGACAAAAATGTTCAGCTATTTCTGATAATTATGTGGTTTATCTGCATGAGTCTGAATTTGACTTGGGAGTCAATGAAGATTCAGTTTCATTTTCACAAGCTATAGAAAGTGCAAATTCTTCTAAATTGTTATATGCAAAGAAAGATGAGTTGAAATCGTTGGATCACAACAAAGTTTGTGATGTCGTTAAATTGTCTGAAGGTTGTAAAAGAGTCGGGTGTAAATGGGTCTTTAAGACTAAGCGCGACTCGAATGACAATATTGAACAATATAAAGGCAGACTTGTTGCCAAAGTTTTCACTCATAAATATTATTATGACACTACTAGCTCATTTTGATTTGGAGCTACACTAAATGAATGTGAAAATTGTCTTTCTGAATGAGAATTTAGATGAAGAGGTCTACATGATTCAACCTGAAGGATTTTCGATTGAACATGGTGTGTAAACTTAAGAAATCAATATACGGACTTAAGCAAGCTTCCCAACAATGGTATCTTAAGTCAATTATACCATCACTTCATTTGGATTTAAAGAAAGCACTGTTTATCGATGTATATATTTAAAGGTCAGTGGGAGCAATATCATATTTCTCATTTTGTATGTTGATGACATCTTGCTAACTATTAATGATCTTGACTTATTATATGAAACCACAAATTTTGTCTCTAAGAACTTTGAAATGAAAGATATGAGTGAGGCATCATATGTGATTGGAATTGAAATATTTCGTGATAGATCACAAGGATTGTTAGGGCTATCTCAAAAAACATAAAACATATATCAAAAGAGTTCTTAAGATATTCAATATGGAAGGGGTGTTCAGTAAGTGTTGCTCCAATTCAAAAAGGAGATATATTTAGTCTTATATAGTGTCCAAATAATGATTTTGAACATAAACAAATGGAAGAAATTCCTTATGCATCTATTGTTGGAAGCTTAATGTATGATCAGACTTGTACGAGACCAGACATTAGCTTTGTTGTCAGAATGATGGGCACGTATCAAAGTAATCCAGAAATAAATCATTGTAAAGCTGTAAATAAAGTTTTGAGGTATCTAAAAGGAACAAAGAATCACATGCTCACTTGGAGAAGATCTAAAGAACTTGAAGTGATAAAATATTTAGATTATGATTTTGCTGGATGTATTGATACCAGAAAATCAACATTTCGCTATCTGTTTCTTTTGGCTGAATGAACAATCTCATGACAAAGTGCAAAACAGACTGTCATAGCTGCTTCCATTATGAAAGTTGAATTTGTGGCTTTCTTCGAAGCTGCAATTTAGAGTTTATGGCTGTGGAATTTTATTTCAGAACTTGGAATTGTCGACAGTATTGTCAAACCGCTGAAAATTTATTGTGATAACTCCGCAATAGTATTCTTTTATAAAAACGACAAGTATTCTAAATGTGGTAAACATATGAAATTAAAATATATTGTCATTAAGGAATAAATTTAGAAACATAGGGTGTCAAATGTACATATTAGCATCAATCTCATGATTGCAGATCCTTTAACAAAAGAGTTGTCACCGAACACATTTAATGAACATGTCGTGAGAATAGACATTACCAAAACCTTTTATTAGTTTAATGTTCTTCTTATTTTGATACATTAAACTCAAATTTTTTTGTTTCTAATATTTATAAATCTTATTTTTATTGTCAGTGTACACTTTATGCTCCATGATGTTCAACAAGATCTGTCTTTTAATAGACATTATATGACCATGATGTTAATTCTTATTATGGTAAATATATAATTGATATTGTGATACATTGGCGAGACTGTCGATAAACTGATGAACAACTGTCATGATTCATATTAATTTCATACTTATTAAATAATTTATGATTTAATCAATATAAAGAAGAAATTATCATACATTTTGTGCAGTATGTTATGCACTATTAAAATTAAGTGAGCAAAGTGGGAGAATGTTAAATTTGTATTTGTGACTCACATTTATTTTAATAACTTATCAGATTTATTTAATTAACTTATGTCATTTGTTTTATAACTCATGATAACTTAAGTTATTTATTTTCTTAATTCATAACTTATGTTATAATGAATTATAACTTTATGTTATAATGAATTATAACTTAAGTTATTTAATTTTATAACTCATGATAATTTAAGTTATTTATTTTCTTAACTCATAACTTATGTCATAATGAATTAAAACTTAAGTTATTTATTTTTATAACTCATGATAACTTAAGTTATTTATTTTTCTAACTCATAACTTATTTCATAATAAATGATAACTTAAGTGATTCATTTTTATAACTCATGAAAACATATGTTATTTATGTCACAACTTATGATAACTTATGATATTTATTTTGTAACTCATATAACCCCTAGAATGAATAGAGATTACTAATTTTTGTCATTGATTTGAATAATAAAAATAAATTAATGTATTAAATTATCATAAATCTTATTGGTTAGTACCCCCTTGATGAATGATGGTTAAATAGAACATAATTCAGAGAAAAATCATCTCTCTTCCCAACACACCCCGTACATTTCTCTCTATTAGAAAGTATAGAAAATTTCAAGGGATTGAAAGAGAAACTTTATCTCTTTAAGATAAATTTTTTTTAAGATTGAATTTTATCATCATGAATATATGTTATTTTCGTTTATTATGGATATGTAAAAATCATGAATTTAAATATCTTGGCTATTATGTATATTTTTTTTAGAATTTGTGTCGTAAAGCTCAAACATGAATTTCTAACATGTGTATGCTATAATGGTGATTAAGTTGATAATAGTTTGTTGTCGTTTTTATAAAATATTACATAAGACTCAATTCTTGTGCATATTATTTTTTATACTGTTATGAAGTAGTTTTTTGTTTCTCAAGTATCAAATATATTGCTACGACATTTTTGTTGCAAACAACATTACTACATAGAGACAAAATAATCATCTATTTAGAAACAACTGCGTGACAACTATTTCAAACTGTGAAAAACACACAGGCAGTCAGCTTTCTCGAAACAGCTTTCTGCAGTGAGTTCTTAGAGCAACTAATGGCTCGTTTGGTTCGAATTCATGACTTCACATCTGCGACTGCAATTCTGCTTATAGAAGCAGTGTGGAAGCAACTCTGGGAAGCTCAGTATCTGTTTGACATTACTGTTATGGGAAAACGATTCTGAGGCGAAAAATGACCAGTAGCCCTCGTTTATTAAAACATGTTTAAAATTTTGATATATTTATACAGTATACAGTATTTACAAATAAAAATTTTTTTAAAAAATTTTTTATTTTAAATATACAAACTAATAAATTTAAATTATATTTTTTAATTTTTATATTTTAAATATATATTTACTAGCTTTATTATATCTAGATTATATAGTAAATTATTGTTTCGATGCAATAATTCACTATATAGATGAAATTATTTAAGTATATTAACAAAATATTTACATGCTTTATTATAACTTAATTTAATATATTAATAAAATATTTACGAGCTTTATTGTATCTAGATTATATAGTGCATTATTGCTTGATGCGATAATTCACTATATAAATGAAATTATTTAAGTATATTAATAAAATATTTACGAGCTTTATTATATCTTAATTTAATTTAATAATAAAATAGTTACGAGCTTGATTATATCATATTTTTAATAAAATATATATTTAGAAATTTTTATTTTTTAAATAGATTGTTCGAATTAATAAAACATTTAGGAGGCTTTAAAAAATATGTAACTAAATAATATATCTACATATTTTAAAAGTATTAAAATTTTTTAATCTATAAAAGTACTCTTTTAGTTTCATATTGTTTAGATATCTATATATATTAAGAGCATTAAAAAATTTTTATTTTTAAATCATATGTCTACACAAGATCTGAAACGAAAAACATCAAGAGAACGATTGCATATCTCAAAAAAATCATAGAGTTCTACAGCAAAACATATAGATCCTCTTAAGCACGTGGTAGCGACAGTAGAGTGAAAAAAAACTGTAGGACTATTCCAACAACAACCAACAATATAATAATGTTCACTTTAGTTTTGAGATGCTGTAACTCCCGTGTCACTCCGTCTTCCGTTGTGGTCGTACACTCCCTAGCATCGGACTCATGATAATCTGGTAAGCTATCTACCCATCGGAAGAAACTGCACTGCTCTGGAATGTTCCGAGGACAGGCATAAAACTTTCGGCGAAAGCTATGCGGCTGTCATGATGCCAAAAGAGATGTCTGCGGCCACGATGACATAGCAATCGGCGAGAGGTAGCCGACGTCTTTGGAGCTCATGTTTACACGAAATGCAAGCACATATGCGAGCTTAATTAATTTGAGTATCGAATGGTCGAACAAAATGAAAATAATCGAAGCTAGAGCGTAGAATTGTAAATAATGTGAAGTAAAGTGCTCAACAAGAGTGTAAAAGACATACATTGCACTGCTCAACAAAATCACTCTCCAACTAACAAGCGAGTAATGTCTTCTCGAAGGGCTGCCATTTCGTTTGCACCCTCCCCATCTTTCGTGCAAATTGCTGCACTGTTGTTCTCCTCCCGTGGTGGAGACTGTTCATTGCGGTCCTCAAAACCTTCGACTGTAGCAACCTCGTCATTTTGATCGGCACTGTCAAAATCAACATCAGCTCGAGTTGGATGCCGCCTGATATAGTTATGCAGGGCCATAGTTGCCAACACTATCTGCACCTGTTTGGGGAACAGATAAGGTGCATATCTCGAAGAATGACCCATTTCTTCTTCCAAACTCCAAATGTTCTCTCAATAACGCCTCGCAAGG
This sequence comes from Papilionanthe hookeriana x Papilionanthe teres, assembly GCA_022702705.1. Classification (NCBI taxonomy): domain Eukaryota; kingdom Viridiplantae; phylum Streptophyta; class Magnoliopsida; order Asparagales; family Orchidaceae; genus Papilionanthe; species Papilionanthe hookeriana x Papilionanthe teres. The sequence continues at coordinate 68,110,014 of CM040427.1, read as the reverse complement.
ATGAATGTCTCTTATTAAACAACTCATTTCTAGATCTTGTGCGATTACTAGCTCTTTCAAAATCTGGAATATGATATCTTGTATCAAGATAGGGTTTAAGATACCCCCTCTGCATTGGGTAGCCAACATCTACCAAATAATACTTGCCTGTAATGATAGAAAATTTAGCAAAGTATGTGACAAAAAATAACGACTTTTTATATTACAAATGACCTTACCGTGCGGTGGGTGAGGGAAATTGTAGTCCGGATTTCTTGTTGCAATTTTAAAAACTCTACTATCATGTGCGCTGCCCTTCCATCCAGCCAATGCAAATGTAAATCACATGTTGAAATCACAAACTGTCATTATATTTTGAGTTGTCCTCCCAGAACGGCCGATAAAAACAACTTTCTCGTTATCCGACACTATAGCATGAACGTGCGTTCCATCGATTGTGCCGATGCAATCCTTTAGAAATAGAAAAAATCATTTCAATGTGCAATTCATTAATAAATTGTTCTAGTCAATATGTGTACCTTAAAATACGGCATATATCGGTCATCGTTGAGAATCTCTGTCGGGGTCCTTGCAAAAGTCGGATCAGTTGGTTTTATTATGGCTTTTGCTAGACTGACAAGAGAAGCCAAACCAACTGAGAAATATCTGCTTATTGTTTCCGACGAGTGTTGGAAGCGTTCCATGACTCCCCGCATAGACTCGTTTTGTGATAGAATGTAAAGTATTATGCCTAGTACTTCACGAGATGTTGCCGAGAAGACCCGTTGAGTCCATGAAATGTTGTTAGATCTATTAAAAGATCATTAAAAACTTCTTGGGACATGCGGAAGATGTTTCGAAATCTTATTGGGTGTCCTGAAAGCATTTCTCCCATCCATTTGTCCCCAATCTGAGATGACATGTAACAGGGTTCACGATCGACGTACGTATTATAGTATTGCACCAGTATATTTACCGCTGCATTTCGCCGTCGGCGTCGGACTTCCTCTGGGTCCATGACAATATAAACTGCCTATTAAAAATAAACTAAATTAAGATCTTTAGAAATCATAAATGGACTAAAAGAAGCACATGAATGAACTGTACTTGGAAAATAGAAAGCTTTAACATCAGTTCAATCTAATAAAATTTGTCCAAATAAATACATGAGTGGTAGTTCAATCTAGTAGATGCAATAAATTTAAGCAGTGCGACATAAAATTAAATAGTGCGACGGTTATAATAATATCGAATATATTCTACTCGTCGCTCTTTACTCAATGCACTAAAGAAGTCTCGATGTAAGGAATTACGGAAGAGGTCGACAACAAAGTAGAAAAGGTCACGATCCCCAGTAAACTCTGGATCGTCCTCAAGAAGCATAACGACCTCATGTACGTCGCTTTTCTGAACTCTGTGCGGAGCATCATTAGATGAGTCCACTAGGTATGATAGCTGGTCTCGCATAGATGTAGCAACACTCTTTCTCTTTTGTCCGTTCCGGGGGCGCTTTTGACGGTTTGTTGACTGGATTTCAGTTTGCTCGTACATGCGGATCTCCGCTGAATCGTTTGATAGTTCCACGGCCACATGTTCTGGGGTTGCTTCAAAAATTGTTTGGCTAGGGGCAGCTGAATATTTCCCAGTAGCTACCACCCCACTAAACATCCTGTCGAGCTTGTCCTCCAATTCTGGTTCTATCCCAGCTGTTTTGAACTTTTTCGCTGCAGGAAAAATCTGTAAAATATAATGAAATCTTATTAGAATGCCAAAAATAGTAACTGATTAACATTACAAATATTTATTGAATAATATCTTACCGCAAGCCTTTCAGTCCACCATGCTTCTGATTCAGCAATTGTTCGCTTCAACGGATCCCAGCCCAAGCCAGTCGATCCTTGCTTTAAATCCTTCCAAAGTTTCCACTCTTTCTTGAGTTGGTCCCATTTATTTTTTAGCTGTAGCCTGTCATAATCTCTGCCTGTGACCTCCCTAAAATTTGTGACAATGTTTTGCCAACCTTCTTTGCTGAAAAAAGAATTTGGCCTATTCCCTTTGTCGACTTCCGCTACGCATAGATAGCAGAAATTTATTTTTATATCCTTCTCCCAAAGTGCAGGAGTAGCAACTTCTTTGTTCTTATTAGCCATACTATGAATAGGACAAATATTAGTTATATCTTTACTCATACTAGCATTGACAGATATAAATTGCAATTAACCAACTAGTACAGGTAAGCACAGAGAAGAGAACAATTTACGTGGTTCGGTCTAACTGACCTACATCCACGGGAAAGAAATGATATTTCTTTATTGCTGAAATAGAGAACATGTACAAAGAATTTCAAAGTACCATAAACACTCAACTCCAATTTACCTAGAGTTACACACCAATTATACCAGATGTTACATAATATATGGAGATACAATTTCTAATGCAACAAGAACTCCGATGAGCCAACAAGAAATGGTGCTAAAAGACTGAACTGACAGGCAATCATAGCTTTATAATCATAGAGCAGCCACCATAGGAAGCAGCCAGCAAGAACAATTGCTAAAAATCATATGCCTTCTCCATCTTTCTGTAGGAAATCAATCACCATTTTTTTCTTTTTTTTTTTGCTTTTTAGGACGGCCAATATCATTTCCCCTCAAATATAAGGTCATTATATATCATTCACCAAGAGCCCACTCAACCACATAGAATCACCCAAAGAGTCACTTCTAAACATTGCTTAACTATGAAAGCAGGTAGCCAGGAATCATGGTATACACAAAATGCATGAACCATTGGATAATGACAAACTAAGCAAAATCTAACTTTATTTTGCTTAAACAACAAATAAAATGACAAAATCAAAGGAGTTCCATGTATGATTGCCACTACCCTTCCATCCTTACATGAAGAATCCTTGCAAGTGTTTCTTATTTGCCCGTAAAGAATACAACTACTGAGGAGTAGAGTTCGAGCGAATTGTACTCGATACATGAAGCTTTCACTAATATATTATGGGATTGATGCATTCTGCAGTGCAAAGATACTTTTCACAAATCAGGTTATAAGCTCCAGGTTAAAATGAATGAAACCAACCGCAACTTTGGGCTCACCATAAATACAAATTGAAGCGAAAGAAATCATATTTAGCTGCAAATTATTGAGAACTTGCCTTGAGACTATGCTTTACCAAATGGACAACCATTCATGTAATCATCCTATGCTTTACCAAATTAAAATGATGCTGTGTACAAACAGTATGAGATCATATGTAATACAAGTCATGTGTAAGGTAAAACGATGCATCTAAACTAAGCAAAATCTAACTTTATTTTGCTTAAACAACAAATAAAATGACAGAATCAAAGGAGTTCCATGTATGATTGCCACTACCCTTCCATCCTTCCATGAAGAATCCTTGCAAGTGTTTCTTATTTGCCCGTAAAGAATACAACTACTGAGGAGTAGAGTTCAAGCAGAATTGTACTCAATACATGAAGCTTTCACTAATATATTATGGGATTGATGCATTCTGCAGTGCAAAGATACTTTTCACAAATCAGGTTATAAGCTCCAGGTTAAAATGAATGAAACCAACCGCAACTTTGGGCTCACCATAAATACAAATTGAAGCGAAAGAAATCATATTTAGCTGCAAATTATTGAGAACTTGCCTTGAGACTATGCTTTACCAAATGGACAACCATTCATGTAATCATCCTATGCTTTACAAAATTAAAATGATGCTGTGTACTGTTAATACAAGTCATGTGTAAGGTAAAAAGATGCATCTAAACTAAGCAAAATCTAACTTTATTTTGCTTAAACAACAAATAAAATGACAGAATCAAAGGAGTTCCATGTATGATTGCCACTACCCTTCCATCCTTACACAAATTTATGTAGAAACAGAATCACAAATACAGGAAATTCCAAACTACTAAACAAATAGAAAAGACAATGCTCTCCATAACAACATCACAAGAAAGTATGAATATCAAAACTCTCTGAGTTCCTAATATATAAAAAATGGCACCTCGGATTATAGTTTTCATTACTGTAGTAAAAAAAAAACAGGAACTTTATAGCTATTGCTGCAAAATCTGAAAATGTTGAGAAATAAAGAACTGCAAACTTTATAGCTATTGCAAAACAGGAACTTTATAGCTATTAAGATCACCGAAATTCAGCATGGTTGCCAGCAAAGAACTGCCGTGACATACTCAGAACAGATTCAGAAGAGAAGATTAGGCAAAGAGATGAAGATAACAAGTCTTTCAATCCAAAAAGCAAACTTTAGTGGCCTGCGAGATGCACGTCTCGAATCACATATAATAATATAAACTAAATCAGTAAATTTCCAGATCGATAAAAATACTGTTCACAACTAGATGGAACAAATGAGGACGACAACGGGAAAGGGAGAGGCGGACGGGGACTCGGGAGGGAAGGATCGAAGGTAGGTTACCTTGGATTCGATCTTTTCTCGCTCAAGGAAGAGGAGATACCGTCGGCTCACGAGAGAATGTTAGGGCAAAGGGAAATCGAGGGCGAAGCGGAGCGAGGGCAGCGACAGGAATAAAATGTTCAAAGCCGCGTTGAAGTCGGGACCGCGGGGGTTATCCCGCGGCCCGCTTTAAGGCCGCTTCGCGGCGATCTGCCGCGAATCCGTCGTTTGCCGCGGGAGAGTTCGCTCGACTTCGCGTTCACCGACCGCGCCGCAGGGCTTATAAGCGGAACCAAACGGGGCCTAAGTCGCAGCTGCCCCAAACAAACCATTATTTTATATTGTTATTATTAAATACAAATTCTTTTAATAAAGAAGTATTTAATATTTCAAAGAAATAAAAATAATTAACAACAAATAAAACCACAATATCTTATCTATGATAAAAAGTCTTGCACACAGCTGCTCACCCGATCGAATTCAAAACTCATTATTGAAAATTCGTGCCACTCACTGCCGTCCTGTGCGCCGGAAGCGCACCGGAGGAAAAAAAACAACAAACTGCCGTCCTGTGCGCCCGCCACTCCCTCCACCCATGGCGAATGTCCAATCCCCTGCTCTCTGTAGTCTCTTTTTAACTATGGCTTCAACCTCTAACAACGTCACCGCAGCAAAGCTAGCTCGCAACTCATCCACTCCATCCCATCGCTCAAAACCCTGGGCCCAAATCGGAGTCCCTTCCGCAGGCCTTCGCTGCACTCTGCTTCCCACCACTCACCGACTGCGAATTTCTCTGATTTCATCAAAAGTTAGGGTATATCCTTCGTCGTTTCGAGCGAGCGTGCAGTTACCCACTGGAATCAGGCCGGGTGGCCGTGTGGAGACGGATAAGCTGACGTCCGATGTGCGGAAGCGGGCAATGGATGCCATTGATTCGTACGGAGGAAGGGTTACGATTGGAGATGTGGCGAGCAGGGCAGGACTAAAGTTGAACGAGGCCGAGAGAGCTCTTCAGGCGATTGCCGCTGATACTGATGGATTCTTGGAGGTATGCTTATATCTGCTTGTCTTGTAATTTTCTTTCTAGTAAGTTCATGAGAATGATGCTACTTCTATCACTAGAAATCATAAAAATAATGACTTTTTTCTATGGGTTTATGGGGCCTTTTGATGAGCACAAAATGCTCAACAATTATGTGAAGAAAATCTATAGATGGTTGCTATTTAAAATGATTTTTTGTATGAATATAATTATGGATCATTGCCATCATCAAGTCTATATAATTTTCAAGTATTCTTTGGTATGAGTTAATCGTAACTGCTTGATTTAGAGACTGTTTGGCTGCATGTAGGATTAGTAAACCTTCAAATTTTGGATTTAGTAAATCCTATGTTGTTAGATCCACAAATCTATTTGGCATGACAGAGGTTAAAATATGTTTAATCCTGATTAATAGTTTGGCTACTTGTTTCAGGATTTATGTCTGTTAACAAATTGAAATTTAATAAGTGATGATGAAATTAAAACATGTTACGCAGCTATAAAGATGCGCAATCATAAATAAGCTGGCCAACAGTGAAAGCCCCTAAACATCTATGGAGAAAAAAAGAGTTTGACCCTTCTATTTTTCCATTCCCTCGTAAAAATGCTAGTTTAAAGTTGAGTGAATATTTTAATATAATAACTATATGGTCATTATACCACAAATAATACCTTTTTTACTTAACTTTTTTAAATTCTTTATTGATAGTTATGAAGGCCAATTCAAATTTTAATTAACATATTTGCATCTAATTCATTTTATTGATTATTAATAACATTAATTGATATTTTTTTTTGAAAAGTTTATTTAATCATGATTAATATATGGTAATATTCTAATTATTTATTGATTAATAGTTTATTAAATTTACTATAGCAATAGCTTTAATGCAATCAAATTTAATCCTAAATATTGCTAATTAAAGATTTAATATAATTATTAATTGGTATCTTCCATATTTTTCTTGTAATTTTCCTGTTTATCCCCCTTCTTCTCTTACTCTAAATTTCAAAACCCTGATGGTGAAATAAGGCGAAAGCTAAGATGCTAAACCATCTTTTTTCTCCCCTTTATATGCCTAACTGAAGTCATAGATGAAAAAGAATGTAGGAAGTTGTAATGGGAGCTATTTGGCAAATTTAACCTTATCTTCCCTACCCCCCACCACCACCCCCCCAACCCCCCAATAATTTTGTTCATCTAGACCCTGTAAATTTTCATCTCTCAAGGGTGCAGTAATGGGAGGGCTAATGGGGGCCAGGCTGTTAATCTTGGGATCTTTGTGTTCTTTTTTTTTAGAGAGACAAATCATAGCTTGTATTATTTCAACCTTTGATATGACATTGTAGTCTCAAGAAGATAAGGACGGTTTGAGATTGCCATCATTGATGATGCTTTAGTTGTTTGACAATCATCATTACTAAATTTGGACTTGGGGAAATAGAAGTAGGTGGAGATAGACACGGCGTCAAGCATGATATAACTTGGGGGTTAGTAGGAGACATTAAGAAGATCCAGGCTTATGAGATGTGTAAAACACACACAAGACAAGAGGGCAGGGTGTTGTATTGTTATGTGATTCTAAAAACACATAACTTAAAGACACAAATAATCTAAAAAAAATAAACACAAATGATTGGAGTATTTTATCTTTTTAAACTAGGTATCAGAAGATATATTTTAGCAGTAAAAAAAATTAAATTACTATTCAAACCTTATTTTAGCATATGTATGATTGAGATCATAAAGGTTCCCTCATATGCAAAGTAGAAAGTGTAAATAAAGCATGAAATTAAAGTAAAGACGACAAAAAAAAAAGAAAAAGAAAAAAAGGAAAGTAAAAGACTAAAAGAGTAAAAGCGACACAATTGATTCCGTCTTGTTTCAATAACAATGCATATGTTCACGTGTTGGGTTTTCTGAAGATTTTAACCAATCACATCTTTACTCACTGCAAAGTGGAAAATTTTCTATCATTTATGAGTAATTAAAAAAAAAAAATCCTGCCGCTTTGTTCCATTTTAATCAAAAAGATTGCTACTATAGTCCACTGACAATTTACTTTTAACTTCTGCTCAAGTTTTTGTGATCAAAGGTCCTCTCACAAACACAAATTCACAAATCTTATAATGACCACATTTCTTCACCATGGGATTATAAGGTATAGAGGAGAAGAAGAAGACAACCAATAGGGCATGCTCTCAATGTAAAAACTCCTCTTTAGATTTTCCAGTGGAAGTTATAAGAGTTCTTCTTATGGAAAACTTTTTTGTCAATGTTCTCTCACTAGTTTTCTCTCTCACTCACGATTTTTATTTCACGGAAACTAATTTATTTCAAAGGTGAATGCTAAAAATCTTAATTATTGCAAAAAAGAAAGCAATGATTGATTATATAGTACAATCCATCTCATACAATACGATCAATTAGTTCTTAATCATATTCACTAGCACACAATTTTAGCTACTTATTTAGATTAATTAAGAAAATCCTTCATCTAGCAGGATCAATTCAATTTTGAATTAATCTAATTGAAGAATAACTGTTTGAAATAAGAATAATCGTACCATACAATTCTCACTTTACAATATGATTAATTCACACATTGAATGCCATTTTTAGTGCAAATTAATTTGACTGTATTTTTTAATTAAGATATATCATAGAGTATGATCTATATTGCATATTACTGTTATGATTAGTTTGTATTATTTGTTTATTGAATTTTAGTTTATTTCATTTTAATTTTTTTGGCTCAAAGCACTGTTATATGTATGCTAATTGGCTTGACAGTTTTTATACTACAATACACACAAATTTAACTAAAAACTTAAAAGTCGTGTTCAACAACTATAACTTTAGTCATTATTTCTTGAGCTACACTTTAATTATCAAATAACAATAATAACAATGATGACGAAGACGACAATAATAATACTACTACTACTAATAATAATAATAATAAAATAAATTAGTTTGGGTCGGTTTGAAGGAAAGCGACATTCTCAATGATTTTGTTTGAGGAGACATGCCTATTTCAAATCAGATGAAACAAATGAAAGAAGAAGAGAGAGCGAGAATGAGAGATAACAAAGAGGGAAGAAGAAGAAGGATCGCGTGCTTCTCTTTTTAGAGATTCGACGCCACTTGGAGGGAGTTGCCATTGAGGACGTTCTGTGAGAAGGACGTAGGAGGTGCGCAGAAGGAGAAACACGTCGACGATGTGGCAAATGCAAGACGAGCATGATAGCGTCGCTTGCTAGAAGAAGGAACGAGCAATACTCTGTGTCGAAGGCGAAGATCGAATGTGGCAGAACCGAGCAATTTAATATGAGAGTGGAAGAGACAAAGTAGAATCCTCAACAAGCCTTACTGCTTCGTGTGCGAGCAACTTCATGAGCAGGAGAAAAAGATGCTCGTGCCCTAGTATGCTGGAAGAAGCTCTTGTGTTACTGGGAGGGAGTCTTAGTACAAAATGGATTTTTTTTAACACGAGAGGAGCTGTGGATGATAGATAGTGGTTTGTTATTTTTTTATGTTATGTCACTTTTATTGTATTACTTGTGTTACTGTAGTAGATTGGATAATATTATGTATTTTATTAGAGGATTGCTTACATGTGTACTGTGGATTTAGTGATTATTTTCTATATGAAAGTTATTGTGGATTAATATTAATGTTTAGAAATATCTTTCATCGTCCGACGGTTCATATCTGCTTGAGTTAATTCTAAGTTCATGGGTCGAGTCGTAATAAAAGTCGTATCAGAGGTGAGTTAAGGTTTAATCTTAATCAAAAGAGCCATTAGAATGATTAAATAAAATGATGAATAGTATAAATTAAAATTTAACTGAGTCTAATCAAAGTTGTTTTGCTTATATTTTAGAATTATTGAAAATCAGCAGGCATAAGTCACGAGTGGTATTGTAGAAATTGACATGCACAATAATATTAATGTCAATTATGCATTTTTTGAAATGATGACTGCTGTGACAAAACTTATTATGAACCCCGAGTCTCAAGCTAGTAGTGGAGCACAAATGGATAAATTTTTAAAGCTATTTATGTATAGGAGACTATCACTATTTTCTGAAGGAGAGCAGTGGAAGTTGAGAACAGACTAATGAGGGTGGGGAAAATATAGAAGATTGACATCTATCAGAGAGGAGAGTTACCTTAGCTACATATATTTTTTGAGGGGAAGTTGAGAAAAGGTGGAAAAGGCACTTGTTGGAGAAGTTTGGTGCTTGACATAGCCTGTTGGTACAATGGTAGATGTTTATGAGCATATTTAAGGTCTATTTGGGATAGCTGCAGCTTATTGAATAATCTGCTGATAAACTAGGTGTGGTGGCTATTACAAATTTTTATTTTATTGGAAAAGCCATACCGCAGTCGGAAAGCTCCCAAAGGTGCGGTGTGAAAACACTGTTTTCAGCGTTTTGAAAATGCATAAGCTGCCAAAACGCAATTTACCCAAACAGGACAGATGCGTTTTCAAAACGTTACCGCTCCAAATAAGCTGCCCCAAACGGGCCCTTACTACATTCAGCTAGGAGACAAATGCAGGATAAATTTATCAGGTTGGTTCAGGGAGATCAGGCGATCATGCAATATGAAGTTGAATTTATATGCTCGTGAGGTATGCCCCACTGTTCATTCCAAACTTCGAGGAGAATTGCCACTTGTTTCTATCTGCATTGAAATACACGATTATGCATTCATTTATTTCCTTTGAGATTGATAATTATTTTATGTTGGTGGACAGATCTTGAATAATTAAAAGCTAGATTTATAGGCTATTCAGAGGAGGGATTTTTCTGAAGAGGACGAATTTAGGGGGTCCAAAATTTTCACAGAGTTCCCAGGGCATGCAGTCAAGATCCTGTTGTTTAGGTGAGGGATACTGCTAAGGAAGTGAAGTCATTGAATGATATTTTGGCATGAAAGAGTATTTAGAAGTTTTTCTTGATGATTTATAAGGGCTACTACTAATTCGGGAAATAAATTTTACCATTCATCTATTGTCCAAGCCACCATATAAAATATTAGTAAAATAATTGTAGGAGTTGGAAAGTCAATTGCACGAGCTATTAGATATGGGTTTTATTGGGCCAAACACATCATCTTGGGGAGCCCCAATGTTATTTGTAAAGAAGGAGAGGAGCTTCAGAATTTACACTTATTACATAGATTTGAATAAGCTCACTGTTAAGACTAATCAACCGTCGAAGATTGACGACTTTTTTGATCAGATATGCTTCTATATTTTCAAAGATATGAGATATAAATATCATCAGTTTAGGATTAATGAGGATATAACAAAGACAACATTCATGCCCAAATATGAGCACTATGTATTTGTTATGATATTTGGTCGGACTAATGTTCCAGCTGTGTTTATGGATCTAATGAATAATCTTCAGATAATTATTGTACATATTTGTGGTAGTCTTCATATATAACATTGTGGTATATTCCAAGGATGAAATCAGTCATTCAAATCATCTTCATGTTAATCTATAAGTTTTGAAAAATAATCAATTATATGAGAAAATTTTCAAATGTGAATTCTGGTTGTAAAATGTGTTTTTTTGGGCATATAATTAGTGAAGATAGTGTATCTATGGCCAAAACCAATTACTGTTACAAGGCTATTTTAGATTGGCCAAGAACAACTACTGTTACAAAAGTCATGTGTTTTCTAGGGCTTACTGCTTTTACAAGATATTTGTTAAGGAGTTTTCATAGATTGCTATGTCATTATGCAGATTGACTCAAAAGTAAGTGAAGTTTGAATAGTCAAATTATTATAAAGAGGCTTTCTAGAAGCTAAAGATTTGTTTAATGACTGCTCCAATATTGAGGGTTAGATTAGTTTTAGATTTATAGTCACGCATCATTTAAAGGGTTGGGTTGTGTGCTTATGCAATATAAAAATGTTATTGCTTATGCCTCTAGACATTTGAAAAACCATGAGATAAATTATACATCAACAATTTGATGACCCTGTTAGGATAGCAGTTATTTTAGATTTGATTTATGTTAAGAAAGGCGAGATAGACCTAAAATTTTTTTGGCATGTTATATTAAAAATGATCTTAATTTATTAGAATTAAATGAAAATATGACACTCAATAGGACACAATGGAGAAAAAAAGATTTATGTAGCTGACCCCACTTAGTGAGATAAAGGTTTGTTGTTGTTGTTGTACACTATCAAGTTCAATATTTAATATAACAAGCCAATTATAAATTTGCTCTTTTTAAATAATCCTTTTAGTAAGGGTTTCATTTTTTATTATATTCCATTTTGATTCCTGTAATGATTAATTGATGAAAATCTTGTTGTAGATTGGATGATTATGTGTCGGACCATTCTCCTCAGTTCTTTGCCAATATTTTGATATTGATTGTATAGTTTTGGGCTGCATCAAAAACTTTATTATACATTTGATTTATCTTATCCAAATTTTTTTTTTTGGCCCAGAAGGAACATTTGGGTGTCATTTATTTCAGGAAATATGGTCCCATAATTGGGACATCACTATAGATTCCTATTCATCCCAAATGTTGAATATAGGATCTCCTTGAGCTCTTGCGTTAAATTAATGGCCCCATTTTCTTTTTCCCTTAAAAGGTGTAAATCAGTTGTGATCACTGGAGGTTGTTTTTCCATTCAAATGATAAGTTGCACGACTGTTTTGATATTCTTCTCTTGGATTTGTGTTGCCAGCTTCAGTTCCACGTGATCAGAGGATCAAGGGAACATGCCTATTTTATGGTTCATGGGAAGAAAAAATATGAACACTGCCGTTGCCGGTCCCAAGCCAGATGTGAATAGTGGAGGTTTGCTTTAGATAGACGACAGCCAGCGTAAAACTTGTCGAAAAAATCATGACATGAATCCTTTTGATCATGGTGTAAGTGTTAGGGCGTTCCCTGGAAGCGACACACTGTATGGCCTGAATGCAGTGGAAAGTGTGCGAGGCCGCTACTCTGCGCCACGAGTGTAGTGTCAAGTAAGCAAGGGTTCCCACATTATGGACGGATGCGGGTAAAGAACTTAGTCTATGATACTAGTATTAGGATATGATCTTGGAATATAGGTACCTCGATAGTAAATTAATGGAATTGGTTGATATTATGATTTATACAAAAATAAATAGCTTTTGTATTCAAGAAACAATATGGCTTGGAGAAAAGGCTAAGGAGATTGCTATCTTAGGTTTTAAATTATGGTATTACAGTAAGAGTCGTCTTAGAAATTGTGTATGTGTAATTATAGATAAGAGTTTGAAAGATAATGTTAAAATTAATAGAGTTGGAGATAAAATTATAACAACTTAAGATTATTATTGATACTTAAAATTATTAATATTATAAGTCTTTATGCTCACTCGAAGTTGGTTTAGATATGAAGCTACAAGATAAATTCGGAATGATTTAGAAGACTAAATACGACGATCATCTTGAAGAAAAAATTTTTATTGGAGGAGATTTAAATGGACGTATCGGTAGAGTGACGTAAGATTTCGAAATATTCGTAGATGATTACTGAGTTATGGAGCGATTAATGAAAAAGGTAGAGTCGTTTTAGATTTTCTTTAGCGTATGATGCGATTATTACTAATCTTTTATTCGAAAAGAGATGAGCGTCTTATTACTTATAAGAATGAATGCTAATAAAACACGAAATTGATTATTTTAGCATGAGAAGAAGAGATCGTCGAGATTGTAAGGATTGTAAGGTCATTCAAGTGAGAAATTAAGTACTTAACATCGATTATTAGTTCTAAATTTTAAGATGAAGAGTTGTAAAATAAATAATGCTTAGGATTCGACATCGTAGAATTAGACGAGAATGCTAAAAGACACGAAATAAAATTATTTTTATGAGTAAAATTCAAAATTTAAACATTTGGGATGTCTGTGAAGACCTTGAAATCTTATGTGGGAAAAATTAAGCTAATACTTATTAAACAGTGGTAAAGATGTACTTGGAAAATTAAAAGAAAAACTTTCTATAAATAAAAATAGTTGGTGGTGTAATAATAATGTGCAAAAAATATAAAATATAAGAAGTTATGTTATAAAAATTGGTTTAAATGTAAAAGCGTAAAAATTAGGAAAAATATAAAACGGTTCGCGAGAATTGAAAAGAATAATCGTGATATTAAAAATTACACTTTTAGTGATCTTTATAACATGTTAGATACTTAGGGAGGATGAAAAATATATGTATAAACTGAAGAAACAAAGAGAAAGGAAAAGTAAAGATTTAGCTCGAGTAAAATGTATTAAAGATGAAAATCGAAAAGTGTTTTTTTAGAGAAAGATATTCAACATAGGTGGGTGAGTTATTTTGATAAACTTTTTAATGAAGATGTTGAAAATACGATCGACCTTAGTGATCTTAATATCGTTAATAATAATAAAACTTTTCATTTTTACCGTCGCATTAGTAGTAGATAAGAAGTTGAGGAGGCTTTAAAGAAAACCAAGGGTGGAAAGTCTGTAGGACCTGATGATATCCCTATTGAAGTGTGAAAATGTTTAGGTGATTTGGGGGTTTTTTGGCTTACTAAACTTTTTATTATTATTTTAAAAACTGAAAAGATGCCTGAGGAGTAAAGGAAGAGTATTTTGGTCCCCATTTTTAAGAATAAAGGAGATGCACAAGAGTGTGCAAATTATATAGGAATTAAATTGATGTGTCATACTTTAAAATTATGGGAGAGGGTGATTGAACATAGGTTAAGACGTATTACCAAGGTTTTCTCATAATCAATTTGAATTTATGCCGGGCAGGTCTACTATGGAAGCTATACATTTATTGAGAGGTTTGATGGAGAAGCACAGAGATAATAAGGAGGATCTACATTTGCTTTTTATTGATTTAGAAAAAGCTTACGATAAGGTTCCTAGAGATGTTCTTTGGAGAGTCATTTAGAAGAAAGGCGTTGATATGACTTATATTCAAGTCATTAAAGATATGTATACTAGAGCTGTTACATGTGTTCGAGCTGAAGGAGGTTTGACCAAATATTTTACTATTTCTGTTGGTTTACATCAGGGATCAGCTTTAAGCTCATATCTTTTTGCTTTATTTATGGATGGTCTTAGTGGGCATTTACAAGAGGATGTGCCTTGGTGTATGCTTTTTGCTGATGATATCATCCTCGTGGATAAGACGAGAGAAAAAGCCCAAGAAAAACTTGAATTATGGAGGTCTACATTGGAATCTAAAGGTCTTTGTTTGAGTAGAACTAAAACTGAATACATGGAATGTAATTTTAGTAATAGTAGCTCTAGTGACAGAAGTGTAACTTTAGGTGATCAAATTATTAAAAGGTGTGAACGATTTAGATATCTCGGTCCATTGTTCAAAGCGATGGTGATATAGATGGAGATATTAATAGTAGAATTCAGGTTGGTTGGTTGAAGTGGAGGAATGCGTTCGGCCTATTGTGTGATAGAAAAGTACCGCTTAGATTGAAAGGAAAATTTTATAAGATGGTGGTGAGACCTGCAATGCTCTATGGTGCTTAATGTTGGCCTTTAAAAGAGAAGCATAATGCTAAGTTAAGTGTTGCCGAGATGAGAATGCTTAGGTGGATGAGTGGCTTTACACTTAGAGACAAAATGCGAAATGAATATATCTGTAATAGGGTTGATGTTGCAGTAGTGACGGATAAAATTAGAGAGAGTCGCCTTAGATGGTTTGGTCACATTAAACGTTGACCACCTGATGATCCGATTAGGAGAGTAGATGTTTTAGATTCAACTTATGTTAAGAAAGGCAGAGGTAGACCTAGGAAAACTTGGGTTTATTGCATAAAAAATGATCTTAATTTATTAGAATTAAACGAAAATTTGACACTAAATAGTACGCAATGGAGAAACAAGATTTATGTAGCCGACCCCACTTAGTGGGATTAAGGCTTTGTTGTTGTTGTTGTTGGGAAGAAAAAATATGGTAGCAATTGTTTGTAAAGAGAGGAGGAATAAAAAAAGGCTGTATGATAAAGGCTACAAATTGGAAGGTTAGGTGAAAAGTAAAGACTCGCAGTAATGAAAGTTTTAGGCAATGCAAACAATGAAGGCTGTGACTTGAGAAATGCTAGAAAAAGCTTATAGCTTTGATATCATTTTAAGAATTGGAGAAAATTAATGGGCATTTTGTTCTGGCATACAAAATCAGAGAAGAATGATTGTCACAATCTGCCGATTTATAAGAAGGCAAAATAATAATTACAGAATAACTATAAAGTACTAATCACATGGATCAATGGAGTGTCATGAGGTGACTAAAAATGTGGAGTTGGGCTTGGCGAAACATTGGAGACAAAATTGGTGGAGATTAGGTTTTCCACAAATTCTACTCAATCCAAGGCCTCAAAGCAACTTGCCATACTTTGACTAGCTTAAGTGAAGTTGGCAGATGAGCTCACGTGAATTTTCCTCTTATTTGGTAATCAGTATTTATAATTTTTATAACTAAATAGTTAAAAGCTAGCCAAGTTCATTAATCTTGTAACAAGCACCTGTTAATGTTTGGTGTGTAATTTTGCTTTTTTTGTTTTAATGTTGCCTTGAGCCAAGCCTTTAAATAGGGGTTCATAGGGTGTGCATGACATGCAATAATTGGCATATTCTTGTATGTTCTGGCATTCTAATCAATTCTTAGAACTTCTCACTCTAAGCTTTATGTTTCTTCTACTTTTCTCTCTAGCTTGATTCATTCTTGTTATATTTGATCCGATATTGAATATCCTGCATGATAATTTGGCATTGTTGTATTGTTCGGTCTCCACCAAAGTGTGACATTGGCCTATAGTTACTATCCTCTATTAATTTTTTGATGATCAATTATAGCTTGAACGTATGCATGCTCCATTTTTTTGCTTTTGATTTGTTATATATTCTTCAACGTATTTTTTTTCAATTGCGTATTTTTTTCTCCCTTTAAACATGTTTTTTTTGTTCTTCTTTAAAAATCATGTTAAATTTCAATTTCAAGGTACTTAAAATTTATTCGTTCTTTATTTCTCTTCTCCTCATAAAGAAATCTGTTTCAAGATGTATTCATAGGTTTCAGATGAAGGTGATGTTCTTTATGTTTTCACAAAGGATTATCGTTCAAAACTTGCTGCCAAATCTTTTCGAATGAAACTCGAGCCTTTGCTGGATAAATTGAAGGTGCTTCCTTTGCCTGTTAGAAAATTTTAATAATTATTATCTCATATTTAAATTTTCGCTATCAAGTATTTTTACATGCCTTTTACCTGGCATTCTTTCTTAGGGAGCAGGCGAGTACATAATCAGGGTTTCTTTTGGGACAGCACTTATTATGTCAATTGTTCTGGTATACACAACAATAATTGCCCTCGTTTCAAGCAGAAGGTGTTTCCAACATCTCTTTATTTCCACCTTTTCTTAAATCAAATATTATATCCACTTTTTTCTGCTGTCATGTTAACTACACATTTTAATCTTCATATTCCATTGCCTTTTTCATTTTCACAGTGATGATGACAATCGAGGAAGACGTGGGGGGAGATCATATGATTCCGGTGTTACTATTTTCTTCAGCCCGTCAGACTTATTTTGGTACTTTTCTATTTTTATTTTTAAAATATTTCCAGCTAGTATGTTTTTCAGGTTCTTTTAAATTTTATGCTTTTCTAAATTCTTTGTGAAATCTAGCCTCTTATTATCCTAAAGTTTGCTTGAAGTTCAAAGGTAGCATAAACTAACTTGACACTGGCAGTGAACTAGATACCGGACCTAAAATGCTCATTTATGATGTTTGTAAAGGTGCGCTTGAATTTTGTTGTCAAATACTGTACATAGGAGATAATTATTTGGGCTAAGACCCCTTGTTCATGAATTAATCTACTTGGAAGCTTTCAAAAAATCTATTCCAGATTAAGAAAATAAAACTATATTGATCTATTTGGTGACTAATCTTCTTTGTTCGGTTAGGACTGCATTGGCAACCCAACTTGAGGGACGAGCTGTTAATAATGTTTGTACCTATTTGATTTGGTGTCTAGAGGACATTTGAAGTAAGATTCGAAAGATAAGGAGACATTCATTTCATTATAATTTTCTCTACCTCCTTGGAAAGGATTTTGGTGAATAGTCTAATAATTGATGGGACAAGTCAACGAAGGAGATAACATCTATATGAGCATGCATATGAGTCTTCTGAATAGTATTGCTATTGAGAAGCTATCAACGTTAAAAATCTTCTGTGGAGCTATCCAGTCTGTAATCTTAGGCACAAAACCTCCTTTATAGCTACTTATCTTTGGAATCTTAGTTCCCAATAGTTCATCCTATTTAATGGGTTCCTCATTTTAAATGAGACTGATCAATTTTTTTTGGATATCCTCTTGATAGAAATGCTTGATTCGATTCAAACATATTCTTTTAAACATAAAATTGATCAAATATAGATTGATAACTTAGGTTTTAAATTTTGGTATTCAGGTAAGGGTCACACTATAAATGGTTTAGGTGTAATGATAGATAAGGGTTTGAAAGATAATGTTGTAAAAATTAATAGAATTGGAGATATAATTATAGTCCTTAAGATTTTTGTTGATACTAAGATTTTTAATATTATAAGTGCTTATGCTCCTTAAGTAGGTTTAGATATAGGTTCTAAGGATAAATTCTAGAATGACTTAAAAGACTTAATACAAATGATACTTCATCAAGAAAGAATTTTTTTTGGAGGAGATTTAAATGGACATGTTGGTATAGTGGTACAAGATTTTAGATATGTTCTTGTTGGCTACGGTTTTGGAGTGATTAATGAAGACGTTATAACCATATTAGATTTTACTTTAGCGTGTGATTTTGTTATTGCTAATTGTTTATTCAAGAAAAGGGATGAACATATTATTATTTGTAAGAATGGATTTAATAAAACACAAATTGATTATTTTTTTATGAAAAGAAGAGATCGTTGAGAATGTAAAGATTGTAAGGTCATTTCAAGTGAGAATTTAAGTACTCAACATTGATTATTAGTTATTGATTTTAAGATGAAGAGTTGTAAAATAAAGAGTACTAGGAATCATCGTTGTAGAACTAGATGAGGGTACTAAAAGACACAAATAAACTTATTTTTATGAGTAAAATTCATGATTTTAAAATATGAGTTGTTTATGAAGGAGCAAATTCTATGTGGGATAAAACAACAAATACTATTAACAAGTGACAAAAGATGTACTTGAAGAATCAAAATAAAAAAATTTCTATAATTAAAAATAATTAGTGGTAGAATAATAATGTGCAAGAAAAGATAAATTATAAGAAGTTATGTTATAAAAATTGGTTAAATTTAAAAACTTAGAGAATTGAAAAAATATTAAATGACTCGTGGGGAGTCTAAGACAACAATCTGTGTTGCTAAAAATTCTGCTTTTAGTGATCTTTATAATATATTAGATACTAAAGTATGAAAAATATATGTATAAACTAGTCAAACAAAGATAAAAGAAAAGTAAAGACTTATCTCAAGTAAAATGTATTAAGATGAAAATCAAAAAGTGATTTTCTTAAAAAAGGATACTCAACATAGGTGGGTGAGTCATTTTGGTAAACTTTTTAATGGAGTTTTTGAAAATACGATTGACCTTAGTGATCTTAATATCGTTAATAATATTAAAAAGTTTTATTTTTACCGTCGCATTTTTAAAATATAAGTTGGGGAGGCTTTAAAGAAAACCAAGAGTGGAAAGTCTATAGGAGCTGATAATATCCCAATTGAAATGTAGAAATATATAGGAGATTTGGGAGTTTCTTGATTTAGTAAACTCATTAATATTATTTTAAAAACTAAAATGATGCTTAAGGAATGGAGGAGAGTATTTTGGTCACAATTTTTAAGAATAAAGGGGATGCATAGAGTGTGCAAATTATAGAAGAATTAAATTGATGTGTCATACTTTAAAATTATGAGAGATGGTAATTGAACATAGGTTCAGACGCATTATAAAGATTTCTCATAATCAATTTAGATTTATGCCGGGTAGGTCTACTATGGAAGCTATACATTTATTGAGAGGTTTGATGGAGAAGTTTAGAGATAATAAAGAGGATCTGCGTATGATTTTTATTGATTTAGAAAAAACTTACGATAATGTTCCATCAGATATCCTTTGCAGAGTTCTTGAGAAGAAATGTATTGATATGACTTATATTCAAGTCATTAAAGATATGTATACTAAAGCTGTTGCTTGTTCAAACATAAGGAAGATTGATCAATTATTTTTTTATTTCTGTTGGATTACATCAGGGATCAGCTTTAAGCCAGTATCTTTTTGCTTTAGTTATGGATGGTTTTACTGGACATTTACAGGAGGATGTATCTTCGTGTATGTTTTTTGCTGATGCTATCATTCTCGTGAATAAGACGAGAGAGAAAGCTCGGGAAAACTTGATTTATAGAGGTCTACATTGGAGTCTGAAGGCCTTCATTTGAGTAGAACTAAAACTGAATACATGAAAATCTGTTGCTGCTATTTGCTATGACCGGATGATAGGGCAATTGGCTGTGGACTAGCAGGTGAAGTTTGGAGGGGTACAGTTGCTAGAAGGATCAGTAGCTGAACCTTCAGGAACCTGACCAAAGTAAAGCCTGCAGTTAAGCCAACAATTGAACGACAGAACTACAACGAGTTTCGACCACAGAAGAATAAAACTGCAGGGAAGATGTCGGCGGTTAGGTAGATGCCCGGTTAATAGCTAGGGTTTGATCCTAGGAAGGGCCTGCAACACGACAATTATTGTCGGCTGCAGGGAATGAGAAGTTTCCAGCAGCAAGAGATTCTAGGATTTTTTTTTGCTCTGATATGATGTTGAAATTCAAAATAATGCATAATAATTTTATTGATATGAAATAAAGTGTAAATAACTCTTACATGAATCATGGAATAAGAAAGACAATAAAAAAGAAATAATAAGAAAGGAAATATATATCACAAAATACATAAAATTAATCAATTTATATTAATTATTTGAAGATAAATGAAACAACATAAAATAGAGAAAGTTAAAATAAGAAAGTAAATAAATCCAATTCAAGAAAATAAATTTAAAATAGGAAAGAATTTAAAGTTATGTTAGGAAATAAATCTAATCCTCATAATTTTAACAAGAATAAATTATTTCCTAATATAGCTTCTAACAAAAATTTTATTTAATATTGATTATTAGTTCCGAATTTAAGACAAGGACTTGTATGATAAAAATACAATGAAACATTGTAATTTAATCAGATGGGGGCACCTCAAAGATAAAATAAAACTATTTTAATGAGTAAATTTCAAGATTTTAAGATTTGTGATGTTCATAGAGAAACTAATTCTATGTGGGATAAAGTAGCAATCATTATTAGAGAAGTGACAAAAAGTGTATTTGTAGAATCAAATGAGGAAAAAAAGATAAATTAAAGTAGTTGACGGCGGAATAAAAATGTACAAGAAAAGATAAAATATAAAAGAGTTGTTATAAAAATTGGCTGTACACTCAATTACCAGTATCGGAGACGTAGCTAGACGTCAGTATGGACTATGTAGTGGGTCTCCCAAGGATGCAGAGGAACAAGGACTCCATTATGGTTGTAGTTGATGGCTTCATGAAGATGACACATTTTATTCCTTATCACAAGACATTGGATGTGTCTTATATCGCCGATGTATACTTTCAGGAGATTGTGAGGTTCTGTGGGATTCCTAAGACCATTACCTCCGACAGAGATGTCAAATTTCTAAGCCACTTCTGAAGGGCTTTGTGGGGTAAGCTAGGCACCAAGCTCCAATTTAGTTGAACAGCTCGTCCACAAGCGAACGACTAGGCAGAGGTCGTGAACGAGAGCCTAGGAAACCTCCTGAGATGCTTCGTGGGGAAGATTATCAAGCAGAGGGATCTCATCCTAGCTCAAGCCGAGTTCGCCTACAACAGATCCGTGAGTCAGACTACAGGACGTACACCGTTCGAGATTGTATATAGACGAAGTACGCTTACACCATTTGAGTCGGTACCACTCTTGTCGGCATTAGAGGTCAGCGAAAATGCTACAGAGCGGGTTCACGAGATTTAGAAATTCCACGAGGAGGTTGGCAAAAAGATTGTGAAGCAGAACCACAAATATCAGACACAAAAAAATAAGTTCAATAAGAATGTGACATTCCAAGAACTGTGTGAATTTGGCTAAGGAAAGGTTCCTAGCAGGAGCATTCAAGAAGCTTAAGCTCGAGCATATGACCTTTCAGAATACTTTGGAAGCTGAATGTCAACGCATACAAGATTGATCTGCGAGGGGATTACAACGTTTCAACCACGTTCAGTGTTGCAGACTTGACACTATACTTCGAGGACTCAGATGCTTCGATGAATGAGTTCGAAGCTTCTTCAACCCTGAAAGATTGATGCGGGGCTGGGAAGCGAAGCCGACTGAACCGACCCCTAATCGGTCCAGACCTGCTGGACTAGCCGACCCCCAGAAGATGCAAAACCTGCTACCCAAATATTCACCCTTTCCTTTCTCATTCCCTCTTATTCCCCTTCCTTTTGTATTACTCTCATTTTCTAGTTTTTGCATATTCTATGTCTTCCTTTTCTATTTTCTTTCTTATTCTGATCCTTAGCTTTTCCACTTACTAATCTTTATTTTATATAGGTGATGTTTGCTTAGGTTAGAGGCTGTTCGACACTATAGTTCGAGGACTCAAAAAGCTTCGACGATTGCGTTCGAAGCTTCTCCAACTCTGTGAGATTGATGCAGGGCTTGGAAGGTGGGACAACTGAACCGACCCTCGGCTGGTCTAGATCTGCTGGACCGCTACAGACCCCCACATATTCACCCTGTCCCTTCCCATTCCCTCTTGTTCCCCTTCATTTTCCATCTCTCTCATTTTCTATTGATTGTGTATTATATTCCTTCCTTTTCTATTTTCTTTCTTATATTCTGATCCTTACCTATTCTATTTACTAACCTCTATTATATATAGGTGATGTTTGCTTAGGTTAGAGGTTGTTGATTTGTTTTCTGAATTCAGAGTCCGCCGCCGATTTTTTTTCCCCTTCCGAGGGCTATATTGGACAACGAGAAGGGCTCTGACTGTAACCCATCATAGGTTGTGACTATTCCCACCGTCTTCCTGCGTCCACCAGTTCCATCCAACAATTCCAGATTGTTGTAAATCTCCTTTCTACGATTCCAAATTGTTGTCGATCACCGTCCACGACTTCAAATTGCCGCAAATCACCGTTTACGACTCCAAAGTGCCGCAGACTCCATCCCTGTGCCTCCAGTAGATTGCAGATCCCTTCCTGACACTTCGCCGCATGCTGATAACCTCTTGTCTGTCGCTTTTTGTTTGAAAAATATTCTAATTTAATATGTATATAATTTTGATTTTTTGAAATAATATTTTAATTTTGAATAATATGAGACCGAACATCATACTTTTAATAGTTTACACAATCGAGCACAACGCTACAAGTAATACACCGTCCCGAGAGATATACATACTACTTGACAGTGAACTCGATCATATAAACTACATAATTTATGACATCCGCTTAATCTGCAAAGTTTTTTATGTAACCGACAAATTTTTCTGCCTAATATTAAATATTAGATAGTTTTTTTTTTTTACCCGGGTTCCAAGTTCACTATAAAGGCAATCCCTATAGTTAATTACATCTTACATGACCAGAGTCATTTAAGAAAACACTCGATGATGATCAGAAATCTTTATGCACAAGAATTCAACGTTTATGTTTTCAATATAGGACATGAGAAAGTCAAGTGAGAGTGTCTTAAGTAATAACAATTATTTTTAGTAGTCAAAAGAGTGAAAGAAAGGGGATGTCACGCATCCGAGGAAAACTTTGGTGACTTCCAGAATTACCATACTATTTGACTTCAATTTTGAAGATGATGTTATTTGATGTTTCAATTCTGTCAATCTTATTATTTAGAGCGCACACTTGCATGATACTTAAGTCATGCAGATAACCTACAAATATAGGAGGGTTTACATTGTACCGAACGACAATCTTAGAGCCTAAAGAGAGTTAGGACTTATGCTTGACAACAGGGTTTTGTAGGAGCCTAGAGAAAATGTGAAGGTTTACGTCGTACTAGAAGAACAATCTCGAAGTCCTATGAGTTATATTATTTTAAACTAAAGAGAGTTTGGTTGTAGATCTTGTTTCATGTCCGGTATTGATTCGTCGGTGGAAATCCTTTGTCGTTCACTTGCATTCTCGTCGCGCCACCCACAAAGTTTGCCCCGAGCTCCATATTGTGGCGATTATAAGTTTAAAATATGTGAACATGCAAATTGTTGAGTCATTATCTGCCGCAGGGTACCACCTAGCATATGCCCTACTGTTGTCTACCCTTAAGACCCTTTGCAAGTATCATAAATAAGTGCATAAGTAAAAGAAGTAAAAATGTGCAGTAAAAGAGAAAACAACATGGTGCGGTAAATGTAATGTGCAGGAAACTTAAACAAATCGTAAGAAAATCCGAGGAAAACTTAAACAAGTCATAAAAATCTCGAACAAATAAAATAAAATGCGATGTCACATATAGAAGATCGAGACTGGTGTAAGAATTTAAATTATGGGGGAGCTCAGAGCCAGGACCGAAGCTCTAGCAATTCTTCCTGAATGAACTTCGTTCGTAACTTGTAAGTAGCATGTCTGTGAGACCCAACATAAGGTAAAAGACTACCGACCAAACAATTATAGGAGGACGGTCCTTAACCTAGTATGTATGACAGACACATGAATTTATCTGAAATGACATCTTAAAAGTTGAATTTCAATTTGTCATGCAATAGTTGTTTGAATTTTGTAAACATTTGACAAACAAAATGCAAGTTTTAATTCAAAAGTACTTTTTTTTTTATTGTAATTAAAAAAAAATCAGACATTAATGAGTCAATCACACCGATGAGCTAAGGCCACCGATCACCCATGAGAACGAGGGGTAACTCTTTACTACATGTTAGGGCAGTAATGCTAATCCCTAGCCCACAAATGAGTCTAGAACATACATTACTCATCACATACCTAGATATTGTTCTTATCATCGCTCTTACCTCTGAAATTTTCAACTTACACTAGCCTGATGATCCATATGTGACATTTAAAATGTCCTCAATTATTGTAAGGGTTTGAGTGTAAAATTCAAGCTCAAATCCCTAAGCATTGGGTTTCATTGTAGGTTAAGTTGTAATGTGAATTTTCATTAGTTAATTTAATCAATATGGTCCTGAACCACATCTTAGTATCTCTATTTTTTGTGGATGATTTTCTTCAACAAATGGTAATAAGTTCACATGTCCTATTTAAAATCTTGCAAGGGTATCCGGAGAGTGACTCCAGACAACCTTGGAATCTCATGGATTATCCCGAGTTTATTGGGCCTTATCACATGGTTGAATTAATTGCCCCATGTCGAGTTAAAGTTGCATTGTTGTGTTTGAAGTTGTGCTCAATGTCTTAACAAATTCATGAACTATGGTCAGGTGATTAACTTCAACATTCAATTGAGAGCTAAGTGTACCCCCGCCTGAGGTATGCTCATAGCACTTTGGGAATTCATACTTAGACTTGAGCTTATAGCATTCTAAAATGTTTCATTATCAATTATGTTCTAAAATGTTTCAAAATAAGATTTAATTTTTCAAAATCACCTTGGAACCTCAAATGCATTCACTAACAAACTCTTAAAGGGTTCAAGGGTACATTTGTAATTTTTGCAAAGAGTTTATGGAGTGTGCTTTAATCTTAATTAAAAGAATTGGACTTTAGTTTAACCAATGATTAGGGGTACCAATTGATAACATGCTAATCTTCCAATTCACAAGCCTTTACTCTTGAATCATTTAAGTTTTTATTTTCTTTTAACTCTCGATAATTCCCATAATTGCAATTTTATCTTTTTGCAGAAATTATTGCACCCAATTTCCCTTTAGGTTTCAATCATTTCAGTGATTAATTATCATTTTTTTGTTCTATCCCCTCTAATTAATTCTAAAAATTAGGGTTAAAGTGTTAAATTTTAAAACTAATCTATTCCTAGGGTTTAAACACTAGAACTCTCAAATCACAAGTCGAATGGTTATGAAACTTCACCGACCTTCTATCCATGGATTAAGTTAACAAATGATTGATTAAAATTTTTTGATATTTATTTATTTTTCTTAGAATTATTTATACTCAAAATAGTGAATTTAACATACTAATTAATTTAACTATTTAAAATAGGTTCTCTATTCTTAGGAAATTTATCTCATGTTGCCCAAGGTCAAGGGACCAATCAGAGCAAATTTAGTGTTTTTTCAAAATAAGATTTAATTTTTATAAATTTTCAAATGATTTTTGAAAGAAAACTAAATAGAAATATAATTGTATTTTAAATCAAATTTTTATTTTTCCTTGATTTTTTTGACCGCGGAGAACTCACCAAACTTAATTTTATATTTATCTGATTTATATTTTATTTTTAATAATCATTTTACCAAACGAGTGACGTTTTCATTAAACAATAGAGATTTTAAGGTTAGAGGTGTTCTCTGACTTGAGAAAAATCAGATAACACTCATAACAACAAGGCTAACAAACCCTCAAAATTTTAAGTTGTGGTGATGAACATTTGATTTTTTATATTTAAAATAAGATTTTTGATAATTAATTGATTTACAGAAAAGTAATATGTAAAGATTTTTAATTTTTAGTTTAGTAATTTTTCTTTTGTTTACTGAGTACTGGGGTATTTTTATTTTATTGTTTTTGATTTTTCTACACTAAGATATGACTTTTCAAAGTTTAGATCAATTTCTAGAATTAAGTAAATCATAAAATCTCATTTTTTAAATTAATTATGTGGTGTCTCCTCATCCTAGACAGCTCCGAAGACTCTACACGTCATCCCTCCATTTGCTCCGCTGTCCGTGTCTTAATCTCGTTAGCCTGCAGTTTAAAACTCGAATATAACTGTAATAACACCAGAATAACACCAGTGTACAGTGCAAATAACACAACGCGAAAAAACTCAAATAAAACTGGATAACACCTGAATGCAACCAGAATAACACCGCGGTCTCACAAAGCAAATAACATCACAGAACACACCAGAAAACTACCAAAATACAACGTAAATAACATGTATAATGTTCATTGTCCCAAATGCGCCAAAACACATAAATTTTCCAACTTTATACCTTTAGATCCCTCTCGATTCGCGACGAAATTAAGTGTGGTTTGTTCCTACACCTTCATCTAGGTGTTTAGAACCACATCTATACGGCTATTTTATCATGACATGCAAATTTTTTTCACAAAGGTCCAAACCGAGTCGAAAATGGAGTTTTTGGGTCAATACGTTGTCGGCCGCTTTAAGGGCTTTGGAAAGCGTTCTTTTGGAAATTTAATTTAATTTATATATACGCATTGATTTTTGAAAATAAAATTTTAAATTTCAAAATATGAGAATTTGGAAAGGACGGATCCCATTCGTTAAGTGGTTTGAATGAGCAAGCGTAACATCGCATGTAACGCATCTATCCCGAAGAATAGACACCCTACTCGACAATATCGCTCGATCAAATAAACCACAAAATTCATGACATCCGTTCTGATCCGCGAACCTTTTATGTGGATCGAAATAATTCCCTATTTAATACAAAAGGATCGAATAGGGTTTATATTATTCGGGGTCTTTAAAACTCACTATGAAGCATGCCACTATAGTTAATTACCCTCGGATGATCGAAATCACTCTCGAGAGAACTCTCGATTTGAATCTCGGGTTTCAATCTTCACGAAGTCGAAGGGTAGGGTTTTTCGACGAAATTTGAGAGTAGGAAATCAAATAGGTGAAGGGCGCGAGGAGGAACGATTATTTACGGAGTCGAAGGAAAGAAGGGTAGGGGATGTCACGAGATCTCGAGGAGGACGTCGAGGACGTCCGGACTATCACTAAGGTTGGGTTTTAAATTTTGGAAAGAGATTTTATTTTGATTTCAATCCTGTAAATTAATTATAGGGATTATGTTTGCATAATGCCTGACTATCGCAACTACCCGAAAGACGGGAAGGTTTACGTCGTATAAGGTGACAACCTCGGAAAGCACTAAGCGGATTAGGGCATATATTGCACGAAGGGGTGTCTGAGCGCAGAGAAAGGTGAGGGTTTATATCGCACGGGGCGGACTACCTCGAAACCTGAGGCATTATTGTTTAAACCAGGAATGGGTTTCTTTGAAGGAGATACGGGCTTTCTTGAAGAAGATGGCCGTCTTGCCCACCGTGCTCCAAGCTCCACGTCGTTGCGAGATCGCGATTTAGGTTTAAGTTTTGAATTAAAGTTGACATGCAAATTATTTTTATTTTCGGTGAGTGTGTGTGATTATGACGGGAGTAGTAAAAGTAGATGAACACGAGCATGCTCGAACGGGAGTATACTTAAGTTATGCGAAATGCTAAACGGTAGTAAACGCGAAAGCAAGCGATTGCGTAACAAGTGAGTAACATGTCTGTAAAAGATGAAACGTGCTTCAGCGAGTAGAAGTACGAGAAAATGTAAAACATGCCAAGCAGGTATATGTATCGAAAGGAAAACAGCTTAGCTCAACAGGAGTAAATGCTAAAAGGTAAAGTAAGTGCAAGAGTAAAAGAAGTAGAGAGCCGTGTCGTAGAGTACCAGTATGTCCGCTTTATCCTCGATGCGCCATCGCTCATTTATTATTATTTTATATGTTTTCTTTTTTTATTTATTTATTTCCACGGAAGATTTATTAGACAGAAAAGAAGCGAGGGTAGGAGTAGTAGGTAAAAACAACCTAGCTAAACAGCAAGTCTTACGGTGTGTAGAAAGAAGACAAAGTACGTAAACACGATAGTAAAAGCGAAAGAAAGACGGCGAGAAGACGTCGAGAAAACGAAGAAAAATCGTAAAAGAAAACTAGGAAATCGAAAAGCAAGAAAAGAACGTCCGTAGAAAACTCCGAGAAAAGTAACGCACGAAAACAATGAGACCGTAGGAAACACGGGAAAACAACTAGAAGAAACCTCTGAGTGACCCGTAAGCACGGTGGTGTTTCGGACTCGGAGACTATGCTAATGTCCGGACTCGATGCTGCCTACTAATGGCCGATTTCTGCGAGGCGCAGTTCAATCCGACTCGAATAACCAACCGTGAACTTGTAAATTTTCACACATTTCATTTTGGGTTTTACAATGCCAAAACTATATGTAAGTAAGTACATGTAGTAGTGGAGAGTAATTTTGTATTTTTCGAACACACATGTATTTTTTGTTTTAAAACATTACGATCACGAGTTAATTATCACAATAGGACTCGTGTCTACGAACATTAGACCAGTCAGCGATAGAAACCCCGATGACGGTCGAACGGTTCCGTGATTCACGCTCTACTCTCTGCAGTCTACGAGACAGTGCGCCCGTTCTATGGCTCTCGTAATTTTTCTCGTTTTGCAACCGCATCACCTGTCCGCCACTGCAACTACGAGCGCTTGACGTGGCCCATATATAACCTGAGGAGGTTATATATGCACACCTACATGTCACTGTATGTGTGTGAGTTAAGCCAAGAACAGTGAAAACTAGGGACGAGGGGTCGAGGAAAAGGAGAGAAAAGACAAGTAAATCACTCCGACTTCCGACCGAGCCTCACGTATCGCATGAAAAGGACTAAGGCACCTCGACAGCTCTCGGAGAAGGTAAGGACTGAGACACTAAACAGCACTCACCGTTTACCAGAATAGCGGAAAAATCATAAATAAAGATAAAAAAATGAAGTAAAATAAAAGAAAAGACAAGTCTGTCTTTGCCTGGATGCGAACCCTAGCTCACTAAACTAGGAGGGCTATCACAAATTCCAAGATTTTGCCACTTTACTTTCCTTCTTTCTTCTTCTCTTTTTTTTTTTCTTTTTATTTCAATTTCATAGAACTCGAGGCCATATACGAGTGTGGAACAAGTGCTACCGATTCCGATATCGATTTATCACATGATCGCCACAATTCAACGCTCGCATAATTTCCTTCATCGATTTCGACATTTAACCATCGAATATTGATTGAGGCGAGTAAGAAATGTGCCTTCCTCCATCCGAATCATCTCGCAAGTAAGTGTAGCAAGAAATAAGAAGGAAACAAGCATCACGACACATATTAAGGTTCTCGGCCGAGACAAGTATAAAAAGGAGGCGACTAAGGCCCCCAACAAGCTTCAACTATCATCATGAAGCTCGCGGCCAAGCCCGACAAAGACGATAAGATAAGGCTTCCCACGATTCATCACACCACAAATGAAGCTCGCGACGAGGCCCCGACAAGCCGCTCGCACACTTCGCGTCTCAACACAAAGCCGAAGCCGAGCCCCTAAGGGTCGAACCCGACCCATACCAAGCCAAAACCGATTCCTAAACTTTGCTAAAACACTTTAAAAATTTAAGCTCGAACCCTCTTGAATTAAGCCCAGTCGCGAGCCACAATGGCCTCCTCCGGACCCGTTGGAAAACCCTCGAAATCAAGCCCGAGCATATAGTCCAAGTAAGCCTCGACAAACACCCGCAGGCCGGACTCACACCGAGCCCACACTACATGTTGTAGGAGCAGTGCCAGAGCAGACGAACAAATAAAGTAACAAAAGTGCCCCAAACCAAGTCTTAGAAGGGACGAAATCGAAAAAACGAAGCAACAAAAAGAGGGAAAGATCTCACCCCGAATCCAAATCCAAATGCCGTGAAAGAGGGCGTGCCGCAAGAGCAATGATGACAAAAAAAAAAAAAAAAAAAAAGCAAAATAAAGCGAGTCCCCGATTTCGAGTGCGAAAGGCAGTAGCAAGCGGCGAAACACAAGACCGAGCGACGACAAGGCTCAAAACGCCCACTGAGAAAACAAAAAAAAAAAAACAACGAGAGCGGCCCAACCTTCTCTTTTTTTTTTAACATGAAAATAAACACTCGTTTAATCAAGCTCACCGTAGAGCCAAAATAAAATCGAAATAGAACTAAACATGAAGCCTAAATAAGCATTTCCATACCACCAACATCCAAGCATAAGTCTTCAACATATTTCAACTGAAAGTAAACTTAAAACTCTCCAAATCAATTCAAAGCCTCCCTAACATGCTTTTTTTTTTTTCTTTTTTTTTTTTGAATGAAGAAGAAGTAGGAGGAGTAAAAAAAAAAAAAAAAAAAAGAAAGAGCAGGCTCCTCATACATTTAGCTAAATAAACCATTCCATGCTCCACATTAGATTAGGATAGGTATAGAATAAGTAAAGAAGAGCAAGGAGCAACCACATGCCATTCGAATATATAACCATGTCCAACTCGAAGCATAGCAATCCGAGCTAAAAGTCCATACCTCGGTGTATGTCCAAGCGAAACACACCAAGAGATCCAACGAAGCGAGGGGCCGAACCGGCGCAAACCGAGGCCCAAACCAGAGCGACCGAGTCCCGAGAAGTCGAGGAGTCAAGCCAACAGACACTCCTACCTCACTCGAGCTAAAACTCGAGGAGGATCCGTGAGCAACGAGAGAAGAAGAAGAGTGAAGAGAGGGGAAGAAGAAGCGAGCGAGTAGCACCCTCGGAACCGGCCACCCACAAGCGACAACCGACCCTAGACTTCCCTCGAGATGAGGCTTATATAGCCGGCCTCAGAAGGAGGAGGAGAAGAAGCCACTTACCGGGACGTCGGCTCAGAGGAAAGAGGCGGGAGAGAGTGGCGACAAAGTCGCTGGAAAAGGCCGGCCAGTAGAGCGGTGGAAGGCCGAAGGGGCTCTCGTCGAGGAGCAGGTCGCTGGGGAAGTGGCGAGAAGGTACAGGGACCAAGGTCGAAGCTTTGCGCAGGAACCAGAGGGAGGAGGGCTCGGGGTCGAGAGAGAAAAGAAAAAGGCGAGCCCGGATGAGAGAGTGGGGTTAGGGTTTAAAAATGGGATTTAAATAGAAAATTAGATTTTATTTAATAGAAAAAAAGGACGACAAATTTCGACGTCGCGAGTCCGCGCTCCGAACACGACGAGTTATACGTCTTTTCCTAACGAATTCGACGTCCCGGACGCGATGGCGCCGATCCGTTTCGCGATCCGAGAGTCGTTCGGAGAACCTCGTCACCGGTCGAGTCGAAAGTGCGTCCAATCCGATTCGTCGAAGTCGACACTCGATGGCGCTCGTTCCGCGTTCGACTTCGATCTCGATCCGTCGAGGCTGAGGCTCGAGGAATTTGTGCTCGGTGGTGCGGAAAGTGTGCTGCAAGGCTACTGCTGAGGTCCAGGTGGTCCCATAGGAACTCGATTTCGAGTCCTAACGCTAGTTCCAACCTACAGAACTTGCGAAGCGAGGGTCGGAGTTCCGTCCGGGATTCCAAAGAGTGTCGAAGTGGTTTCGAGCGTTCCAAGACGAGGTGGGTCCGATCTTTAGGAATTTAAGATCGTCGGGGAAGCTCCTAAAGCCTAGAACACTAAATCCTGGAGGAAAAGCTAAACTCGACCAAAGTGAGGTCGACAAATGGACCCACGATAGGTGTGGTGCGCAGGACGGGCACACGCGCGTATTGAGCGTTGACCGAAGAAGATCAACAAACCAACACGGAGCAAGCCCATAGCTAAAGGGACTCGGGACGAAGCCACGAGAACGGAGAGAGAGGAGTTTCCGCGGAGGAAAGCAAGAGGGAAAAGAAACCAATTAGTGACCGCAGCCTCAAGTTGCGAAGACAAATTAAGTTCAAATTTGATTTAATTCATTTTCTTTCGATTTCGGTTTCAATTTCGATTTTAATTTTGATTTCAAATTTCGATTTTAATTTCGATTTCGATTTGGAGTTTCGATTTCAAGCTTTAGTGAGGAATTTCAAATTTAGGAGGCGGAAAGATCGAGAAAACCAACGAAAACTCGTGGAAACTCGCGAAAGCCTTCAAAATTTATGAATTTCATGGAACTCTGATGCAAATCATGAGAATTTATGGCAATCATGGGAAATGCATGTGATTTATGGAGAACATGCAAAATTTTATAGGATTTATGCGGATTCATGGAATTTATGGAAGATTTATGGAATTTATGGGGCATTTATGGAATTTATGGAGAATTTATGGAAATGCATGCGATTTATGAAAACATGCAAAATTTTATGGGATTTATGCTGAGATCAATGGAATTTATGGAGGATTTATGGAATTTATGGGCGTTTATAGAATTTATGGAGAATTTATGGAATTTATGGGGCATTTGCTGGAATTTATGGAGAATTTATGGAATTTATGGAGAATTTATGGAAATCGTACAATTTATGGAAAACATGCTGAAATTTTATGGAATTTATGGAACATTTATGACATTTATGGAATTTATGGAGAATTTATGGAATTTATGGGGCGTTAATGGAATTTATGGAGAATTTATGGAAATGCATACGATTTATGAAAACATGCTGAAATTTTATGGAATTTATGGAACATTTATGACATTTATGGAATTTATGGAGAATTTATGGAATTTATGGGGCGTTTATGGAATTTATGGAGAATTTATAAATGCATACGATTTATTAAAACATGCAAAATTTATGGAATTTATGGAA
Organism: Papilionanthe hookeriana x Papilionanthe teres; assembly: GCA_022702705.1. Classification (NCBI taxonomy): domain Eukaryota; kingdom Viridiplantae; phylum Streptophyta; class Magnoliopsida; order Asparagales; family Orchidaceae; genus Papilionanthe; species Papilionanthe hookeriana x Papilionanthe teres. The sequence continues at coordinate 68,076,900 of CM040427.1, read as the reverse complement.
CATTTATGACATTTATGGAATTTATGGAGAATTTATGGAATTTATGGAGAATTTATTAAATTTATGGAATTTATGGAGAATTTATGAAGTTTATGGAGAATTTATGGAAATGCATGCAATTTATGGAGAACATGCAAAATTTTATGGAATTTATGGAACATTTATGACATTTATGGAATTTATGGAGAATTTATGGAATTTATGGAGAATTTATGGAGTTGCATGCAATTTATGGAAAACATGCAAAATTTATGGAATTTATGGAGAATTTATGGAATTTATGGAGAATTTATGGAGTTTATGGAAGATTTATGGAAATGCATGCAATTTATGGAAAACATGCAAAATTTATGGAATTTATGGAAAATTTATGGAAATGCATGCAATTTATGGAGAACATCTGAAAATTTTATGGGATTTATGCAGAATTCATGGAATTTATGGAAGATTTATGGAATTTATGGAATTTATGGAGAATTTATGGAGTTTACGGAGAATTTATGGAAATGCGTACGATTTATGGAAAACTATCTGAAAATTTATGGAATTTATGGAACATTTATGACATTTATGGAATTTATGGAGAATTTATGGAATTTATGGAATTTATGGAGAATTTATGGAATTTATGGAATTTATGGAGAATTTATGAAGTTTATGGAAGATTTATGGAAATGCATGCAATTTATGGAAAACATGCAAAATTTATGGAATATATGGAAAATTTATGGAATATGCATGAGATTTATGAGGCTTTCGAAGAGTCATAGAGTTCGCTGAATTACTCGCAAGAGAGACGCGGAATTAGGAATTCTTTAAAGTTTCGTTAATTTTAATTTTCTTTTCTTTAGTTTGAAATTTAATTTTTGTTTCGTTCTTTCTGTCACAACTTTTTGACCATACGCATTAGTCGTGCGGCTTTTCATTCAGTAGCGCAACTGAAAGCGCATCCGAACGCAAATATCCGACTTGCAGAAAAGAGAATTTCTTCATTAGTTCGATCCAAAATTTAGTACAATTGATGTCTTCTTGAGAAGAACATCCAAAAGTATCTCGCGATACGTCCGAAAATGCTGGAATCTATGTAGTGGTGAGCGGCGATCGAAACAACTAGAACATCTCGCTCTTCGAAGTCGTCTGCATGCGAACAAGCCTGACTCGTCGAGCTACGCTCCGAACAAAAGTTCCCTCGCGTACTGAAGTGTCAAGCTATGTCACAGCGATAACGGACGAAGTCCCTCCAGCTCCGGGTGCGGCTCGTAGTAGTACTGATGCTTTGTCGATGTCCATTCTTCGGAAAGTGACCGAGACTCTTTCGTATCCGACTCACAGGATGCGATCTTAGCTAAATCCGCTCCATTTCCGCTCGTAACCAAAACGAATCCGACCCAGCAGTGGAATTTTCACGGAACCTCGGATTCTCCGGCCCGACGATCCGTATCTCTCTCCAAAGAGAATATCGCTTTCACCGAGAAGCGAGACCGTGCGAAGAGGCCGAACGAAGTCATGGTGGTCGATGTGAGGCGGGATGCGGTCCCCATCCTCGTAGATATTTATTATGCGACATGTTAGGAATACGATCTGCAGGCGACGACGATGCCATTCTATCATCCTTTTGATCATCTTCTTAATTTCGGCGGCATGTCATCCACCTCATCATATGGTAGGATCCCCAGGGGATTCCTTTCTTGTCCTTGGCGAAGTTGTATCGGCGAACCACACCGAATCGTGATTACGCCGCACCGCGCTTCCATTTTACGGGCTCGGAGTACGTCTTCTCCATCGTAGTCCGTTCTCCGCCTCGCTTACGTAACTCGTACACATGACGTAGAATTTCTTTCGCTCCTACTCGAGAAGACATTTGTATACGACTCGAGTCCCTCGAGGATATTCACGGCCTTGTCTTCGTATTTCTTCGTAATGCTCGGATTCTTGTTTTCCGACTTTTCGATCTTAGCCATTATGTAATCCGGAATTATCCGCCGTCGTCTGAGACTGCCGCTAGACCGGCTACGTAGGGCTCGACACGGGGTGCTCTCCCTCTCTCCTCCTCGGGGAGGCGGCCGCGTAAGCCTCGTAGGTCCCGAACTCCTCCAGGTGAAGTACGTGACATCGTGGGCATTCCGAGAACGCTCCTACACGTGTCGGTTGTCGAGGAAAGTACAGTGCTCGCACCTCGGGCATCCGTGAAAATTTCTCTGCAGCGAGTCGGCCGGCGACGCGGCTCGAAGCGTACTCGAGCTCGTCTCGGTAGCGGGAGAGCCGGGCGATGTCTCTTTCATTTACTGGATTGTGGTCTTCTTCGAGGTGGTGGGAGCTCTGCGGCTGTTCTCCGAACTTGTCTTCTTTCAAGTGTTTCGATCTTACGGCGCTTGCGACGGTAAACATTTCTCTTCCATGTGCGTGTCCTTGGCGGATCTGGAACTCGTCCTGTATCTGCGGTGACTAGGTCACCTCCTGGTTTAGCAACCATCGACGGAATCCTTTTATCTTCGGCTAGGAGGTGTGAATCGACGAAACCTCCAGTACCATATTGTCTTGACGTCTCCCCGATTTCCGTTGATCGATCCGGACAACAGATTTCATGTTTGCCATTTCGGAGTGATGGACTAACCTCATGAGGGAACCCTCGTAGTCCACACCGACTTGTGAGAAGTCCAAGTCAAGCTCTGCCACACCGCCTTCGGTGCTTTCTCTTCATTTAGCGTCGGATTATAGCCGTCTTTAAAGCGAGAACCAACTTCGACCGTCGTCCTCCTGCGGAAAACGGGGGACTTGTCGGCGTGCTAAATTCAAAAACGAACGAGAACAAAAACAACTTATAATTAAGTGCATTAACCAATTAAAGGGGTGAGATTTATTTAATTCGATTTAGGAAAGCGGGAGTCGACGAATGTGACAAAACCATTAAGGGAAGAACATTAACGTTTTTTATTATCTCGTGAAAGTTCAATGCTTATTAAAATTTCATTATTACAAAATTTTCTTGGAACCCGGTCACTGGCATCGGCAGTAAGGCTACTCCTAGGAGCCAGTATCGTCTTCGAGCTCGTTCTTTGACGCGTCGCGTAGCGTAGTATTTTTTAGTAACGTCAATTAGTCGACGACATGGGTCTTACCGCCTTGGGAATCCACTAGGCTGAGTACGACCCTCCGGAATGAGACTTTTCCACTACAAATGGTCCTTCCCAGGGTTGGTTCGAACTTTCCACTATCTTGCGGTGTGCGAGAATAGGTCTTCGAAGAACGAGGACGAGGTCGCACTTTGAACGACCTCGGGCGGACTGATTTGTCGTGGGCTTGAATCATCTTCGCTTGATAAAGTTCAGGGCTTCGCTGTGCGAGCGATCTTCTTCCTTCGAGGCTTTCTAGTTCTTCGAGTCGTAGTTTGGCGTTGTCTTACACGTTGTAATTTTGTTGGCGACGGCGATTCGAGAGAAGAGTGATTGAACTTCCGACGTGGAGAACGGCTTCGGACCGCATACAAGAGCGTATGGTGCAGACCGCGTCGGCGTTCCAGCGGTTGTACGGTATGCCTGCAGGGCTTCTGAGTTTCTCGTGCCATTGTCGTTTGTTGTCTTCGAGCGTCTTCTTCAAAATCCGTACCAGAAGTTTTGTTGAATGCTTCCACTAAGCCATTTGCTTCTAGGGTAGTAGATTGTAGAATACCTCCAGTCTATCCGCGTGTCGTCCGACGAAGCTATTAATCTTTGTCTTTTGAAGGCGGACCCATTATCGGAGATGATCACCACGCGGAACAACGAAACGGTAGACAACTCCGATTTCGAAAAGCCGAAGAACGTCTTTGCGGTGTAACTTCTCGTAACGACGCCAGCCTCTGCCAGCGAGAATGATCCGTAGGCTGCGAGAATGAATCGGTGTCCTCTAGAAGACGGAGGGTCTATCGGACCCACTATATCCGTGCCCCGACACTCGAATGACCACGACGCAGCCGTCGGGTGTAGCACGATTCGGAGGTTGGTGCGAGATCACTCCGTGCACCGACACTTGGTGACACCTTTTCGTTGTTTCCATGCGATCGGATATCATCGTGACGATAATATCAGAGTACTCTTAATCTTCGTCTTCATTTTCGGTCCGACGCGGTAGAGCACCACACAACCGGCGTGAACTTCTTTGACGATACTCCGCGCTTCGGCTGCTCGGACATCGTAACCACATACGATCGAAGGACCTTGCACATGCAAACATTGTCGATTAAAGCGTACGACATTGCTCTTTTCTGGATACGATGTGCGTGCGAGCTTATCTTCCGCGGCTTCCCGGTTTGCGAATATTACATCGATGGCTTACGTCGATCTTCGTTGATATCCGGCCACATCAAGCATCGCTCCTTCTTTTTCTTCGAATTTCGTAGATCTTCGAGGTTGACTCGGGACAAAACGCGTCTTCCTTGCACGGTGATGTCGACGGAGTTCTCAGGTGGACATCTTAATTCCTTAGCAAGTTTAGGCTAAAGCGTCAGCGTGGGCATTGTCCGCTCGAGGGACCTACAGAGAACACCGCCTGTGGGGATCCGCTCCAACAACTTCATCGCGTACTTGTGATATTCGCGCTAGTCTTGGGAATCTTTACCGTCTGTCCATTATTCTTCGAATATCGAGTCGAGAGTCGCACGTGGATGACGATGTCAGATTATTTCAGTTAGAATTGTCGACTCCCGATCTCGTGATTAATGGCTTCATATTCCACTTCGTTATTGGTGCGCGGCTCGACGAGTTATAGGAGAATCGCGGCGTTACGTCCGGTGTAATGAAGATCAAACCGATTACTCGCTTCTGCGGGTGTCACCGCTCACGATCCTTTATCCTTCCGGTCGACGAAGCTCCAGCGAAGTACGTCTCCCGACGTTGAGCATTGGGGTCTTCTGCTGCGTTATCCGTTCATCCAGGTAGATCGTCGTTGAGAGGGACCGGATCTGAGTAGTGGGTGCTGTATCATGAGAAATCTGCAGAATGCCCTTCGATAGCGCGAAGAGCGCGAACGTTATATCAGATTGCAGATAATATCGTTGACCGCCCTTGCTAAACGTCCAGGAAAGTGTTGGTCGGGTCATCAAATATTGCGACGGATTAACCTTCGAAATCAGTGGCCTTATGAGACAACATGTAATGTCTGAGCTTACGGCGGCGAAAACTAAAGGCTAGGACGATGTTTCTCGATAGGAGGATACTTTACCTCCGCGGGTATTAGACGTCGACTCAGTAGTAGAGTGCGTTTCTTTACCCTCGTCGTTGACTTGGGCGAGTAAGGGCTCGAGGGAGTCGTCTAAAGCCGCGGTGTAAAGTATCGACGGTCTACCGGGATAGGGTCGCTCAAAACGGGAGGTGTCGTCGGGTATCGGCTAATATCTTCGAAAGCCGGTTGACACGGCTCTCCCCGAACAAATCTCAGCATCCTTTCGGAGTAAATTCGAAAAAGGCCGACACTACCGAGCCAGTTAGATATAAAACGTCTTGGGTATGCCTAACTTCCTTGAAAAGAGCGTAATTGCTTCGGGGCCTTGGAGGAGGCATTTCTAATATCGCTTTGTCTTCTGCTGGATCGATTTCGATTCCCGATGACTGGACGACGAATCACTAGAAATTTCCGGAGAGTAACGCAGAAAGCATTCAAAGGATTCAATCTTGAGATTATATTGCCGTAATCGTTCGAATACTGATCCTCAGATCATACAAATGGTTCTCCTTTACTCTCGCTCTTGATGACCGGGTCGTCCACGTAAGCATTCAACTTGGTTATGGATGAGGTCATCGAAGATCTTGGTCATTGCTCTCATGGTAAGTGGCTCAGACGTTCTTAGACCGAACCAGCGTTACAGTATACGATAGATTCCGATTAGAGTTACAGAAAACTATAAACGTTGCATCCTATCGAGCCATCTTGATCCGGTTATATACTGAAGATCCATCCATGAAAGGAAAACTTCGTGCGAAGACGCGATGTCCACCATCAGTTTCGGTATCGACGAACTGAAACTCGTCCTTCGGGCATGCCTTATTTAAGTCCCGAAGTCGACACATACGCGGATTTGTCCGTTCTTCTTAACGAGTACGACATTAGCTAACCACGTAGGGTATTGCTCCTCCCGCACAAAGTTAGCATCGATTAGGCTTCTTCACCTCGGCGATGACTTGTTGCTCTATTTCGAGGCGCATTCTTCAGGAGCTAGCTCAGCGGAGTTATACTCGATCCAATCCGAAGCATGGTGCGACATGCGAAATCGAGCACGGCATTTCTTCGTAGCTCCATGCAAAACAATCTTTGAATTCGACAAAAGTTTAATCAGATTCTCGGATTATACACACGGCTGAGCGAGAGAACTTATAAAGGTAAGTCGAGGTTGTTCTTCGTTCCAGAGATTGATTTCTTTCAACTCATCGTACCGTTGACTCGATTTCCTCCTCGGGTCCGGTGGCGCATCATCCATCGGAGAATCTTCGTAATTATCCTCGATCTTGTAGCATTCTTCTTACGTTACGGTAGTAACAACCGATACAGAATTCGAGATCGTCATCTGGTCTATCGTACCGAGCCCAAGGCACTTCCTTTGAATTGAGTTCTTCCTTTTCGTATTTCGTAAGCTTTTCGAACGATTGCAACTTGTCCTTTGACATTTGTTTCGGCACATATCCTCGTTGAATTAATTTTTGCACACACGGCGAGAAGTAACAGAGGTAATTCCATTAATTCATTAGAAACATTCTCATCGAAATTCTGAGGATTTCCGAACTGAAGGAGAAGCACGATGGAACTTGATCGGTTTCATGCCCTGCACTACGAACTTCCTTAGCACTCAAGCTCACAGCCTGTTGAGGGCGGATTGGGGTTAAGGTCGTAGCTTGAACATAGTGGTTGATCCGATCATACATCGACTCGTACTCAGCTTTTCTCCTTATCCTCCAGAGAGATCTCGGGCCGAGGCTTCACTTGGTTGATTGCCATTGCATCTTCTTCCACGTCTATGCCTGATAGTCGGTGCTTTTACGTTCAACAATATTGTTAGTTCTTCCTCGCCGCGTCCCGGCCTCGACCTTCGGATGCGTGGGCTAAAGAACTTCCACCCTCTTGTTGTAAAGGAACGGTGGAATATCGTCGAACCGGAATCGGCCAGGTCTTGCTCTTGCGATCCGTTGGAATCTTCGATCTTGTTTAACATGACATCTACGGGACGAACGGTCTTCTTCGGAGGTGCGTAGTAGACGGCGTCTTCGTGAATGCCCACCTCGTGTATTGAAAACGGTTGTAGATCTCCTTTTATGCAATGTTCTCGACCATCCTCGTAGTATTTGATGCAGCTGGTGCTGGCGATGAGCAATATGTATGCTCGTGAATCCACGGTCGGCCAAGTAAGGCGTTGAATGAAGTGTCCGCGTCGATGATATGGAATTTCACGGTTGTTACTAAGTCACCGACCTTCATCGATAGTGTTATCGAACCAAGAGGCTCTTTCTCCTTTCGATTAAATCCTCTTAACATCATTTTATCGGCGAGAGTTCTTCCACATCGATGTCAGGGTACGTTAATGTCCAGTAGACTCATTATGTTGATGGATGCTCCAGGGATCCACCAAAACTCCTGGAAAGCGCGAGCCAGGTTGATGACTTGGTCGAAATGTAGAGAGGACGATTATGCTCCGTAGTACCGAGTAAGCGAGATCTTCATCGGTGAAAGTCACGCTGTAACATTCCGTCGACGAACAAGCTTCATCCAGGGATGTGCTATCAGCCAGCGCTAAGCGAATGTCCTGGATCGAGTAAGGCTTTAACCGGAGACTCTCTCATCTCCTTTGACGGGATCGGAGCGTCGTAAATGCTCGGTCGCCGGCATGACTTCCTAAGATGAGCTAGTACGTTGTAATCCACTTTGCTCGAGCTTATGGTTTCTTCTTGGGCATGTGTCTCTTCCGTTGCTGGAGGTAGCTCCTCTTGAGTAATTGCCTGTTTTCCTTTATCCATCGGGGTCGTCCCCGAGGGCAACACTTTTCCTCTTCTTAGGTATACTTCATTATCTCTTCCGGCGTCTGTAGTCGTTTCTTCGGTGTTGAATTTGAATCGACAAATCCAAGTCGATGGCGATTAGGCGTGCCTTTACATTCGAGAACGGGTTCGTCACTTTACGGACATGTCGTAACCGGTGTCGTTGACATCTTCATCTTCATTGACACGTTCATCGGAACTTTGTATGACTTGAGGATCGTTTTGAGAATCGAAATCGGGGTTAAATTGGTTATGATCGGTTATATCGTTAGTAGACGCAACCAAAACGTAACCGGAATCAAAATCGTTAAATTCGAAAGCGTCACTAAAGGGACGAAGAGGAAATCGTACAAAGTCGGGGGTTCGAGGAATTTCTTCCCCGAATCCGAGAGCGACTAATCCAACGAGGAGCGCCCCTATCCTACCCCTCGCGCTATCGATCTTCGTTTCGTCCATGTTCTTCTGCTGCTTCATTTCCTGTCGCGGCGACTTCTCCAGTGTAACGGTGATTACTGGCTGAGCGGGTTGCAGGCTCCGAGCGAGGCTCGTCTTGAAGTGGTCGAAATCGAATTCCTCCGGAAGATGCGGTCCAAGTTGTGTCCCATCCTTCATTCGGCGGATGCGGTTCCACTAGGTGAACATGCTCGTCCGAAATCACGTTCTACGAACCGCTTTCGGGTTCTTTTAAATGTTCTTTCGAATAGCAATATTCCTCTTTATAGTTCCTCTCGAGCCGATCCTTGAAGGCAGGCGGTTTTCATGGTGTGGCCGAGTAGACTTGTGGTAAGGACGGTAGTTGAGATGATCTTTCTTATCAGACCTCCTCGGTTTCTTGCTTCGAAATGGCTGGTCCCGAGCTGCTCGATTAAATTTACGAACATCTTTCTGCTGGTCATCGTCACGAAGGAATACACCGGTTGAGTCGGGTCTTCATCGTTGGAACACGTCTTCTATCTTCTTTATAGGAGCTCTGCTTGGAGCGATGTCGTTGATGCAGTGCGCTAAATTCTTTGGACATCTTCGAACATATTGCGGCGGTCGTTGAACGAACTGTGGCGGCTGCTGAACGTACTGCGGTAGCGGCTGCAGATATTGTGGTAACGATTTCTACGAAGCTAACGTCATGTTCTTCACGCATCTTGTCGTGACGGCTCGGTCCGAATCTCGCATGGCTTGCCGCTTCGTCCATCGTCGCTACTTACTCCGGACTTCTTCTCGAACGCTTTTATTACTCGGGCACTTTCGGTCTTTTCTTGGGGTCCTGTATGCTTGATTTCTTCTTGTAAGCTGCTGCGAACTCTTGAGTAGGCTCTCGAATGACACGATGGTGAGTCCGCATGGCATAAGTATGATGGTCAGTGGATGCTCTTGAGTAAGACCTCGATTGCATGTTGTCTCTCGTAATTGGGGCTCGCGCTTCATGCTCGAGTTTCTCCAGCGTAGGATATACTCTACTCGGCGTCTCCGTAGGTTCTCGCCGCTCCATTATAAGATCTCCGATTGTGATGTGACGGTGTACTCCGGCGAATCTCTTTACGAACAGATTTTCCAATCTACGCGAACGTCTTTATCGACCGCATTCGGCGACTACGCGTCTCCGTCGAATGCGATCACGAAGGGCGCTCACGAGCGACGGAAAAGCGACGCCTCGCTACCCCCGCATTGCGACAACTCGCTCGGAAGTGTGCTGACGTGTCGGCGGGGTTGCCGTTCCATCGAAAGTCTTAAAGGTTGGTGGAACGAAGCCCTAGGATATGGGACGGAATCGAACTCCTCCGGGTAGGTACTACCGCTTTGAAGTTGACGTGCCGCTTTCGATTGGGCTAAGAGCCTGCCTTCACTGTCTTGCTCGACCAACTGCTAATGTCTTTTTCGGGCACCATATTCGGAGTTGAATCCTTCTTCGGCGGTTCATCTTGACTTGCAGAAGCAACTTCTCTCCTTTCATCGGTGATATGGACGATCTCTGGCGGATTCATCTCTGGAGATGCCACTTGCTGCGAGTGTGACTGTCCCTGTGCGGCAACCATAACAGCCATCATCTCTTCGATCCTCTTTTCAAGGCGGTTGATGATTTCGTCCTTCTGCTGTGAAGACCTTCGCCACTCATCCGCCGTGTTCTCCTCAGCAGACGGAGCATCACGTGCGGACGACGTAGCTCGGGTTTCAACGACGTAGAGCTCCGCGAATTCTTCCTCCATGTAGTCGACGGGTCGTAGTCTTCATTGCTAACATTTACTCCTCGTTCTCTTGCTAGCCGGTGATTTCGGCTACGAGCTCCGGTTTATCGTCGACTTCTTTCCCTTTAACCATCTTGAGATCGGTGGCACTACTGGAATGTTTCCGTAGCGAACTTTGAAGCGATCGTAATGCAGTTGGAGTATCGGACTTATTATCCATTTCGGGGGAACACTCCTGTGATCCTTTCAAGCATCGGTCCTGCGGCTTTAGGTATCCGAGCCTTCTTTCTCAGCGTTGATGCCCCGAGACGGGGTGTCTCGGTGGTGCGATCGGCGTGTCGAAAGGAGGTATGGTCCCTAAAGTGTGAACCGGTCGCTATAGGAGCGATCTCTTCCGTTATTCTTCTTTGAAAGCTCTTCATTACAAGCGACGGACAACGGTCTTGGACCCGGGCGAGACTTGGTCGATTTGCGGCGGCGAGCTTCGAGCCCATTGTATAGCGACGTCCGAAGCGGTAGCAGAAGTAGAAACACGGCTCCACAGTCGTAGCTCGGCTGGAACACGAGGTGGTGGTAGCGTAGCGGCAATCCTACGAGGACTTTCTTCTCTGGTAGAAGCGAACTGACGGATGAAGCCTCTCCGCTTGAGGAGATGAGAAGTTCCAAGTGCGCATCCCTTCGGTTGAAAGGTCGGCTCGGCGAAGTAAATCTCTTTGCGAGCACTTCGAGATTCTTCGTCTTAGGTTCTTTCTCTGTATTTTAGTTAACGGCGTGGACTTGCGAGCCGGAACCGACTTTGAACAACGACGGTGCGGAGGCGAACAAATTCTGAGAATCCTCTCGAGGCAGAGATCTCCTTTCCTTTTGCGGACGGTAGAGTCGGTGCGGTGATTGCGAGCCGGAGGCGGTAGCGGTAACGATCCTCCTCGGCACGCGGACGACGGAGCTTAGCGGACACGGGGCGATAGGGCTTAGCGGGAGCACTCCGGTCTTCGGCCTCTTGATTGCGGGGAAATCGGTATCTTCATTCGAGTCGTATTCGAGGGCGAGGCTCGGCGACCTACGACGGAGCGATCTTCGCTGACTGCGTACGGCGGCTTCTCAGTATGACTTCGTACTCGTCGAAGGCCGTGCCAGCTTTATCATTGCTCCACAGTGGAGCGCGAGCTTTGTCGCGGGGTAGGTTTCCGTCGAACAGAAGATCGAGCTTTGGTGACGCCAATTCCAATTATCGAGTTGAGAAAAGTTCGAAAAGGTTAGTCGCGGCTACGCTCTCGATTTCGATAGAAAACTAAAATCGACGAAGGTCGTCTTACGGATTCGGGTAACACTTTATTATTATTATCTTGATGTCTTAGCTTATTTCAATTTTATCTTGGATTACGATTTAATTCATTAACGGCACGCGAAAAGGACGCAAAAGGAAAGAAAGTTCGGGACCCGATCCGAGCGAACTCACGGCGTACGCTCGCGCCTGACACCATAGGGGTCAGGCCCACGAGATCGAAAAGAAAAAAACCACATGGTTTCACGAACAGCTCTGTTTAAAGGTGATTTAAACGGACGGTTACGAAATCAAAGAAGTTGGCACGTGCTCGCCAGAAGAAATGAGCGAAGCAAGCCGACGGAAGAATGACGATTTGGACCATGAGGGGCATGGACACATTGTCGATGTGTGAAGATAGAAACGCTTTGATTTAATGGAGAGTAGAGTTATTCGTAGTCGCTGAGAAGTTGTCGACGACTTTAAGGAACTTTGGAAAGCGTTCTTTTGGAAATTTAATTTAATTTATATATACGCATTGATTTTTGAAAATAAAATTTTAAATTTCGAAAATATGAGAATTTGGAAAGGACGGATCCGTTCGTTAAGTGGTTTGAATGAACGAGCGCGACATCCATGCGATAACGCATGCTATCCAGAAGAATAGACGCCCTCTTGTGATATCGATTCGATCAAATAATGCAAAGTTCATGACATCAGTTACAGTGCTACGAACGCTTTTATGTGGGCCAAATAGTCACTGTTTAATACTGAAAGGATCGAATAGGGTTTATATTATACGGGGTCTTTAAAACTCACTTGTAAGTGAGCACATAGTTAATTACACTCGGATGACCGAAATCCTTTGAGAGAACTCTCGATTTGAATCTCGGGTTTCCATCTTCGCGAAGTCGAAAGGGTAGGGTTTTTGACGAAATTTGAGAGTAGGAAATCCGATAGGTGAAGGGCGCGAGGAGGAACGATTATTTGCGGGTCGAAGGAAAGAAGGGTAGGGGATGTCACGGATCTCGAGGAGGACATCGAGGACGTCTGAGCTATCTGAGGTTGGGTTTTAAATTTTGGAAAGAGATTTTATTTTGATTTCGATCACTGTAAGTTAATTATAGGGATTATGTTTGCGTAATGCTGTGGTATCTGTACTCGCGAAAGACGGGAGGGTTTACGTCGTATAAGGGCGGCGACATCGGAAGCACAAGCGGATTAGGGCTTATATTGCACGAAGGGGTGTCTGAGGCTAAAAAGAGAAAGGTGAGGGTTTATATCGCACGGGGCGGACTACCTCGAAAGCTAGAGAACTTGTTGTTTAAAGCTAAGGAATGGGTTTCTTTGAAGGAGATACGGGTTTCTTTGAAGAAGATGGCAGTCTTGCCCACGCGTGCTCCGAGCATCCAGCGTCGTTGCGAGATCGCGATTTAGGTTTAAGTTTTGAATTAAAGTTGACATGCAAATTATTTTTATTTTCGAGTGAGTGTGTGTGTTTGTGCGAGGGAGTAGTAAAAGTAAACGATAACACGAGCGTCTTTGAACGAGGAGTATCTTAAAGTTTATGCGGAAATCTTAAACGAGTATAAAGCGAAAGTAACGGCTCAAATAATGGAATAGCATGCTTGTAAAAGATGAAACGTCTTAAGCGGGTAAGAAGTACGAGAAAATGTAAAACGTCATGAGCGGGTATATGTCTTGAAAGGAAAACAGCTGCAAGTAGCGAGAGTAAATCTTAAAAGGTAAAGTAAGTGCGAGTAAAAGAAGTAGAGAGCGTGTCGTAGGATGCTACGTATGTCAAAACATCATCGATCGCTATGCTCTTGCTATATTATTATTTTATATGTTTTCTTTTTTTTTTATTTATTTATTCATACGAAGATTTATTAGCACGAGAAAAAGAAGCGAGGTAGGAGTAGTAGGTAAAAACAACTACAACTAAACGGAGATCTTACGGTGTGTAGAAAGAAGACGAAGTACGTAAGCACGATAGTAAAAGCGAAAGAAGACGGCGAGAAGACGTCGAGAAAACGAAGAAAAATCGTAAAGAAAGCTAGGAAATCGAGAAAGCAAGAAAAAGAACGTCAAGTAGAAAACTCGAGAAAAGTAGCATGACAAACAATGGCAAGTAGGGAAAACACGGAAAACATCTAGAAAAGCTTCTAAGTGACCCATAAGCACGGTGGTGTTTCGGACTCGAAGTTATCTTAATGTCCGGGCTGAGTCTTGACTCTTCAGGCCATTTCTACGCGAAGCGGTCTAATCCAGACTCGAATAGCCCAACAGTGGACTCTATAAATTTTCACACATTTCGTTTTGGGTTTTCATACATGCAATATATGTAAGTAAGTATGTGTAGTAGTGGAGGTAATTTTGTATTTTTCGAACACATGTATTTTTTGTTTTAAAGCATTCTGATCATGGAGTTAGCTATCACAATAGATTTCGTCTACGAACGTTAGGCTCGTCGGCGATAGAAAGCCCGAGGACGGTCGAACGGTTCCGTGATTCTACGCTCTACTCTACAGAGTCTACGAGGCAGACGGCCCCGTCTCCATGGCTCTCGTAATTTTTCTCGTTTTGCAACCGCATCCACTATCTGTACCTACACGGCGCTGACACGATGGCGCATATATAACTCAGGAGGTTATATATGCACACCTACGTGTCCCCTGTATGTGTGTGGGTTAAGCCAGAAGCAAGGTGAAAGCTAGGGACGAGGGTCGAGGAAAAGGAGAGAAAAGACAGTAAATCACCTTTGGGACTCAAGCCAAGCCTCACATGTCCTATGAAAAGGACTTAAAAGGCACCTCGACAACTCTCGGAGAAGGTAAGGACCAGACCACTAGAACACAGCTCACTATTTTCCAGAATAGCGGAAAAATCATAAATAAAGATAAAAAATGAAGTAAAATAAAGAAAAGACAAGTTCTTCTTGCCTGGGATGTCGAGCACTAATTTCATTAAAGCTCAGGAGGCATCACAAATCCAAGATTTTGCCGTCTACTTTCCTTCTTCTTCTCTTTTTTTCTTTTTATTTCGATTTCATAGAACTCGAGGCCACATACGAGTGTGTATGAAGCGCTGCTGATTCAGATATCGATTTATCACATGATCGCCACAATTCAAGCGCTTGCATAATTTCGCTTCATCGATTTCGACATTTAACCATCGAATATTGATTGAGGCGAAGTAAGAAATGTGCCTTCCTCCATCAGAATCATCTCACGAGTAAGTGTAGCAAGAAATAAGAAGGAAGCAAGCATCACCGCACATATTAAGGTTCTCGGCAGAGACCAGAGTATAAAAGGAGGCGGCTAAGGCCCTCGACGAACGTCATTATCATCATGAAGCTCACGCGACGAGCCGACAAAAGACGATAAGATAAGAGCTTCCCACGATTCATCACATGCACAAATGAAGCTCACGGCCGAGGCCCCGACAAGCCGCTCACACCTTCCGTCTAAACACAAAGCCAAAACCGAGCCCTAAGGGTCGAACCAAGCCCATACTGCAAGCAACGCAGTTCTAAACTTTGCTAAAACACTTTCAAAAATTTAAGCTCAAACCACTCTTGAATTAAGCGCAGTAGTGAGCCACGATGGCCTCCTCCGGACATATTCGGAAAACCCTCGAAATCGAGCCCGAGCATATAGTCCGACAAGCCTCAACAAACACCCGAGCTGGACTCACATCAGAAGCCACTACTAGTTGTAAGAGCAATTGCCAAGCGGCAACAAATAAAGTAACAAAAGTGCCCACAAACCAAGTGCTAGAAGGGACAAAATCGGCAAAAACGAAACAACAAAAAGAGGGGAAAGATCTCACTCCAAATCCAAATCCAAATGCCGTGTGAAGAGGCGGTACGCAAGAGCAACAATGACAAAAAAAAAAAAAAAAAAAAAAAGCAAAATAAAGCGATCCCAGATTTCGAGTGCAAAGGGCAAAGTCTAGCTGGGCAATGAGAAACACGAGACCAGACAGCGTAATAAGGCTCAAAACGGCCCTAATCGAGAAAACGAAAAACAGACAAGGAGCGGCCCAACCTTCTCTTTTTTTTTTAACATGAAAATAAAACCTGACTTTCAATCAAGCTCACCGTGAGCCAAAATAAAATACGAAATAGAGCTAAACGTAGGCACTAAATAAGCATTTTCATACCATCAGCATCCAAGCATAAGTCTTGACATATTTCATTGAAAGTAAACTTAAAACTCTCCGAATCAATTCAAAGCCTCCCTAACATGCTTTTTTTTTTTTTTTTTTTTTTGAATGAAGAATAAGTAGGAGGAGTAAAAAAAAAAAAAAAAAAGAAAGAGCCGAGCTCCTCATACATTTAGCTAAATAAGCAATTCCATGCTCGCATTAGATTAGGATAGGTATAGAATAAGTAAAGAAGAGCGAGGAGCGACCACATGCCATTCTGAATATATAACCATGTCCAACTCGAGCATAGCAATACGAACTAAAAGTCCATACCTCGGTGTATGTCCAGCAAAACACTGCCAAGAGATCCACACGGCGGGGACCGAACGGCGCAAACCGAGGCCCAGACCGAGCGGCGAGTCCCAGAAATTCGGGGAGTCGAGCCGGCAACACTCTGCCTCACTCGAAGCTAAAACTCGGGAGGATCCGTGAGCAACGGAGAAGAAGAAGAGTGAAGAGAGGGAAGAAGAGAAGCGGCGGTAGCACCCTCGGAACCGGCCACCCACGAGCAACAACCAACCCTAGACTTCCCTCGAGATGAGGCTTATATGGCCGGCCTCGAAGGAGGAGGAGAAGAAGCCACTTACCGGGACGTCGGCTAGAGGAAAAGAGGCGGGAGAGAGTGGCGACAAAGTCGTTGGAAAAGGCCGACCGTAGAGGCGGGGAAGGCGAAAGGGGCTCGTCGTGAGCGAGTCGCCGAGGGAAGTGGCGAGAAGGTACGAGGACCCGAGGTCGAAGCTTTGCGCGAGGAACCAGGAGGGAGGAGGGCTCGGGGTCGAGAGAGAAAGAAAAGGCGAGCCCGGATGAGAGAGTGGGGTTAGGGTTTAAAAATGGGATTTAAATAGAAAATTAGATTTTATTTAATAGAAAAAAAGGACGACAAATTTTGACGTCGCGAGTCCGCGCTCCCGAACACGACGAGTTATACGTCTTTTCCTATGAAGTCCGACGTCCGGACGCGATGGCGCGATCCGTTTCGCGATCCAGGGTCGTTCGGAGAACCTCGTCAGCGGTCGAGTCGAAGTGCGTCCGATCGATTTCGTCGAAGTCGGCCTTGATGGCGCTCGTTCCGGCGTTCGGACCCGATCTTGATCCGTCGCGGAGAATTTGAAGACGTCGAGGCTGGATCTCGAGAAATTTGTGCTTCGGTGGTGCGGAAAGTGTGCACGAAGTGCTGCGCAGGCCAGGTGGTCACATAGGAACTCGATTTGAGTCCTAGCGCTAGTTCGACCTACCAAGTTTGTGAGCGAGAGGTCGGGAATTCGTCAGGGATTCCGAAGAGTGTCGAAGTGGTTTCGAGCGTTCTAAGACGAGTGGGTCAGAGTCTTAGGAATTTAAGATCGTCGGGGAAGCTCCTAAAGCTAGAACACTGAATCACTGGAGGAAAAGCTAAGCATCGACAAAAGTGAGGTCAACATACGTTTGTCCAAGATGTGAGGTCTCGATTGGATGTTTGTAGAAGCTTTACTTAAGTCCCACAAACTTGCTCCAAGTGTTGGTTTCCTCCAGTAACAGGTCCAAGTACAAACTCGTCTAAGTGGTGGTTTGGCCTTAGTCAAGGGCTAGTATAGAGAGCTAGGGAAGGGTGAGGCTTTTAGGTGCGGGCAAACTTTTGAAATGGTTGGTGTGAAGTTTTGTTGAATTGGATTTTGGGAGGCCAAAATGGGCCTAGTTTTGTATGTTGTAATTAGGGTTTTTTAGTGGAAGGGAGAGGCTGAGGATGGTGGAGATGGACTTCTTAAGGCTGCAGAAAGGCTTGAGGAATATTTGATAGAGTTTCCTTAAGATTTCTTTGCACACCACTTTTTTTGGCCACGGTGGGACTTCTTGTAGGCTCAGCCATGGTGTTCGACTGACCAAGCTAAGAGGTGGAAAAGGGTGTTGAGGTGGAGGAATCCAATGTTCAAGGTCCGAAAGGAGTGATCCATGTATGATGGGTGCAGTTTTGAGTTTTCAAGCCATGGGGGCTCTCGTCTTTTGGAGTTTTCTGGCAACTAGGGTGGCTGGTTAGGGTGCATGAGGTCATTTCTTGCTTAAGAATTGTAGAGGTTGGAGATTGTGATGCCCATTGTGCTGTGTCAAGTGTCCAAAAGTTTTGTTTTTAAAGGGTAAGGGGTTTGAGACCATTTGAGTTTTACCCGAGCTAGACCAACAAAAAGGGGTTTGGGAGTCTTCCAAGTTGCTGGTCAGCTTGGAGAGTGTCTGATTTAGACTCATCATAAAGATTAGGGTCACCATTTTGGGTTAAAGAAAGTTATAAATGAGGCTAAGTGTACTTGGATGGGGTTTTCTTTTTTACCAATTGAGGAAAGTGTATCTACGTAAGGCGTACAAAATCCGAGCATTTCATGTGGGGAAGATTCGAGATTCCATGAAATTCGGGCAGTGTTATTATGGTGTTATCTGTGTTGTATTGGGGTAGTATTGGAGTTGAACGGCGGGAATTTTGTTATTGGTGATGTTATTAGGCGTCCTATTAGGGTTGGTCTAGGAACCACAACTAGTGTTATTGGCGTAAAAATCGTCGAATTCCATGGTGTTATCGACAGTTAATCGGCGGAACACGGTGTTATTTGACGTGGCGGAGCGGACGGTGTTATTGCAAGGGTTTTATGGTAGTATTTTAGTGTTATTGCGAGGTTTTAGAGGGTTTGCAATGCGGTATGGCGGGATCTGCAATTGTGGTGTTATTTCGATAGTATTGTAGTAGTTTTTGGGTGTTATTGAAGGGATTGCAGAGCGAAGCGGAGTGGTTATGCGGCGGTCTTATTAGAGGGATTCCCGCGCTTGTATTATGGTGTTATTGGGGTTGAGTCTAGCCCAAATCAAACCCAAACCAAGCTTACCCTCTTTTCACTTTAATTCAACCTATGAACACATGACACGAGACAATTGGTGGATTGGTGAGATTTTAGGGATTGTCAATAGTGAAATTGGATGTGAATTTAGCAAAATTGGATTGAAACTTTGAATTTGATGTGAATTGGGTTGGATTTTGGATATTGTATGGAATTTGATTCAAATTGATAAGAATTTGACAAGATTGTATTTGACACATAGAATTTGATGGATTTGAGGTGAATTTGGTGTGGCTTTGTCAATTTGGCCATAAGGCTTGGAATTTGGTTGTGTTGAATTTGATTTTATGATGTTGTGTGGAATTTGATGTAAGTTGATGTGAAATTGAATTTGCGGTCCATGGAAATTAGATTTTAAGTTTGATTAACAATTGGATTGAAAATTGGGTAAGTTTGGCTGGTTTGGGGCAAATTTGATGAGGAGCTGTGAAGTGTAATGGAAGTGGAGTGAGTGTGAACAAGCCTCTCAAGGTCAAGGGGGTGCCCATAAGGCCTCAAGATCCTATAGGAGCTCATTTTTTAGTCTTCACATGTTGGTATCAACCACCTAAGTGCTAGAGTTTTATGACCACCCATGTGAGAATCCAAAAAGAGTCAGGAAATGATTTGAAATTCTAAAAGGGTGGGGTTTTAGCACTAGGCTTCTAGGACAGTCAATAGGAAAGTCCTATGACTAGATTCTAAGCACTAAGAGGAAAAATAGACCTCATCAAAATGATGTCAACATCTCTTCCTGCATCCTAACAAGCTGCCGCTCCCTTCCAGCTGGCCACAATTCCTCCCGAATGCCCAACATTTCATCGCCAACTCCTTCTTGTCTCCTCGCGTCGCCTGCCAACTCCTTCCGGGCATCTCCTTGCAGCCCGTCAGTCACTCTCCAGCAGGCCGCCACGTCCTTCAGGCCCCTCCAACAAGCTACCGACCTCTTTTGCATCCTCCTGTAGGCCGTCAACCCTCTCCCTACACCTTCCAGCAGGCTGACGAGGAATTTTGCACCTCCCGCAGTCCGTCGACTCCTGCACTTCCCCTCTAGACCCTTCAGGTAGCCACCCGCACCTGCTGTCGCTGACACTGCAACCCCTGCTACTCCACCTTCCAACAATCACCCACATCCGCTGCTACCCTATGCCTACCAGAAGCCACCCACACCTGCTGCTCCCTCCGTTCACAATCACCTGCTGCACTTATCTCACCATCGATCTCTATGAATATTTTTCCTATGCAATAACATGATCGTGCTTGTACTGTCTTTATTGTCTTTTTTTCTTTGTTGTTTTCGAGTCCTGATTGCACCCCTAGTTATTTGCTTAATAATTTTTTTTTTCGTCGATATCCTGTGCTCTCAAGATCTAAACCTGTACCAGGCTCGGCGATGCTTCCTTGTGGGCGTTGTGTAGAGTAAAAAAGAATTTTTTTTGGCACTTCTTTGTGGGCTCTGTGTAGAGTAAAAAATAATTTTTTCGGGGGCAGTGTTTCTGGGCTCTGTGTAGAGTAAAAAAGAATTTTTTCTGGGGCAATGTTTCTAAACCTAATATAGGGGGACACCTTCCTAGAAAACTCACATGAAGCTTGATCGAACAAACTGTGAGCTTTGAGTGATCAATTGATTGATACAATCAGACTTCACATAATAACAATATAAAAAATAAGACAACAAAACTTACCCAAACGGACCCTTAGTAGAATTGTTTCTGCTAGTTTAGTTGTTATGTTTTCGATAAACTTCACATCTTTTTTTATGATGAATCAACTTGCATAAAGCTTAAATTGTTAATGTGTGTGTGTGTGTGTTGCCAAAAGGAGGTACTTTTCATCAATATGCAAACACGTACAAGTGGGCAGGTGATTCTAACAAAACCCAAAAAAATCACCTAAGAGATTAAACAACCCCAAAAATAGTCTCCAAAAAAGAAAAATACAGGTAAAGATATATAAATCAATGCATCCATTTGAAAAAGATGATTAATCATGGTGGGTAGGTTTTTCTCTCCTCCTGGTTTTAGAGAGGGAGAGAGAGTCCAAAAACAAACTGTTATGTGGGCTTCCACGCGAAACTATGAAATTGTTATCCTGTAAATTTTTGAGTTCTAGCATCTTTTTTTTTTCTTGTTGGCTTTATAAACCTTCCATTCATCTTTCAGTGCATATTCCATCTGATCAATAAGTTGATCATCAATGGAGATCTCACCCTGATGGGTTTGTTGATCCGTAAAACCTTGATCCTGGCACGTCTCCAGTACTTGAGTACCCTCGTTTTGCAAGAAGTGGTTCCATATATATTGGAATATCATCTGCTACAACCAAATTACTGGTAGCAGTGATTCCCAGTGAAGGATCAAGAATCTCAGTAGGTTCAATTAGAGAAGGGTCCCCATCAAGTTCAATTGGGGCAATAGCAGTCTCCTCCCTCGTTACATCTTCTACCATATATATATATATATACCTCTCCCTCTCCCGCTCCCGCTCCCGCTCCGCTAGGGTTTCGCCGCATGGCGAACCCTAGCCCCTGTCCCACGGAATCTCGTCGCAAGCTGTGGGAAGTGTTCGCGTTTCTCGCGTTCATGCTTCCTCCTGCTCCACTCGCCCGTTGAACTGCTGCTAGTGGTCGAGCTTGTGGAACAACTGCCGTGCTCGACTTCTACGGCTCGACTCCAGCGTCGCTGTCTCGTGCTCCAGCATCGCTGTCTGCGTTCTTGCGTCGCGGTTTGCGATCTCCAGAGTCGATCTCCAGCGTTAGTCTGCTTGTTGGTGGCCGAGCTCTGCTCGATTTCACCTGCGTCTGTTTTTGCGGGTTAGGTCCCGCATTCCCGCAGGTCGACTCCACTGAGCTCCTGCAGCTCTGTGTTCCCGTAGCTAGCCCGACAGCTGCATCCAGCTGTCAACAATGGCCTCCGGCCGTTCTTACGCAGTCGCCCTCGCCGTCGCCGACGACAACCCCACCCGCGCCCCTTCACGTTCTAATATGTTCCCGCAGAGGTTCCATGATGCATTCGAGCAAGGTGTCGAGAGTGGGTTTCTCAAAAAAGCATCCCGCAAAGACGTCGAACGCCGTAATCTTTCTCACCGAGGAAGAGATCTCATCCTAGCCGCACTCCGGCAAGTGCATTTCTAGTGGGTAAGTTCCTCTATGACAATCCTAAACTTGAATTGATCCGAAAAGAATTTGAGCAAATGAAGCTCAATGGAACTTGGAAGTTAGGAAGACTGGATAGCCGAAATGTTCTCATCCAACTAACGGATGATGCAGATTATGCTCAAGTGTTCTTCAGAAGAATGTCGGATAGACAATCGGGTGATGAAGGTGCTGAAATGGACGGTGGATTTTGACCATCGTACTGAACCTCCCATAATTCCGGTGTGGCTACGCTTCCCAAATTCGCAGGTACATCTTTATGATCAAGAGCTTCTCTTTACTTTCGCAAAGCTATATGGAACGCCACTCCACACCGATCCGCCTACAGAGCATCTATCTAGACCTTCTGAGGCTAGAATATTGATTGAACGAGATATTACGTTACCATTCCCGAAAGAGTTTTGGATTGACACACAACATCAGGGTTTTTGGCAACCAACAGAACTTGAACAAGTACCTCTGTATTGCACCCATTGTTGTATGTTTGGACACTCTCACCAACAGTGTTACCACCTGCATCCGAATCTAAAACCTCCCCGTACAAATGCTACTGGCCTACACATTCCTGCAACAGATATACCGCCTTCATCAGTTTCAGAACAGGGTGAGAAGGATCGACCCTAGGAGGAACATCAGGTAGTTGCTACTGATAGGCAGGACGTGGTCATCTCTTAGCCTGCCTTCTTTGGAGCAGCTATACTACCACCTTAGGTATCCATTACTTATGGAGGAGTTCGGACTCTCCACTTGACAGTGCGAAGACAGGGAAGAAATAAATACTCATAATCCGACGACGGAAAAAGTGCTACTCCTACGCGAGGAAGATCTACTGGCATAATAGTACGCTTGGTTGTTCTACCCGCTCGAGGGTAGGAGAATCCCAAGTATTGAAGCCAATCAGCTGCAATGACCTTTCTCACTTCGGATCGGATGACTCGCGCCTTCGGAGGAAGAGTGACAAGTGTATACCTCCCGCGAAGAAGAAAGTGCGAGATACTTATGCTTACTTGGGAATCTTATGGATGACACTTCAGTCTCTCACAGTAATGGAGAATCACTCAGAGCTCGATTATTGAATGCGCTACTAAGAACCCATGGAAGAGGAAGGCGCCTAGTGACCTCGTCCACTGAAAAGTTTTAGTTGCATGTTTTACTTTTGTCTTATCTTTTGTACTTTTTGTTTGAGCTTTTCTTTCTTTGTTTGCTGTAGTGAGAGCTCCATCATTGGGCCCTCTCATACTACTTGTTTTGTAACCCTTTATCTTAGTGAAAATGACCCTAGAGCTTCTTTTAAAAAAAAAAGAATATATATATATATATATATATATATATATATATATATATATATATACAATTCGAAAGCCTTGGCTCATTGGTTGCGGCCTTTGGTGTAAGTCCCTCGGGTCAGGGGTTTGAATCCCACCCATGACGAGAGAATTCGAATAGCACACCTTCCTGGAAGGGGAGTCCGCTCTTCGGTCAGTTCAACTATAGGGGTTGATCGGTGCTCTCCGACCGATTGATCAATCTTATATATATATATATATATATATATATATATATATATATGTATACATATATATATATGTATATATATATATATTTTTTTGGAAAGGGCCGTAGGCTATTCGTTGAAATTAAAAGAGGGTACAAAACGAGTAATATGAGAGGGCCCAAACAAAATTGAGCACACCTCATAAAACCAAAAAAGTAAAAATAGATCTCTATCAGAGCGATACAGAAGATAGAACATAAAAACTATCAGCTAAAGAGGACGAGGTTCCCAAGGCTTCCCCCTGCTCCTAGCGATGTAAGCACAGCTCTAACTCGCATTTTGCAGAGCTTCCCCATTACCAAGGGAAACCAGACTATCGTCCATAATATTTCCAAGGGGGATAGTGCCCCCCACTTTCTTCTTCCTCCGGGAGGTAAACACTTACCATTCTTCTTCAGTAGGCCGAAGATATGCTTTAGTGGCAACAGTAACTGATTCAACTGCATGAGGTGAAATAGGAGGAGCTATCTCCTCCCCCCGAAGATATGGGCCTTCCGTAGGTGGGTGGAGAACTGGAGGAGAAACCAGGGCCCCCCTCTCATGGAGAGACGTATGGTTTGTAGTCATAAGAACAGAAGGAGCAGAAGACGATACAAAAGTCAAATCTTTGGATTGAATATTATTATCCGCATGAGTGTTTGTCTCTTCCCTGTCTTCGGTTATGTCATGGTGGGAAGTCTGCTATCCTTCTGTAATAGTGGGTACCTGATGTGGAAGTGTAGCTGCTCCAGTAGAAGAAGGAGGCAGAGCGATGGCCTCATCCTGACTATCGATGGGAACTGCCTGATGCTCCTCCACAAGTTGAGCCAACTCGATCGATCCGCAACGACGCAGTGGGTATCTACGAGGGGAGGGAAGCGGGACATCCGACGCAGAAATGTGTGGTCCAGTAGTATTGGCACGGGGAGGTTTGAGGTTCGGATGCAATTGGTAACACTGATGGGGGGAGTGTACAAGCATACGACAGTGGGTACAGTAAAGAGACACTTGTTCTAATTCTGCTGGTTGCCAGAATCCCTGATGTTGTGTGCCAATCCAGAACTCTCTCGGAAAAGGTAGCGTGATGTCTCGTTCTATCAGTATTTTCGCCTCAGAAGGGCGAGTCAGATGCTCTGTGGGCGGGTCGGATTGAAGTGGAGTGCCATAGACCTTTGCGAAGGTAAAAAGAAGCTCCTGATCGTAGAGGTGTACCTGCAGATCTGAAAAGCGCAACCAGACGGGGATGATGGGAGGTTCAGTGCGATGGTCGAAATCCGCCGTCCATTTCAGCGCCTTCATCACCCGATTGTCGATGCGAAGTGTTCTTCTAGCAACACACCAGGTGTAGTCTCATCATCCGTCGGTTGGATGAGAACGTGCCGACCAATCCAAGTCTTCCAATCTTCCAATCTTCGAAACTTCAATCAATTTCATATACATATATATACATATACATATATATATACATATATATATATATATATATATATATATATATATATATATATATATATATATATATATGTATATATGTTATTTATTGCTTAAATGGTTAATAATTGATGCTCTTTTATCTGTTCTTTGCTTACGCCTCTCCTTAATGTTATGTGCAGGTATTGGGATCCTTATTATTACAAGAGGCGGCGGGCAAAGACTGATGATGGAATGAACTTTATTGAATCTGTAATAATGATAAATGGTTGATTGATTTGTTAGATGCTTAAGCATTTTTATTTTTACTTTGATGCACAACTATATTCAAAAAATCTTATCCGGTCTTGTAGGTTTTCTCATTTGTTTTTGGTGATGGAGACCCAAATCAAGGACTTGAAGAGGAGAGATGGAAGCTGGTATAATCTATACATGTTACAAAATTTTCACCCTATCAAAAACTTGTATAAGATTGCCTTTCTTTTATGGTAAAACCTCTTTGTTTTTAAATCTAAATATTACTGAGAGATATGATCTTTGTATGCAAAATCCTAAAAGTAGAGAAGCTTGAGTGAGAACTTGATATAAAATACAAACGTGCTGTCTTTTTGTGTTTCAACGAAAAAAATTAAATGTTTGCTTTATCTGTTTCTTTCTCGTCTGCTGATTCAAGGGAATATTCTGCTCCACATTTTTGTGACTACAAGCAGCCAATTCCAAATTTCCAAAGATTATGATTTTCAAGTTTATTTTTCTTTAGATGGAGATCTTTGAAGCTACAGTATTGTTTTGTTTGAATGAAATCTACTGGCAATTCTGATTCTTTGCGATGCCCTAAGGCTAGGCATTATGTGGTAACGTTAAAATTTCTTACAAAATATGATGCCAGCTCTTTTTTTCTTCAAGACAACATTTATTGAAGCCTTTTTATTTTCCAAATGAGGTCTATTGTTACAGAAACCAAATACAGATTCCCTCCCATATTGTCCTTTCTTTTTCTAAGGTTTACGACTAGTTTCTAATAGATCTTATAAGACGAGCCATTAATTTTTACTATTGCTACCTGAATTCATATTTGGTTGGCTGGGACCTTCTTGTTTAGCTTTCGATGTTTTTGAGGAGGCTGATAGAGAAAGTAGAGGGAGAGACAGGACAGGAGAAGGAGAGAAATCAAACAAGGGAATTCTTGAAATTGAAGTAGAAATATGGAAAGGGTTGAAAATTTTTTCAGAGGGGAAGGGCTGGGGGAGGGAGCAAGGAAGTGATAGAAAGCAAAAGAGAAACATAGATGAACGTAAAGAATGAAACAGGTGAAGGCAGGAGGGGAGCTGCAGGTTGACTAAAAAATAAACAACATCAAATAATATATAACATTAACCTCAGTTCTGTTAAAGTTACAGCCCTTAAAATCAGCTCCTTCATCACAAAATAAAGTAAATGATTATATGCATAAAATCCAAATTGGTTTTTTGGTTTATTAATCCCTCCATAAAATAATAGATTAATATCTTGTAATGCTCCCTTGTAAGAGAAATCAAAACTAAACAACCATACTATATCATAGAAAGCAACTCTAATGAGTTGGTAATCCCATATTCCATATTACATTTGTAATAATATAAGAATTGTGCGGCGTGTAAGTAAATAACCCAAAGAAGCTATTAAACAAAAAATACTCCAAATTTCGGTGTGTTGCAACAACAATTGCAGTGGTACTGAAAATTTAAATGTGTACATATTGGATACATAAAATATAAGATACTACAACATAAGACTTGTGATGCATGCAAGTCAATTTTCTTTTTTCTTATTTCCAAACCACTACTATGGATAAAATAGTCTCGCTTTGATTATCAAGCATTCAAATTACTAGACATCTACTTTTACTGAAATTTGCACTTGCATAAACATGTCAAATTTAAACAACGATTTCATGGAAATATTCAACCTTAAATAACAAAACCGAGACCACCATCATCAATCCAAACTAACATAAATAACAATTGAAGGCATGCATGCTTCTCACCTGTGCACATGTGTAGCACTCCCAAAAATACTCCAACAGTAACTACGAAATGCTTGAAATACCATAGTCAAACCCTCAACAATAGATGTGAAACAAATTGAACTCATAAAGAGGTGGGAACTACTCGGAATCCAACAACTGAAGTGAGAGAAAAGAGAGGCAAACTATCAGTCTGTTATCACCAAAAGGTGAAAACGAAAGAAAATGGGAATAGCTTAGATGCCACCAATGAAAGAGAAGAAATAAAGGAGAGTAAACTGCAGCCAAGCGAATGCCCAAGTGCTGAAGGTTACAAAATCACAATCTCAGCCTGCGGCTGCAACCCTTATTAACTGACGTGGGTTGTCAAATTGACATGATAATTGTCGCATCCCGAACTGGACCAAACCGATCTAGGCTTTTTGAAAGGGGAAGGTCTGCTCTGTCAAGGGGGTTGTTCCCTCTTTTTAATATAGGGGCCCTGTCATAGTTATCCTAGGGTTATTTATTTGTTTTGTGATGTTTAGGATTTCAATTTTGATTGTGTTTTTTTTTTTCGGGACAACTGCTAACATCTCAGTTTTTACTTTCTAGAGTTGTATCTAAGGGTCGAGTGGTGCTTTGATTGTATCTCTCTCGTGAGGTGGTGATTATCCTCATCTACCCTTACTTCGCATCTTTCCCTTTACTGCCGACTTTGCCTTCCCTGCTGCAGCCTCCCAAAACAGCATCCTAGTTGTTTTTCCTGTAGTTCCCAGCCACAAAGCTGCCAACTCTCCTTCCAATTTGGCTGCCAACCATCTCAGCCGACCCAAAACCCTTCCTCCACGTTCTCCCAACCCTATTGACGTCCATCATAGCCGCCCCAAAGCTTGCTCCGCCTTCCCTTCTTGAAGGTGTGAATTTTTTGCATTAATGAAAAAATGAAATTACAGACAATACAAAAACGGGCTAAGAAACAAGCCCCAAATCTATGAAAAATGGCCGCTAAGTAGCTGGCTCACAAAAACTCTATCCATTTCAACAAAAACTGACAAGGGATGACTATGAGGTAAAATCTTAACAAAAAAAACTATATTGTTCCAACTTTCCCCACAGTGAAGCAACCCCTCTTCCTCTCACCATCGCAATCAGAAAAACAACAAGCCTGTAGTTTTTCTGCTCTCCTAGCCACTTGTCACCTCCTTTCAAACCCTACTTGACACCCTTTCACCTTAGATCCACCCCCATTTTAGTGTCGTGTATCGTTGTTTGTTAATTTCAATTTTTGTTTGTTTGGTTGTACTTCCCTATTTGGATTCAACAATAATATTTAGTTTTCCTATTTTGATTAAATTCTGGTATCATTTCATATCAAGTTAGGGTCTGTTTAGAGACTACTGTCATACTTATCAGAACTTATTCGAATAAGTTGCTTATTACGATAATCTGGCGATAGCGAATGATCCGGATAAGTTGTACGTCCGTTTGGTTTGAGCGTTTGGAAAACAGATTGTTTACGTATAAATGACTTATTTTTGCCTTTTTTGATAAACAGAGAACCGAGATAAGCAGTACAGCAAAAAAGGATCTGTGAAACACCATGGACACATACATGACGACCTTCCACTAGCAATGTAACCACTATTGCAAAATCAGAACAAAAAAAACAACCAAATCTTATGTATTTCATCTTTGTTCCATAAAACCAGAGAAACTGTGAATGGTGTTGCTATGATTGTAAAACACACAAATTCAATATATCAGAATAAAGGATTCAAACTCACTGTGACTCCAGCAAAAAAACCAGAGGATGATCAACGATGCATCAAGCTGCACGGGCCTCTCCAATGATCCAATCGAGCTGCTCCTTCCGGTGATCGACGAAGCTTGATCGACGAGGGCGCGTCGTCATCGAGCCGATCCCCGAGGAGCTGCACCTCCTCCAAGCTACTCCAAGCGGCGACGCGTGTCCGTC
This sequence comes from Papilionanthe hookeriana x Papilionanthe teres, assembly GCA_022702705.1. Lineage (NCBI taxonomy): Eukaryota > Viridiplantae > Streptophyta > Magnoliopsida > Asparagales > Orchidaceae > Papilionanthe > Papilionanthe hookeriana x Papilionanthe teres. The sequence goes on along the minus strand of CM040427.1, from coordinate 68,048,329 downwards.
CTTCGAGACCAAGATCGATAAGCCGGGGAGAAATGGAGGGTAGAGATCGAAGAGAAAGCGGGAGAGGACTGCGTGAGTTCAAGACGACGACGGAGGGGAACAAGAACGACACCACCTGAGATCTTGCGAAGCCGATGGTGGAGTCTGGAGGCGAGCTTCAACAGCGGGAGCTTCATCTTCGGTTAGAGATCGGACCTCCTCTGAGTGAACGAACCTCCTCGTGCGGCCTGGGAACGAGGGAGGGCGACTGCGATCGAGAAGGTTGAGGGCGAGAGCGGGATTTCTATCCTAAACGCGCTAGTATAAGCGGAACGCGGGGGACTCTCCACTTCTCCCTTTCTTCAGAAAATCGCTAAGCAATTATTGGGCGGTACGAAGAAGCTTACCCAACGCTTTTTTCAAACACTGCGGCGACGTTTTCAAAACGCCGCCGCAGTTCAATAAGCTGCTCCAAACGGGGCCTTAGTCTAATCCTAGTCCTGTCTTAGGATTACCAAAACTCACCAATAACCAACCCAATCTCCACCCAACACCCTTGCTGATTTTTCAAATCAGCCCCAAAAACAAAACTTTTCCCCACTCTAGACCACCCCATAAACCCTCTTTCCCACCTCAAACCTAAGATTTAATCTCACCACCAAGAAGACAAGCGTCGAACGCCGTTCAAGAACTTATCATGGAAGAGGTGCAACACGAACTGTGCTGCCTTTAATAAAGGCTTGTAGAAATTGAGGAAAGAACTCATGGAGAGGTTACCGTCAATTGTGATAGCGAAATTCGAATTGAGAGGGAGGAACACCTGAATTCCTTCCTTAGGGATGATTTCAGTGAAGAGAAATGCAAGTCATGATGCTTTGCGATACAGTATCAGAGGAGGCCGAGGGATAGAATGACTTATCGAGGACAATGAGACCTAATAATGAAGGGAAGTCTATTGAATTTCAAGGAGAGAATGAATCTGGATGACTTCATTAGTGGCTTCAAACTGCCAAAATGATTTTTGAATACAAGGAGTACCATCTGACATGAGGATGAAACTTGAAGAAGAGCGTCTCTTTGTATTTGGAGAATCTACACTGAGAACGAAAGAGTGGTGGTCGAGACAAGATCACTAGTTGGGAGAAGATGAATGAGACACAAAGGTAGTACCTATCAAACACTACTGTCAAGACACGTCCTTGAAGCTACATCACTTACTTCAGGAGTTGTCAGTGCGGGAGTTCACGACTTAATTCGAGCAGCTTAAGCTAAAATGTGAGCTGATATAGCTAAAACATTACACTATAGCTAGGTACTTGAGAGGCCTGAAGCCATTCATCGACAATTCGGTGTAGCTACAGTCTTCTTGGTCGTTGGGTGATGTTCAAACCTTGGCAATGAACGTGGAGAGACAGCCAAAGCAAAGCAAGCACCCACCTCCATTCAGGTAGCCACCCACAACTAAAGACATTGACTGGAGCACGCTTAAGGGGGTTGAGAAGACTGGCCAGAAGAAGGATAGAGCTGCTCAGAGTGAGAAGAAACTCGAGAAGAGTAGCACACCCAACATAGTTCCGACCGAAAATGCTTTAGGTGATATGAATATGGACACATCGCTTTCAGTTGGCTCACGAGCAGAGTTGTTTCTTTCACCTAACAGGGTGCAGTGAAGGAGGTGCATGAGGATGTAGTTGAATAACAGGGTGGAGAGTACCAGCTTCTAGCAGATGATGGCGACATTCTTGTCATTTGGTGGTTCTTCAGACTAAGGTTACGAAGGAGCAGCAGTGGCTTCGCCACAATATCTTTCATACTCGTTGCACTGTGAAAGGAAGAGTGTGCTACCTTATCGATGGAGGTAGTGGCAAAAATATGACTTCTACACAAATGGTGGACAAGTTGAGCTTCACTACTTAGAGACATTCTCAGCCATGTTCTCTAACGTGACTGAAGAAAGAGAACATTGTCAACATTGATAGAAGATGCCATGTGGAATTTCTATTGGGAGCTAACTTCAGAATCAGGTGTGGTGTGATGTTGTGCCCATGAATGGTCTGTCACATCCTGTTGGGGTGACCATAACAGTTTGATCCCAGGACTCAACATGATGGGTTCATGAACACCTAATCACTTATAAAGGATGGAAAGTGCATAGTTCTCCCACCTTCTGCGAAGTTTGAGGTTATAAGCACTTGTGCCAGCGGGAACGATTTTGGTGTTGATAAAGGGTGGCGAGACAAGAGAGTCGATACCAGACACAGGACAACCACTATAGTGAAGGTTTCAGGAAAGCTGATCAATAAATTACTACCATGGCTGCCATCATTAGGGGAGGTTTAATATATCTTCACGTCAGAGAGAATTGAGCCAACCTTGAGCTACTTTCGACGTACTTTACAGAGTACATGGCATAAAGTTTCAGTCCAGTTCAACAAGATTCCCATAGATGGTTGACATATAAAATGGTATGCGCAATTCAAAAAAAATGTTTTAGGTGTTTTGGGAGATAATGCATCCGACAGTGGGATCCATGTGCTTCTAAAGGCGCAATTGAAGACCTTCTAACACGGGAGATTATGACATTTTTGCTACCTTCAAAGGTGTCAACCCAATTCCTTACTGTGAGGAGACAGAAGCTCTGATGGATGAAGTTGAAGCTCCCCCAAACCTTGAAGACTAATGTGGAGCGTTACATTGACATGGTAATTGTCGCGTCCTGACATATGTCAAACCAGTTCAGACTTTCTAAAGGGGGATATTGGCTCTTTGGAGGGGAAGAGAGGGGGGGGGGGGGGTGACGCCTCTTTTAATAAAGGGGACCACTTCTAGTTATCCTAGGTTTATTTATTTTCTTTGTGATGTCTACGGTTTCTGTTTTGATTGTTTATTTGTTCGGGACAGTCGTTTGCGTCTCAGGTTTTCTATTCTAGGGCTGAATTCAAGGGCCGAGTGGTGCTCCGACTGTAACTAGCTCTTGAGGTGGTGATTGTCCTCATCTACCCTTTCTCTGCCTCACTTCCTTCGCTGCCAACGATTCCTTCCATATTGCGACTGTCTAAGATAGCATTCCGGTTGCTAGTTTTTCTGCAGTTCCTAGCCTAACAGCTGCCAGCCCTCCTTCCAGTCAGGCTGCCACCCATCTTAGCCGACCCGAAACCCTTCCTCATCTTTCTCCCAGCCCTGCTGCCACCCATCATATCCAGCCCAAACATTCCTCCGCTTCCCTCTAGAGTTGTCGCCACTGTCCCAGCCATCCCCATCTTGCTGCAACACACTTCCTCTTGCTGCTGCCATAAAGAAAAAAAAAAATAACAATCCCGTTGTTCCCTGCTCTTGCAACGACTTGCCACCCCCCCCTTCCAAACCCTAGCCGACACCTCTCTACCTTGGATTCACCCTATTTTAGTGTTGTGTCGTTGTTTGTTGTAATTTCAGTTTTCATTTGTTTTGTTGTACTTCGCTATTTGAATTCAACAATAATATTTGATTTTACTATTGTTGTTTGGTTAAACTCCTGTATCATATGCATTCACAAAACGAAGTTTATTCCTATCCTTGATTCGGAAACGCATTAGCAACATACCACCAAAACGACAATTACAATGTCGTTCGAACCGCACCGCAGAAGAAGCGGAGCCAAACCGACCCTTATGCTCCAAACCGACCCTTAGCATAACAGGGTAATTTTTGACACCCCTCGTTTCTGGTGATGGGGATGGGGATGGGGATGGGGATGGGGATGGCGATGGCGATGGCACGGGACTCTCTTTTGACTACCTTGATTTTGAAAGTGCTTTGGGAGGGTGTTTGTGAAGAGATGAGGATGCCTTGAATGGTGTAGGCTGTGAAGTTCAGGTTATTAATTGATTCAATGATAACTAAGAGGAGCTTTATTACTGATTTTTGGTAAGGATCGATCAGTTGCTACCTAAGGTGGACTTATTTGCTTCCTTTTTCATTAGCGATTGTCTTTCTTGCATGTTGCCATTCGATTTTGTTTTATAGAAAAGGCTTTTATTTCACAAAATCTTCCTGTTTGGCAGATTGGACAGTATATTTCTTCAAATGGTGGTGTTGTCACTGCTGAGGAACTTGCTCCTTATCTTGATGTGGAACCTGTGGATAAAGCAGTTGTATGTGATCAGTTTCTATCATTTTGTTTTCTCTGCATGATAAAATCGTATATGTTTACTTCCTTTCTTGTTAGTATGATTTTTTGATGCATTATTTTTTTTACTGAAAAATATATGCAGCATTCTCCGAATATTTACTTATTCCATTTTTGTTCTGAAATTCTTTCTGGATTTTTTTTTGTTTTTTTTTCGTGTGTGAGAGAGAGAGAGAGAGTTTTTTTTTTTTTTTTTTTTTTTTGTGGCGTGAGGAGAGAGAGGGAGGGAGGGAGAGAGAGAGAGCTCATGAAGTTTACAATCCTATATTATTTCAACTAAATAAAATGACCTTGCTAAGGTATTTTATTATGCTTCTTCCTATTTATGATATACCTTTTGATTTGATATCAGTCAATTTTTTTAAGTTTATTATAGTATTGGTGCAAATAGATAAATGTTATATCTTTTGATTGATGTTACTTCGTGTGTCATCATTAGACTTTGTTTAGGGTTACCATTTTGTTTTTCTCTATGAATCCTTTCTTATTATTCGAATATATCCACCATATTAATGCAACTTTTATGCGCTATTGTACATGCCCAATATCAATTAATTCCATGTATCTATAGTATAATCATTTCTAACTTTATCTTTCCTAATATTATCTAAACATTAATGTTGTCATTTTTAATTCTTTCACATTTAATTTGACTACAAACGACCTTTTATGTGTTTTTTTTTCCTTTGTGAGATTCATAGCATGCATTGCTTAGCAGTGACATTCTTTCCAAGATATATATATATATATATATATATATATATATATATATATATTCTTGAATGCATATTTGTCTTGATATCTTTAGCAATGCTTAATTGTTTTAATCTTCATCCTTCTGCAAGGTATTGATTATGCTTCTAAAAGAGTTTTGAGTGTTTGCAGATTTGCAACTAACCATTTTTATTTCCTCAATGTTGGAGCAGGATGATGAGTCATATATACTACCCGTTCTATTACGGTTTGATGGACACCCTGAAGTGGATGATGAGGTTTGTTACCATAATATCATATCATGTTAGATTCAGGAGAAATTTTAGGCCTTCTTATATTTTTGGAATTTAAAAATCCCACAGCAATAATTCTTAGCTGAAGTGCTCTTTCACCCATGCTGAATGTTGTTCAGGATATGCAAAAATAAATTTTAAGGAAATCAGCAGGCAATATGGAAAGTTAATTTGGCTTTCAAAATATGTTGAATTTTTCATTTTTCCCAGTTTAAGCTTGTGTCACTTTCATTAGGCATTGTTCTCTGTTTAACTGAAATGGAAGTTAATGTTTGGAAACAATGTTTCTCATAGACTAGGATTCTTTCAAATATTTCAATGCGTCTTTTTTTTTCCCACTTTGTGCGTCTATTATTTCCCATATTCTATAGCCATCCTGTATCAGTCCTGTGTCAAATGCTCAAATTGAAAACAAAACTTAAGTCTACAAAACCGACTGGCAAAGGGGAAATTCTAATGATTTACATTTTTTCCTGTTTTCTAGGAGGCGATGGACATTAGAATAATGGAATCTTGATAGTTGATAGTTTGCTCCCCATTTCTTTCATTAGAGTATGTGGGCAACTTTATAGAATTTCGCTAATTCTTTATTAGAGGTTCCTGACTGAAGTAAACGAGCCCAACGAGGACAATAATCGTACCCACATACTAAAATTTAACATGGACATGTATGATTGGATGTGTCAAAAAATATCGTGTCAGTCAATATTTTTCATAGACGTAGACATCGTTATATGTATTTTATCAATTCTTTAACACTGGAAATCTTGTATTAAGGTTAACTAACTCTTTTGTTTACTGTAGCCATTGATGTAATGCTATATTATGCTTTTTTACTATTATTTAAACTTGGTGATGTCTCCAATATGAAAGACCCATATAATTTTCACTAGTCGGGACCTACGCTCTCCAAGGCTTCCGCCCTCTTTTCTTTCTTTATGCTGCCACTTTAGCCTTCAAATCATGAATTATTGTAATTTTGGCAATTAATTATATTTCATAGTTGTATATTTTTTGTTGATTTTCAGAATTTAGCGGAATTATTTTATTGATATGAGAATGGGGTATAAATACCCTCACATTAATCCTAAAATATGAAAGATAAGAAAAATGAAATAACATGAAAGAAAAGGTATAACACCTATGTCTTCAATTAATCAATTCATAATAATTACTTAGAGATAAAGGAAATGACGTAAAATAGAAAAGCCTAAAAGAGGTAAGAAAAAAAATTCAATCAAAGGAAACAAATCTAAAATAGAAAAGCAAATAAATCTAATCCAAGGAAATAATTATAATCTTCATAATTTGTAACATGAATAAATTGTTTTGTAATATAGCTTCTAAAGCTCCTCTCAAGTTGAAACATGTTTAACAACTTGGATTTGAAAATATCAAACAATGGGCGATGAAGATTCCTTGTAAGGTAGAACTTGAAGTCTTCATCTCATACTTAGTAATCAACCCCAAGTGCATTTAGGGATATTTTTAGTTGGCTGCAGTTGGTTTTGGCTGCAATTGGTTTTGACTGCAGTGTTTGTAGTTAAACGGGAGACTCCGATAGGTAATGTTGCAGGAAAGTATTGACTGCAGTTTCTGCAGTGTTTGTAGTTAAACGGGAGACTCCGATAGGTAATGTTGCAGGAAAGTTTGCAGGGAAGTAGATTACCTACAGGAAAAATAGACTTCTAGTTGACTGCAATTGTCTTTGATTGCAGCTTTTGCAGTGTCTGTAAGTAGGCGGAAGACTTCTATAGGTAATGCAGCAGGGAAGTAGACAACCTAAAAAAAACTGAGGGTTATGGCTGCAAGGAAACAGAAGAAAACCTGTAGGGAAAGTTGTAGGGTGCAGGTAAGAAAAAAGAACACCTACAGGTAAAAAGGAAGAACACCTATAGGAAAAAAAGAACACCTGCAGGGTAAGCTGCAAGGTATAGCCTTCATGTCAAAAAGGAAAAACACTTGCAGGAAAAGGTGGTTGTACCAGGGAGGTGGCTGCAGCAGGGTATGGTAAGGTGGGCGGCAGTTGGATAAGGTGTGGTGGTTGCAGGGTGTTGGAAGGGTCGGGTGGGCTCACAGTAGCAAGGATAGGAGTTGAGGAGCTGCAACACCATCGCTGGATTGTTGGACAGCAATAGGACCGTGAGGGAAGGGCTTGCAGTGTTGCGGCAATCATGTCAGATTGCAGGATAGGGATATAACAACAAAGGGTAGTACTGGTGGGGCTAAGGCAGCAGAGGTTGGGGATTGGGATAGCGAAACAGGTGGCTGGGAGCAGCAACAATAGGGAGGAGGAGAGAGGGGAAGGATGTAGCTGGCAGCTGGATGGGGGAAGCAAGATAAAAATCCCCGCAGGAGCGAGCTACAACCAGAGCATCACTTGTCCTTGGGACATGGTCATCACCTCAGATGAGTTACAATCGGAGCATTTTCTCAACATCGGATACACTCTGGAATGGGAAAACTTGGATGCCAATGACTGTCCTGATAGAAAATATTCCAAAAACTGATTCCAACTCCTAATACAATACATATATAAAAAAATGACTAAAAAGGAATGAAAGATAATAGTAAATAAAGTATAAGAAAAAAAACAAGACTGTTTCAGCGGTCGATATATTTTTCCTTGATACTGTAGCTGCTACCATAACACTGTCGTTGCCGGTCCCAAGCCCGGATGTGAAAAGTGGAGGGTTGCGTTAGGTAGTCGACAGCCAGCGTAAAACTTGTCGAAAAAAAAATCATGACATGAATCCTTTTGATCATTGTGTAAGTGCTTAGAGCGTCACCTGGAACGACGCGTATCGTATGACCTGAATACAAAGTGTGCGAGGCCGCTACAGCTGGCGCCGGGTGTAGTGTCAAGTAAACAAGGGTTCCCACATCACGGACGGATGCGGGTAAAGAAGTTAGTCCATGATACTAGTATTAGGATAGGATCTTGGAATATAGGTACTCTCAATGGTAAACTAATAGAATTGGTTGATATTATGATCCATAGAAAGATAAATATCCTATGTATTCAAGGAACTTAATGGGTTGGAGAAAAAGCTAAGGAGATTGATAACTTAGGTTTTAAACTATAGTATTCCAGTAAGAGTCGTCTTAGAAATGGTGTGGGTGTAATTATAGATAAGAGTTTGAAAGATAATGTTGTTAAAATTAATAGAGTTGGAGATAGAATTATAACGACTTAAGATTATTATTGATACTTAAGATTTTTAATATTATAAGTCTTTATGCTTTCCTCAAGTTGGTTTAGATATAGGCTACAAGATAAATTCTGGAATGATTTAGAAGACTTATACACTGACAATCTCTCGAAGAAAAAATTTTTATTAGAGAAGATTTAAATGGACGTATCGGTAGAGTGGTAGAAGATTTCGAAATATTCATAGTGAGTTACTGATTATGGAGCGATTAATGAAGAAGGTAAATCATTTTAGATTTTCTTTAGCGTATGATATGATTATTATTAATACTTTATTCAAGAAAGAGATGAGCGTCTTATTACTTATAAGAATGGATCTAATAAAACACAAATTGATTATTTTCATGAGAAGAAGAGATCGTCGAGATTAGTAAGGATTGTAAGGTCATTCCAAGTGAAGTAATTAAGTACGAATATCGATTATTAGTTCAGATTTTAAGATGAAGAGTTGTAAAATAAAGAATATTATGATTCAACATCGTAGAATAAGATGTGGCACACTAAAAGACACAAATAAAATTATTTTTATGAGTAAAATTCAAGATTTAAATATTTGGGATGTTCATGAAGACGTGAAATGTTATGTGGGAAAAATTAACTAATACTATTAAACAGTGACATAAAGATGTCTTGGAGAATCGAAAGGAAAAAGTTTCATAAATAAAAATAGTTTGTGGTGGAACAATAATGTGCAAGAAAAGATAAAATATAAGAAGTTATGTTATAAAAATTGGTTTAAATGTAAAAGCGTAGAAAACTGGAAAAATATAAAACGGCCGCAGGAAGTGTAAAAGAATAATCTGTGACGCTAAAAATTCGCTTTTAGTGATCTTTATAACATATTAGATACTTAGGAAGGTAAAAAATATATGTATAAACTAATCAAACAAAGAGAAAAGAAAAGTAAATATTTAACTCAAGTAAAGCTGTATTAAAAATGAAAATCAAAAAGTCTTTTTTAGAAAAAGATATTCAACATAGGCGGGTGAGTTATTTTGATAAACTTTTTAATGATGATGCTGAAAGTACGATCGACCTTAGTGATCTTAATATCGTTAATAATAATAAAAATTTTTATTTTTACCGTCGCATTAGTAAAAAAGAAGTTGATGAGGCTTTAAAGAAAACCAAGGGGGGAAAGTCTGTAGGACCTGATGATATCCCAATTGAAATGTGGAAATGTTTAGGTGATTTGGGGGTTTCCTGACTTACTAAACTTTTTAATATTATTTTAAAAATTAAAAGGATGTCTGAGGAGCGGAGAAAGAGCATTTTGGTCCCCATTTTTAAGAATAAAGGAGATGCACAAAAGTGTGCAAATTATAGAGGAATTAAATTGATGTGTCATACTTTAAAATTATGGGAGAGGGTAATTGAACATAGGTTAAGACGTATTACGAAGATTTCTCATAATCAATTTGGATTTATGCCGGCAGTGTCTACCGTGGAAGCTATACATTTATTGAGAGGTTTGATGGAGAAGTACGAGAGATAATAAGGAGGATCTACATTTGATTTTTATTGATTTAGAAAAAGCTTACGATAAGGTTCCTAGAGATGTTCTTTGGAGAGTCCTTGAGAAGAAAGGCGTTGATATGATTTATATTCAAGTCATTAAAGATATGTATGCTAGAGCTGTTAAATGTATTCGAACTGAAGGAGGATTGACCAAGTATTTTACTATTTCTGTTGGTTTACATTAAGGATCGGCTTTAAGCCCATATCTTTTTGCTTTATTTATGGATGGTCTTACTGGGCATTTACAAGAGGATGTACCTTGGTGTATGCTTTTTGCTGATGATATCCTCCTTGTGGATAAGACAAGAGAAAAAGTCCAAGAAAAACTTGAATTATGGAGGTCTACATTGGAGTCTAAAGGTCTTCGTTTGAGTAGAACTAAAACTGAATACATGGAATGTAATTTTAGTAATAGTAGGTCTAGTGACAAAAGTATAACTTTGGGTGATCAAATTATTAAAAGGTGTTAACAATTTAGATATCTCGGGTCCATTGTTCAAAGCGATGGTGATATAGATGGGGATGTTAATAGTAGAATTCAGGTTGGTTGGTTGAAGTGGAGGAATGCGTCCGGCCTATTGTGTGATAGAAAAGTACCGCTTAGACTGAAAGGAAAATTTTATAAGATGGTGGTGAGACCTTCAATGCTCTATGGTGATGAATGTTGGCCTTTAAAAGAGAAGCATAATGTTAAGTGTTGCCGAGATGAGAATGATTAGGTGGATGAGTGGCTTTACACTTAGAGACAAAATGCGAAATGAATATATCCGTAATAGGGTTGGAGTTGCACCGGTGACGGATAAAATTAGAGAGAGTCGCCTTAGATGGTTTGGTCACATTAAACGTCGACCACCTGATGATCCGATTAGGAGAGTAGATGTTTTAAATACAACTTATGTTAAGAAAGGCAGAGGCAGACCTAGGAAGACTTGGGCTTATTGCATTAAAAATGATCTTAATTTATTAGAATTAAACGAAAAATTGACACTAAATAGGACGCAATGGAGAAAAAGGATTCATGTAGCTGACCCCACTTAGCGGGATTAAGGCTTTGTTGTTGTTTTTGTTGTACTGAAGCTGCTACCATCCCAAGAGAAAATTGTGCCTGAAAGCTCCCACGTCTTATATATGATTTCCTAAAAATACATGAATAATAAAATAGATATACTTTAGCTAAAATCCTCGACACTAGAAACATGGAATTAGAAATTTTAATTAAAAAAAATTAAGAGAAAAGTCCCTGTATAATGGGCTACTTGAGAACCACCTCTTCAATGGGAGATTTATGATGTCGTCTTGTCTATTAAAGGCGGCGATCATCCCCATTTATACATTTATGTTTGTTGGAGTTCCATGGAAGGATTAAGAAAAACACTCTTTTGAGAATTTCGCTGTTGAGAGTGGGTGCATATGCAGGCTTTATTTTTATGTTCGAGTGATTGATGTCCTTCCTTTTTTTTTTTTTTTGTTTGCAGGGAAATATTCTTTATCGATTTCCATCATTACAGCGTACGGCTTCATCTCAAAGGGTTTCTAAGAAGGAATATGTTGGTAAAAAATGGGCTGAATGGGTTGATGGCATACATAGATTTTTTGAGGAGAAGAAATGGCCATTCAGGTTAATCTTCTATTAAAACTTCTTGCATAGGTTTCAGGGTTATCTTTTGTTTATTTTGATTGAATTCCCTTGGTTTTATCTATTTCTATGACTAGTTTTATGTGAAGCAAAAACTTGTTAGGTGTTGACGATTTATTTTAGTTGGGAATAATTTCCCGGCAATTCCCACGTTGGATTCCTTATGGGAGAGATTTCTTGCCTCTCGAATTGTAGGAACTGGGAGAGATCGCCGATCTCTCGAATTGTAAATGTTTATGTTTGTATTTTTGTTGAGTTGTTCGGATCATTACAGAAAAATTGTGTTTGCCCTAATTTCTACAAAAATCTGTGTCGATTTCTACGTCGAATCATAACAGAATAAAGATTATAATTACTGTATCACTGTCATCTTCTATGTTGTTAGCGATTATACTTTATATTCTTATCCAAATAATAATCTGTCTCATCAACTCGCCTTATTGCAGCAAGACAAGCACATCTGAGAGAGCAATGGTCATAGGTTTGGGAACACTAAATCTATTTGGAGTAATTGTTCTGGGAAGCATGCTGAAGTACTTTCTTTTCCTCTCCTTATCTCCATTTTATTTTCTTCTTATCTTCTATATATGCCACCTGACACTTAATATAACAGGAACACCACAGTTGCGCCTTCAGGTTTCATCTCTTTCGTCTCTGATATATTTCCTCTTCTCCAGGTAAAGCTTCTGCTTTCCATGAATGTTCATGAAAACTATTTGAGGCACTTAACATACATACCCTACAATATTTATGAATTTAGATATCTAACACCTAAACTTTGATTTTTACATTTTTTTAATAATCTAGTATTTCTTATCACATGAAATATAGCACTAGTATTTAGGGCTGTCAAAAAAGTCGTCGTTCGCTAACAGCTTGTGTTCGGCTCGTTAAGTTGCTCGTGTTCGGCTCGTTTACAATTTTTTTAAGCTCGAATTGCAAACGGAGCTGAACACGAACAACTCTTTGTTCACTTGTGTTCAGCTCGTTTTAGCTCGAAATAAAAAAATAAATAAATATTTATTTATATAATAATTTATTATATATATTATTTATATAATAATATATTATATATATTTATATCTAAGTTTAAATCATAATTCGTTATGTAGCGATGTCGTTCCGCGCATTTTTTTCCATATATTTGATCCAGGTTTGAATCCAACACGATGCGTATATTTTTTCCAATTAATTTTAACGAGTCGAACACGAGCCAAACACGAACAAGAATATTTAATTCAAGCTAATTTCGAACACGAGTCAATTTCGAACACAAGTAATTTCGAACGAGTCAAACACGAGCCAAGCCTGAGCTCGCTCAAGCTCGGCTCGTTCACAGCCCTACTAGTATTAACTTTTTACAATTGAAGTACACTTTTTGATGCATAGGTAGAGTTTTAGATCTGTACATATCTAAGAATTGTGTGGCCTGTATCCATTTCAATTAAATGAGCAAAGGAAATTGTATATATATCCTCAAAGCAGATCTATATTTTGAGAGGTGCGTGAGGTTTCAATCAACTTCTTGCAGGTCTATGCTGCCTCTTTTTTTGCAATACCATTGTTCCGATGGTTCGTTTTAACTCGGAGAAATTCTGCTATAGAAAGCAGAAATCTTGCCAGGAGGCAACGAGCTGGAGCTCTTGAATTGCCAGATCCTGTTCTTAGAAAGAAAGTAAGTTTGAATTTCCCATTCTTTTTTATTTTAAGATGCATTCATTTCAATTCAGTATATTTCAGTTTTTTAATTTAGTTCAATTCACAAATCTGAACTAATTTTGCCTTGTCGCAAACTTCGCGGTTTCTTTGGGTGAAAAGTGGCGGTCGACCTGAACCTGACTCGAAGAATCCGGATTTGGGTGAACCCGAATAAGTTTTGGGTTTGCTTCTGGTAAAATATCCTAATCCGTTCGATTTTTTTAGGTCGGGTTCAGGGCGGCCTCACAACTTGAAGATAACCCAAAACTAACTAGCCAATCCTAAATTCACTTGAAATCCATCCACCAACCTCGGAAGTGACTTGAAATTGACCCGATTATAACCTGAATATACTGATGTTAAATGGGTTATATGGGTCGGATTCAAGTTGGCAGGTTGAATGCCGATTGAGTTTGGGTTGGTATTTTCAACCTGTATAGTATTCGGGTTTGGTTCGAGTTGGACCCGAATTGACACGCCTAAGTTGGAAGCCTTTTATGAGAGCATTTTGGATTTTTTAGAGTTAAAGATTTACATAACGTATAAACTTCAATCTTTACATAGATTCCACCTTACCTACGCATGAAAAAATATTTCACTTTTTAAAAGTCAAGTGATAGTATTTTCGATGTAATATAAAAGATTTGGGTGGTATAAATGTAAAAAAAAATTAGTTCTTAGATATGTAAATTTATAGGAATTGGGTGGTATGCATGTAAATGCGGTCACTTATTACCATTTCAAACAAATGGGATTGAAGAACCCTAAAAAATCCAAAATGCTCATTCAGATTTCCATTCGCCAATTCTTATCCAAAGACCGATAATGTTGACTGGGCGACCAAATTGGTTCAGATTTTAGTTGAATCACTGTAAAATTTGTGGTATAAATGGACGCATTCACACACAGCAAGATTCACATACATACAACTCAATTCCTACATATTTACACATCCAACCCTGAAACATCAAAGTGTTTACATATATACCTAAAAAGATGCATTTCTCTTTTTTAAAAATTAAAATAGTTATATTTTTTTATGTGATATGAAACATTTGGATTGCATAAATTAAAGTAAAGTTTGGGTGATATATGATATAAATACGTTAGGAATTGAGTGTTATGTATGTAAATGGCCTCAAATCTGGAAAATTATTTCATACGGACAACGTACGCAGCGCTGCATACTGAATCCACTAACAACCACCGAATAACCAGCGAATAACCCAAATAACTCAATGAATAACATTAAAATGGAACTGCGGGGGGTATTGGCAGGTTATTAGAAAGTTATTACAGCGTTATTTGAGCAATGACTTCTCAATAACCTCACAATACCCCAAATAACAGATAAAAAATATAAAAGTGAAACAACGGAGGTTATTGGGGCGTTATTAGGAGGTTATTCGCTGGTTATTCGGAACAATACCGCAATAACCTCCTAATAACCTCCCGATAATCTTGAAATACACGATCTGGTAAGTTATTAGCTGGTTATTGAGTGGTTATTAGCGGATTCCGTACGCAGCGCTTGCGTACGTTGTCTAGATGGAATAATTTTCACCAAATCTGAGTGGTATAATTCCTCTACTTTCAAATACCTGCTGCCATATGTTATGATGCAAAATATGTATAATCCATATATATTGGCAGCTGCTGAATGCAAGAGAGATGGCGAAGAGGACGGTAATAGGATCGGATAGAATAGTTTATAGCACAGAAAGGGATGTTTTAGATCAGGATTATGAGGCCAAAGAATGGGACCGGAGATTCAAAGAACTTTAGAGTGCAAATGGCTGCCGGCCAGATTTATGAATTACAAAAATATCCTTTGGAATTCCTCAAAACAATTTTAAAAATTGCACTGCCGACCCTGGGGGGTTATTAAGGGGAAAAAGAAAATTCATATTGGGCTTTAAAGTCAATGTTAGATCTGTCAGATATCGGTTGTTGATAGTGTTGTATTATTATTATAAGGAGAATTTTTGTTTGTTAAATTGTACCTTAGTATGTGTGTTTATTTATCTGCAGAAGATTTTCATTATTGCATAATAAACCTTTAATTAAATGGAAGATTTACATACATGCCAATAATTTTTTGTCAAAACTTTAATTTTTTTACATGTCATCTTATGCATGAAGGTGTATTTCACTTTTGACTAGTTGAAATAGTGGTATTTTAATGTGATATGAAGGATTTGGGAGGTATAAATGTAAAAAAATGTAAAAGTTTAGGAGTTAGATGCGAAAGAATTGGGTGGTATGTATGTAAATATCCTTTAAATAATTTATAATTTTTATTCTAATGCTCATCGACAGGAGATGATTAATTTCGGGGGATAGGGGGTTCACCCTTAAAATTAAAATTGTACCTCTAAAATAAAATAAAATAAAATAAAATGAAAAATATTATTAACATAATATATAAAATAGAAATATATATTTACATTTAGCCATTTAATTAAGGATCTTAATATGTGGTGGACATATTTCA
Organism: Papilionanthe hookeriana x Papilionanthe teres; assembly: GCA_022702705.1. NCBI lineage: Eukaryota > Viridiplantae > Streptophyta > Magnoliopsida > Asparagales > Orchidaceae > Papilionanthe > Papilionanthe hookeriana x Papilionanthe teres. Next base: position 68,032,618 of record CM040427.1, on the reverse strand, counting down.
CTGTAGCAAAATTCATTATAATATCTTTTTCTATCTATATTATGAATGAATTTACAGAAAAATTCTCTTTAATATAATATTGTATTAGTCAATAAAAGAGTTATGATTGACATTTTTATCTTAATTAATATTTAGAATAAAATTGAAACTATTGTGAAAATAAAAAATAAATAAAAATTTTGATAAGCTTTAATTTTAAAATATTTTAATTGAATTTTTAAGTATAAATATTTTTGTGTTTGTGAAATCTCTTGGGAATAAAATTCATTATATATTGAATTATCAGTATTTTTATTAATAAATGGTTTATAGCTAAGAATCAATAATTTTATAATATGTTTATTCATCTATCCTTTACCATTATGTCTTAAAGCGAAAATGAAATATCAAACAATAATCTATTGCCATAATATTTTTATTTATAGTTTATTTGTACAAAATATGATTTCTGCCAATTTAATTTATAAATGAAATACGTCCACTATAAAGCATTTAATTAAGGATGCCGATGTCGTTTTCTTCTAACTTTGTCTATTTAATAATGAACATAATCTCCAATAAAGCTTTTGAAAATATTTTTATCTCAAATTGATAAAATTTTAAAATAATTATTAGTAAATTATTATTAAGCATAAAAGTAGAGGAGACATACGGAGCATAATTTTATAATATATTATATGATAATAAAGAATTTATGCTTTTTTCTCGGTGTAGGTTTAATAAATATAATTTATAAAAAGCTGCAAATCAGAAATTCTGTTACATTAAATTTCTATTTTGCTAATAATAATAACAATTAAAAAAATTTAAAAAAAAAATGTAATCTAAAAGGAAGTTAAATTTTTTTGTTCTTTTCTACAGTAAAGAATGTTGAATCGTTTCCTCTATTAAGCTCTCCCACTTTACAATACGCGCCCTTTCATCTAACAAAAACCCCGCAGCAGCTTTATAGAGATGTCTCCACAGCTTCAGAATCTGTACATTACAACAAATAATCCTATATTAAAGATTTGGGTGGTATAAATGTAAATGAACAAGAATTTGATGGTATGCATGTAAATATTTGTTCATGGACATCCATGTCAACATTATATGTCACTGGTACATGTTGATAAAATAGTGCAGAGGGGGTGTTTATCTATAGGTATTGGTGGAGCATGATCGTGTAGAATAAATTTAAGATGATATGAGTGACAACAGCCATGCAAAATAATAATAATAATAGTAAGGCAATCATTGGTTAGGAATAAACCACCATTATCAATCTGCTATGGTTTAGACTATTGTTGACAATAGGTTTGTTCCATCAAATTGCATATTATGTCTTTATTTAGAGGTGGTTGATTAACAAATAGTTAGTGGGAACCAATTTAGTGAAGACATTTCAAGGTGATCAATATTGACTTTATGGTAAAGATTTAGATGTGAGGTATTTTTTTATTGCTATATTTCATTCATCACAAAGCTAATCTAAAGACGATAACAGAAAGAAAAAAATAATGATTACAAAAAAAAGGATCTGATCTAAGTTTAATTTTATAAGCCGATGTGGTGTTTCACAAAGGCTAAAGAGACAGAAAGTGATTGAGAAAACAGACTAAGGAAAAGAAGGGAAAATTAAAAAGCATGAGAATATTTACGAAGGGATATATCTTTGTTTCTTTACTTTTCTTTTTTCAACGCAGCTTTATTTGAGACATGAATAAGGATGATTGAGATAAGAAAAATATATAACAATAATGGAATTAAAATGTTTTACATACATACCCTATATACCACCCAATTTTTGTGTATTTACATATCTAGCACCTAAATTTTGCTTTTTTTGTATTTATAACACCCTAATTTTTCATATATATTACACCAAAAATATCACTATTTTTTGGCTTTTAAAAAATGAAGCACATCTTTACATGCTTATCTAGTTGTTAGAATGTAAATACATAAGAATTGAGTGGTATTTATTTTTTTCATATGTCAATTTTTTATATTAGGACTCCGCACGTAGAGCTACGTGTGGAGGCCTGTAAAATCACGCCGCGTGACGCGCATGACAAAAAAAAATAGCATTCAGCCAGAATAACACAAGGAATATTACCTCCGTGTTATTCATGTGTTATTGTGTGTTATTCTGCTTCTAAAGTATTTTCGGTGTTATAATAACACAATAATACATGAATAATACATGAATAACACACAATAACACGGGGGAATATTCCCTGTGTTATTCTATTATTTTTTTTTCCGACACGCGTCATGTGGTGCGATGTTACTGGACTCCGCACGTAACTCTACGTGCGGAGTCTTGATGTAAAAATTTTCCGTCAATCAATATTGCCTGTTCGATTTTAATACCCATAATTAATGAAAATGTGAGAGAAGAGTGATCAAACATACCTAATAAAGTAAATGAAGGCAAAACCAGATGTTGCAATAGCAGCAACTCCCTCAAAAAAAATTTCATCTTCTACTGTATAATATCAAAACAGTGAGCACTGCTACGACAAGTGAAAAGCTCAACCCATCTCTACTCTGCAAAAAAAATCAACCCCATAAGCACAATAATCATTCAGGTTCTAAAAATCATTAAAAAAAAACTTTGAAAATGAAAGCTGATAGAAAAGATATTCCTTTAACAACTCACTGAGCATTATTCATTATTTTAAGAATATAAAAAAAGTGGAAAATAATATTCAAAGCAATTAATCAAAGATCTGTTAAGCACAAAACTTGCTTTCAGAGTTTAAATGATAGAATCTTGTCATCGTGGGGGGGAAAAAAGTGAAAGTCTAGAGATTCTTCTTACCTCATATTTTAAAGGGGATGAGTTTGAGTATCCAGAAAGGTGACCACCAACGTTGAGCCCAATATTGTAAACGGGGGTTACATCAGGATAAAAAAGGCCATAATTCCTCTCCGAAGTCGGCCCCGGTTTTAAATTCTCATTGAACAGCGCAAAAACATGGATGTCGATGGGCACGGATGGCATCAATGGCGTCCCCTGATTCATTGCTATTCTCCTCAACAAATTCCCATTATAAGCCGCCGCGTTCTCCGGCGTGGCTCCGTGCTCATCTGGATCCCCTTTAGACGGCCACCCCGTCTCCGAAATCTTCACATCAACGTCCCCCCCATGACCCATCGCCTTAATCGCGGAATAAACAGAGTCGATCTGAGCGTAGAGCATGTTATCGTATTTCAAATTGGTGTTCGGATCAACCACTCCAGGATTCGGTTCGAAGAGAACGTATGGTAGAGAGATGGAATTGGGATCATCTTTGTAGGCGAAGTAAGGGTAGGCGTTTATGAGGAATGGAGATTTGGTCATGGAGTGGAAGTTGAGGAGGGGTTGGATGAACTGAGTTAGATCTGCGCGAAAGGAGCCGGAGGAAGGAGGGAATGAGTTGGCTAAGATGTTGAAGGAATGAGCGGTGGTGACGCTTATCTGTTTATCTAATCCGGCGGAGACGAGGGCTTGTTGGACAGACTGCATTGCGGGGAGAAGATTGGCCATTAAGGTGGTGTCGTTGCTTGAGTACACCTCGTTGCCGACGGTGATGCAGGTGATTCCGGCGTTGGGGATGTAAGGTTGGACGAATTGTTGGAGCCAGGCTTGAGCATTGTTGACGTCCATCATGGTTCCGACGTTTTCGTTTCCGATCCCAATGATGAATTCGACGTTGGTGTTGAGGAAGGCGGAGAGGACGGTCTGGTCGGCGTCGTAGAGCTTAATTCTGTTAATGTTTAGGGACTTTAGAAGGCTGGCGACTCGTCTGGGTGAGGGGAGGTTGTCTGCAATCTGGCCGTAGTTGATTCCGACTCCAATGCTGCGTGTTGTTTGGAGCAGGGAAGCTGTTACAGAGATTTAGAGATTGTTAGCATTTACATACGTATCTGACACCAAAACATTCATTTTTAACTGCGTGCCACTGAAATAGTTAAAAAACCAGCATCACTGTCGTTGTACATGTTTCCATGCATAGATTTATGATACAAAGATGTTATTACAGGTGCAAATATCAAATTTTGGGTGTTGGATATGTAAACACGTAAGGATTGTGTACACGGTATGTATGTAATTATTTCTAAAAAAGAAATATTTATAAATGCTATTCTCAAGCAAAATACAAAAGTTAGGAAGAAGCTTCACGCAAGAATAAATAGTTGTTGAATTTCAACAAACAATTTGAACTTCTCCATTCATTAATACTAAAATGTGCAGGTAAATACTAAATTTGAGCAAACTCAAATTTAAAAATAGGGGGGAGAGGAATGGCCTTGCACAATTGCTTGGATCTGACATGAGATTTATTTACTTTAACCTTTGGTGAAAGTGGAAGGAAGTTTGACCCCAAGAAGCTTGGATGAGGATGGTCAACCACCTTTCAACCAACTTTAAACAACCCTAACTAAATTTTAACCAACTTTCAACTATATTCCGAATTATTTTATTAAAAAAAATATATTGGTGTGGATCTTTTGTATGTTAGGCTTTATGCTTTCATTTCTGAACTTGTTTTTGGTGGACTAACATCGACACCTATGATAAATTGTTGAAAAAAATATATATAATATTACTATATCATGCCTAACCTCATATGGGAATTGTTTTTGTCCCATTCTTTGAGGGAGGATGGATACTAATCTTTCCCTGTTAATCTGAATCAATTCATGAGACACTTGGAAGCCCAACAAATTCAAAATATATTGATTTTATCTATTAGATTTGGTCATGAAGAGGAGTGTTATGCATTAATCTTCATCTTAATGCTGGAGAACAAATTTGTTAAGATCTAATGGTGATAAAGGATTCATGAAACCAAATCTAGATAATTACGATAGAGATGGCTGCTTTAGAGAAAATCACTCTTACTTAGTACTTGAACCTTAATTTCGAAATAATAAAACTACCCAACATAAGATTGTTGCAGAAATTATCAATTTATGTATTTCAACCACGATGAAACAAGCAACGCTACTTGCTCCCAAGAATAAAAACTTCTATAACATCTCCGATATAATCAAATACTATCAGGATGGACGATCATACTGAACAATGAGGATCGAAAATCAAAAGATAGAGATGCACAAAATAATAACGTCAGCCGAACAAAATATTTACATCGCACACGCCACACACAATTTTTTCTCCCTCTTTAATACTTCTGGAGAAGTGATTCATATTACATTACCAGCTAAACTTCCATTTGCCTTATAAGAAATAATAATATAACAATCAAATTCAAAAACTACATCATCATTGCTATTAAACAGAGCAAATTGGAACTTCTTGGAGTTCAAAAGCCCGCATATGAACAATCCATAATCTCTCCTGACTACTAGATATTTCCAGCTATAAACTTACTGATTCCTAAACAACAATTTTATATATAAAGATTAACAAGCTTATAGCGAATAATTCCAACTACTTAGCCGCAGACATCGCCAGCTCTCTCCTACTCAAATCCTCATCTCCTAAGAACAAAAATTAAAACCCGCAATCAACCCCAAGAAAAACGAAAATCAAACAATCCAATCTTCAAATCCTCAATTCCATCGATCAATGCGAAAGCAAGAACGATCAACATCTGTTGCTCAAATCCACCGATCAATCGAAATCAAAAACCGCTCACCAACATTCAAATCAAGAAATCCACCTCAATCAACGCGAATTCAATCCCAATTCCAAAGAAGAAAAAGAAAACGCACAAAAAACAACACAATCTGATTCCGATCATCTCCTCCATTGCTGAAATTACTGAAAACGAAAAAGAAGATTCGCACCTGAGACCAGAATAAGGAGAAAGACGACACGGCGCAAGCAGAGACGATTCACCACCTCCATTTGTCTCTACTCTTCTCTCCCTCCCCCTCCCCCTCTCTTTCTAAGCTCTGCTCTTAACTTTGGCCTCTTCTTCTCTGTATCTTCCGTGCGAATTTTATATATAACCCTCTCCCGCGTCTGGGAACCCAATGACCGTTTCACCGACACGTGTACGACGACCTGGTGTAAATTTCGTGCTACAACCTGTCATTAACCGCCAGATAAGCCATTAGGGCAAATCCGTAATTTCAGTGATTTTGAGGGGTTTTTTAAAGAGCCTTTTCCGATCGCTGACGCGCGAATACGTGCGTCCCATTTGGCGGCCGACTCGCCGGTGACAAGGCTGGTCCTACATATTTCTTATTTGTAGCCGTCCCTGTAGCCGTTTCTGTCTGTTGGGCCGTGGTTATATTTTCACTAATTTACTTAATTATTTAATATTACATAAAAAATCTCCTTTAGTTATTATTTAAAAGATTTGCATTCATACACTCACCAGGTAGTCTAGGGGTAATTTAGTCTTTTGCCCCTCAAATTTATATTTTTGTTTATATCAGTACAATTTAGTCTTTTGCCCTTCATAAAATATAAATTTGATATGTAATCAATAAATTTTCATCATCCCGCACGAATTTTGAGGTAGGACATATTTTCAAGATAAATATTTGAGCAAAAAATCTTCAAACTTCAATTCATAGTTAACAAGGGCTCTGATTTAAGCAAACTTACAGTCAAACAGACCTGCTGGACGAGACAAACCCAATGATATCAAATCTGAGTGAAATCAAGCTCAGATCAAGCCATTAAACTGCTTTTGAAAGTTTTTCGGACACATTTTGAAAGTCAAACGAATGTCAAATCCGAAAAGTTTATAGTCAATTTGAGCGTCTCAACAAGATGGCTTGAATGAGCGCAAGATCGCTCAATTTTCGACATTATTAAGGCTCTCAATGTCCATCAAATATTGTCTGATCGAGGAACTTTTCTGAACTGTCCGATCAAAGTGGTTTATATTTATGCATTAATTTCACATCTTGAAACTCTGTAAAAAGAGCCCCACCCTTCTCATGAGAAAGGGAGGAAAGTCTGAGACTTGAGGAAAAGCTTGAACTTTGAGAATGAGCTGAAGTTCAGCACCACTCCTGCAGTCGTAGACTACCACCAATTGCCGCCAACCACCACCCATCGTTGTCGACCACCACTTACCACTATCAACCCCCCACTTATCGGTCTCCGCCGATCACAAACGATTTCCGCACATTCCTTACAATATGTTCATCTGAACGTCAACATTGTAATTCAGAAAACTTTGTCACCCTTTCCCGCTTATGCGACAAGGGATCTCCTTAATCATAAATTTAAAGTGGAAAACCTTTAAAGGGAAAAAATCACGGGAGCCTGACTCAGTTGTAAAAATCCACTTAAAAACTTCTGATATCATTACTGGTTGTATATTTTTATCTGAGTATGTGTTGAATTCTCGTTCAACGCTAAGACAATAATACATTACTCTACCGCCGTGAATTTTCTAGCATGCATCAACTTTGCCCTTCATTTCTCTAACCCCTCCTACATTGGGTTTATGTATTAGAAAGTAAATACATAAGAATTGAGGGGTATGTATGTAAATCTTCCATTTTTTATAAGATTTTATAATTAAATCATGTACATAAAATATATTTTCTTAGATATGCTAACATTAATAATATTTTCCAAATATTTTAAATATTAAGAGAATATAAGCCAATATAAAAAGTTATGTATCAAACATAAAATAAATAAAAATTAAGTGTTATATATGCCCCTAAATTTTTAATCATTATGATTTTTAGTGTAAAGTTATTTAATAACTATCTGATTAAAACTTCCTTTTTAATTATAATTAATGCTGATATTATTATAATAATAATAATAATTATTATTATTATTATTATCCATTTGCCAATGGGTTTGAATTCTTCAGCTTTGACAAATAAACACTAAGACAAGAATAAAAGGACAACATACAAATTCAATTTGTCCACAATAACCTATATATATATATATATATATATATATATATATATATATATATATATATATATATATATATATATATATATATCTGTGTGTGCGCGCATCGCGTGAAAATCTTAGGCTCATTGATTACGGCGCTTTGGTGTAGTCACTTCGGGTCGGGGGTTCGAATCCCACGCATGACGGGAGGATTCGAATAAGACACCGTAGAATGGAAGGAGTCGTTCGATCGATCGATTCAACATATTGGGGTTGATCGGCGATCTCCGACTGTTGATCAATCTTTTTTTAATATATATATATATATATATATTGATTTGTCATAAGGCCTGTTTGTTTTGACGAAAATGGTGGGATGATAAAATTGGCAGGACATGATTTTTAATACATTTTGAATAATTAAATAATTATATAATTTGTAATGCTAGTGGGTCCCACAGGCCGTCATGCTGGATTATTTGACGGCAAGTCGGCGTTGAAAAAGTCAAACTTTGATTTATCCGCGGATAATAAAAATATTATTTTTTTATGATTAAAAAATAATAAGAGGAAGAGGACATTCACTGCGAATTAAGCACTATTAATTTTTTATTCGCTTAAGTGGAAGATTTATTTATTTAGAAATTACAGTCATAAATAGATCGATGATTAAAATATTATCTAATATATAATTTAATTAATGATAAATTTGATACTAAATTTAATGTTAAATTTTAATATAATTCTATTGCCTGATTTTATAAGATAATTTAGCTGTCATTTTAAATTTTTTTAATTTTTTATGTGGCTATAGTATAGGGAAGCATAGTATTGATCGATGTCGTTTCCTTGTTCTCTGACAGGTTGAGGAGTACTAGCAATTTCTCAATAGAAGACTTAGTCAACAGACTAGCCCTCGTACCACCCAGCCCTTTTCCTGCATTGGGTTGACTATTCTCTGGAACCTCTCGAATTGAATTTGATGAATCGAATATGAAGATTCCTTCTGCTCAATCCTCTTAGACATTTTCGGCTTCTTGGCATGTTTCTTCTCTGATGTCATTCTCAGCTTAGCCTTCGAGCGGCGATGTTGTTTCTTCACTCAGAGGGCGGCTAGCATCTTCTCTAGGTCCACGGGTTTGGGTGAAGGATCTGATTTTTTCACAATAAGGATATCTTAAGAATCCAAGTGAATGCAAAGAGATACAAATGTAGAATGCTGAGAACAGTCCACTATGCCCTATTTATAAGGGTCATGGGTACAAAAACCCATGGAGTTTAGTAATTACGTTAAATTATGATTGTTAAGATTCATATTATCTTTAAAAATTCTCTGGTTTTTATCGCAGTTTTCGTTATCAAGAAACAAGAGAATCAGATAGCTAGATATATATATATGTATATATATATATATATATATATATATATATATATATATATATATATATATATATATACAAAAAATGTGTCAACACGAAACTCTGATAATCTAACAATCCAAGATCAAAAGAGATATGACAAGAATCTCTCTAAGTAAAAACCATGAGTCCTCACAAATCCGACCAATCGATGGCCAACCCTGCTGAATGAAGGTTTGTCGGTAGTCCAAATGCATGCAAGCTCAGCCGACTGAAGAGTCATCCAAGTCAATAGGATACATGCATCCACGCCAATCACTCTAAAGAAACGACCGGACAAATGTCTAGAACAATAAGTATCAACTCAAAGCTCTCTCAGCGGCTTTCCCAAAGATCAATAAATACCAATAATCACGCTAGCAGGTCAGTCGCGCGAAAGCCGATCGACTATCCCGCTGAAGAACCGACCGGCTTCCCATTCAAAAGTTGGTTGATACTCAGACAAAAGTCGATCGAAACCAGTTTAGTCAATCGACCCAAGAACTTGCCAGCCAAAGGTCCAAGATACAAAAAGACCAGAATATTCCGTACAATTCCTTTAAAGCAGAGGTAAAACATGTAATTATATATTTGTCCATCCATCTCTTATAAATAGGGGACCAAATCATGTATTAGGGGTTTTTAGCCCTTCTCTCTTGACCCTTCTTCTCTTGGGAGTCTCTCTCCCCTTTTCTTTGGATATTGCATATATAAAATGGGTCATAAGAGCCCGACAATTCTTCATTTTTCCCAATAGTCAAATTGCTCACCAGTTCTCCTCTCTCTCTCTCTCTCTCTCTCTCTCTCTCTCTCTCTCTCTCTCTCTCTCTCTCTCTCTCTTCTTATTCTTCTTATTCTCATCCCTGGTTACTACCGCTATATTCCTTGTTCATTTCTCACATGACAAGTCTCGATTCAACACGTAGATCTTAAATATCTTATGCAACAGTAGTAGTAGTAGTAATAATAATAATAATAATAATAATAATAATAATAATAATAATAATAATAATATTGTTAATTTTAATGCTTACTATTGTTTACTTTTTATTAAAAGAAGAGTTTTTTTGGGCTAGAGGTGATTCTAGTCACTTCTATATTTGCAAAAAAAAAAAAAAAAAAAAAAAAGGAATAGCTTATAAACTAATATACAATATAAAAAAAATTATCTCCTAATTGTTCTGTAGTTATATATATGTGTGTATTGTACATAGAAAATGTGTCATCATGTAATTAGAATTCTTTTTTATTTAATTATATAATTTACTTGCAATCTTAATGTAAAGTGTTAATTGTTCTTTGGTTTTACTTCTATAGGAGGACTACGAACGCCTAAGGGAGACTCGGAGTTACAACCCGATAGGTCTTAGCAATAGCAGTGGTAATCAATGTCTTACCAGTCTGAATTCGAGGAGGGCGGCTGCTAGAAAGAAGAATGGGAGGGTCTATGGTTTAAGCACTTAGAGATTTTTATATGAGGCCGAGTACTCCCATTTAAAATATAGTAGGATGTCTTCATCATCGACTGATGACAAACTTGCCAAGTATGTAGCTGAATTAGTTGAACTACAGAAGGAACATGATGTTGGGTTGCGAGCCAAGGAAGAGAGAGTCAAGAGGCTCGAGGTCAGTGTTGCGCAGCTGCAACGCTACACAGAGCACTGTGGCAAGCGACCTCCAAGTGATTTGTCGAATATGGAGGAGGAGGAGGAGGGGAAGGACGACAACGATGATGATGCTCCGTAGGGTTTTTATGTACTTTTTTAGTTTGTACTTGGACGTGTCAATTTCTATATAGTTGTTTGGCAAAGGGAGGGGAAAAGTGGTGAGAAAGGTTTCAGGAAGAAGAAACGAAGAGGGGGAGCGGATATGGGTTACATGATTTTGTGAGAAGAAAATAAGAGGGAGAGAGGAGATGGGTTACATTTGAAAGATTTTGATAATCCAATTGTACTCACACAGTTCATTTTGAAAAACAATGAGTCGTTGAATAATTTTTATATTTGATTATGTTTTCATGAATGAAAGCCCCAAAATACAAAATTTTATGTAAAAAGTGGATTTGATCATCATTAAATTGGCTTGTTTGATTCTCATATGTAATTATGAATACTATGTAACTAAGAGAATGAAGCTCTGATCACTGAATTAGTTTGAAGAGAAAATGATAATTTCAAGATGCATGGATCATTATTCATGTATGAAAATTTGAAATGAAAAATTTTATGTAAAAATTGTGTCATATAATTATCAAACTTATTTGCATGTTTTTATATGTGATAATAACATCATTCAACTTTCAAAATGAATTTGAATCCCTGTGATGATCTGTGGAGAAAATAATAGTTTCCATGTACATGTTGGTAAAAGTTGATTTTTAGGTCAATTTTAGGATTTGGTTGAAGTTGGTTGTATTTAGTTCTATTTTGGTATGATATATTTTAATTTTATTCAGTTATATTTTAATTTTAGGTTAAGGTATACGAGTTTCAACTCAAGCAAGGTTCAAGTTATAGCTTATCTGAACTTAATTCAGTCATCTAAAGACATTAGGAATGAGGTTTTATGTGTCCAATGAAGTTGGATATAAGCTTAGGAAAGATTGATTGAAAAATAAATTCAACAATAAGTAAATTAATAATAGAAAAATTAGTGTTTTCAAAGAGCTCTCAAATGAAAATTTCATTCAAACAAGGATCAAAATACAAAGAAAATTGTTTCTCATTGTCAGCTAAAAAACTATATTTGTATTATAATGGTATTCGAAATCTTACAAAATTGAGAAAAATAACTAATGTTATTTTCTCATTGGAGGCATAGATTCTCTTTCAACAAAGATGTGATAGAGCAGAACCAACAAGAAATTTAAGATGTTTTTAATCTTGCAAGCATGTTTTAAGTTAGAAGGGGAGGGAAGCCCAATGTTTTTATTTTTTAAAGGCTAGGAATAGTTATGTTATAGAATTTTTAACTTCTTGGTGTTACCAATATCAATTAAGTATAAACATAATTTTCTATAAATCTTTTTAATAATAGTTTTAGAGCATATAATTATTGAAAGAGAATTTCCTAAGTTGCAACCTTCCCAAAAATGAAATAAATTCTTTCTTCTATTATGTTATCCTATGATGATTAAGTTTATCAAAGGGATATTGACAGTTAATCATTTTTTTAGTTTTTTACAAAAAATCTATAAATATTTTAAATGTAACTTTTCAATTCAAATTCATAAGGGATTATAAAATTATCAGAAACATAATTGATTTGGAGAAGACAAAATTGGATACATTTAAAGTAATAGTTGTAATTTTTACTTTATAATCATTAGCTTCTCCAAAGAAGGGCAAGTCATCAACACAAATAAGGTAAGAGATATCCATGCCATTGAGAGAGATTGAAAAATGAAAAGAATATATATTTGTCTATAGATCCTTTTAATAGCAACATTAAGAACACCAATGGATCTAAATCAATATGATAGAAAATTTGATAATTTGCAACCTTCTCATAAATGAAAAGAATATTTGCTTCCATCCTACTGTCCAATAAATAACTCTATCAAAGAGTGATCGACAGTCAATCATATTCAATCCCTCCGAAGAAACTAATAAATCAAAATTGTTGAAGGAAACTTTTACAATTGAAATCCAAAAGAGATTTTAATATTATTAAACACTTAAACTAATTTGAAAAAGAGTTTTGATCTTTGAAGAAATATAAAATAGTGATCTTACCTTTACTAGTAGAATCATTTGCTTCGTTAAAAAAGAGCGAGTCATTAGTTAAAATAATATGGGAGATACTCATGGCATTGAAAGGTAATTATTGGTCTTACAAGAATTGTTAGAATATAAAACTTTTTCATAGCAATAGTGAACAAGTAAGGAGATGATATATATCATTATTTAAGCCCAATATTAGAGAGCATGGCTTTGAGTCTATTTCTAAGAATTTTGTTAATAACATTATAAAATGTGTTATATAGTAATATGGATTGAAAATCAAATGTTCAAATAGCATTATGATTCTTAAGAATGAGGTCAATTGTAGTGTAATTAAGGTAGTTAGGCATATTTTCACAAAAAAAAATAATAATAATAATGCATGTGTAGGTTGGGACACATTCCATAAGTTATATATAGGGCCATTAAAATAATTAACAATGTTTCTATTTTCAACCCATATTAGTATAATAATAATCTTACGCCAGAACATTTTAATAGACTAAAAGATAACACCTCTCCATCTTCGGATAGCATATTAGAATAATCTTATGCCAGAACATTTTAATAGGCTAAAAGATTATACCTCTCCATCTCTGTTAAAAATAGGAACACTGTTAATTATTAAAATTCATTTTCGCATCGCCAATTCCATCCCCTTACCACTGCTTTGCCTCTTATCCTTTTAAACAAACACTATCATGCTTCAATCTGTTATGAAAAAATCTCGTAACGAAAAACAAGAAATGACACAAATCAGAAGAACACACAAAGATTTAACGAGGTTTGGCAAAGAATTGCCTACGTCCTCGGGAGCGAGCCAGCGAATTTCACTATTTCAAAGGAGTTACATATCCAAAGGATTACACATCTATTTATAGAAAAAACCCATGGATAAATTACAAACACGCCCTCACTCCCCCCAACCCACTAACTTCCAAGAGACACTTCTTTTCACCAGGAGTCACGCCTCTTCACCAAGAAACTCCCTCCGTAGATATGAGCCATACCTAACAATTCTCCACCTTGGCGAATATCAAGCACCTTAGGAGAAATGCTTCACCCGGTATATGTGTCTACCAAACAAATCTCCACCTTAGCAAATATCCAGCCCCTTAGGAGAAATACATCTAACAATCTCCACCTTTGTGAATATCCAGCCCCTTAGGAGAAAATCTCCACCTTGCGAATATCCAGCCCTTTAGGAGAAATAGATCATGGAGTTTCTTACACCAGTGGGTTGGGCAACCAAACCATCTAACTTGGCTTGGTCAAAGTTCCTGCTGCATTTCCATCATATGTTCCAACAGAGCGATCTCCACCTGCAACTGTACTCCCCAACAGTTTATAGATGTTACCTGCAGTGATCTTCCCTTTCATCACAGTTAGTGCACCCTTAATAATTCTGATGGTTTCCCTATCCTCATTTGCCTTAGGAATGAAACAAATTCTGTGTAGAGTGCCCAAGGAAATCAAATTCTTTTTCAACTCTGGAACATGTCTGACATCACATAATGTTCTGACAGTGCCATCATACATCTGAATTCTGACTTTACCTATACCAGCAATATTATAACGTCTATTATCACCCAGATAGACAGAACCAGAATCAGATAACCTGTTTGAAGAAAACCACTTCCTTTTTGGTGTTATGTGATGAGAACATCCTGAATCAAGAATCCATCCATCCTTTAACTGAGTTGTCGTAACTGAAAGCGCGTCACTATCACTGTAATATGTATCACTCTGCACCATATTCGCAGCCCTGGAAGATACAGTACGAGTCTCCTTCTTGAGCATTGGACAATCTCTCCTCATATGTCCCAGTTCCTTGCACTTAAAGCAACAAATCTTCTTGCCTTTAGGCTTTGACCTTCCGGAATTCTCTTTCTCCTCCTTACTTTCACGATCCCGATTACCCTTAACATATAAACAATTACCATTTGAGCTTTCCTCTGCATTACTCGCTTCCGTGGTTGTGAGCCGACAATGCTGCGATAATCTCATCAATTTTAATTGTTTCTTTCCCATATGTAAGAGTAGTCACCAGATGTTCATAAGAAGTAGTCAACGAACACAAAAGAATCATTGCTCGGTCTTCATCCTCAATATTCACATCAAGACGTGCCAGATCCGTGATTATTTGATTGAAGACATTCAAGTGTTGTGACAAATCAGTACTTGCCTGCATCTTCAGCCCATACAACCTTTGCTTCAGATACAATTTATTCGTCAGAGATTTGGACATAAACTGAGATTCCAATTTCTTTCATACTTCTCCTGGAGATTTCAGATTCATAACATGATACATAATCTCATCTGCCAGCAATTTAATTCCTCTCCAGAAGGAATATTCTTCTAGTAGGAATGGAAGATTCCTTTATTCCTTCCACTTCCCGGTTTCTTCCCTGCCTCCCAAGCCGCCGAGCCAACAAGTGTGAAGGAATAGGAGGGGAATATTCTTCTAGTAGAAATAAAAGATTCCTTTATTCCCTCTCCTCTTCCCACTTCGATGCAGCCCGAACTGCCGCGCCTGGACTGCACGATCGCGAACCGCCTCAAGACTCGCCAACCGCCGCAACCGTTCCCGCGCGCGAACTGCCCGGCCGCCGCCCTTCCCTGGCGCCGACTGACTTCCGGCGAACGCCTGCTTCGGCCCGCCTCCGTAAACTGTTGCTTTCTCGCGACTTCGCACGTGACTATTCCGCGCCTCTGCTCCTCGCCCAGCGCCTCTGACGCGATTTCCCCGAATACGAAGCCGCGAACTCGAAGCCTGCTTCTTCCTGCCGCGAATCCAGACGCCTGCTACAGGAACCGTTTGCACCTCTTCACCGAGACGCCTCTTCGCAGAATGGCGTCTGCTCGTTCGCAAACTGCTTCCGCGTCGAGACCTGCTGTCCGCGAACTGTCCTCTGCGCTCTATCGCGCGCCTTCTTACGAGCCTTCCAGCGAGCCGAACTCTCCGCCCTGCGATGAACTCCACTTGAGACGAACACCTCACTGGGAACTACCTCTCCACGCCAAACTCACGCCTAGAACACCGCAATTCTTCCAACCTCGAAGCCAAATCTTGTTTTCTTCTTCGATCTCCCGGGTCGATCTCCTCCTGTTTCCTCGAACGAGGCTCTGATACCAATTGTTATGAAAAAATCTCGTAACAAAAAACAAGAAATGACACAAATCAGAAGAACACACAAAGATTTAACGAGGTTCGGCAAGAATTGCCTACGTCCTCGGGAGCGAGCCGGCGAATTTCACTATTTCAGAGGAGTTACATATCTAGAGGATTACACATCTATTTATAGAAAAAACCCATGGATAAATTACAAACACGCCCTCGCTCCCCCCAACCCACTAACTTCCAAGAGACACTCCTTTTCACCAGAAGTCACGCCTCTTCACCAAGAAACTCCCTCCATAGATATGAGTCATACCTAACACAATCTTCATATGAGGAAAGCTAAAATTGCATTGTTGTCACTTTAGATGAATCATACACCACCCACTTCCCTACCAATATCATAATCATCACCACTGGACAAACTGTTAATGCCCTTCTCCGCAGCGACGCCGTCAGCATATGAGAAGTGAGGGCATTGCCCATGGGGATGCCTTAAACATGGGACTTCCCTGGTTTGTCGTCATTATCGAAGCAGTTGACGGGTAATGTTTGGAGGAAGATATTATTGTCATAGGAAATTGTGGTTGTCGGAGGAAGATTTCGGGTATGTTTGGAGGCAGTTGCAGTTGTTTAAGAAACTATCGCGTAGAAGCTATGTGAGTAAGCTGCTGCGAAAAAGCTGTGAATATTTATACCGTACAGCTGTGCAACAGTTATGTTGTAGTTGCTTATGAAAGGTAGACATTTTTGTCCTTGTATTGATTCGTTGTTTGTACGATAACCATTCATTATCATAGAAGATTGTCACTGCGAAAAATTTTGCGCAATCAAGGGGTATTGCAACTATACGATTTGGATACTCCGTGTGTGAAATTCGTAAATGATAGCTATATATGTAAATCTCCTTTATCTAAATTGGATTTTATTTCCATGTTGTAATTTGATATGTGCCATTTTTGGTATGGCTTTTGTTCTACTTTATCTTTCAAATACTATATGTTGTCATGTAAATAAACTTTTAAAGATTTCTTAGCTTGTCTCCTTATACGTCTAACCTCCACTATTACAAGTAAGGCAATTAAAACACTCAGAATAGTAATGCACTATTTTCCAAATAAGTCGAAGCATGTTATGCTGGCATCTTCTATGACACTTTAACAATATTTATTGATATGTTAATATGTCAGATAACATTGTTAATGATGATGTTAACATGAAAAGATTGAATTTTAATATTGGCATATAACTTTCATTAACATCATGTTAGCTTTATAAACATGATTCAATACCATCTTTTTTTTAGGAGATGAGTTTGACATAACATGATTAATATATTTTAGGGACGTATACATACATACCGCCCAATTTCTGTGTATTTACATATCTGAGTCCTGAACATTTTTTTTTTAAATGTATATCAGACAAATATTTCATATCACATACGTAATATTGTAATGTCTGACACATACACGAGAAAATATTACGTGTTATCGGATGTCTAGACGATGGTGTAAATTGCTTCACGCCACTGTGCAAGTGACGTGTTGTGGTCCACGCCATCATCTAGACAACCTGTAATCTGTAAGAAATATTCTTTTTCAAATACACACAGCACATTTTGATTTCGTTATGCATTGAGTTTAAGTAAAATGATCAATATCATAATGACAAATATAGTTTCATAAAGAAGAATTGAAAAAGTTAATATAAAATGAATTCTAGTTCTCAAAGAGAAAATTCTAAAATTTACTTTACTAATCAATCTATCATAATACCACATTTCATACATATTCATCACTTTTATTTTTGATAGCAAACAACTCATTTCATATTATATTATATTCTTATTTTCATGTTCATTTCCAAAGAGCTAAGTTTGAAAGGAAAAAAAATTATTTTGTTTTCTGAAATCTTATCTTATGTTTATTACTTCTACTTTTCAGCTTTGCAGATATAGATATACTTTCTTTACACCATAACTAATTAAAAAATGGTTGGATAAGTAACAAAAGTTGACTCGTAAGAAAGTTATTGCACTTAAGATGTGTTGGGTAGCTGCAGTTTATTAAGAAACAGCTATAAAGTTACAAAAGAATAATGTGTTGTTATTAAAAGCTGTGGTGGCAATTACAATATATATATATATATTTTTTTTATTATTATTATTATTTTTTTTTTTTTGAAAAAGTCTGACCGTAGCTAGAAAATTGTCGTCGCAACTAGCCATGTCTGGTGGAAAATGCTGATTTCAGCGGCAACTTTTCGAAAAAGCTATCAAAACGTATATTATCCAAACGAGCAAAACTATGTTGCGGTGTCGCACTGCCACTACACCGTAGTGCCAAACAGACCCTTAGTCTTACTTTAAAATTATGTTGGAATAATTTGAAACATGTCTATTGTATGCCAACATATGCCTAGAGCCTTGGAGAGGCTTTGTTAGCCATTGTTAGTCTTGCTTGATACAAGTCAATAAGATCGAAAGGGTTATATTTCGTTTCTTCGATTAGTTATTTATTTATTGTCTTACGACATTGTAAACATGTGACTTATAGGGTTCTAATATCGAGAAAATATTATGTGTGTCGTCTGTATATGGGTTTAAGTATCACTACGAATAAATTTGAATTCAATACGAATAGAGCAAATAATCAAGTTTCACAAATCAACTTTTTGGATTCAGAATCCCTGACCAAATAATATATAGCAATTCTCATGATTTTAAAAATCAGATAAAAAATTTAGATTAAAATAACATTTGTCAAAATTTTATTTTAGAATCATATTTAAAATATTGAAGAATAAAATATCCTTATTTGAAATAGATAGATTTACATATTTACCACTCGATTCCTCTGCATTTACATTTCGGACATCTAAACTTCAATTTTTAGTTTTTCAGATTGGGTGTTTATTTGTTGCTCATTTTTTCCCGGTTTTTGTAGTGGAAAAACCTTAATATCTATTGAAAGATGTGAATTGTAAAAATTGATTCGAGAGATCTGAAGCAAAATCTTGAACAAAGCGTACAAAATAAAAATCACGCATAAAACATAAGATTAAACTTGGAAAAACCCAAAGGGAGAAGACCAGGGAGTCATGCCACATCAAGAATTCAACTATAAATAATGAAAAAAAAAACTTTATGAAACTTTATGAAATCCAACATATTCCATTCAACAAAACCAAAACTTTATGAAAAAAAAACTACCCAGAGTTGGTTACCATGCATTCTAAAGGGGCACTACATTGTCGTCCTTTTGTGCTATGAACTTGGTCTGGGAGTAGCAACGTCATCTTCTGGGCGTTGTTGGGTTAGTTTTGGGATGCTGCAAGGTTAGCACCGAGGTGCTATGCGCAAAAAAGAAATTTCAGCCCCCCACCTCAAGCCAAATCATTTCATTACTAGCATCAGTGATAGCAATATACTCAATTTTTATAGTTGATATGGTGACAATTTTTTACAACTTGAAAACTCAAATCACTGTTATGTTCCTCAAAGTGAAGATATAACATGTTTTACTTCTTCTGTCACTTCACAACAAGTATTGCCTTGTAATACTTGTTACCATCTTATTCTTCTTTTAGTCTGTAAACCCATTTTTTTATGCAATGTATTTTATCATCTAATAGTTCTGCTGATTTTCAATCTGATTTGACATTAATGAATGTATCTCATCATTCATGACAATCTCTCACTCATTTGAGTTATTCACTTGAACGGACTCATCATAGCACTTTGAATCATCATTATCACTCAAGAATATATAATCTATTGAAGGAGAATACATCTATGTCGATCATGAGATTCTATTGAAACTCTTGGCTTCAATAACAGGTGTATGAGGAACTTCATTTATTTTATCAGGTTGAGCTCATTTTCTTTCTCTAACTTCTTAGTCATTATATTCTTCTATCTCAACATATTTTGAGTGGTCTTCAGAACTAATTGGCGGATGATCATGCATTCTATTTCTATCATTATATATCTCTATTTCATTAAAAATGGTGTTCTTGCTCCTAATAAATTTCTGATTCTGATAGTCTCAAAATTTATAACCAAATTCATCTAAAAAATATCTAAGGAAAATATGCTTAACATATTTTGAATCAAGCTTACTCTTGAATCATGCATCAACGTAAATATATAATGAACAACCAAATATATTAAAGTAATAGATTTACATATTTTTCACTCCAACATTTTTTCAGTTAAGCCTTCATTCAAAGATATTGATAGACCACGATTGATCAAATAAATTGTAATATTCATTACTTTTATCCAAAATTTCTTTGGCAAGCCTATATGCACCTCATACAACTAGCACGTTACATGATGGTTCTATTGATGCGCTCAGTAACACCATTTTATTATGATTTTCTTAGAATAGTAAACTCGTGTTTGATTCTTTTTGAAGCACAATAACTCGTGAATCTCTAATCATGATATTCACCACCATTATATAGTATGAGATGCTTCAACCTCAAACATGTATCATTCTCAATCATGAACTTCCACTTTTTAAACACATAAAATATATCAGATTTATGTTTTAAGAAAGGTGCACATACCTTCTTGGTGAGATCATCAATAAAAGTGAAAAAATATAAAAAATTTCTAATAGGCTGAACTTGAGGATTACATCATACATCTATATGCACCAATTTCAGCATTTTAGACTTCAACTTTGACATACTTTTAGAAAAACCTTTTTCTTTCTTTCTTTTTTTTTTTTTTTTTTTTTTTTTTTGCTTCTCATAAACACAATATTCAAAAAAATTTAAATTTATAGGCATTATACTATGAAATTTATTTTTAAAAAGAAGAAATTTCATACATTTCTCACTCGTAACCAAGTCTGTAGTGTCAAAGACTTACATCAACAATTGTTTCAACCACTCTTGATTGATTCAGACATTTCATTAATCAAATAAAATATGTCTTCAATATTTTTTTGAGTCGTCATCAGTGCACCTTTAATCGTCTTTCACAAATCTCTTGCGAAAATACGCATACCCTGGCCTTACAAGCTGACTCACATAAATCAAATTTATCGTCAAACATGGAACGTATCTAACTTCATTCATTTTCCAAAACGATCCATTTAACATGATATCAATGCCAACCTTTTTAATAATATTGCAGACATTTTTATCTCTCAACTATACATTCTTTATATCACATTGAGTGTAATTTTTAACACATCTTTGTTGGGGCTAACATTAAAAGAGACTTGAATCTACAATCCATGATTCAATAGTATTTAGGGATAAAATAAACGAGCTACATTAGATTTAAACAGTGGAGATATTTGTATAAAGTTTCTATATGGGCATCCACCACTAACTTTATTTGAAGCTTTTACAATCTTTCTTTATATGATATTTTTTTCACAGTTCCAATGTTCATCTCTACCTTTTCCTAACTAGGATTTTCCTCTCCTTGACATAGATTTTTCCTTCATTGTGTTTCTATCTAGAACTTTTTCCTCCAATTTCAACATTCATAGCAAAATTTGAAATTTCATTGCTCGCCTTATTGCGAACTTCTTCATTTAGCACCAATCTCATAATATAATCAAAATTTAATTCATGTTACTTAAAAGTTAATCATTTAAGTAGTGCGTCCTGACTATCTAACATTGAAGATAAGAATAACAGTACTCTGATCTCATCATCAAACTTGATGCCAACAGAGCACAACTGATTTGCACAATGTTGAAGTTATTCCAGTGTTAGACCACAAAACAACCATCCACTATCTTCATATTGAATAATCTGTACATGAAAAAAATTATTTGAAGTTGAAATCTTCTCATAAATTCTTTTTAGTATGGCCATAAAATCGCCCAAAAACGATTATTGGCGCCAAGGTGTTGCTGCATCCAAGCATTGCAATGTTGTACTCTCGAGTTTTGAACTAGGCATACCAACATTGTCTTCTAAGTGTCAGGGCACTGTTGACTCGGCATTGGGATGCTACAAGAACAACACTGAGGCACTATGGGAAATAAAAATTCCAGGGCACTGCCCCCTTGGATGCCCCCTGGCTAACTCACCTTCAAGCCTAATCGGCAAAAACTAAGGGCTTTGAGTGACCAATCGATTTACATAATTAGGCTCCACATAATAACAATATATATATATATATATATATATATATATATATATATATATATATATAATGTGAATATTTTCAAAACAAAACCTCCCATTTATATCAAAATAATCCAACTAGAGCCATTTATGATTAAACAGCCTTCACACATAAAACTCTTCAGCAGGATTGAGATTCTGAAAATAGGAGCATTTAAATAAATACAAACCAACTCCTATGCATTTACAAAGCTAACATCTAAATTTTACTTTCTATAGTTATACCACATAAATCTTTCATATAACATCAAAAATATCGCTATTTTAACTGAAAAAAGAATGAAATACGCATTTTAATACGACATAAATTAGGTGGCATAGATGTAAAAAAGTGAAGTTTAGGTGTTGGACGTGCAAATACATGAGAATTAAATAGTATGTATGCAAATCTTCCCGAATATAAGGAGTCCCTGCACTCCTCTAAACTGACTGGCCCAACATAATATTTTTTATCTTAGGTGGTTGTCTAGAACACTTAGGGCGTTAGAAGCTCCCCAATCTAGATGGAGTATAAGACCTTTTTGTGAGTGCGCTCTAACTTGATAAGTTAGGCCTCTTTTTCCTCTCTTGGAGGGGAAATTATTGCATACGG
Source organism: Papilionanthe hookeriana x Papilionanthe teres (assembly GCA_022702705.1). NCBI lineage: Eukaryota > Viridiplantae > Streptophyta > Magnoliopsida > Asparagales > Orchidaceae > Papilionanthe > Papilionanthe hookeriana x Papilionanthe teres. The sequence continues at coordinate 68,009,811 of CM040427.1, read as the reverse complement.
AGCACGTACGCAGTCCGCACGCAGCTCCTGGATACCCATCCAGTACTCTTGTAATAACCTATCAATACTCAATAACCAATACCATGTAAATACCTTAATGACCAATAACCCCTCCATACCCTTCAATACCCTCAAAATGAGGGTATTGGGAGGTTATCCCGCACCCAACTACTGCGTACGTGCTCCGTGTGGAATAATTTTCTCTCCTGGAGCCAGCTTGTTATTCATTTTTGGCAAGCGTAAATGCCGCATCTACAAAATTCAACCCTTAGGATATAGAAGTTGAATCTCTTTCTCTTGACCCAGGGCTACCGAGGTTCTTTTGGACGACGTATTTCATATATTGCTGACGAAGGAGCCTACAGTCGAGTTGGGTCGACTACCTTCTTGATCAGGTAAATTTGGTGTCCGAATAATCTATGGTGTTCTAACCCGATTTTCTCTACCTCTCTCCAGAACATAAGTATAATGAACATTTTACAAATGTCTGCAAAGTAGACTTCTGCGTTTGAAGACTGAAGAAACGCATGGGGATGAATGATTATTTTGCAAAATATTTAAAATGTTACCATATTTCTCGGCTGCCTTTATTATTTATTCTTTATAGGAACATTTACATACATGCCACTCAATTCCTATGCATTTACACATCTAACAACTAAACTTTATTTATTACACATTCCACCTTATCTATACATGTAAATGTAAAAAAGTAATGTTTAGGTCTTAGATATGCAAATAAATAAGAAGTGGGTGGTATGTATGTTTATGCCCTTCTTTATAATGAAGGGGGCATCATCTTATGGTGAAATTTGTACGGTGGAAATAGGGTATGGTCATCAATGGAGTAAACTTATGGCTTCGTGTTGACAAAAATAACTTTCGTGTCAGGCTGATCCGAAATTGACCCATCAACCAGAAATTGACTTTAAATCGATCAGACGATACGAAATTGACTTATGAGATTGACTTGAATTCACCTAAATTTGATTCAAATAACTATTATTGTCATATGTTAAATGTATTATTCGCGCCGAGTTTGTGTAAACAACAAAAAGAGCAATTTTGCAGGAAATCACAACAACATGATTGAAGCGCATGCAGCCACCTCGATGCTACTCAGGAGTAGGGAGCATTCAGATGTAGAGATTTACGTACCACGGTTCGTTCTGCCGCCACTGAAACGAGGAGAGTCTCAGACTATGTGATGGCCAAAATCAGAAGAGATAGAAAGAAAGAATTCCAACAATATGAGAAAATTCAAGGAAGATTTGTCAACATTCTGGGAGGCCTGGAGGATTTTCCCTAGTATAGTACCCTTATGGAATTTCTCCAATCAACCAATCAGCTTTGATTTAGAAAATATGTGTGCATGCACAGTTGTTTCTGTATGATCCAAGTTACTTAAACTTAACAAAATGAACTGGATGATCTTCCAAGAATATTAAACAACTAATTGAAATCAATTCATGCATATTTCATCACAAATCCAGAATCTAACCCAAAATTTATTCTCATTGAATCAATAACCATAGAAACAATGTGTTCTCCTCAATGAATAAACATAAAAATAAAAAAAACAAAGTGAGAAGCACTAAATAAATTTTAAAAATTGGAAGACAGTTCATGTTACACAAATCAGCATACCTCGAGAATACTTGTGAGGAAACTGACTATGGCTGATGAATATTTACTTGTCCTGCAACATCTGAACAAAGAATTCATAACCTGCGAAGAATGAACATTTATTTGTCCTGCAGCATTTCGCGGAAGCAGGCCATATCGTTGCAAATCTCTTTTTCTAAGAAGAATCGAACAAAGTGAAAGACGAAGCAAAGCTGCAAGGACACGACTATGTCCATCGAAAATTGCAGCTTTCTTAACCAGCAAGGACATAATTTCCAAATAAAAAACTGCAAGCTCCCTGAACTCATCACCCACATTCTTAAAAAAAAACACTTTACGTGCAGGAATCAGGAAGAACACCTTTCTCAAGCATTTCCCCAAACAACCTCTGCATTTCATCCCAATAACCAAAGTCACAACTTTGATTTATCAACAAAGTGTAAGTATACATATTGAGGGAAAGCCCCGTTTCCTGCATTTCATAAAAGCACCTATAAGCAAGCTTAACATTTCCAGTTCTACACAGACCATTTATACGAGGATTGTAAGTTATTTCAATTGGCTGTGCATTTTCTTGCAACATCTGAAGAAAGAATCCATAAGCTGGCCCAATATTTCCTTTCCTTGAATAAGCCTAAATAAGTACTGTATAAGTTACTAAAAGAAGAAGAAACATTACTGCACCAAAACTCTTTTTTGCTTCATCTAGACGGCCTTTATGGCAAAAGGAGTGAATTATGCACGTATACACAATCACGAACTACTCCATCCATCGTTAATCATCTTCCTCCACAACCAGTACACTTCATCCCAACTCAAATCCCTCTGATTATCATACCCAGAAGTTTCTTGGTTTGACTTAAATCTTTTATTCTAAACTCCCTTGATAATTACTCATTCGAGTCTCTAATATTCTCTATATTTAATCATGCAATCAGCATGTCATTCACATAAAAGAGAATTATAATATAGTAAGCATCAAAATATTTAAGCAATATTGATCGGATTCACAATTCAAATACCCAGTCTAACAAAAAAATCTACCAAATCTCTTACACCAGTCTTGATGTCTGCTTCAAATCATAAAGGCTTCTCTTAAAACTACAAATCACATCTTCCTTTCCCGGAACTTCATATCACTGTGGTTGTACCATGTATAATTTTACTTCCAAGTCGTCATGTAAGAAGGTTGTCTTCAAATACACAACTATGATAGTTATCATCTTCACTACCAAAGAAAATATACAAAGTGGTCAACTCGCCTTATAAGGCTTGCTACTATCTGATTCTTCTTTCAATCTGTAAATGCATTTATTATGCAATTTTTTTTACCATCACGTAGTTCTGCTAATTTTAATGTCTGATTTTACATTAATGATTGCATCTCATTATCCATTGCAAACTCACTCATTTGAGCATATACTTGAATGGCCTCATCATAGCTCTTTGGTTCCCAATTATCAATTAATAATATATAGTACAATGAAAGAGACTATCTTTGTATCGGTCATGAGATTTTGCTGAACCTCTTGGCTTCAGTAGCAAGTGTATGAGGAACTTCACGTGCTTCATTAAATTAAGCATATTTTCTCTCTTTCTTCGTGATCCCTAGTAACTTTTATCTCTACATAATTTAAAATGTCTTCAGAAATAACTGGTGGATGATAATGTATTCTATTTTTATCATTGTAGATCTCCATTTTATTGAAAATGACATCTATACTTATAATGAAACTCATCTGTGACTCATATCCAATGAAAATGTACTCGACAGATTTAAAATCAAACTTACTCGTGAATCCTATATAAACATAAGTATATAATAAACAACCAAATACTTTTGAGTGAGATTGATTTATACATTTGCCACTCCAAACTTCTTTAGCTAAGCCTTCAATCAATTATATTGATGGACCATGATTGATCCAATAAATTGTAGTGCTCATTACTTCTATCCCAAACTATCTTTGGCAAACCTGCATGCAATATCATACTATTGGCACGCTATGATAATTCTATTCACGTGCTCAGTAACACCATTTTGCTATGATTTTCTTAGAATAGTAAAGTTATGTTTGAATCCTTTTGAAGTATAATAACTCACAAACCTCTTATCACGATACTCGCCACTATTATATGATCTGAGACGCTTCAACCTCAAACCTGTCTCATTGTCAACCATGACTATTCACTTTTTAAACACATAAAATACATAAGATTTATGTTTTAAGAAATGTACATACCTTCCTAGTATGATCATCAACAAAAGTTACAAAATATAGAGAACCTTCAATAGACTGAACTGAAACAATACATCATACATCTATATGCACCAACTCTAACTTTTTATACTTCAATTCAACCCACTTTTAGAAAAACTTTTTTTTGTTTTTCATAAACACAATATTCACAAAAATCAAAATTTATAGACTTCATAACATGAAATTTATTTTTAAAGGAATAAATTTCATACATTTCTCTCATATGGTGGTACCGAAGATGTGCATCAATCTTTGTTTCAACTAATCCAATGAATTCGGAAATCTTATTGATCAGATAAAATGTGTCTTCAATGTTTGCTCAAGTCGTCATCATTGCACCTTTAATCGCATTTCACAAATCTCTCATGAATATACATATACTCTAACCTTGCAAACAGGCTCACTAAATTTTTTTCCACCATCTTCATATTGAATAATCTCTTCATTTAAAAAAATTATTTGAAGTTGAAAGCTTCTCATATATTATTATTAGTATAAACATAAGATCAATTGTAATCTTTCTATTTACAATATTAAAAGTAACAAAAGGGAAAAGTGAAAGTCCAATCAAACATAGGGTCATACAATTAAGAACCTCCAATTCTTGAAATCATCAAATTCGGGTTCTTAGTGATTTCACTCAGTGGCAAATAGAATTTCTTCTCATATAATAAATGAAGCGAAACATTGAACGGAAACACACAAAACAAGAAAACTACGTAAAACATGTGATTTATCGTGAAAAATCGAACAAAAAAATCACAAAATAATACCACACCAAGAATTTCAATATGAAGAAAATGAGGAGAATCACATAAATTACGCCACTCAAATATCGACAGTTTTGAAAACTCCTGGATGCTCCTTTCATTTAAACGAGAAATTGAAATCCAACTCATTACATTCAACAAAACCGAAACTTTAAATGCAAAACTGTCAAAAATCAGTTATTGGCGCCAAGTCACTCCAATGATAGTGGCGGCACAATAAATGTTGCATCCAATTGTTGCAATGTGTGCTCTCAAGTTATGCACTTGACTGGGGGCGGCAACGTTATCTTCCACGCACTAGGGTATTGCTGATTAGGCATTGGGGCGCTGCAGCAACAACGCCGCAGCACCATTTATGGAAAAAAAAAATTCTGGGCACGACCCTCTTGCTCCCCTAGCTAACACACTATCAAGCCTGATCGGCAAAATTGGGAGCTCTAAATGAACAATTGATTTACATAATCAGACTCCACATAATACAATCCGTATTTTAAAAGCACAATTATGAATACACATACCATTGCTACTTCATTAAATGGCAAGAAACATTCAATTTGAAATCAAGCTTTTATATACATTATGAATAATCCATATTTTAAAGCAAAACCTTCGCTTTATCTAAAAATTTCCAATGGAACGATAAATGATTAGACAGCCTTCACGCATAAAACTCTTCACTGCTGTGCAAATATAACTAATAATAATGAACAATATAAATATTCGAATATATATTATTTGAGACAGCAGGATTGAAATTCTGAAGCATAGGAGGGAGGTCAATTCTATAGAAACGAAAAAAATAGGAGCATCTAAATGCATACCACCCAACTCCTATGTATTTACAAGTCAAGCATTTAAATTTTACTTTTATATTTATACCACCAAAATCATTCATATCGCATCAAAAATACCACTATTTTAGCTATCAAAATATGAAATACTAAATTTTCATGCATAAATAAGGTGATAGAAGTTAAAAAGTGAAGTTTAGGTGTTGGAAATGTAAATACATAGGAATTGAATAGTAGGTATACAAAACTTCTAGAATATAATTATAATGAACATTTAATAAATGACTACAAAGTAAAATTATGCATTTGGAGACTGAAGAAAGATATGGGGCATAAATATGTAGCAAATTCTGGATGAATGATTATTTTGCAGAATATTCGCAAATCTTTGCCTTTTCTGCAGCATTTTTTAGCTTGAAAAGGGGTCATTTTGTGCATTGTTTAAGAAATCGGAGTTTCTAAAGAAAGTAAATTTTTAACAAATCAAGCATAATTAATAAAACCATTAAAAAATATGATAAAGTTTTCAGCTAAACTTAAATGACTTGTATCATAAATAAAATTAGTTTTAAAATAAATAAAAGTATGTTTTCTTCTCTGAAAAAATGATGAATACATCTGGATAAGTACTCAACAACAATAATAAAAAGAGCAGGGGAAATGGGATCACCTTACATAGTTCGTAGAAGCAATATGAACTACCATAAACAATAACTAAAAATAAAACATTATCAATGCATTCCAAAAAAAGGTTAATGCATATGTATCAAAACCACATAGAGCTAGATTTTGAAGCCAAAAGTTCTAATCTAGTTTATCATAAGCTCAAGAACTATTAAATTTAATACTTATATTATGCCCCCTAACCTTATAATCCCGCAAATATAAAAAGATTCTGCAGGGGAAATAGGATCACCTTACCTAATTCGTAGAAGCCATATGAACTACCATTAACAATAACTAAAAATAAAACATTATCAATGCATTCCAAAATATGGTTAATGCATATGTATCAAAACTCCACTTAGAGCTAAATTTTGAAGCCGAAAGTTCTAATCTAATTTATCATAAGCTTAAGAAATATTAAATTTAATAATTATATTATGCCTCCTAATCTTATAGTTCCACAAATATAAAAAAAGATTTCTACTAAACCCCACGCAGGCGGCGCAATAACTAGAAGCTTGTTTCCTTCCGCCTTGCTAGTTGTCTGATAACACTATAGCGTGGGAGCTAAGAAAAACAAGAGTTAAACAGAAAAATAAAATTCCAATATTATTATTTACTCTTACAAGTTTATATATTCTCTATTAAAACATTAATATCTATCAACTAATAGAAAATATAATTGATATATCAATAATATGAAAATCATAAAAATAATAGAATTTAAGTGAGTGGAGCATAATAAGTCAATATGAACAATATACTAACCTACATCATAGAGTAGAAAGTGCCATATCAACTCTCAAATCTTTTAGAATTTATTTGAGTTTCATGGTTATTTTTAATCATTTTATTTCTCTTTCATGGTAATTATATTATGCCTCCTAATCTTATAGTTCCACAAATATAAAAAAAGATTTCTACTAAACCCCACGTGCGCGTGCGCAATAACTGGAAGCTTGTTTCCTTCCACCTTGCTAGTTGTCTGATAAAACTATAGCGTGGGAGCTAAGAAAAACAAGAGTTAAACAGAAAAAATAAAATTCCAATATTACTATTTCCTCTTACAAGTTTATATATTCTCTGTATTAAAACATTAATATCTATCAACTAATAGAAAATATAATTGATATATCATTAATATGAAAATCATAAAAATAATAGAATTTAAGTTTGTGGAGCATAATAAGTCAATATGAACAATATACTAACCTACATCATAGAGTAGAAAGTGCCACATCAACTCTCTAATCATTTGGAATTTATTTGAGTTTCATGGTAATTTTAAATCATTTTATTTCTCTTTCATGGTGATTTGTTTGAATGGATCAATACTTATTCTTTTAATTCTCAAGAAATTGGAGAAATATAATTCAAATACATAGTGAAAAAGAACAAATAAATTAACTCACTTATATGTTCACCGAGTTGATGGCCACATCTAGCACATCTTATTGCTAACACTACATATTTCAAATATATAGTTATTCATTTTCTTACATTTATGTTTGATGCCATGTTGGTGATTGGGGGCACTCTATAACTTTGAAAATTCTATTTCAAAAATTGTTGTTGTTGTTACTTAGGTATTATGGTTTCTTATGTGTGGCTTGCACTAGGCATATATATATTTTTCTTTTTCTCCATCTAATGTGAATTTTAAATTAAAAAAATTTGAATTTAATGACAATATTAATATGATTGAAAAGATCTTATACCAGTTATATTAACAAGCCTAGACATGAGGCATCAATAAATAGATTATTTGATGCTTGTATTAAAGATCTTTAATCGAATAAAATTTTATCATTCATTTTCAATCATATGCAAGTTGGATGTGTGCTTTTTTTGAGTGATAAAGTGTGACAACCTATTTCTAGTCGAAGTAACCGCATTGTATTGGCGTGAGACATGAATTTCTAACTTTTATGAATTTTTTTTTAACAAGGTTTAAATTTAGCATAAATGGGCTATAATTATAACGATCAAATTACATTTACACAATGATTTTAGATGGTTCAAATTCTTATCAATTAATTCAAATTTATTTGATGACTACATGATCAATTCTAATTCTTGTATTTATTAATTGGATATTAATAAAATCACATTTTTGGTGTATTAAGTTATATGTGATCTACAAATCATGCATCTCATTGCATGATTTACATAAATTGCATCATTTTAACTAAATTGAAAAAAAAACTCTAATGATAAATCATCTTACATCAATGTGCTTAGAAATCAATGCCAATTTTAACCGTTATATAAACCTTCAAAGCTCTCAAATGTGGTGATTTTATTTTCAAAGAAAAAAAGAGTGATATTTTTAAAATATGCCTATAAATTGCAAGCAATCAAATGGGTTCCTAATAAAAGCAGCTTTAGTTTCTTACTTCTCAAACAACTTACTCTCGCTATATCCAAAGCAAGGAACAGAAAATTCATCCTGATATTTCAAGATAATCTCTAGTTTCTCACTATAGCTATTGATGTCTCTTTATAACCCTATACTTGGTACATACAAGATAAAATCAATCTAACTATAATTTATAAGATCTATTTTTAAGTCTCTTGATAACCTCTGATAGCATAATACTATAGAGTCAATTTATAATTTAACCACTCAAACTTAATTGTATAAACTATGCATTATCAATTTTCCTCATCTTTTGTGTAATAGATCTATGATACTTAAAACCATGGCCCCCTAGGAATTATCCAATAAAAATGAATGATATTATCAACTTAGATTCACTTAAATACTTGTCATATAATCAATCATTGTTCAATAACCATTTAACCCCAAAGATTTTAAAACAGTTCCTAACACACGAACATATAACATAGTGTTGACCTCACTTTTCGTCGAGGTTTAGTATTCCTCCTAGGTTTAGGATTCTAGCCTCAGGACTTTCCCCGACGATCTTAGTTTCCTAGTGAAGGTCCCACCTCGTTTTAGAGTGTCTGGAAACCACTTCGTTACTCTTTGAAATCTTGTACGAGATTCCGTACCGCTAGTCATATACTGGTCGAAATCGATGTCAGGAGTTCAAATTGAGTCCCTATAGGACCCTGGACATTAGGACAGCCTCGTGCACGTCTTACACACCTACACCATTCTGATCGATCGGACTCGAGTCGAGCTTTGCGACGATACCAAATTTCGACGCAATTTTGACGCGCTCGTCGACGAGGTTGCCCAGACGACCTCGGATGACGAAACGGACTGCGCCGATGCGTCCGGAACGACGATTTTACCTAAAATTGACGTTAAATTTGCGACGATAGCCTGTCGGGGGCGGAATTGGTAAATTAGGGCTTAATTTAATAATAATTATAACTTATATATTTATACATTTATAAATTAAAACTTAAGCCCTAAATTCCCCCATTTGGCTCGGCCTACTCTTCGGCTCCTCTCCCGCTCGGGTCGCCTCTCCCGCACGCACGCGAGAGAAGCTTCGACCGAGCTCTCCCTCGTCTCCCTCGCGGCAACAGGCGCTCCATCCTCTGCCGCGAGCCTTATCGCATCTTCCTCTCGATCCTACGAGTCTCCTCGAGCCGCGCGTGGTTTCCTCCACTCCTTATCTTATCTGCGATGGATTCGGGCCTGCTCTCTGTGCGCACTCGAGCACCCTCCCTGCGGCTCCCTGCAGTATCTTTTCCCCATCTCCCTCTGTCTCACCCGACTCCTCTCGATGCTTTGGGTAAGCTGCGGCACTCTCCTCCCTCTTAGCCTATATAAATCCCATCTTTGGGAGGTGTTAGGGTTGGCTTTTGGATTTACTGTAAGAGGAGGTGCCGCCGGTTGGGAGTTGGATTTTTCTGCTCTTCTTGTGCCTTCGACACCCTCTGGTATTTCTTTTTCTCCCCTCTCTTTCTCGGTTTGGCCCCAGGGAAGTTGTTATTCCTGTTATTTATTTAGCCTTCCCTGTTTTGATGTTTTCGGTTAGGCGAGCATGTGTTAAGGGAAGCTTTATTTCATTGTGTAAGTCTTGGAAATGCTCTTCTTATGGCTTGAAGCATGATTAGGGAGTACATTGAATATATTTAGTTAGGACTCGAGGTCCTTTGCATGTTTTGGCTTGATGAAAGAAATGGAGAATCTTGTTTAGCTTTATATGTATGTGGAGCTTGTCTCTTTGCTCCTTCTATCTCTCTTGTTAGAAAGCATGCTAGGGGAAAATTAAGCTTGGTTTGGAAGGACTTCGATTGGTTCCTTCAATATATGCATGAAAGGCTTGTTCTCTACTTCCTCTACTTCTTCTTCATTGCGGTTTTACATGTTGAAACATTAAATATATGGAGGAGTTAGTTTTGGCTCTATGCTTGATATACTTGTGGCCTCGTTGTGATTTATTTTGACCTCATTTAGAGGCGTGCTCGGCTTATTCTAGCTTGTACCCGTAAGCTTTACTTGGGTATATGGTTATTGCACCTATTCTAACATTTGCGGGAATTCGTTCTCATGGCTTTATAGTTAGCTCGGTTTTTTGGATCATATATTGGTTGGGTTTGGTTTTTGATGAGTTCTCGGTTTGGCTTTGAACTGGGTTCATTTCGACCCTATGCTTGGCTCGGTTTTTGGCCTTTCTTATGATTTGGATTGCTGATTTATGTTGAGCTTGTGCTAGGCTTACTTTGCCTTTACTCTGGCTCGATTTTAGCCTCTCGGTTTTGATCTCATTGACATTTTTGGTTTCAATATTATACATAAATGGCTGCAGCTCTCATTTGGGTTCATCTTGAGCTTTATTATGGTTTGATTTTGGTCCCTGGATCTCTTTTAAATTGATTCTATATTGGGGGGCTGTTCTGGGCTGATATTTGGGGCTCGGGTTTGGCATTTTGGTAGGCTGGCAGCTGCTCTTTTGTGGGCTTTTATTGAAGTTTTGGAGTGGGTTTTGGTGGCTCGAGCAAGGCTTTGTTGTTGGAGTTTGAGGAGGTATGTTGAAGTTGAAGTTTAGGTTTGATTTGTAGCCTCATATCGGCTCGAGTTTGAGCCCTATGCTGGCTTGGCCGAATCTCATTAAGGCCCCCTCATTCTTATCGGATGAATGGATTAGTTTGTGCTTGGCTTAACTTGAAGCACATAAGAATTGGGATGTTGTTTGTACACTTGATTTTGGCTCATCCCATTTGGAAGTTTAGCTCGGTGGTGATGTTTTGTGAAGTGCTCATTTGAATTTGAGTGTTTGGTGAGTTCTTTACTTGTTTGATGAGTTTGAAGCTGGCTTGAGATGTTGTGAGGGTGTGCATATCCACCTTCTTATATGTTTGCGTCCCGGCAATTCACCTACTACTGTTGTGAGTCTGATCCAGAGTTGTGAGAGTGGGCTTATGTGAAAGGGATTCTATTCCAAATAAAAAAAAAAAGAAAAAAAAAGAGAGAAAGAGAGAGAGAGGTTTGGTTGAGGAGCAGGAAGTCTGGAGTTTAGTATAGGTCCGGAGTTTCAGTTGGCTTTCTCGGAGTCTTTTTTTTTCTTTTTTCTTTTTCTCGTTTGATTTATCGATTTTGAAACGATTCTCGAGGGTCATCTAGCTTTATGTTCGATCCTATCCGAATGCGGGGATGTCCATCTCGGGGATAATCCAATTGTGCCGGGGAAGAAAATGACATCCCCGGGACCGATTCGAGGATCTCGGCTCTGCTTTCGGCGTTCGTTGTTACATGTTTTAGGGGTGAGTGGATTAACTTGCGCTTCTAGTCTTTAGTCTTTCCGGGTACGGAGGCATGTTAATCTCCTCTTCTTCCCTTCCTTATTGACTTACACGTGTTTCCGCTTCACTCGGAGTCGGTTTTGTTTTGTTTTGTTTTGGGGCGATGACGGCGATGATGCAAAGCACGCCGGTGATGAAGTAGAATGATATCCCATCCTACGACATCGGGACTCGCTCTAGAGCCCGGTGAACCGTAGGATGACGGTATCGTTCACCGTCTAAAGGCGAGCGGGCACCGTACCTTCTCAGGATTGTTAGCGATCATTTACCTACTGAAATGATCGACTCGTGAACAATTATATTTTTCAAATTCGATAAAAATACGATACTACGTTTCGCAACAAAAATATATTTTCACCACAATTAAAAATTGATAAAACTTTCTTTTGCGTATGCGAAATCCATGTGCATGCTTGAAATATAAATTTCAAAACTATATTGTCCACTCGTTGATTGTCGATCTTAGGTAGGGAATACTCTCACCGAGTCGGGTTTAGTTGGACACTGCTTCATTGCGAGTGGCGGGCTTTATACACTCGTGTGACCGAAGTAGCGCTTCGACGACCCTTCGAGCGATCTTACTGCGGTTCCGAGCTGCTTCGACCCGAGTCTTGCGGTTTCTTCGGGTTTTCATTTGATTTTTGATAGAACGACTCGTGGTCTTTTTAGGATTTTCTCGGTGTTTTGGTGAGCTTTTACTACTTTTCTCGAAACTTTTCCGTTGTAGGTCGATCAGCTTTGTTTTCTTGAGTTTTTCGACGACCTTTTATTTTGCTTGCTTGGCTTTCATGTAGCACACTTGCTTTGGTAGACGAAAGAAAATAACGGCCTCCGGGTATACGGGTTTGTTTACATTTGCGGCGTGTTACCTTTTTATACTGCTACTCTTGCGTCTATATCTTGTTTATTGTCACTTTGTATCATACTCACGTATCTTACGTGTTGTTCCGTTTAAGCACGTTACGTTATATACTTGTTGCGTATGTCTCTTCTTCTTACTCACGTGCTTATATACATATCCTGCTATGTAATCGTACTAACACTTAAACATACTCTGCATAGGATGTTTAGGAGAACTCGACCATGGGCTCACTGATTTGACATTATGACTATCACCTTGAAAACTCAACCTCTTCGCGACGAGAGGCTGAGCTAACACTGTGAGGCAGAGACGACCATCTTCAACACAAAAAAATCTTCACGAATTCAAACCATTCCTCATCGATTAATAACAATCCATGGGATTTCGAGTGTCGTTCGCTTAGCGCGACATAAATCCTCAACCTCCTTTTGGCGCTGTATAGGCTACATTGTCTGATATAAGCTCCGAGTCGTTTTAGGATTCCGAGGTTGTCGTTCGTTACGACCTAAATCCTCACATCTTCGAGCTATTCGTGTGATCGTTTCACACGAATGCAGCCCCAATTAAATAAAATTGGCGGGATGAAACCTCCAAATAATATCTCCTAAATCAAAGTCAAATCATGGGATAATCAGGAAGTCACCGAGGTTCGCCTCTGGATCTTTGACATCCCCTAGTTCTTCCTCCTTTGGATTCTACAATAAAATGTTCCAATTTTGAGTCAGTCCCCTTCACACCTCTTTGTCCGATTACGTTGAAAAGTCCTATCCTTTTGACCTTCTTGAAGATAATATTTCCTGATTTTTATCGAGAGTTTTTTTAAGTGATTTCGGTCATTTAAGATGTAATTAACTATAGAGGTTTGCCTTATAGGAACGATTTCCGAACCAGCTTAAAATAAACACTATTTAATTCCTTATATTAAATAGGGAATTTGTCGACAGAATAAATTGGTTTCACGACCAAACGGACGTCATATATTTCTTAGTTTGTTTGATCGAGCGCTCACTCTAAGTCTTGTGTTTGTCTTTCGGGATAAGTGCGTAACGAGTGTGTAGCATGCTCTTTCGTTCAACTATGAAAAATATGAGGTCGGTTGACTTCCTTCCTTTCGTTGAAGGATCCTTCCGAAGCGGGCGACGGGATTCCGATTCCGGCGACCGACAGCTTCTTACGGGCACTTCACCGGCACAAAACAACGCCGACACATAGCTATTGATGTCTCTTTATAACCCTATACTTGGTACATACAAGATAAAGTCAATCTAACTATAATTTATAAGATCTATTTTTAAGTCTCTTGATAACCTCTGATAGCATAATACTATAGAGTCAATTTATAATTTAACCACTCAAACTTAATTGTATAAACTATGCATTATTGATTTTCCTCATCTTTTGTGTAATAGATCTATGATACTTAAAACCATGGCCCCCTAGGAATTATCCAAAAAAAAATGAATGATATTATCAACTTAGATTCACTTAAATACTCGTCATATAATCAATCCTTGTTCAATAACCATTTAACCCCAAAGATTTTAGAACAGTTCCTAACACACGAACATATAACATAGCTATTGATGTCTCTTTATAACCCTATACTTAGCACATACAAGATAAAATCAATCTAACTATAATTTATAAGATCTATTTTTAAGTCTCTTGATAATCTCTGATAGCATAATACTATAGAGTCAATTTATAATTTAACCACTTAAACTTAATTGTATAAACCATGCATTATCGATTTTCCTCATCTTTTGTGTAATAGATCTATGATACTTAAAACCATGGCCCCCTAGGAATTATCGAATAAAAATGAATGATATTATCAACTTAGATTCACTTAAATACTTTTCATATATTCAATCCTAGTTCAATAACCATTTAACCCCAAAGCTTATAACTCAACTTTTAATTTTGTAAGAGGTCGCACGACTAAACTATGTAATATCCAAAATAATTCACTAAATACATTATTTTGAATATATTTTATAAGCATCTATTTAGCCAACACAAAAAAGAATGTTGATCTTGTTTACAATCCTGCTATGGATTGGAATTCACTATACAGATTTTCTTCTCAATAACAATCAAGTCAGTCCTTATAATACTTACTAATAAGCATTTTCTAAATCAATAGAAATCATTAAAAAATGCTTCTATTTTAGCAAAAATCACCTTCAATGTAGATATGCTTGCCATAGAAGTAAATCGTTTTTTGATAATAATGAAATGTGGGCCTTAATAAAGCATTCATGTAAAAAAATAATGGAAGGGACTTTTGTATTCATAAATTATAATCCTTTAATTTAGAGTCAGTTTAGAATAGTTGCAACTGTTTGAAGCAGTTACGTAAAGGAAGCTGTTGCGAGGAAGTTGTGTCTGTTTATTTAGTTCATTTGTGTGGTAGTTGTGTTGCAACTGTTAATAAAGAGAAGACAGCTATGCGAGAAAGTTGTGTATGCTTATCTAGTTTATTTATGTAGCAACTGTGTTGCAAATGTTTATAAAAAAAGACTTTTTGCCCTGTATTGAGTTCAAATATTACATCTAAAAGTTACATCTCACTTAATAGTGAGTAACACAATAATCAAAATTAAAAATCAAAACATAAAAGCAACAATTAATATTATCAAAATATTATTTTTGAAACCTGAACAATCAATCATGGGAGATAACTTCTCCAAAATTACTCTCCAAGCTGGTCACTATCTATGGTAGAATTATCAGATTGATCTGCCTACCTAAAGAAGTAATAGTCCTCTGCCAATCTATTCCTTGGACACTTGTTACATTTTTTTCATAACTATTTTCTCCTCGTGATCTAAGTAGAGAAAACGACAATCTAAGATAAAGTTAAATGAAAAACTAACTTATAGGAATAATAGAACAGCTCTAAAACAATGATAAGTGCATGAAAATTTTTAGGACGGAGAGCTACAAACCAATAAAAATGGAAATGCAAAAGTCCAACCATGAAAAATCTCGCAACCGAAAGCCACACAAGCATATCATATCATAAAATTGCACAAATCAACCCAAGATAAATCAGAGCAAAGAGAGGATTTAGAAGATCGAATATACCTCAAAATTGATAAGGGTCGAGAGATAAAAAGAGCGATGATCGAAGGTAACAAGGTGAAAACAAGGGCAAAGAGGGAGATAAGAGCTTGAGTTTAGGCAGAGAGCTTCACTCGATAAAGCGCAACTCAACGAGGGTAGCGAGGGCGAGGACGACTAATGTAAGTAATATTCCTTCGAAGAAACGTGGGTCACAGGTGTTAACCTATTGCGTGATATACGGTGCAAAACGTGTCGCATTTAACAAAACACTGCATAAAAGTCTATTAAAACAACGAAAACGACAGTGGTGAGCTGTGTTGTTGTCTCAAACGGCAAGTTAAACTGCTTATGCTAAATTGGGAGTGGCAGAGATTTATGAAAATGATTTTCCCTTGATTTATTATGATCTTATTTTGATATTTACTTTCATAGTAATATACCTTATTATTTTATATTTTTTATAAAATGAATGATTTCATTCAGAGCCTTATTTCGAAATGCATATACCACGCCTCATGGAGAATGAATGCTTCAATACCTGATTGCGCAAATTCAAACATTAGGATTGGCACTGGACATAGAGCTACGTTAAGATATATATAAGTACAAGGTTGTATAGTAGCTATATATTTTATTTTAATTTTTTCAAGAAAGAGTACATTGTAACCATCGTGTACTCATTACTTACTACAAAAACCGAAATACACAATTATATAATCTAATAATCTCAAATTTTCAATTTTTCCCCTAAATCATTATTTTGTGTATTCAAATGTACATAAGCAGACAACTAATACACACCAATGTAGTCCAATATAGATGCATGGGGCTCTATGTGAGGTGTCGAACCAAATAATTTATCCTATTATATGTTGGGTCAGCAAGCCTTGTGTTTTGATTATAGGAATAAGGCTTGGGAGCTTACTATGACTTTGGCATTGAGTTAGTGAGTTTTAGGGTCTGTTTGGGGCAGCTTGTGCATTTCAGTATAAGCAGTTTATCTTGAAAAGCGACATGCAGGTCAGCCGCGGGGGTCGACCAGCGGCTTACGTTTAGTGTAAAAAATCCAAACGCAGCAGGCAGCGTTTTCAAAAACGCGTGAACCAAACGGTTATGCGGCGTTTTCAAAAACACCACCGCACTTATTAGCTGTCCCAAACGGGCCCTTAGTTATGATTGTTGAGTGATTTTTAAAAGGCGTGGGTTAGCTCATGCTAGTCCAATTTCAAATACCCTATCATTAACAAGTATCACTATAACTATGTCTTTAAGATCAGCATTTCTTATCATATCATTTCTAGCATTATCCCATACCCATCTAAACATTGGCATTAACATCACACTTACCCTTGATTATATTACCTTCTTTATTCGTTAATACTAAAATTAATAATCAATATAGTTGTAAAATTCTATAAATCTATTTTTTAAATGGTTGTGTAGAGGAATGCGTCCGGCCTATTGTGTGATAGAAAAGTACCACTTAGACTGAAAGGAAAATTTTATAAGATGGTGGTGAGACCTTCAATGCTCTATGTTGCTGAATGTTGGCCTTTAAAAGAGAAGCATAATGTTAAGTTAAGTGTTGTCGAGATGAGAATGATTAGGTGGATGAGTGGCTTTACACTTAGAGACAAAATGCGAAATGAATATATCCGTAATAGGGTTGGTGTTGCACTAGTGATGGATAAAATTAGAGAGAGTCGCTTAGATGGTTTGGTCACATTAAACGTCGACCACCTGATAATCCGATTAGGAGAGTAGAAGTTTTAAATACAACTTTTGTTAAAAAAGGCAGAGGTAGACCTAGGAAAACTTGGGCTTATTAAATAAAAAAATGATATTAATTTATTAGAATTAAACGAAAATTTGACACTAAATAGGACGCAATGGAGAAAAATGATTCATGTAGCCGACCCCACTTAGTGGGATTAAGGCTTTGTTGTTGTTGTTGTTGTATTTTTTAAATGGTTGTTTGGTTGTCTGTAAAAGAAATGCACAAAAAAATATAATATAGTATCGTATAATTCAGTATACTATGCTTTTATTAGACCATTTATTTGTCTGTAAAGTAAATACATGAAATTCTTTATTTTGTTTAGTTATGTCATTATGTGCATGCAAAGCAAAAAATAAAAGTTGTGTGTTCAAAGTACTTGAATTATTTAATTGCATGTAAAATAAAGACAGATGAATTATTTTAATGTTTATTTAAAAATTTACAATGAAATACAAGTAAATTAATATTCATATTATTATTATTATTATTATTACTATTATTTATAATACATATCTCGGGTCTATTGTTCAAAGCGATGATGATATAGATGGAGATGTTAATAGTAGAATTCAAGTTGGTTGGTTGAAGTGGAGGAATGTTTCGGGCCTATTGTGTGATAGAAAAGTACCGCTTAGACTGAAAAGAAAATTTTATAAGATGGTGGTGAGACCTGCAATGCTCTATGGTGTTGAATGTTGGCCTTTAAAGGAGAAGCATAATACTAAGTTAAGTGTTGTCGAGATGAGAATGATTAGGTGGATGAGTGGATTTACACTTAAAGACAAAATGTGAAATGAATATATTCGTGATAAGGTTGGTGTAGCTCCAGTGATGGACAAAATTAGAGAGAGTCGCCTTAGATAGTTTGGTCACATTAAAAGTCGACCATCTGATGATCTGATTAGGAGAGTAGATGTTTTAGACTCGACTAATGTTAAGAAAGGCAAAGGTAGACCTAGGAAGACTTAGATTTATTGTATAAAAAATAATCTTAATTTATTAGAACAAAATAAAAATATGACGCTAAATTGGAGGAATGGAGAAAAAGGATTCATGTAGACGACCCCACTTAGTGGGATTAAGGCTTTGTTGTTGTTTTTGTATTACTATTATTCATAAATTAATATAATAAAATTAAAACTAATGCTTAAAAGCGTGAATTTTTTTGTGAAATGACAATTGTATTTTTCATTCTATATTTTCATTGATTGTCTATAATCATAATCCAATAAAAAAATTATTAATTATTTCTAACAACAGTGTAAATTCTTTGTAATTTTACCATAAAAGTTCCAATAGAGTCAGAAAACTTCGTATGAAAATGATCTATGAGAACACATTTGAAAATCTTGGTTTAATTGATGAGAGAAAAAACTTATAACATAGACAATCCAATACAAATGAAAGGCAAACAATCATTAGCAGTTCCAACATAAATATGTCTGATACCTAGAAAAGCGTCTCCTAAATCACCTTTTCAAAATATAAATATGTTCGATACCTAAAAAAGCGTGAATAAACTCCTAAATCACCTTTGCTCGCATTTTCGGCTACATCTTCTGTATTTCTTGATGGAATTGGTCGTTGTTGGAAAGCTGAAAAAATTCCCTACGACTTTCAGATTATCTTTTTTATCCAATTTCTATTATATAAGCTATCATTTTCAAAAACATATTTAAAATTTTAAATTGTACAAAAATAGTCCACCGCCTCTCGCTATTTCAGTCTTAAATTTCCCGTTCCTAACCAAATTGGTTGATTTTAGTGTCATTAGAAAGCTAACAAAATTTTCTACGACTTTTTGTTATTCATTTTACCCAATTCCAACATAGTTTTTACAAAAAAATGCATAATTTTAAATTTTCTAGAAGCAGCCCACCGCCTTTCGCTATTTCAGACATATTTTAGTTTCTTTGGAAAGCAAACAAAATGTCTGATGACTTTTATGTTACTTATTTCATCTAATACCTACTATATGCTACAGGTTTTAGAAACATATGCAAAAATGTACAGTCCTAAAAAAAAATTCCTACGAATTTTATGTTATCTATTTTACCTAATTCCTCCTACACACTATAGTTTTTAAAAAATATAGTTCTCATTCACAACAACAAAAAATTTAATAAGAAAAAACTTACTAAGTGTTAAAATTCTGTACTTATACATTTTCTCAAGTTATCAAGTACACAATAGAACCAAATTGAGTGGCTTTTCAATACAGAAGAAGATATGGTTGTTGCCATCCGACATACGGTAATTGTATAAGATATACCACATTAATTAGTTCTTTGAAGTCACGATACATCTCTAGCTTATGTGGTGCCACTTGATGGATTTATACATCATTTTTCTCATAAACTCTCATACCAACCCACCAATACCGAGGTTAAATATAGAACTTTACAACAATACCGAGGTTAAATATAAAACTACACTTTAGACCACCCATCTTCCTAATCATAATTTTTTAATAGCACTAATGACATTTTCATATCACAATTTGAACAAAAGTTTAAACCATCCAAAATGAACAAAACCTTCACACCGTAAACTAGGCGTCGTTGACTCAATGGAGCATTTGTAATTTGTATGTCATGTGATATTTATTTATCTTCTTATTGTAGCATCAAATTATCAAGCAATTTTCATTCAAAATCTAAGAATCCCACTCTTTCATATCACAATTTGAACAAAAGTTTAAATCATAAAAATTGAACAAAACATTCACATCGTAAACTAAGCATCTTTGATTCTATGGAGCATTTATAATTCGTTTGTCGCATGATATTTATTTATCTTCTTAATGCGGTATCAAATTCTCAAGCCCATTTCATTCAAGATCTCAGAATTCAACTCTTTCTTTATGCTCGTGTGCTCCATCATACTTTCATATTTTTTAACATCAATTCATTGTTCCTAACTTATCATTGAATGCATTTCATTTATATGTGATTCCATACGACAAACACAGCTTAAAGTCCTTTAAGTTTGAATTAACTCAAATAGAATTTAGCAATTCCTCTAAATGCAGCATTTTAAAAGTCTTGAGGGCATTAAAAAATAAAAAACACTTTGCATGACAACAATTTAGCTACATCCTAATATGCTTGCCTAGTTTCAAGATTTAAATTTTTTAGAGAAATAAATCCATATGTCTATTAAATCTTGTGATATATGAAGTTAATAAATCCTTCATTCATTTGCATGTACTAATTTGGTCTTAGAAGCAGGATTTTTTGAAAGTGCCATCAAATAAAAATGTGTACAATGACAGATCTGTATTCCCCCATCTCACAAATCCATGGGAAACCAATTACCCTTTTTTCTCTATCAGTTACTCCAAAACATCTCTTCAATTACAGCGAGGGCAACAAAGGCTGACCAATCAAAAAAGAGAACACACAGAATTTGAAAGATTTCAAAAATTGCAAAACCCATAAGAGATAAAAAAACTCCATTTGTACACTCTCAACAGAGACCATAGAACAAAAGTGGAAACTTTCAAGAATTCCAAACTTGCACCAGTTTTAACTCAAAAGAAGCTTAGTAACGGAAGAAATTGCAGTGATCTAAATGATTTTCTCTACAAACTCACTGATCTCCATCATATCCTCAAGCAGAAGCAGTTCTTTGTTGAAATCATGAAAGATAAATATAATAGATATCCAAGATCGCGACGTAAACATAAAACACAAAAAAAAAAATCCACACATCCTGTATCATGTACTCAAACAAATAGGAAGGGAGCTCAAGAAATGAAGAAATCGATGCTTCCTTGCCTCTCGGAGCACAGATCAAATACTTGTTGATGGTTGTTGCTCTCATCGCCTTCTTCCTCTCACTTCCAAGAAGTGGATCTCAAAGTGAATAGGAGACACCCCGCATTAGGCCACTGCGACTGAACAAAAAGAATCCGCAAACGTGTGAAGTAACCAATGAAAGGAGCAATCTTGCAGGAAATCATAGCCGAGGGATCGAAGGCGAGGATTTGTTGGGTGAAGTAGTTTTACACCTGATTACGAGTGGGTTTTTAACTCCCGAGTTTCTCTTCTTTTTTTTTTTTTTTGTTTGCCTATTCTCAGTATTTATAATTCTCAAGTATTTTTATTTTACTTTGGGGCTAGTGATTACCAAACAAAAAAAAATTAAAAGCTTTGCTTTTAATTTACTTTACACCTATTTTACATCAAATCGAACAGCCCCCAAACCTCAATGATATTCCCTAGTATAGTAACCTCATGGAACTTCTCCAATCAATCAATCAGCTTTGATTTAGAAAATATGTGCACATGCATCATATTTTTTGCATGATCCAAGTTACCTAAACATAACAAAATGAATTGTATGATCTTCCAAGAGTATTTATTAATAACTAATTGAAAATAATTCATGCATATTTCATCACAAATCCAGAATCTAAACCAAACTTTATTCTCATTGAATCAATAACCATAGGAACAATAATGTGTTCTCCTCAATGAATAAACATAAAAATAGGAAAACAAAGTGAGGAGCACTAAATAAATTTAATAATTGGAATACAATTCATGTTACACAAATCAGCATACCTCAAGAATAATTGTGACGAAACTGATTATGGCTGATGAATATATACTTGTCCTGCAACAACTGAACAAAGAATTCATAACCTGTGAAGAATGAACATTTATTTGTCCTGCAGCATTTCGAGGAAGAAGTCCATATCGTTGCAAATCGCTTTTTTGTAAGAACAAGAATCGAACGAAGCAAAAGCCGAAGCGAAGCTTGAGGTCACGACTATGTCCATCCAAAATTGCAGCTTTCTTAACCAGCAAGGACATAATTTTCCAAATAATAAACTGCAAGATCCCTGAACTCATCACCCACATTCTTAAACAAAACACTGTATGTGCACGAATCAGGAAGAACACCTTTCTCAAGCATCTCCCCAAACAACCTCTGCACTTCATCCCAATAACCAAAATCACAACTCTGATTTATCAACAAAGTGTAAGTATATTTATTGGGGGAAAGCCCCCTTTCTTGCATTTCATAAAAACACCTATAAGCAAGCTTAACATTTCCAGTTCTACACAAGCCATTTATAAGAGCATTGTACGTTATTTCATTTGGCTGCACATTTTTCTGCAACATCTGAAGAAAGAATCCATAAGCTGTCCCAATCTTTCCTTTCCTTGCATAAGCATGAATGAGTACAGTATAAGTCACTAAAGAAGGAGAAACATCATTGCACAACATTCTATCAAAAACTCTTTTTGCTTCGTCGAGATGCCCTTTATGGCAAAAGGCGTGAATTATGCATGTATATGTCACACAATCAGGAACAACTCCATCATTAATCATCTTCCTCCACAACCGATAAGCTTCTTCCCAATCTCCAGTCCGAAAAATCCCGTCAATAAGAATGTTATACGTGATTATATCAGGCGAAACACCACGAGCTACCATCTCCTCCCTCAATTGGAAAGCTCTGGACATAGCCCCGTGCTTCGATTCGCAAGCTAATCTCGTATCATAAGCAAAGCAATCTGGCTGAAGTCCCATATGAAGCATCTCATCAAAATATCCTTTAGCCATGGCATGATACCCCATCTTGCAAGAGCCATTCACAAGGATTGTGTAAGTATATACATCAGGCTGGCAGCCACATTCTATCATATACTCTTTAAACTTCAGAGCCTTCTCAAGGGCTCCCGCCCTGCAATGACCGTCTATAAGTATATTGAATGTTCGAACTGTTGGAACAATTTGGGCTCTTCCTAGATCCTCAAACAAAGAAAGAGCCTCCATTATGTTTCCCAAACGGCAATAACCATAGATCAAAGAGTTGTATGTGACTACATCCATAGTTAGACCCTTTGCTTCCATCTGCGTAAACTTCTTTCGGGCTTCTTCTACCTTTCCCATCTTACAAAGCCAGTAAATAATGGTGTTATAGGTTGTCACAGATGGAAGGATGCCTTTCCCCACCATATTAGACTCAAAAAGCAAAGCTTGATCAGCAAATCCTTTGCTAAACAATGCATTAATCAGTGGATTATAGGAGAAAGAAGAAGCCTTACCTGAACTCTGCATTTTCGCAAGCAACTTCTCCGCTTTCTCCAATTCGCCTTCCTTTGACAATCCATTGATCACAACGTTGTAAGTAACATCATTAGGCAAGCAACCATTGAAATTTTTGAACTCCATATCAAGAAGAAGTATATAAGCCTCTTCAGCCTGTCCCTCCTTGCAGTAACAATCAAGCATCGTGTTGAAGGTAACAATGGTGGGCTGCACCCCTGCCCTAACCATGTCCTGATAGACTACCCTGACTTCAGACCACCGGTTTCCATCCCGCAAAACCCTAAGAACCCGATTGCAGTTCTTTACCTCGGGTAAGAAACCATTTTCCATCATCTTCTGAAAGGTTGATAACGCGCGTTCGACCATCGAACACTTGGTATACATCCATAAAAGCAGATTGAGAAGCTTAATAGTAACGTCAGAATTCACATACTTGACGATCAACAGGTCAACGATTCCATGCAAACCGAAGCTCAGAGCCCTTTCAGCAACCGAGTAAGCCGCCTTCATGAGCCCGGCGTCGGCGAGGATCTCGAGCACGGTGCAGAAAGGGAGCTCCGATCGGTGGAAACCGGGCTGGCGCTCGGCCCAGCGGAAGAAGCGCAGAGCGACCCGAGGCTGGCTGCCGATTGAACGAATGATGCAGAGAAAAAGCTGTCGGTCGGAGATTAGGGGCTTGAGGAGGGCTGGGGTGCGGAAGCCGGAGGTGAAGGCGTGGGGGTTGTATTTGAGAATTCCGAATATGAGGGAATCGAATTGCGGCTTCTCAGTGAGGAGCTTGGAGAAGGGCTTGTGAGGGAGGAGGAGAGGAGGGGAAGAGAAAGAAGAGCGCGCCTTTGGGAAGGAGAAGGAGACGAAGTTTAATGCAAGAGCTTTGGCAGAGCGTGCGGGGAGGAGCATGGGAAGGGGTTGGAGCTGAAAGGGAGAGTGTTAGCTCTTCCTTCGCCTTCTCGCCATGAGAAGGAATAGCGAAGGATTTGAGGTCAAGTGGAGGAGAAGCCGCCACAGAGGTTGGGTGGCTGGAGAAGCGCGGGTTTGCTTTCTGAAACTAGGTTACAAGCTAGAATCAATGGACCAAGAGGATCATCATAAATGGGAGAATTATTTCCTAAGGACAACATATAAAGCCTTCCGTGTGGATACCGCAAATAATCACCTAATATTCAGCAAATAACTCATAACAATTCTGTGAATAACATTAAAATAAAATTGTGAGGGTTATTGGCAGGTTATTAGAAAGTTATCGCAACGTTTTTTAAGCAATAACCTCGCAATAACCTCACAATACCCCGAATAATAGATAAAAAATATAAAAGTGAAACCGCTGAGGTTATTTGGACATTATTATGAGGTTATTCGCTGATTATTTGGAATAATACCGTAATAATCTCCTAATAACCTCCTGATAATCATGAAATACACCATGATTATTGAGCAGTTATTTACGCTATCCGTACGTAGTGTTGCGTGAGTTCCCCGTTTGGAATAATTTTCCTCATAAATGGGCCACCATCCACCAACCCATTTCTAACACTATCATAAACTATTTTATTGATCAAATAACTGCCCAAAATCAAAAACAAAACAACGTAAATTTGGCTTGGCCTGATTAATTTGTGGGTTAAGAGTGCATTTGGGCAGCGGGGGGCTGACGGTCTGGTGTCGCATTGCAGTTTTTTTTTATTTGACAAAATTATATTTTATTTGTGTTCTCAAAAAGCTACATTTAAAAGCTAAATTTTCCCACCATATCTGGCTACCTGCATTATCAGCTAAAAAGTTAATGTCTGACTTTTTGAAAACAATTTTTTTTAATAGCCACCGCAAGTTTTTGAATAACAACTTCTTCTTCAGCTGTTTCACATCTGCTTCTCCAAATAGCTGCAACTGCTCCCAAAACAAACTCTGAGTTTAGATTTTGAATCTGCATCTGCGTATTTTTTTCGTCTAATTATAATTCAATCGCTAACCTAAATTTAGAAGCTCAAACTTAATTGAAGTTTAACTTCAATGACTATTATACTTTACGTTAAATACATAATTCTAAAGGAATTTAAGCTAGTTTAGTTAAAGACAATCTAGTATATGTCAATTTTTTATTCATTTAATAAACAAGTTAGATTCAGGTCAACTAGGGTTAGACCAAATCGGGTCAAATTAGATAAAATTCAAATGTGACCCGTTGATCCAAATTGACACTCTTAAAAGGGATGGTTTATATTATTTTCATATATCGACCGGAAACTCATTTGTTAATATTATAACATTTTATCAATATAAAATCAAAATTAATTTACAAAACTTAATATCTTGCAGCAACTTCGATAGTTTTTTTATATTTTGTAAGAGTGGTGAAATAATATCATCACTTTCTTTTATATTTATTATGTACAATAAATTCTCAATAATAGAAGAACTTTAAGTCTTAGTTCGTTATAATTTTCTGGCACACATAAGAAGAAAAATATGTATAAGATAAACAGATTCTTTACGCGGAAGAACTTTGAAAATGAAAAAAATCATGAAGCCTGATCGAGTCAGAATAATTCACTAAGAAATTAAAAGTATATAAATATACTATTTTCATAAATTAAAGAAGATATGGTTGTAAAAATCGGCAATCACTACTATAGTATTTGTTTCGCTGAAATTATCATGCTTAAGATACAACAAAAATAGTGGGGTACAAAAGTTATATTTTGTTGTTGCCGTAGCTTTACGGTCCGTTTGAGGCAGCTTTTTAGGTGTGGTAACGTTTTGAAAACGCACATGGCCTATTTGGGTAAAACAACGTTTTGGCAGCTTATGCGTTTTCAAAACACTGAAAACAGTGTTTTCACCGGTGGGAGTTTTCTGTCTGCAGTCTGACTTTTCCAAAAAAATAAAAACTTGTAATAGCTACCGCATCTAGCTTATCTACAGGTTATTTTTAATCAACTTATCAGCAGATTGTTCAATAAACTGCAGCTGCCCCAAACAAACCCTTAATCGTTGCAATAATTGCTGATGAGGTTCAACAATTTATGGTTGTTCTCTTGCACTTCTCTTCACAAATTATGTTTTGGTTGTGAACTCGCTTTCTCATTTCCTTTATCAATAATGTCAAGAATGATGAACTATATATAATTTTGATTTGGGACATTTTGATAAATTTTATCAACCTCCCAAAACACTCAATCCTTAATTATAGCATTTTTTTTTCAATATTTATGTGTCTTAATAACCTCAAAATTAAATGATCATCAGCATATTTCATTTTCCATATTGAGTCGCTCGATTTGACTATAAACATGTCGAATTTAAAGACTATTTAGCTCTCTAATTAATGCCCCAATACATTCGATTATACTTCAAATAATATGTGATTTGAGCTTGTTTGGACTCGTATTGGATTACTTTCAGTGTCATTAGGCTTGTATTATAGAGGCGCTCAGATTAATTATAATATTGTAGAAATTAGTTTTTTATTAAGTTATACAACTTGAAATTATGTTTTGTAAGTGTGAGAAAAAATAATAGGAACATTTACATACATATCACTCAAATCCTATGTATTTGCATATCGAACATCTAAACTTTAATTTATTGCATGCATGCCACCTTATTTACGTATAAAAATGTTTATTTCACTTTTGAAAAGTTAAATAATCATATTTTCTTATATGATATGAAAGATTTTGATGGTATAAATCTAAAAGGTAAAGTTTATGTGTTAGAAATGTAAATATATAGGACTTTTGAGGTATTTATGTAAATGCCGCCCTTAAAGTTACTACCACAACTTTTCATTTGCACTTTATAATGATGTTTTGGTGTTTATAGCTTTTTCATTTTGTTTGATGTAGTTTTTGCATGTTACAACGGTTTATTTGTTCGTGTTGATGTAACTTGTACATTTTCTGATGGTGCATAATGTTTACATTACGCTTCTGAATGTTTCTTTGTTTATTATGTTGTGTACAATCTTGGATTGTAATGTGAGTTGAGGGTTATAAAAAATGTTTCGAGCTACTCAAACAATGTTAACTCATCTCCGGTAACACTACCAGAGATGAAAAAAAAAACCTAGTTAGAATTGAAACACATGTTTGATGATTGTAACTTATAATGGAAGATGATGATTGAAATTTTGTTGAGAATGTTTGACTGATCATAGGTTATTTAGTCGGATTTGCCAGACAGTGTTAACATGTTATGAACAAAGTAGAATGAAATCCACCAAGGACCGTCGTATGTTATTTAGTCTGAGGTGCTCAATGATGTTAACCTGTTATTGATAAAATTAAATAAAATCCATCAAGGATGTAAGATATGTCTTAGGTTATTTAGCAGAAAATGCTTGACAGTGATAACCTATTATGGATGAAATTGAATGACCCGACCTACATTGTTTAATCAAAGAAGCTCGAGGGCATTAACTTGTGACCCACAATTTTATATTATGATATTTTTAATTTAATTGCAACGACGCCAAAAACTTGACCCCGCTATTTATATGTATAGAATTGTAATTGTTTATGTTGTGGATGCTACGCAAGTATACGTATCGTATCAAGTAATACGAGTACTCAGTGGAGTCCTCGGTTATCGATCCCACGGGTGAAAGAGAAAATTAAATAACAACTAATTTAAAATAATAATAATAATTTTTAAAATAGTATACGAAAATTTGGAATTCTAAAATTTGAGTGCAATAAAGTAAACTAAGTATTTTAATTAAGTAACTTAACTAAGTAGAAAATTAATACGTATTGAAAGTGCAGAAAATTAAACTAATTGCTAAATAAGTCTTAACTATTCAGAAAAAGTATCTTTCCCTTGTTTAGAAATTTTAAGTGATTGATGAATTTAAATATATAATTTTAAGGTATTGTGACAAATAGGAGCATTCCTATTCTTTACCCTTTGGTCCGAGTGTAAAGAATATCGACTAATCCTATGTTTGATTATCGAATCCGTGCTAGACTGGGAGGATACTCGATCGCCACTTCGAGCTCCCACGTTCCCTCGCCCGAGTGCTAACATCTACACTTTAGCTCTCAAACAATAGGACCGAATTGAATATTTTAGTCCGTCACACTAAAATGCTCAATTCTACGCCAGATGATATTATTTCCTATTTATTTGCACCTTCCTTCCAAGGCTTTTGAATTCCCGAATATCGGATGTAATTTTTACTATAGTTGATAATCAACATATTTTAACAAATCAAATGGCCAGTTTGAAAGTAAATTAATTTTTAAGTAAAAATTATCACAATTTATTAATATATATAAGTATCTATATTTTAATTTCATCAAATCACTTAATTTCATAAACGAGGAGAAAGACTAATAAACTACTCGAATGCATAGGAACTAAACTAAGCATGGATTTCATTTAAAGTTAAAAACAATAAATACAAATACTTATCTCGATTTATCCCCAAACAGTACTCTCGTAGTTCCTTTGACTCTTCCTTCCAAGACAAAGACGACTCACTAATTACTCACTAAACTCACTAAAGACACACAACTGCACAAAAATTAACACTAAAGACTAAAAGATTGCACAAAAGACACACAAAAGACCGATTTTCGGCCTCTATATATAGAGGTGAGCAAAGGTCCAAGAGGTGTGTAAGCATCTCTTCAAAAGTGTCCAGGTTCAATGTATCCGTGCCATTTAAACTAGCTCGTTGTCGGCGACGAACTACCTCGGCTGTCGGCGAGGCTTCTGAAGATCTTCAAACCGCTCTAGCTCGCTGTCGGCGGGCTCGGGCTCGTTGTCGACGAGACAGCTTATAAATTCTTCGGAATTTTCTTCTTGTAACCTCGCCGTCGGCGAGCTCGATCTCGCCGTCGGCGACTCAAGCCTAAATTGCATGATTTTGCTCCAAATTCGCTCCTTTTTATGATTTTTGCTTTTATTACCTAAATTATTCATTCCTGCAACAAAATAAAGAAAATACCCTTCTTTAAAGTGCAATTTCATCAAAAATAGAGTATGAATTTCTTAATAACTTTTTCGACGATCAAAATCCCCAAACTTACTTATTACTTGTCCTCAAGTAATTTTAATACTACATAAAAATAATGAGTTTTATAATAAGATTTTTCAATTTAAATAAACTATGAATTAGATTAATTAATATCATAATAAAGTTAAACAAAAATAATTCATGTAATTTAATTAATCTTATAGAAATAAATTATTTAGTTATCGAGTCTAAGATTTCTAACTACTATTCATTTCGGGAACTATTATATTTAAAAGAATAACTACTTAAGATATTCATATGATAAGAAATTCAAGAAAATACTATTAGGTAAAATTCTAATCCATAAACATAAGTTTGGAAATATCTAAGTTTTTCATTTTAGGTTAATTCAAATGAAGCCAAATTTTGATAAGACATCTCCTCAAGCTTCTCCTCATTTTTCTTTTTCTTTTTCTTTTTCTTTTTCTTTTTCTTTTTCTTTTTCTTTTTCTTTTGAGGATTACTGTATCTGGAGAGCTTGTTAATAATTTTGAACTTCATTTTCATCTTCCTAAATTTGAAACTTAGGAATATTTCTTTGCTTATATATACTTCATAGTTTTTACTTTATTGATTTTCAATCTTTTCTTTTTCACTTGAATACTTAAGAATTTTAATTTTAAAATATAGTTTTCCTTACTAAAAATAGTTTACTATATTCTTATTCCCTTTAACCAAATATTTTATTCTATTTAATTAATTAAAGTACTAGAAATATTTCATTTAACCTTTTATAATAATTAAATAAAATAATTCATATTAAATCGAATTGAAAATTTTGCTATAAAAATCATTTTTATAATAATTTGAAAATAGAAATTTGAGAACAAGTTAATAACTAAATTTTTATTTTACTCCCCCCCAAACTTAAATTTTTATATCTATTCTAAATAATGAAAAAGGAGAGTAAATAAATCATACCTTTGAAGTTTAGGTATTTCTTTTTTCTTTGAAATTTTTGCGAGCTTTTTCATTTTTCATTGAACCTCGTATCGTTAGTATTCTACATATATATATATATATAACAAGAAAAATGCAGGGATAAAATCTAAGACAAGTATTAAACACAACAATTAAAATTAACTCTACATTACACCTATGAATCACTAACATATTAAAAACAATTGAACTAATCAGATTAACAATTTTAAAACTTAAAACAATACAGAATAAAACAAATTAAAGAAAAACTAACATCATATTTAACATAAAAACAAATGCAATTAACTAACACAAAAACAAAAACTAACTACTATAACAATCCAAGCAAATAATCTAACTAACATCCAATGTCTCAAAACATAAAGTATTGAATATTACAAACATATAAAAGTTTTTAAAATATTAAACTAACAAACAAATAAAATCCTAATCTTCAACATTAAAGTCCAGTGCTATATCATCTCCTCCACGATCACGTAAGTACATTGAGAAGACTGAGCGGGGTTATATTGAGTGTACACGGGGCATTCCGGAAAGACAACATCTAAATCTCCACTCCTATAACGACGTTCGGCTTCATAATATGCAATTTCGTATTCGAATGTCGCTGGAGGTATTCACTATCATAATCATGTCTCCTCTCCGGATTATCATTCCTTCGATCAAAATGATCAAATCTTCTCCCCATTGTATCTCCAAGCCGCTTCAAAACTTCTTCTATGCGAGTCGATTCATTCATCGGATCTTGTAGGGTAGGGGTGGTAGGCTCGGGAGGTTCATAGCTAGTAGAGGGTATATCTCTACCGGATCGAGTGAAATAACTTCTTACTCCTGCTCTCCACCCTTCATGAGATTCATACTTCTTAATATTGGCGAGTTGTGAGTGGTTTCATTGGTTCTACCCATTCTTCATTATCTCTAGCCTCAACTCCGGAGAGTTGGCGAGTGAAAAAATTAATCCGGGGTGTCCCGATCCGGCTCCACTCTCATTTCGAGGAGTGGCCGGGATGTTTCGATAAATAATTCTCCCGATGTTGATGCTTCTATTATTCGAATACGAAATTCGAATTGCTTCTATCTCGTGTTACCTCACCGTGGTGATAGGTGGGTAACAGAGTAGAACAAATAAAGTAATGTCAGGCTTTGGAGACTGCATTTAATTTAGAAAGAGGAAAATTCACTCTTTCTTGCTTCTTAATTTTCCAAACTCCGGTCCCATCAGTGAGAAAGTTAATGACTTCCTCCAGTGGTCCTTCCATCGTTCCAAAAGTTTCATACTCGCTAAAGGGCGAGTCATGAACTTCATATAACGCGTTTATTCTTGCGGCATTGAATTCTACAAAAAACCCTCGTACCTTTACTCGGTGCATCCTCGGCGCGAGTTAAATTGGCATAAAATTCTTTAACCACTTCCACTGTCCGCTCTATATTGAACGTAACGAAATTCTCCCAACCTCGTTCCTTAATAATCCGCTCTACTTTTCCTCTCGGATTTTTGAAAACCCGATCTACGCAATGCACTTTCTTCCTTGAATATTTTCAAAATATTTAGTATGTGCTCGTGCATTGATGAATCGGTCTTCGTCGAATTCTACTCGACGTTTTTGTCGTGGAGCCATACGATCGATCTGTGAAAATCATGAAAATTTTTACTAAACTTAAAAATAATCCTAAGAAGGCTTCCTACAACAACTAAAATCCATTTAAATAGATTTCTATGAAATTCTTCCAAGTATTTTCTTCATATTTCAAATTTTTTCAAAATATCCCAATGTAGAAGAAATCAATGGTGAAAATCAAAAATTTTTGCATAGGAGTGAAGCTCTTACCAAGAGAAGATGAAATCCGGTGTCGAAAAGTGTTGAAATCGCTTCGAATCCAAGATCTCTCGAAGCCCTAGGTCGGTTTTTCGAAAATTTTAGGAAGGGGATGATGAATAGTGTCGGTTGACCGGTCAAATATAGGTCTTTTCGCGTTCTCGTTGTCGGCGAGATTTTCTCGCCGTCAGCGAGCTAATTAATTCCATACGGCAAAAGTTTCGGGAAAAATCTGCCGTCGGCGAGATATTCTTCGCTGTCGGCGGAATTTTTCTCGCCGTCGGCGAAGTCCTAAAAATTTCAATTTTTGAATTTCGTCAATCATTTTCAACCTCGATTTGCCTTATATTATATTTCTGATCATATCATTTATTAATTTAATATGAAGATTAGCTACTTATACACAAATAAATTCACACAACACAACAAATTAACTTTAATATTGAAATCCATGAGACATACAAACTAACATAATTTTAGACTCTATAATCAAACTTCGAACTTCGATCCTTACTACTAATCGAGCATCGCAAACCAATCCACGACACACTAAATGCTGATACAAAACTATGATGCATATCTCGATTAAGTTTAAGATATTCGAATCATCAATCCACACATAATAAAATCTAAATCAAATCAAATAACATAAACATAAACATACTTATGGAAATCTTTACTACTACTCTTCAAGGTCGAATCTTCATCTTCTACGATATTTCCGATATGACGATGATGCACAAATAAGTTATAGAAAGGCTCGAAGGGAAATTTCGAAGCGGATTCTTCGAGTGATCCAACCCTTCGTCTCGGTAAATGAAGAAAGCTAGCTTCGAGTGTCCAGAATGATCAAAGTGTTCCTTCATCCTCCGATCAATGTGATCAAATAAATCGGATATATTGTCGATTAAATCTCTCACATTCGTAGTTCTTTCTCCATTCCATTAATTTTCTTCATAAGTAACTCCGTTTTATCTGAAATAGGCCTTGCTATAGGATTATTCTGTGAAGCTCTATCAAAGATAAATGTAATGTCTTCATTATTGTCCAAAGTAGAGAACATATCTGTAGGATCAAGCGGCTTCCAAGGTAACAAAACCTTTTCCCAAGCTTCATAAGAAACCCAGTACTCGATCGCATAATGCAAAAATAGTAGATGGGTGTCCTAGTCCGGTGAACCGACCCATGCGCAATTAAACCCGATACGGACTTAACAATTATTGATCCAACATCAATAGGCGATCCACTTTGAATACAATAATTCAATATAGCGCATTCCTTCGAAACCTTGTTTACCCTCATTGTAGGTAACAATTTAGATGAGATGAAAAAGTGCCGAGTGCTTTGAGACGGGATTCAAAAGTGATGCGGAGAAACTAACATACCCGTCTTCCCGCATTTCCCGATCTTCCGGTTCATCGGTTAGATATCGAAATATCTCATTCATATTATATCGAGAAGGCACAAAATTTGAATAGTGACATACGGGGTGTTTTCTATAGAGAATAATTCATTTACTCTTGATGGAGTAAACGTCACCCATCTTCCTCGGACGTAGACATTCCCGTTGTTGATCGCATGTAAGTTAGAGTAGAACTCTTTCACAAGCTGGAATAACAACGACGGACGTAGTGTAACAAAATACCTCCGATCTTGCATTGTGCAATCGTTTCTTCTATCTTCGTAGTGAAATTCTCTAATCCTCGATTGACGAAATCCCGTTCCTTGATAACTCTTTTCTTTACCAAAACCTTGTTGAAGATCCGCTGCGCTTCCGCACTCACAAATTTCCTCCGGTTAAACACTCCAGATTTAGAGGAATCTAAGAATTTGGAGGCCATTATGGTGAATGGGAATGAATTCTAGTGAAGAAGGCAGACTTAGAATGGTTTAAGAATGAGTTTTCACAAAGGAATTGGTGTTGAAACCGTTCAGATCAGCATTTAAAGTATATATAACTCATTTTTATAACTTCCTCGCTGTCGGCGAGGACGTTTCTCGCTGTCAGCGAGCTCGATAAATAAACTGAATCTAATTTAGGCGCGAACCTCGCTGTCGGCGAGTATCGACCTCGCCGTCGGCGAGATTTCAAAATGATGTCCAATTTCGCTCTAAATCGAATAATTTCTTTTCTCATCATAATGGTTCTAATATGTGATGATTCTTAATAATAATTGAGTAGTAAAATTTCAATAATATAAACTAACTATTAAGATACAATAAAAATAGATAACTAATATGGGTTGCCTCCCATAAAGCGCTTGGTTTAACGTCGTCGGCCGACCTAATTTCAATTATTAATCGATTCGACTAAGCATTAAAACCTCTTTATAGTTAGGTCTTATACCTTCGAAATATGGTTTTAATCTATGTCCATTAACTTTAAATTTATGTCCGAGTTTTTGGATCTTCGATTTCTATAGTTCCGTATGAAAATATTTGAGTTATGGTGAAAGGTCCTAACCATCGAGACTTCGATTTTCCAGGAAACAATTTCAATCTAGTATTATATAGCAAAACTTCTCATCCCGGTTCAAAATTTCTCCGATTAATCTTACGATCATGCCATAATTTCATCTTTTCTTTATAAATCCGATCATTATCATACGATTCATTTCTTAATTCTTCCGATTCATTTAATTGCGACAATCTTTTCTCACCAGCTTCCTTCGTATTATAATTAAATTCTTTAATCGCCCGATATGCTTTATGTTCTAATTCAGCTGGTAAGTGGCATGTTTTTCCATATATAAGCACTGTAAGGAGTCATTCCAATCGGAGTTTTATAAGCGATCCTATAAGCTCATAATGCGATTGTCTAATCTAATAGACCGATCTAACTTATTTGGGCTTACGGATTTTTCTAAAATACGTTTAATCTCACGATTAGATACTTCAGCTAATCCGCTAGTATCGTGGATGATAAGCGATGGATATCTTATGAGTAATATTGTATTTTTCTACTAGTTTGTGAGTGTATTTATTTCTAAAATGAGTTCCTCCGTCGGTGATAATCACTCTCGGCATTCGAATCTAGTAAAAATATTTTTCATCGAAATTTTGAAACACTCTTAGCATCACACCTAGGTAAAGCTTGTGCCTCAATCCATTTGGAAACATAATCAGCGACTACTAATATGTATGAGTTTCCAAACGAAGGAATAAAAGGTCCCATAAAATCTAATCCCCAAACATCAAAAATTTCGACTTCTAATATAAAGTTCAGAGGCATTTCGTTTTTCTAGATATATTTCCTACTCTTTGACATTTATCGCAAGTTTTAATATATCCGTATACATCTCTAAATAGAGTAGGCCGAGTAAAATCCAGATTGTAGAATCTTATAAACGATTTTATCGATCCCGAAATGTCCTCCAAAATCGAATCATGACATTTTTGAATAATTGGTTCGATTTCTTCATAAGGTACACATCTTCTAATAATTAAATCCTTACATTGCTTATATAAATATGGTTCATCCCAAAAATAAGTTTTCGTATCATGGATGAATTTTTTACGTTGTTGCAAAGTTAGCATAGGTGGTAAAATATTACTAACTATATAGTTTACTATATCGGCATACCATTGGTATTTTCCACTCATTGATATTATATAGTTGTTCATCGGGAAAAGCATACTATAATTTTATTTTCGATATCGGATAATTCATGATTTTCTAATCTTAATAAATGATCCGCAATTTGATTATCGGTTTCTTTCTTATTAACGATCTCGAAATCGAATTCTTGCATTAATAGCATCCATCTAATTAATCTTGGTTTGGAATCTTTCTTTTGCATTAAATATTTGATAGCATAATGATCGGTATGCACGATACATTTTGTTCCGATCGGATAAGGTCTAAATTTATTAAAACCATATACTACCGCTAATAATTCTCTTTCTATATTTGTATAATTTATTTCGGCATTATTTAGAGTTTCTTAGCATAGTATATAACTTTAAAAATCTTTTCATATCTTTGCTTAAGAATCGCTCCTACGACATAATCACTAGCATCACACATAAGCTCAAATGGTTTCTCCCGGTTAGGTGAAACTATTATAGGTGCTTGTAATTAATTTTTCTTTTAAGAGTTCAAAAGCATTCGAG
The DNA here is from genome assembly GCA_022702705.1 of Papilionanthe hookeriana x Papilionanthe teres. Classification (NCBI taxonomy): domain Eukaryota; kingdom Viridiplantae; phylum Streptophyta; class Magnoliopsida; order Asparagales; family Orchidaceae; genus Papilionanthe; species Papilionanthe hookeriana x Papilionanthe teres. The sequence continues at coordinate 67,973,305 of CM040427.1, read as the reverse complement.
CATTCGATTGTAAATTCAAATTTCTTATCCTTTTCGAGAAGTTGGCATAGAGGTTTAGTAATTTTTGAAAAATCTTTTATATAGCGTCCGTAGAATCCAGCATGTCCAAGAAAACTTCTTACCCTTTTACCGTAGTTGGAGGTGGTAATTTAGCTTATAACTTGAATTTTTGCGAGTCCACTTCCATGCCTTTTCCGAAATTTTATGCCCTAATACAATGCCGCCCGCAACCATAAATTGACATTTCTCCCGATTTAGAACTAAATTTGTTTTCTCACATACTTCTAATACTTTTTCAAGATGAGTTAAGCATGTGTCAAATGATGTTTCAAATACGGAGAAATCATCCATAAATACTTCTATTCCATTGTCAATTAACTTACTAAATATAGACATCATACATCTCTGGAATGTTGCTGGTGCATTACATAATCCAAAGACATTCTTCGAAAAGCGAAAGTTCCATAAGGACTAAGTAAATGTAGTTTTCTCTTGATCCTCGGGAGCAATTTGTATTTGATGATAACCGGTGTATCCATCTAGAAAACAAAAATACTTATGTCCAGCTAATGTATCTAACATCCGAGTCTAGAAATGGTAAAGGGAAGTGATCTTTCCCGGTGGCGGTATTTAATTTCCTATAATCAATACATATACGCCAACCGGTAACTTGTCTTATAGGAATAAGATCGTTATTTTCATTAGCGATGACGGTCACTCCTCCCTTCTTAGGAACACGATGAATCGGGCTTACCCAAGCACTCATCGTAAATAGGATATATAATACCATTATCTAACCATTTTAAAATTTCTTTCTTAACTACTTCTTTCATTATCGGGTTTAATCTCCTTTGGGGATCTGCTTTAGGTTTATGTTCATCATCTAAAATAATTCTATGCATACGGATTGAAGGACTAATTCCTTTAATATCTGCTAAAGTCCAACCAAAAGTTTTCTTATATTTTTTTAAAGTTTCTAAAAGTTTTTGTTCTTGAGATTCGTTTAATGCGGATGAAATAATAATCTGGTAAAGTTGAAGAATTACCTAAATAAGCATATTTCAAATGATCAGGTAATATTTTTAGCTCAAGTTCAGGAGGTTTAATAATTGATGGAACTATATTCTTATCAGTATTTTCAATATTATCCAAAAATTCAAATCTTTCCTGAATAAAATCTAGTTCTTCATGATTATCTTCAATTAATTCAGTGTTTTCTTTTTCTAATTTATCCTCGTAATATTCCTTAAAATGTTCTTGTTGTAAATATTCAAGTATTTCCATCCGAAAACATTCATCATCTTTTTCAAGCGCGAGAATATTTCATTGATTTTTCAATATTAAATGTAACTTTTTGGTCATTTACTCTCATAGTTAATTCTCCTTTCGAACATCAATCATAGCTTTTCCAAGTAGCTAAAAATGGTTTTCCTAAAATGATAGGAATTTCTTTATCTTCCTCCATATCTAAAACAATAAAATCTACTTGGGAAGATAAATTTATCCACCTTTACTAACACATCTTCAATAACTCCCTTAGGATAGGTAACCGAACGATCAGCTAATCGAAGGGTTACTGAAGTAGGTGTAATTTTTCCTAATCCTAATCTCTTAAAAATCGATAGAGGCATTAGATTGATGCTTGCTCTAAGTCACACAAAGCTTTTCCATAAAATTTTTCTCCTATAGCACAGGGTATAGTGAAACTACCAGGATCTTTCAATTTTTCAGAAGCTTCTTCGAATAATAGCACTACACTCTTCACTAAGTGCGACCGTTTCATTATCGGTGAATTTTCTTTTCTTATTTAGAATATCTTTCATAAATTTTACATAATTTGGCATCCGATCTAAAGCTTCGACAAAAGGTATATTGATTGTTAATTTCTTTAATATTTCAAGGAATTTAGCAAATTGTTTATCTTTTTTATGTTGAGCTAGTCGTTGAGGAAATGGTGGTGGGGTTTTTCATCGAAATTTTCATAGGTATTAAAGGATGTTCTAAGTTTGAATCTTGTTGAATTGTTTCCTTTTCAATTTCCACTTCCTCTTTTTGGCTTTCAAGTTCTTTTTGAATTTGAGGTTCTAATTCTTTTCCACTCCTTAGTTGTATTGCTTTAATTTGTTCTTTTCCTTGATCTTTAGGATTTATTTCCACATTACTAGGAAAAGTTCCGGTATTCTATTATTTAGCGTAAGTAGTAATATGTCCAAGTTGAGTTTCGATATTTTTAATAGATGTTCCTTGAACTTGTAATTGATTTTCTTGAATTTGTAGTTGATTTCCTTGATTTTGTAGCTGATGACCCATATTCAAAATTAATTCATCCATGGATAATTTCTTATCCTCGAATCGAGGGTTATTGTTATTAAATCCAGTGGGTAATTAGGTTTATAGTTTGGATTTGCTTGATTAGGTTGATTCATCCATTGTTGATTAGATGTGTTATTCCAATTAAAATTTGGATGAGTTTTCCAACCAAGATTATAATAGTTTGAATAAGGGTTATTAGTTCTATTATTAATAAGCATTTAAAGTTTCATAATTAGTTTGAGATTCTATGATTTGTCCAGATGAGTTTTCTTCTAAAATAGGAGAGTAGTTCATTCCAAAATGATCTAATTTCTTAGATATAGCAACAATTTGAGAAGCTAACATAGATATTGCATCGTTTTCATGAATGTTAGCTATCTTTTTAGGATTTACTCTATCACAGGCCATCGAAAATTATTTGTTGTCATTTCTTCGATTAGTGCATAAGCTTCATCAAATGGTTTAGACATTAATGAACCTCCAATAACGACGATCGATGATTGATCTTAAAGATCCTACTAATCCATTATAAAAGGTTTGAATAATCGACCAATCCAGTAGCGCATGATGTGGGCATTTCCTAAGAAGTTCCTTAAATCTCTCTCAAGCTTCATATATTGATTCTCCATCTAATCGACAAAAAGAAGTTATATCATTTCTAAACTTAGCAGTTTTAGATGGTGGAAAATATTTGGATATAAATTTTTGTGATAATTCTCCCCAAGTTTTAATAGATCCAGAGTCTTAACGAATTAACCACATTTTAAGCTTTATCCCTTAATGAAAAAGGAAAAAGTCTAAGTCTTATAAGCATCGTCGGACACTCCTGATATTTAAAAGTAGCACAAAGTTCTAGAAAACTAGCAAGATGTAAGTTAGGATCTTCGATAGAGTGAACCACTAAATTGATTGTTTTGTCACTATTTGGATAATTGCGAGTTTAAGTTCGAATGAATTAAGTGACTACATCAGGGTTTTGAATAGTTAAATGAATTTCATCCGATGTAGGGTTGGCATAATCTCTTAATGGTCTTTGTTGGTTCATATTTTGAATTTCGAGAATATTCGCTATTTGTGTTAAATTTATAATTTGTTTCTTTTGTTTTCTAATTCTTTTAATTGTACGCTTTAATTCGAATCGTAAGGTATTAAATTTTCGTTTCCAAATTTGCGCATACAATTTCGGAATAGATATTAATTTATTTATTATGATTATTTTAAAATAGATTCGTTACTTTAAGTAAATTTTTCTTACTCTCAGCAACGGCGCCAAAAACTCGACCCACAATTTTATATTATGATATTTTTAATTTAATCGCAACGACGCCAAAAACTCGACCCCGCTATTTATATGTATAGAATTGTAATTGTTTATGTTGTGGATGCTACGCAAGTATACGTATCGTATCAAGTAATACGTGGCTCTACAGTGGAGTCCCGGTTATCGATCCCACGAGGAAAGAGAAAATTAAATAACAACTAATTTAAAATAATAATAATAATTTTTAAAATAGTATACGAAAATTTGGAAATCTAAAAGTGCAATAAAGTAAACTAAGTATTTTAATTAAGTAACTTAACTAAGTAGAAAATTAATACGTATTGAAAGTGCAGCAAAATTAAACTAATTGCTAAATAAGTCTTAACTATTCAGAAAAAGTATCTTTCCCCTTGTTTAGAAATTTTAAGTGATTGATGAATTTAAATAGATAATTTTAAGGTATTGTGACAATAGGAGCATTCCTATTCTTACCCTTCTGGCCGTGTAAAGAATATCGACTAATCCTATGTTTGACATCGAATCCGCGGCTAAGCCGAGAGGATACCGATCGCCACTTCGCAGCTCCCACGTTCCCCAGCTCGAGGGCTAACATCTACACTTCACTTCAAACAATAGGACCGAATCGAATATTTTAGTCCGTCACACTAAAATGCTCAATTCTACGCCAAATGATATTATTTCCCTATTTATTCGCACCTTCCTTCAAGACTTTTGAATTCCCGAATATCGGATGTAATTTTCACTATAGTTGATAATCAACATATTTTAACAAATCAAATAGCTGATTGAAAGTAAATTAATTTTTAAGTAAAAATTATCACAATTTATTAATATATATAAGTATCTCTATTTTAATTTCATCAAGTCACTTAATTTCATAAACAGTGAGAAAGACTAATAAACTACTCGGAATGCATGTGAACTAAACTAAGCATTGAATTTCATTTAAAGTTAAAAACAATAAATACAAATACTTATCTCGATTTATCCCCAAACAGACTCCTCGTAGCTCCTTCGACTCTTCCTTCCAAGATCAACACGACTCACTAATTACTCACTAAACTCACTAAAGACACACAACCGCACAAAAATTAACACTAAAGACTAAAAGATTGCACAAAAGACACACAAAAGATCGATTTTCGACCTCTATATATAGAGGTGAGCAAAGGTCCAAGAGTGTGTAAGCATCTCTTCAAAAAGTGTCCAGTGTTCAATGTATTCGTGCCATTTAAACTAGCTCGTTGTCGGCGACGAACTACTCTCGTCGTCGTCAGAGGCTTCTGTAAGATCTTCAAACCGCTCTAGCTCATTGTCGTGGCGGGCTCGTGCTCATTGTCAGCCGAGACGGCTATAAATTCTTCGTAATTTTCTTCTTGTAACCTCGCCGTCGGCGTGGCTCGATCTCGCCGTCGGCGACTCAAGACAAATTGCATGATTTTGCTCCAAATTCGCTCCTTTTTATGATTTTTTCTTTTATTACCTAAATTATTCATTCCTGCAACAAAATAAAGAAAATACCCTTCTTTAAAGTGCAATTTCATCAAAAATAGGTATGAATTTCTTAATAAATTTTTCAGCGATCAACTTGTCATGAACGAAGTTTAATGAAATTCATCAAGGATGTACGACCCCGTCGTAAGTTATTTAGTTGAAGATGTTCGACGGAGTTAACCTATTATGGACAAAATCAAATGAAATTCTCTAATGATGCAATACCAATCTTAGGTTTTTGTTTGAAATTGCTCGGTGAAATTAACATGTTATTGATAAAGTTGAATGAAATTCATTAAAAATTTTTGACGTATCATAAGTTGTTAGTCAAATTTTATGCTTAATGATTGTATCGTGCTATGGAATAGATTAAATCGAGTCTCCGTGGGATCGATTGAGCTCATATTGAGGTGATAGAGATTCTTTGTGTTTCTCGAGTCTGGTGTGTAAGTTGAGATGGACCGTACTTTTTTCTTTAAAATATAGTTATAGCTATACTCAAAAATTATATTTGACAACTTTTCGTTGTTGCTTTTAAATTCGTTGTCCCCCGGTAGAGGTGTTGTCCACACGAGTTTATAAAGTAACATATGTATCAAACATATATGAGGATAGCTTCTTGATCTAGTTGAGGAGGAAATCCAGTATGATGAGGGGCGCTAAGAAGCACTGTCTAGCTGGACATCTCTGATCAGTGATTGATCGTATTATAATGTAAAGATGTTAAGATAAGTGTTGTCCTAAAGTTTTGACGAAAATTACCTCTAGACCTTATGTGATTCTCGTAACTTGATGTCTAAATGAGATGCGAGAAGACTACCCCAACACAATTGTGACAAAGATGTCAACATAAATGACCTTTCGAGACTATAGTGAAGATTGTCCACCTCATTAGAGAATAATTCTTATTTTTTAGTGAACTTCTCTTACCTCAACAAATCGGGTAAGGTTGAGAGGAAACTTTGATAAGCATTTGTTTAGTAATAAATTGCTGCACAAACAATTTCGCAAGTTCGTCAAATGTATGAATATTCTTATGGGAGTGAATAACATCAAATATGTGATTAGCCTTTAACAGTTGCAAGAAAAAAAACTTAACAACAAACTGTGTCAGAAGCTTGTTTTATGTACATGATGGTTTAGACGTTTTATCATAAGAATTAATGCTTGAAAGCTTAAAATCTTGTTGGAATATGGTGTTAAAGGATGGTCTCAGCCAACACAGAAGACACTTGAGAGTTATGCCGAGCAAAAAAAAAAAAAAAAGAGACTTCTATCACCTATAATAAACTTTTTTTGCACTAGATTCGTTATATTGTCATAGATTCGATGAGGTCGGACCAAATTCTCCATACATTGTGGAAGTTTTTAGTTATGTTTGATGGGTCAAGTCAAACCAGTCAAGTCGACTGAGCAAAAGCTGACTCAGTCTGAAAGCGGACACGGGTAAGCAATTTAAGCATAAGTCATTCGACTGAAAATGAGAGAAAAGTGTGTTTGGGCCGTTAACTGCAATAATACTGACTCATTACAACAACTTATCCCATAGTAGACCTGATTCAACAGAAGAACCAGTTCCTCAATGCATCTTGGACCATCCAGTAGAGACTCAAAGGCTCCTTCCCATAGATTGGAGATGGTCAAACAGGCTAGATCAGCCGACCGAACCCTACTGATCGAGCTGACTCAATCGAGCTACGTCAATTAAGCTCGGTCGAGCCAAGCCAACTAAGTTTAGCTGGTTGAGCCAGAAAACAACCGAATGATAAGACTTCACTTATAAAATACTAGAAATACCCAGTATCAGCCCTCTCAAAATGGAGGCAAAAATGTAATATCACTAATATTTACATCCTCTATAAACAGGGGAAAAATTTATTATAGAGGGGTGCCCATCTCGAGGGCTATCTCTCTAGCTCTCCTTCGAACAATGTTTTTACAGTCCACCTTTCTCTCTCCCTCGCTTACGCTCTATTCTTTAAGATGTGATTCACAGACAATCTTAAATTAAACACTGCTATAAAACTATAATGAAAAAGTGTATTTCATTTTTAAAAATATATATAAGAGTGATGTTTTTAAATTTTTATTAAATATTTGAGTGTTATATATATGTAAATAAAAGAAATATGTATTAAATATGTAATTACATGAGAATAGTGTGTCAAGCATGTAAATGTCACTATATTATATTTATATTAAAATCATTTATTTTCTAAAAAATAATAATTTTTTATGAGGATCCCCACCAAACCCACTCACCTCAATTCTAATGATTCTCCTCCCCAATACCTCAACTACCGAATCCACTCGAATTGCATTATGATTTTACATATCTAACACCTAAATTTTCAAATTTACATTTATAACATTCGAAAATTTTATTTACAACAAAAACATCATTATAATTATTATTATTCAACTTTTTAGAAGTAAAGTGCATCTTTTTCACATATAGATTTATGACTTCCAAGTATTAGAAATGTAAATATTACAACTTAGGTGTTACATATTTAAATATATCAGAACAATAACTCTATGAGTAGCTCGTATTCAATTGGTTCGTTAAGTAAACGAGCAGAAAATAAACATATATTTTGAGCTCGTTTTATAGATGAGTTGAACACGATCAAACTTTCATGTTCTGCATTTTTTATTCGAATGAATTATATAAGAAATATGTATTATGTAAGAAAAAAATAGTAAGATATTTGATATGATATCATTGGTTTGTATAAGTATTGATTAATGATAAAATAATTTCATCATGCGACACGAATCTCGATGCATTATTTAGCAAGAATTTCAAACTTAAATTAAAAATCATTCAGGACTCCAATATCAGCAAATTTATAATCAAACTGGGAAGCTTTACGAGGCGAGCACAATAATATCAAAATCAGTCGAGTCAGTCAAATCAAGCTTGAATCAAGTCACTTTTAGAAACTTTGAGCGACTAATCGGATTGTCAAATGGATTTCAAATCAAACAAGCTTATACAAAATCGAGTGTCGTGATGATACAAATCAAACAAGCCTAATATCACTCAATTTTGACATTGTTAAAGCACTTAAATGTTCACAGAATGTTGCCTGATTAGGAGAATCTCTCCAAGTCATCGGATTGAGTGGTCCAAATCCCTTTCTTATTCGAGGTGTCACTTCTAGATTCCATAAATAGAGCCCCGTCATGGAAGAGGAGGTAAACCTAGCCCTGATCGAGGGAAGAGATGAAGCTAGAGTTGTACAGGTTGAAGGAGTTGAATTTCGTTTGTTTTCCTACACCAAAGTCTTGTGAATCTTTCCTGCTTCCACTGTCGTCAACAATCGTAGACCACCACTCAGATCAAGTCATTAACCCACTTTTTGAAAGCTTTCCGTGCATAGTTGAAATGTCAAACAGATTTCAAATATGACATGTTTACAATTAAATCAAGTGTCTTGACAAGACGAGTTCAACAAATCCAAGGTCACCCAAATTCGACTTCATTAAGGCGCTTAAAGGTCCTCCGGACGTCATTCGTTCAACGAAACATCTTCAGGATGTTTGATGGAGTGGACTAGATTCATTTCTTATTTGCAATCAGAACTCTATAAATAGAGCATCACCTTCCTCTTGAGATGAGACCATACCTCTTAAGCTTAAAGAAGACCAAAACTCGGAAAAGAGGGTGTTGCAGCTTGGCATTCAACACTGATGATCCGACAACAGTTCCAGCTTCTGCAGTTACTGACAACAACTCGTCATTCGCCGTTGACCACCATCGGTCACCACCTTTTCCTTACAGCGAGACACCGTAAGCAACAACCAACACCACATAATCACGTAGCAACTTACAAAGCAGTACATCGTCTCGAACATCAGGTCAATCCTAATGAAAGCATGTCAAAGCTCCAACAAGTAATCATCACTGCTACCACTCTCTACTGTGGGGAAATGAGTTCTTTTGAGCGCAAATGTTATAACTCGAGACACTTTATAGCCATTTCTCACACGTGGGACAAAAGGTTGTACATGTATTACCAACTCATATTGAAAAATTTCAACGGGGCAATACCCGTGATTTTTTCCTTTTGAGATTTTCCTCGTAAAAATTTCTCGTATCAACTAATTATCTACTTTTATCTAAATGTATAATGAATTTTCATGCAACGTTAAGTCAATAATTTATTACTGTACCATTGCGAATCTTCTAACTTGCATTAATCATTTTATACAAATAAAATTTTTTATTCTCAACCACTTTTATAGTTATATTAAGGAGCTATATATGGTCACTTTCATTTTGAATTTTTATATTTTATTTATCTTTTTAATTAAAATAAAATATAATTATATGCTATAACATATTAAATTATTTTCAAAAATATTAAAAAAAAAAATTTACATAGTTTAAGTATTTAAAAAATGAATAAAAACATACAAAAAATATATATATTAAATAAATACATATTTAAAAAAAATTAATTCCAAACAAAATTTTTCTCTTGAAAATGATCAAACCACAAACAATTTTTTTACATTAAAACCTGAAAAAATATCACAATTCCACTTCTTTATGCCCAAACCTCCTTTCCAACCCCTCAATCTCCTTCCGAGTCAACCCAAACGCTTTCTCCAACAGCACCTCCTTAATCCCCGACCCAAACGTCGTCGCCGGAACCCTAACCACCCCCGGATTCTCACCATTAAAACTCCCGAATATCACCGCCGGCGTATCCCCGACATTCATCTGAAAATGAACCATCGCCTTCGGAAACACCATCACCTCACCCTTCGCGATCACCTTAGCAAATAGCCTTCCGCCGGAATCCACAAATCCAGCATAGATCTTCCCCTCGACCACCAACGCTGTCTCGGTGGCTCGGGGATGGTAGTGAGGCGGATTCACGCCGCCGGGCGCGAAATCTGCGCGAGCGAACGACATCCCGAGGGTGTGGAGGGCGGGGAAGAGAGAAGGGGTGACGGAGAGGCCTGCGAATCCGGTTTCCGGCGATGTTTTAGATGGAGATCTAGCGCCGGAGAAGATGAAATCGTCGGAGGTGGTGTTGGAGGGGTTTTTGCAGGGGTAGGTGGAGAGGTGGCTGAGGAGAATTGGAGATGGGCCGGGATCGGGGATGCAGAAGTCTTGGATGGGATCGGGGTCGGAGGAGGTGGAATGGAGGAGGAGGAGCAGCGGGAGGAAGAAGATTAGGTTTCCGGCCATGTTTTGATGACTGATGCGGGATGGGAAAGTGGTGTGGGTAGCAAGAATATAAATAGTCCTGAAAATGAAATTAAATTATTTATTATTTATTTAAATGTCCGCCTTAAATAACATTCAAATCCCATATATTAGTATTTATCAAATTTTGTTGGTGATGAGTAGGAAATAATATTTCGTCCGGAGTCCGAACGTAAGCTGCATCGGACATCCGCTGCGATCCACAGGAGATCATTTTTTCTCCTCCGCTCATTCCAGTGAATTGCAGCTGTTGTCCGGATACAGCTTACGTCAGTAATATTTATTTGGATGAACAGAGATTGTGGGTGATGACATAATTCACAATCAGACTAATGAAATTTAGATTTGTGTCTCAAAAATAATGAAATGCATGAGAATCGACTAAAACACGATAAAATTGGAATTAACGAAATGTTGAATTTATATATATATATATATATATATATATATATATATATATATATATATATTGTTTGTAAATAATATGATGTCAAACATCTCCTTCATGCTATAAAAATATTTTTTAATATTTTATCTAATTTAAGCTATAAGAATTTTTTAGTGTGGAAACTGCATTGAGGTTGTGTGTGCAAGTCTGATCAAGGCCAAACCACCCTTGGGTAACGCTATGACTAGACAGTCTTGTGGGGACTCCTCTTGAGCTCCCTCATGCTTGGCTTCATCCTACTAAGTGCTAGAGATCAAAACCAACAATGTAGAACTCCAAGAAGAGCAAACATATGTTTATAATTTCTAAAAGTGGTAGGGTTTCATCACTAGTCCTCCATGATAGTCATCAGGAATTTACATGTGATAATTATAACTATGTCTAACATGTATGTCATGCCATGATCAAAGGCTTATTGAAGTGCTTATTTTATTACCACAAAAATGTATTACTCGACGATGGTTTACTACGTTCACTCTCATGAGAATCTACTTCATAAGTTCATAAGAGTTGCACGAAACGATTGTAAAGAATGAGGGATCTCAATATTGTTTGCATAAAATTTATACAATTACCTCCATTTTAGTTGGTCCTTGGAAATTTTATGGAGTTTCATTTGATTTAATGTTATTTATATAACAAATATTATATATAATGTTGTGTTTTTATTCAATATTCTTTTAGTTCTATAACATTATCAAAAGAGGTCAATGATTTTGATTTATTATTAGTCATTAGACAAACTGACTTCTTAATTTTGGAAGATTTGGTCCTCATTTAAAGATTTCAAATTTGAATTCTTCTTGACTATTATTGTTCTTTTCTTAATTTTATTTAGAAGTCTTATTTGAAACATAAAAAAAAAAGAGGAAAAAAAAAGAAATTCTATTTGAATAAAACCAAAGCAAATAAATATTTTTTTTAGGGGCAATTACATGCAAATCACCTGAAACTTGCTATTTATAAATCAAGCGCTCTCTTACGTCTATTTTTTAAGTTCTCACTCAAATCTCTAAATTCATGGTATAACCACAAACTCATATTTTTCTATTTTTATCAAATTCTCAATAGATTGGTCGTTACTGTGTACGTAAATACATCGGTTCCGTAATTAAAAAATAAATAAAATCACTTGAGTGGTTGATTTGTAATTTTTTTTAATAACAAACCCCTTTTTAGTCTTAGAAATGGTTTATGCAATAATATTTTGTTTTATGGGTGACGATACGCCGCCAACAAATTTTCATCATCCAGCACGTATCTCGATGCAATATTTTGAGCAAAAAAAATGTTCAAATCTTGATAAAAAGTCATTCAAAAATCTGATTTTAGCAAACTTATAGTCAGAACTAACCGGCTCGATGAGACAGACCTAATGATATCAAAGTTAGTACAATACGAGTCAAATCAAGCTCAGATTAAGTGATTATACCACACTTGAAAAATTCTCATACACATTTAGAAAGTCAAACGGATGTCAAATATAGCAAGTTCATAGTCGAATCGAGCATTTCGACAAGACGAATCTAAGGAGTATGAGATCACTTAATTCCAACATCATTAAGACATCCAAATGCCCCTTAAACACCGTATGATATAGGGAAGTTTTGTGGACCGTCTGATTAAAATGGTTCATATTCTTGGATTAATTGCTCTCTAAACCTATAAATAGAACTCCACCCTCACGAGGAGGGGAAGTAGCCTAGAGAGAGCATGCATCCTTAAGAAGAAGCAGCAGCCCAGCATCACCGTCGACCGCCGTCAACCACTGTCGACCTCCGTCGTAGACCACCGCCAACCACCGTCGTTGACCACTGCCGACCGCCGTTGACAACCGCCGGCCTCCGATGACTTCCGCCGACATTCGTCGACCAACGTCCTACTACATGGCCACCAGACACAATATTCGTGATAACGTTGCATCCCGCTCCAACACCCATCGTTACAGAGAGCAGTCGCGAAGCCAATGACAACATGTTTCTTCATCTTCCCGCTTTAAAAGACGTTATCCTGCCAACGAAGGAGTTCTGGTTTCTTCTACAGAAGACTGAATGCGCAGAATAGATGAGTCTCCTATGTGGAACTCAACAGCCACTGCCCACACAATTGAATGAGACTCGTATATCGTTAACTCAACGACTTACAAGAAATGCACTGCTCGGAGGAACTCATACTGGCCCCCTCCCCATAAAGGAACACTTCCACCACCAGGTCGTGATGATGAACTTCTATATACCTCAAGTTTCACTCATCCATCTCATGCAGATCACCGGACACCGCCACATCTTGCTCTCGTTCTAGATGAAGTCATTCGTAATTAACTACGATGCCTCGCCAGGGAAGAGTTCCCTCTAAAGAAAAAGGATCACCTCCACCCTCACTGTAACGTCCATGAATCCTCTCCCTTAGCGGATGTGGTCCTCCAAGGCCCCATCCCAATTGGCTTCAAGCTTCCAAACATCGACACATATGAAGGGATGACCGACCCCTACGAGCATATTAATCATTATCAAATCATCACGCACATTCACCATGCCTCTGATGCGCTTCCGTGTCAAGTGTTCCCGGCCACTCTTAAAGGACAAGCTCGAACCTGGTTCTACTCTTTGTCAGGAGCTACTGTAAACACCTTTAACGAGCTTGTCAAACTGTTCGTGGAACATTTCATAGCAAATCAATGTATCATCAATGACTCATCACATCTCTTAGGAATTCGTCAAAGTGAAAGAGAATCACTCAAGGACTACTTCCATAGGTTTTTTGCTGAACCTCGACAGATTCCAGGAGTAGATCTAGAGTTATTAAGAGGAGTCTTCCTTGGGGGCTCCTCCTAGGACCCTTCTACTCATCATTGATGCGGAAGACATTTCGTTCTTATACTAACCTTGTACACCATGTTGAGGTACAAATCTTTGCAGATGAAGCCATCATTGCTCACAATGAATAATTTGAGCAATTGGGGGGCAAGCGCAAGAATAACACTGGAGATACCAATCAAATCTCGCAGCAAAAAAAAAATTTAGACCACATGGGAATCATGAGCAATGATCAGTAAAAGAATACACGCCACTCAAAATGTCATGTGTTAACATATTAATGACCATCAAGGATAAAGAGACTGTCAAGTGGCCAAAGCCATTAAGAAATCTAAATGGTGGAGACCAGTCTCAATATTGTCATTTCCACAGTGCAAAAAGGACATTCAACATAAAGATGTTTTTAATTAAAGAAAAAAATTGAACGTCTGATACGCTAAGGTCAACTGGGTTGCTACATACAATAATAAATTGACGGGAACCATAAGAGAATTGTTGGAGTTATCGAATGAGAAGTATAACTTCAACTCATCTTATATGAGTGAAAGACCAGCGTATAAACTTCTAATTTATTTTAACAAAATTTTCATGTTGCTTTAAAATTTCATTTCATTGAAATTTCTTATTTTATAATAAAAGATTTTTGTGTAGAAAGTCTCCTTGATGAAAACAGGTACCATGCCCCTGGAAGTCGAGCCCAAGAGACAAGACTGAACGGAAAGTTACAATACTCCTGAAAGTCAAGCCCAAGAGGCAAGACTCAGTGAGAAGCTATCATACCCCTGAAGTCGAGCCCAAGCGACAATACTCGATGAAAAGATATAGTACACCTGAAAGTCAAGCCCAAGTGGCAAGACTTGATGTGAAGCTACCAAGCCCCTATAAGTCGAGCCCAAGAGGCAAATCTCGGTGGGAATATATGATACTCTTGAAAGTCAAGCCCAAGATGCAACTCAATGGTAAACTACCATGCCCTTGGAAGACGGCCCAAGAAGCAAGTCTCGATGGGAAGCTAGTATTGGACATGGGTTATAACAGATGATTTAAAAAGCTATAAATACCAATATATACATGAATAAGCATGAAAATTCCCACCTCATAGCACGACGAGAAAACTACAACATTTATTCATCACATTCAAAACGTGCGAAAGCGACACGAGAATATCCTCTGGAATACGCGACATCAAGTACACGTTGTCACGATGCCCCACCTCGATGATCCATCACAATGCATCACCGTGACGCTCAGTTGCAATGCGACTCATCACCGCGATATTCATTCATAACGCATCGCGACGCACCACCGCAATGTGTTGCGTCGCCTCGACGCCTCACCGCGGCACTTCGACGCAGCACGTCGCTGCGGCATGACACCACGCCGCAATGCTTCACTGCAATCCTTCACAGCAATGTTTCTCCGCAACACTTCGCTGCAACTCTTCGTTGCAACTCTTCTCGGCAACTCTTCGCAGCAACCCTTCACCGCAACTATTCTCTGCAAATCTCCGCTGCAACTCTTCTCCGCAACTATTCGCCGCAACTATTCTGCGCAATATTATGATTTTCTCATTCTTCTCACTTGTTATTCTTCCTATAATTCATGACCTTTATTTACAGGCTTGAGGTGGGACACAACATAAAAAAAACAGCAGCTCATTAAAAATAAAAAATTAAAAACCATTGCTCATTAAGAAAAAAAAACGACAACTCATTATTAAAAAAAATGACAGTTTATAAAAAAATAATTGTTCATTAAAAAAAAAAAAACAATTGTTCATTAAAAAAATAGTTGTTCATTAAAAGAATAAAAATTGACAGTTCATTTAAAAAAAACAGCTCCTCATAAAAAAAACAGCATTAATTATTAATTTTCGATTCTCTGGCCAGTATTTTCAGTTTTTGAGCCAAGTAATAACTTTATTTATCTTTAGAGGAATTTTAAACCTCCAACGTCCAACGTGAAAGAAAGGATAACAACCAATTGAGATAGAAACATTTTTCTTTATATGTGGGTTTATCTTTTTCTATTTACATATAAACAGTAACAATGTTACCTTTATACAACAAGAAAAAAGTACTTCTATATCTGGATATTTTTGGACGACGAATTTGATATTGTTCGAAAATAGGGGGCAACTGATAAGCCACCAATAAATTTTCATCATCTTGCACGAATCTTGAGGTAATATTTTGAGCAAGAAATGTTCAAATCTTGCTAAAAAGTTATTTAAAGCTTCGATTTTAGCAAACTTTTAGTCAAAATTGACCGGCTCGATGAAACAAACATAATGATATCAAAGTTAGTTCAATCCGAGTCAAATTAAGCTCAAGTCAAATGATCAAACAATTCTTGAAAGATTCATTGATACATTTGGAAAGTCAAACGAATGTCAAATCTAACAAGTTCATAGTCAAATATAGCATATCGACAGGACAAATCCAACGAGTATAAGATCACTAAATTCCGACATCATTAAGACATCCAAATGCCCATAAACGTTGTTTGATCGAGGGAAGCTCTTTGGACCGCACTATCAAAATGATTCATATCATTGCATTAATTTCTCACAAAACCTATAGATAGATCTCCACCCCTCACATGTAAGGGGAAGGAGTTTAGAGAGAGTCTGCGACCGTGAGAAGAAGCTACAGCCCAGCATCACCGTTAACTACCGTAGATCGATGCCGACCTCCGTTGTCGACCACCGCTAACTGCCTCGACCATTGCTGATCGTCGCTGACCTTCAACGACTACCGTCAACCTCCGTCGACCAGAACTAATCGTCGTCGACCACCGCCAACCTCCGTTGATCTCCGTCGATCACCGCTGACCATCGTCGATCCTCTCGGGTCGCTGTCGATCATCGCCGAACGTCATCGACCACTAATAACCACCACCGATCATCACCAACCAGACGCCGTCAGTCGACGTTGTAATCTGAAATTTGTAGTTGCTCTTTCTCGTCTGTGTGACAAGAGATTTCTTTAATCATCAATCAATAGTGGATTTCCACAACTGGGTCATACCATGTTGTTTTTCTTTTATGAGTTTTTCACGTAAATACTTCTGGAGTTGTCACCGCTTGTTTCTCTTTCATCTGTGTGTGTGATGAATTTTCGTACAACGATAAAATAATATTCTATTACTCTGCCTCTGCAAATTTGCTAGCACGCATCGGGTGATATGCTAGGTTTTAATTTAGATATCTAAATGACTATCCTCTATTTTGTTCTTATTTAATTTTCATTATTTTTATTTTATCTTTATTGTTATTTTGGTTAACATTGAATTGCTTTGCCTATTATTCCATACTTTTCTTTTTATTTATTTTTGTGGGCACTTATAAATATATACAAAATAAATATAATCTAGGAAGATTTATATACGTACAACTTTATTTCCATGTATTTACATATTTGACACCTAAACTTCAATTTTACATGTATGTTGTCATAGGGCTTAGCTATGCATGAAAAATGTGCATTTCACCTTTTAAATAATAAGTAATGTTTTTTTTAGAATGTGATACGAAAGCATTGGTGGTATAAATGCAAAAAAAATAAAGTTTAGGAGTTATATATAAGACTTTAGTAGTATGTCTGCCAAGCTTCTCAATCTTCCCACATGTTTACCTCAATATCGGTTTGAAATTTTTGGGGAATTTTGTATCAAATATGCGCACTATTTAGATGCTTATTATTGCTAGAGGCAGAGATGAGGCTTAAGCAAGATCATGAAACCCAAATCATTTTATATCTTTTTTATCATAACCATATAATTCATATATGCAAATTGAATGGGTTGTTTTCTCATACTGATTTCTCGGTCCGCCTTTGCGAAGCAAACCCTGCCATGGCGGAAGTAAGACTAAGATATTTGGTATAAGAGAATAAGACTATAATTAATTATTCAAAGTAAAAAAAAAACTGTATGTTTAAAATATTAAGAATCTTAAAATTTTATGTGATAAGAAAAAATTAAGACTCTATGATGAATCATTAATAAGCTAAAGAAATGCTTATAATGTAAAGAAATGTGATAAGTTTCAAATTTAGGATGAGAATGGTGAAATTCAAAATCATTAAAAAATTAAGTTTCAAATTTTTATGTGATGGGAAAAAATTAAGACTCTATGATGAATCATTAATAAGTTAAAGAAATGCCTATATTGTAAAAAAATGTGCTAAGTTTCAAATTTAGGATGAGAATGCTGAAATTCAAAATCATTAAAGGCTATTCAGATACAATAATCCTCACTTAAAAGAAAATAAAAAAATAAAATAAAATAAAATAAAATAAAAGCAAAAGAAAATAAAAAAAGAAGTGAGGAGAAGCTTGAGGAGATGTCTAATAAAAATTTGGCTTCACTTGGACCTACCTAAAGGGAAAAACTTAATTAATTTCTTGAACTTATATGTATGAATTAACATCCTTACTAGTAGTGTTTTCATAAACTTATTTTAATGTAATACTTTTAAGTGTCTTAAGGACAATCTACAGTCATTTTTTAAATGAATAGAAAGTTAGAACTCTTATAATTGACTACAAAATAATCTTACACCTACAAAATTGACTTAAATTATTCAAAAATCTTTATTAAAATTTTACTATTGTACTTTTCTAAATCAAAATTATGGTATTCTAGAAAAAAAGTTTATTGAAGTGAATCATTATTTTATGTATTAACTAAAATTATTTGAGGACAAGTAATAATTAAGTTTGGGGGATCTTGATCCACTCAAAATTTGATACCTTCTTACTATCCATTTTATACCTATTTTTGATGATATTGCACCTTAAAGGAATGTATTTTTCATAATTTCATGCAAGTGCAATGATTTTAGGCTTTTGGAGCAAAATGAAGCGAAAAGGAGCAAAATTAGAGCAAAAAGGGATAAAAGTGCATTTTATTAAACTAGCGCCAAACGGCAAGATCGTCACCAGCGCCGGACCGCGCTATTTTATAGAGCGTTGCGACCATTTTGGCTGAATAATGCGTCGAACGACGCCCTATCCAACGCTGGACCACGCCCTATCTCGATTTTAAACTAGATTCAATGTATTTGACCGTATTTTGAAGGATTCCTTTAGGAAACTCTTGGGAATTCAGTTTTGACCGAATTTAAACACTTTTGGAGCCAATTTTAGAGAGGGGGGAGAAGAAAATAGAAGAGTTTAGAGTTTAGAGAGAGTTTTTTCCATTTTGTATAGGAAATTAAATTTTGTATTTTCTCTTCTAAGAAGTGTGAGAGGAGAGGGAAAGTGAGATTTCTTCTTTCATACTTATCTAAAGAGAGAATTGTGTGTTGTTGTGAAGAAAGAAGGAAAGCCAAAGAAATTCTTGAGATTCACTTGGGGAAGAGTTTGAGATAAGTTGTCTTTACTTTACTCTGTTTGTATGACGTTGTTTTTATATATAAAATCCATGTTTTGTCATCTTTTCCTCATGAGTTTTGAGTAGATTTCTTTGACTTTATCCTTTTCATGTGATGTGTTGATGTTGTGATATGGAAATGATGTGACAATTTATTATGGAGAATTTGTGATGACCTTTTATATTTCAAACTTCATTTATTTTTTTATTTGGTCAATTGAATTGTTAAAACTTGTTGGGGAAATATATTTTCCGAAAGGATTATGAGTTCCACAACAAAAGTGAAGGTCGCATTTAATGTCCATTAATGAGAGACATAGTTCATGGGGATTGAGTGCAAATAAATAGGGAAATATACTTTGATGAACATAGAATTAGAGATTTCAGAGTGATAGGCTGAAATGCTCAATTTGGTCATAATGTTTAAAAACTGAAGCGAGAGTTGGCCTTCAGGTGAAGGTAAGTGGGAGTTCTGGAGTGAGAGCCAGATCCTCCCAACCTAACCACGAATTTGGGGACTAAACTTAGGATTAGCCAATATTTTTTATACGCTGAAATATGAGTAAAGAATAAAAGTGCTCCTATTTGGCACAATACATTTGCATCACTAATCTATATCACAATAATCATCACATTATGATTGGAAAGGAGGAAGACTCTTTCTTGCAACTGAACTTTATTATAAATTTAGTCTTGTGTTAGTTTAATTTGTTAGAGTTTAAAACATATTTAGGTAGAAATATTAACTACAACTGTTTGTCTTTATTTTAAGAATTAAACTTGCTTGCAATTGTGCTGTGATTCGATAAGTGATTTCTGTGCTACGCCATAAAATTAAAGCGTCCCTGTGGGATCGATATTATAGGACTCCACTAGAGCTTTGTATTACTTGAGCGATACGTATATTTGTGTTTAATTGTGTGCCTCATTACAAAACTAAATTAATATATATATCTAAATCTGAGTTTATAAATTTTGACAAATTAAAAAAATCGCACCACCAAGGAATCTCAAAGCCAACTAGATCTTACTACTTAATAAGAATTTTAAATTTAACTTGAATGTTTCTTAATGGGCTTTAAAGGACATTTCACTCTAAAGAATTGAGCGAGTTCTTAGGTGAACATGGATGATCCTAAATAGTATTTTCAGTTTGTTTGTTTAAATTCAAGTCATGTGAAAATGAATTTAGATTGATTTAGATGAGATTTGATTGAATGTGCTCTTAATGGCCACAGAGACAGACTAAGTTGACTAAGGGCTTATAGGTGTTAGTTTAAAACATAATTAATTCCTAATGATCTATAAGCATACCAAAATCATTAAAAATCACTGTTTTGAGAAAAAAAGGGGATGATGAACATTTGTTGAGCCCAAAAGCCTATTGGTATTGATTAGATAAGGTTAAAATCAAGCGAGATTCAAGGGAGGTGCCTAAAGTCATTAGAAAAGGTCATAGGGTATGAGGCTTTATTTTGGGTTGATATATTCCAATTCCTATAAAATATCTATGGTTTGACTTGAACCATATCAAAACAAATTTAGCCTTTATAGGTTTTAACATGAAGTTACTACTTACAACATTAATTTAGCTAGAGTTTAAGTTGAGTTTTTATTGAAACTAAAACAATATGAGGTTAATTTTGATAAAGGGTAGCCTATGACTAAAACCCATAAAAGATCATCAAGGGGTTATTAGGAAGGAGTTTTGGATTTATGAGTGAAGGCTGAGGATTTGATTCAGTCCATCTTATTAAAAGTGAGGTTAATAAATGTTAGCGAACGATGATGTTGGGCGAGACCGAGCTTAGAGGATCTAAAATTTGGAGCTTTCCAAAGCCATTCGAAGGCTAAAAGACCACTAAACCTTTGATGACAATACTAAAATTATTTACTTATTGTTTATTAACTCTTTTCGTTTGTCTAATTACTTTACATTTCCTCAAAAAAAAACATTATCATGTTGATGCTTAAGAGGAGAATTGGCTTGAACTATCAAGCAATCTAGAGACTTCTTTGCCATGTTTATGCAATGTATAACTTAGGCTCATTCCTCATAGAACAGTTGGAATAATGCTATTTGATGGATGCATTTTAGGATATGTAAGCTAATCGTGGTCGATGAAGTTGCACAGTTTACAAGCACTAGATTTTCAATCATAGACCACATCTTTATTGAATTTCACTCCATTTAAATTAATAGAAATAAAAAAAATGGAGATTTGAGTTTGGGATTACATGTACACTTAGTGAAATTGATTCAGTCTTTTGAGTTGGTGAATTTGTTAGCCCTAGAGGATTTCTAATTCTGCTTGTCACTTATAACCATTTTCATTGCAACGATAGAGGGGAAATTAGAGTGCTTAATCCAAAAAAGGTATCTTATGTAGTTTTTCTTTAACAAGTATAAAATCCTGGTTTCACTTCTTGAATAGAAAGGACCTACCATTAAGAAAATATGGGCCCCCCATTCCACACCATTTCATAGTTCTCAAAACATTAAAAACTTTTAGAGAAAAGAGTCTGCAATTAACATTAATATTAAAACTACTTTTCAATTTTATTTCCCTTTTGATCATAGTTAGTAAGCACCCTAATAGGGTATTTTATTATTGAACGGCTCACAAGAGAAAGCTCCTAAGCTTTAGAGCCCTAACAAAATTCTTCCTGAAAGAAGGAAACTTCTTCTCCTCCTTCAGCTAATTAAGACAACGAGTGATCCTTAATCTTCTGACTTTGTACATTCAAAAAACGTTTTCACGTTGAAAGGCTTTACCTTAGCCACGCTTGATCCCATGAGACCAACACTAGGGTTCGAGCCTTGTATACTCCGAATGAGAGATTTTTAAGGGTCCGTTTGAGGCGGCTTATGCTTATCCACCTTATTCAAAGAGAAGCTGCTTATCCAACTTATTCTCATAAGCTACTGATAAGTCAAACCGCAGGTCCCTTACCGCGATCGGCTTCTTTAAAAAATTTAAAACTGGCTTATTAGATAAGTAGTTGAAACGCTCAAACCAAATGGTATGACGGCGTTTTGAAAACGCCGCAAAGACTTATAAGCCGCCCAAAACGAAGATATTGATTTAGATTAGAAAATCCAACACCATTAAAGGCAAGAGGTTAGTGAGATCATATTCATTCGCTAATAGATTATTATGGAGGTCAGAGATTAATGAGATAGAAATAAGGAGTGAAGAAGAGGTAAACAACATTCTTCTATTCTAGCAAAAGCTACCGGCAATAACAAGAAGAGGTTGCTATTATTGAGAGGAGAAAATGTAGAACCCTATCATCCAATAGGGTTATTCTGTTAATGTAGTTAAGAAAAGACATTTTTCTTAATAACATTATCATTTTGAAACAAGCTAAATGAGCGAACTTACATCTTAAACTATAAAACTTTTTGTAAATTAATCATTTTTTTAATAAATAATTTTATATTTCAAAAGAAACCAGTAAAAATAATAAATTAATGATCAAATGAGATCATTATCACATAGAAAATATATGTAACAAATTATGCCAATCATATGACAAATAATCAAAATTAAAATTTACATATTAGTAGTTATATATTGATTCACAGAACTTTACATATATACCGCACAATTATTATATATTTACATATCAATGACCTAAGTTTTAACATTTATATATATACCACAGCAGTCTCATAAACTCATGCATAAAAAGATTATTTCACTTTAAAAAATATTAATAAGATAATTTTGATATAATATTATAGTGTTAAGTGTTATGCATATAAATTTGAGTTTAGATGCTAGATTTTTAAATTTTTATAAGAATTGATATGGTATTTATGTAAAGAAAAATTATTTCGTCCGGACTCCGGACGTAGAGATAAGTCTAGAGTTCAATCAAATGACGCCGCGTTGCCTGACATCACAAACCGCGGAATAACATGAGGGAATATTTTTCCTGTGTTATTCTGTCTTATTCATATATTATTGTGTTACCATAGTGAGTCCAGAATATCACAAAATAACACGGGATAATATTCTTCTGTGTTATTATGTGTTATTATATTACAATAACACATGAATAATACAGAATAACACAAGAATAATATTCTCCCGTGTTATTCTGTGATTTCACGATGGCTATGTGTGACGTGATTTGATTGGACACCAGACAGATTAAGAATTTTTATGTAAATGGCCCAATAGTTTTATATTATTTTGTTTTCATCATTTCATTGGTTCAACCTTCAATCTACGCTAGGCCTCAGATTCAACCGCAGTCGTCGGCAGTCGCGGCAACCTAAGTTTTTTTTGTTCTCTGGTGTATCGGAGGTGGGAGAAGGGATACTACGCAATAAAAGAATGGAATCCGTGGCGAGGAGTAGCGGGCGCGGTCTTTGGGAATCTCTATATCGTGTTCTCATGCGCCGGAACTCCGTCTACGTCACCTTCGTAGTCGCCGGAGCTTTCGCCGGAGAACGGGTATCTTGTTCCTTTTTCCATCTATCATTTCCGTTCGTTTCACCCGCGGAAATAGTTATTAGGGATCTTCTATGAATTTAGGGTATTTTGTTTGTTGTTATCCCACATGGGTTAGGGTTTTCTCATAGCGGGTTGATTCGGGATAAGATTGGGCATAGCCTGTCTTTCAAGGGCCATCAGATTTTTCCTTTTTTGTTCTCTATATTTGTTCTCCGCTTATGCTTGTGGCTCATTTGAGGTTATTAGAAATTTTAGCTCAACCTTGTGGTAGAATTTTAATGGAGTGCTCACTGCAATAGGGAATGAGTTTGTCAAATCTTTAGTATTTCTTCCCCTTTTTTTGGTCTAGAATCCTGCGTCAGGTTTATCTTGTGTTTGATGTCAAGGGTGTCAATCCAAGGAGTTGGAAATCAGCTCATGCGGTTTATAACTTTATCTTATATTTGATGTCAAGGGTTTCAATGCAAGGAGTTGGGAAATACTTCATATTTCACCCTTTTTTCTCGTTTGGAGTCTTGGAGATTGAATTTGAACTTTAAGGTGAAGAACGCCTGTCCTGGATCTACACCCTGATTTGTTGATTCTGATATCCTTATGATCTCATTAGTCTTTGCACCCTCAAAATGCCAGAATATGCGTGATTGATATCTAAGTCTGATAGCTAATAGAAATCCTGTATATGAGTAATCTTCTACGGATCTTTGGTTTCACATTCTTTTAGAGGATCATTTCCCTGTTTCTACCTAAAAAAACAGAAGATATCCATGGGTTAAGATCACATTTATAAATCCGTGTCATTCTAAGATATTTATCTTGCTTAAAGTTCTGTATTTTTATCAATGTTTTCTTTTTTTATTTTCAATGCTCAAGCATTTCAATATAGGCAACTAACTTGTGTATAATTGTATTTTACGTCAGATTGTAGACTATGGAGTCCACAAGCTCTGGGAATACAATAATGTTGGGGTAAGATCTTGATTATTTAATTGTTCATACTTTTTGTTTTTTAGTTGCACATGTTTTGTGGATAATTGGTGAATGGGATATTTTTGTTTATCACAATAGATGAATCAAACTTATGGTTCATAAAATGAATTTACGAGAAAGTGAAACACACTTAGAAAAAATATGTCAATTTAAAAGAAACAATTTGAAATTTGATGTTAGAAAAATTTACTTTTGGTAGCTATTTTATTAGGATAATTAATGGGATAATGTAGATCATAGAAGTGATTTTTTATGATATCATTGCCATTGTAAAGAAATATCATTGAGTAGCATGAAAATTGATTCAGTTCTCATAAAAGCAAAAATGGGTGTGTCAAATATACGTTGACATTATTAAATACACATGATGGATCACTGGTTAAATAATGAATTGATATCTTTGTGTATTAGTTATATAGATGTTTATAAGTAATATTTAAAGTGTAGAATATTGGTGCTTTTTTTTCTATTGGAGATATTTTTCTAATTAATGAAACATCCATGGAAACAAGTAAAAAAATTGAACACTGAAAAAATATTTAGAACAATTATTGAGCATATTTGGTTGTCTCAATATTAATAGCTATAAAAAAATATTATTAGAAGATAAATCATATTTAAGTGTGATACTTTTAAATATATTGGGTCTATCCATCAAAAGAATGTAGGAATATTTTGTTATATAAGAATATCATAGATATTTAAAAGCAAATTTAATAAAATCATAATTAGGCTAGTGTTGTGTAGATTGAGTGATAGGCAACAACAAATTCATTGATAATTAAGTTGAACACCAAAGAAATGAGAATATTGGGATGGATGTGTGATAAAAGTTGAAGGCTAAATTAAGAAGTGATTATATGTTAAAAGAGCACCTAAACTGATATCCATTGAAGATTGGTAATTCAAAATTAGTTTGTATGTTTTGAACATGTACATTGAATGATAAAGAATTCACGCATCAGAGTAGACTAATTAGTATGAGATGACTAGGAAGGAGAAGTGGTGAGCCTAAGGTAACATTGACAAAATTTGTGCAAAATGATTTGCAATTAATTTGTTTGACGCTTTAGACAACACATTACCAAGAATGAGTCGAAAATAAGGAGTCACAAGGCTGAACCAAATAATGATGATAATATTTTGTAGATAATTGAATTCTTTTTTTTTTTTGCGTAATTTTATGTTTTTGAGGCAAGACAGCTTGTATATGCTGTTTCACAATCTACTCATCATAAATAAGAATGTTTCTGTTTGATTAAGCTATTATTTGCCTAGAACAAAGTAAGTTGTGTCAGATCTTGATATGTCCAGGCACTTGGATTTTAGGCTACACGATATTTTGTGACATACACTATGTGAAATTTTCAAATTAAATTTCTAAAATGAGGGCTAGACACCCCGTCTTATGCATAATTTTCAAATGCTTGCAGCAACTTTCAACAAATGATAAATTAGTATGATAGATTATAGTGTATTAGCCATTTTATAAGAAATTTATATTGTGGTATTGTAGTTTGTGTTTGGTATATTATTGTATGTTTTCTTTTTTTTGGTGTATGCAGCATTAATGTAGTGGTTGTATATACACATTTTTACATATATTCTTGTATATGTTTTTGTAGATTTGTATATGCATCACTCCCTTTCACACTTGCAATTCACATTTTAATTTTCAATTGTTGAAGTTTTTTTATAGTACTTGGTATCATTAAGGTTTTGAAAAACGGACCGGACATTAAACCGGAAGATAAAAAGGTTCAAAATTGAAAGTTTAACCGCGGGGCGGGGGGGTTGAATAGGGTGACATCATAAATATTAAAAAAATTAAACATGACTTAAATGTTGTAATAATGGCATAATATGGCATAAATTTTCATCAAATAGCCAATTTGCTCCCTTAGTCCAAGGCAAAATGTGCAACTTCTTTGCTCATTCTACAATATAAATTCATAAAAAATAAAGACATTAAAAAAGTAACAAATTTAACTAACACAATTACAAAATTTTTAAGTATTAAAACCATTAACTATACTCCATAATATATTTGCAAGTGCGGAGTGCAAAACCTGGTCGGAGGCGGGATTGGGGCACTGTAGCAGTGGCAGGCTCCAATCCGTCGAGGGAGATTTTCGGAATTGGACACAAACCGGTAGCTTTAGTGTTTATCTTTGTGTGTAGAGCAGCTTTTTTCAGCAGTTCTCTCTCCCGAGCCTTTAATGGAGATTGCACAGTGTAAAAGCTCTTTAGGGCTGCTGGAAATTGAAGCTCGAGTGTCTAATTCAGATGATGAACATCTGATTTTTAGCCATTTTCTGGTTCCACCCCTCTATGGCTGCAACTGATTTGCGTGAAATCCAGCTCCACTTCTCCAACTTGCGTTAAACCTGCCGCTCCACTTCAGTTTCAGCAAAAACCAGCTGGTTTTGTTCAGTGGGAACCTCCAAATGTGCCTTAACACTTATCTCACAACTTGAAAACCGAGCAGCACCATCATAGTTCTTGGTTTGGGCATTGGATGGCTTCGAGAAGGCAGCAGTGCCTTGATCCTACATGAATGGGGAAGCTTATGCTTCCCCATTGCTTAACCGAGCCTGCTACAATGCTCAAAACTTGCAGAATGAGCAAAGAAGGCCAAGTAGACTGCAAGTGCGAAGTGCAAAACCTGGACGGAGATGGGATTTGAAATAGGGAATAGGGTTTTGCACAGCGAGTGGGACGCGCGAAACTAGAATATTTCATTCAAATGCCATTGATATTGAACCGGACGGCTCTTTCGAACTGGCGCCGGTTCTCTAGTTCACAGGTTGAACTATGAGTTCAACACGGTTCTAGACGGTTCTATGCGAGAAGGGGTTTTTATGCAAACCAGAACTGGACCTATGACCAGTTCATGGTCGAACTAATTAAACCCTCTAGTCTGCTCCAATTTTCAAAACCCTAGGTATCACATCTCCATGTTTCATATCGTGTTCTCACATTTTAGTTCTTTTAATTTTTTGAAAATTGAAACGAACATCGAACTGAAAGAAATGATCAATGTTGAAAGGTTTGGCCTAAAAATTTGATGGCGGGTTTAAATGTGATGAATGATAGATATATAAATCATTTACACTTTAATTAAACAATTTCCTGATGCTGTAAACTTGTGAGCAAATAGAGAATTAGTTTATAATATATAGGACATGCAAATATCTTATATAATTTCAAATATAAACAACTATATTTAAGTGACTAATTTTTTTCAAAGTTAAAATCAAAATTGAATGAAGGGAAAAATGATGAATCAACAAATGCTGGCCCCTCGGGAATTTTTGGGGCCAGGACTTCTAGAAATTTCAGTTGGTAAATTTAGTTTTTAAATTATTTATATTGAACTTATTTTTAGCTATTTAATTGAAAAAGAATGATGACAACTTAATCATGAAATGACCAGACGGTTCAATCAAATTAGAACTAGTTCGTTTGTTTGATTGTCCGATTGTTGGTTCATTTTGATTCATTTTAGTTATTGGTAGAAACATTTTAGTGTCTGTTTGGAGTGACTAGCTCCTTTTTGTAAACATACCGAGGAAGTATATGTATATATATATTTTTTGAAAGTTGCTGTGTACGATAATATTGGGGCATTTACATACAAATAGACCTGGAAAATTTTTATTTACAAAAAAACCATCTTCTTGCATCTGTTCTTTCAAACTATCACTGATTTTTATAAAATTGCAATGATTTGATTATGTCATGCATGATTACATGGGTTTGGTATCTCAAAAAATGGCCTATGCGGTCATTTTGTAAATAGGAATGTTTTAGTGCTATTAATGTAATTATTCATATAATGTTTTCTTTGACAAGTTGACAATAGCTTTCTTACAACCACCATATTATAATATATTGATTCTCATATGCAGCTTTCAATCATAGAAATTTCTAAAAAATATCAAGAAAGCTGTAGCCAAATATGTGGTATAAGTTTGAAAAATTAAAATAATGAAAAGACTATCCTAAATAAATTTGAAACGGCGAACCAAGCCAATTGGAGAACTAACTCAGGGTTGAAAGCCAATCTTCTCCAATTTTCCAACCCACCCTTGGTTTATTATTATTATTTTAATTTTTTGAGTTCTTTATTTTAAAAGTTTTGGTTTTACCCACTACATCTATATTAGTTAAGATGAGTCTAACTATACGTAGTTTTCTTTTCCAAAATGATTTGTGCAGCACGAGCATTATCCTTTGGCATATCAACTGTAATATTTGAAAAAGCTATGTTGATTTTATTTACATTTTTCATTGAGGCTCTAGGTCATAGTTATAGGTTTGAATTTTGAATACTTATGTTGCGCTCTCTCATCCCATTTTAAAATTTGGAACAATGGTTATATCTCCATTCTAGCAATGCAGTTGAAACTGAAGCACAACCATGCATTTAAGTTCTGTCGTGTTTTGTAGAGCTGTTTAGCTTTCTATATGACAAGAGAAAATAAAACTTGAATGATATCTGTATGATGAACTTCATCATGTCGAGTCTCTAAATTGGACGAGCATATACAGGGAAGGTTTTAATTGGTATTTATTTATTTTGTGGATTTATAGGAAATTTAAGTAAGGTGCTAAAGTAATGCTAGTTCTATTGTACAAATTTCTTAGTAAATGTGATGGTTCATTTGACAAGCTGCGTATGATTAAAAGAGATGATTATGATATGCTTATATAGTGAAAGTAAAATGGTGGAAATAAATAGTTGAAGATAAAATGTATCATAAGATAAGGAGATTTGGTGTGAGTATATTATGTCGATTTGGGGCTAAACTTATGGATGATTAATCCGTTACCAAAGGATCGGGCTAGCACGGCTTGAGCATCTTCGTTGGCATCAAATTTTATCTCATGTCATATGAGTGCCAGTTTCAATTTGAACAACTCTTATTATTTAATTTATGACAATTTTTAACGCTGTGTCACATGAAATTTGCTAAAATGAAGTGATCCAGAAACCAGGATAAGTATGCAGTCTGTGTTTGATTTGGCTAGTATCATTCATATCCGATAAATAATGAGAGAGCACAATCTCTACATAAAGCAACCACATTATGCTTTTTTGACTACCATTTAAGCGTAAAGGCAGTTAATAAGGCACTGAATATACATGCTACTTGAGGAATGGGCCTGATAAGCAACTGACAAAATAATTTCGGTTTATTTGGTTTCAATAATTTAAAGTGGTATGAGAATGGCTACTGTGAATGGGTTGTAATTATGCGGTTCATGCCTAATAGGAATCTTATTTAAGACAAATGTAAAGTGAATTTATCTTGAAATAAAGGAAAGTTGATCAGCTTGATCCCTAAAGCGGTAATCAATCCGAGTTGAGCCCAGTATATTGTAGATTGGACTTGGCTTGCTACTATTATAAGTTATTTATGTTCGTCTCGAGTTTAAGACAAGCTTTCACATGTATGTTTGTGATTGTCTTGTGTAAATTTTTAGTAATCGAAATTGATTTGTTTATGTAAGTTGAACGAGTTAATAAACATATTAAAAATTCGAAAGAGTATTTGGGTTTTCATGTAAAATTTTAACAAATGATTTTACAAATCTAATTATTTAATTATTTTATACAAATTAAATAAGAAAATATATACGTTGCCATTAAGCTTTCTTGCAATAAAATAACATAAATAAATACTATTAAAGTAATTCATTAAAATAAAAAATAAGAATGAGTTATATTAAATTAATTAGCATATCCATATTACAACTTAAATAATATATAATTAATAATTAATTTTAAAATATTATTGATTTAATAATACATTACTATTAAATTTATAATTAAATAAGTTTTAGTTAATCAAATTTTATTTAAAAAATATAGTATATATGGTATGAGTTATTATCAAGCTTAATATCGAGCCTTTAACAAGTTATTTGTTGAACAACAAACAAGATTTGATAAATAAGTTAGACTATTTTCATGTTTAGTTCATTTTTCCTTGGAGCTTTTAAAATAGTTCAAGCTTTTCTATTTACTAATTTAAACAAACATGATCGATTGTTAATCGAGCCGAGTTCTACTTGTTCAACGAGCGCAATTGGTTCATTTACAGCTGCACAACCCTACTGATCCCTCGCCCGTGAGAACTTTTTGATATTAAAAAAGATAATATATTCTTAAGAAGCAATAATGGGGCACTAGTCAAAAGAGATTTATCTGTTTTTGCAATGAAGTATTAAAAGAAGTAAGGAAGCATGAGAAAAAAGGAAGGTAATGAGGACTTGAAGAAAGAGTCAATTAAAATCAGAAGAGATTATTTGTTTTTTTTTAATTAAAGTAGGACATTTAACCGTGTTAATTAAATTTTAATTAACGACAATTTAAACAGGATCAAGTTGGTATTGTTTCTAGATCACTAAAATGTAATTATTTTGGTCTTCGTAATTACATCCGAACTTTTAATGAGGATATGAACTTAAAAAATTTTTAGGGTGAATTAATGGTATGGAAGAATTTTTTAAATATTATCAATTATTTGATATGAAAAAATTATGATTACTGAAGTAGAATTTTCATGCTCAATTTTTTTGGCTGTGTTTCAATTAAAATAAAATCAACATGGACTAGCATGAAACATAAGTTAAAAGAAGTATTTATCATTTGATGAATATTAAGTTAGAGTTATAAATAAAAAGATTTTTTGTATATCAATATATGTCATGCAAGGTTTAAGCATCTTACAGTTAAACATGATTTGCCTAAGACAATTTTGTTAACACTATGCTTCATTAAAGCTCTAACTCAAGAGTTTAAGAATGAACTAAGCCAAAATTCAGTGAAAATATAATTAGGATTCTATTTAAATCTTTTGTATTGAGGCATGTTTCAAGCATTCTATAATAGCTATTCCAACCATGTCAATTCCTAAGAAAATTCAATAACATATCATCTAAAGGCCACTGAAAATATACCAATGCAGGAGTCATATATTGTTGAGTATGATTTTACTAAAGAGATTATAATTCATCAATGAGGCTGTATTAGATGCATGATACTAATAGTATTTACAATTTGAATCTATGTGTTATTGTTGAATATGAAACTGCATCAATAGCAGATTGTGTTCATGAGTTATGGAAATTGAACCTAGGCTAAGATATGTAATTGAACCTATGCTAAGATATGTAATTGAACTAATGTTTATTGAAATTAATGACTAAAATAAGCAATATGAAAAGTGCAACTTTTGATGAAGCATTTGATGAATGATCGAAGTGGTGTTCAACATGTCTTGTTTTAAATACACAAATTTATGGGTTGAATCTTATCATGAGAGCTAACATGTCTTGGTTCAAATTTGTAGATTGAATTTTATAATGTGAGCTAACAACTTAGTGGTGTTAATATTTGAAGGAATTTATTAATATTACGTTTTTAAAAGAAATCTTGAATTTAAACTCCATGCATCTAGTCAATTTTACAAGTGGATGATTCAAAGCTCACATTTAAATAATTTCGGGCAGTGTTTGAAGAGAGGATTGATTTGAATTTTATGAGATTTCATTGGGGAATCTTACACCTTATTTATATAGTAGGATAATAGATTAAGTTATTTTTACCTGTAGAAACCACTAATTACATAATAATCAAATGCAGAAATTCATATGAAAAAATGTGTGTATTTAACCATGTCTCTATGTCAGCTTTTATGAAAATAAGTGAAGATATCTGTAGCATGCAAACCTTTGTCTTACTTGAAGCTAAAGAGATTTCACCCTTTGCAAGCCCTCTGATTTCCACCGTCCATAAGGATGGGCCACCAGGCTGCAATCCTATGGATTGGTAAACTGGCTTAGAGAAAATACATCAATACTCCTCAAGTTGTAGAGTCGATAAATTTTATACCTAACTTGAAGGCTATATTCTGAAACTCATACCTTGGTATTTGGCTGCGATGCTGGCCAACTACCTCTGTGTTTGTACATATTTGATACATATCAATACACTTACTAGTTTTTCTTTGATAAATTGTCAATCAATTTTTGTGTTTTTTTTGGTCATGTTGGTCTATGTTTTGTACAATATTGATGGTTTATTTGTTGTTGGAGTGTAACTTCGTATTATCTTTCCATTTTATGACTAAGACATTCATGGTGTTTTTGATCCATAACAGTTCATAGGTTCCTCGGGTTATTGCTTAAATATAGCTTCAACACTAGATCTGACGACTGGTAACTGCTTCTTGTTTCTCTAACTGATTAGATTGCCCATAGACATGAAAAATAGTAGTTTTTTATATGTGAAGTACCTAACCAATCAACCTTTTTTTGCTTCTAAGCCAAAACTTAGTTTTCTTTTCCAGAAGTTACTTTGAGATATTGAAGAATTTTATATGCTATTTGTTGATACACTTCTTTAGGATTATACATGAATTGACCTAGTGCACTATGTTTGGTCTTATGTACGCAAAGTAGATAAGCTTCAATCTTTTATACTTCCCTTTGTCAACTTTTGGGCAATCATTCGTCTTTCTAAATTTGTTATTAGTAATAAATTAGAATTTATAAGGGTTTGTATCTCATTATATAGTTATATGTGTGTGTGTGTGTGTGTGTGTGTGTGTGTGTGTGTGTGTTGTGTGTTTTATTTAGTAGATTCATGATGCATTTCTATTGGGAGATGAACACGCAAGTGTTTGTGTGATCGATTCCAAGTAATTCTTAAAATTCTTCGTAAATCTCATACCCTAACTTTTTTGGAAGGCTGTTCTTTATTTATGTTCTTTTTTGGGATCATCTGCTTTTATAATCATTTCATCAACATAGAATATGGGAACCATACTTTTCTTCTTCTTGGATATGTTTGTGAATAGTATGATATTCGAGATTTTGTTTGAATTCATCTTCTCCTTGGCTTTACTGAACCTCCCGAACCATGCTTTTTTAGATTGCTCATACTCATATAGAGCTTTCTTCAGTGCTAAGGCCTTCATTAAATCTTGGTTTGGATTTCATATAGGCTCATTCTTGTTCATTGTTTAGGAATGCGTTATTTTACATATTACTGTTGTATGGACCATTTGATGTCAGCTTTTAGGGAGATAATATTTAGATTGTGTTAAGCATTGCAACTGATACAAAAGTTTCTCTATAGTTAATTTAATCGGTTTGAGTTTGCAATGAATCTGGTTATATATTTTTTGATTGTCTTGTTTGCATTGTATTGGACAGTGTATAGTCAATAATATTTAATTAGTTTCTTTCTTTTTGGCAACCACACCTTCTCCCAAGCCTTTTTTTTAGGGTTTTCATTTCTTTTATCACAGCCTTTTTCATTCTTTATTCTTAGGTGCTTTTTGGATGGTTCTTGAAATCTTGGTATTATTTATTTCAGTGAGACAAAGATTGAGATGAAATATTGGAAAAGAAAATAATGTTGGCTGTTGTGTGCATGTTCATGTTCCTCTTCTTAAAGCGATAAGAAAGCCGATATCATGATTGTTTTAAATTTAATTGGTAGAGGTAATAGCTTCACTACATGGTGGGATAGATCTTGCATAAAGTTGGATGATTGAGCATAGTTTGGTTCAATGTTGGACTCGTCTTTTTCTTAAGTATACCTATAGTAATGGTTTAGGTTCATTTTGTAAAATTTTGTTCAGACTTTTTTTTGACGGGGTCACATCTTTCTATAGGAAAGTCTAAGGGTTATTTGAAATTCCATAGGTTGGTTGGATGATTGGAGATCAAAATAAAGTTGTGTTCATTTCAAGACTTCCCCTTGAGGCAATCCTGACCTTAGAATATTTGTTTTTGCTGCAAGGTTACATTTTGGGAGATGTATGATTTTTTAGAATTAGGATGATAATACTTTTAAGCTTTTTGGGTTGAGTGTAAAGGAAGATGCGCTTTAGGGCTTTTGTGTGAAGTTTAGTGTTTTTATTTTTTTAATGAGTATATATAACTGTCCCAACGATTTTAGTGGAAATTTTGAGCTTTACATCTTAAAAATCCTTGCAAGTGTTTCAATAGATATTTTGTAAAAGTTATTGATAAGATATATTATTGGGAATGACTGTTAAGTTTGCCTCCTCCTAATAAAATTTGTGATCATTCCTCTAAAGGCTTTTGTTTTAGTGGGCTCAAGATGGTGACTGTATTTGCATTTTATGATACTCTTTAGTTGTGGTGTGTAAGCATTAGAGGATTCATGTATGATGTTTTTTTTTTTTTTTTTGGGAAAAAAAGGGTTTGGTTAAAACATTCCTTCCCATTATCAAATTTAATACATTTAATATTTGTACCAAATTGGGCAATTTCATCAGATCTCTTTCTAATGAGGAACAGCCAAGTTGGGAACACATATCTATGCAAGCAACGAAACATCTTGCCTCATTAATAATAGTGGTTACGGACGGTCACTATATGCGAGTATGGATTAGGTAAAAATGCATTAAGATTTTTGAGTGACTTAAGTGGTAATGTAATCTATGGCATGCTTGACCATGTGGCACACTTCACATTGTAGGTCTTCAACTTTTATTTTATTAAATAATGCACGCCCAGTAATCTTCCTCTTGCTTTGATTCTGAAATAAACATTGAGTAGGATTATACACTATGGTTCAGGTCAGATGTTAGTTTTTAAATGGATAGTATGTTCATGGATAATTTATGTATGAGAATAGATAATGGAAGAAATTATGGGAGTTTTATGGATCTCTTCTGGACAATAGCAACTAGAGTTCCATCAATTATTATTGTTTATGTTTACCCTGGTGCGATATATAGGAAAAGAATTTGGTTGAAGAGTTAGTTATATGTTTTGTTGCTTTTGAATTGCCATCTATATTTTGGTTGAGCTATTTTCAGAAGCACGTAAGAGATATGAGTTGGAATACTAAATTTATTGAGCTATAGACTATTTGCCCATTGATTTATTAAATGTTGTGAGAAGGTGAAGTTTTTTTCCCTTTCTTTTTTCCCTGTAAGCCTTTCCATCTGTAAGATATGTTTTCTTCCAAAGAAGTAGTGTTGTCTTGATGGTACTATACTAATTTTGGTGTGGAGGCTTGTTTTGGTTGTATGGTGGCTTTCTATTGAGTTTCCAACATGTGTTCTATATGTCATATATTTTTCATAATAATTGCAAAACATACATTCTTGATTAATGGATTTTGGTGGGATAGTTTTGTGTTTATATGGCTTGGTCCTACTTGCATTTGGTGTAGGGGCAGCAATTCGGGCGAAACTCTCACTAATGGATGGTATTTTTAGTATGACGTCACATTGCCTTTCCATACTGCATACTTGTAATAGTAGAGGAAATTTTGTGTGGCTGTGAACGGAATTTTTTAAATTATTCAAATTTAATATTTAGTCTAAATAAGAATTTATAAATTCTTTATCCTAAAAAAAATTACCAGCATACCGGCATTTTCATTGCGCATCATTTTGCTGCGCTAGTTGTAGTTAGAGTTCAAGCCACTAGTTTTTTATTTTGTTGTAAGATTCTGTAATTGAAAGTGCACCCGTCTCAGTGGCATGTTTTTTTATCGTACTTTCAGAGAGTAAGGATGTGTTGTATACTTTAGAGGATGTTTTCTTTTTCTTGTCTCTGATACTTTGATTATAGTTAGGAATATGCATGTCTCGTTGACTTGATAGTATTGAATTTATAATCATGACATAATTAAGTAATCATCTACATTCAATGTGGCAAAATTGGGATCATCTTGGCTTGATATGGGCCCAATAAAGTAGCCCGACTTTCATATTCTTTTGAGAACGGTTTTTCGTATCTGGCACCGAACAAGAAAAACTCTTCTATTCAGTTTGAATGAAGATTGAAGGTTTTGTTACTCACCCACTAATGTCTTGTTAGAGTTCGCAAGGTCAACGATATTTTAATACATTTTTCTAGATTTTTTCTCTCCTGGTGTTGGTGCTCGGCAGGTGCTAAGCAGCGACCTTATTGTTCAGCAATGGAAAATTGGTGGAGGTCCTGAGACAACTTTGGACTTTGGTTCTCTTACAATAGGTGGACTTTCTGCAGGACAGCAACTGGTATTGCTCAAGGATTTTTTTTCCTAGAGCCCTGATACCATAAAACAACGAGGATTTGTGTGAATTCTGTGAATTTTTCATAAAAAAACTTTACGCTTCTATTATCATAGTGGGATTATAGGTTACTCCTAAGTAGTTTATACCTATGAAAACTACTAATTACATAGTAATTACATGATAACATTACTAGGGCAAAAAATAAAAGTATAGAGCCATGCTTCTATATTTGTATCATGGTAGAAAAGGAATATATTTTATAAACTGAAAACATTTTTTTCACTTAAATTCTGAGAGATTTCTGCTTCACAAAGATAGGCCTTTGGCTTGCAATCCCACTGATTGTCAAGGTGGAATTGGGAAAAGCAACCACTTAGACACAAGAAAAGAATTAACCATACCATTAACCTTTTGTTTACATTACAGTTGACTGGTATAGATGTCCAGATTTACCAAACCAAATTTAGGTTTCTTGCTAAACTGATAGGCACTGAATCTGGTAAGAGGGATTGCATGTTCGATTGTCAGATAGATAGAAAGCTAGTTTCCACTTTCATGGAACGAAATGTTAAAAGAAAACAGAATTTCAAAGGGAAAATTTTGAGATGGTAATTTATGATATACTTGAATGTAGAGACACCCACCTTTAGGCTACATATAGGCAAACATGCCCTACCTTTGACAAATTAAATATAGGGCTGTCAAAAAAGCTCTTTGTTCACGAAAAGCGTTAAGTGAATGAGCCTAACACCAACAAAATTTTTAAGCTTGAATTATAAACGAATAGAACACGAACGCCCTTTGTTCGCTCGTGTTCTACTCGTTTTAGCTCGAAATAAAGAAATTATATATATTATTTATATAATTATATATTATATATATATTGATTTCTAAGTTTAAATCATAACAGTTCATGTGGTCATGTCGTTCTGCGCATTTTATTGCATAGATTTAGTGCATTTTATTGCATAGATTTAGGTCATGTCGTTCTGCGCATTTTATTGATCTGAGATCAAGTTTCGTCTGATCAAGTTGATGTTGATGAACAAAAGCGATGCAACCAAAAAATTTAGTGGAGGTTAGAGGTGAAAAACTGAACATGTGGGTAGGATTTTATGAGAGTATTTAGAGGTTTGTTAAAGTTTAGCACTTTGTCGGGCATCATATTTATATGAGATAAGTAGCTATAAGAATTGCACCCCCTATAAGTGTTTGGGTATATTATATTGAAAAGAATTGACCAAGTCACTTCGAGATGTCTGTTATATCTCTCAGCCACACCATTTTTTGAGATATGTCAATATAAGAGCTTATATGAATGATATTATTTTTTGGAAAGATAAGGGCCTGCAGTGGAGTTGTAGTAGCTTATGCATTATCGATTTCGAGAATTTGAATTTTGCTTTAAAGTTAGTTGAGGATCATGTCGTGGAAAGTTTCAAATATGCCTGTATTTTTAGATTTTTTCTTCGTGAGAAAAGTTTAAAGGGTTATGGTGTGGTCATCAGTAAAGTTGACCAACCATTTAGCCTCATTTGAATTTATTATTTTTGAGGGCCCCCTAATAGCACTATGAACCATTAAGAAGGATGTGTTGGTTTGTATTTCAAGGTTGGCTACACTTGCCGAGTATATTTAACTAGTTGACAAGTTTTGCACGGATATAACTAGATTTTTTATTGATAAATGTGTGGGGATATAATTTTTCAACATAATAAAATTTGCGATTCCCAATGCGAAAATGCCATAATATAATTTGGCTCTCATGAGAAACAAACTCAGATGCAAAACTTGACTAAATGATTATGAATGATTTAATGGTTCTTTTGAAGTGGGAGTCCTGGTGAGCAGATAGTCCATGATACATATCAACACTATTAATCACCTTCCCCGAGTTCATCACCTGAAATTTACACAAATTAGAGTAGAATTTAGTGACACAATTCATGTCATGACTAAGCATACTAATATACAATAAAAATGCAATTAAGTTTAGGAACATAAAACACAGATTGAAAAATAAAATCTTTTGAATTTCACACTTCCTCTTCCTTCCACAGATGAGAGAGGAATACATGCGATTCTAGCTGTAACATGGTGTTTGCAAGAATGGAATGATTGGAAAGAGTAGATGCTCCAGTCCATAATCCAAAGTTGATTCTTCCTGTTGAAAGCAACAAGATTAGATGACATTGATATGCTAAAAGACTAGTAGAATGCTCATAATATTATCCCAGAAGCCTTTGAAGCGCCTCAAGTTATTCCTTGCTGAATGGACTATGTTCATGGGGCTTGTCTTCCTTTGATGCTGTGCTGTGCTTGATTTTTCCTATCACCTTTGACTTTGTTGGGCTTCTAATCTGCAATTTTTTCATAAATTTTTTAACACTTCTTTGAATGACCAAGCTTTGTACAATGTTCACACCACGGTCTGTTCTTCTTTGATTTGTTGTATTGAGATGATTTGTGAATTTTTAAAGTTGAGTTGTCAATAATTGTTGTAGTGAGATTACTTGCGATCATGAGTTTTTTCTGCTCTCTTTCTTTCGCATTTCAGCAAAGGCTTCACGAATTGAGGGAAAGAGGTTTGGTTCACATGATTCTTCCTTTGGCTTCATTTAGTTCCTTATTGAGCCCTAGAAGGAACTTGATATATTCAACAATGGCTTGTAAAGAGTAGAGTCTTGTGAGCACTTCCATGCATGTTTCATGCATATTTAGTTGGAGCTAATATTTGGAAAAAGTGTTGAAGTATTGAGTAACATTCAACTCAACCCGTTGTTGGTCATGTAATCTAGTTTTAATTCCAATTAACTCAGAGGTGTTGTCAGCATTTGAATAGGTTTACCTTGCGACATCCCATTTTTTTTTTTTTTTGCCGTTTTGTAAAAGAAGTTTTTTCTAATTTTCGTGGCATGGAATTGAGAATCCATGACATGTCTGTGATCTTTAATCTTTTAGGGTCAGATGTTTAGGATCAGTAATTTCTGGTGCGGGATTTTCTTCGGTGAGATGATCATCTTTTCCTTTATTACAAATATACATGAACACAAATTGAGACTATTAGAGGTAATTATTGCCATGTAGTTTGTGATTGGTATTGCAGGGATAAACGTTTTATGCTACAGAACCAAATATCCTAGGCCCAGGTTCAGAAATCTTCTGATGAGGAAGAAGTAACTTTCATGCTATTTGGTCATCATCAAGTTTCCACTGGAGGGAGAAACTGA
Source organism: Papilionanthe hookeriana x Papilionanthe teres (assembly GCA_022702705.1). Classification (NCBI taxonomy): domain Eukaryota; kingdom Viridiplantae; phylum Streptophyta; class Magnoliopsida; order Asparagales; family Orchidaceae; genus Papilionanthe; species Papilionanthe hookeriana x Papilionanthe teres. The sequence continues at coordinate 67,933,609 of CM040427.1, read as the reverse complement.
CTGGCATTAACACAGGATTTTCGTTAGAAATATAACGTGTCTGTAGTTGACACTGAATTTTAATTAGGAAGAGAAATTGTCTGTTGCCAACACATGATTTTCACCGGATACTATTTGTTGTCGACACATGATTTTTTTGGGTAATTGATTTCCAATAGAGAGAGAATCTATTCTTAGATTTATCACAACACCACTCGACGAGATTTCACGCTAGAATGCTGAATAATCGCGATTGTCCAACTCACGAGGGAGCCAATATAACAAAAGCTCACAACACTGCTCGATGGGAGAAGCCTGGAGCCCTTTTGACGAATGACTTGTGAAGGAGCCGTTCGCGGCATTGCTCAACCCCTTTTTGACGGGATAACCCTGAAGCAAATATAACATATGACTCGCAAAGAAGCTTATCGCAGCACTAACGAAACAAATTAAACAAATCGGGAGAAACCTATGGCGATTGCGACACCGATGGGAGAGGAAGTCACGCTTGACCCAACTCTCTACCTGACGAAGCAAGGTCTACCAGGAGACTATTGCAGGAAGCTGCCTGTAGGGATTTGACTACAAGGACAAGATACGAGGGATGGTCTGTAGTGACTAGTGGCTGGAGGGAGAGGCTCCAACAGAGAGCTAGCATTTGTTTCCTCTATTTGATACCATGTAATTTTTTTGGAGGAAAAAACTCTCTAATTTTTCATTAAGCAAATAATAAATATATATAAAGCTCAGATCAATCCTCATATAATTAGAGGGAAAGCCAAATCATCTATGACTAGAAGGAAATAAATAAAAATGCAATGATGATTAAGGTATAATAAAATTTCTCTCTCAAATGTATTAGCGGACCCACGATTTCCTAAATCAGATATGCATATCAACAATCAGTAATATCTTTATTTTCATGTAAAAATCTTATTTTCTCTTGTATGACTTATCTCATTTTTTGTCATGACAAGCTTCAGAGCTTTATTTATTTATTTTTGTCTATTATTTAGCAATCATGGTTGTAATGGTTCAGAGTTTTATATATATATTTTTTTGTCTATTAGTTAGCAATCATGGTTGTGATGCTTTGAATTACAGTGTAAACCGCGTGACAGCCAAATAATTAGAAATGGGATGTTTGGTATAAAGATCATATCCCTTTTCTAAAAGCAATATGTAAATCTAGGTTTGTAATTTTGTTTTACTGCGTTTTAGGTTTGATGATTAGTAGTTCTGACTTCTGAGTAGCTTTGGTCCCCTCATGAACACCTTTAGTTGTATTTTTGAAATGTGATATACCATAAAACTATTAATTTGAGGGATGCTGAGAGAAAGGACGTCATGAAATTTAAAAAATATGGAAATTTTGTTGTTTTTTGAGAGATGGGCAGTAACATAGCAAAATTACAATGATATTCTTTACAATATTAGAATTCTCTTTTATAAGAAAGGCTCCACAAACCCTTGTATGATCATCTGTAAAGGGAATGATCCACCATATTCCTATAATACTTTTAATTTTTGTTGATCGTCTTGTCACTTGGATTAATTAGAAGGTTTTTGAGATGTGGTGGAATAGATTTTTTTTGGATTGTTTTGCGGTAATTCATGTCTCACATTCAAATCAAATGTTTTTTTTTTTTATAAAGTAACTGTGGTTGCAATGATTTTAGGTAGAAAAATTGTGATGTTCTGAACATTCGTGTTATAAAATTGCATCAGAATCATAAGAAACGGAAAGAAACAAACTACTTTTTGTTGAACATTTAAAGGAAATTAGGGTGGCGATGTTGAAAGATATTAGAGAGCATTCCTACCCATGGTACTGCGGATCATTTTTCTTGAAGATTGGAACGAACTGGAAGGAAAAATTGTTGCTTTGCAATTTATTTCACTTTTATGCTTATTAATATACAATGGGTTGCAAGTTAACTTGGGTGCAAATAAGACATCCTTAAAAAAAGAACATTTACATACATGCCACTTAATTCATATGTATTTTGCATATTTTACACATAAAAATCATTTTCTTACATATGTGCTACCTTTTCCATGCATGAAAGGATGTATTTCACTTTTTAAAAGTTAAAATAGTGGTGTTTTTGTTTGATATGAAAGAATTGGGTGGTATAAATGTAAAAAGTAAAGTTTAGGTGTTATATTTGTAAAGACATAGTAATTGGGTGGTATGTATATAAATACCCCAAAAAAGATTTATACCCAGTCAAACCTCATTCTTTAGCGAGAGATTTTTTTCCCAATCAGCTATCTAAACATTAAGCAATTAATCTATTTCCTTGTGTTTTAAATACTTGTAGTGAGGTCGTCATATGATCCACTACTTCTATATCAATGATCCAGTGCTGTTCTTTCATGTTTATACAGAGTAGAGAGTAGCCTATGTTACCTTTTCATGGGCCGAGCTTCGCCTTGTTGTCGGGATTCTTGTTGATTAAGGGGTTAATGTACTCATTCAAGTTGTTTAGATGACAATTTGCAATTTTCCATATATCTCCCAAAATTTTTTATGTGCTTGGTTTTTTGGAATTTGTTACACCCTCTTTACTATTGGTTTGATAGCTACTCGTGTCCTCTTTAAAAGAAGTAAGATTAGAGTTTTCAGAGTGCGTATTGCTGATTTTTCATTACAGTTTTATTACTTCTAACTCTTCTAATTTAAAAAAATGATTCAATGACGGTGGCAAAATGGTTTAATCACAATCAACATTCCTTAAACTTCACCATAATTAGGAGTTAGGCCCTGAAGCTATATTTTTCATCACATAGCATGAGCTCATCTCATTCAGCATGTTCATTTCCTGCCATAATTTTATTAAGTTTAATTACAATGATGTTATCTTGGCAAGTGGTTTGGATTTTTTTTATCTAATTTCAAAACACTATGCTTTTAATATACCTGGGGACAAACAGATCAATACATATTTGATTGATTTCTGGAAATTTCCTTTAGCATCCATTTGGATTATTTTTTTAGAATGGCGTACATTTTGTATTAATATAAAGGTAAAAAGAACAAACGGTGTGCAAAGTATGTCTAACATGCATCAAAAGCTATAGGATCTATCGTGCTTTAAAAGCGTAAAAAGACTTTCTGAATCCCTATTGGAGGAGAACAGGAAACTATCAATCAAGGCCTGCTGAGCATAAAAACGAGCAGCAGCCTTGTTACAAAAACGTGGAACAAAATGAAAAATAACTTGTTTAAACTCCAGAAGAAAATCAATGTCCGGGCTTTTCAGAGAGTGGAGGTTCCACTTACGTTGCTCCATGTTGCTATGGAGGAAGTCCATGACATTTTTGTTGTCTCCTTCAATAATAATACCACGAATCTCACACATCCATGGTTCAAACCAGTTTTTCAATGAAAGAACCGCCTCGAGCTCCACCCAGGTGCTATCCCAATGTTCCCAGTGACACCCCGCTGCTTTGATGCAATGACCTAACTCATCTCGTAATATAACTCCAATACCGGCCACACAAGAAGGGAGTGAAGCACCATCCATATTCACCTTCAACCAACCAAGAGGAAAGCATCAATGAGAGTTAGAGGACTACCTAGAGGACTGAGAAGTGTCCCATTGCTCCTTAATTGGGTGACGGTGAGGAAAGGAGAAAGCCCCAAGAATAGTAGCAGCAATAATAGTGGGTGTGCTAGAAGGCTTCCCATGCTTTTTAGCATTCCGAGCTAGCCAACACTGGTGTATCAATTTACAAAAAATATGTGCATGAGCTAATTTCCCCATCAGGAGAAGAAAGAGCATGAAGAATGTCCTCCCAATTACCAAAGCATGGAGTAATCAATCCCCATTTACGAAGCAATTCCTTTCCGGCCATCACGACCTCACAATTGGAGGTGATATGGGCTCTATCTTCAGGTTGCATGCAGCCCCAAGGGCATTTGGTCTGCTCCCCAATGTCATTATTGTGTGGCCAGACATTGGTGGGTATAGCATCCCTAAAGAGTCACTGCTCAAAATAGATGTTCACGAGGGTGTAATTTAAGCCTCTTACGCCACTTGAATTCACCAACATTCCCATCAAACTGAGCTATATAAGGAAGGGAAGTAATAGTGCATCCCGACCTCAGGCGAGTAATTCCTGTGTATCCTCATCAACATTTGTGCTGCATGGGATTGCCATGATTCTATGTTTATGCTCGTCCCCAAAGGATTGAAGAAGCAAGTCTTCATTCCAAATATCATCTTAACACAAGTCAGCCACCATAAGGCCCTCAAGCTTGCAGCAATCAGCTAAGGTTGGCCACCTCGAGAGAGGCCTTTCCATATTCCACGCTTGATTCATAACAAAAATAGAACTGCTATCCCCAATCTTCCATCTGGTAATAAACCTGAGGTTCTAGACATCCTCCTGAAGGATTTTTCAGGAAATCGAGTCCCCACGCCTCCCTCTGGGTGGCTATACTTAGCAACAATACACATGTGTAGGAGGGAATCAGACTGATTAATAAATTTTCACGTCAATCTGGTTCGTAGAGGCCCGCACCAATTGTGAGTCTCCTAGAGACCGAGTCTTCTAAAGCATGGATGGGACATCACATTTCATTTAACATAATGCAGCCCTTTTTGGTTCTGACCTTCGTCCCACAAAAACGTCCTGCATTTTTTCTTGATCTACAGTCCCACTCTTAAGGGAACGTCAATATGCGTTAAAATGAAATTAGAGATTGGTAGGAGGGACCTACGGATAAGAGTAATTCTGCCAGCTAAAGAAAGGAGTTTATTTTCCCATCCATTGATCTTGTTAGAAGCCTTTTGTTGAGGCTTACTAAAATTTGTGTATCATTTGCGCACGCTTAAATATTCCACCTCGTGAACCTTGCAAAACTTTAGAATATTCAATTCGATTATCCTTCCAACTCTTATTATTTCAACTGAAGAGGATAGAAGACTTAAAGTAATTGATATGTTGCCCGGTCCATGAACAATAGTTTTTCAATACGGTACTGAATCATTGGCAAACAATAGAATGTCGTCCACATAAATTAAATGGGAAAGACCCCTACCTTTATCCGCAATTTTGATTCCCACATGGTTAAGATCGTGTTGAAGGGCTAGGGACAATAGTTCCAAGAAGATAATGAATAAATATGGCGATAAGGGGCATTCTTGCCTGACAACGTACCGAGCCTCGATCCACTCCGATCTCTGACTGTTGATCAAAAGACATAACTTGGGCTGTTCATTACAATTAACCACCCAACTGACAAATTTGGGAGGAAAGTTCATATAGCATGGAGGACTATTTTGAGGGTATTCCGGCTCATCTTGTCATACGCCTGCTCCATATCGATTTTAAGGACCATAAACCCAGTGGTGAAAGAGGAATGTTTGAACTTATTGTACTCCTGTGCAAGAGGACAATGATCTAAGATAGACTGTCTCGACACAAAGGTAGCTTGCTCAAGAGAGATGATATGGGAAAGAACACCCCTAAGCCTTCCTATCAAGATTTTGGCAATGATCTTATAGACTGATTGTCATAGACTGAGGGGTCTGAATTTGCCAGGGGAGTGCTCGGTGTCGCACTTGGGAAGCAAGACAATGAGGGTCTCTATCCACCTTACAGGCATAATACTTTGAGGGAAAAAGTCCTGAACTGCATCGTAGACATCACCTCCCACAACAGACCAAACAGTTTTGAAGAAAGATGAGGTGATTCAATCCACGCCTCGAGACTGATTAGATCCCATGTTTTTGACAGCCTCCCAAACCTCTCCATTTTTTGACTTCTGCATCCACGATGTGATGACGCCAAGCTAGGATTTCAGACTTCTCATCCATAGGGGGCCAATCGCAGGTGTTAATGGCTTTAGCTTGCCACTTATGAAAGAATTCCAGGAAAATGCTTTGGATAGCCTCGAGATCATCCGCCAGTATGCCTTCATCATCTAAAAGTATGTGAATAAAGTTTACACATCGCTTCGAGCTAGCAACCATATGGAAGAAACGGGGGTTGGTATCCCTCTTCTCAAGCCATCTAACCTTGGCACACCGCTTCACCAGGTATAAATGCGAGCAAAGGTAGTATTAAGTTCTCCTGCTTTCCTCCAAATCAGAAAGACCAAAATCAGTACAAACGTTGTGCTGAAGCTCCAGGATTTCCTCTTCCAATTTACATTTTAATTGCCCAAGTTCATTGAATTTATTTTTTCTCCAAAAATGAAGGGCTTTTAAGGGCCTTTAAGTTCTCCATTTGGATCATTTGGGGGTAATACCATGCTTGATCTCAATAAATATTCATCTGCTTTTACCTCATGGAGGAACAAATAGTTAAAATAAATATTTTATTGATCTTTAAAATACTTTCTTATCATCCATTTGGATCATCTGGAAATAATACAATAGTAGAATCTTCAACAACAATTCAGTATGAAAACTTCATAATAGAACCTTGATATGACCCGACATAGAAATTGGCACGAATTTTCACAGAAATGATGGCAAAGCAAATATTTTTTTTTTAATAATCCAAACAACACAACATAAATGCAAAGATAAATGCCTACAATTTGAGAGGCAGTCGATCACTCCCAATTCTTATAATTCAAGTGGTATGAAATCTCTCACAAATCTTAATCCTAAGACTCCACAATCATCTCATGCACCTCTGCCTTTATGAGGGCGGTTGAAGTTGCCCTTGGGATGGCCCCTCTTATTCCTCTTCTTTGAGGTCTCCTTTTGAAATGACATAATCTGAGTCGTTGGTGTCATTGTCGTCGAGTTACTCTGATGGAATCCTCCCATGATGTTGCCTTCGTTGGTCTTCTTCTTCTTCTTCTTCTTCTGGTTCTTGTCTTCCATTATCTAGGCTGGCTCCATCATCTTCCTCATTCCCCATAGTCTCTATAGGCTGTGTGTTGGCCTTATGTCGGGCTTTAGGCCCTTCGTGAAGTTTCTTTCCAATCCCGCTTCAGAAATCCCCCTCATTCATTACTACAATAGCTCGAATCTTCCTAATATTTCATGACTGCCTCCTTCTGAGCCAAGACATATAGTTTCTATAGGTCTCCTTTCTGAATGGCTCGAAAATGTTCCAACAAACAATCCTTAAATTCTTCCCACAAACGAATCAGGTATCTATCCTCCCTCTATTGAAATTAGTCTAGGGCTTTCCCCTCCAAAATTAACCCTGCGACCATTAGTTTCTCCCCATGTAGCTCATTCACCTCGAAGTATTGCTCCACTCGCACACACTCATGTGCATGTTCCCCCTCGATGACCATCTTCAACTTCATAACCATAGCATCATCACCCCATCTTCCTCTCCCTACGCTATTTTCCCTCATGTATCGAGGGTAAAACTCCCTCATTCGATCATAGTCATACCCCATCTCAACTTCTCCTTTCTTCTTTATGCTCCTCCCTATCTCTTGCATAACTCATTCTCTATGTTTTGACCCAACTGCTTCCATAAAAAATCTTTAATCCATCCCCATCGAAGACTTGGGTGGTGATTCTTGATGGTGTATGCTTTCCTAGTGCTCCTCTCGTATGATCTTTTTTCCCTTCGATTTAGCCAATGAATCTCTGGTCAACCCTTAGTTAGAGTTAAAAAATTGACCCGCCTTCTAGGTCTTGGATTGCATCTGGATAAGCCTCTTCGTCATCTCTTCTAAGCACCCGAATCGGTATTCCATGCAAGAGAACCTATCGTCTATGGAGGAAAATTTTCTTTGTTTGGTGGAGAACCTTTTCTTATCCCATATTTAATTTAGATTGCTTTCTTCAATTTCTTCTCAAAATCACGAAGGCTTCCGTTGACTTGCAAAAGAGTTTTTGTACGCCGCAATCTCGATCACGAGGTTATGCCACGAGCTGCAACGGCGTGGAATTCTTGAAAGATTGGAGTTTTAGGTCTCCTTAGGTCGCAATCCGGTCACATTGGCAATCAGTTACAGAGATAAGGGTCTGATCACTGAGGAGATCATTCACAAAGGTGCGGGATTCGATCATGCAGGAGATCACTGTACACATCAATCCATCATGTTTTTCAGATAGCTTGAACCGCTATTGTATCACAAGGATTCAGTTACAAAGGTGTAGCCCCTATATGATCCTGTCATTGCCTTCCTAGCTAGCTCTGATCAAGATTGTGTCGTAGGTTTCGGTCACGAAGGCGACGGGCACCTAGCTCCAATCGTGATTGCATTTCTATCTTAGATCATGTAGGAGCGTTAATATCACACAATCACTATTGCAATGTGTTGTTCGCTTCCGCAAGCCCATTGCTTGCTTCTCAGCTAGCTCGCGATCAACAGTATTGTGAGGTCATGAACCGACATAACTCCTCTATGCAGTGATCCAAACATTGATTTTCCTGGAAATCAAAAACTTTGATACCAATTTGATATTGTCCGACGTAGAAACCGGCACAAATTTTCTTTAATAATCCAAATAACTTAACACGAATAAAAAGATAAACACATACAATTTGAGAGGTAGACGATCTCTCACAATTCTTATAATTCGAGAGTAGGAAATATCTCCCAAACTCTTATCCCAAGACTCCCCACAATAATCTCACGCATACCCCCAACTCAAAGCCTATTATGGTATATTTATAACAAACATTAATAAATAATAAAACACTCGATTGCCTTAGTTGTATAAAAGACAAAATTGTCCTTAGGCTAGGCACCGGCGTAACCGACCTTCAACAACAGTAAAAGGATGAAAAGCTCTTCTGTTTGACATCGAGTTCAACCAATGTAAAATCTGTTGTGAACTCTCTCTGGTGGCCGAACACTGCCAGAGAGTTATTTACTTATTCTTGACTCTTTGTTATTTACATTTTGCGACTTTAGGTTAGTTTTGCATTTTCTTTCTCTGTCACTGTAACTCGTTTCACTGCCCTCAATGGGAAGGCTTAATCCCAGTTTTTCATTTAAAAAAAGGAAAGGTTTTTCATCTGTTTTCAAATCAGGACATCAGGAACTAGTTTTCTTTTACGTACATAAAATTTTTTGTGGGAAAGGTACGTTTTAGATTGAGCAGCTTCATTTCAATGATTGAGAGATCCATTCCTTGTTTGCGTCTGATCTTCTTGGCAAACTCTTTGTTATCTCTCTTATTTCCTAGTTTCACATTCCTATGGTATATTCAAATGATTATTTCAATAGATTAATACTACTTTTATGGTTTGCATTATCTAGATCTTCGTATAATCAATTTGCGAGCAATAGAAGAATCTAGAAAGTTGCTGTTTAATTTTTTTTTTGCTTCATTAAAATCTTTTTGCAGCTCATGGTTTTTATTCCATATGCTATCTATCAGCTGTAGAAATCATGTGTCTGTGCATGCCTTTAGGGAGTGCAAGTAACTTTCACCAATTACACATTAACATGCATCAAACTTGTCCTTAAGCAGCATGCGACAAAATTGACTTCATTTGGGCAGTTTTTTACGGCTTAGTTATAGGAAAGTTTGCCAAAAAAAAATAAAAAAATATATATAGATTTACTTGGATGATTCTTTTTTTACAGCTTATTCAAAATTGTCTTGAAGAAATTACTTCTGAGAACGCTTAATTGAACTCTGGTTGAAAAGATGGCTTTTGAAAGCAATTGTAGAAAATACATAAGCCACCCTAAGGAAGTTTAAATGACTTTTCTAGACCGGCCAGCTAAAGCTTATTCTCAAGCAAGGATGAATCAGGCTCTTTGGAAGCTTGCTTTAGCAACACATCCGAGTCCTTGAGGTAGCCCTCATCGTGTTGAGCTTTGAGGGAGATCCAATGGGAGTTATGCTAAGGCAAGAATGCATTGAAGTTTGAGAGCCTTTTAAGAGACTTTTCTGCCCGGCATAGATGCATTCAAATATTGATACATGGCTCGGATAATTGGATTCATAGGTGAAATTCTATATGTGAGATTGAGCACTTTATGTGAAAGCACTCACTAGCTTTCCCACCCTCACCTTTTGTAGGCATCGATTGAACTCTCTCATTACAGTTCAAAATCTAGTTTTTATAATGAGTTGAGTTGAGCTCGAGTCATGCCTAACTTAAGCTCGCCTCGTCTGTGAAAATGCAAGGTCAAGCTCGAGCACAGCTTGCAATGATGCAACAAGCTTGTGAGATGACTCACAAGCTCAAGCTGAAAAATCAAATTACCATGAAAGTTCACTAGAGAACAGTCACAGCAATTCGCTAGAGTAAGGCATCCACGTGAACATGAGATAGTTAGTCAAGCCAGTAATTGAGCATGTGAGCCAATCTAGACAAGCCTGAACTTGAGATCGTTTAACAAATGAGCTTGTGTTTGAGCTCGAGCTCGAGTTTGTGGCTTGATAAGCTCGCTCGAGCTCGAGTCAGTTCGCAAACTGGCTCAACTCACTTGCACCCTTATTAATAGCAACTGAAGGCCCTGTAACAGAATGCTGTTTGCTGTATGATTTATGTGTGTTTGCGTGAGTTTGGTATTGGCCAAAGCCAAATGAATCTAACGTAATTTCTTCCAATTTTGCTTCTCTTGCCAACCTTTTTTCACGACAGAAAGGTATAACTTCAAAACGAAATGATGGTTAGTTTCTCTTAATTTATTTTGCTCCTAATTCATTGCTGTTTTCTGTCATCTGCAGAAGAGATTTGAGGACATTCCCGTTTTGGGACAACGGCAATCTGAAGAATGATTTATTTACTAATTTGTGGTATCGTATAATCCTGGATTCAAATATAAATGAATTTGCTTCTGATTAGCTTTTGGTTTTCAGCAAATAAGCACCTTTAACTGTCCAAAACAATTTTTTTTTTTTTGGCTCTGAATGCATGGAGTCCTTGTTTTGCCTCTGTATTTTGGACAACCTTATTTTCTTTTGAGAAACTTGGATCAATTAAACTTAGTAACAAATATGAATTAGACACAGCAATAGAAGTCGTCCTTGTGGTCAAGTTAAAAATATGAATTAGACACAGCAATAGAAGTCGGCTTTGTGGTCCTAGTTGAGGTTTATTCAAGCTGGACTTGAGAGCCTCAGGGTGACATTGATATTTATAAGCTTAAAAGCTTGAGCTTGAGGAACCTATGAGCTGCAGTCTTATTTTTCTATTAGGAAGATTTACATACATACCACTTTATTATTTTATGTTAAAATACATATTTTCATATCTAACACCTAAACTTCATATGCAAGGTTCATATTTTAAATGTTAAAATAGTGATAGTTTTGATATGATATGAAATAGGTGGATGGTAGGTATGTAAATGCTCCAATTTATTATTATTATTATTATTATTACTACTACTACTACTACTACTACTACTACTACTACTACTACTATTACTACTATACTACTATCACTACTACTATTATTACTACTACTATTACTACTATACTACTATCACTACTACTATTATTACTACTATTATTATTACTATCTCTATTATGACTATTATTACTATTACTATTAATATTATTATTACTATTATTACTGTTACTATTACTGCTATTACCACCTATATTACTATTATTACTACTATTATTACTATTTCTTATACTGCTATTATTGTTATTATTAATATTATTATTATATCTAAACATTTTAGTTAGAAATAAAATGAAGAATCCTGAAGGGTTGGGTTTGATTGCTCATCCTGTGCAATTTAAAAACTATGGCTATTATGTAAATTTTCCTAAAATGAAGAGTATTTGTTATGCTTTTTATGCTTTCACATAGGAATTTAGGCTTTTTTTTAATAAAAAGAGTAATTTGTATTTATAATTAAGAATATTTTTATTGAAGATAATCTAATAATTGTTGCTAGATAAGCTGTTTATGCGCATAAATAATTTTAAATAATTTTTTTATTCGAGCATCTCCTGATAACTTATGTTAAAATTTTAGTACAAATTGTGTAAAATTGTAGAGCAGCTATTTAGAATTAGAAGAAATTTGATTCTTTATTAATTGCTCTCTCCTATTTATAGAGCAACTATTTGGTGTAGAATTATTTAATATTTTAAAAATATTTTCTTATAATTTGGCAAAATTTGCGTCATGTCACATATCTTCTGTTAATTGTTTCAATAACTTATGATATAAGATAATTTTAAAAAATTGGATGAGTAAATTAATTAGCAATTTCTCCTTGAAAACAACACCGATTTGCCTTTTATTTTTTTTCACTGTCACATAGAATCTCATGCATAAGATCATGACATTCTTCTAGCATCATATCAGGGGAATGGTGCGACATTGTTAATATACGGAGAAAATATTAGGTGCCTGAGACGCTCAAGCTGATGAAAAAAATTTACGGATGTAAAGTGTATGCAGCAGGTTACATGGAAATTATATGGGGGTATTTCGTGTTTTTTTCCTCATAACCTCCATGTAACTTCTATAACATCTTTATTTATACAGATTACATGTATGTTACATAGAAATTATACGTACGTGATAGCCTCCTATTGGATGATGTACCGTCACTTCGTACGCATTACGTATGCAAATTTTTTCCCAAGCCGGCACTATTGTTCATGGGTGGGTGGTTGTGGGGGTGGGTGTCTTTTACCCAAACAAATGAATCTATGTATACATGAAAACTAAACTTCTGAATAATCAAAATAATAAAAACAAATTTAGAGAAAAAAAATAAATTAAGTACTAGCTAAATTCTATATTAATATCCACCATAAATTGCAATAAATTAATTTGTAATCGATAATTAAAACAGCTGAGGCATAAAAAAAAGCATTCTCTAAACTCTATAAATAGCCATGAATAAATATATATTGGCAGTGCGGAGGTATTACAAAAAATGGGCTATTTAGTATTTATTTCTTTGTGTACGATGTATTAGTGATATTATTATTATTTTCATTTGTTTCGATAAAGTTGGTGCTAAATTTTTATAAGATTCACAAACATACCACTTAATTCTTCTGTATTTACGTTTCCTACACCTAAATTTAAATTTTGACATATATGTCGTGAATATATATATATATATATATTTGAATTAAAATAATAAAAATTTTGATGAGATTAGAAAATTATTGGTGAAAAGTGTCAAAAGAGTTCAGTATTAGATATATAAATACATGGCATGTAAATATCCCTTCGTATAAACATCTAACCTTTTTATGAGTACGAAACCAACTAAATTAGTCAAAAAATATTTTGATTAGGTTCCAAGAACCTGCTAAATTTTTGGACATCCAAATACATAAATCTTAATAGTTTTAGACATCCAAATACATAAATCAATAAATCTTCTTTCTGCACATCCAAAAAATTTTGTTGTTTGCAAATTCAAGAATTGGATCACTTCTTAATGTTGCACATAATTGTCCACTCTTGTCCCTTCATGATCCTTACTCTAACAACAATACACTTAAATAACATTTGATAATTCTAATTACACCTTGGTTCATTTGTGAATTAATTACAGAAGTAAAATAATTTAATTATTATTGATGGGACCAAAAATTGCACTAATTACTACAAGTTGAGAAGGTGCTATTTAAAAGGGAGAATTATTCCATATGGACAACGTACACAGTGCTGCGTACAGATTCCTTAAATAACCACCGAATAACCAACAAATAACTCATGAGTAACATTAAAATGAAACTGCGGGGGTTATTGACAAGTTGTTAGGAAATTATTGCAGTGTTATTCGAGCAATAACCTCACAAATACCTCGAATAACTGATAAAAAATATAAAATGAAACCGCGAAGGTTATTAGAGCTTTATTAAGAGGTTATTCACTGATTATTCAGAATAATACCGCAATAACCTGCTAATAATCTCCCGATAATCTCAAAATTCACGATCAAGGAGGATATTATGTGATTATTCGATGGTTATTTGGGGAATCTGTACGCAGCGCTGCGTACATTGTCCGTATGGAATAACTTTCCCTTCATAAGCAACAAATATCAAGGATTTCTATTATTAGATCCTTGGTTTATCATACTTGGATGAAAAATGAGTATTCCTATAAATCTACATAAACCAATAGTTTAATCAAGTGCACATAGTTGGCTTAAAGAAAAATATTCGGTATAGATGTTATGCAATTAAAAGTCTTATGTTTTGAAGCTTAGATGAATCAATATTATAATTCCTTGTGTTTTACATAATTCACACAATGAATCAATATTAGCTGCTTACCGCATGAAGAAGAGCCGAGAGTTTCTACGCTTCTTTGGTGGTGGCAGCCCGCTGGTTTTTGGTCCACCAATTAACGAGAAATGAGTCTATGATGATCTGCATGAAAAATATCATAATATTTTTTTTAAGAGTACCAATTCTATATTTTTAAAAGAAATCATCAAACTTGTCATTATTCATAATATTGTGTTTTGTTTAAATATATATAATTATAAATTATTTTGAATCTTTTTTTATTAATATACAGATTAGATTTTATCTCTGATTACATATCTCCTCATTTTCAAAATTTTATTATATAACATCAAAACTATGTAAATTTATTTTTAACAATGTTATTAACTAACATAAAAGATAATTACATTAATAAGTTTTCTAATGATACTTAAGTTCAAAAATTATGCCATTCAATTTTGAGCAGCAGAATTATTCTAATAAAACAATCATCTAAAACAATTATATTTACTTTATCTAATAACACCAAAACTCTACAATTTACATTCCAACCACCTAAAAGTTTATAAGAACACAAGTATACCACCTTTCATTTATGTCGTTTGCATCTCAGTTCAACTTATTGTTTCTCTCCTCGTGCTACAGCCATCTTTTCCGACAAAGCGCCTACCTGAAATCTTTCCAAAGAAAAAACAATTCCAGCAAATCCAAACTCCGACTTCCATTTCTCCATTAAATACAGAAGACTACTGTCATTTGCTATGTGAGATCTCGAATGGAGAGGAAGATAACTTGGAGGTGTTCTGATTTTCACTCTCCTTACTCCTGCTGATCCAAACAAGACAAGCTATACTTCGACAATCATGACCACTTCCAGCAGCCATGGCAGCGGCAGCAGCAGCAGCGGCGGTATTGCCAACTGCGACACCAAAATCGGCAGCAACAGTTCAGGCATATCTCCTCCACCCTAGCGCCAAGATGGCTGACAAGTTTAACTGCGATGCAAACGATGTCAACTGAAGTGGCATATCTCCTCCCTCTTAGATATTGATTTACTCGCTAGTGAGAATCTTTTAATAAAGCTATCGTGGTTATCATCCTAATTGCAAATTATTAAATCAGGAGCATCCTGATAGACACCAGCAACTCGTCAACATCCTTTTTCAGAGCTACACCAATCCTAACACGAATATATTCATTTCGTATTTTGTTTCTAAGTGACAAGCCACTCATCAACCTAAGCATTTTCAGCTCAGCAACACCTAGCTTTTTTTGATGCTTCTCTTTTAAAGGCCAACATTGTGTACCATAGAGCATTGCTATTCTCACTACAATCTTATAAAATTTTCCTTTAATTCTAATCAGTACTTTCTATCACACAATAGACCAGATGCATTCCTCCATTTTAATCAACCAACTTGAATTCTACTAATAACATCCCCATCTATATCACCATCACTTTGCACAATAGACATGAGATACCTAAAATGTTCACACCTTCTAATGATTTGACCACCCATAGTTACAACTTTGCCACTAGAGCTACTACTACTAAAATTACATTCCATGCATTCACTATTAGATCTACTCAAACAAAGGCTTTTAGACTTCAATGTAGACCTCCATAATTCAAGTTTTTCTTGAACACTCGCTCTAGTCTTATCCACAAGAATGGTATCATCAACAAAAAAACATACACTAAGTGACATCCTCCTTTAAATGTCCAATAAGAGCATCCATAACTAAAGCAACAATATATGGGCTTAAAATCGCTCCCTAATATAATCCAACTGGAAAATACTTGGTCAATCCTCCTCCTATTCAAATACAAAGTAACATCTCTAGTATAGATCTCTTTAACGACTTGAATATAAGTCATATCAACGCCTTGCTTCTCTAAAACTCTACAAAAGACTTCCCTTGGAAATTTATCGTAAGCTTTTTTCCAAATCAATAAAAATCATATGTAGTTCCTCCTTACTCTCTCTTCACTTCTCCATCAAACCTCTCAAAAAATGTACAACTTCAATAATAGAGCTGCCCGACATAAATCCAAACTGATTTTGAGAAATCTTTATATCACGTCTTAACCTATATTCAATTACCATCTCCCATAATTTTAAAGTATGAGACCAACTTAATTACCCTATAATTTGCACACTCTTATGCATTTTCTTTATTCTTAAAAATGGAGACTGAAATACTATTCCACCACTCAGACATCTTTTTAGTCTTTAAAATAATATTAAAGAGTTTAGTAAGCAAAAAATCTCCCAAAATCTCCTAAATATTTCCACACTTCAATAGAGATATCATCAGATCTTACAGATTTTTCACCCTTGATTTCTTTAAAGCCTCATCAACTTCTTTTTTACTAATGCAACAACAAAAACAGAACGTTTTATTATTATTAATGATATTAAGATCACTAAAGTTGATCACATTTTCATAAACTTCATTGAAAAGTTTATCAAAATAGCTCACCCACCTATGTTGAATATCTTCCTCTAAGAAAAACTCTTTTTGATTTTCATCTTTAAAACACTTTACTTGAATTAAATCTTTAAATTTCTTTTCTCTTGGTTTGCCTAGTTTATTCATATATTTTTCAACTTCTTTATTATATAATCTATTACAAAGATCACTAAAAACAAAATTTTTAGCTTCACAAATTGTTCTCTTAGACTACCTATGAACCACGTTATATTTTTTCCAGTTCTCTAAGCTTTTAGATTTAAATTAATTTCTGAGGACTCAACAAACATTAATCTCAAAATAAATCCGATGATTTTCATATAAGTTGTATCATATAATCCTAACATAAATTTTCTCAAAAATAATGGTTCATTTTAAAGTTTGATGTTGCCTTCATAAATAAAGATGATTTTATTGACATAAGGATATATACATCCTATGAAAATTATGTTTGTGCACGTCACCTGGTTAATGTGGGCGGCCACACAAGGAAGAACCAAAAGTCCAGGCTCGCCTAAAGCTCCCCTGAGCTGCTCAACCACAGCAACCATAACTGGCAGAGTTTTCTGCATAATTAAATGAAGATCCAAAGTTTAGAGTTGAGATCACATTGTTATATAACAAGGAGAAAATATATTAGTTACATCAGTATGTGCCCCACACAGTTCCATGAAACTAAAGAATTTATACAGAAATTTCGTTAATGAGTGTTAAATCACAGTAGGCTGCTGTTGAGTACTAAGAGTGGCACAGAGATAAATAAACAATGTTTGATGCCTCGATCACCACTTCCCTTCTGGTTCGAACCAAAGCACCTGCCTCCTCCCTGTGTTCGTACGCTAAAGCCAAAACTTTCTCCCATTGCTCACCAAACCAAAAGCTGCAAAGACATATGTCCATCTCCCTGATGATACGGTCACGATTAGGGCTAGCTAAGATGAGAGTTTTAGAGTTCGGATTATATTTACCATTGCCGCCTCGCGCTCAAAGGTATAGAAAGCATAGAAATAATATATGCTCGTTCGGATTATATTAACTTGGCAAGGAAAATTATACCCACTACACTTTCATGCAAGTTAATCGAACAACACCCTCATTTTAGAGATCGGTGTATAAGAACCCTTCCGGCCGTAATGTTTCACAATAAGGAGCAGCGCATCTGATAGACATTGGGCGACTAGGCATCCAAAGACAGTCCCCAGAGTGTCAAAATTTTTGGTGATCTTGGACTTACAAATAATAAAAAATATGGACTGCTTCGACTTTAGAAATGACATAAAACATAAAGAAAATACATTTTACAAAATACATAATAACACTTAAACTATAATTAAAGTGATTTAAGAAAATAAATTAAATGCACTTGAGATTTGCATAAGATTCATTAAAAATTGAATGACCCATCAATTAATAAAATTGGACTTCTCTTTGACTTCAAATTCGATCATATTTGAAAAGTGAACAAATAAAAATAAGTCTTAATGCAAATGACTCTATGTGATCCATTTTAATATATAAATCGGGATTAAAATCAAATGCAAAATTTTTATTTTTAAGGTTAAACAATGACTGAAGAGAGTTTCTTTTAAAACCCAAAAATATAATTTTGCATGATCTTCAATAAAGATAATACTTCAACTCAAAAGATCTATCTTGAAATAAATGCAAGTAAACTACGACCTTTCAATAATTAAACAAGTGTTGTCAAATTATGTGCAAATAGTTGAAACATCATGTTATACTTTGAAGGCCATAACACATTATGATCGTATGTATGTGTATAATCTCAAATTAAACTATAATTTACCCAGATGGGCTCCAGCAAAAATTCTATCTTAGAAATATTAAGATTTTCAGTGGAAATTTAACCCACAATAGTGTTTTATCTTAGAAATATTAAGAAATATTGACAATAATGCAAATTCTATCTTGGAAATATTGAAATTAATTTAAATGAATAAGAATTAAAACCAATCACCTAAAGACTTCAAACTAAGACATAAAGAAAAATAAATACACCATCCACAACTATTTGTCGGGAGTGACAAACTTCTAATTGACTTTAGCTCACAAAAAGTGAATGACATATCGAGTGTATCCTCGTATTCACTCAAAGTAATCTCATGTCAGTAAGGACATGTCCTGAGTCTTCTGTATGAGTGATTTTGCTGTCAAATGACACCACAAAGTAATAGTTATGACCAGAGCCCTCTGACTGGATAGTTGATGCATAATTACACTATTATAGTGCGGTCACGATCGCAACCCGTAAGTTCTTCAATAGTTTTTTACCCTTTGAGTTGTGAAGCATAAGGGTATACTTAATTGGCATAGAGTCTTATGTCAGCTAAGATCGACTTAAATTTGGTCCCTTAGACAAACATGCACCCAAATTAAGAAGGCCATCTTGGACGACGTAATTCATGGTTGTTGAAAAGAAACATTCAGTTAGGTTAATCAACTACCACTTCTAACTAAGTGACTAGAGACCACGACGACTGGGAAGACGAAACCATGGAATATTGATAAGGTTCATCATCATTTCCCCCACAATATGCTTTAAGCTCAAAGTGATAGATTTTTACAATTTCAAATGTACTTCTCCTGCTACTATATGTTAAATATTCAGTGTTTAATGACGAGCCTTATTTGAAAGTACCCTCATATTATCAGAAGAGGTAATTAACCGTAGGGGCTTGAGATTATGAGAAACCTCGAATCCCACATCATAAAATCCTTGCAAAATGAGGGAGAAATCTTTGGATAGTGTTTTATCTACAATCTAAACCATCTTCTGAAAATTTAACCCTTAAAACTCTCTCAACAATCAACAAACAAAACAAGTGTCCTAGATATTTCAAATCCATCACCACAATTCGGCTTGTTGCTTTATAAAAACTATTGTGATAGAAAACCACTTTTTGCAACCATATATACTAAGATGTTGGTAGTTATAAGAGAACCATTGTTCGACTTTTTGAAAAAATAAATATTTATAATTATTAAGAAGTTACTTTTTTAACCACGCATTTACAATAACTTTTAAGAAAATTTGCAGCCATCCCAAGCAAACCCTTAGTAAAATAACGTTTATTGGATCTCCTTGGAAGTACAGTTAAGGTTCATCTGAAGATATTGATTGAAAAAAAACATTTGGATATGAATGACAAAAGCTAATCAAGGTATGTACTTTTCGGTAATTAAAACCGGTCCGAAAGTTTTAAAATATATTCCAAGCATATTAATCCTAGCACTCAAAAAATTGCGATTAACTCACTAACATGCTCCAAAAACAAAGGGATTGCATTATCGTCAATAGCAGGTCTCTGTATGTCCTGGAACTCAGAGTTTGTCTTGATTTTTATTTTGGGAGATTTACATACATATCATACAATTCCTATGTATTTACATATCTAACACCTAAAATTTAATACATAAGAATTGGACGGTATGTGAAAATTGCCCCTTTTATTTTCAAATTCGAAGCATTGGAACTATAAAGATACCTGACTGGCAACAATAATGACTGCCCATGCATTCTCTCTTTTTGCAAGAATTGACTGTTCATCTCCGGAGAACATTGCCAGAATCCGGATGGCAAAGGTGTTGACTGCCAAAAGAATGATGTGTAGGAGCCTGGGGTACAGGAAAAAAGACGATTGTTGAGTTCATAAAGAAGACGCATTCATGCTTTTTCAATCAATAATGGTGATGATCAAGAACACTGCTCGCAGTTGAAAGCTGACACCTTAAAGATAAGAAGGTAAAACCAAAATAAAGGGCAGTTTAAATACACACCACAGTTCTCATTCATTTACATATAATACCCAAAGTTTGATATTTACATTTATAAGACCTTAGTGTCAAAAACCTATGCATGAAAAGTTCTATTTCACTTTAAAAGAATAGCGGCAGTGATATCTTTGATGTGGTGTAAATTATTAGAGTGGTATGCATGTAAATATGAATGTTTAGGTGTAAATATGAAGTTGAACATACAAAATTACATCAGAATTTTAATATAGATTCACCACAGATGGCCACACTAGGTTGCTATGGACAGAAATTTTACAAATATTTGATTGCAGAGTAAATACATTCTTATTTTCTCAAAAACAAATATAAGATGACACTCCATCTATATACCAAAAAAACTCAGAGCAACTGAAACATGCTAAAATGCTCAAAATCACCCTAGATGAAATAGCTGCAAAAATTTTGATATTTATTCAAGAGGCTCCACTGCCGAACCCTTGAAGAGGAGGAATCACAACCAGATCAATGAAATGCATATTCTTTGTACAGAAAAAAATAGGTTCCACATCTTAAGAGGGTTGGACTGCGTGACTTTTCCAATACGAACTGAATCCTCATCCAATATCAAGTATGAAAACGAAGCATCCATCAGTTCGCACAAAAGAACATTCAGAATAAATAAAAGATAAATAAATAATCTCATTCTTTACACTCTTACATGGTAAATTAATGATCACTGATATGTAGCCTTTTAAAAATTGGGCAGAACCATTTGGTGTTGCCCCATGCAGTCAAGCATAGACGTAATAATTCAAAATAATGTAAACTACCTTGTATGGTAAGCTAGCAACAACATCTCCTAAACTTTATTAAGATCCAGTATTATATTAGAAGTTGAAGAAGTTGAAGAAGTTGAATCGGTTGTTTCAGCTGAACTGGTTCAGCCAAGAAAGTAGCAAGGCTGACCAGCCCAAGAGGATGGTTAGGGTTGCCGCCCAAGAGGAGGGGCTTTCCCCTCCTAATTATCTATTATATATATTGGTTATTTTCTATTTTATGGATAGTTTTGAATTTTGAGAATTCTGTCCATCTTGTCGTCAACAGTTATTTTCTCGTCTAGGGCTGTATCCGATGTTCCCGGCTGTATCATGCTCCGAAGTAGTGATTATCCCCACAAAATCCTTTGTGCGCCCCTCCTCCCACTTCACGTTCGCTGCCCTCCAACCTACACACTCTCCTCTCCATATTTTTCAGCCGCCCACACCCAGATTCTCTCTCGCTGCTGCCGCATACTCCACCGACCTCCAACTTGCTGCCGCTAATCTCAGCCACCCCATCTGCTGTTCCGCCAATCTCCCTCCCCTCTCCCTGCGTGCTTCCAATTGTCACCTCCCATGTCCTGCTGAACCGTAACCCCTCCCATCTGCCTACAGCATAACCCCACCCACCTCTACCACTCCCTACTCCCACTGAACCCCACTCTATGCCCATCCTAGCAGCCACCACCTATCCCAACCCCGTCTCGCCCATGTCGGGTATTTGTCTTGTCCAGCCCTACCCAGATGTTGATGTATTGTTGTGTTTCGTTTCTGCTTCGAGTCCATAATGTATCTCCATTGTTTAGGAGTAATAAAATCTGCTTTCCTATCGGACTTTGGGTTAACTCTGGTATCATAATCTTATCATGCACCATAAAGAACTAAAAATAACTAAAATCAGGTAGAAGAAAAGAAATACATTTGGATGCATCCAAAAAGAAAGCTTTCAAGCAAAATAGGATGCAACAAATAATAAAATAATTATTTCATCCAAGTGAATAACTAGAAGCTATAATAATAAGAATTGAATGAAATATTAAAAGATGCCAAACTCCAAAATTAGCACGAAGGGTGTATTTATGAAAATAGGCAGGCAATTAAAAGTTTAAGGTAATCCTAAAAGCTTATTATACATTTAAAATTTTGAAACAAAGAAAAAAAAGAGTTAAATTACTCGAATATTATATTATATACTACGTTTCATGTAGCTTCACATTTTTCAAAAGACTCAACATAGTTATAAACTAACTACATTTAGGTCCTCACTCTGTTAGTTTTATCTAAGAAATTTGAAGAACCCCAAAACATTTACACCATGGTTGGGAGACCTTGAGAAAAGTCCATCACTCCCTAACTCGCAACCCACTGTCATCCTGT
This sequence comes from Papilionanthe hookeriana x Papilionanthe teres, assembly GCA_022702705.1. Classification (NCBI taxonomy): domain Eukaryota; kingdom Viridiplantae; phylum Streptophyta; class Magnoliopsida; order Asparagales; family Orchidaceae; genus Papilionanthe; species Papilionanthe hookeriana x Papilionanthe teres. The sequence goes on along the minus strand of CM040427.1, from coordinate 67,911,084 downwards.
TTCCCTTTTGCTACTCCTACAGTATCACCATCCTTAATCAAAGAAAGCAGAGCATGAGGAACAATCTACCACCTTATAAGCTCTCTTCAATTCCGAAAAACGAAAAAGGAGTCATAATTCTAACTCAATGATGATATCAGCTTCCCTCTCATCTAGAAAATCTAGAATTTTATTCTAAAATATTTTGCCATAATTTTATTTTTTGTTTTATTTATAGTTTTTAAATCAATACTACAAAATTAAACTTGAGGAGTTCTATGATTTTGCTACATTCGGATGCATTTCAATTTGCACCATTGAGTTAGGAGTTTTATGAATTTGCTACATTCAGAAACAGGGTTATCCTCGTTTGTTTTATTTGTTAGTCATAGAAAATGAGTCTTTAACCTTCCAGATCCACTGAAAAGGCAGATTTTTGGAATGGAATGGATTGACAAACGGATGTAGACAAGACAACATTTCGAACTAACGAGGGCCACTGCGAAATTCTAGTTAAATGGAAAGGATTGTTAGATTATAAAAATAAGTGGGAGCCATACGACTTAATCTAGCAGCAGTTCCCTCTCTCCACCTTGAGGATAAAATGACTATTCGGGAGGGCAGTAATGTTTGACCAAGGCCTACAGCATTTTCCGTCGGGGAGACTTAAAAGGGCAATTTAGTCTTTTGTTAATTATTATTGTGAGGTATAAATATGGTTAATAGGATAGGACTATGCTATGCATACGTGATTGTTTTCGTGAGTCGTAGGACTTAGGGTTTGGATGAGACTATACCAGCACTAATGCACCGGATCTCATCAGAATTCCACAGTTAAGCGTGCTTGGGCGAGAGTAGTACTAAGATGGGTGACCTCCTGGGAAGTCCTAGTGTTGCACCCCTCCATTTTCTAAGTTAAGTGTTGCCAAGATGAGAATGATTAGGTGGATGAGTGGCTTTACACTTAGAGACAAAATTCGAAATGAATATATTCGTAATAGGGTTGGTGTTGCACCAGTGACGGACAAAATTAGAAAGAGTCACCTTAGATGGTTTGATCATATTAAACGTCGACCACCTAATGATCCAATTAGGAGAGTAGATGTTTTAGATTCAACTTATGTTAAGAATGGCAGAGGTAGATCTAGGAAGACTTGGGCTTATTGCATAAAAATTGATATTAATTTAATAGAATTAAATGAAAATTTGATACTAAATAGGACGCAATGGAGAAAAAGGATTCATGTAGCCGACCCCACTTAGTGGGATTAAAACTTTGCTGTTGTTGTTGTTGTTGTTGTTCTTGCTGTGTAGGAGTTAGAGTTTGGGAGAGATTGACTACATCTCGAATTGTCGGTGTTAGGGTTTCAGAGAGATAGTCTACCTCTTGAATTGTAGGTGTTTCTTCTTTATATATTTGGGTTGTGTTGTTTTGTGCCAGTGAAATAAAATACTTTGTTTGCCCTACAGTCTGTGTAAGTCTGTCTTGTTTCTATCAGAAAAATATAAAGAATCCACTTTGAATATGAAAAAGAAGCTCGAAGAGATCAATAAAAAATGAAAACCATTAAAATATATGCATATAAAAGAATGCAAAAACAATTACCAGAGCCACATAGTTAGCATAAAGCCAATGGTGGTGATGATGATACAAAAATAATGCAAGATTCTGGCATCAAACAGCACAATTACAAACAGCAATAGTGAATAACATACGCCCCCATGCTCACAGCAGTAGCAAAAACTTCTGGCCGAACTGTAAGGAGCAGTGACTTCGACCTGCTCACCTGCATCCAAGGAACCTGCAAAACAAAAATTAAAAAAATGTGATGGTGAAACCATGAGAATGCAAGGAAAAAATGATATCTTAATGCACATCCAAACAAAACAATAGAAAGATAACAGATGAAAATGCGAGAATAGCTTTTATTACTCTCTCTCCCTCTCACATACATTTATTTATTTATTTATTTATTTTTTATTTATCTTTTTTTTAAAAGGTTGGGCCCAAATATCAGTTTCACATGCGCTACAACCTGTGATGAGGTCTGACGTCATGTGCCTGTAATTAGACCCCCCACGCACCATTGTGGAGATCGAACCCTCACCAGAGGGGACTTACAGTGACTCCACCACCAATTGGACAAAGAATGCCGCATCTCTCTCTCTCTCATGCATACATACATACATATAAATGAATGTATGTCCGTATCAATGTATGTAGGTAGGTATATATATATATATATATATAAACGCCCGAGGGCTAATGTATTAAAATAGAAAATATACATATAGGTTGTATGAGAGGGCCCAATAAAGGCACCCTACCCACACGGTACAACACACACAAAAGTCCCAAAAGAGAATATACAGATAAACCCAAAAATAAACAAAATTTGTCAAATCGCAGAAAACAAGTAGCTAGAGACAACCCAATTTATTCCTGCCACTGCCTCTAGTTCTAGGAAGGGAGTCAGTTAACAAATTATTGAGTTTCGTGTCATTACCCGAAGTAACCAATGTAACATCCATTAAGTTCTTGAGCTCGCGTAGGCCTTCATTCGTCTTCTTCCTCCTGAATGTGTAAACCCGTCATTCCTCGTCCGAAGACAGACTCAACTGATCAGTGGGTTGGTCAATTGATTGTCGGACATGTATAAGCTGATGAACCCATTGCTCCTGAGTAACAGTAACAACTTGCTCTTTGTGAAGAGATGATAGAATTAACTCCTGTGCACCTGATGCTTCCTGAGGATGAGGAGCTTCAAAGCTTTCCTGACTATCGAACCGAACATTGTCCTTTATAGGTAAAGATCCTTCAGTATTGTTTTCAACAAGGTTTGAAGCTGTAGGTTGCCCAGCTGAACCATCCAACAACACATCAATTGTAAAAACAAAACAGTGGTGTTAGGTGGAGGGTGGGGGAGGGAGGGGGGGGCACTCCGTAGCGGGAGGGAGAGCGCGACGGCGTTTCAACCAATGTTTCGATAGCTCGGTGGAGTGCACTCGGGAGTGGAGGGGGACAAGTATGAGTTGGAGCGGACACAATAGCATTTTTATTCTAAGGTTTTAAATGATGGTGCGAATGATAACATCGAGAGTGAGAGTGTCCAAACATACGACGATGAGTGCGATAAAGTAGGATGCGTTCAAGTTCAACCTCGTTGCCAAAAGCCACGATGCTTATGAGTCAATCCAAAACACCCCCGGAAAAGGTAAAGTACTATCACGTTCAATCAAAACTGCGGTTTCGTAAAGCCAACTCGGATTAATCGTAAGAATATCAATTTTGAAGGGTTACCGTAAACCATAGCTAAGGAGAAGAGAAATACTTGATTGAAGAGGTGGAACTTCAGACCCGGGAAGCGCAGCCATACAGGAATGGTAGGAGGTTCAGTAAGAGGGGAGGGAGAGCTGATGGCGTTTCAACCAATGTTTCAATAGCCGGTGGAGTGCACTCAGGAGTGGAGGGGGGACAGGTATGAGTTGGAGCAGACACAATAGCATTTTTATTCTAAGGTTTTAAATGATGGTGCAAATGATAACATTGAGAGTGAGAGTGTCCAAACATACGACAGTGAGTGCAATAAAGTAGGATCTGTTCAAGTTCAACCTGCTGCCAAAAGCCCTGATGCTATGAGTCAATCCAAAACACCCCCGGAAAAGGTAAAGTACTATCACGTTCAATCAAAACTCTGGTTTCAGAAAGCCAACTCAGATTAACTGTAAGAATATCAATTTTGAAGGGTTTACCGTATACCATAGCTAAGGAGAAGAGAAACGCTTGATTGAAGAGATGGAACTTAAAACCCGGGAAGCGCAACAATAGTGAAATGGTAGGACGTTCAGTAAAAGGGTCAAAATCGACAGTCCATTTTAAAACCATCATCACCCGGTTATATATTTGAACGAGTCTTCTTGCAAACAAATGGTCATAGTCTTCATCATCTCATAATTGTATGAGAATATGTCTACCGTCCAATTTACCAATCTTGCATGCTCCTTTCAGCCTCATTTACTCAAAAGCTTTTCGAATTAGCTCGACTTTGGGATTTCCATAAAAAAAACTTATCAACTAAGACAAGCCGGCAATATGAAGCAAAGGTGGAGATCTCGGCCTCAGAGAGAAAATGCAGGCTTACCATTTTTACATGATGTTTTTTTTTTAGAAACACAGTGTCAACGCCCAAAGCTAAAACATCGTGGTATCGCTGCGGAAACATATTGGAAAAAGGAGCGCGAGCGGGGTTATCACCGGCAAGGGCGGCGACGTAAGAACAAAACCCCAAGGCCATCACCGCAGCCTGGGCCTGCAAATGACGCAAACCCTACGTACATGGGATTGTGTCAGAAAGTGGACACGAGAAAGGCTCGATAGAAGCCCTTCGTCGTCGGGCGGAAGAGAAGATCGTGTGAGAAAGCCTGGCCAAAGCCCGTTGTTGTCGAGCAGGAAGGAGACGACGTGCGAGCAAAACGAAGAGGGAAGCCCTTCGTCGTCGGATACGATGAAATCAATGATGTGAAACTCGTCGTCGTCAGACACGACAATGCTAGTAGAGTGAAGCTGAAAGATTCAGCGCATGGAATCGCCATAAGGCGAAACCCTAACAGAGCAGCCCGCTGCCGTCGACGCCATTTATGTTCATTATATATATATATATTATAGTTTATTATATATGTAAATACTCCTATATATATTATTGAATAAAGGTTTCACACATTTTAACTAATAGAAGTAATTGCAATGCCATGTATTCAAGAAATGGAAAAAAAGCATCAGGATGCCCTGACGTATTTCTCATTGACATCTTTTTAAAATAGCGAGTGTGACATCTAAAAGGTCAAATCAAAACATTTATGGTTACTCTGAAGAAAAAATTAAATTTTATACCAAAATTTGAAGATATTTGTGCACGATTTTTTTTTTTTTTTTTGATATAAAAGATAACTAAATATTCATAGTAATTTTGAAGATAACAATAAATTTGAAGAGACTCACAACAGCGATTTAAAATTTCCAAATAATTATTTTTTCTTAAACACAACTAATGCCACGTCATGATTTTAGAAGGTTATGATGAAAAACGCTTCAGAATTTCCTTTACATGATTTTTTTACTTCAGAAATAAAGTCTACCAGTATCTTTTCTATATGGCATGCAGCGATTTTTTTTAAATACTTTCCATTTTCACGTTATTGTAATAAAATAATATCTAATGATATTTGTAATTACTAGATAAAAAGAGGTACATTTTCACGTCACAGTTTTAGAGAACTATCATTCATTCATTTCACTATTTTAAAATCTTCTCTAAAAAAAAAATTGATAGAAGCAATAAAAGGCATCTACATACTTCAGCTCTGGTTGAATGCATCTACGCTGCTTCAGCTGAAAAAGCCACCAAATTGTCAAGTAGGTTTTAGGCTTTGTACGGATCTAAGAAAAGTGATCGAACAAAATGAAATTCAAAGAACTTGTGGTCTGATTATGAATCTGCGGACATTTATTTTTTAAGCCGTTTGGGATTACTTCTATTAATATTTTTTATTTTTATTTTACTTTGTTTATGATTTCACCTGAAAAAAAAATATTCGTTATGTTAAAAATATGTTATATTTTATTGAATATTAAATAAATTTATGAGATGATAGTGATGATTGTCAATGAAACTATTGTAGCCAGACAGCATCCATCAAATAATGGTGGTGGCAATTGTCTTTAAAAACAATCAAAATACATAAACAAACATGTCAAAGGATACTAATAAAATAAAAAATAAAAACAAAAATGATCCCAAAGAAACATTCAGAGGCCATTTGGGATCACTTTTATTTTTTATTTTTTATTTTATTGTTTTAGTTTTATTTTTAGGTGGATGAGTGGCTTTACACTTAGAGACAAAATGCGAAATGAATATATCCGTAAAAGGGTTGGAGTTGCACCAGTGACGGATAAAATCAGAGAGAGTCGCCTTAGATGGTTTGGTCACATTAAACGTCGACCACCTGATGATCCGATTAGGAGAGTAGATGTTTTAAATACAACTTATGTTAAGAAAGGCAGAGGCAGACCTAGGAAAACTTGGGCTTATTGCATAAAAAATGATCTTAATTTATTAGAATTAAACGAAAATATGACACTTAATAGGACGCAATGGAGAAAAAGGATTCATATAGCCGACCCCACTTAGTGGGATTAAGGCTTTGTTGTTGTTGTTGTTGTTGTTGTTGTTGTTGTTGTTTTAGTTTTATTTTGTTTATGTATTTTAAACAAAACATGTTTGATTATCTAATTAAATTATGGTTATTCTAAAAACAAGTAAAACAACAAAAAATAAATTAATTTCAGACGCAGGCACTAGGGGCCTAGAGCTAAACCAGCCGGCCCTAATTAGGGCTAGGAGTTGCTATCTCGTCTCCTATTATTTTATTATAAATACGATATTTATTGTGTTAGGGCTCAGTTTTTTAGGTTTTGAGAATTTTTTTCTAGCTTGCTGTCGACGTCTATTTTCTCGTCTAGGATTGTATCCGAAGATGAGAAGATGCTTCGGTTGTAACTCATCCAAGGTGGTGACTGTCTCCAAGGGTCCAAGTGGTGCTCCGACTGTAACTCGATCCCGCGGGGATATTTATCCTTCCCAACTCCCTCAGCAACCTTACATGCCCTTCCTGTTGACATCCAACCCCTACTTGACCTCCCGGTCGTGCTGCCCTTCTTCTTTTGTCCCTGCACTCTTCCCCGCACACTACGGCCCCATCCAGTGATAACCACCTGCAGCAAATCCTATTGGCATTAGTCTGCTCCCCTGCTGAACCTCACACCCTCAAACCTACTCCTTGCTGAACCGTACCCCATCTTTCCCTATTATGCCCCAACTGCAAGCCTAACTACCCTCTTCCAACCCAATTCCACCTCTCACCGCTGTCCACCGGCTGACCTGCCTAGCCCTAGCAAGAGATTTATGTTGTATTGTATTATATTTCCTATTTTAAGTCTTGATTGTAGCCCCATTGATTTTGAGTAATAAAATTTTGTTTTCCTATCAAATTTTGGGTTCAGGTATCAATTTGATTTTAGAAATATACACAAAACAAACATGTTTTTAAGAGAAAGGAAAAACAAAAAAAAACAAAAGTGGTCCTTTACGGGCCCTTAGGGGTGGTTTGGAACACAACTTAGGCTTATGATTAAAGTATAAGAAAGTGTTTGATAATGAATGAATATTCATGAAACAATCACAAAGAATTGACAGATTAAAGTGTAAAAACAAAAATACAACTAAATATAACATGATGATAAATGAGAGAATACTTATCTAACAAGTGAGGAGATCCGTGGAAGGGTCTCATTTGTAACGCCTAACTTATTTCCAAGTAAATTTTCGAGACTAACAATAATTTTTTTCAAATTTCTGCCGTTCCTACAATAAATAATTTAAAATCTGCTATCCACTTGGGCTTCTATACAAGATACAATCATGTGAATCAAAAGAAACTCAAAATTTATGGCATCAATATAATTTTTTACATGAGAAGTTGGGTAGTTGCTATGGATGTAACAAGCAAGCATGAACAAAGGTATGGCATAGGTGATAAAATAGTTATCATACGGGCAATTTGATACAAGAAACACAATTATGGAGGAAGGACATCAATAATAACAAACATACTTTTAGGTATAAAGGTAAATAACCCAAATGAAATAGTTTCAGGTAAAGAAAATCAATCTGTTATACTTGAAAACTGCAAAATATTTTTATATGAAATTATCAACCAATAAAGCAGAGATCTTTCACAGCCAAAAACTAGATGGCGCAGCTTTAAAGATTGTTTATTGCAAGTTTCCTATATAGGATCCACTTTGTTTAGGGCAGCTGCAGCTGTTTGAAAAAACAGTTGTGAAATTGCTGCAGAAGAAATTATTGTCTTGCGATTAGTATCTTTTTTTTTTTTTTTTTTGAAAATGTCACACTGCAGTTTCCTGGCCGTCACCACACCTAAAAAACAGGCAAAACGTAATTTTTCCAAACAGAAATAACTGCGGTGTTTCACCACACCGCCGCCCCATATGCACCCTTAGTTTTTGGACAACTGAAGTTAAACTCAGAGATTGCTGAGAATGCATATATGCTGCTACTCTTGCTCATTTAGCACTAAAGGAAAACCTAAGCTTACGCAAAGAACTCTTCAAAAGTCGAAGGAAAAAGATAAGACAATAAAGAAGAACCATCAGGAGATTTTCACTCACATCGGATAAACATAAGTAGCAATGGAAAATCTATTTAATCTGAAGCTGTTTTCCTTCAGGAAATTTAATTTTTCTTATGTCGAAAAAACTTTGCAATTAGAATGAATGACTTACAAGACTAAGAAGAACGGCACTTGCCATTGACAAATATTGACGATTTTTATCAACACAAACTGCCACACCTGCAAAATAGCATCATGCAATATGAAAACTACAATTGATTATAGATGTTGTCAGAATTTATGTAAAATCCTTATGGAAAACATAATTTGCAATTTTTCTGATCATTCACATATTGTTCCTTCATCATTTCTCATTTTAACAAGGTCAAGTGCATTTCTAAAATGCTAAAAGAAAATGATATAAACAATGATAAGGAGAAATAAGTTATGAGGGAAATTTATGAAAAAGAAGACTCACTCTTTATAAAATCTCGAAGCACCTGCACATAAGATACAGATAATAAGTTTTCCTTTTATATGGCTCTCTATTATGTTATAAACAAAATTATTGAGCTAAAGCCAAAGAAAGAATATGATATAATTTAAAGGAATGCAGAATCTATCCTCTGTTCTCCTTGAGATCTTTAAATATAGCTTTATAAAATAAAATAAAAGTAAAAACCTACTGGCATCAAAGACCTCAAGTCAAATTTTTTATTGAGAGGCATAATAATAATAATTCATTTTGGCAACTGGAGCAAGAAATCTAATTTTATAATCAAATCATCTAGGCGTTGAAATAATTTCTAATCCATCTAACATTAGACACGAATTTTACTCTTACCATAAAAAGTTCCTTAATTAATCCAGCAACTAAACTTGTGGTTGACTTTCATGAGCTTTATCCTCAAGACTATCATCTTCTTCAGATTCAAATGTTCCTTTTTCTACCTCGACGAAAAAAAAAACTTGCTTCTAAATCTTCTAGCATCATGGCTTCTCGCTTCAAGTTTTCAAGAAAGTTAGGATATCATACACTCTGATTCCTCTATTTTAAGACATGTACATAGGCAAGTCTTCTCTTTGGTTCTTTTAGTTTTGCTCTTACTTGCCAAATTCCTAAAAGAAATGATAATTGAAGTATTTGCAAATAAATTCAAAGACAACTTACCCAAATTGGTTAATATTTCCTTAGGTTTCATTACTTTAAAGGGATTGTTGTAGCTCATAATTTAATTCACTCTTCTTTGAAGCAAACAATAAATAAATAAAACACTTCAAAGTGAATATTGAAGAAGCCATCTATAGTGGAAATGAGATTTTCTTTTTAATAAACTCTGTAATTGCTTCTTTCTACCAAGGTTTATCACTTGAATCATTGATTCATTGACACATGCAACCGCCCAAATCACTGTGAATAGAGACCAAGGCGTGAGACCCCTTTTCCCACTTGAGTATATCATCATCGCTGATGTTATACATAATTGTTTCTTTTGGCCATTGGATTGAGGGTTGTTACTTCAAACATTGATACCAACCACCCCTAGCCTTCAGTTTTCAGATGAAACTCTTCATTTTCAACAAGCTAATATTCTTAAGAGCACCTTAAATATCTTTGAAGAAGCACCTAGCCTCGAATTAATTTCTCTAAATCAATTATGACTTATCTTGGAAAGCAATTAACCGGATATGGTATCTATTTGACTTGTATTATAAGTTGCTCTTCAAATCGCTTCTCTTTATGAACCTTCAAGCTCCAAAAGTCTGCAACAGACCTTTTGGAATACTGTTAATGAAATAATTTATATGAAATCCTCTTGCTCAAAAGAAAAATTCTTCTCTAGAGGTAGGATGGTGCTTATCAATTGCTTTCTCCAATGCTTCTTATTTTTACTCTTATATTTGCCTATTTGGATTATAAACTGGGTTATCAAAAATAATGGTATCAAAGTCTTGTGCAAATGAGCATGTCTCTCCGTAGCAAGTACATTTGGAAGTCTATTCGGCTAAATAATTACATTTTGTTGAGTCTATCATTCGAGAAAAATATTTTAGTATCACTTCTCCCCTGTGTTTGTAGTTTGCCAATACATCTCAATGTTGAACCTCTACTATATGGGTTTCTCAAGCTGTTCATCTCTTTCTCTTTAAACTATCTTGGAAAGTTTGTAATTATGGAAACATCAACTTTCAGAATAATAAATGAATTAAAGAAGCCTTTATCGCCTCTTAATGTAGGGGTAGTTTGGTAGGGTATTTTTAAGAAGCATGTATTTTAGAAATGGAGATTAACTGTAATGCGCAAATTTAAATGGAGAATAATTGAAATGCATGTATTATTTGATTGGAAGCATACGAAGCCTTTTATTATGTTTGTTATGATATTTAAAATGCATTGAAATGTTGAGTCACGGCCCTCGATGGTTCTAGGTAATGGTGGCAGTCATTGCCAGTAGGTTGAAGATGCAACCGACGACAATTAGCAGGGGACGGGGATGATGACGAGCTACATATGCATTGGTGGGTGGTCGCCATGACTGATGAAGGTGAAGCCGCAGTTTGAGTTTTTTATGAATTAGAAATTCACCACATTTGAGTGAATTACAAATTCCGCGCACAAATCCGCCACAAATATTTTATGGCAGGTTTGTGTCAAACAAAACAAAAAAAAAGGAAAAAACCTAGGGGTGACAATTTGGGCCAGCTGATTGAGTTCAGATCTGACCCGAATAAGTCCGACCCGAACATTATATGGGTCAAAAATTCCAATCCAAACACGACTTGTGTAACCCGTTTAAAGTAAGGAATAACAGCTATTTGGGTTTAAATCGTGTCAATTTCGAGTCATTTCCGGTTTGGCAGGTCAATTTCAAGTCAATTTAGGGTTGGCAATTCATTCTTGGGTTGATGAGTCAACCCAAACCCGATCCAAAAAAATTAAACGAGTTAGGTTATTTAACCTAAACCAGGCCCGAAAACAATTCGGTTCATCCCAAACCCGGGTAATTCAAGTCGGGTTCGGGTCAAGTTGATGTGTCAAGTCAATTTTTGATACCCCTAAAAAATCTATATTTCTTTTATTTTACACTCATAATATTGGCAACCAAATAGCCCCTTACTGAAATAATCACTTTGCTAGAACTGCAATAATTGGTTGATTCTGCTCATTCGACTAGTTGTGTTTAGAATGATTTACAGAAAAGGATTATTTATTTTTATGCTAACGGCGGAAAGAAACTTCTCTCCCTTATCAATCAGCTTATTAATGACCATGATCAGGTGTCGGCCGCTTAAAGTTTCGTCTCTTTTTTTTTTGGATATATATATATTATTTTTGAAAATAAGATTTTAAAATTTTAAAATATGAGAATGAGAAAGGACAGGTCTCATTCGTTTAGCAGTTTGGATGAACGAGTGTAATATCGCGAATAACGCATCCTGTTCGAAGAATAGACACCTCTACTCGACAATATCGCTCGATCAAATAAACCACAAAATTCACTGACATTCATTCACGTACTGCATGACCTTTATGTGAACCGACAAATTCACTATTTAATACAAAGAATTAAATAGGGTTTATATTATCTGAGTCTTTAAAACTCACTATAGAGTGAGCCTCATAGTTAATTACCCTCAAACGACCGAAGTCACTGGAGAACTCTCGATTTAGATCGCGGTTTCTATCTTCACGAATTCAAAAGCGTAGGGTTTTCAACAAAATTAGGTAGTAGAAAATCCGATAGGTGAAAGCGCAGAGGAGGAACAGTTATTTCTGAGTCGAAGAAGAAGGTAGGAGATGTCACGGATCTCGAGGAGGACCTCGATAACGTCCCGATCTATCCTATGGTTGGGCTTTAAATTTTGGAAAGAGATTTATTTTAATTTAATCCTGCAAATTAATTATAGGAATTACGTTTGCATAATGTCCGATTATGCAAGCTACCCGAAAGACAGGAGGATTTATGTCGTATCGGACGACTAACTCCTGAAACCTCAGTGAGTTAGGGCTTATATCGCACGGGAGGGTTGTCTGAAAGTCTAAAAGAATGCGTGAAGATTTATGCCGCATGTGAGCGAACTACTCGAAGTCCTAGGGCTATGTATTTAAGCTAAAGAATGGTTTTCTTGATGTTGACACAAGTTTCTTTGAAGAAGATGGCCGTCGTTGCTCACGTCTTCCGAGCTCGCGTCATAAGCAAGGATCGCAGTTTATGTTTAAAGTCTTAAGTTAAAGTGAGCGTACGAAGTCGTTTATTATTTTTATTGCAGAAGTGAGTGAATCTGCGGCATGAGTAGAATAAGAAAGCAGTAAACGGAGCATGCTTATACATAGCTAAACGATGAGACATGTCATGCTAAACGAGAATGATACTAAGCCTATGCAAGAAGTATAAACATGCCTAAGCAAGATATGTATCGAAGGTAAACAACCTAGACTAGCAGGAGTATGCTACTGAAAAGTAAAATATGCTAAGCGAGTATAACGAGTAAGGAAAGTAAAGATCGTCATGGAGTATCAGTATGCTTTCTTTATCCCACGACGTTGTTACCTGTTTATCGTTATTTTATTTTTTTCTTTATGTTTTTATTATTCCTACGACAGATTTATTAATATCAAAAGAAGAGGAAGTAGAAGTAGTAAGTGAAAACAATCCAACTAAACGAAGTACTTATGGTGTAGTACAAAGAAAGTAAAGTACGAAAACTCAACAGATAAAAACGAAGGAAAACGGCGAGAAAGCGAGGAAAATCACGAAGAAGACTAAGAAAGTCGGAAAGAAAGAAAAGAAACGTCCGTAGAAAGCTCCGAGAAAAGCTACAAACGAAAACAAAACAAAACCGTAGAAACCGCAAAAGCACCGTGAGAAACCCACGGACGACCCGCTAAACTCATGGCGGACCATAAGAAAGCCACGGCCTCCGGAAAGAAAGACCCGTAAGACGCGTGGTGTTTCGGACTCGTAGCTCATGCTTAATGTCCGGACTCGAGTGCTGACTACTAGACCGACTTCTCGCGTGAGGAGTAGGCTAATCCGACTCGAATAGCCAACCGTGGACCTTTATAAATCTTCACACATTTCATTTTTGGTTTTCATGCAAGCAAAATCGTAGAGTAAGTAGTACATGTAGTAGTGAAGGTAATTTTGTATTTTTCAAACATATGTATTTTTTGTTTTAAAAACATTTCGATCACCTGGTTGACTATCCCAATAGGACTCAGGCCTACGAACATTGGGATCGTCGGTAGTAGAAACCCCGACGACGGTCGAACGGTTCCGTGATTCCCGCTCTACTCTCTGCAGTCTCCGAGTCGGCGCCCTCATTCTATGGTTCTCGTAACTTTTCTCGTTTTACGATCTCATCCATGTCCCCACCGCACTTACACAATTGCTTGATGGCCTACATATATAACCCAAGAAGGTTATATATGCACACCTACACGTCCCCGCAGCAGTGTGTCTTCGAGCAAGAAACGAGTGAAGCCAGGGACGAGAGGTCGAGAAGGAGGACGGAAAGCGGCTCACTTAACACAATTTCGAAAAGAAGTGAGTCGATTTCCAATAATCAGAAAACACGCAAGTCACCTTGGACTCCCGACCGACCTCACATATCCTAGAAGAAGGACCTAAAGGCACATCGACGCTCTCGGAGAGGGTGAGGACTAGACCCCTAGGAACGCACACCCTTTTCCCAAATAACTTGTAAAATCACGACCAAAAGATACTGACCAAGTCCTGGACTCTGGACCACTGCTCGGGATTCCTCCAAACTCCAAGTATCCGCATCGATCTTCAATTCCCGAAACACAAACTTCCCAGTACGTTCTCCCACGGCTCGGGACTCAAGCTATAGCAATAGGAGAATCAGTAAACTTTCAATGCATAAAAAAGAGAATGGACAAGCCATAAGCCACCAAACTAGCACCAATTCCACCAAACAAAACCTCCAAGAAGTATTTCAAATATCGTGCTCAATTTATTTCCCACAAGTAAACTAGGAAACTCTTCCAAATTTCATTAAATCAATTTCATAGACAAGTATAGCAAAGAGCAAAGCCACCATCACAATATTCATCCCAATAAGGCTCTCGGCCAGGGCTAAAAACAGGAGCAAAGGCTCACGGCCAAGTCCCAATAAAGGGGCAACAAGAAGTAAAGCCCTGACAATCCAAATCACCACAATGAGGCTCACGGCCAAGCCCCAACAAACCACCCATACTAATTCAAAATCACCACAAATGCATAGGAATGAATCCAAAGGGCAACCAAGCAATTCAAACTCTACCTACAAACTTAAAAGAAGCACAAACCCGAGCCCAGGAAGATCCAAACCCGAGCCATTCAAAGGTCGCACCGGGAGGTTACGAGAACGACGAGGACCAAAACAGAGCCCCAACATCAAGTGCGAAAGCTACTGCAAGAGCAAAGCAAACGTAAAACCGAGCCCCCAAATCAAGAGCAAGGGAGCAATTGCAAGAGCAACAAAAGCAGAACGGATAGGCTGCAAGAGCAATAAAACGAAAACCGAGCCCCCATATCAAAAGCAATGGAGCATTGCAAGAAGCAACAAAACAGAAACGGATAGCTGCAAGAGCAAAGAAACAAAACCGAGCCCCCAATCAAGTGCAAAGTGGCTATCGCAAGAGCAAAGAAACGAAAAACCGAGCCCCCAAATCAAGTGCAAAGGGGCCAGCTGCAAGAGCAGCAAAACAGAAAACCGAGCCCCCAAAGTGGGTGCACAGGGGCAACCACCATGTAACTGAAACAGAGAAATGAAAGAAGGGGGCTCTCGGACATTCATATAAACCCATACTAACATGCCACTTTGATAAAGAAAGCCATAAGGAGCGAAACCGAGCCCCCACATATGTGTGCCATAAAGTTAAATAAATTCTTTCATAATTTATGCTAGAGAGAAAGTAAGAAAAATGCAGCTTAGAATGCATGCCCCAACATACTAAAGGAATGCTAATACTTTGCCTTAAACACATCTTCCATGCTTCAAACGATATAAAAGAGAGAGAGGAGCCAATGCAATGTCCTATTTCCACCTTTTCAAGCAAGTAACCAAACCTAGATTTCGTAATAGGCTCACATTTTCACTCTTAGCATGCTTCAAGCAATAAAACACCCCAAACCTTAATTTAAGAACATACTAGCATGCAACTAGGGAGGGCAACGAAGATATTATCATTTAGGCAAATAAATATCAAGTTCCATGGCACATAAATGCTTAGCCGAACAACCAAGCGAGGAAAAACAAGCCGAGCCACAAACCACGACTATCTCGAGCCAAACCGAGAAAAATAAAGGAGAGAAAAGAGGTTACCGACCAATGTAGAGCACACAAGCAAAGCAAGAAGGTCAAAGCTCAACCCAGCAGCACCTCCCCTCTCCAAGTAAAATCGGCCAGCCCTAAATCTCACCCCAAATGGGGCATTTATAGGCAGAGGAGAAGGAGAAGAGCCGCTCTTTTACCTCAAGTGAGACGCAAGTGGGGGAAGGGCAGGAAGAAGGCGACAAGGCGTCGCAGCCGAGAGCCGAAGCTCGGCAGCGAGGAGCGAGGATCGAGCGAGCAGATCACGCGAGGTGACCCTCGCTCGGGATAACACTCGAGAAGGTATGGGGAGAACCCGCGAGGCTCGAGAGAGCAACGGCACAAGGAAGAGGCGCGCTCGAGCGCCGGAGAAGCGAGGAACGGAGCCCCATCGAACGAGCGAGAGAGAGCCGGCCGATCGAATGGGTAGGGATTAGGGCTTAGGATAGAATAAATAAGTTTAAAAAATATATATATTATTAATTTTATTAAAATAAGCCCAAAATCGCAATTGCCGCTCCGACATGCGATCCTCGCAAATTAAATATCAATTTTAGGTGGAAACGACGTTCCGGACGCAACGGCGCAGTCCGTTTCGTCATCCGAGGTCGTTCGGGCAACCTCGTCAAAGATCGCGTCGAAAGTGCATCAAATCCGACATTTTCTGAAATTCTGACTCGACGTCGCTCGTTCGCAGTATTCGACCCCGATCTCGATCCGTTGCGGAGAATTCGAAGACATCGAGGCCGTGGCTCGAGGAATTTGTGCTCGGTAGTGCGGGAAATGTGCACGAGGCTATCCTAAGGTCCGAGTGGTCCCATAGAACTCGATTCGGAGTCCTAACGCTAATTCCAACCTACTCGCTGTGAGCTGGAGGTCGGAATTTCGTCCGGGATTCCAAAAGAGTGTCGAAGTGGTTTCGAGCATTCTAAAAACGAGGTGGGCCCATTGCTAAGAATCTAAGATCGTCGGGGAAGCTCATAAAGCTAGAACCCTAAATCCTAGGAGAAAAAAACTAAACCTCAACAAAAGTGAGGTCAACATCAGGTTATCAATATCAATCATTTATTTGGCTCCGTTCTCTAAAAGGTTACTTCTCTGTCAATTCCTTCAATTCATGTTTGCCAAATGGGAGTGGGTGTGATCTTGGATTTATAATTCTATAGCATCACCTGTTCACACATGCCTTTCAAGCCTCACCTGTTTACACATGGTGGGACCCATCATTGCCTCTGCTAACAGGCTCTTGTCACACCTGAACTGGCAAGCACTAGTTGGACTCATTGCTTCTTTGTTATGGAGAGTCTGAAGATTTTGGAAGAAAAAAGAATAAGGTTTTAGGCCTTCAGAATTTATATTATTATTCCTTTTTTGTTTTTGGAGGACCGAAGGATTCACTTTTAAGATAGTTAAGGTTTTAAGCGCATTTTTTTTTGGAAAATTTAAATTACATTTTCATGAGTTCTAAATATGGTTCCTAATAAGTTTTTTCACGAGCTTGTTCATTTACCAATAAAGTGTTTCTCAAAGCATTCAAGCTTACTAATGAATCATAAATGAGCTCTAATCGAGCTCAGCCATAAATAAATTGTCAAAATTTTGATTCATTTGCAGCCTAAACAAAATGAGTGAAGAGAATATAAATTTTCTCTTTTCTTCCTCTTTTTTACCAATCAAAGTAAACACTAAAATAAATAAATTGACTTTTATGAACAATTGAAAATTGTAGATATAGTTTTATTTTCAAAGAAATTTCGTTAGGCTTTTGGTGTGGAGGAGATCAAAATCAAGAGGGAAGGAATGAAATCTAGAAAGAGAGAAAAAGTTTTAAGGTACTTGCATAAACCAAGCATATTAGAAGCTTGAAAGATGATCTGATGTAAATAAATAATTTTAAGATGATCATAATAGAAATTGAAATTTTATAAATTTTCAGACTTGTGAAAAATGTAAGCATTAATTCAAATATTTAACAATTAAATGTATACATGAGCTATAGATGTTATTCTAAGGACATATTCATTTAGAACAAGTCAAAATGAAGGTTGGAGAGCTAATTCCCCAAAAGCTGATATAGGTGATCAAATTTTTGTTTTATTGTGAAAATATCATTCTTCTGAACTAAATGTGTCAGAGAATAATGTTCAAAGCTCATTCAACCATTATTCTAAATTCATATATGATGATTATCTATACCACCACAAATGTTTCCTCAAGTTAAAATGAAATGTCTATGTTTTATAATATATTTCAACTATTTTGATTAAACAACACAAAGTTCCTTTTGCATAGACATTATGTGTTGAGAAAAATGCAAACGAATGCTTGTTTAAATATGATGAAAGATGGAATTTATCCTTTTATAGTACTAGCTAAGAACGCTTTACATCATCATGTAGGGTTTTAAATGCCTTCCATCACGTTTGGTATGGGATATGATTGAAAAAGAATATTGATACGAAATATTTTAAATGATGCAATTAGAGTGTGCTCCATTATAAACTAAAATAAGATACGATAAGATAGGTTTTTTTTAGCTTAGTCATGTTATTAATATGTCACGAGACAGCCCAAAGAATATCAACGCAAGACCTGACAATCAGATAGTAGTAACATAACAGTCTATATTTACAATCATTCAAACAGAAAGAGCCGCTAAACCATAAAAATATCTAACATCATACAAACCAACATAAAGACATCAAGAGTGTAACAGTACTAATGAAAGAAAACCAAAAATAAACATCTATTACATATTTTCACTCAAGCGTCTTCTTTGATAAACATAATCTCTCATGTCAGCCATTTTATTTTAAATGAGTTTTTCTTGAAAGATATAATTAAATAACATTTTAAGTTTACAATAATTTAGTGGATAATTACAATTTTATCACACACTAAATTATCATACAAATGCTGAAATATTGATTATTCTGTAAAGTAAGTTTTAAAATTCTTATTCTAATAAAAATATTTATTAAATCACCTTTAAACACTTACATTTTTCATTTTTTTCATTAAGAGTAATCTCAAAAGCACGGTCCAAAGACTTGTACCAATAAAGATACAATCATTTTCATTTTCATTTCAATTTTTATCTTTATTTTCGTACGCAGGTACGATAATGTGCCCAGTTAAGTATCATAAAGGAGCAACTCCTGATTGACTTAGATGTTTACTTTTTAAAAGGCGTTTAATTCATTTTTAATCATTGAATTCATTTGTCAACATTTTATACAATGCATTAAGTGTAATACTTTTTAAGAAAATATAAATAGTTATTGAATTTTCATGTAATTTCTTTCAATTCAGCACTGTTTTTAGACATTCACGTGTATGACATAAATGAACAGTTTTTAAAATAATATATGTGCATTTTAATTTAACTATGTCGTGATAATTCTACTCCTTGAAAATACTACTACTTTGAAATAAAAGAAAACAAATTAATTCGTAAAAAATAATAATTACTCACATTGCCTATAATTGAATGTATAAACTTTCTCCCCTCTTAAACTTTCTTTTCCCTTTTGATCTTCATCTGTAATATCTCTATTAACTTTCCACCTCTCCAAATGTTTATCTTTGCCAATTTTCATCTGCCATAAAATTTATTGATGTTATTTCCGCACATCAGCCCGAAATATAACATAACTTGATTTTGCTCCTTTGTACAACCCAACAACCACTTCCAATTGAATTGAACTCTTCTGATCACAATCCTGAAAATATAATAGTTTTTCAATTATGTGTAACTCTAGGCTTAATTATTGATAAAATACCATTAAAAATTACATAAATTCATCTCTTTCCTGTCATTCTCCTCTTTCTTCTATAAAATCGAAGATCCTTCAATTCTTTCAATTAACACAGCTGGTTATAATTCATAAAAGGAAAAAAAATCAAGGTCGTGAGAATTGTACCGGACATCGAGCCGAAATAAGTAAAGATTTAAGGTTCAATGGCTCAATTTGGGTTCAAAGGGTGACGTAAGAAACTTTTAAATTATTTTAATATAAAGTAATATCATTTTTATAGATTCAACAAATAATATTTTAATTTAAAACAATACTTATGAATATTTTAAACAATATTATAACTAAAAAATGTAAGACATGGTATTCTCTTTTTTTAATTTAAATATTTTATTATTGGTCATCTGATCAAAATCAAGAGGCTAAAATTGATTAATATTTGAATCGGCCGGTAGGGGTGTAAACGAACCGAATACGAACGAACAGAGCTCGTGTTCGTGTTCGTGATTCGGTTCGTTTAAAATTAAGTGTGTTTGAAATAGGCTCATGTTTGAAATTGTTGGTGAAGCTACTAGTCGTATTCGGTTTGATTTGTTTGAAATTAGTTTAAATGTTCGAATTGTTCAAATTGTTCGAATTGTTCGAATTATTAAAATTGTTTGAATTGTTTGAAATCTTTCAAATTTGTTTGTATTGTTTGAATTGTTTGAATTGTTAAAATGATAATAAATTTTTAGATAAACTTTATAGGATTTAATTTTTTAAAATATGATAAATTTTTAGAGTGTATAGTTATTTTTAAAATATGATAAAATTTTTATATATAATTATTTGAAATTATTTTATATTTCGAACAATAACGATTCGAACACGATCAAACTCATGACTGTTCTTGTTTGGTTCGTTTATAAGCAAACGAAAAAAAATTGTTCGTCTTCGTGTCGTTTGTTTATCGAATAAATCGAACACGAACTCTCGGGCGAGTCAAACACGAACAGTTCGCGAACAAAGAGCTTTTTTCCTTCACACTTGTGTCGCTCGGCCTACACGTGTGATTCTTATCACCTATCAATCTCATCTCTCGAGTTTATCGATCTCACACATTTTTTCCTTGCTTTGTGTCTCTATCTTACAATCTCGTTCTCCCTTTGTTTTACTCTTTTGCTTCTGGTTCAAACGAGATGTTGTCTCCTAACAACAAAATTGTCGCAACGATTTAGTGGAGAAAATTTACAATTATTACATAATATCCAATGAAATCTTATGGATCTTTTTCATGCTCCCCTTCAAATTTAATGCAAATATTGTAAGATGTTGTACAAATTCACTTAATGTTAACAGGCACACATGTTAATCTAAATTACTAGCTAAGTTATGCTTACAACTAACACTTAATAAATATATACAAAAGAAAAAACTCAATTGAAAGAATGATGTAGAAGAATTTTTATGAAGCTGAGATGGACTAATAAGTGATAGGAACTTATATTTCCTTGATAATATAAAAAATAATAGTATATTTTGTTGTCATGTTGAAAAAAAAAATGAAGATTATGGATTAGAGGACCTTTTGATATATTAGAAAAAGTGTCAGTAGAAAGTTTATGATAGACTTTTGGGAAGTTCATATCGCCGGTACAAGTATTTAAATTTTCACCTAACCATCTATTTCTGCTTTAATATTACAAGCTTTCATGTCAGGTTGTGATAAGCTTGATATTTTGGATAAATTTTTAACATCAAAGACAACAAAACCATCAAACCCATAAAAGACGAGCAACAATCTTTAGTGCTAAGATAAATTATAAAAGAAAAAGTGAATATTGGTTTCAACATAAGACCTTCTAGAATTTAAAAAGTTTTACTATCCCAAAACTTTGGATCTTTAAAATAAGTAAATATAAAAGTATAAAAATCCCAAAACGACCAACATTTCTATCCTTCTTCCTGCTGCATGTTCTGCAAAATAGTAATGCCTTTATTCCAATTTAGAAGTAACCACCACTAAGCATAATAAAAATTTAGGCATAATAAAAGAAAATTACTAAATATGAGAAGAAAATAGAAAAGATGCCAACATGAATGCAGCGCTCAAATTTCAGTATTTAAGCATGAAAATTAAAATGTGATTCTATATCTCCAAAGTAAGAATATTTGCTTGCATAATAAAATTCAGCCTGCATACCAAAACTAATAACACTCGACTCATGTTGTTTCCATGTAAAATTATTGTAGTTTAAGGTTAAATAAATTTAGGATCCATGAAGTGCATATTAGAGACACATAATCTAATAAAAATATGGTAAATTGATGAAAATGACAAATTCTTAAAACGTAAACTTTGAGAACTTAAAGCGTACCTTTCCTAGAGCTAAAGGAACCAAAAGAGTCATAACGAGGCTTTTAAATAATTGCACTGTTGGAATAGAAACTCCAACTCCTCCAACAAACAGTGCAAGAGAAATAGGCACCTAAAACAAAATATTTAAATATTAAACTAACTAATGGATAGAAAATTATTATAGCCGGCAGAAGATGAGAGAAGTGCCCATAAAAGTTATATAAAGTAAAGGGGCATTTACATACATACCATCAAATTCCTATGTATTTACATATCTAACACTTAAACTTCACCTTTTACATTTATATCAACCAAATCATTCGTAATACATCAAAAATATTACTAGTTTAACTTCTTAAAAGAGAAATACACCTTTCCATGCATATATAGGGTGGCACATATGAAAAAATTGAAGTTATCCATTAGATATGTAAAACATAGGATATGAGTGGTATGTCTATAAATCTTCCTAAAGGAAACTAGCTTTAAGTGGTTTGCCTTTTAAGTGGGCACAAAACAGCATGCCCAATGAGGGGTGGATAGAAATAATGTGAAAAAAATCAGAAGAAAATAAGCTATATTTTAGGTAAAACTACTAATGTTATGAAAAAGAATAGCACAAGATACAGTTCACACCATATATACCACTCAGCTGCAACTATAAACAAAACAAATAGCATCTACAATATTAGATTTAAAAAAAAAAATTCTGGGCAAATAATTTAGCACTTATGTGTAACAATTTGTAGCCGAAGAATAATATTAAATAACAGATCAGATTTAGAAAGTAATGGGATGATATAAAGGTTCGTATTCGTTTTCGCGAAGCAGCCCACCAGTTTAATGTACATGGCACCAAAAAAATAACGCTAAGCAGGTTTTATGATCAAGGTCATGCAATACTTTTAAAGAATCTGGAAGATGCTTGTAACAATAATGCAAAACATGTAAAAGAAAATCATTTGCATGTGCATATATGCAATATTCAGATTTAAAAGCCCCAAGAAGGATCAATAACTAATATTTACATGAAACAAAAAACATAATATAGCATCAGATGAAGAAAACAACAAATTTTCTTTTGTTGGCAAATAAAACTACATGTATAATTGTACTTCTACGAATATGAGCCTGTAATGTGCACCCACTGAGTACAGAAATCAAACTAATGTTGTAACACACAAAAATACAAAAAGCTAAGATTAAACCTAAAATTGTCATCTCTCAATTTTTGCATATCATTTAAATAATCAAAAGCATTTTGTTAATAAGATCAATATTTTAGTAAAATCATTCTGATTTGTAAATGTATATATGCAAAGGTAAATTAGTATATGTGAATTCATTGAAGTTGATTTTATAATATCGTTTAATAAACCAATGCATTGCGGCATCCATAGCCATTTCCACTTAGGCATACATGCAACAGCTGATGGAGAATTGAATGCTTGTTATGGATTTAATATACGGATGTTAAGTATAATTATATATAATTACTAAAATAAATATAACCACCTAAGCACCTACTTCCATTCCCTCATCCTATAACCATCAGATGTCAAGAAAGGAGTGTTAGGGATGAGAGCCATGGGGAAGAAAGGCTGGGAGCTGGGTTTTGGAGAGGAAAAATCCAACTTTTCATAATTTCTACAGCAAACTGACTTTGGATCGAGGTTTAAGTTGGGAGAAGGATTCTTAAGAGACTATATGAAGGACATTTAAATTTTGAGTTGGAAAGTTAGAAATTTTTTATAAAAAGATAAATTACACGTGTCAATCTTCACTTCATAAGATATGCAATTTTTAGTTCAGGAAGCAAGTATGCTTTAGTGGTATGTATCGGCCAACTTTATCATTTCGAAACTAATTTTCAAATTTAATTTAATATAAAAGGTATTGTTGGCCTCGTTTTTGTCGAGGTTTAGTTTTCCTCCTAGGATTTAGGGTTCTAGCTTTAGGAGCTTCCCCGACGATCTTAGATTCCTAGCACTGGGCCCACCTCGCTTTAGAATGCTCGAAACCACTTTGACACTCTTTTAGAGTCCGGACGGAGTTCCGACCTCTAGCTCACAGCAGAGTAGGTTGGAATTAGCGTTAGGACTCAAATCGAGTTCCTATGTGACCACCTGGACCTAGGATAGCTCTCGTGCACATTTTCTCGCACCACCGAGCACAAATTCCTCGAGCCACGGCCTCGACGTCTTCGAATTCTCCGCAACGGATCGAGATCGGGTCGAATGCGGAACGAGCGACATCAAAGTCAGAATTTTGACGAGATCAAATTTGACGCACTTTCGACGCGATCGTCGGCGAGGTTGCCCGAACGACCTCGGATGAAGAAACGGACTTCGCCGTTGCGTCCGGAACGTCGTTTCCACCTAAAATTGATATTTAATTTGCGACGATCGATCGCCGGGGCGAAAATTGTGGTTTTGGGCTTATTTTTAATAAAATTAATAATATATATATATATATTATATTTTAAACCTAAACTAAACCCCCAGCCCTAATATCTACCCGTTCGATCCCTTGGCTTCCTCCCTGGCTCGTTCGATCGAGCTTCCGTCCCTGCTTCTCCCGCGCTCGCGTGCACCTTTCCCTGGTGACCGTTGCTCCCTCGAGCCCCGCGTGGTTCTCCCCATGCCTCCTCGAGTGTTATCCCTGCGCGAGAGTCACCTCGCGTGATCTCCCGCGCGCGTCTCTGCCTCCCTGCCGATCTTCTCTGCGGCACTTCCCCCCATCCCCCCGTCACTTCCTCGATCTTGTTGGGTTCTGCGGTAAGTCTTATCCCTCTCCTCCCTCTCCCTGCCTATTTAGAGCCCGGTTTTGGGCTTTCCTAGGGCTGGCCGATTCTTTGGTGAAGGTGGAGAGGCGCTCGCCGGGCTT
Organism: Papilionanthe hookeriana x Papilionanthe teres; assembly: GCA_022702705.1. Lineage (NCBI taxonomy): Eukaryota > Viridiplantae > Streptophyta > Magnoliopsida > Asparagales > Orchidaceae > Papilionanthe > Papilionanthe hookeriana x Papilionanthe teres. The sequence continues at coordinate 67,886,610 of CM040427.1, read as the reverse complement.
CTTGTTCTTCGGGGTGTCTTAAGCTACTCGGTAACTTCTCCTTCTCCTCTCCTTCTCTCGGTTTAGCCCGAGAGACCCTGCGGCGCTCGCCGTCGGGTCGGCCTTTGTTGTCTCTATGTTACGGTCGTACACTTTATATGCTCTGGAATGTTTTCTTTCTTTAAATGCTTAAAATGGTGGTTCTCTACTTCCTTTTTCTAAAAGCATGCTAGTATGGCTCTATCTGTGGGTTTGGAGATGTTTTTATCGATTGAAGCTTGTGCAAGGCATCTATATGAGCATGTTTTGATGTTTATCTTTGGTCATTGGCTTAAAAAGAATATAAACGAGGCATGGCTTTAGCTTCTCTCTCTCTTGTATCATTTGAGGCGTGGCTTTAGCTCCTCTTTCTCTCTTGTATCATTTGAGGCATGTTGGATGTATTTAAAGCAAAGTGGTGATCCTCTTTTGGCATGTGGGGGCATGTATTCTAAGCCGCCTTCCTTATTTTCTTTTTAGCGAGAACTATGGAAAGTTTGGCTGCCCCTTCGCACTATGTGTGGGGCTCGGCTTTTCTCGCTTCGTGTGCGCTTATGGCTGCCGCCTTTCGCACTATGTTTCGGGGCTCGGTTTTCTCTCGTTTCTCGTGTGCCTTATGGCTGCCTCTTTCTGCACTATGTTTGGGGCTCGGCTTTCTTTTCTGTTTTTGTTTGCTTGCTCCTCGCAGTCGCTCCCCTTTGTGTTTGATGTAGGGGGCTCGGGTTTTGGTTCCTGTTGTTCTCGCAGCCTCTCCGGTGCGGCCTTTTAATGGCTCGGCTTTAGATCTCCTTTCGGCTCGGGTTTGTGCTTCTTTCAGTTCGTTGGTATGCTGAATTATTTTGGTAATCCGGTGGATTTATCCCCGTGCATTTGTGATGAATTTAGATCAATGTGAATTGTTTGTTGGGGGCTCGTCGAGCCTCGTTGTGGTGATTTGGATTGTGGGAACTTTACCTATTGCTGCCCTTTGTTGTAGCTTGGCCGTGGGCCTTTGCTCCCGTTTTTAGCCTTGGCCGAGAGCCTCATTTGGATGGTTTTTGTGATGGAGGCTTTGCTTCTTGCTACACTTGCCTATGGAATTGATTTATTTAATTTGGAGAAGCTTCCTAGCCTACTTGTGGGAGATATATCGAGCACGATACTCGAAATATCGCTTGGATGTTTTATTTGATGTAATTGGAATTGTTTTGGTGGCTCATGGCTCATCCATTCACTTTCTTATATGTCGGAAGTTTACCGATGCTCCTTTGTCACGACTGAGTCCCGAGCCCGTAGGTGAGCCTACTGGAGAGTCTCGTGTTCCGGGAATTGGAAATTGATGCGGTACTTTGAGTCTGGAGGAACCCCGAGCTGTTGTCTAGAGTTTAGGGTCCGGTCAGTGGCTTTGTCCTTTCTTTATGTTTTTACAACTTTTGCTTGGGAAAATGGGTGTGTTCCTAGGAGTCTAGTCCTTATCCTCTCCGAGAGCGTCGTGGTGCCTTTAGGTCCTTTTTCTAGGATGTGTGAGGCTCGGTCGGAGTCCGGGGTGACTTACGTGTCTTTTGATTATTGGAAATCGACTCACTTCTTTCGAAATCGTGTTAGTGAGCCGCTTTCCATCCTCCTTCCTCGACCTCTCGTCCCTAGCTTTCACCTCGTTTTGGCTCAAAGCACACACCTACGAGGGACGTGTAGGTGTGCATATATAACCTCCTCGGGTTATATATGGGCCATCAGCAAGCGATGTAAGTGCGGTGGATACATGGATGAGATCGCAAAACGAGAAAAATTACGAGAATCATAGAATGGGGCCGCCTGACTCGGAGACTGCGTAGAGAGTAGAGCGAATCACGGAACCGTTCGACCGTCCTCGGGGTTTCTACTACCGACGATCCAATGTTCGTAGCTTAGTCTATTAGAATAATCAACCCGTGATCGAAATATTTTAAAACAAAAAATACATATGTTTGAAAAATACAAAATTACCTCCACTACTACACTGACTTACTTACTCTACGATCTTGCTTGCATGAAAACCAAAAAAATGAAATGTGTGAAAATTTATAAAGGTCCACGGTTAGGTTATTCGAGTCGGATTAGATCGCCTTCTGCGGAAAGTCGTGTCTAGTGGTCGCGACTCAAGTCCGGATATTAAGCATGACTCCGAGTCCGAAATACCACCGTGCTTACTGGTCTTTCTTTCCAGAGGCTCATGGCTTTCTTATGGTTCGCCATGAGTTTAGCGGGTCGTCCGTGGGTTTCTCACGTGCTTTTTGCGTTTCTGCGTTTTGTTTTGTTTTCGTTTGCGCTTTCTCGAGTTTTCATGGACGTTTCTTTTCTTTCTTTCCCGACTTTTTAGTCTTCTTCGTGATTTTCTAGTTTTCTCAGCTTTTCCTTCGTTTTTATCGTTGAGTTTTCGTACTTTACTTTTCGTACACACCATAAGCACTCCGTTTAACTTGGATTGTTTTCACTTACTACTCTACTCCTCGCTCTTTTAGTACTCGATAAATCTGCTGCATGAAATAAGAAAAAATATAAATAAAAAAACAATAAACGAGTAACATATGCATCGAGGATAAAGAAAGATACTGTACTCCTGCGACATGCTTTTACTTTCCTTACTTTATACTCGTCAAGCATATGTTACTTTTCAAAGACATACTCTCGTATGTCATGCTTGTTTACTTTCGTACATATGCTTGTTTAAAGATGCTTTACACTTCATGTACTTTCTCCCGCTCAAGCATGTTTTACCCGTTATAACGATGATACTTCCCGCATAACTTAGTATACTCCGTTTAAGCATGACATGTCTCATCGTTTAGTGCTTCCTTTTGCTACTCATGCCACGATCGCACACACTCACTCGCAATAAAAATAATAAACGACTCGTACGCTCACTTTAACTTAAGACCTTTAATCTAAACTGCGATCCTCGCTACGACGTGGAGCTCGAGACACGATGGCAACGACGTCCATCTTCTTCGAAAAACCCGTGTCGACATCGCAGAAACCATTCTTTAGCTTTAAATAATAAGCTCTTGGGATTTCAGCAGTAGTCCGCCTAGCGCGACATAAACCCTCACCTTTCTTTTAGCGCTCAGACCGCCTCGTCGTGCGATATAAGCCCTAACTCGCTTGTGCTTCCGGGGTTGTCGTCCGATACGACGTGAGCCCTCCTGTCTTTCGAGTAGTTTGCATAATCGTGACATTACGCAAACGTAATTCCTATAATTAATTTGCAGTGATTGAAATTAAAATAAATCCCTTCCAAAATTTAAAGCCCAACCATGGATAATCCGGACGTTATCGAGGTCCTCCTCGAGATCCGCGACATCCCCTACCCTTCTCTCTTCGACTCCGTAAATGATCGTTCCACATCGCGCCTTTCACCTATCGAATCTCCTACTACCTCATTTCGTCGAAAACCCTACCTTTCGAATTCGCGAAGATAAAACCCGCGATCTAAATCGAGAGTTCTCTAGCCGACTTCGGTCGTTTGAGAGGTAATTAACTATGAGGCTCGCTCTATAGTGAGTTTTAAAGACCTCGGATAATATAAACCCTATTTAATTCTTTTCGTATTAAATAGAGAATTATTTCATTCACATAAATGTTCGCGTACCGTAACTGGATGTCATGAATTTTATGGTTTATTCGATCGAGCGATATTGTCGAGTAGGTGTCTATTCTTCTGAATAGATGCGTTACTCGCGATATTACGCTCGTTCATCCAAACTACTTAACGAATGAGATCCGTCCTTTCTCATTCTAATATTTTAAAATTTAAAAATCTTATTTTCAAAACTAATATACATATATCCATTAAATTAAATCTAAAAAAAAAGAGACGCAACTTTAAGCGGCCGACAGGTATGTAATTTTGATTTTGAAAATAGTGGCGTTCTAATTTTTGGAAATGTGACCGAATAGATCTCATTTGCTCAATAGTTTGCTTAATCGTGCCCGATACCACGAATAATACACATTCTCGAAAGATAAGTATATTCCGCGACGGTTGACCCAATTATACAATCTATGAGGGTTATGACATCCACTTGGTTTGCGAACAATTTATATGTGACCGACAAGTTCTCCAATCAAATATAAAGATTAGGTAGGGTTTATTTTACCTGTGTTTTAAGTTCCCTATAGAGGCAAACCCCTATAGTTAATTACATTCCAAATAACTGAAGTCACTTGAGAAAACTCTCGATAATGATCAGAGATACTAGTCTTCAAGAATTCAAGGTTTAAGTTTTCACAGTAGAACGTGAAAAAGCAAGTGGGAGTGACTCAAATGGGAACAGTTATTTTCAGGAGACTAAAGGAAGGAAAAGGTTGGGGACGTCACAGGTCATGAGGGAAAACCTTCGGTGACTTCCCATACTATCCTATTGTGTGGTAGTTTTTTTTGGAGATGTTGCTAAATAAATGTTCAATCCTGCCAATTTTATTATTTGGGATTTACACTTACATAACACCCGATTATGCAAATTGCCTACGGGGATAGAAGGATTTATGTCGTACTGAGCGATAACCTTGGAACCTAAGACGAGTTAGGACTTGCGCTGAACAACATGTTGTGCATGGGGCCTAAAGAGGGTGTGAGGATTTACGTCGCGCTGACAAGTTACTTCGAAGTCCTATGGGTCGTTATTTAAACTAAGAGAGTTTTGCTGTTGTAGACTTGTTTGCTCTCTCGAAGATGTCTTTCTGCAGGTGCTCGTCGCGCTGTCCAAGGTGTATGCTCCAAGTTCCTCGTTGTGCTGCTCATGAATTTAGCTCCGAGCTCTTTGTTGCAATTGTAGTATTTTCGCAGTTTCAATGTTTATGGTTTATAATTTTGCAGTGTGTATGTCAAGTTTTGTTGTTATTATTTTGGTTTCAATTTTGTTTTTTGTTTTAGTTTTATCTTACATGCAGAGTAAATAAATTGCGAGTAAATAAAAGGTGCTAAAAAATAAAGTGCAGTAAAGTAAAATGCTGTAAAAAAAACTGTAAAAGCGTACATGGACACCTGCTACCGCTGCGTGACTAGTCCATAAAGCATAATATAATTTGCAGGGAATTTAAATAAATCGCAGAAAAAAGCAAGGAAACAAAAATTATAGTGTAAAAGCAGCAAAACAAGTCGTAACAAAACATGAACAAACAAAGCAAAGAAAACGCGTGACCATATATGGAAGACTAAGGCTAGGTATAAGACATCGGTAAAGGTGGGGGCTCAGAGCTGGACTGTGTGCTACCCGACCTTGGACAAGCGCTACAAACCCGAAAATCTACGGAGGGCAGTCCTTAACCTTAATCCAATTGACTAATCATGGACCTTTATAAGTTTTCATAAAAAATTCTTTGATTTTCATGCAAAAGTTGTTGTTTGAATTTTTATGCAGATTTCTTTTTAACAAGCAAAAGAAATTTTGTTTTATTTTTGCAAAAATTTTATAAAGTTGTTTAGTTCACAGGCTAGTTACTCTAATCAGGTTAGGACTACTGGCGACCTAAGAGCGTCGGGGGAAACGATCACACCAAGAGTCGGAAAATAGTATCATCGGTCATTTCTTCTCCCTTATTAAAGGTCTTTGAGGCATAATATATTATTCTAAATATTCTCACATTGTATCCCTCGTTTAGCACACATTAACATTATCATCATCGCCCTAGCCACCTAGACCTCTGAATTATACCAATTTGATGATCACTATGCGGCAAAACAAATGTCCCCAATTGCTAGGAGGATTTGAGTGGAATGTTCAAACTCAAATTCCGGTGCACTTGGTTTCACTATAGGTTAAGTAATGACAGGAATTTCACAATTGATTTAATTAAGGAATCGCGAACCACATCTCGGTGCATCATTATATCTGGTGTCTTAATCAGTTCGTGAATTAGGGTCAAGTGTCTAGTTTCATTATTCATTCGAAAGTTAGGTAGATGAACTCTCACCTAAGATGTGCTCCTAAAATCTAAGAAGCCTAAATGAAAATTAAGTGGATAAACTCTCACCTAGGGTGTGCTCCTAAAGTCTATGAAACCTACACTGAAAATTAGGTGGATAAACTCTCACCTAGGGTGTGCTCCTAAAATCTAGAAAGCCTACACTTTAACTAATGCTTGAAGTGATCTTGAAGTGATTTAAGGTGTTTTACCCTCAGTTAAATATATTCCAACTAATCATCGAATGTCTCTAAGTGTATTCCAAATAATCAAATCAGAAATTCTCATTTTTGACTTAACCATTTTTAAAAAAAAGGAAAGCAAGAGAACGTAGGAGGCCGACCCACTTCCAAAATTAGCAAAGCAAAAAAAGGGGGGGAAGCATGTGAATCGGGCCTAAAAAGCGTTATAATAATTGAATGAAACCCAAAACAGTGAAAAAAATGGCTTCTTACAACTTCGGACAGCGGCTAGGAACATCCAACAGGGATCCTAAGGCTTCCTACGACTCCGGACAACGGCTAGAAACCTCCAACAGGGATCCTAAGGCTTCCTACGACTCTGGACAGTAGCTAAGAACCTCCCACAGCGATCCTAAGGCTTCCTACAGCTCCCAACAGCAGACCTAAGCTTCCGAACAGCAATCCTAAGCCTCCTATAGCACTAAACAACACTTCTAAGTCTCAGAACAGCAATCCTAAACTTCCAACAGCACCCAAACAGCAATTCTACCATTCTCATAGCTCTCATACAGCTTTCAAGTACTCCAAACAGCAATTACAATGCTTCCTACGGCATCCTACAGTGACTTGCAACTCCAAACAGCAGCTTTGATGCTACCTACGGCATCCTACAGTTATTTGCAACTCCAAACAGCACTATATAAAGCTCCCCCAAACAGTGATTTTCAAGGCTCAAATAGCAATTAAATCTGCCACCAAACATCCCAAAAAGGTGCATTTAAAGGGTTCAAAGGCAGTGTTCAAAACACTCCTAGAATGATATTTTTAATATCTTAACAAGGTGAAAGAGTTGTGCCAAAAAAGTAACTATATCGAGCCCAAATCAGCGTTATAAAGCTTTCGAATTAACACATAAACCAGCCATAAAAATGTTTTAAGGCCCTAAGACTGTAGCAAAATGAACTCCCAAGAAACAAGTAATCAGCTTTAAACAATAAGCATATGTGACGAAAAAAAACTCTTAAGCATTCCCCTAAGTTGACAAATATAGGGAGCACGGAAATCAATTACGCACACCAATTCATCCTAATACCCTATTAAAAAAAATACCACCCCCAATTTATTTTAAGGAGGATTTGCATACATATCCGGCGACCCTTAAATATTTACATATATAACACCTACATATATATCATCTAAATTTTCACCTCGCAAAGGAAACACTTCATTTCATGCATAGGATAGCGTGGTGCGTGTGTAAGAATTGAAGTTTAGGTGTTAGATATGTAAACATGCGGCAATTGAGTAGGATGCAAGTAAATGCTCATGTGATTAATTCAGAATCTGTGCTACAAAACAACCCCAAAGCCTGCAACTTCAGGAGACTGAAAATAAGAGAAATGAATTCCTCCAAAGCCTGAAAGAAATTTATCAGAACTGCCCTGCTTTTCCCAAAAGGAATTTAAGACTTAATCGAAGTAAAAGCCTCACGATCGTTTAAGCACAGCATAAAAAATATTAAAGCTTTTTCCATCATTTGTATCCAGCGCCAACAATGAATAATGGGTATAGCATGAAATAAAATTATAGGCGGATAGTCATTTTATGAAAACAAAGTAGTTGGCATCTTTCATAAAATAAAATTATAAGCAGATACCCATTTGCCAGTGAGGAATCGTGGCAACCAAATGCATCGACCAAGTTTGTCAAAAAAAAGTTAAAATAAAATAAAAATAATAATAATAATTATACCTGCAGGAAAGATGCTCTGGTGTGACTCAGGTTTCTGTAAGATGAGGAGAAAGGAGGGCTTGTTGCGTGAAGCAGGGAAGCAAGCCGAGGGTCTCGGTGTACGGGAAGAGGGGCGAGCGGCTGGGAGTCGAGCGAGGTTGCTTCTACGTGAGGAAGAAAGAGGCGGGATCGAGCGGTTTCTTGGGCGCGCGAGAGAGAGAGGTGGGCGAACGGCTTGTCGAGCGAGGAAGTTGGGTTTCGTTGCAGAGAGAGAGCTGAGCGGGCTAGCGGGAGAGGAAATTGAGTGAGAAGGGAAGTCGAGCGTGAGGCGAAGGCTTCGGTCGCGAGCGGGAGAGGCGCTTCGATCGTGAGCGGGAGAGGGGCTTCGTTGCGAGCGGGAGGCAAGTGTTTTGGAGCTTCGATCGGGGGAGGAAGAGGCGCGTAGGAGCTTCGATCGAGGGAGGGAGACAAGCGGCTTGGTTCGGAGGAGAGGCGAGCTGCTAGTGCGGAGAAGAGGCGAGCTGCTTCATTCGGAGAAGAGGCGAGCGGGGCTAGGTTTGCAGAGAGGAGCGGGAGAAGGGAGGCGAAGCTGATGCTTCTTCTACGTGAGGAAGAGGGGAGAATGGGATCGAGCGTTCCAAACTCTCGGTGCAGAACAGAGGAGCTGAATTTTGTATGTTGGGATTCCAAAAAGACGTTAGGCGATGCATTGGCGAGGAATTGAATTATTTTCGTTTATGCAACATATTTAATTGGAAAATCATAACACTTAATTAAATTTAATTAAGGATAGTTTAGGCGGGGTAATTTGAAATTTTAAATTTCAAATTGGGTTGTCAGCCCAACCCGACATAATTGGGTTGCGTTCAGCCCGAATCAAACCCGGGTTGAGTCTAAACCCACCTCCTTTAATTAAATTTAATGTGCATTGAATTTTGTGTCGTTTGTGCGCGCGCCGAACCATAGCAATATGGGTGTTTTTCCCAGGTAAAGTCGACTTCTCGGGTGTCGGTGTGATCTGTTTCGTCATTCGTGGTCGTTCGGACGAGTTCGCCGACGGTGGAACCAACTCAAGCCAATATCGTGCGTGGTGCGAAGCGTGAGCGAAATTGTGGTGTCCACCAGTGCTCGAGTCACTAAGGGTCCACCTAAGGCCGTCTGATCCTATGGGAACTCATTTTCGGACCCTCTACATGTTAGTCCTTAGCCCTTGTAACTAAGCGTCGAGTGCTCGGACTACTCAGCGAGAGGATCCTCACAAAATGTAGTCGAGAAGTGATTCGAAGCTCTATGGGAGGTGGGCTCCATTACTAGTCCGCTAGGATGGTCAAACAAGGAAAACCTAAAGCTAGACCCTATGCTCTAAGAAGAAAAAACTAAGACCTCACTGAAAATGAGGTCAGATTATGTATGTAAATTCTTGCAAAAATTTAACTTACATATAAGATATGTATTAGTTAGTTCCTTACATTGCTAACTATATGTTTTATGCATAACATTCATCTTATAAATATTTAACATATATATAAGATATATATTAAAAAGTTCCACACATTGCAAAATAGATGTTTTATGTCATAACATTCATGATTTTAAGGATTACGCATCAATTACAAATTATTACAAGTAGATGTTTGAAATATTATGAGTATGCTAACAAGTTATTAAAAAGTTGTATTTTCAAATTGCAAATCCATAATGTCAACTAAATAATATTGTTTAATAAACCAATGCATTGTGGCATCCATAGCCATTTCCACTTAGGCATACATGCAACAGCTGTTGGAGAATTGAATGCTTGTAATGGATTTAATATCAGGATGTTAAGTATAATTATATATAATTGCTAATATAAATATAACCACCTAAGCACTACCAGCCTACTTCCATTCCCTCATCCTATAACCATCAGATGTCAAGAAAGGAGTGTTAGCGATGAGAGCCATGGGGAAGAAAGGCTGGGAGTTGGGTTTTGGAGAGGAAAAATTCAACTTTTTCATGATTTCTACAGCAAACTGACTTTGGATCGAGATTTAAGTTAGGAGGAGTAAGGACTTTCATGCTTAGTGATTGTTGTAAGGTAATAGACTATTTGGAGGACATTTGATTTAAATTTTGAGTTGGAAAGTTAGAAATTGTTTAAAAAAATAAATAAATTACATGTGTCAATCTTCAATTCGTAAGATATGCATTTTCTAGTTCAGGAAGCAAGTATGCTTTAGTCGTATGCATGTAAATTCTTAAAAAAATTTAACTTGCATATAAGATATGTATTAGTTAGTTCCTTACATTGCTAAGTGTATGTTTTATGCATAACATTCATCTTATAAATATTTAACATATATAAGATGCATATTAAAAAGTTCCACACATTGCAAAATAGATGTTTTATGTCATAAAATTCATGATTTTAAGGATTACACATCAATTACAAATCATTATAAGTAGATGTTTCAAATATTATTAGTATGCTAACAAGTTACTAAAAAGCTGTATTTTCAAATTCCAAATCCATAATGTCAACTAACAAGTTCAAAAAAAATGCAAGTATTTAAATGTTCTATAATGCTAAATGCAATGAGCTTAATAAAGTTCATTTCATGTGGGTTAAATGAGCAATTCACCTATGTAAGTAGGCAAAAATCTAACAAGAAGAGAGCACCTGTGGGTAAAAAAAAAATCAACTTCATAATATTGATTTGAGGGATATTTTAATAGTGATAATGTTATGTTATACTTGGGTCCAATAAAACTTTATGATTATAGTCAATAGTCTAAGTGATAACTTTGTAATGATGATATGCAGATGTGAGTCTAAAAAAATCTACAAACTAGTGATGATTAAGGAACTTAACATGCATATATGACATATCCTAAGACTAAGACAATATATAGCATGTTATGTAATAAAGAAATGAAATAACCAAATGAATATTTTAATGTGATTGATCCAGTGTGTAACAATTAGAACACTCGACTAGCATAATGCATATGATGATTGAACATTTGATATTTTTGTAATAACTCATTTAGCATGGCTATCTTATTTACTATTATGCTATATCCTTAAAATTTTATTTTGCAATGATTATATGTAATGCACCAAGCTAGTTTATGATCATGCATTCGATTATTATGTAAAGCTCATGATTGACATGCTAGGTTACTTCTCTTAATTAAATATTAGAATTATGGATTGAAATAGTTTATTTTATTGAGTTTTAAAGATCATGAGCTTATTATTTTCTATTATTATGGGGAAAAGACAAGATTATGTTTGAGTGAAGTTCAAATTTTGGAATTAATAATCTAGATTTGGATGTTTAGTTTTAATGTAAGATACAAATCACCTTAAGAGAATAAATATGATGAAAATGTGATATTGTGTGCATGAACTGTTATGTTTGTTAAAAGCTTTGTAATTGATTGAATGAAACATTTTGGGGTATTTTATATAATCAAATTGTGTTATCTGATTGAATTAATAGCATTGTATGATCTAGTTCGGGTCATTTAGCCGGTTAAATTTAACACTAAATCTATTGTGGTAGGTAAAGTTCCAAAAATATTGTTAGTGAAAGATTTAATCGGTTGAATCATAAATGCCTTTGTTATGTCTTATGCTCGACCAAGTGTGGTAATCATAAGGTCTTACAAATTTAGTGAGTTTATTTACTTATAAAAGATAAACCTCGATCACTAACAGAAAAATCCAAGTTGAACAAAAGATTACTCTATTTAAGAGTACTATAAGCAACTAAGAAATTAGGAGGCTATTTGGCTTAATGTCATCTAAATATATGTGTCATGTAGAAAATTATGCGATCTAGAAAACATTATTACTTATTAAATTCACTATATTTAGTTAGACAATTAAAACAAAAAAAATGACATTTAGAATGACCAAAGATAATTATGGTTTTTGTTTCCGCATTTAATTTGGTAATTGATTTCCTAGGAGTTAGATGTTAAAAGATTTTAGCATCATCAATATCATAATAAATAAAATCAAGAATATTATTTATGAGATTATTTTTTAAGGATATCACCAAATTAAACAATAGAATCCACTAGTAACATAACATTACAAAGTGGATGTCAACTAACTAAAGAGTCCCCCGCTCCCTTTATCGAAATTTGTGAATTTAACACTACAGAATAAGTGCAATAAGCCTCTTAAAGATAGTAATGTATAGAAAAAATGAATGTGATATAATGTGCCGCATATACTACATTCCATTAGATGATGGTTCATAAAAATTTAAATAGATTATTCAGAAAAATTACTTGTATATGTAATAACATAAAAATTAATTCTAAAATAGTCCCTATACTATTCATATGTGATCAATCTAGTCTCAGAGTATCACATTTATTTAATTTAATATCTCGACTATATATGTCACGATCCGATTTGGGGCTTAAAATTAACTGAAGCGGGAATAGGTAGTCGAATGGTAAAAATAAATTTTCTATTATTCTATTTTTATTATTAACTATTAATACATATTAATTCAAAGAACCACTTCAAGAACCAATTAAATTAATCAAAAAAAAAGTTACCTTAAAAATTGCTAACATTGCCTTCTGTAAACATTATTTCGTCTTATATTCATCTTACTCAAACACTAAAAACCTAAAAAAAAAAATATTAACACAATATAGTGAGTTATCTAAAAATAACCCAGGAGCAATCACACTTATAAACTACAGTAACCCAAGGAAAATAAAATAACATGCATGTTCAAATATCAACATATGAGATCATATAATAATCTAATGTACGTGTCCATGACACTTATGCCATGAGAATAATCTAAACCTTTTATATGCGTTAACATTAACCATAGTTCCAAACTATAGTCTTTAATTTTGCTTTTAATTTATACTATAAACATTTACATTTGTATTACGAGCTCCATCAAAACATAACCTAACACATTAGCCCGTCGATACAGCGATTCATGATCTAATTTATACAATGGTCTTAGGTGGAAAGGTGCTTACTCACACCTGATCGATATCCTCCCGTCAACACAGCGTTTAGCAATCTAAACACCACAATTATCGGAGGTGGTATGATAAAATCTACACACGTTGATACACTGGTGTCCCTTGCCTGTACTATAAGAGGATAAACTTCTTCTTTTTCATGCACATACAAAAATTCATGTATGTGCTACTTCATTCTTTTATATCATGCATTTTTTCTTATGAAACACTTTACATCTATCTACTGATGAATAAATGCAATTTTACTATGTCTATAAGTCATGAAATAAACTAATATGTGCACATTTACTAAAACTCTAAAAGTCGAGCAATAATGTGACATATATATAAGGGATCATGCGATAAACTGTCGACCGCTGAAATGTTTTGATTTTTAAAAATTACATTTTTGTTGTAGTTGGTTTGGGATTTAAGATTTAATTTAATGTGTATATATATATATATATATATATATATATATATATATATATATATATATATATATCGATTTTTGAAAATAAAACTTTAAATTTGAAAATTTGAGAATGGATGAATCTCATTCATTTAGTAGTTTAAATAAACGAGCGTCATATCGCAAGTAACGCATCTATCCCTAAGAACAGACACCCTACTTAACGATATCGCTCGGTCAAATAAACTACAGAATTCATGACATCCGTTATGGTCTGTGAATCTTTATGTGAACCGATAAATTCTCATATTTAATACAAAAAGATTTAAATAGAGTTTATATTACCTGGTTCATAAAACTCAGTATAGAGCAGTTCCCTATACTCAATTACCCTCAAATGATCGAAGTCATCCGAGAACTCTCAATTTAGATCAACGTTTCCATCTTCATGAATTCAAATCAGTAGGGTTTCAACGTAGTGTGGTAGTAGGAAATCCAATAGGTGAAAGACGCAATGTGGAACAGTTATTTCCAGAGTCAAAGAAAAGAGAGGTATAGGATGTCACAGATCTCAAGGAGAACCTCGATGACGTCCCAGACTATCCTAATGTTGGGGTTTAAATTTCGGAAATGAATTTATTTAAGTTTCAATCCTGCCAATTAATTATAGGAATTACATTTACATAATCACCTCATTATGCAAATATCCTGAAAGATAGGAGGATTTATGTCGTATCGGACGACGACCTCGGAATCCTAAGCGAGTTAGGGCTTATATTGCACAACAAGACTGTGCAAAGGCCTAAAAGAATAAGTGAAGATTTATGTCGCACTAGGCGGACTGCATCGATTCCTATGGCTATTATTTAGACTAAGGAATGGTTTCATTGATGTAGACACGGTTTTATCGTCGAAGATGGCCAGTATTGCCTCGAAGCCGTGCTCCGTGCTCTTTGCCGTGAAGAGATAGAGTTTCTAGGCGCGTAAGTCATAATATTCAATCAGTGTACTATAGTTGAGTTCTCCTAAACATCTTATGCAAATACGTTTAAAGTCAGACAATATGTAGCAAGTATAACGCATACGAAGTAAAGACGTAAGTAGAAGTATAAGTACAACGTGCTTAAAAGAATAATGAGATAGTATGAAAAGTAATACGCTGTAAATGTAAACAAACCTGTATACCTGGGAGATCCGTTATTTTCTTAAATGCAGCAGGCTGAAGTGTGTCGCACAAGTGAAAGTCAGGCAGAAACATCATCCAGAAAACCCGAAAAAAGGACGGCGAATGACTTACGGTAGAAAACTCGGAGAAAGTAAACAAAAATCAAAATAAAATCATCAAAACCTCGGGAAAGTCCCGGAAAGAAAAAGACCACGAGTGTTTCATCAAAATCATACGAAAATCCGAAGAAAAACTGCAAGCACTTGCGCCAAGGTAGCTCGTAAACCGTGTAGTATCTACTCGAGGGTCGTCGAAGTGTTACTCTAGTCACCCGAGTGTATGTAGATCCCGCCACTCGCCTGAAGGTGTTCTACTAAACCTAACTCGTGAGAGTGTTCATTAACCTAAGATCGATAATCAACAAGTTGACAATCAAATTTTATAATATGGTTTTAAAATTTATGTTTTTAAGTATGCACGCGATTTCGGCATACAAAAGAGAGTTTATATCGATGCTTTGATTGTAGTGAAAATATGTTTTTGTTGTACAAATGTAGTATTATATTTTTATCAGATTTTGAAAATTAGGATTGCCCACGAGTTGATCACTTCGTCGAGTGTAGAATCACTAACAATTCTAAGAAGGCATGGGTGCCCCGCTTGCCTTATAGCGGTGAATGATACCGCCATCCTACGGTTCACCGGGGCCCTGGAGCAGATCCTGGTGTGATAGGATGGAATATCATTCTACTCTACCACCAGTGTGCCTTTATCATCAATACCGTCACTGCCCCAAAACAAAACAAAACCAACTCCGAGTGAAGCAGGGAAAACATGTCAATCAACGGAAAGATGAAGGAAAGGAGATTAACCCGCCTCCAAATCCGAGAAGGGCCAAAACGGGAGGAGGATTAATCTAACACGCCCCTAAAAACAAGTAAGAGTAAAACACTGAAAACAAAGCCCAAGGTCTTTGAATTAATCCTGAGGATATCATCTCGCTCGCTTAAGCATAACCGGATCGACCCAGAAGGATGTCCTTTCTGTTTAGGTCAAAAAAAGTTTAAAATAAAATCCAAGAAATCCCTTAAACCTCGTAAACCCAATCAAAAAGAAATGGCTCGGGGAAAATCACTGCTAACATCTCCACACCCAAGTCAAAATCAAGATTTCTCAACTTCCCAATGATGCACAACTCCTCATATATTATAAGTGCAAATTCTCCCCACAATACCAAATAGAAGCTCACGGCTAAAGCTACGGAAATCAGGTGGAGCTCACGGCCAAGGCCATAACAGAGGACAACAAATGGCTCACGGCCAAGGCAAGAACAGGAGGGCCAACACAACACCAAGCCCTCAACATATAAGATCTCTTCCCAACAAGCAAACCAAGGAGAGCTCCAACTCATCACAAACAACCTCACGGGCAAGGGTAGCAAGAAGTAAAGCCACCATGCCGCAAACCACCACAATGAGGCCCACGGCCAAGGCATAAACACAAAGCTCAAAAGGAGGGCTGCTCCAAACATAGCCTCTAACACATAAGAAAGTGAATGTACAACCTCACATAAAATTCCAATTCAGCTCCAATTCCATCAAGCAAAATATAGCAAAGATACCCAAATCCAAACATTAATCACCTCACTCCATTAGCAAGCCAAGGGAGCCTCAGACCACAACCTCAAAAATTCTCCCAATTCAAACATTAAGAAAAGCTGGGATCAAGCCATTACAAGCAACAGCACTCACTACACGGCCGAGACCACAGCCCAACACAAAATCGCACCCAGCCCAACCACAAGAAAGGCTCAAAAAAGGAAAATTTCAAAGCTCTTAAACAGGGACAGCAATTACACATCAAAAATAGGCTCTCGGGTAGAGGCTAAAACAAGCAAAACCGAGCCTCTAAACAAGATAAAAAACAATCCCTCAAAACATTCGAGCAAAGACAAGTGTAACATATTAAGATAGGCTCTTTGGTAGGGCTAGAATGAGCCAACCGAGCCCCCCCCCCCCCCCCCCAAAAATGAAGCCAAAACAAATCCCTTAAAGCATTGAAACAAGGGGGCCGCAATTATACATCAAGAAAAGGCTCTCGGGTAGAGCTAGAATGAGCCAAATGAGGCCTCACAAAGCCCAAAAATCAAACTCAACATAAAAATGAATTCAGACCACCAAAACAGGCTTTCAAATAAGAATTAAATCGAGTCAACCGAGCCTCCAGGTGAGGCTAAAATGAGCCATGATAGAATTGAAACCAAACCAAGCATGAGGCTAAAACAAACACCTCCATATATTCAACATATCAAAATATAGCGCCACCATATGCTTAACATGAGAACATACATGAGGCTTCTCCAAATTAAATTAAAACTGCTCTCTAGCATGCAACTTTGGTAAAGGAAAGTCAAAGGAGAAAGAAATGAGCCCCCCCCCCCAAATGCATATTAAAAAGCTAAACAAGTTCTTCCATAACTCATGCCAAACGAGAGTAAGAAAGGGGCCTCATAATACATACCCCAACATGCTAAAAAGAGGGGCTAATACTTTGCCTCAAAATTATACTTTCATGCTTTAGATAAAAGGAAAGAGAGAGAGGAAGGTTCACAGCATAGTATATCTTATTTCCCTAAGCAAATGACCAATATTTCATATAGAACATGCTCAAAATCTCTATTCCTACTCATGATTTCATCCTTAATATGCTTCAAATGATAAATATTCCCAAATGAAACCATAACAACAAGCTAACATGTTGCTAAAATGAAAAGGGGAGAAAGAACAAGTATTCAAGCTAGCTAACAGATTATCCCCAAGGCATATGAATGCCCAGCCGAGAGGTTAAACAGAAAGAAACGCACCAAAGCCACAAGCCACAAGCCACACTAGGCCAAACCGAGAAGAATAAAGGAGAGAAAAGAGGTTACCAGCCAATGTGGAGCAAACAAGCAAAGCAAGAAGGTCAAAGTTCAACCCAGCAGCACCTCCCCTCCTCCAGGAAAAATCGGCCAACCCTAACTCCTCAAACCTAGGGCTATTTATAGGCAAGAGAGAAAAAGAGATGGGGAGAGCACCTGCAGGGAGACCTATACCCGTTGTAAACAGAAGAAACAGGCGCGCAAGTGGCCCAGTACACGGCATGGAATGCCGCAGGTGATAAGAGTTGCGGCAGGGATAGGATCCGACGACAGGTAAGAGTGCGTGTATGTGTGCGGCTCGAGGAAGGAGCCACAGGGAATGGGGCACCTAGTGCCGTGAAGATGATGGGGGAGAGAGGGGGAGAGCTTGGTCGAGCGGCATGCTCGAGCGCGGGAGAGACAGATCCGACGGGTAGGATGAATAGGGTTTATGGAGTGTGGGGAGAAATATATGAATAAGCATATATTAATAATAATAATATAAATATTATTATTATTAATAAGATAATTAAAAAAATCATTTCATAAGTTTCGTCCCCGGCGGGCTGGCGTCGCAAATTAAATATCAATTTTAGGTGAAAACGACGCTCCGGACGCATCGGCGCAGTCCGTTTCGTCATCCGAAGTCGTCTGGGCAACCTCGTCGACGGTCACGTCGAAAGTGCATCAAATCCGGTGTTTTCTGAAATTTTGACCTTAACGTCAATCGTCCTAGCATCCTGACTTCGGTCTTGATCCGTCGTGGAGTACTGAAAGCGTCGAGGTCGCAAATCGAGAAATTTGTGCGTGGTGGTGCAAGAAACGTGCACGATGCTGTCCTAAAGTCTGGTGATCCTATGGGAACTCAATTTGGATTCCTAACGTCAATTCCAACCTGCTATGAGCTAGAGGTACGAAATTTCGTCCGGGACTCCAAAAGAGTGACGAAGTTGCTTCAAACATTCTAATACGATGTGGGCCTATTGTTAGGAATCTAAGATCGTCGGGGAAGCTCCTAAAGCTAGAACCCTAAATCCTAGGAGGAAAACAAAACCTCAACAAAAGTGAGGTCAACATAAACTAGCATGAATATATCTACTAGAACACAAGGGCAATGCAATAAACTGATATCTTCCTAAACTAGATTGTTATACAATTATATTTAACATTCATACTTCATCAATAATGATATGAAAAATCAGATAGGATTAAAAAATAAAAAGTACAAGTAGTAATATATTTAAAAATAAAAAATATTATTATAACTTTAAAGCGTAATTACTCACCTGAATCCTAAATGTCTTTATCTTTCCCTTGAATTCGTTTTTACAATTCTTTAGTTAACATGTTTCATCTTTAAACAATGATTCACAATTATTATATTAATATCTACTATTAACATCTTAACTAATTAAACAAAACATCTCATATAAGTAAAAAATCTAAATTCCTCCTCCCTTAGCTCTCAAACTTCACCTTCTTCTCCCTCCAAGAATTTCTATATCTTGAGTCCTAATTCAATTAAATTTTCTACTAACATTAATTAAATAAACACACACTCACACACACACACACATATATATATAACATTTTGTTAGTTAACTTAATTAAAAATCTTAAACATACCTTTTAAACTTTGATCGATTGCACACACGCGCGGCTTCACTTCCTCTTCTTCCTCATCTGCATTTGGTCGCAGCTCAATCCAGCACAGCACGCATGCCTCGCTCCTTCCCTCATCGCACATAACTTTCTCGGACGACACTAGATGCGAGTTGTATGCTTCCCTTCCTTTGATTGGTTAGGGCACGGCTCTCCTCCTTTGCACAGGAGCCACATGCGCTCGACATTTTAGTTGTCTCCAAATGTGTCATTAGGCCCCGCAAGTAACTAGTTCTTGCAATCGAAGTCCATGTCACCCTCTTCTAGCTTTCACTTCCACTCCACGATGTCTTCCTCCTCAGGTTAATTTGTCCCTCACAAGCGAGTCTTCCTCTTGATTCTCCTCTCGCACGGCACAACTCCTCCTTTGGTAAGCCCTAGGTTACCCCTCTATCTTCTCTCTTTATCACGCTCCTGTTTCTCGCTTCTCTAGTTCGAATGAGGCTTTTGACTCCTAAAAATGAAATTGACGTGACGGTTATCCCAACTTAAACGAGGCAACCCTTTAAAATTCATTTTCTTTTATTTATTTTATTATTATTTTTTCAGTCATTACAATATAGAGCTGCTCCTAAGTTCTTCAGTAAATGCCTAAAGACCATTATCAAAAGAATTAGCTCAATAACTTGTCTTAATGTATTCACTGATTTTAATAATCTACATGAAGTTATGTGATATTCATCAGGTTATATTCAACACATTCAAATATGAAACAAAAGGATGCTTGCAATGCAAGATCTAGAGTCTTAACCCTATGTTATAAAGAAGCCATTCATATGATTTGAAATCATGACCTCATATCACAAATGAGGGAAACCCAATTATTGTTCTAGGCCCGCCATTGTCAAAAAAAATGTAAATAAATGGATTAAAAGAAAATTTTAAAATACCGTCATTGTTCCCAAGAAATTAGATATAATTGTCATTGCAAGAGCAAGAGCAGAATTCCCTCCCACAAGCTGCAAAAATAGCAATCAGTCCTGCATAATATCTGATTAAGAAGAATAATGTGGCAAACCGGGCCTCACTTGAGTCAATGCAACTCCACTTGACAATGTAGTTGGCATGCAACAAAAAATAGCCAACCCTGTAATTACAAAATAAGTTACTTCCCTCACCGGCAAATAGAAAAGTTCACCAGAAAAAAGATGCTAGAGAAGATATTTCAGAAATCAACAATGTTCAGTGGCTGGCAAACAACAGCATGATAAAGTTTAAAGATTGAGAAAAATGTCAAAATGGACCTCCAACACTTTATAGGGGATCACTTCAGTCCGAGAGAATATAAAAGTATCAAATTATCAAAGAATATTTTAAAGGGGACTAAAATAATCATTCTTGAGGACTATTTCAACCCATATTAAAAAAAGTCTATAACTAATTAAACACTTTTATAGAATGTGGAACTAAAATGACCAAATGTAAATATAATCGGAGGACTATTTTGGCAATTTACATCTTCAATATTTATCAACTACAACTTCGGTGTTGACATACCAGTCACAAATTCATGAGGATTCAGATGAACTTGTAAGATAGCCAGCGAAAAGAAGGGTGTGAGAAGCAAAATAGAAACCTACACAGAAAACAAAATAATTCTGTTAACTATATGACCACTCAGATTTAAAAAAAAGGAGCAAAATGCAAATACAAACAGCAAGGAACAAAAATTATAGACTAATGATAAACAAGATCGGATTGGATCACCAAGTGAATGGCCAAAATAAACGTCTAAAAAGGATACTTAGGATCAAAGCAGGTAGAACAGAAAATTAATTGATCAAAGAAAATTTTAAATAATATATCCCAGAAGCTTGGAGGCTTTTGTTTGGTGTCTTATAGGTAAAGTCTATGCACACACGAATGAGATATGAATAATAGATGATCGAATATATGCAATAGAGTAATGTCCATACAAGCCCAAGGATTCCGGCAGGCCAAGCCTCTACAGCTGCACCAATTTCTTCACTCCTCAACATAAGCCCTGAATTACATGAGAAATGTATATCTAAGAGATGGACCAGAAAAGTAAATGATCAAGAAAGCAACGAAGTTAAAAGCTTACCAGAGAGAAAGAAAATCCCCACTGTGCTGAACTTTGACAAGGAATATCTGTCAGCCAAATAGCCAAGACGGGGATATGCAAACCCCAGGGATACTCCAGTAACTAAAGCTGCATAATAACCAGTAGAAACGTGACAGATGAAAAGGATGTACATTATATCTTATATCTTCATTCGATCACCCTAGCATGAAATTCTGGAAATAATGTTTAATAAATCTTGGACGTTTCTAAGTAGGGGTGTGCCAGAGCCAAGGCGACTCGTGAGCGAGCATGGGGTCAGCTCGATGAGCTAAAAAGGCAAACTCAAGTTAGCGCTAACTCGATTTGTTAGCTCATGAACCGGCTCGTCTAAGAAATAATTAATATAAAATAAACTCAAAATATATTACAATTTAATACTTTATCTTTAAATTATTATAAATGTATAAATCAAAATGATATTTCACATTTTATATCAAGTTATTTCTCATTAATTATCTATTAAATGCTCATTATATTTATCATTTTATTATAGCACTAGTTTGAATTAATATTATTTTCTCACTTTCATAATAAACAAGCCGGCTCACAAGCCAGCTCAAACACGTAGAATTAAGCTTGAGCTCGAGCTCAAACGCGATTAATTAATCAAGCTCAAGCTCAAACTCAAATCAAGGGCGGCTCTAGCTAAACTTGACTCGTTTAAACCCGTACTTCCAAGGCTCTAACAACAATGCTTTAGCAGAAGAATAAGTTATGATAGATATTAAATCTATATAAATATAAATCTTCTTCAGCATACAGTAAACTATCTTGTTGCAGCATGGTTGATGAAAAAACTCAAAGGCCAAGGAATACACCTGTTTTCAAATTAAGGGTCAGAACATGTACAATAATTAAGACCAACTATATCAAAAGGTTTCTGTTTTGCACCAAGATTTCACATTTCTATTTGTAAGAGTTATGGTTTGCCATGATCAGACTACATTAATCAACTAATTAAGACTTCCATTCAATAGAAACAATAATGCATGATGAATTAGGTGCTCTCTTGATTAATCAAATGGTCTGCACTTGGTGGTTGAGAACAAAATGGCTATTTCCCTGCGACTTAAACAGTAGTCTAATAAAAGTTCTAAATGAATCTGCAACTTAATCAAATCTTCAAACAAATTTGAATGTTCATAGTGAAGTCAGATACAGCTCAAGAAGTTAACAATTCCTTCAGATATGAATTACTCCAAATCGATTTAGCAATCATTCTAGTTTTAAAAAGTAATATTTTTAAGAAGTGTTACTTTTTTAATGAAAAACTAGACTTTTTTAATGAAAAACTAGGTAAAAACCCATTAAATTAAAGATCAAAATAAAAGTTAGTAACAAGTACAGCAAAGAGAACAACATGAAGGCAACATCACTAAAACACAATGAAAGAAAATACAAGCAAAAATAGGATCTCAAGTGACCATCAAATGACTGAGCCGACAAGCCAAAATTCAATGTATTTTTTCTCCTAGCAAAGTGTTGACCTCATTTTTTGTGAGGTCTAGCTTCTTCTCTTAGGACTTAAGGTATAGCCTTAGGTTACTCCATTTGACTATCCTATAGTCTTAGTAATTGGACCCACCTCATTTTAAAAATTAAAATCATTTTTTTACTCGTTTTGGAGTTTTGCATGTGGTTATTGACCTCTAGCACTTAGAAAGTTGAAATTAACATGAGGGAACTCAAAAGGAGTCTCATAGGACAATTAAGCAATAGGGTTACCTTATGCACAATTCGCACCACCGCGCGCACAAATTTTGCAATTCGGACGATCGACATGTTAAATATTGCAATTCACGTCACCTACGCCTTTATATGTTGCATAATTAACCAAAACTTTAATTAATTTTTGAAACGATTGATCGCGAACTCAGAATTTTAAGAAAATCGAATTTGGCGCACTTTTTACATGATCTTCAACGAGGTTATCCGAAAAGAACCTCGAGTGATGAAACGGACTGTGCATGCACATCCAGAACGTCGCAATTACTTATAAATGATATACATTTTACTATGATTCTGAAAGCGAATAAATTACACGAATATTGATGTGTTTAATTAATTAAAAAATTAAATAAAATGTACATCTAATTAAAATCTTAAATCCCTAACTCACGCACCTGCTCCCTCTTCTCCCGTTCACGCTCCCAACCGAACCCTCCTCTCTTCTCCTCTTCTTCGGTCGAGCCCAAACCCTAGTCGATCTTCGCATGGCTTTGACCCAAGGTCCCCCACTGCAGCTTTCGACTTTTCCTTCACTCCTCCTGCTCGGCTCGCTCGCCACTTCCTTCTACATTGTCTGCGACCACCTGCTCATGCGCCCTCTGCAGCATTTATCACCATTTTTCCCGATTCAATGCATCTTTGCGTAAAATATCACGAGAGAGTTGGTTGGTAACAGTAAAGTCAGGATTAAGGATTAATTATACATTAAATAAAATAAATTAAACTTATAAATACATAATTTTATATCTTCTAACCCATGCAAATTTTATATATAGTGTTTTATATCAAATTGATCATTTTAACATGCATAATTTTATAAAATTGCTTCGATTCAATTTTGAGAGGTCCAAAGTATAGATTACATTTTAAAGTTGCGAAAAATTTTTTAGTTGTTTCTCAAAACCTATTATTACAACTCATCCTTGAAATTCATAAACTCCATATCAACTAATTATTATAAAGATGAAATATAACGTGGCAAAAAAAGTCTCTTTCTTGTTAAGTGATATTAAGACATAACAAACTCTATTCATGAGCATCAATGGCAACCTTTTTTTCCAATTCCTGAGGAGTAAAGGATTAAACTCATGGGAGAATGTTCTGCCTTGGTTGCTCTTTAAGAGCCATAGTAACAGCTTCTGATATCCTATATTGGCCACTTCTAAAAGCAAAACCTTCCTGAAAATTCCTATGAGCAGAGTCCCCTCCTGAGTTAGCATTTCATGTGGATCACTAAGCAAAATTAGGGTAATTTCTCCTTTGATGTTCAGGTTGTTCGCGAAAGGAACACACCTTCAACCCAAATAAACATTTATCACGATGTTACTTACCACACTAAGCACGGGCTCTATAGTGTTGTTGTCAGCATGGATAATACCTCCATTCTTAGAGGACTTTGTCTTCTTCTCATTAGATTCTTCTGAATGAATTGTTGGTGTCACTTCTTTTGAGTTATTCCACTTATGCAACTTCATACGCTTTTGAGTCTGCTGAAAACCAATTTTCACCTGCTAGCCCTCTCCACTAGCACCGAATAGTCTTCAATCTCAAGTGGCACTAGTGGCTGTCTAATTGAATCATTCAGTCTAGAAAGAAATATGTGGGCATTTATCCTCTGCATTTGGAACAAGTAGTGCATACTCGATAGCATAGTGAACTCTGTTTCGTATTACATAACTGATCGATCTCCTTGCACCAACCTAATGAATTAATCTTACACTTATCTCCTAACTATAAATGGAGAAACCAATCTCTGAAGGTTCTAAAAAATTTGTCCCACTGCACCCAGTGGGTGGTTTTGCCTCCAAACTTTTGCATCTGACCTTGTCACCACCTTTCAGCTTCCCCTTCAAAAGCATATGTGGCAAGGGTAACTCTCTCCTCTAGTGAACATGACAACCGATCAATAAACTTCTCCACTCTCAATAGCCATTTTTCAACTTCCATTGGCCCTCCTGCTCCAAAAAATAAATTTGGTCTCATATCCTAAAAAAGCTTCAAGTATGGTGCTCCTCCTCTACTCTTAGCTTGAGAGTGAGAATTTTTAATCAATTGAGTCACAACATTCATCATATTAGAAAATGTACCAGCGCTGACGGTGACATTCTGGGATACATCAAATTCTACATAATTATATCTAATCTCTTCCTCACGATCATCCATAATTCTGAAATAACAACAATATAATTTAATTAGACAATTAAAATTTTTATTTCATTATTTATAATTAATGTCAATCATCATATTGGCTCTTTCATAAGAATTCATGTTATTTAATATAAATTACTTGCTCCAATACAACTTTTCTCGCGACCTGACCTAGGTCTTGGAATTAACAAAGACGGAAATGGACGGATGGATAGTGGAAATCAATTATTTGTTATTCTATTTATATCACTAACAGTTTAATATTAAATATTCATGAAAGAGCCACTAAAGAAAACAATTAAATTAACAACTATAAATTTGTACAATTTTGGTTGTTATTCTCGCCTCCTATACATATTTTCTCAACTTCTATTTATCTTATTCAAAAGCTTAAACTCTAAGAAAATATTTAAAGATCATGATGAGTTATCTGAAGATAACTAAAGAGTAATCACATTTCTAAACTACAACAATCCAAGAAAAAGAAAATAATATACATGCAAGTCTTTTATATCTCTATAAGAAATTATGAACATATCAATCTTACATATTACTATAAGAAATCTTTGAATATAATGCATGTAACAATGATTTTTACTCAATGACAATACTAAAATCTATTATATGTTTTACTTTCACTTTACTTTTATTTTATATTATTTACATTCAAATCTATCTATTTGAGAATCACTGTCAACCTAACACCCATAGATATTATCTCATCTAAGACAGTGATTAGCGATCAAAATATCACAATTTTCTAGAGTGAAAAAGCTCTTACCTACTCATGACCAATATTATCGCTTCAGCACAACTGTTAGCGATCGAAACATCACAATTGTTGGGAGTGGAATAGCCCTTACATACCCCTAACCGATATTACAGTGATTAGCGATGTAAACATCACAATTGTCTATGAAGGTAAGCTCTATATACTCGCCCCCAACAAATATTCCTGTTAGCAAAACAGTTAGTGATCTAATCATCACAATCGTATGGGGTGGTAAGAAAACCTCTATACATGCGGGTACACCGGCATCCCTGTATGTACTATTAGGGGATGAACTCCTCATAATATGCACAAATAAGCATATAAGCATTCATATATAAGCTATATCATTCTTCATAAAATGCATTCTTCTGAAAAATCTTCATTTATTTACTAACATGCATTATTGCTCTGTTATGTAACTAATCATCATACATACTCTCATATCATGTATATCTCTCATACATTAATATCACTTATCTCATGTATATCTCCTATATCATGCATATATTTCATATCATGCATATCATTCATATCATGTACATCTTTTTCTATTATCATGTATATTTCTCCTGCCTAACAATATTAAGGATCTAACTAAACTAGAGCATGCATTGAGTTGAATAAACCTTTTAAAATAAAGATTATGACTTTAATTTCGAAATAAAATTACTCACCCCAGTAGCCACGTTAGATTTTTAATCTTTGATAACTAACCAAACGTTACAATAACATTTACGTTGATATTAATAACCTATAACATCGAACTTTAAGATTCACGCAATTTTTCATTAATCGAATTATTCTTCTTAAGTTTTGAGTTTGTCATCTCGGAAAAATAACATGGAATCTTTAAATATCACAGGATTTCATGATATATTGGCTCATAAAGTGATTTAACCCAAAACATACGTTAAACAGTTCTACGACAAAACCCAACCTTCTTTGATCCTGCCAAATCATATTCTCTCTTCTTATCAATTTTGCATTTTTTATCTTTGTTGACTTCTTGCTTAAGATTCTTACGAATGTTCACAAATTAATTTCGTCACTTTTGACAAAACCTTTTCTCCATTACGGTGACTGCACACAAAAAAGACGCATGACTTGTAGCAAATCTCAAATGGAAGTGTAGAGAAGAAAATGAATATATCAATTAGCGTGAAAGAGGGTTTCACACTCACTAATTTCGTCCCGGAAACCTCAGCGAGTTGCAACACTTAACGGGTCGCTCGCCTCATCTACTCGCCGCTCTATAGGTCACGGCTGTGTTGCGATCGCGCTTGTGCTATTGTGCAATAATCGTAGCCTTCTTGCAAGGGCCCTCTGTCGAGCTTAATCGAGAATAGGGAGAGGGAAAGGAAGAATTGTGAAGGTTTTGGATTGAGGACCCCCCATTTGACACATCCCAACGCTAAATATCACTAGTGAATCAGTTGGGAACAGTAAAGCTGGGATTAAGGAGTAATTAAAGTTTAATTAAAACTAATTAAACTTATAACTTTATAATTTTATATCTTCTAACCAATGCAAAATTTATATATAGTGTTTTACTTCGTTGATATGCAGAATTTTATAAAATTGTCACGATTAAATTCAGAGGGGTGCAAAATTTGAGGTATATTTCAAAGTTGCCAGAAATTTTAGTTGTCTCTCAAAACCAATTATTACAAGTGGTGTCCAAGTCTATATCCATTTACCTTTATGAAAAAATTACCTATGAACATTAATGAATGGTCCAAAAAATAATTGGTTCAAATAAATGGAAAAGAGATTAAACAGCAGTGATTAACCGTTAACATTACCAGCTTTTCATTTATGATAATACTAACAAAACAATTCAATAACAAACAAATAAGAACAAGAAAGAGATGCAAGGAGCTGTAGAATGTGACAATATGGAAGAAAATGAAAAATCTCACTGAATTGAAATAAAAAAAAAGAAAAAAAAAATTTGGGTTTATTAAAGCAACGTAAGCTCAATATCAATTGCAGGTCATATACCTAGTGGAAGGAAGTTTTTTCTTGCGAAGTCCAACAACTTTGCCCAATGGAGGAGCTCTGAAGAACTGAAATATTTTGCATTAAACTGTTTGCCACCATCCACCTAAGAAATTTAGAAGACCCTTTAATGCAAACACAAAAGCACTGGACTATAAAAATATTAAAACGGAAAAAATCATGAAAGTTTCTCTAGACTACAAAATCGTGCAAAAAAACTGAAGATAGAAAAATTATTTGAATTTGATGTGCATTTTACCAGAGGTCTTGTCCCTCTATTTATATAGTAGAATTTTAGATTAAAATTGATAATTTCTACCGACAAAAATAGCTAATTATGATATTCTACAGCTTATACATAGTTGTTTTCTATAAATTTCAATAAGCTCGTGGCTCAAGGATAGCCGAGACGGATGGTTAGATGGGTGCCTATGCCATCCTACAAATTGGCAGTCGGCCACTATTAATGCCAATGGTAATATATATCAAAATAATGATGTACATACTTTTTAGGTTGTGAATGCACCAAACCGTAAGTTTAACCATGTGAATGATTAATAATGTGAATTTCTCTTTTGGAGATTGCTATTTTGTATTGATTTTGCTAGTGGGAAGGTCATCCTCAAAAAAAGTTATTAAAGAAAGAATTTGAAGCTGGACTAGCGGGTAGTATCTGCTCTGACTTCTCCTGGGATGGCAAGAACCAATCTGACAATGTGCATGGTATATGCCGACTCGGGCTCATTCCTATTTTCTTCCATCAGAGCCTTCTAAGCTCTCTTTAATATTAAGTCAATGAGTACAAACTTTAGTATGTTTGATATGATTAGATCTTTCACTAAGTTCTACAGGATTTTGCATCCTCCGTCATGTTCGTGATCAGGATGATAGGCGCATTATTTGTAAGTTGAAACAATCAGTAGGTGTTTTGACACGCTCATCGGTGGGATGGCATGGACTAGTTCAACCATGGAGATACTCAGAGGAGACATGGTGAGCAGACAATGTGGCAGAGGTTGCAGTCTAGCAAACCCATATCCTCTGACAATCTCTCTTGTGCTCGAATATGCTTTCAAATGGTCACGACCTCTAGTCTTCGGGTCCGTTTGGAGTGGTGGTGCGGTGGCGGTGCAGCACCGCAAAGCAGTTTTATTTGTTTGGGTAAAACTGCGTTTTGACAGCTTTTTAAAAAAACTGTTGTTGAAATCTGAATTTTCTCACACGTCCTGACTATGTGTGATGGTAGCTTTCTAGCTATGTTCTGACTTTTAAAAAAAATGTAAGAGCTACCGCAGCTTTTTTAACATCATATTATTTTTCAACAGCTTCACAATTGTTTTTTAATAAGCTACAGATGCCCCAAACAGACCCGAAGCATCATATCAACCACGACCATCTCTTCTTTTTAAGCTTTGCATCTCTTCTTGTTGGCGGGATCCGCAAACTTTTCTCGGTCTCAATCTTTCGCTACTCTGCTATCATAGCTGACAAGTCTCAAAATTATATTCCTCTAACATCTGAGTGTTGCGGGCCAAGTGCATACCTGAACGGACATTCGCAAAGGCCTCGGGCCAATGCGTTGTGCAAGCATGGCCGATTCAAGACCCTTGACTTTGAATATCTTTTGGAAACGCATTATGAAACCCTTTAACTAACATCTGAGAGTTGACAACTTCACAATAGAGTATGTGAGGTTTCTATGGTTTATGGATGCTAGCAAATTGGGTGAGAAAAATTATCTTCAAATTTGCGAACGAGAGATAGAAGCGTGAAACACATGAGGGTTAGGGCTGGCAATTTGGCTCGTTGTTCGCGAACAGCTCGTGTTCGGCTCGTTAAGCAGCTCGTGTTCGGCTCGTTCGTTAAGCCTAACGAGCCGAACACGAACAAATTTTTAAGCTCGAAATGTCAACGAGCCGAACACGAACAACTGTTTGTTCGCTCGTGTTCGACTTCGAATCGCTCGAAATAAAAAAATAATAATATAATTATTTATATAATAATTTATTATATATATGATTTATATATTAATATATTATATAAATTTATATATAAGTTTAAATCATACTCGCTCATGTGGTAGCGTGGTTATGCTTTCTTGTTTCCATTCATTCTGGTCTGCGTTCGAATCCGACGCTGACATATATTTTTCCTATTAATTTTAACGAGCTAATTTCGAGCCGAACACGAGCCGAACACGAACAAGAATATTTAATTCGAGCCGAACACGAACACACCTTTCACGAGCCATTTCGAACACGAGCCGACTTCGAGCCGAGCTAATTTCGAACGAGCCGAACACGAGCCAAGCCTGAGCTCGCTCAAGCTCGGCTCGTTTACAGCCCTAATGAGGGTAGGCTCTTATAGAGTAAAGAAGAAGAGTACACACTTAAACACGTCGCTAATGTTGAAAAGCGATGCGGCAACTTCGAAAGAAATCACGTGATCAAAGAGATTCAGGTGTACAAATTTAAGGATGGTGTTTTGAACTTATTTAGTGCTACAACATCGACTATGTGCATGGAAAAAGCGTTCTCCAACCTAGGTTGCTTTCTTGTTCTTCATGTTCGACTTTTGTGGTGAGGTGTCTCGTTGTTTGTGTAATAAGTGAAGGCTCCTCCTCTGTGAGGGTCGAAGGTAGCGCTCGTGAACTCTTGTGATTTTTGTGTCACGTGACTGAATTGGAGGACCAAGTTGGCTACTCGTGATAGATGTTTTCAAGTGACCCTCACTTCGAACTCTACTATTTGTTGCGATACAAATTTTATGATATCATCCATGTACACTAATGCTTCCATGTAGAAGTGCTATGAATCTTTATGTCCCCTCCTTTGTGGCATGTCACATGCTCACCGAACTTATCAGGGTGATGAATCTGGGTTTGCTCGTAAGCACAAACTAGGTTGGAATTGCATAGCACAAGGTCAAAGATAAGAGAAGCGGTCTGAGAGGCAACGAGACTTCCCCTTTTGAGTGTGATGTAGGGTCTTCTCCTTGAAGAGAAAGAAAAAGAAGATCCTCCCTTTTCCATTGAATTCTCTGTTTATACAATAAATGATGTGGGAAAACATAGTCTCACATGTCTTCCTATGGAAAAGAAGTTTCACGCTCATTATGTCAAGTATCAAGATTTGCAAGCGAACATCGATTACTTCTTCCTGAAGACTTAGTTGTTACCCATCTGTTGCCTCAAGACTCTTGAAAATTCTAATCAAGGTCAACGGTATCTATTGCTCCAACACAACAGAGGAAATTGGATACAGGAAAAATGTCAGCATGAATCCCAAAGAGATCAAATGGTTCAAGGGGATTATATTGTTTCTTATCAGAATTACATGCCAAAGATTATTAAACAATCGGTTAACTTAGTGCGCTTGCCTAGAACGATCGGTAATCTCGTTGGACCCGAACGATCGGTTGAATCAGACCGTCGGAATCGATCGGGAATGAGACGACCGACAGTTAAAAGTAAAATAATTTTAGTCATATATTATGTACAATGGACTCGACCATTCATGAAAGTGGTGTTGATTTCAATTATTAGTATTAAAGAGGTAGTTAAATTAACTATCCATGGTAAGGAAAAAGACAAGGAATGCCCAATAATCATTAAGATAAAGGGGATAATATTGTAATAGTATAATCAAGCTATATGTGGTTTTAAATAGGGGCTATTTTATGAATAAATGTTACATACTCCATTTTTAGAATTTCAACTTATCTTATCCTCTCTCATCTTTCTTCTTCTTTTTATAGTTTTGTACTGTAAACTCTCGGGAAGTGCATACTACGACATTTTAGGATTCAACATAAGTGTTCTCTAGGGTAGGAACCTATTCAACTTGTCGGACGCTTTGCATTCAACTTCCTTCCACTCATCATTATTGGTTAAACTTGTTCGGGATAAAACAAGTCAATGGACTGTTGTGCTATTCATCGCTTTTGACATGGCCCAAGACGTTTGAAATCTCAGCTAAGGTCTCTTGGGTGACGTATCTTATGTGTGTACAAAACCAATAGACCAAATAATGCAACGGTTCAAAAGAAAAATAAGAAAATGCAATTTGAAATAAGCCAAATCACATAATAAAATTACTAATTCTAGTATAATTAACAAAAAATCAAGATGTTTAAGTTATCCAATGTCATCTGAAATAAGCCTAAAAGTATAAGTGCCCTTTTAAGTATAAATTTTAAACAAAGCATATGAGGGAAGCAGAATATGCAAATAAAGAGCTGTAGAAGAGTTGTTTTTTGGATTCAAATAGGCTGAGACCATCATTTTCGATGCATCTGACTTATTCTCCGAAATTTCAAAAACTTCAAATAGTAATTTGCACAAAATTACACTTATGTGTATCCCCAATACCTATGTATTTACATATCTAAAATCTAAACTTTACTTTTTACATTTATACCACCCAAATCTTTCATGTCACATCAAAAATACAATTATATTGACTTTCAAAAAGTTAAATACATCTTCTCATCCATAAGTAAGGTGATATGTAAATTGAAGTTTAGGTGTTAGAAATGTAAATACATAACAAATGAGTGGTATGTATGTAAGTCCTTCATGAAACTAATATAGGAAGCTCGATATATCAGATATCTTCAACCAATTAAGATACACTCGAGTTTCATATAGTTACATGCTTCAGAGCAATCACTTAAATAGCAAACTAGATTTCTCTCTGTTTAATTTTAAGAGATAACTAATGTTATTAAAAACTACAAATCTAACCAGCTTTGTTGAAAATGTTGATGTCAGACCATGAGCATGCACACCTACAGTTCATCTGGACGGTATTCTCGTATTTTAATGAACTTACATGAGCCTTAGATCAAGCGCAAGCTATCTTCATCTATGTTGACGGTAAATTTAGACGAAGAACCACTCTGCTGACGAGATTCAAATACCATATTACGAAATATGACGGGGCGATTATATGAACTTGCTCAAGAGCTTGAATTAAAAGAAAAACACCGCTTGCCGAGAAAACTACAATATATGAATGAATGCAATCATGGAAAGAAAATCCATAAGAAAATGGGACAGGTTACCCGTCCTTCAAAACTGGGTAATAAAATAACCTCGTCTGACCCACCAGTGGCTCTGGGTCGTATTGTTAAGAAACGAGACTCTGTGGAAATCGATGAAATTGCAAGCGGAGACAAATGAGTCTGATGAAAAGAATTGCGGGTCGTCGGAAAAATTGGCAATCGAGGAACACCTCCTCGCTTGGCCAGTGGCGGCAAAAACCCTAAGGTTTGGATGTTTCCCGCCATCTCAGGGAAAGGCAGCAGCTAACGATAGCACAGTGAGAATGGTGTGCTCGCCTAGTCGACGTTAGGGTAGAAATAAAGTGTGTTTCTCCAAAAAAACGAATTGGGGTTTTTACCCAGAATTCGAAATATTCAGTTGGATTTAAATCATCTCAAATATAAAAAAATTAAAAATTAAATTCAAATTTCGTTAATTCAAAATCTTTCGTGTTGAGTCGATTTCTTCCCTTTTACTATATATATCTGGATTTATTAAATCTAATTAAGAAGTAGATTTTCGATAAGTCTCTCATGTGGTCTGCAGATAAATTTGATTTCCCTAGTTAGATAAATCTTGTTTAATATAAATCTAAAAGTTGCAGCCAAATACTGACTTAATATTATTTATCTGGCACTTAAAAGTCATGTATTATATGTGCTCCCCGAGTATAAGACTCCCATTCATCTTTCAAAAGTGTTAAGCGAAATAACATGAATACATATATTTCTAGTTCATTTATGAAGATAGTAGCATATTGTGAGTGTTGTAGATAGTTACTACAGAAGTGTTGATTGGTTAGAGACGTCATAGCAAGTAGTTTCGGGAGTTGTGGACCACGAAGATGGTAGTTGACGATAATTAATTATGTTTGTAGGTCACGGGGGCCGGAATCTAAAGTTGTATGAGCTGATGACCATGTAGGTCGTTGGGCCAAGTATTAATGACATATGTAGGCCGCTGGAACCAGAGTCGAGAACTGCATGAGTTGATGTCCACGTAGGTCGTTGGGGCGGGTATTGATGACGTTCATATGCCGTTGGGGCCGAAGTCGGGAACTGAATGAGCTGATGATCACGTAGATCGTAGGTGGCGCATGAATCGTAGTGGTGAGCTCTTGTCCCGCAGACGATAGAAGTACTAGAATTTATAAGTTACAACGTTTATTAAAGACATTTGGTCAGCGATGGTTGATAGCAGTCGGTGATGGTTGACGGTCGGTGATGGTTGGCGGCGGTCGACGGTGGTGGACGATGATTAGCGGTAATAGATGGCGGTCGGCGGTGTTCGACGACCGTCGGCGATGATCGATGGCGATCAGCGGTGGTTGACGGCGGTCGACAGTGTTGGATGACAGTAGTCAATAGTGCTAGACTACAGCTCTTTCTCAAAACCTCAAGTTCACTCGCAAAGCTCAGCATTCCTCTCATGAGAGGGGTATGGGTCTATTTATAGTGTTATTGGTGCAATTAATGCAGAAATATGAACCAGTTTAATCGGACGGTCCAAAGAGCTCCCTCCGATCAGACAGTGTTTCATGGATATTAGAGTGCCTTAACAAAGTTGCAATTGATAAAATTTTGGGCTCGTTAGATTCATCTTGTCGAGACGCACGATTCAACTGTGAACTCGCCAGATTTGACATCTATTTTGACCTTCTAAATGTGTCGAAAATCTTATAATAGTGGTTAATGACTTGATCTGGGCTTGATTTGACTCGGTTTGGACTTGTTTTTATATATTAGGTTTGTCTCATTAATTGAGTAAGTTTGATTATAAGTTTGCTGAAATCGGAGCTCTGTATGACCCTTAATTGATGTTTGAATGTTTCTTGGTCAAGGTATTGTCACGATATCGGCGTCATGCGTCGCGATTCGTGTCGGATGATGAAATTTGTTGGTGGCATATCGCTTGCCTCCTATTTTCGGACGAGATCATTTTTATCGTCTAAAAATGTCTAGATGTGGATCTCTTTTATTTTTGTATATATATATATATATATATATATATATATATATATATATATATATATATATATATATATGCTTTATTATTTTTACAATATGTAAACTTTAAATCCTTGTATAGAAGATAAATTGAGATCACTTGGTTGGTTCCTTATGCTTCCTTTGGGATGACGGGGTTCTATCCTTTCTGAAGGCAGAATCTTAAAATTCTTTTTTTTTATCAACAGGCACGGCAAGCCAACGTTGGGATTTAGGGAGCCGGAATTTGGACAGTGTTGACCTCACTTTTGTTGAGGTTTAGTCTTTTTTTAGAATAGCCTAGGATCTAGCCATAAGACTTTTTTGGTGACTATCTTAAAAAACTATTGATGACACCCTTATCCTATAGAAATTCAAGACATTTTTTTTGCTTCACTTGAAGTTTTCAAATATTTAAAGTCTAACCTCTAAATGCTTAAGAGGATGAGACCAGGCATTATGAAGCCCAATAAGAGTTCCTTACAAGATGGTCAAGCCTTAGGACTCGCCCTGAGAGATCTCGTCCGAGTGAGGCTCACACACACACTTACACATTACACTATCACACACTACCGCAGAACCATAAACCAAACTTATTTACAATCAATCCCCTACTCTTTTAGAAACTCATGTGGGTGGTTTCCCTCAAGCTCCTAGCCCCCAAACTAGGGTTTGACTAGTACCAACACATGGAGGATCCAAACAGGGAATTCCATTGGTTCATGGCTCAAATGGGTTATCAATCTCACTCAACCCCACTTTACCAAATGACCAAATTACCCTTTAAACCCCTAATTTTGCCCAAAATTCTAAAAAATCAACCAAAATTACCAAAATCCTCCAAAAATCATCCCAAAACATTCATCACCACTCAAAATACCCAAAGCACCTCAAAATGACCAAAATCCCCAAAATACCCCCAAAATACCCAAAATTATCAAAATGCCCCTCCAAGCCTAAAATTTTCAAAAAAGTTCAAAAAATTCTTAAAACCCTCAAAATATTCCCAATTTCAATTTTGAACAACCACATTGATCGAATCCAAAATGACCCATTTTAACCAAAAGCCCCAAATTTGCTCTTTAAGCCCAAAATGCCCAACTTACACCCAATGTCAATCAAATTGACCTCAATATTGCCCAATTTCCAATCCAAACTATAATTAAACATCCCTAATCCCAATCTAAACTAGATCCAAGTCCAATTTGACCAACATTTGAACCCAGTTTGAACCCAAACCAAAAGCCCTAATTTTGGCCATATAACACAATTCCCCGAAATTTAACTCCATAAGCCAATCAACTCCCCAAATTAATATACAAAATCCTTCGTGATGTTTCCCTAAACTAAATTGAACCACTAATTGACCTAAATTTTCACTCAAGCCTCACACAAGCCCAACCTAAGGCAAAGTCCCCAAATTTTCTCCAAATTGGCCACATGACCAAGTTCCACCAAATTGAATGCACTAACCCTAAAATTGTCACCCAATTTATGTTGAGAACTCTTTATGACATCTCTATAGACCTTTTGGAACCATCAATTGAACTCAAGCTAACCCAAATGCCCCAAAATTAACCAAATACCCAAATTTCTCTAAATCCACCTCGCAAAACAATTCAAAATCACTATGAAACTTTTCCAAAATCCTTATGACAATTATTTACACCAAGTTGAACAATCAATCGGGCCCAACCTATGCCCAAACCCAACCTAGCCCAACTTGAACCCACATGACCCCCCAAAATTAAACCCATGATTCAAGTTGACCAAACCTAGCCTAATTGATCAAACCAAACCCTCCACAGTCACCAAATTGACCCATATGAACCATCCTAGACGCCTCTAGCCCACCCTACTCAAGCGATGGACCAAGGGTCCCCCAAATTAGGGGATCCCCTTCCTTAAATGGGAAAACCCAAAAGGGTTTTGCAATGAATCCCTAACCACTTAAGTTTTAACTCACTCATGGTCTGCCCACCTTACCGCCTGACCAATGTCCACCTCCCCTGGCCTGGCCGGCTGGCCTAGTCGTCGGAGGAGCCTAAACCAAGAGCCACCCCAAGCCAAGCTCAACCCAATTGACCCATCCAACGTATCAAGCTCTGGTTGCTCACTGGAGGTGATCTACCTCCACCAAAGCAGACAATTCCACCCACTAGTAAGCTCTGAGTTCCACCAGGCAGCCATGACTATAAAAGTCATCCTTCACAGTAAAATGGGGGTGTTGAATATTTCTTAAGGAAACCCTGCCAAAACCTCACCATAGCTCATCCAGACCTCTCTGAACTCAAGTCCAATGTCTCTAGCCACCAATGTCCTTTGTCCCGAGACAATTTCCCCACTGAAATTTAAGTCGAAACCAAGACAATTTCAGTTGCATCTCCCCACTGCCTAAAACCTCAAACCAACTTTCTATACACAATCACCAGAGTATGAGAAGAAGTTCCCCCATCAAATCCTCATCCGAGAGAGCCCCCATACCAGACTTTGATCAGCACCTAAATTCGAGTCTGATTGAATTTGGGTCCAGACACTTCACCACAACAAGAGGCTTCATTAAGAGGTTCGTTGGGTTTAATCGAAGCTGCTACAATCATCTGATTAAGGCATCCCCTCTCAGAGAGAGGTATTTAACTTTCTCCCTCTCCTAAGCTAGTTTTGATTCTCCATACATGTTAGGTTGATTTCAGGCTAGGTTAGTCGTATATATAGGTCCGTCTAGGATAGATGAGTCTTTAGAAACAAATTTGAAGTGATTGCTTGAGTATCGAGGGAGATATTAGGTCTAGAGTGTGGACGCTTATCTGTGCACACCAGGTGATGACGAAGATCAGGGACTATTGGATCGCGTGTGTATCAAATGAAGGGTTAGGATTGCATTGAACAGACTTGTTATGCATAAAGCGCGGAGCTAACTCAGATCGCAGCATCCAGTGGCATGGTGACGCGTGAAGTTTCAGAGCGTCGTACGTTGAGCTGGCGGCCAGGTGTTTAAGTAGGAAAATATAGAGTTATTTTTAATTAAATCAGTCTAACTTTAAAAATTCATAACTTTGTGTAGAAAATTCATAAAAATAAAAGAAAAAGACCCTCTTGCTTAGTGAATAGAGGAGAACAATGTGGAAATGGATTCAAGTTTATTTGATGTATATTCTATTTTAAATAATTAAATACAATATTTAGCATTTGGATTTTTCATTAACATAGACATTTCATCATGACATGAAATTTAAGGCTTTTGTTCCCTCTATCACGGGGGATCTTCCCTGATTTTTCCAATGTCAGGGGAGATCTTTATGTAGAGATCCCTAATTTTCAAGTTAATCGCCCATATTTTTTATTTAAAAATTATAAAAATTAAAATACTCATCAGAGAAATATAATATTATTTTGGTAGGTTTCTTGTGACTAGAGGACCATAAAAAATATAAACTTGATTTAACTCACTAATAATCTTCCTGATTTCCATTAAACCCTAAAACTGAAAAGAAATTAAATTAAGTTAAATATAAATGAAAATAACTTAAAAATGCTTATCCACTGTGCTTTTGGGTCAGAGAAACTACCATAAAAAATTTGAAGATAATTGGAATTGATTGGGCCATGTAAATGAATTATTTAAGTTAAATATCAACTTTGGCATTAAAATAATTATAATAATTAAAATACAACTCAAAATTACCAAATTGGTTTTGAGAGTTCTCTGTAATCAGAGGAACATAAAAATAAATAAAATTAGTATTAAAGTTAAATTTTCATTTTTAAGGTTATTTTAAATATTTAAATAATTAAAAATTCATAAAAATCATAAAATTAATAAAATTGATGGAAATGTTCTCAATTGTCTCATAATCACTCAGGAATAATTGGAATAATTTCCTAACCCTTTAAGTAATAATATTAAATTTTAAAGGGTTAAAATACTTTTTAAAGCTTAAAAATGAAATTTTCATAATTTCTCACTAAAATAATTATAATAATTGAAATATAAAACACAAAAAATATGAAATTTATTTTTCTGAGTCCCCTGACTTTAGATAAACTTATAAAAATATAAAACTTAATTTTTAACTTAAAGTGTTTTTTATATTTAATTAACACTCCAAACATAAAATAATTCTAATAATTAAATTACACCTCTAAAAATCATGAAATTTGGTCTAAGTGATCCACTGGTCTAGGTGAACCCCCAGTAATTCTCTTAAAAATAAATATTGTGTTCTGATTGAGTTATAAAACTACCTTTGAAAATCTCTATTTTTACATTAAAAATAATTATAAAAATCACATTTTTCTCCTCTGATATTTTACTTGACTCATGGGCAGAGTACCATAAAAATTTCAAAGTCGTTTGAGTTAAAATTGATTAATTATGAAGTATAAAGGCCTTAGGGGCAAATTTTGTAATTTTGAAGAATTTAGCCTTACTCATTATTTAGGCTTAGTTAAAGTGAGAAATGGGCAATGCATGATCTTAATAAACATGATTGAATGATTGAAACATAAATGGATAAATGGTAGAAACCAGTCTTATTTTTTTCATATTAAAAGATAAATTTGTAATTTCTTTAAATTTTATTATTTTGGAAGATAATCATAATTAAATGATCCTAAGTTAGGGGTTTCAACTTTGGAAGGTGATATTTAATGTTCTAAAACCCCTAATCAATGGTTTAATTATAATTCAATATGTTGATAAGAATCATAATCATAAAAGTCGACTTAACTTATTTTTCTAAAATATAAATATACCACTAAAGTTTAAGGTTATAGTAGTGAACTAGGCTTAATTAAAATTTGACTAATGAGGTTTAGAAAAGAAAGATTAATTAATATCAAACACTTTTGAAACACTATAAGTCCAATTTGAAACTAAATTTGGCTAAGTTTCTTAACAAACCAACTTGCCCCTAAGGGTCTTTACTCTCATAATTTATAAAATAAAATTTCAAGTGACAACTACCCCATTCTTGAGATAGTCGAAACATCAATTTCACTTAGCATAAGGGTATGAAATGGATGAACCATTTAGTAATTAAAATAAGTTCAAATGAACTCAAGAAAGATCAGAAGGGTTGTGGAATATTTAGGGATTTCCTGTGTCTTTTCATAAGTCTTATGAACATCTTCCAGGACAACTAAACCTATTATACTTATTAAACGAAGGCATCTCTCAAATGAATGAATAAAGCTCACCAAGTTATGACATAAGGTTTGATATGTTTGTAACGAACCTATCTATATGTTTTTCTTTCCTGCAAATTATAAACGTTTATTGCAAAATATACTGAAATTTTAGGTGGAGGAATGAGAAGAGTCAACATGTATGTTTTTATAAGTTTACAACTTCTTTTCTTGCACTTTCTTTATTGTATGTTTGCATGCTAAACAACAATATCACCCTGCATGAAAACCAAAAGTTTTATAATAGCCACAAAACAAAAACCAAAAAGTAAAATCAAATTAAAATCAAACTCACCGTCACAACAATCAAAATATAAGACAACTCAAAATTTAATCGTAAACAAAACCAAAATCACAAGTGAAACTAAATTAAAACGTCTATATCAGATGGTCAGGAATACCTCGGAGGAGGCAACCTACAGCTGCTAACGAACTTTCTCATGGTCTGAATGAAAGTACAAAACTCATTTAATTTGAGTTTAGTAAATTCATCTAGACTAAGTGAATCTAAAGAACATAGTGGTGTCGAAATGAGGGAACCATGGGATCCTAACCGGTGTCACTATAATTAACTTAAATTCACACTTAATAAGACATTAAGACAACTTAATTTAAACATTTTCAAAACATGCTACTTTTCTCAATCTCTTCAATTTGACACTTCTAAAACTAAACATGCTACGACGAGAAGCTTGGAGCATGCACAGTGAGCAACACAACCATCTTCAATAGCAAAACTACATAAAATAAACAACAAGTCATATTACTTCGAGGTATTTTGTCATATGTAGCATAAATCCTCATTTTATACCTTTAGGCCTTTGCAATATAAACTCTAACTCGTTTTAGGTTTCGAGGTCGTCATCGGGTATGACATAAATCCTCATATCTTTCAGGCTATTCACATGATCAGTATCAAGTGAATGTAAGACATAAAATAATAAAATTGGCAAGATGAAACACTAAACTATCTCAAATTGAAGCCAAACCATAGGATAATTTAGAAAAACACTGAGATTTTTCTCAGATCTATGTCTTTCCCCTTGTCTTCTTTTCCTTTGACTCCTACAATAACTGTTCTGAAACTTGAGCCCCTCACCTATTAGATTTCCTATTACCACATTTTCTTGAAGATCCTACATTTTAAAAGTCATGAATGCAATATTTCTTAATATATATCAAGAGTTTTCTTAGGTAGCTTCAGTTATTTAAGATGAGATTAACTATAGGGGTTTGCCCTTATAGGAAACTTAAAGACCCCTTATTAATATGAATCATATCTAATTATTTTATATTAGATAGGGGAAGTTGTTAGTCAACATAAATAGTTCGCGGACCAAACGCATGAATTTTTTAGTTTAGTTGATCAAGTCTCACCACCAAACAATATATCCATTCTTCAGGATAGAGACATGGCTTATGGTGCAGTGCTTCATTATTTAAACAATT
Organism: Papilionanthe hookeriana x Papilionanthe teres; assembly: GCA_022702705.1. Classification (NCBI taxonomy): domain Eukaryota; kingdom Viridiplantae; phylum Streptophyta; class Magnoliopsida; order Asparagales; family Orchidaceae; genus Papilionanthe; species Papilionanthe hookeriana x Papilionanthe teres. The sequence goes on along the minus strand of CM040427.1, from coordinate 67,845,230 downwards.
ATATGAGATTGGTTTGAATTCATAATTTAAAATTAAATTTCTATTTTCCAAACTTCTATTTATATTTATATAAATTAAATCTAAACAAACTCTTTGCACGGACAAACAACAGGTGAAGGAATGTGGGAATTCGAGGGGAATTCAAACAAATTTAGAGAAGTATGAGGATATTTTGGGAGGTTAAATGATAAAATTAATATATTTTTTTAATGGCAGAAAGCAGTTTCATTATATATATATATATATTTATTTATTTAATGATTTCAATTAATTTCATGTCATAATGCAGAATTTGAAAGGTCTGAGCAGAAAGGATATGAAATGAAAATATGTTTTAATTTTTTTAATAATGAGTATTTAATAGTTGCACGCATTTTTAAATCTTTTTAATAACGAGCATTTAATGGTTGAATACCCTTTTGAGCCTATAAATAAGCCTGAAAAAGTGGATAAAGGTGGAGTCCCTAGTTGATCCAGAATTTACCAGAAGAAGAAAGTTGTTTTGCTTAGCAATGAAGAGTTGCAACGAATAGTTGCAGTGCAGAGTTGAGGAGTAGAGTTGCGGCGCACAGTTGGGCTGTAGAGTTGCGGTACAGAGTTGTAGTGCAGAGTCGTGGGGAAGAGTTGTAGGGCAGAGTTTTGGCAAATAGTTGTAGTGTCGAGTTACGGTGAAGAGTTGTGGTATCAAGTTGAGTTGCAAAGTTGCAGGGAAGAGTTGTGTCGTAGAGTTGTGGTGTCGAGTTATGGTGTAAGTTGCGGCGCCGAGTTGCTTTATAGAGTTGCGGTGTAGAGTTGTGGGAAAGAGTTACGGTGCAGGGAAAATTCGTCCCCGTCATGCATAGCAAGCAAGCAACAATAACTTTTTTCATGTTGTGTTAAAGAGGAAAGTCATCCCTGTCTTGTGTAGCTGGAAAGCAACGGGACTTTCTTTCATGTTGGTGTCGTGCATTTCGTAAGAGATTCCAGTGTCACTCATACACATTCTAGAGGTGATGACAAAATATTGTAGCTTTCTTGTCGCACTTTGATAGAAATATTTTCAAGTTTATGTGGTGGTGATATATGAAGACCCCCTTACGGTCATCAAAAGTACTAGGGGGATGCGATGCCGACTCAACTCGAAGATGAGCAGATTTGTTGTAGCCCTCGTACAATCATATAGTCTTTGTAGCATTTTTAATCAATTGATGTGACATTTTTAGAATATGTTAATGTGTTTCTTTGCTTCATCCATGGTTGTTGTAGCTTCTCAATCATACAAAATTTTGCAATTAAAGTTAGCACATAAATTTTATAAAATGAAGAATTGTGTATCTTTTGTTGTTCATGTCTTTCAAGGTCATGCCCTCTCGGACTTATGCTTTATAGGAGCTTGAACTGATATCTTATGATGCTCTTAGCCTTCTAAAGTCTTTGAGTAGAGACCCTATCAATCACTTGCTTTGTGGAGTTTTTCTAGTGAGGATCCATTCCACCACTAGCCTCTTATCGAGGCTTGCTTCTCGGGCTTGTCTTCCGGAAGTACTGTATCATCTCTTCGAGTCTTGCCTCTTGGGTCCGACTTCCAGGAGCATGGTTAAAAGGATAATTCATTAATGATGTAAGGCCAATTTTGAGTTTTATAACCATAGATGCTCGACGATATTAACCTGTAATGTACAAATTCATAGGAAATTCACTGTGAATGGTTGACCTATCATTGGTTTTTGGTCGAAGATTTTACTTGATGATCGTAACTGTTATGAAAGAGGTCAAGGGAAAAGCTTAACGAATGTAGCTGTAACGAAAGAGGTCAAAGGAAATCTACCAAGAAATTTTAACCTATTTGTGGCAACATGTCCAAGCTTTTGCTTGATGACGGTATCCTGTAATGAAAAAGGTCGAATGAAATCCACCAATAAATTTTTACCTATCTAAGACTGTATGTCGAAGCTTTTTCTTGCCAATAATAGCCTGTAATGGAAGAGGTCGAAGGAAATCCACCAAGGAATTTTGACCTATCTAAGATTGTATGTTGAAGCTTTTGCTTAACGACAGTAGCCTGTAATGGAAGAGGTCGAAGGAAATCCACCAATAAATTTTAACCTATCTGATGTTGTATGTTGAAGCTTTTGCTTGAATGTTGTAGCCTGTAATGAAAAAGGTCGAATCAAGTCCCCTTATATCAATTATGTCAAGAATGCGTTGTCAGTCTGTTAGAGATGTTCTACATTTCTCGAAACTAAGGCGTAAATCATAATGGACCATAAGTTTTCTTAGAAATAAGGTTGCGGTCATACTTAAGAAAAAAATTAAATTAAATTAAATTAAATTAAATTAAATTACATTAAATTAAATTAAAAATAAATTAAATTAAAATTAAATTAAATTACATTAAATTAAATTAAATTAAATTAAATTAAATTAAATTAAATTAAAACTAAATCAAATTAAATTAAATCAAATCGAATTAAATTAAGCTAAAACATATTATATTAAATTAACTTAAATTTAATTAAACCACATTAAATAAAATTAAATTAGATTAAATTAAATTAAATTAAATTAAATATAACATCACTTAAGACATGAAAAATTCAAAAGTAAATCTAAAACAACTTGAACACTATTCCAAACTTAAATCCATTAACTAAAATCAAATCATGAACCACTTGAACATCCATTTGCCCTCGAAAGCTCGTGATGTCATAACTCTTAAAAGGAGTGTTAAAAGAAGCGTTACTTCACTTATAGGATATTCAAATGTCTTAGTTCACTGAACAAGATAACAAAATTTAAACTCCCGGACGATTAATTCATTTATATAATTAAATTCATTTGGACTTGGAATGATCCTAGAAATGTTGAAAAGATGTTTAAGATTCGTCTTAAGCACTTCCTCAATATGATGGGATATTTATAAGAACAATTGAACTTAGTTGTTCTTTGATGAAGAAAAATCGTCTTTAAACCAAAACACAAGAACCTAGACGTCATAGGAAATGACTAGCTATAGGATTAGGAACTTGGTAGAAAACCATAACCCTTCCCTTAGCTTCACTCTAGGAACTTACTTTAAATGCTTAAATATTCTAACTGTGTTTTAAGTGCAGCTTAGGATGACGGGAAGACCCTCCGTGTACGCTTTTATTTTATTGCAATTTACTTTACCGCAATTTATTTAATCGCATCGCACTTACTTTTCTGCATGATAAACAACTCGTTGCATGAAAACCTACACCTTTAGGATAGTCCCTAAAACCGAAACCAAAACTAAATTAAAAGTCATTACAAGATAAAATTCACCGCCACAACATTTCAAAATATAAAACAACTCAAAATTTAATCACAAACAAAACAACAAAACTACAACTACAACTAAATTAAAACGTCTTGTTGGATGATCGGGAATACCTCTGATGATGTAACCTACGTGTTGCTAACGGGATTTCCCACGGTCTAAATGAAAGTGTGGAACTCATTCAGCTGAGTTTAGCAAATTCATCCTGGACTAAGTGAATCCGATAAAAATAACGATGCCTAAGGATGGAACCGTGGGATCTTAACCGGTGTTGTTATAATCAACTTTAAGATTTGTTTAATTAAAATATTAAAAACACCTGGATTTTAAGATTTTCTCTAAACTAAAACACTTCTCTCATCTCCTGATTTATGACTTCTAAAACTAAACCTCTGCAACAACAAGGAGCTCGGAGCATGGTGGGCAGCACGGCCATCGTCATCAGCAAAACCCGAGTCTACTTCAGCAAAACTTCCTTAGAATTAAATAACCAAGCCATAGGACTTCGAGGTAGTTCGCCTAGTGCAACATAAATCCTCAACTCTTCGTTGGACATTCGCATGATCATATCATGTAAATTAAGCCCTAACCGGTCTTAGGATTTCCGAGGTAGTCGTCCGATACGACATAAACCCTCATATCTTCGAGTGCTATTCGTATGATTTTATCATACAAATATAAGTCCTAACTAATTAAAATTGGCAAGATCAAAATACTAAATAAACATTAGGACTTTCCTAAATTCAAGCCAAACAAATAGGATAATCAGAAATTACCGAAGTTCGCTTCGAATCCGTGATTTCTCCTACCTTTCGCTTTGGATTCCCAAAATAAAATGTTCCAAATTTGATCCATTCCCTATCGAAATTCCAAAATTCAATCCATCGAAAACTTAAACCTCGAAATTCTTGAGAGCAGAACTACCGATTATTATCGAGAGTTTTCTTAGGTGATTCCCGTCACTTAAGATGTAATTAACTATAGGGCTCGCCCTTATAGGGAATTTTAAGAACCCAGGTAATATAAACCCTGTTTAATGTTTCCATATTAAACAGGGGAATTTGTCGGCTTATAAAATTGGTTCGCAGACCAAACAGATGTCACAAATCTTCTAGTTTATTTAATCGAGCCCCATCATCAAGCAATGTGTCTATTCTTCGGGATAAATACATGGCTTGTGATGCGGTGCTCGTTTATATAAATTATTCTAGATGTGAGATCAGTTTGATTTCATATCTTAAATTCTTCAAATTTAAAATTATTTTCAAAATCAAATATTACTTTTCAAATTATTTATTTAAATTAAATTAAAATTCGCCGACGATTTCTGTAGGCGACTCCCTTTTCAAAATAAAACACCAAAACCCAAAAATAAGCCGTACAATTTCTGGCGACTCCGCTGGGGACAATTCCTCTCTCCATTTTTAATCAAATAGTTCTGCTTTCAAAAATCGGTAGTGTATCCATGTCCCTAATGGATCAAACTACCCTTCTTTCCGTTGGAATATTATGTTCATTTCTACCTCGAACAAGTATAGCCAACATTCTCTCGAATCTAGGAGCCACCGTTTAGACACCCCTAAACAGAGAGGTTCCGAGATCCTTTTACCTCATTTCGAGGTGGGGCGGACCCCCAATAGGTGTTAGCTTAGGAGTGATCCTTCGAGTCGAGAAGTCTTGCATAAGACTTTCTTTTCCTTTCCAACTCGAATCGCATTCATTACCTTCTCTACACTTTTGAACACTCCGTTCTAAATAAACAAACCCTCTAATGAACGACTCTTTTAACAAATATACATGAACAAGAATGTGTTCGGACTCTTTTCGTTTCCTTTCTTTTGTCCCGATGAGAAGAAGCACAACTTGGGATCGACAATCGAATCTACCTTGCAGAAATGGAAGCCCCAAAACCGATTTTCTCCTTCACCAATGGACTCGGACTTCGCCGTTTACAAGGATGAGCCGCCCGACAATGGGATCATCCGGTTTGGACAAGGATTCGAGAGCACAAATGTCAAGATCGCTGACGTTACCCTTTTCGCACTAATGAACAAAGTGCCAGAAACTAAGAAACCCATGATTGAGTTCAACCTTAAGTCAACTCAAGAGTTTCCTCCTCTGCGAAGGGTTCCAGCTGAGAGGAATACTACTGTCCATAGAAGGACCGTTATCTCTACCCCCACTGGTCTAGTCGTCTCCGCACCTACCCCGGCTCCCGCCAAACCGAAGGGGAAGGAAGTTCAAATTTGTAACGAACATGTTACCGCGGAGGGTACGGATTTCCGTGCAAGACCTTCTATTTTTGAAATTGGGTCCAGCTCAAGGGTTCCACCCCTAACACCGGACTCGCAGGAGAAACGAGAGGCAGGAAGATCGCCGTGAAGGCCGGAGCCGCCGAAGTCGCTTTCTTAGAAGAAATCCCCGAGTACACACCACTACCCGAATACATACCATTGTCTGAGTATACACCCCTTTTGGAAGGGAGTAGATTCCATCCCCTTTCCTCCGCAGCTGACGAGGAAAATGTCCGCAGGATCGCCTCTACATTACCTCGACCCGCATATTACAGCGACAACAGAAAGAAAAGGGCTAGGGTTACACCATTTGCCCGACTACAGATCGTGATTGAGAAATTAGCAAAGAAAGAAAGATGCCCCGTATCGGAAATTTTAAGAAGGATAGGCGGGTGCCGACCAAATCCCGTCTTGGGTCGCGAGTAGAATCTGCTATCGCCGCGTAAGAGCCTAATAAGAAGATGAAGGCTAGTCCACCTCGTTGTTGTTTCAGTGTTTAGCGATCAGGGAGGATACCACCTTCCAAGCATTCAGCCGACGGACCATCCGGTCCTAGGCCTTCTCGCTGCTAGAAGGATGGTAATGGCGTCCCACTACCGGCCAATTAAGACCGAAACAACGACTCGTAAAAGGAAAGTCTCGTCAGGAGACTCGAGTCCGAGGAAAGTGCTACCGCAAGTAAAGGGGACTCATGAGAAAGAAACTCGACAATTGTCACATGACAACCGCAAGGATGTACGAAAAGACCACTGGAAGATGCTATGGAAAAGTTAAGAACCGATATTCGGCGACTAGCAAGGGAAAGAGAAGAGAAATTCGGAGATGAAGTTGACTCGTCGAGTTCATGGACGATGAATATGCGAAATTAATATGGTTGAAACACGAGCTTCGTCGGCTCACAAGGTGCTCTCGCAGCTGCAGAAGAGAGGAGCCGGAAGTAATGAGGAGGCAACTTCAAGAGAAAGATGATACGATCGCCCAAATGGCGAAAAGGATGGAAGAGATGGCCGTAGCCCTAGCCACTCTCCGCAGTCGGGTTCAACCCCAAAGAGAAACACCCCCGAAGTTATTCACATCAGTAGACGGAGGAAAGGAGATTACATCCGTCAACTGGGATGATCAATTAAAGAAGGATGCAACACAAAGTATGATTCCGGAAAAGGATATCAAGAGCTTGGTGGAACAAAGAAAGTGAGAAGCCTTGGCACAATCAAAGAGCGGGACATCCATTCGGACGGTAGACCTTACCCCGAAGAATTCGACGCTGTCCAATATCCGAAAGGCTTTGTACCACCTCTGTTCAAGACCTTTGATGGAACCGGAAATCCTCGGCAGCATGTTGCACATTTTCGTGTCAGTTGTTGCAACGCCGGCGGAAGCGATGCATTACTCTTCATACAATTTGTCAGCAGCCTGTCAGGAATCGCCTTTAATTGGTATGCGAAATTACCAAACAGCTCGGTGAAGACATTTTCAGAATTAGAAAACCTCTTCATCAAGCGATTTGCCGGAGCTCAGCACCACATCACTATAGGTGATTTAGTGGAAGAGAAGCAGAAGCCGAATGAAACCTTGGTGGACTACATACTTCGATGGAGGAACCTAAGTATGAAGTGTGAGCCACAGTTACAAGAACAGAAGTCGGCATTTTACTAAAAAGCATCCATGGCCCGATAGCACTTCTCCTCAAGGGATTTACTATTAAGACTTTCGAGAAGTTGTTAAGCAAGGCCGAAAGCTTGCAAGAGGAGGCGAAGCAATTAAGTTTCACCGATAAAGCAGACAAACAGAAGCCCGTGAAAACTTTTGAAAAGAAGTCCGGGATCGTCGTAGCAGTCGATAAAGGCAAGCAATCGATACAAATATCGTCAGAACGGCCGCAGCAACCCCAATAGAATTACCAGCAACCCCGACCCAGTTATCAATCATCTCAACAGTATGAACAACCGCCTCGTCCACAACGTACGTTTAGGGTGTTCCTGAGCAGGGAGTATCTGTTCAAGAATGAGGCAAGGTGCCGAAAATGTTCCGCAACTCGATGAAGACCCCGCATTTCCAACTACCGAACCTAAGAGACCGTAAGAAGTCGACAAGAAAGGTGATCCCAACTTTTGCCCTTACCACCGGATGCTTGGGCATAAGATAGAAGATTGTATTACCTTCAAGAGTCGGCTCAACGACAATCTCCGGAAAGGGAATATAACGATCCCGAAAGAATACATGAAGGAACCCCAGAAAGAAGGTTCCGTCAATGTTATCTCGACGGATCTCATTGTTCCGATAGATCCCTATGCGACTGACGATGGATGGACTACCACTTGGACAAAGTCTTCGAAGAAGGTTTTGGATCACATCCAAACCGCTTCGGTGCGAGCCTCAATTCAGAGTTCGAAAACTGTCAAGTCTGGCGCTATCACTCGCGATGGAAGAACCACCTCAACAAGAGACAATCGAAGAAAAGAATAAAATCGACGAAGAAGAGAGGACCGAGGCGCCTAAGGCTGGACTAGGGGTCGCTTATCCTAGGATAGTTGTTTCCGATTCTGGGGAGAAATCCCTCAAACCTCCGACTCCGTATGATTATTTCGCTCACTCCGGTGGGATCTTATAATGATGAGGGTTATGGCGTTGGCTACGTTTAACCGTTTCTAACGATTACGTAACTAGCGACAATCAACCTAATCCGACGTCGATTCCGATACAAATGACAATTCTCAAATCATACACAATCTCGACGATCACAATGACGAAGAAGACATCCACCAGTGAAGGCTACGAGAGTTCAACAAGCAATGAATCTATTTGCGAGTTTCGAGGAGCTCCAATCACAATAGCAGTTAGAGCCTTCGCACTCCGAAGCTAATCCCGAAGAACTTGTCATTCCAATTCGAAGGAGACACCAGCCGAACTCAATGCTAAATTCGAAGAAATCACGAAGTCAACTTAAGAAGTGGAAGAGTTCTACCTCCGAGAATGGGTCCAAAGGACAAAGGAAAGCGGTGGTTGTTCGAGAAGAACCAACCCCGACGAAGAAATACCCATTCGAGAAGAAAACGAGGCACATGAAAACAAAGTGGACTACAACGTGCTAGCCCATCTTAGAAACTACCGACCAAACTAAGCATCTACGACGCTCTCATCTTATCAAAGGAGATGAGAGAAGCTCGATCAAGACCTTACTTCGATCCGTAAATTTGCTTAGCTCAAATGGCCGGAGAGTCCTTAGATGAGGTTTGCTTGTTAAAGGAACAGCGAGGTGTTACCTTCACGGACAATGACCTACTACTTGGGACAACATACCACAACCGACCCTTGTACATTTCAGTTACAATTGGGAAGTTTACACTCTCCGCAGTATCGGTGATCCAGGAGCATCAATCAATATAATGAATCTTCGAACGCTAAGCATACTTGAAATCGATGCTCGCGAGCTCGAAGCGGACAAAATGTTATTAAGAGGATTCAACCGTAAAGGAGAAAGAGCCTCGGCTCAATAACACTCGCTAATAAAGACCGGTGACTTAGCAAAGACAACCGCGAAATTTCACATAATCGATTCGTAAACATCGTTCAACGCTCTATCGGGCCGACCATGGATACATGAAAACAGGATGGTACCATCATCTCTACATCAATGCATTAAATACTACGATGGAGGGGAACAGTGCATTAAAGGTGACTTACAACCGTTCTCCGTACTTGAAAACGGAATCCATGAAGATGCAACTTATTATGCACCTTCGAAGAAAACAATCTTCTCCAGAGATACCATAACAAATGAAGCAAAGGAAATTTGGGACAACGAAGAACCTGAAATTCTAGTCCAACAATCACTCACCACTCCCTTACGGCGAGATGGTGAAGGTTTCTCCACAACTCGCATCCGAGGTCGAGGCCGGGACGAGGTCGTGGCAGAGACGTTAGGACGATCGGACAGAGGAAACCGCCCATCAATGTCGATCGGGAAGATAGTTCCGAAGAAGAAAAAGAAATCAAACAAGAAGCATCGACAATAAGCTCCGAAGAAGCCGCAATTCGAATCCCTCTCGAAGATGAAAGAAACGAAGAATATAAATCGATGTACGAGAAGATTAACCACTATGTACATACTATGACCCTGACCCCGATCCATTCTAATAAGATCGAGGGTATGGAGGTCAAAGAGGTACGTAGCGGTGGTGCAAAGCCAATCAAATTCTACCGTGGTGCTCCTTCCTCCAAAACCGAAAATAATGTACAATTCGAAGATGCTACTTCATCGAATTAATGGAATCGCCTTTCGAGTGGTACTCTCCCCGTGTTCAAAATTTAATTCAGCCGTGGTTTCTTACCTCGACAATGGACAAAAGGTCAATCACAACATTTTGAAAATTTATGGAGTAACTCCGGTCGTCCACCCAATTCAAAACATGGTCTCGGATTCGCACGATAGGATCGGCCGACGATACCGAATTTTGCATGGTTGTCACTCGCGAATCTAATGAAAACCGCATGGAAACTACGGAAGAACTCGAAGATTTACAAATCGGAGACGCTCCACCGAATTCGAAGAAGAGATCAAATCTACAATAGACGAGTTAACTGAAGTTAACTTAGGTACTAGCGAAGAACCTAGACCTACCTTTGTTAGCTCCTTACTCAATAAAGAAGACTCCGAAGAAATAATCAAGTTTTTAATGGAATTTAAAGACCGTTTTGCTTCGGAGCTACGATGAGATGCCGAGTTTAGCTCCGGAGGTCATGCAGTCCATAAGCTAGGGTGGATCCCCGCTTCGTTCCGACCGACAAGGTCCCGAAGAATGCGTCTAGAAATCGAACAATAAGTCATAGCTGAAGTTAAAAAGCTAATAGACGCTAAATTTGTCCTTGAAGAACAATACCCAACTTGGTTAGCCAACGTGGTACCAGTCAGGAAGAAGAATGGTCAGATCAGAATTTGTGTAGACTTCAGAGATTTAAACAAGGCATGTCCAAAAGATGAATTTCCCCTACCGATCCTAGAATTAATGATCGACATCGCTTCAAAACATGAAATATTCTCATTCATGGATGGATCTTCGTGGTACAACCGCATAAAAATGGCTCCGAAGATGAAAAACTTACAGCATTCGAACGCCGATCGAGTATATTGCTACACAGATGATGCCATTCGGATCGAAGAACGCAGGAGCAACCTACCGTAGAGCGATGACAAGAATTTTTGATGATCTCATCCACAATCAAGTCGAATGCTACGTGGACGATGTGGTCATCAAAAGCAAAGTAAAGGAAAACCACTCGTATGATTTGAGAATTGTTTTCGAACGATTAAGACAATTTAACCTTAAGATGAATCCCTTAAAATGCGCCTTCTGCGTCACCTCCGGAAATTCTTAGGATTCGTCGTCCGACATCGTGGAATCGAAATCGACCCGTAAAATATTAAAGCTATCTTAGAGATGCCACCTCCGTAACCTTAAAACAACTACGATCTTTTCAAGGGAAGCCGGCATATCTTCGACGCTTTATCTCAAACTTGTCAGTAGGTGTCACCTTTCTCGCATTAGTTAAAAAGGACGCCAAATTTATTTGGGAAGAGAAATGCCGGAGGGCCTTCGAGGAAATTAAACAATATTTAATGACACCTCCCGTCTTAGCAGACTCGAGCCTCGTGTAAACCGCGATACTTTATACCGCGGCTTTAGACGACTCTCTCGGAGCCCCGTTAGCCTGTGTCAATGATGAGGGTAAAGAAAATGCTCTTTACTATCTAAGCCGTCGTTTACTTCCGACGGAAATAAGGTATCCCGCGATCGAAAAGCATTGTTCGTCCCCGATCTTCGCCGCTCAAAAGCTCGAGCATTACAAGCTTTCTCATAAGGTCAACCTCGATTTCGAAATTTAATCCATCGCAATACTTGATGACCCGCCCAACGCTTTCCGACAGACTTGCCGCATGGTCAATGATATTATCGCAATTCGATATAACTTTCGCGCCTCTTCGTGCCATAAAAGGACAAGTCCTAGCAGACTTCCTCGCAAGCACACCCTTCATTGGCGGAATCTCCTCTCAACGACGATTTGCCGGATGAACAAATAATGAACCTAGAAGACCCCGATGATCGACGTTGGCAATTATATTTCGACGGAGCATCTTCAAGCACACAAAGACGAAGAATCGCAAGTGATAGTGCCTGGTAAGGCGTGGATCGGACTAATCTTTATAACACCGGAGCGGGGATGTTAAGATACTCCTACCACTCGACGAGCCGTGTACAAATAACGAAGCGTAATACGAAGCCCTCATAACAGGATCGGAATTAACTATTCAAATGGGTATAACAAACATCAACATCTACGGGGATTCGCAGCTTAATCATTCAACGGATCGCCGGACAATACGTAATTTTAAAACCAAGACTCGAGCAATACTTCCAAGATGCCATACAACTGTTGGAACGGATTCCAAATGTGACAATCTACAAAATTCCTAAAAGAAAATGCTTTAGAGGATGCGCTAGCCCGTCTCGCAAAAGAATTTGTCCGTTTGCAAGATGAATCGCTGGAAGTGTCGCTCACGGACGTCGGTCCCGTCACAGCCGACATAGTACACAATACACAAATCGAAAAAGGAGAAGAATCAGTTGCAACAAGAATGAAAAACACGTAAGATTGGCGACAACCATTAATGTACTACTCCGCAAACAGAAAACTACCGGACGATAGGTCGTTAGCTCATCGTATCAAGAAAAGAACTCGTCCTACGCATTAATAAACAACACATTATACGAAGGTCTTTTCGATCGATGTGGCTAAGGTGCCTAAGCGGGTCCGAGGCCCGTGAAATCGTTAAAGAGGTGCATTCGAACTCGTGGCGCTCACCGATCGGTCCGAAGATGAAAATGAAAATTAAAAGACTAGGGTACTACCGGCCCTCGATGATGACCGATCGCATGAAAATCGCCAAGAGCCGTCACCGGTGCCAAGTGCACGGAGTGGTTCTACACCAACCCCCAAATGTGCTACATCCGACAATTGCGTCGTGGCCATTCGAATGTTGGGGCACGGATATAGTGGGTCCAATGAACCACCGTCTTCAAAAGGACATCGCTTCATTCTTGCGGCTACAAATTACTTTTCTAAGTGGGCGGAGGCGGTTCCACTTAGAGAAGTGAAAGCACATCACGTGCTACAATTTTTCAAGAACCAAGTTGTCTACCGTTTCGGAGTGCCGCGTAGGATCATCTTAGATAATGGGTCAGCATTCAGAAGCACGCAAATCAACAATTTTGTCAGGAGACACGGAATCGACTGGCGATACTCAACAATTTACTACCCAAGAGCAAACGGCCTGGCTGAGGCTTTTAATAAAACTCTCATTCAAATTTTAAAGAAGAATTTAGACGACAATAAGAGAAATTGGTACGAGAAGTTATTAGAAGCCTTATGGGCCTACCGGACAACCTTCAGAACTCCTACTCAATCTACACCTTACACTCTGGTGTATGGGTCCGAGGCCTTAGAGGTCCAGCTTCCTTCACTCAGAATTGCAGTTGCAAACAAAATCACGACAGAAGAGAATGTCAAATTACGACTAGAGGAATTGGAAAGCCCGGAAGGGAAAAGACTTAGCAGTACAGCGAGAATTTAGAACTATACCAAGCTAAGATGGTTCAAGCCCATGACGTACTAGTCCGCCCAAGAACCTTCAAAGTTGGTGACTTAGTTCTCGTTCTCAAAAGACCCATTCTCGCACACCGCAAGATAGGAGGAAAATTTGAACCCACTTGGGAGGGACCGTTTGTAGTCGAGGCAAGCCTACTCGGGAGGCTCCTACCGCGCTAGTGAATTGCCAAGGAGAACGACATATGCTTCCGATCAATGGACGATACTTGAAAAAGTATTACGCTACCTGATGTTTCGAAGGAATGAATTTTCCATCCCTAGAAGCACGGGTGAAGTAATTACTTATGACTGGGTCCGAACCCAAAAAATAATAAAAATGTGCTAGAGTAAATAAAATCATGATAATAAAGTTTTCCTTGTTTTCTCTTTCATATCAAAATCTCTTTCCTGATCTTATCCCACTTCATTCCTGTTGAATTTAAAAAAAATATAAAAAAAATAATAATAAAAAAACTGTTTTTTAATAAACATTTTCTTAATGTTCTTGTTCTTAGTGCAGCCCCTGATCCTTTTCCTTGTCTTTTCGCAGGGAAATGTCGAACGGGCGGTTGGTCCTGAACTTTAGAAATGGCGTAAGCCTTGCACTCGACGAAAAGAGGGTGAAAGATGGAGCGATAATAGAGATCGACTCGGACTTCGCACCGACAGGCCCGCAATACGAGGAAAGTGATCGGGTCCCGATCGACCGAGAGGAACTGCCCAGTCAGATAGTAATGAAAGTGGGTGGCCCGAGCCACCAATCCAACAGCAAGAAAAGAAAAACAAACACTGAAGAGGACAAGAGAATCAAGTCTGTAGTCGCTACAGCAGAGGGCAGGCTTGTCAGCGCCGCGCCTACAGAAATTCAGGAAATACGAAGAGCTACTCTCACAGCAACTCAACAAAGAAATAAAAATCACCGTATCCGCAAGATGTTAACTAAATTAGCAGCGGACCAGCGCGATGAGACAGTTGCTACTACCAGTGCATATACTTCAAGAGTACAGGTTCGCCAGGAACCTGAAGGAAGGAGGCCAGCTCCGAGGATAACAGAAGAAACCAGGGAAATCTTGAGAAGAACAGAAGAAAGAAGGCTACAACCCCACCGGACAAAGCCACCGCAATGCATGACCTTGTTGCAGAAGCAACCCCGGAGGATGTCCCGACGGACATCATCCCCGAGGAGCCGAGGTATGCATGAGAACGCGAAGGGATTGAGCCATATATCCCACAAGACGTCACCGTACCTCGCCATTTGCAAATTATCCCGAATCACAAGCTAGAAAGAATACGTAATGTCCGAAGAAAACTTTTGAATACTTCGAGAGAATCGGAGGCAGGAGGATCAATATACTGAAGGCCTCGAGTTACATACGTACGTGTTCTCGAATACGAACAACAACAAATCGTGGACCGCATCCGGATTCGAAAAGAATGGGTCGAGCAGTGTCGCCTAAGAGAAAACACTTACTCGTAACCCCGAGATGGATGCCGTGGAAGGGGAGAATTACAATACAATGTGGATGCTCGCTACAACTTCGCAGTAAGACAGGAAGGGAAACCCACCGGGATACTCCGTCATGGCCGAGTGGATCCAATGCCATTAGTCATCAAAAGGATGGTAAAAAGAATGATAACATGGAGGGTACGCCAGCAGATCGCATACCCAACAGCTTGCATCATTAATATTTACAAGAAGAGTGACCGCATACCCCCGCACATAGATCACCATGACTTTGTCGACCTTTCTACACGCTTCTTTCCGAACGAGTGTAATATCATGTTCGGATCCGACCTCCGGATAGCAGAGCCTGTGTGAGTTCCGAGGGCCGAGAAAGATACCATTACCGGTAGGTTCCGTCATGATACCGAAGGGCAACGGAGCGTATGTCGCTAAACATCGCATACCGGAGTGCCAGTGAAGCGGATCTCGGCTACTTTCGAAGGATGGACGATAGGAAAGCACCTTACCACTTCCAACCGGACCGGAGCCGGAGAGCCTCCGCCGTACGAGCCGCGAGTTACATGGAAAATATCACACCTCCAACGTACATCCATACGGCATCCTCGCCAAGGATGGCTTGGAAGGTGATGTTATCGACCATGCACCTCACTATTCGTACATGGATTTTCGACAGATACCTTTTTTGGATGGATCGACAAAGATCATACATAGTCCGTTTTGAGTCTATATGGATTGTATGAGATGTATTCCAGATCGAGTTGTATGATGTATCTTCAGCATGATTGGAATGAAAGTGATGATGTCACATTTTTGGCCTTCACCTCTTTTGTGCAAATTGACTGGGAAACGCCATTAAAGTTAAACGAACTTCGAACAAAGAACAGAAAAGACAAAAAAATATATATATATATATATAATAATAAAAATAAAATAAAATAAAATAAAAAAAGGAAAATAAAAATATAAATAATAAATGAGAATTATTTTTCCTTAAAAATCCAAACATAAAAATAACTTCAGAATCCACGTGAACGCTAAATAAAATTCACATGAATATTAAATACACAGCTAAAAAATTTGGAAAGTTAAAGGACAAACAAAATGAAAATGAATCTCAAATCAGATCCCACTCTAAATTCATCTTTTCAAACATTTCAAATCAACTCCAAATCGAAATTTACCTTAAGAAGCTTTGAAATTCTCTGTCGGGACAACTCTTCCTCACAAGAGACCCACACTTCAATTTCGTAACCCTAAACCTTTTTCGTCACATCGAAATCATTTCGACTTTTGTGGCCTACCTTTCTTCCCGTATGGAGATCGACTAGGTCTATCGACATGGAGCCACGAGCTTTGTCCGATTTGGTTCGATGGCATGAGACCGGGTCCCTCTTCACACAAATAAACTTCCGAGATCGGAATCCATTTCCAATTCTCATTAAACTTCCGAGATCGGAATCCATTTCCAATTCTCATTAAACTTCCGAGATTGGAATCCATTTCCAATTCTCATTAAACTTTCGAGATTGGAACCTCGTTCCAATTCTCATTAAACTTCCGTGATCGGAATCCGTTTCCAATTCTCATTAAACCTTCGAGATCGGAACCGGCTTCCAATCCTCTTTAGACCTTCGAGATCGGGAACCGGCTTCCAATTCTCATTAAAACCTCGAGAATGGAACCGCTTCCATTTCTCTTTAAACCCTCGAGATTGGAACCGGCTTCCATTTCTCTTTAAACCTCGAGATCGGAACCGCTTCCATTTCTCTTTAAAACCTCGAGATTGGAACCGCTTTCATTTCTCTTTAAACCCTCGAGATCGGGAACCGCTTTCATTTCTCTTTAAACCCTCGAGATCGGAACCGGCTTCCATTTCTCTTTAAACCTTCGAGATTGGAACCGCTTCCATTTCTCTTTAAACCTTCGAGATTGGAACCGCTTCCATTTCTCTTTAAACCTTCGAGATTGGAACCGGCTTCCATTTCTCTTTAAACCTTCGAGATCGGGAACCGCTTCCATTTCTCTTAGACCTTCGAGATCGGAACCAGCTTCCATTTCTCTTAGACCTTCGAGATTGGAACCAATTTCCATTTCTCTTTAGACCTTCGAGATCGGAACTAGTTTCCATTTCTCTTTAGACCTTCGAGATTGGAACCGGCTTCCATCTCTCTTTAGACCTTCGAGATCGGAACCGCTTCCATCTCTCTGTAGACCTTCGAGATCGGAACCAGCTTCCATTTCTCTTAAACCTTCGAGATCGGAACCGCATTCCGGCTTCTTTAAACCTTCGAGATCGGAACCGCATTCCAGTTCTCTTTAAACCTTCGGGACTAGAACCCGATTCCGGCTTCTCTTTAAACTTTCGAGATCAGCACCTAAATTCCGATTCTCATCCCCTTCAATCAACACTTAAACTCCGATTCTCATGCCTGCGTCGGTACCCCGATTCCAAGCTTTTCTCCACAATCCCGGATTGGAACCTCGTTTCGAATCCAAACTTCGGATCCAAATTTCCTCAAATTGATTTTAAACCAAACTTCAATCTAAATTGAAACTCAAAATCTAAACTTACACATCAAAACTTAAACTAAAACAAAACAAAAATCTAAATCGAAATTCCCCCAGATCATGTGATTTGGGACTCACCTCCTTTTTCCTTTCCCAGCAGCGAGTTCGAGAATCTCCGGCCTCGCAGATATACTCGACACTCCCCAGCGGAAACTCTTCTACTTCGTCCTAAGTTTGTCACTTGGACATCCGTGTTGGTTTTGTTGATCTTTTCGGTCAACGCCAATACGCGCGGTGTGCTTGGTCAGCACACCACACCTATCGGGGTCCATTTGTTGACCTCATTTTTGGTGAGGTCTTCTCTTCTTCTCTTTAGTACTTAGGATCTAGCCTCAGCTTTTCCTTCGACTATCCTAGAGGATTAGAATCGGGACCCACCACTTAGAAATTCAAACTACTTCTTAACTCCCCGCAAACTCCACAAACTTGATTGTAGACCCCTAATCACCTGGAGGGTTGAAATCAAATGTGGAAGTTTATAGGATGAGTTCCCATAGGACTCTTCGGCCTTAGGATCGCCCCGGCGGCCCGGTCCAGTGAAGGGGCTAACTTACACACACACTATACCTATACACTACACTTTCACACACCTCTTAAAACCACACCCATACCCACTCTGACCTCCCGACTCATGCAGGTGGTTCACATGGATGGTCCTTAACCCCTAAGCCCTCGGCAAGAGGTTAGAACAACATAGTGGGTGCCTCAAATGAGTCCCTTCATGGCTCATGTGGACTTGATGTGGCTTCATGGCTCAACCAAAATGATTTCATTCCACTTACATTCACCCAATCTTCAATTTTCCAAATTTTTAATTTTTGACCCACGGGACCCTACACCCGCTTGGCCTACCCAAAACCCTTGAAACCACCCAAAATTTGCAAAATCACCTAAATTACCCAAGATTCTCCAAAATCAATCCTAAACATTGCCTCACCAATCAAATTGATCATCCATACCCAAAAATACCAAAAATTCCAAAAATACCTCCCAATACCCTCCAAATACCCAAAATACCCCTCTTAGCCAAAAAATCCAAAAATTCAGAAAATTCCCAGAAAATTCCAGAAATTCCCAAATATTCCCAATTTCATTTTTTTCAACTACACCATGGGCCAATTTTGTCAATTTACCCCACTTTTGTCAAAAATCCTCAATTTGACCCATTTTAACCCAAAATGAACCCAATGTCAAACCAAACCTATCCAATTGACCCAAATTCTGGTCCAATTCAATTCTAAACTTCAATTAAACATCCCCAAAACCAATCTAGACCAAATCCAAGTCCAATTTGATTGGCATTTGGATCCAATTTCACTTTTGGCCTTAAAGCCCATTTTGGACCCATGACCCAAATTTAGCCCAAACTCACCCAATTCAACTCCAATTAACCCCAAATCTTTTCTAAACCTTCCTTAACATCCCCATAAACAAAACACTAATATGATTTGCCCAAAGTTTAGACCCAAACCCCACTCAAATTCAACCTAAAATCAAAAAGCCCAATTTTGACCTAAACCTAAACCTAACCCAAATAGACCCAAACCCCAAAATCAAAACCCAACCAAAGCCAAAACCTCTTTGAAACACTCCCATAAAACATTTCCCAACATTTATTTTACATCAATTTCAACCCTAGCCCAACATTGGCCCAAGTTAGCCCAATTTGACCTACATTGGCCCACTTACCAAATGAACTCAAATTCAAACCAATGCAATTCCAAATCACACCAAATTGACTCCAAACCATTCATGGAACATCCCTAAACCAATTGTAACATTTGTTTTGCCCAATCCTTCACAAAATTCCCATCCATAAATTTACTTTTTTAAACCAAAAGCCCACCTTCTTAAACCTTCCTAAAAGCCCAAATTTCATGCTAAAGCCCATATGACAAATTCTTCTCATTATACCATTAATTAAAATCAACCCCTAAGTTTGAAAATTCATCATGAAGCCATTCCAAATTAAGCCCCGTACAAATTCCCATCAAAATACCAAAATTTTTCTTAAATCCATTTCCATGAAATGGACTTAACTTTTCCCAAGCCAAAGATGAGCCATGAAGCCATGCATGAGCCACATGGGAGCCATGAGAGCCATGGAATCTACTTTCCACCTCACCATACCCAAGATGGCAAGAGGAGGAGGCCCTTTCCATACTCTCTTAAGAGTGATTAACCACTTCCATGACTCCACTAAACCATGCTTAAACTTAATCGTACTTGGATCGTGACTTGACCCCACTAATCAAGCCGATCCAAATCACTTTCTCTTCGACCTAAACCAAGCCTCGGGTGGTGCACCTAACCCAAATGGATGGGTTGACCAATTTGAGCCAAAATGAGCCCTCTCCCATTCCATTCTAATCCAAGCCTTTTACACATGGCATTTGCCAATCGCCTACACTAAACCCCGACTCCGACCCACCCGAACAAGATGGTGACCAAGTGCTCGGCCGGCCACCACTGTGCCGCCGGAAAACACCATGGTCGAGACCTCGGGAGGAGCCAAAAATTCAATTCTCCCTCGCCGACTTGTCTCAACCCAAATGGACAAGCATAGCTCTTCTTCTCCTCACTGCAGCAGACTCGATCCCCGACCTTAAACCCCCGGGAGGCCCTCCACCCTCTCCTATTTAAACACCACCTCCTCTCGGCCATGAGAGGTGCTGAACCAGACCTTACTGAAACTCTGCCAAAAATTGCTCTAGATCATTCTCCATACTTAGAGCAGTTGATCCCCAGTGCCAATTTGCCCTAATCCCCACCAACAGAGGCCAATTTCTCAACTGAAATCTCACCCAAAACCAGGACACTTTGCCACAGTGAGCCAATCCTCAAATTGACTGGTCCTACACCTTCACTGGACCAAGAGGAGAAGTTTCCCACTGAAAGCCCCATCTCCGATGCCACCCAGGTTGCTCCAGCCTCCAAGCTTTGTGATCGGGCTTGGTCGAAATCATACCTAGCAATTCACCGCACCGTGAGACTTCATCCGGAGCTTGCTGGGATCCAATCGAAGGTGACACAACCCTCGGATCGAAGCCACACTTCTCCGAGCAAAGGTATGAGCTAACTCTTTATCCCGAGCTTCGGAGATTCTCCATTTCAAATGCTTTAATTTCAATGCATGATCACCGTATAGATGTGTTCGTCTCTTCAAGACGAATCTATAGAAGCACAAGAACACGAAAATCCGTCGAGAAATGAGTGAGTTCTTAGGGTTTTAGTGTGGACGGCTCTCGTGCTAGGAGGCTTGGGGACGATGAACGGATGCCGTTCATTCGATACACGCGCGGACGGACGGCTCGGATGGCGTCGGACGAGGAGATGATACATGAACCGCGGGTCGCGCGGCGCCGAGTCGGATGGCGGCGCCGAATCGAAGGCGACACGTGTGCGTTCGGAGTCGCCAAGGTCGAGTCGCGCCGCCGTTTTAAATAGAAAATTAGGGATTTTTCTTATTTATTTAATTCCCCGAACTTTGAAAATTCATAACTTTGTGTAGAAAAATCCTAAAAATAAAATAAAAATACCCTCTCGCTCAAGCGAATGTAAGAGAATAATGTGGAAAAGAAATCATTTAATTTCATCAAGTATTTTATTTTTAATAATATATTTACCCTCTCGCATTGTTTTAATTCTCCATGCATATAGGAAATTCACCATGGCATGAGACCATAGAGGCTTTGAAGCCTCCGAACTTGGGAACATTCCCTGAATTTTCCAAAGTCGAGGCCATCCCTATGAGAAGTTATTGATTTTTCAAATTCATGTTGCTGTTTTGAGTATTTTAAATCCAATAATTAGCATGTTGTGAAATAAATTCTAGGAAAATTTGATGATGTTTCATATGACCGTAGGACCCTAGGAAAAATAGGCTTTGAATTAATTCACTTAGAATAACCCTAATCTGGCTTAAACACCCTAAATATGTTCTTAATTAATTAGAGCTAATCATATATCAAATTGACTTGAAATCAATTCTCCACTCGACCTTTAGGATCAGAGGAACCCATCATAAAAGTTTGAAGTCAATTGGACTTCGTTAGCCCTACTAAATGGGTTGATTAAGTCCATTTAGCCAATTTAAACTTTAAAAATTCATAGCTTTCAAAATACTTTTCAAAAATTCACCAAATTGGTTTTGGAGCCTCTCTGATATTAGGGAATTTAAGAAAATTAAAATTTCAATTTTCTAAAAAAGTTGATTTTTTGTATTATTTTAATATTTTAATAATTAAAAAATAATAAAAATCACAAAAATAATAAAATTCACCAAAATGTCACATTTTGAATTTTAGTCACTTAGGAACAAATCCCATATTTTTCCTAAGTCTCTATGATGAGTTATTAAATTTTAAAGCCCTAGGGTAATTTTAAAATAAAAAAAAATGTATTTTCTAGCATTTCTATTAAAATAATTCTAATAAATCAAAGAAAAATCAGAAAATTATAAAAATTGATTCTCTGATTTCCTTGATATCAGAGAGATTTTTGAAAAATATAAAATTAATTTTTCAAACTTTATTTTATTTTTAAATTAATTAATACTCCAAAACTCAAAATAATTATAATAAAAATAATATAATTCAAAAAATCACCAAAATTGGTCCAAGTGGTCCTCTGGTCATTAGGAATGTCCCATAATTTTCTTAAGGACAGAAACTTTCCCTTGGTCATATCATTAAATTTTCCTTGGAAATCCCTATTTTCCACCAAAAATAATTACATAAATAAATTAAATACAGAAAAATCATATTTTCTCCTCTAATGTCTTCATTGACATATGAGTGAAGCCACATAAAAATTTTCAAGATCATTTGAGCTCAATTTAGTGAGTTATGAAATTATTAAGCTTGAAGGGCAAAATGGTAATTAAAATTTTAACCCTTAATTAAAACTTTAGGCTTAATAAAATGAAAAGGTAAAATATTTGATCTTAATCTGATTTGAATGATTGAAATTTAAATAATTAAAGGGTAGGAACCTATTAAACAATTCAAAAATAATTGAAATGAACTTTAATTAAAATAATTAATTAAATTTGGAATAATAATAAAATTGGAATTATTAAAATAGGGATGTTATTAGGAAGAGATTTGTTCTTTAATTTAAGAATCCCTAAATTAATCATCCCAATAACATTTAATTCCTAATTAAAATGATAATCCAAGTTTAAGATTTGAAATGCTAAAAGACTCAATCATTAAATTAAGTTAAGGTTAAATTATTTAAAGCAAATCCCTTTAAAATAAAATATTAAATTAAATTAAATTAAACTAAATTAAATTAAATTAAATTAAAAAAATTAAATTAAATTAAATTAAATTAAATTAAATTAAATTACATTAAATTAAATTAAAATTAAATTAAATTAAATTAAATTAAATTAAATTAAATTAAATTAAATTAAATTAAAACTAAATCAAATTAAATTAAATCAAATTGAATTAAATTAAGCTAAAACATATTATATTAAATTAACTTAAATTAAATTAAATTAAATTAAACCACATTAAATAAAATTAAATTAGATTAAATTAAATTAAATTAAATTAAATATAACATCACTTAAGACATGAAGAATTCAAAAGTAAATCTAAAACAACTTGAACATTATTCCAAACTTAAATCCATTAACTAAAATCAAATCATGAACCACTTGAACATCCATTTGCCCTCGAAAGCTCGTGATGTCATAACTCTTAAAAGGAGTGTTAAAAGAAGCGTTACTTCACTTATAGGATATTCAAATGTCTTAGTTCACTGAACAAGATAACAAAATTTAAACTCCCGGACGATTAATTCATTTATATAATTAAATTCATTCTGACTTCGAATAATCCTAGAAATGTTGAAAAGATGTTTAAGATTCGTCTTA
This sequence comes from Papilionanthe hookeriana x Papilionanthe teres, assembly GCA_022702705.1. Taxonomy (NCBI): domain Eukaryota; kingdom Viridiplantae; phylum Streptophyta; class Magnoliopsida; order Asparagales; family Orchidaceae; genus Papilionanthe; species Papilionanthe hookeriana x Papilionanthe teres. The sequence continues at coordinate 67,822,092 of CM040427.1, read as the reverse complement.
AGCACTTCCTCAATATGATAGGATATTTATAAGAACAATTGAACTTAGTTGTTCTTTGATGAAGAAAAATCGTCTTTAAACCAAAACACAAGAACCTAGACGTCATAGGAAATGACTAGCTATAGGATTAGGAACTTGGTAGAAAACCATAACCCTTCCCTTAGCTTCACCTAGGAACTTACTTTAAATACTTAAATATTCTAACTGTGTTTTAAGTGCAGCTTGGGATGACGGAAGACCCTCCGAGTACGCTTTTATTTTATCGCAATTTACTTTACCGCAATTTATTTAATCGCATCGCACTTACTTTTCTTGCATGATAAACAACTCGTTGCATGAAAACCTACACCTTTAGGATAGTCCCTAAAACTGAAACCAAAACTAAATTAAAAGTCATTACAAGATAAAATTCACCGCCACAACATTTCAAAATATAAAACAACTCAAAATTTAATCACAAACGTAACAACAAAACTACAACTACAACTAAATTAAAACGTCTTGTTGGATGATCGGGAATACCTCGGATGATGTAACCTACGTGTTGCTAACGGGATTTCCCACGGTCTAAATGAAAGTGTGGAACTCATTCGATTGAGTTTAGCAAATTCATCCGGACTAAGTGAATCCGATAAAAATAACGATGCCGAAGGATGGAACCGTGGGATCTTAACCGGTGTTGTTATAATCAACTTTAAGATTTGTTTAATTAAAATATTAAAAACACCTGGATTTTAAGATTTTCTCTAAACCAAAACACTTCTCTCATCTCCCGATTTATGACTTCTAAAACTAAACCTCGCAACAATAAGGAGCTCGGAGCATGGTGGGCAAGCACGTCCATCGTCATCACAGAAACTCGAGTCTACTTCAACAAAACTTCCTTAGAATTAAATAACCAAGCCATAGGACTTCGAGGTAGTTTTCTTAGTGCAACATAAATCCTCAACTCTTCGTTAGGCATTTGCATGATCATATCATGTAAATTAAGCCCTAACCGGTCTTAGGATTTCCGAGGTAGTCGTCCGATACGACATAAACCCTCATATCTTCGAGGCTATTTGTATGATTTTATCATACAAATATAAGTCCTAACTAATTAAAATTGGCAAGATCAAAATACTAAATAAACATTAGGACTTTCCTAAATTCAAGCCAAACAAATAGGATAGTCAGGAAATTACCGAAGTTCGCTTCGAATCTGTGATTTCTCCTACCTTTCTTGCTTTGGATTCCCAAAATAAAATGTTCCAAATTTGATCCATTCCCTATTGAAATTCCAAAATTCAATCCATTGAAAACTTAAACCTTGAAATTCTTGAGAGCAGAACTACTGATTATTATCGAGAGTTTTCTTAGGTGATTCCCGTCACTTAAGATGTAATTAACTATAGGGGCTTGCTCTTATAGGAATTTTAAGAACCTGTGTAATATAAACCCCGTTTAATGTTTCCATATTAAACAGGGAATTTGTCGGCTTATAAAATTGGTTCGCGGACCAAACGGATGTCACAAATCTTCTAGTTTATTTAATCGAGCCCCATCATCAAGCAATGTGTCTATTCTTCGGGATAAATACATGGCTTGTGATGCGGTGCTCGTTTATATAAATTATTCGGGATGTGAGATCAGTTTGATTTCATATCTTAAATTCTTCAAATTTAAAATTATTTTCAAAATCAAATATTACTTTTCAAATTATTTATTTAAATTAAATTAAAATTCGCCGACGATTTCTGTAGGCGACTCCCTTTTCAAAATAAAACACCAAAACCCAAAAATAAGCCGTACAACAACTAAAAGGAGAGAAGTAAGCAGGAGGATATACCTCAACTTTTTACGTGGAAACCCCTTGAAAGGCGGGAAAACCACAGGGGTCTCGCCCAGTTAAAATAGTTCGTTATGAATAATGAGTACACAGATTCATTTTTCTCCAAAATTAAGGAAGATTGAGTTACAAAATTGTACAACCATAATTTAATTGTAGTTCTTAGTGACATTAGGTTGCAAGGTTCATTGTTGATTATTGTGAAGGTAATAGTCTGTTGTGATTATTGTAGATGATTGCCCTAGAAGCGTTGATTGGTTAGTGATATCATAGTAAGTAGTTTCAGAATTTGTGGACCACGTAGGCCATAGTTGGTGAGTATTAATGATGTCCGTAGACCACAGGGGGCGGAATATGGAGTTGTCTTTATATAATTAGGCCCGTGTCATCGAACCGGTCAGTTTGACTATAATTTTGCAGAAATTGGAGCTCTGGATGATCCTTAATTGATGTTTGAATGCTTGTTGGTCAGATTTGTATCATACATCGAGATTTATGTCAAATGATGAGAAGTTATTGGTTTTGTATCAAATCTCCCTCATCATTTTCATTCACTTAAAGGAATGTCAATTTGTCTTCTATTATTGTTGTTTTATTTTTTAGCCCACCGAGCTCACTCTTTCGCGAAATCCCTCACTTAGAGAAGTTAGAGTTGATGTCATCGCAAAAGATACATACTGATCCAAATCCGAACATAGTTTTGATTTTGAATAGCGTTTCGAGGTTTCATTCTCCCTCCTTATCATCACTATAAGGTAATCTCCATTTCTCTACTCTTGTTGCTTGTTTATATTTTTTCCCCATTTAGGATTTCTCATTTTAAAATTTTGTTCCCCTTGTTTCTATGATTTGAGTTCAATGCTTAATGAGAATTGAGCATGCCAATTAAGCTATTATCTTTTTTTTCGCTTGTGCGGATCCTTTGTATTGTCAAAGTGCAACTATTAACGAATGCTCGCCCTGCTCTCTCTCCCTACAACTTATTCATATTTGAGTTCATCATTCAACGATGTCATCCCTGGTAAATGTCCATTTTTGTTATTTTATTAGCATTTTCTGATTTTTTTTAGCATCTTTTAAGTTATTATTTTTTTTATTTTGTATTGTGCTTTTAAAAAAAAAATTCTTTGCATTTTATAACATATTTTAATGGTTACATTGAGAAAGTCAAATAAATCGTTGAATTAAAGAATAAGGTGAATGTAGACATACATCCTTTTTTGAGAAAATTAAGCAAAGTTAATAATTTTGTTGTGTGCAAGTATGCTCTGGTAGTGAAGATAACTTTATAGTGATCAATCATGATGGCATTGATCCTCCGTCTTTGAAACTTCTAGCTAAAGTAAATGTCAGCTTTGACATCTAATTTCTCATAAACCACACTCATGAGTTGTTAAGTTGTGTGCATTTCAAAACTCTTTATAAACTGCTTGTAAGGATATGATCAGTGGGAGGTCAGTGCCATCACAATACGTCATTGTTATTATGTCAGTGTAGAGATGCACAGTGTTGCAGTTGAGGAAAAAATATTATGTGCAAACTCCAAACGCAGAGCTGTGCCCGGAGTCCAATCCTCATCAGACACGTGGCAAAGGCAGACCCACTTAAAAAAGTGGCAAAAAAAGAAAAAAACAAAAAACGCACGACCCAGCTTGATCGAAAAAACCCAATTTTTTTCCCACCCCAACTTTCATAAAAATATTTCACCCTTGGAGTGAGTATCTACTGCTTTATTTGGTAATGTTCTATTGGCAGTTTTCGTTAGGGTTTCGATGGACTTATCATTGAACGATGAAATGCTGGAGGACTTCCATCATTCTCTCTCTAGTTTGTAGATAAAGTTATTCTATAATGATTGTGAGTTTTATGTTTAGGTTGTCAGTGCTTGTTTTTCTGTTAGGTTAGATATTATTTTGTATTTTAGCTTGAAGCTAGTTTATACTTTAGTTCTGTTGTTTGTTTTTTTTTTGTATTTTAGCTTATGCATGTTTGTTATTTTTTGTGTTATAATAATGATACTATAGTGTTATTCTAGTGTTATTATAGTGTTATTCTAGTGTTATGCTGGTGTTATGCCGGTGTCAGTCTGGTGTGACTATCGACTTGTTCTTATGGTACTATTCTGATGCTATGTAGCTGTCATTCTGGTGCGTTGCAGTGTTATTTTGGATTTTTTTTTGTGTTATTCTGGATTTTTCTGGTGTTATTCTGGCATTATTTTGATGTTATTATGTTTTTTTCTTGTATAATAGTTATGCTTCTGTTGTGGTATAATAGTTGTCTTATTATGTTGTAAATGACGGTGTTAACGTGGTGTTATGCTGGTGTTATTGTGGTTTGTAGTTGTGTTGTTGTGTTATAATTGTTGTATAATTGTGTTGTTATTCAATTATTAATGATGATGTTAATGTGATATTTTTGGTGGTGCTTTTAATGGGGTGTTGTGTAGTGCCTTTGCCTTTTCTGATCATTCGTTAATTTTGTTCATATTTACAGTCATCTGAGCCTAAAAATGTAAGCAATGATCCAATTGCAGAGAAGTTTCTTAACACCGCTCTCCACAATGATCAAGAAACATATGAAAGCTATTGTGCCCATACATATCATGTGTGATTCACTGTTCGGAAGGACCATAGTATCTCTTGGTCGAACTCTAAGAAAATTAAGACCAAAGATTTTATCTGTGGAAAAGTTGGTCTCAAGAAATAGTTAAACATCATTGATACAATGAAATTAAAAAAAAAAAACAGACATGAGGACTGACTATCAAGCTATGGTTCGCTATGTTGTTGATTTTGAAGGCAACTAGACAGTGAAGAAATTAATTGAAAGTCATAACAATCATTTGACCGAAAGTGGTGATAAGCATCTTATTCGTTCTAGCAGAATGATAAGTGAGGTAAATGCAAATGTGTTGAGATCAATGACAGGATCAGAGATCAGAGCAACAAATGCATATAACTTCATTGCTATAGAGGTCGGGGTGTCGAGAATTTGGAATGCACAAAGAGAGATGTATTCAATTTCATTAAAAGAGAAATAAGACAAAAAATTTAACAAGGAGATGTTAATTCTCTATTACAATAATTACTGGAGAGACAAACTGAGGATAACATGTTCACATGAGATTTTCAAACTGATAAGTATGGTATATTACCAAATAATTTTTGGAGTGTTGGGTTATTTAGGATTGATTATGACTGTTTTGGGATGTAAAAATTTTGTATGCAAGCTATAGATTAAATAAATATAATTTATGTTGCGCTCATTTTGTGAGGGTTAATCACCACTGACAAAACAACCTGTTCAGAGTTAGATTCTTTTCGGAGGAGATTATTGATTTTTTCATGTGGTTATTCAAATCAATTATTCGAATAATATGTGGCAAGCATCCAATAAAAAATTTCACCGATCAAGATCAAGTGATGACAAGAGCCATCCAAGAATGAATCCCACAGACACAACATAGATTATGTCAATGACGCATATAGAAGAAGTTGTCTTCGAAAGTGCATTGTGGAGTTTGTACCAAGAACGTCACCGGTCAGTTTTATAAATTTATTAGTAAGTGTGATTTTGATCATATGTTCGAAGAAACTTGGTCCTTAATGGTTGAGGTGGGAGACATATGCTGCAATGTCTGGTTAGTTGATACATACATAATTGGGCACAAATTGTCAAGTGTCTTTAATAAAGATATATTTGAAATGTGAATCTTATCAACGCAATCTGTCACGGAGTTTAAAAGCCCACAAACTCTCTAAGAGATTGTTTTATCAGGCTTGAAATATAATGAAAACGTTGCGCCGGAGCGAGAAAGACGAAGATTTTAAATGTGACAATCGGTAACAACACACATGGTTAGAAACAACCAAGTGTTAAGGCAAGCTGCCCCATTTTATACTAGGAAGCTTTACTTAGTGCTTGAGCTAAAGCATTTGAATGGGCTATGTGATTTTACCGTTGAACTGTCCTTAGAGAGTGAGTCTGAATATTTTCCAATATGTTTGGATGATAAGGAGATAATAATGCTATGTATTGTGAAAGTTAACAAAATTAATTCTGAGGTTACTTGTAGTTGCCAAAAAAATCTCACGCATTATTTGTTCTTGGTATGGCTAAAATAAAGCTGATTAATGACAAATTTTTTATTGTGGTGGTCTGTTCATGCGAAAAAAGACATCTATAGTAGTTTTGGATGCAGAGATCTAAAGAACTCCCAAATGATTACTGGTTCTTCAAGTGGCCTTTTGTTCCTCTCACATTCTAAAAAATTTGCATAGCAACTCATTAATAAAGTAAGATGAAATGATATAGCCAAGCAGTGTTTGTGGAAAAATTTTTAAAAAATTATCTGTAGATCTAGATAATGTTCTAGTGAGGAGAACACCACAAATCAAGAAAAAAAAGAAGAAGAAAGAAACAAATAAATAATGCAACGTGAACGACCCAACAAAGATGAGGCCGAAAGAAATATTCTCATCTAGGTTGAAAATGTATTGGGAGAAAAATAAAAGATCAAAAAGTAAATATTTCCTCGCTGAAAATTTGCTTTAATCCATGTTTTATTCTTCTTGCTAATCTTAAGCATTGCATACATGAAAATAACAAGAAACATCAACAAGTCCTGAAGCTGGTATTTTATGTGAGGCAAATTTGACAGATTGCCTGACCCGGGTATGTCAATGATATGCATTATCATTAGACTCATTTTTATTTAAAATATATACTTAGAATTTCACTTTTTTTTATTCCAATATGGCAGGAATACTATGCATCACAACTAACTGAAACATAAGCCAGACTGTTGATGAATTTAATAAGCGAGCTATAAATTTATTGTGATTCATTCAAATTATCAATTTGATTTGCCGACATATGTAACATTTTTACTTATGAATAATTGACAAATTCACATATTACAAATTTACAGATGTAACATATACCATATTGTTTGTTTTATTTAAATGCATGCTTGATGTCATTTACATTGTTTGGTACAGTGTGACATTATTTATGTATAATAATGGTGTTATTTGTGATTACATCAAACCATTAAGAACAAAAAAATAGCCTACCATTAAGACCAATTAAGAACAAAAAATATAGCCTACAATGTATATTTAATTTACATGTTGAGGTTGAACTCACTTTTATTTAAATATATTTTAATTAAATTTGGAAATTTCATACTTCTATTAATATTGATTGTTTGGACTATTACATACACAATTACACGTCAATACCACCATGATCACACCTAACGAACATAAAAAAAACACCGCAGTAACACCATAATAACACAACAATAATATAAAAACATCACAGTACCACCTCTGTAACACAACAATAATATTTCATAGTATACCGCAGTGTTTGGGGAATATTCTAACATGTTATATCGCGTGTAATGGAATACCTCCCCCTCGTGTTATTCAGTTCTATTGTGGGAATATTCTATTTAGTTATTCCACGGTATTATGACTCACCGCTATGTTTTGAGAATATTCTTCCTATGTTATTCCACGAGCAATGGTGTATTATTTCCCCTAATAACGATGTTATTGTCAATTAAATCAGTATTATTTTAAATTTCGTTGTGTTATTCCGCGATATATGACGTGCGGTGTTATGAAAATATTACATCATGTTATTTAGCGATTAATCATGTGTTCTTTCCACAAATAACGGTGTTATGGTTGATTTAATTGGTGTTATTTCGCAGTATATGTTGCACAGTGTTGTGGGAATATTCATCCCATGTTATTTCCCTTAATAACGGTGTTATTGTTTATTTAATCGGTGTTATTTTAAATTTCATCTTGTTATTTCGTGGTTTATGACGCGCAGAGTTATGGGAATATTTCCCCATGTTATTCTGCGGTATAATGGACATCATTGTTCTATACTCCGGTGTTATTCGAATATTCTTCAATGTTATAACCGTAATGAATATGTTATTGGCGATTAAGGTGTTATTTTAAATTTCATTTATGTGGTATATGACTCGCACGATATTATGAGAATTTTCCTCGTGTAATACAGAGTTGTATGGGCATTTTATATAGTTTCTAAATAATCATATTTTTATCAAATTAACAAACTTAAGAATGTATATGTTAAAAGCTATAAAATTTGCAATGTATTTACTCAATAATCATAAAATGTGTTACATGCTAAAAAGATATATTTATTATTCAGGCTGAGACAATTTGTTTAAAGCAATATATACAATTGTTGAAATTTTTATTATAATGATGCAAAGAGAAAAAAATGTATATTATTTAGGTTTAGACAAGATACAAATTGTATAAGCTAATTCAGCTCTAAATCTTTCCATATTGGTTAGACAGTTCTGATTCTCACTCCAATTGACCTATTGAGTCTGCACTAATGTTTTTATATACTTGCAAACAAACATTCTGAAGTCAAAGCTATTGATTTGAGTAGATACACCCTTAACAAATGACACTGGTCATTTCTCTTGTTTAACACTGAATGCATGGGCAACATCTTCTGCAAATAGTTTAACCTGCAAAATTTAATGAATTGTTATTCTTGATTTAATGTTGAGATTGCTGTGTTATTGTTTGTTTTTTCTATGTTATTACGGTGTTATTGAAAATGTATTGTGTTCTTTTTTTGTTGTTATTGTTGTGTTATTGGTGTGCTTTGAGTAGGTACACCCTTAACAAATGACAGTACTATTATTGTTTTGTTGTTGTGTTATTAATGGTTTAATGCCTTGCCATGATATTGATGTGGTATTGAAGTGTTGTTGAAGTGTTATTCAGGCGTTATTGTAATAGAGGTGTCATTCAGAGTATTTGAAGTATTACTCAGGTGTTATTGAAGTGTTATTGTGGTGGTATTTATGAGTTCTTGTTTTGTTATTGTATTGTTATTATGTGATCTAAAAAAAAACATATTTCTTTATGTCTTAATTCTTATTAATTTCTAAGGATATTATGCTTTAATGAAATGTATTTTTTGTATTTTTGGATGTCGGTAATGTAAAAAGGTCTAAGAAGGAAAAATGAGCAAAAAAGAGCAAAAATGGAGCAAAATACCAAAAGTATAAAAAAATATGGCATGGCGCCTAGGCGCCAGAAACTGGCACCTAAGCTCCAGACTCGATACGAAAATTGTCAAGTTTTTGACAACGTTTGATCAGTTATTTTGACGGAGTGAGCGGTTATTGGACATTCTAGAAGGCTGGCAGTTGTTCCTTGACAATAGGACATGTGATACATTGCATTTGGACGCTCCAAAACGGTTTTAATCTCGAAGAGGTGCGAGCCAAAGTGAAGAGGTGCGAAGAATCGGACGCGGTGTCCGGCGCCAGCGCCGGACCGACCTTCTAGAAGATTCATCGAATGTGGACATGTTTTGAAGAGGTGTCTCAAGGCAACTCTCGAAGCATATAAATCGAGGTCCAATTCTTCATAAAACGTGCCCCTCCCATCGTACCCCTTTCTCTTATCTACTTTAAGATCTCTCATCCTTAGAGAGGGAATTAGAGAAAGAAATTTAGGGCCACTTTTGTTTAGTTTAGTGAGTTTATTTTCAAGTTATCGCATTCGAAGTTCATTACACTGTGGAGTCAGTAGGAATCAGAAGATCTGTAGAAGAAATATTTGAGATAAGTATATTTTTACATTTGATTCAAACTTTAATTATCATGTTTTGTTATTTATTTTCAATGTGTTCTGAGTAGTTAGTTTTTTTCTTACTTCAATTATGAAGAGAAAGATAAGATAATATAAAGATTCGATGGAGAATTAAAATTCAAAATATTTTCAAAACATTGTGATGACATTAATACCTGATCTTACTTTACTTTTTAAATTGGCCGTTTGAATTGTTAAAACCCGTCGAAGAGTTTAAAAACCTTGTAGGAGAAGAACTCTTAACTTGTAAATGTCACATGAATCCTCGGGTAGTCGAAGGCCATGTGCGGGCTATTCATGGTGAAGTGCAAATAAATAGGAAGATAATATTTAAAGGGTGTAGAATCGATAAGTTTTTAGAGTGACGGACTAAATTCTTATAATTTGATTTATAGATTATGAAAGGGTCACTAAGAGGGCCGACCATAGCCACCCTAGACATCTAAAAGTGTGAGCCTAGATTAACCCATTTTACTAACAATACATCCGTACCTATTCTCAGTAAATTAGCCAATGTTCTTTGCACTCGGATCAAAGGGTAAAGAATAGGAATGCTTCTATTCGGCACAATACCATAAATTAAATTTTCCAACGAATATTAAATTATCTTAAAAATCTTAGATTAATTGAAGGAAAGAAAGTTGTTTATTTTATATGTAGTTTATAAAATCATTTTTCTATTATTGTTTTCTTTAAATTGCATCTAAGTAAATTAATAGTAATTTATAATCAAAATAAAAATATTTTTACTATTATATTTCGCTTTCGCTTTATAGAAAATTTATTTCTATAAATCTTCCCCGTGGGATCGATACTTGGGTCTTTGTTTAAAAACCCTATATTACTTGAAACGATACGTATACTCGCGTAGTACCTCTAAGTGTGTAAAAATATTACTTATATAATATTAATTTTATACAATAGCCGCTATTTATAAATCGAGTCAAAGCTTTTTGGCTATCTTTTGAAAGCAAACATTACTGCGTTAAGCGCGACGGTCGGGCCAAATTTTTGGCGCCGTTATTGGGGAAGAAATCAAAGGAAGAAAGAAATAAAATAGTTAAATTTTATTGCTTGTTTTATGCGAAGATTTGGTTCTGAAGGATTAATACCTTTAGATTTTGAATTGGAAAGAACAATTAGAAAAATTAAAAAGAGAAAACAAATTCAAAAATTTCAAGAAATGGCTACTTTGCAGAATCCAATTGAACTTAATGATCAAAATGTTTATAAACCATTAAGGGATTATGCTAACCCTACAATTGATGAACTTCATAGTAGTATTCAAATACCTACTGTAGATGCTAATTCTTTTGAACTTAAACCGTCTATTATTCAAATGGTGCAAAACAATCAATTTGGTGGATCACCAAACGAGGATCCAAATTTACATCTTGTTAGTTTTTTAGAACTTTGTGCTACCTTTAAATATAACAATGTTTCTGATGATGCTAAGCAAAGATGTGGTTAAACTCATTAGCGACTGGTTCTATTAAAACATGGGCTGAAATGACACAAAAATTCCTTGCTAAATATTTTCCTCCTTCTAAAACTGCTAAATTAAGAAATGATATTACTTCGTTTAGTCAATTTGACGGGAGACAATATATGAAACTTGGGAAAGATTTAAAGAACTATTAAGAAAATGTCCCGATCATGCTTTACCCGATTGGTTGATTATTCAAACATTTTATAATGGATTAATTGGATCTTTAAAATCAATTATTGATGTCGTCACGTGAGGTTCTTTAATGTCTAAATCATTTGAAGAAGCTTACACTTTAATTGAAGAAATGACTAATAACAATTTTCAATGGCCTTCTGAAAGGATTAACCCTAAAAAGATGGCTAGTATTCAAGATAATGAAGCCTTTTCTATCTTAGCTTCACAAGTTGCTGCAATATCTAAGAAATTAGATAATTTTGCAATTAATATTTCGCATAATAATTCTGCTAATATTGAAGATCCTCAAACTATTGAAACTTTACAAGCTATTGCAAGTAAAAATAATCCTTATTCAAATTATTATAATCCTGGGTGGAAAAATCATCCTAATTTTAACTGGAACAATTCACAACAACAATGGGGTAATAATCAATCTCATCCCACTGAAAATTGAAATAATCAAGTTAATTCAAATTACAAACCTCCCGGATTTAATAATCAACAGAAAAATTTATCAATAGAAGAATTAATTATGCAAATGAATAATCAATTACAAAATCAAAATACAGCTATTCGTAATTTTGAAAATCAAATGAGGCAAATTTCTACTTTAATTAATAACAGACCTGTAGGAACACTTCCTAGTAATGTTGAAATCAATCCAAAGGAAACTGGAAAAGAACATGAACAAGTTAAAGCTGTGCAACTTAGAAGTGGAAAGGAATTAAAAGAAAGATTGCAGAATGAAATTGAAAAAGAGATCGAGGTCAAGAGATCGAAAAACCTAAAGAAACTCTCTCTCATAGCCAAGATCGATCGTTATACCCGTTAATGTAGAAGTTGAAAAACCACCACCGCCTTTTCCTCAAAGACTTAAACAACAGAAACTCGATCATCAATTTTCTAAGTTCTTTGAAATTTTTAAGAAACTTACTATTAACATACCTTTTGCTGAAGCTTTGGAACAAATGCCAACTTAAGCAAAATTTATGAAGGATATTTTAAGCAAAAAATGAAAATTTGAAGCTTTTGAAACCGTTGCATTAAGTGAAGAATGCAAGTGCAATAATTCAAAAGAAATTACCCGAAAAACTTAAGGATCCCGGAAGTTTCACTATACCCTGTGCTATTGGAGAAAAATTTTGCGGAAAAGCTTTATGTGATTTAGGAGCAAGTATTAATCTCATGTCATTTTCTATCTATCGAAGATTGGATTTAGGAGATATTACTCCCACCACTGTAACTCTTCACTTAGCTGATAGATCTATCACTTATCCTAAATGAGGTATAGAGGATGTCCTTGTTAAAGTGGATAAATTTATCTTCCCTGCAGATTTCATAAGATTTCGATATGGAAGAAGATAAAGAGATACCTATTATTTTAGGAAGACCTTTTCTAGCTACCGGACGAGCTATGATTGATGTGCAAAAAGGAGAATTAACCATGAGAGTCAATGATCAAGAAATTAAATTCAATGTTCTTAAATCAATGAAGTACCCTGATAAAGAGAAATGTTATCGAATGGTTATAATTGATTATTTAATTGAAAAACATTATCAAGAAAATGTAAAGTTATTTCTGAAAAAAATTTTGAATTTTTAACTGATGAAAATGAAATAGTAGAAGAATAAGAGAATCATTTTATTAAAGATAATTGGGAAACTTTAGACATAACTCAAAATGATATACTTTTACCCTCAATTAAAAAAGTACATGAACTGGAATTAAAAATGTTACCTTCCCATTTAAAATATTCTTTTCTTGAAAATTCGTTAACTTTACCTGTTATTATTTCTTCTGAACTCAGTAAAGATCAGGAAGAAAAATTACTAGGTGTGTTAAAGAATTATAAGAAAGCTTTTGGTTGGACTATTGTTGATATAAAAGAAATAAGCCCTTCCATTTGCATGCATAGAATTTTAATGGAAAAAAATTTTAAACCTACTATAGAATCGCAAAGAAGATTAAATCCTATTATGAAAGAGGTTGTTAAAAAAGAAATTATTAAGTGGTTAGATGCCGGTATTATTTATCCTATTTCGGATAAGTCAATGGGTAAGTCCTATTCATTGTGTTCCGAAGAAAGGAAGAGTAATCGTCTATCGTTAATGATAAAAATGAACTTATTCCTACAAGACAAGTTACTGGATGGCGAATTTGTATTGACTATAGGAAACTAAATAAAGCCACTAGAAAGGATCATTTTCCTTTACCTTTCTTGGATCAAATGCTCAATAAATTAGTTGGACACTCATATTTCTGTTTTCTGGATGGATATTCTGGTTATCATCAATTACTTATTGCTCCTGAGGACCAAGAGAAGACAACATTTACAAGTCCTTATGGAACATTTGCTTTTAGAAGAATGTCTTTTGGCTTATGTAATGCACATACAACTTTTCAAAGATGTATGATGTCAATATTTTGTGATTTGATTGACAAAGGAATTGAAATATTCATGGACGATTTTTCGCCTTTGAACTTCTTTGAATCTTGCTTGGAAAACATAGCCAAAGTTCTCGAAAAGATGCGAAGAAACAAATTTAGTTCTTAACCGGGAAAAATGTCAATTCATGGTCACAGAAGGCATTATACTTGGACACAAAGTATCACAGAAAGGGATGAAAGTAGATCAAGCAAAAGTGAAAATTATTGCTGAATTGCAACCACCTACTACTGTTACTGATGTGAGAAATTTTCTAGGTCATGCTGGATTTTATAGAAGATATATAAATGATTTTTCTAAAATTGCTAAACCTCTTTGTCATTTATTTGAAAAAGATGCACAATTTGAATTTAATGAAGAATATATTAATGCTTTTAATATTCTAAAAGAAAAATTAATAATTGCACCTATCATTGTTGCACCTGACTGGAATAAATATTTTGAATTAATGGTGATGCAAGTGATTTTGCAATTGGAGCTGTATTAGGACAAAAATGTGAGAAAGTTTTCAAAGTTGTATATTATGCTAGTAAAACTCTCACCGAAACACAAAGAAATTACACTACCACTTAGAAAGAGCTTCTAGCTATAAGTATATGTCTTCGATAAATTTAGACCTTATCTTCTGGTACTAAATGCATAGTTCATACCGATCATTCTGCTATTAAATATCTAATATCTAAGAAGGATTTTAAACCTAGACTTATAAGATGGGTTTTACTTCTACAAGAATTTGATTTTCAAATAGTAGATAGAAAAGGAACTGAAAACCAAATTACTGATCATTTGTCTATAATTAAAAATGATATTATTTCGGAAAAAAATATAAATGAGAAATTTCCTAATGAATCTTTATATGTTATTCAAAGATACAAAACACCGTGGTATGCTGATATTGTTAATTATTTAGTTAGCAATATTTTATCTTATGACTTGGATAACAAATTTATTAAGAAATTTAAATATGATGCTAAATCTTATATTTGGGAAGAACCTCATTTATTTAAAATTGGTAAAGATTCTATGATTTGAAGATGTGTACCTTATGAGGAAACTTTTGCTACTATTCAAAAATGTCATGATTCCGATTTTAGAGGACACTTTGACATGTATAAAACTCGCATTTAAAATTTTAAATTCTGGATTTTATTGCCTACCTTATTTATAGATGTGAGACAATATGTGAAAACATGTGATCGATGTCAAAGGATGGGAAATATATCTAGGAAAGATGAAATGTCGTTAAACTATATATTGGAAGTTGAAATTTTTAATATATGGGGATTAGACTTTATGGGACCATTTGTTCCATCATCTAGAAAAATTTATATTTTATTAGCAGTTGATTATGTTTCAATGTGGATTGAAGATGTTGCTTTACCAAACTGTGATTCCAAAAGTATTTCAAAATTCTTCAAGAAAATGATATTTTAAAGATTTGGAATACCTAAGGTAATTATCACTGATGGTGGAAGTCATTTCAGGAATATAAGAATTCAATCATTACTTCAAAAATTTGGAATCAAAAATAGAATTGCAACTGCTTATCACCCTCAAACTAGTGGAATGGCTTAAGTATCAAACAGAGAAACTAAAAGAATTTTAGAAAAGACTGTTAATCCTAAAAGAACTGATTGGGTTGATAGACTTCGATTCGCATTATGGGCTTATGTAACAGTCTTATAAGACACCAATCTGAATGTCACCTTACCGGCTAATTTATGGTAAACATTGTCACTTACCTGTAGAACTTGAACATAAAGCTTATTTGGCGATAAAGGAGTTTAATTTTAATTTGAATAAAGCAGGAGAAAAATGATTATTGCAATTAAATGAGATGGAAGAAATTAGAAACGAATCATATGAAAATGCGAGGATTTATTAAGAGAAAATGAAGATGTTGCATGATAAGAAAATTTCTGGAAAAATTTTTGAGCCTAAACAAAAAGTTTTACTGTTTATTTCTCGTTTAAGACTTTTTCCTGGAAAATTAAGATCTAAATGGATTGGACCTTATTTTGTTGAGAAAGTATACCATTATGGAGCTGTGGATATTAAAGATCCCAAAACTGGAAAAATTTTTTAAAGTAAATGGATTAAGATTGAAGCCTTATTTGGGAAATATTAAGAAGATTTATAAAGAGGCTTATGAATCGAGTCAACCTGATTAAAGATGTACTTAAGTTGGGCTAACGATGTTAAACCAAGCGCTTTATGGGAGGCAACCCATAATTATCTTGTGTTTTTGTGTTTTAATGTAAGGTTATGCCTCGATCTTGATTAATTTTTATATTACTTTAGAAAAATTTGATGCTCATAAGTCTTGGTTGATTTAGGCTGAAAATTATTTTAAAGTATGTAAGATTTAAAAATTGGATCACTCGATTTTGAATATGAGTAAAAAGGAGATCAAGTTAACCTTCATTATGATAGTTTACAATGTGAGTTATCGAGTCTAAATTACTCTTACTAGTATAATTTACCTATCTTGAGAACGAAATTTTGAAAATTTAACGATTAAGCGAAACGGAGTCGAACATAGTTCCGACGCCAGTGTGCGAATTCGGCGCCTAAGCGCCAAAATCAACTATGTATCAATAGGTCCGGCGTCTAGGCGCCAGATTCGGCGCCTAAGCGCCACGGTTACTGGGTCGTGCAAAAACAAAAAATTTTTAGTTTTTCACACGAATTCCCCTTTAAATCTACCCATCTTCTTCCCTGACCATCAAACAATTAAAATTACGTCCCTTACATTTCATTCTCAAGAGATTTGAGAAATATTTAAAGAAATGGAAAGGAGAAATCTTGGAGAAGAGGCTAGGGACAAGGTCTCAAGGGATCCTCAACCTTACTTCAATGGTTTCATCGCTGTAAGTTTAGAGAAAATTTCTAGAAGTTTAGATAAGTTTGAAGTAGATTTCAAAAGGATTGCAGATCGCCTTCATGAGATGTTTCATCAAGTTGAACATCTAGAATGACAAATGAAACTTCAATTTGATCATATTGCGGCTTATCAAGATGCTCAAGTTGAAATGTATGCGAAGAACAAGTGGATTGATGAAAAGGTGGCTACGGATTTCCCGAGAGCGTTAGTCTTCTTTCCAAGTGGAATACACAATTTCCCTTGTGAAGATTAGAATATTCAGGTAAAGAGATAGTTATTATGGTTTGTTGAGTCGTTGTATCGATTTAGAGAATCGATTGTGTTTGCTAGTATATTTGCTTTCATGTTCAATGTGTGTTGTATTTGCTTTGAACTTGTTATGATTGAGTGTGTATTAGAACTCGAATCAAATGTAGTACTTATCCGGAATGCATCGAGTCAAAATTGAAGATTTTAAATGAAAATTAGTGAGTTTGATTGAAAACCTTATGTTTGATTGGTGTATTCAATATTTAATTTTTATAAATTTTTGAAAAATGTTGTGGAGGTTAGAAACTGAAGCCCTACTCTGATATGAGTAATTGGAAGTTGAATTTATGAATTTTGGTGGAAAAATAAATTTTTTTAAAAAATTTTTGTAAAAGGCGAGTCTGGCGCCTAGGCGCCAAAATTCGGCGCCTAAGCGCCGGTTCGGCCTGCTACCCGAAAAATTACCATTTAAACCCCCAAAAGCCATTTTTGACGCCTAAGCTTCATTTTCTTCCCCATTTTCGCGAAAATACATCCTCTAGATCCATTTTGAGGTCAAAACATTAAGGATTTGAGCGCGAAACCACTCGATTTCTTCGTCTCAAGGTCATATTTACACTTTAAACTATTTATTTTCGATTTTCACCATAGATTTCCCTAAGTTTTGCTAAGAACCGAAAATTTGAAAAAATATTCGATTTTTAGTTATTTCTTTAGATTTTTAAACTTATTTTAAGTTTTATAAACTTAAAAAAAGTTTAAATCTTTGATTCCTAAATTAGTTCTTGTTTTCTTTCACGCTTAGATGGCTCCAAATTCTAAGCACGAGAAAGGACGAGAAAATTTTGATAGCAGCAAATTTCCAACTGCGGCTGCACATTTTCGCTTCCACGAACTTGCGTCGTCGAGAAAATTCATCTCGGAACAAAGTTTTTATCATCCTGGGGAGATGATCGAAAACACTATCGTATAACACAACTGGCAACGATTTTGTTACTTCACTGCTATTGCTGTTATCCCGGTTGTTCGAGAATTTTATGCAAATTTTCCGGATGCCGAGGATTCTCGAAGTCTTTGTTAGAGGAATCGAGTAGGATTTACTCCGTAAAGAATCAACATATTCTATGGCCTCGCCACCGACTATCGAGTGCTATTATTTTGGATTATCACCATCCGAGGGAGATTCGGACATGATTATTGCTTATCCGACTAACGGTATCGGATCTTGGAAGATCGAGAACTGAAGAGAGTAAACTTCAAATCCTCCGAATTAAATGGTGTATCTAAAGCACGACACTACTTTATTTCGCAAGATTGTTACCTTCCAAACACCCGAGTGAAGTGACTAGAGATCGAGCGATCTTAAATTATCGCATTCGTGAGAGGAAGCCTATCGATGTCGGAAGCATATTTATGATTCTGTGGAGTCTACTGCGAGATCCAGCACTTCTGTTGGATTGGGATTTCCTTCTTTGATTTATTCGTTATGTGTTAATGATGGAGTCACTACTGATATTTCTGAGGAGAAGCTGAAGTCTACCAAGCCAATTGGGCAGGAGAGTGTTAGTATCTATGATCGTCTTCGAGGGAAGAGATCGACCGCTCCTTCTACTTCTGCACATACTTCAGTAGACCTTCTACTTCTGCACCTCTACTTCGCCGAGCCACCATCAAATTTCGGGAATCAATGCATGATCGCTTTTAGAACAAGAGCAGGAGTTGTTTCAAACTCACCGCAGGATAGATGCTATTGACAAGAAACTGTATCATCTTTCTGACTATACCCAGAGGAAGAGTAGTTACGATGCAGAGTATGATGAAGCCCTAGTCAGATTTCTAAAGGGTGAACGTGATGTTAGTTTTCCTACTTTTCCTAGCTTTACACCATTTATCGATCCTAAGGACGTCGAGTTTTCCTTTGGTGATGATGATGACGATGAGGCGACAGCCTAGTGATTAGTAGTGAGAGATTTTTATGTAGTGCTACTCGTTGTTAGTTTGTTTTGTTTGGATTGTTTGTTAGTTTTATGTTTGATGTGTGTTGTTTAGTTTATGTACTTGTGTGGATGGATTCTGTGGTTAAAATATTTTTAGTATATTGTGTTGAGACTGATGTTAGAATTAGTTTATATGTTGTTTTAGTTTAATGTTTAGTACTTAATTATTTTGCTCTGTTTTAATTCTGTTTCAAATTTAGTATAATAAAAAATTAGTCTTCTTACCTTTTTATATACATGCTTCAATTTTATCTTAATTATTCATAAAAGCATGTTTAGAAGTTAATTTTTCTTTTTAAGATTGTTTTTTTTTACATATTTACTAAAAATACTTATGATTTTCTTTCTCTCATACTTTCAAATTATCATAAGTATACCAAAACTTAAGTTTGGGGGAAGGGAAAATCCATTCAAAATTAAATTTTATTTGTCCTTAAAGAGCTAATACTTTCTTAAAAATAGAAACTTTTTAACATAACTTAAAAAATGAAGAATTTTTTTGAGATCACTTTTATTTTTGAAATTATAAACAATTTAGTGAAATTAACCAAAATTTTACTAACTTCAATTGATTTTAAGAATAGAATTATTTAACTTAAAGAAGAATGAGAAAAAGAATTTTTCTATTCATGATAGAAATAATAGAATTTTAGAAATATTAAGTAATAAAAAATTATCACTTAAAAAGAAAAGATTGGAATTTCTTTTGAATTTTTACTTATGTTATAATAATTAAGGGAGATGTATAAGTTTTGAAAATTTAAGTTAATGATAATGAAGTTCAAAACCATTAACAAAGCTATCCAGATATAGTAATCCTCTCTATATAAAAAAAGATAGAGAGGAGAAGCTTCGAGAAATGTCTAATCAAAAATCGGCTTCACTTGAATTATCTTATAGAAGTAAAACTAATTGCATACTTTACTTAATTTTTATGCATAAATATTTATTTAGAAAAGATTTTTCAAGAAGATCTTTTTCTTGTAAATAATCTATGAAAGCTTAAAATAATAGACTTCTATTATTTTCAAAATGAATGAAAAGTTTGAAATCTTATGATTTGATAGTTAAATATTCTTTAAATTCTTAAAATTAAACCTAGTTAGTGAAATTGGGTTAATAATTTACTAAAGACTTTATAAAATAAAAAATTATAAGGAATCTTAAATATTTATCTTTTATTTCCAAAAGTTATATTTTATGTAGTAAAAAGAGTTACTTCGAGGTCAAGTAACATTTAAGTTTGGGGATTTTGATCTAAAAAAATACCTATTTCTTTATGTCTTAATTCTTATTAATTTCTAAGGATATTATGCTTTAATGAAAGGTATTTTTTGTATTTTTGGATGTAGGTAATGTAAAGAGGTCTAAGAAGGAAAAAGGAGCAAAAAGGAACAAAAATGGAGCAAATACCAAAAGTATAAGAAAATATGGCCTGACGCCTAGGCGCCAGGCGCCAGACTCGATACGAAAACTGTCAAGTTTTTGACAACGTTTGATCAGTTATTTTGACAGAGTGAGTGGTTATTGGACATTCTAGAAGGCTCGCAGCTGTTCCTTGATAATAGGACATGTGATACATTGCATTTGGACGCTCCAAAATGGTTTTAATAACGAAGAGGTGCGAGCCAAAGTGAAGAGGTGCGAAGAACTGAACGCGGTGTCCGGCGCCTAGGCTCCAGACCGACCTTCTAGAAGATTCATTGAATGTGGACATGTTTTGAAGAGGTGCCTCAAGGCAACTCTTGAAGCCTATAAATAGAGGTCCAATTCTTCAGAAAACGTGCCCCTTCCATTGTACCCCTTTCTCTTATCTACTTTAAGATCTCTCATCCTTAGAGAGAGAATTATAGAGAGAAATTTAGGGCCACTTTTGTTTAGTTTAGTGAGTTTATTTTCAAGTTATTGCATCTAGAGTTCATAACACTGTGGAGTCAGTAGGAATCGAAGATTCGTAGAAGAAATATTTGTGATAAGTATATTTTTACATTTGATTCAAAGTTTAATTATCATGTTTTGTTATTTATTTTCAATGTGTTCGAGTAGTTAGTTACTTTCTTACTTCAATTATGAAGAGATAAATAAGATAATATAAAGATTCGATGGAGAATTAAAATTTAAAATATTTTCAAAACATTGTGATGACATTAATACCTGATCTTACTTTACTTTTTAAATTGGTCATTTGAATTGTTAAAACCTATTGAAGAGTTTAAAAACCTTGTAGGAGAGTAACTCTTAACTTGTAAATGTCACATGAATCCTTGGGTAGTCGAAAGCCATGTGCGGGCTATTCATGGTGAAGCGCAAATAAATAGGAAGATAATATTTAAAGGGCATAGAATTGATAAGTTTTTAGAGTGACGTGACTAAATTCTTATAATTTGATTTATAGACTAGGAAAGGGTCACTAGTAGGGCCGACCATAGCCACCTTTGGACATCTAAAAGTGTGAGCTTAGATTAACCCATTCTACTAACAATACATCCAGACCTATTTTGTAAATTAGTCAATGTTCTTTGCACCTGGATCAAAGGGTAAAGTATATGAATGCTTCTATTTGGCACAATACCATAAATTAAATTCTCCAACGAATATTAAATTATCTTAAAAATCTTAGATTAATTGAAAGAAAGAAAGTTGTTTATTTTATATAGAGTTTATAAAATCATTTTCCTATTATTGTTTTCTTTAAATTGCATATAGTAAATTAATAGTAATTTATAATCAAAATAAAAAATATTTTTACTATTATATTTCACTTTCGCTTTATAGAAAATTTATTTCTATAAATCTTCCCTGTGGGATCGATACTGGGGTCTTTGTTTAAAAACTCTATATTACTTGAAACGATACGTATACTTGCGTAAGACTCTATAGTGTGTAAAAATATTACTTATATAATATTAATTGTATACACTAGCCGCTATTTATAAATCAAGTCAAAGCTTTTTGGCTATCTTTTGAAAGCAAATATTACTGCGTTAAGCGCGGTGGTTGGGTCATTATGGCGCTATTGTAGTGTTGTTAAAGTGTTATCGTGGTGTTATTGTGGCAATCCAGGATGCAAAGTGGTTGTATTGAGGTGTATTTGTTGTGTTGTATTATTGAGGTGTTAATTGTGGTAATATTGATGCATTTTTGTTGTGTTGTTCTATTAATCTTGTGTTATTGGTGTTGTATTGGTGTGTTGCTTATAGCATTGACTCAAGTATTGCAAAGATAATAATAATTGTGTTAAATATACTTACAACATCGTGATCTATGACCTTATGCATCTTGTTGGGTAGAGAGTTGTATATCCTCCATTTTCTCTATTTTAGCTTTCTTACCAACAAAATCCAATGCTCAATGTTAATGATGAGAAATAATATGGTTTCCATATCCTTAACAATTTATTTTGTGATATGTCGCACAAAGGTTCCCCTGTCATATTTCATACTCATATGCATAAAATGATAATTTTGATTGAGTATACAAGGAATATATGGGTTAAATTCATATGAATACATTAAAGTTCTGTAATTACCTAATATAACGCCGTTACACATGGGTATGACCTGTATAACTCGGGTGAACCGATCGTTCTTTCACAAAAAATAAAAACAAAAAGATCGACATGCTCGTTCCTGGACCACATGTTCAATAATACGTCCTACAGGCCCACACGGTCCAAGATAATCACACCCTTGTTAGCGATAATATCATGTATGCATCGTTAACAAATAGAGCTTGTGACAATTGAGTATAATACTACTGCATAATAATAAAACTGTTTTGAACATTTACTTACTCTCCAGTATATCTGATAATGCAATGATCGATTGCATGTTGCATCTCAGCTGGGACCAATGATCTACCAGGATAATCAATAAAAGTCACCGCAGAACGAAGCTGTAAAAAAAAAAAAAACAAAACAATACTTATAAGCTCAATATTAACATCTAAGATATGGTTCAACCATGAAGATTTTTTTTAGTACCATTATAGTGTAGTCATCTGCATGGGAGCTGTGGCACTGGCTCTGGACGTATTTGGTAGGGCTCACAAAAGTTGATACTATTTTTGTAATTGTTTCACGAATATACTACATGTTTAGCTCAATTTTAGTTGGATTTTTTATTTTTCCTTGTTCTTTTATTATATCTTGGCTCGCTTGGGCTTTAACCTCTCCTGAACCATTTGGGTCGACAAGTTCAGTTATTCTCTCTCTTGAACCATCTGGCTCCAATATTGGTTGATCTCCATTTAATGCATTATCTACAAACATATTTGAGTGTTGTCCTTCTTGGGCTTCACTATCTACAAAAACATCATAAGAAGAGCCCACAAAAGAACAATAGTTTGGGAAAATAATATTAAGTTAAATCATAGGGTGCATAATAGAATGAGTTATTTACCGTATGGGTTATAAACTCTACAACACCCTTTATTGCTCATTCGACTTTGACATGGTCTTCTTATATTGTCTCATTTCCACTTACAATATCCTCTTGCGCATCTTTTAGCATTTCTTGGGCCTCTTGGGCTACATCCTCTTTGGAATCATTCGTACATTTAGGTAAATGCTTAGTAATTCTCTCCTCAATATTTGCATCATCTTGTACATGATGTTGCTCGACAACATCAATTATTATCTTTCTTCTTTTCAGTCGATATTGTGATCTGCGAGAACCTAATTTTCTCTTTCTCTGCTGTCACTTTACCTACCCCTTTGGAGAGAGGATTGGCCTGTTTTCGTATTATTTTTAGTTTCAAACTAATTATTATCTTTCTTCTCTATTAACTTTAGTTTCATATAATCTTTGAACCACAGCTGTAAGGTCAGACAATGGTCTACCACAGTAGACATCTGTTTATTCAAGGTACTCATATTATCTAGTATATTAAAACTCATTTTTTTTCTTAGTTTTCAACACCTCGATTATTACTCAAAGATCATTATTTCCCCTTATATATGCAGCTTTTGGAGTGATATCGCTTGAAAAAAAAATGCACTTATTGCATACGTCTGGGTGAAGATGAGGTTCAACTGAAGTTTCATGGCGTGGGAGGGGCTTAGCTAGACTGGGCGGTCCCTGGTCTAGATTAACGAGCAACTGGAGCTCATCATCTCTCAAATATAAAAAAATATCATTAACCTACAATGGAAATAAACAATGCCCAAAATAAATTCAGTAAAGCAATTAATCTAAAAATTCTCTTAATGCAATAAATGATTTACCTGTACATGCTTAATCCTCTTAAAGGCTTTATGAATCTGTGGTACCGTCTAGCCATGACTTTTTTGCCACCTCAGCATGCGAGGTCTAGCCTCAGGTGCGATAGGGGGTAAACATCGATGTGTGCTCACAAAACAAAAGCTGAGGATGACACATATCATAAAAATAATTGTTAGAAGAAAAAAAAAACTAAAAACAAAATTGCTCGAGGGAAAAAATAAAATTGTTAGTAAGAATTTAATGAATAATTGCTGAAAGGGAATTGAAAAATCTTCTCCTGAAAGGTCAGTCAACTCTTCTTTCATTTGTCTAGCATCTACAGGAGAAGGCAACATTTTCTTCCATCTAACTTCTTCTCCTCTGTTTGTTATGCATAACAACAAAGCAACATGATCAAACTTAAGTTTTACTTATTTCCCACCCATTACGAACATTCCCCATTCATAATTTCAACTTTTGAAGATATGCAGGGTCAATATAATATCTCATGGATAAGGAGACATATCAAAAAACTGACTGACATTTATTTATCTTAGTAATTATTGTTCTCGTTAGAGACATTATGTCTAACAATATCAAATGCACCCCTCACTGAAGAAGGACGACAACTGCAATTGAAAGTCTGTGCATTCATGAACCTGCAACAAAAGTAATGTAAAACGTGACATAATTTTATATACAACATTCTTAAATCACTCATTTTTCAATTATTAATTTTTTGTCAAGTTTCATTCAAGGGATTTTAAAGTGTTATTGTAGTGTTACTATGTTGATAACACGAATAACACCTAAATAACACCAAAATAACACAAACATGAGTTCAAAATAACAACATTGTGCAGCTGTAATAAGCGGTGTTATTGTTGTACTGTGTTATTGTCGGGTATTGTTTTGTTATTGTTGTGTTATTCCGTGTTATTTATGTATTATTTGTGCTATTTCAGTGTTACTAAGGTAATACCACAACTAACATCGCAACAACACAAATAACACAACAATAACAAAGACAATAACACCTCAATAACACCAAATTAGAGCCACAATAATTCCACAATTCTACTGTTGGTGGTGTTATTGTGGTGTTACTGAGGTGTTATTGGCGTATTTTGCATATATTACTGCGGTGTTATTCACATGTTATTGTTGTTTATAACCAAATAACACCTCAAAAGCAGCTAAATAACAATGAAATCACATCTCAGGTGTTATTTTGTGGTAAGTATTATTGCAATGCAAAATAAAATGACAAAATTTCATGAGAACTATTAACAATGTAGCATAATACCTCGAAGTCTTTGGAGGACAGTTCGTTTATTGAGTTCCCTTACGACTATTTATTCTTGTGTGTTAGCAAGAGGAAAAGAAAACCTAAGTTTTGAAAATGATAAGTCCGAAGGAAGTAATGTTGAACTTAAAATATTGTACGAGCATGGTGGAGCTCGGCGAAACGTTGCGAGGAAGGAAACCGCAGTTGCAAAGAATGTAAAACCGTCGAAAAACCCTAGCTTTTGGCGGAGAAGAAGAAAACCGCTATGGAGAAACATTAACGTTAGAAAATGCCAAAATATGACAATAGAGGTGTATTTTGTCTTCTTCGAAGTTTTGTTTTTGTTTTTTCGGTCGGGTTGGGTTGCACATTTTTGTCCTTTTATTGTTTTTTTTTGCCACCTTTTTAAGTGGATCTGCCTTCGCCACGTGTCCAATGAGGGATTAGACTTCGGATGCAACTCTGAATCTAGAGTACGCACGTAATATTTTCTTGAGGTTGAGAGTGGGAGATAGATGCAAGGTTAGGGTCTTGTCTAATACCTACAAATACAAGAATTATGACGGAGGGATAAACGGGGTTTAGCGGTGAGCTATATCGACAAACAAGCGAGAGACCGAGGCGAGTGCTTCGCTGTTTCAAACGAGCCGTAGATTCGGAAATTTGGGTGGGCACCTTGAAATCAAGCATCAAACCACGAGGCGAGTGCTTCGCTGTTTCAAACGGGCCGTAGAATCGGAATTTTGGGTGGCTACCTTGATTATTAGGAGGTTATTTATAAGTTATTGATGCATTAATTCAAAAAATCTCTCAATAATCTCATAATAATACCTCAATAATCTTCGCGATTTCACTTTATATTTTTTTATCTGTTATTTAAAATTTTATGGGATTATTGAGATATTAACTCAAAGAATGCTGTCCATGATAACCTTCTAATTAATTTGGAGGTTATTTGGACAACTCAAGGAGCG
Organism: Papilionanthe hookeriana x Papilionanthe teres; assembly: GCA_022702705.1. NCBI lineage: Eukaryota > Viridiplantae > Streptophyta > Magnoliopsida > Asparagales > Orchidaceae > Papilionanthe > Papilionanthe hookeriana x Papilionanthe teres. Next base: position 67,795,888 of record CM040427.1, on the reverse strand, counting down.
CTGCTTACGTTTTTGTGCGTGTGGAATAATTTCCCTTCCAACGGACCGTAGATTCGGAATTTTGGGTGGCCACCTTGAAATCAAGCATCAAACCACAAAGCCACTGATCTATCGAGCTTCCCCCGGCTAGAAAAATAAGCAGGGGAGACGAAGGTCTCCAATGGCGTTCAGCCGTTTCCCCCTCCTTAAACCCACGCTTACTTCAGTATCTACTGTTTCTCTCTTTTCAAGCCTCCCTTCGTCGTGCCCTTCCCTTTCGAGGAGCCAGCACCGAACTTCCCCCAGCCGCCGTCTCTGCACTCTATCTTCTAACCTGCCTATTCAGGTTCATTCTCGCCCTTTTCTTCCTTCGCATTCCTATCATATCCTCTTACTCGACATCCCCTTCATTCATCCCCTCTCTGTGATACAGGGCTCAATTAGTGGAGACCCCCAGCCCTCCGCCATTGTCGATGGCCTTCTGGATTACCTAAACGAGTCATGGACGCAGTTCCACGCCACCGGTGGGCGATGCCTCTATTAATTCTTGATTTAAGTTTATTGTCTTGATGTTAGGCCAGTCTATAATGTGCTTTATAGTTTCATTTTGTTCCATTTGACAGCTGAAGCCAAGAGGCAGTTGATTGCTGCGGGGTTCCAGCTTCTGGACGAGAGTAGTGACTGGAACCTGCAGCCAGGTGGCCGATACTTCTTTACGAGGAATATGTCTTGTTTGATTGCCTTTGCTGTTGGAGGCAAGTGAGTAATGCTTTTTTATTTTAATTTTTTTTTTTTATGGCGATGCTTTAAGCGTATATAAAAGTGTTTTTTGAGAATTCGATGAGGAGCGAGTTATGTGCAAACATTATCTATTTACTGAGTTTGCTGAGACAGTGAAAACTGACATTGCTGAAAATGATTGCTATGGCAATGCCTACAAATTAACAGTGGCAAGGCTAAGAAGATCTAAGGGGCTGTTTGGTTGCAAGCAGGATTTAACTTGACTAGGATTTAGCAAATTCTATAAATCCGGATTTGTCAAATCCGTCCTATTACTGGAGTTACTAAATTCAGATTTACGGGCAAAACAGGAAGAAATTTGGACTCACCGGATTTAACTTGCTTACATTTATCTTTTCGGCTGGATTTATGCTAAATCCATAAATCCAGCATAAATCCTATTAGAAAGGTGCTACCAAATAATCCCTTATGATTCATTTGTTGCTCACACATGTTTTGATGTCTAAAATTGGACATTAAACTGACGAAATTCTGATGAAGTACTCTAGTTTTCTGATGCAACTGGTTTGAAGTTATATAGACTTGTTGTATAAAGCTGTTCAAATCAATTATGACGCAGCGAAAGAGTCCGCTTATTCATATGCTTTATTTATAAATGATTATACGTGCCTGGATTTTATTTTAACATGAAAGGACCACTGGTCTCTTGATGCATTTTTTCAATTAATTACTGAATTAAGTATCTTTCAAATGATGATCTGAAATATGATTCCATTCTAGCATATAGCAGGAAAGATCCAGTGAAAACTCTAGGAGGCCTTCTTTTTCCTAATTTTAATCATAAGTATATTAAACACAGAGGGCACAAGCAGATTCCCCAAGTGCCCTCTTTTGAGATAATATCTCCAACTCACAATTTTATTTATTTAGGGGCCGTTTGGGATTAATTTTGATTTTTAATTTTTGTGTATGTTTTGTTTTATTTATATTTTTATTTAAAATGAAACATGTTTGGTATGTTATAACATGGTTAGTTACTTTTAAAAACACTCAAAATAAAATACAAAGTGTTTTTTAAAGCAAATTAATTTGTTTTTTAAAGCAAAAAATAAAAGCTTGCAAAAATTGCACTAAACAAACATTGTTTTAAAATTAGGAGGAATAATAAAAATAAAAAACAAAAGTGATCCCAAACAAGCCTTTAGTTATGCAACTGATCACATCTGGATTAGCATTTCAGTGCTCAATCCCTTCTATTATCTACCTATTTGTCATCTCTTTGCTGCTGAATAACTCCATTTTCACATTGGAAGCATACACATCATAGTTAAATTGATGATTGTTAACTTTTTCTTTGGTTAGTTCAGAATTATCACTTAGCTCCTTCGAGAATGTTTGAATGATATTCACTTTTCACTGTCTTCCCATGTTAATTTATATTCATTATTCGTAACATAATTTAAATGCCTCCTTTGGGTAATCACCATAACCATCATCATCATCATGAACAACCATGTGGTAATAGGCTGCATGTTTTTGATCATTCTCACATACTGATCAATAGTTTATCCAAACTAGTCAAGTTTAGTCATCTATTATTTTGAATGAGGATTTGTTGTTGTTAATTCTTGTGTGGCTAAATCTTTTTGAAGTACTCATAGAGATGTTATATTGGCTTACCTTTATTTTCTATCCAAAATTCTTTTTTGTATATATTTTACTCATCCACCGTGGTGTTGGCTTCATACTTTCTTTGTCTAACACAATATTCATTTTGCCTTTAGTCTCGCCATACCTAAGATGACTGGAAAATGTGGTTTTGAATTTCAGTAAAGCCATGAATGTTTTTGCTTGTGATCTGGATTCATGTCCCATAAGTGTTGCGAGTGCTGTAAGTAGGATTTCTAAATTAATTTTAACATTGATGTAATACTATGTTTATTTAACTTTGATGCAGTATTAAATGAAGTCTTCCTTAAGAAAACGTCTGCTGCTACAATTGTTTTTATACTAACAATGCTTTAGTAGTAAAATGATGAAATCCAATATCAATGATAGATTTCTGGCTTTCCTATTAGAAAATTATAATGAGGAACATAGATCATATAACAACACAATTCATTCGTATTTGATGTAAAAAGAAGAAATTTGGGTTTAATAGATCCAAATAACACCTATCTCAGTTACAAAAAAATCATGAAATAATAAATTGGGACATTTACATACATACCACCCAATTCCTATTTATTTAACGATCTAAAGTCTAAACTTTAATTTTTACATTTAAAGCACCGAAATCTTTCATATCACATAATAAAAACAATCATTTTAATATTTAAAAGTGAAATACACCTTTTCGTGCATATTGTAAGGTGGTATGTATGTAAAGATTGAAGTTTAGGTGTTCAATATGTAAACACATAAGAATTAAGTACTATGTATGTAAATCATCTGATAGAAGAAGGTGAAAGAATTAAATGATAAAAGTAGTAGACAATGAGATCAACTTATGCTTGAACTTCCTCTCTCACAGACGTTTTGAAGCATTACAATTTATTAATGATCAAATCCAGTGGCATAAGGAAGAAGGTCCTTCAAATCCAAACTAGTAGTTTTATTCTTCCCATCATTTGTTTTAATATCTTGGAACACATTTATTTATAGATGGACTGCACAGAAGTCCCCAAAATAAAGGGTGGCTCATTCTTCAGAATTGCAGGAGGTCTCACAATTCCCATCATTGCCAACATTAAAGTCTACTTTAAACTGAAACTGACTCATGCATGCAATATAATAACATGGAATTGGATACTGCTGTAACCAATCATATCTCGATGCCTGCTAACTGAGGGTTCTGTTGTATACAATACTCTTAGGGCTTGTTTGGTATGAATTTTTTTGTTTTTTGTTTTAGTTTTTTCTTTATTCTTAAAAACATGTTTGTTTAGGGTGTTTTTAACATGTTTTTATATTTTGCTTCTAAAATAAATTAACATGTCTTTAAAAATACTCGAAACATTTTTTACGTGTATTAAGTATTTTTAAAGACAATCATATCTTAATCAAATATGCCAAACATGTTTTGTTTTAAATCAAAATGCCAAAAAGAAAAAAAAAAAAAAAAGGAAAACATAAGTGATCTTGAAAAACCCTTAAATTATGTAACCTAGAATGCTCTAAAAAATACCACAAGCTTAGTTGGAAGTTTCCATGGATCTCATCCTTTGCTTTAGAATGCTCTTCTTAATGGTCCATTTGGGTCTTCTAACCAATTTAACATGCAAAAGCTAGACACAAGCAAACATTTTGGTTGGCGAGCGGAAACTTCAAGCTTGTAATCAACAATTGGTTTCTCTGATTTTTTTGTTTGTTCAATTTCTTGGTGACCAGAAAATAATTTCTTGGAGAGCAGAAAATACGACAGCACATATCGATTTTATAGGTCCTGAAAATTGCCCCTGTACTTGTGTTTAATCTTAACCTGCTTAAAAAAAAATGGATTTTTTTGGAAGATTTATATGCATTCCACTCAATTCATATGTATTTACATATCTAACTCCTATACTTTAATTTTTACATACATGCCACTTTACCTATGCATGATAATATGTATTTCACTTCTTCAAAGTTAAAAAAGTGATATTTTATGTTATATCAAAGTTTGAGTGGTATAAATATAAAAATCAAGTTTAGATGTTAGTTCGGTGAATACATATGAATTGGGTGGTATGTATGTGAATACCCCTTTTTCTTTTGCCAATGTAATGGACCTGTGCTTCCATTGGCAGGTATAGGGTTGGGAGCGGGTTTCATGTTGTTGCCGCACACACGGATAGTCCATGTTTAAAGCTGAAGCCGAGGACTGCTTGTTTAAAGTCTAATTACCTTATGGTGAATGTACAGACTTATGGAGCTGGCTTATGGCATACGTGGTTTGATAGAGATCTCAGTGTCGCGGGACGAGTTATCTTGAAGGCTGGTGATGATTCTTTCACGCATGAACTTGTAAAAGTGAAAAGGCCTATTTTGCGAGTGCCAACATTGGCCATACACCTTGACCGGTTTGTGTTTCAATGACTATCTTTCTTTTTACGTTGCACTTTTCAATATTTTGTTCTTTGGCAACTTGATAAACTTAGGGCTTGTTTGGGATCAATTTTGTTTTCTGATTTTATCTTTATTTTTTCTTTTATATTTAAAATATGTTTGTTTAGTGTGTTTTTTCTGTATTTTTATTTTTGATTTCTACAAATAAATAAACTTGTTTTTAAAAGTACTCAAAACACTTGTTTTGGGTATTTTTAAAAATATTAAAATTTTAATTAAATAGTTAAACATGTATTGTTTCAAATAGTAATATAAACCAAACAAAATACAAATAAAAAATAAAATTATAAAATAAAAGTGATCCCAAGGGCCCTTCGATTAAAGAAATACATAATCTAATGTGTTTCTTCTACTGTTAAACGAATCATTCACAATGGGTCTTTTTCTCTGACTTTCAATGTAAATTTTGTTGAGCAAACGGTGTTAGGAGGAAGTTCTGGTGATTTTTCTGTTATTTGAATTGCAATGGAATGATAGAGTGCAGACATATACTCTTGAATTCTTAAGTGAATCATGTGTTATGTTTTACTGCTTGGGTTAGTTACTGACAAATTCACAAGTTTTTTATAAAGTAATTTGTTAATATCATGTACCACGTACTAGAAGAAAATTTTTATTTTTTTATTTTACATGTCAAAATAAAGAAGAAAAATTTACATACTAACCATGAATTACTTACTTATCAAAACCTAAACTTCAATTTTTTCACACATACCATCTTACATATGCATGAAAAGGTGCATTTCAGTTTTTAAAAGTTAAAATGGTGGTATTTTGATGTGATGTGAAAGATTTGGGTGGTATAAATGTTAAAATTAAAGTTTAGGTGTTTGATATGTAAATGCATAGGAATTGGGTGGTATGTATGTTAATGCCTCAATAAGGAATGATGCTTTTGCGATTTTTAATATCCAACTCTTCAATATTGTTTTCTAAGAGATATTATGATAGCTGACCACCATTGATTGTTCAACTTACTGATTTCATGACCTCCAATAGGCTATACAGTCGTTGCTAATTGCAGTCCATGGTCGTAGGAACTCACACTGCTTGCCTATTTACATCTTTGCCACGAAATATTATGATACCTGACAACCATTACTGCATTAGATTGTTTCAGCGAACCATTTCATGGTATCAATAGATTCTGCAGTCATTTCTACATGTCCTCTAGAGTTTTAGGAAATCACATTTCCTGACTATTTAGATCTTTGCTGTGAAATTTTACAATCTTTACGCTGTGTTTGCCCCAGATCAAAACATTCTTTTCTAATTTGGTTGCCTCAATTTAAGCAAAGTTTAGATCCTCGAAATTTTATGTTTTTCAGTTTCCATTTTTTTTTTTATTATTATTTTTGACAGTCTTATTGTAAATTGCTCTATTTTTCTTACCCTCTGATCAGTTAGAAGGATGCTGGGATGGGGTTGCTATGTAGGACTTTATCTATCTCACTTTGCACTCAGGTTTTCTGAAACATCCGACTTCGGTCAGTCTTGAATGGCAACTTGTTAAATAGGTAAGAGATAGTTTGTTAACCAACGAGCCGATCCCTTGCTCTATTAGCATGGATACTTTAAAAAGAGCAAAACCTGCTACAAACTCCTCATCTTATTTGGATATTTAAGAGTGGAGAAGGAGATCTTACTTGAGTTATTTGGTGTTCTGATTGAGCAGAGGTCACTGCCCAACGATAGAGATATTTGATATGAAATATCGGTTGAGATGTGTTATATGGCTGGTTTTGGTTTTGAACTTTAGCTGAATTCACAGTTTAATATCAGAAGCTTATTCTATGAAATTATGTTTTTTTTTTTTTTTGGGATTGTGCTAAAGAAATTGGCGTTATTGGTGCCAAGGAGACAAAAATTATGATTTATAAGGACATTTAAGTCTTTATCGTAAATTTGATATGTTTTTTAATGTGAAGGTGTGGGCTCTGAAATTTGATGCCTCTTCCCTCTCTTGAAAATTAGGTTTCGGGTTAAAATTTCAGAAGACATATTAGGTTGAAGATAGGCCACTGTCCAAATATTTTGCCCTCATTTTTCAAGGGTTTTTTGATATAGAGTTTGAGGTTTCTCATAGTCGCAAGCTCTTATGGTTAATTACCCCTACCGATAATGGTAGAACACTTTCAATTAAAAATAGTCACTAGGTCGTTGATTACTTGATGTATAGTAACACCAATATATAGTTTTTTTTTGAAATTTGATTGAATTTTAAATTGGAGGAATTCACGACTATGAGATTAAATATATTGTTGAGGAAATGATGTTAAACCCAATCAAGGTCCCATGATTTAGTTATTCTGGGCAATCGTGGACCTTGATCTATTTCGTCAGGAGAGGCAATTGACCCAAGTGGAATCATTGTCAGCAATTAAGAGTTGCTTCTTCCAAGTGGCCCTTATAGACCATGAGTGAATATTTGTCTAAGGAGACTAATCTAAATCAACTTTAACTTACATATGATTTTATGCCCAATCAAATATATAATATGATTCACATCTCAAATCATAAAAAAATCATTGGGGAAAATAAGAGACTGTAATTTAATTGTGTTATTTGACCGTAAATTACCATGTTAAAGGTCTCAAGCCATATCTTTTTTTTTTGTGGAGCCGACTAGCTAGGCCACTCCGATAAAGGACTTGAGATACATTTTTACTATCAAGTAATATACTTGATTTTACATTAGCTCTATGTGAGCTTTTGGATGATTCATAAATTTGTCCCCCTCGACAAATTTGTGTGGAAGATGGATGGGTTTATTTTTTGTTTAATGAATTTTATTTTATTTGAATATTTAATGACTTTTGATTTTAAGTTTAAATTCAAAATAATTACATTAAATTTTAAAGGCTTTTGTGAAATATTCTCATTTTGTTGAAGACCACGTTCAACATGGCCATCATTAGAGAGTTTTAATAGTTTATCTGAACCTTGTCAAATTTGCAGTATTTAGAGAGAACCATATTAAAAATTTTTTTTAATTAAAATTATTCAGATATACATGAAACTTAATTTTTGAAAATATCCCATTTTATTGGAAATATTAGATTAATTCGGTTATTATTGGAGAATTACTTGATAGCTTGATTTGAGCCCTGTCAATTTTACATCATGCTTCTAAATTATCAGACTTAGGATTGACACATGATTGAATTTAAGCATTTTGAACTTTGTTCCTCTTATAGAGGATTATATTCATAAATTATTATTTGTATTTATTTAACTAGTCTTTAAAGCATAATTTTGAAAATATACCATTCGGTTGAAATTCACAAACAACACGACCAACATTGATGTATGACTGAATCGTTTGATTTAAACCCTATCAAGTTTATTTCTTTATTGTAAATGATCAAGTTTAAGATTGACACGCGATTGAATTTGGCATATTTTTTAAATAAAAATATTTTAATATTCAATTTAATTTAATCCAGCGCAATATTTTTTGGACCGTATGATCAATATTTAGTACGATGGTTAGAGCATATGATGTTTAAAGTTTTGTGAATTAAGTATATTTTAGTGTGTTTATGCGTGGCATTGACACATTTTGATGCACTTGGATGATGAATTTGTATGGACTTTAGTGCATTTGCATAGTGTACTTACATACTAATTATGATATGTGTTACCAACAATGGTGAGAAGTAGAGAAAGGTTTTCAGGGATGCACCCTTAAGGGTTGCAGAACAACTTTACCCAATTATTGTGAAAGGTAGGCAAATGTGGGCAAGAACGCCACTGTGCCATAATTTAACATGTTTGTGGTGAATATCAAGCAGGATTTGATTAGATCTAAATCTCAGATCAAATTTGTTACTTAAAATAGGGCTCTTTATGAGAAGTCAATACAATTGGTGGACAAAGTGATGAGAAGAATAATAAATGCCAATTGTTTATAAATTACATGGAAAGTAGAAAATTTATTTGACAATGTTACGGGCTATTCTATGTTGGAAAGGTCAAAAATAGGAATGGGGTTGGGATAATAGTGACTAAAATTGTTGAGTTCAGTGGGATTTTTGATAGGATAATTGATATCGAGATAGTCATTGATGAGGACTTTTGATAGTGATTATTACTTATGCTTCTCGAATCTGATTAGAAGATTGCTAAGCAAATTAATTTGATGAGATGGATGCAGTACAACCATGGATAACTAAGAAAGAAGTGATATTTATTGGAGGTGATTTCCTGGATGTATATTTTCTGATATAATTGTCTGTGAGAGGACTTATAGTGGTTAGAGAATATGAGATAAACTTATAGAAATACAAGGGAAGAGATTGTATTGATTTTATTCTAGGCTTTCATCTTGTAATAGTGAACACTTTATGAAATGAGAAGAATTCATAGTTATTTATAAAGGTGCTGCCGCTAAATCACAAATGGATTTCTTTGTGCTTTAAACGAAAGAAAAATATTCTTGCAAACATAATATGGAGTAATTGTTATGATGCAACGAGAGAACTTGACAACACAATATGGAGTAATTGTTGTGGACATGTTGTCGGCGTTGTTTTGTGCGTGAAGTGCCCGTAAGAAGCTGTCGGTCGCCGGAATCGGAATCCCGTCGCCCGCTTCGGAAGAATCCTTCAACGAAAAGAAAGGAAGTCAACCGACCTCATATTTTTCATAGTTTAAATGAAAGAGCTGTACTACCTCAAGTCATGCACTTATCCCGAAAGACAAACACAAGACTTGAGGTGAGGCTCGATCAAATAAACTAAGAAATATATGACGTCCGTTTGATCCGCGAAACCATTATATTCGTCGACTAAATTCCCTATTTAATATAAGGAATTAAATAGGGTTTATTTAAAATGGGTTCGGAAAATGTTTCCTATAAGGCAGCCTCATAGTTAATTACATCTTAAATGATCAAAATCACTTAAGAAAACTCTCGATAAAAATCGTAAATATTATCTTCAAGGAGGTCAAAAGGATAGGACTTTCAACGTAATTGGACAAAGAGGTGTGAAAGGGATTGGCTCAAAATTGGAACATTTTATCGTAGAATCCAAATGAGGAAGAACTGGGGATGTTAAAGATCCAGAGGCGAACCTCGGTGACTTCCAAGCTATCCTATGATTTGGCTTTGATTTAGGAGATATTATTTAGAGGTTTCATCCCGCTAATTTTATTTAATTAGGGCTACATTCGTGTGAAACGATCACACGAATAGCTGCAAGATGTGAGGATTTAGGTCGTAACGAACGACAACGCCTGAATCACTAAAACGAGTCGGGGCTTATATTATACAACGGTAGCTGATACAAAGGCCTAGAGGGTCGAGGATTTATGTCGCGCTAGTCGAACGACCTCGAAATCACTATTGTTTGTTATTTAACTAAGGAATGGTTTAGTTGTTGTAGACGTGTTTCATTGTTGAAGATGGTCGTCTTACCCGCCGTAGCTCCAAGCTCCTCGTCGTGAAGAGGTTGAGTTTTCAGGTGGCAAGTCAAAATGTTCAATCAGGTGGCTCATATGTCGAGTTCTCCTAAACATCCTATGCAAAGTATGTTTAAGTGTTGTACGATTTATAACAGGATATGTATATAAAGACGAGAGTAACGATAGAAGCATGCAACAATATATAATGTAACGTGCTAAACAGGATGACGTACGATAGATGCAGTATGAAAAGTGACGACTAAACAAGATATAGCGTACGAAGCAGGTACGACAGAAGGTAACACGCGCAAATGTAAACAAACTCGTATACTCGGAGGCCCGTTATTTTCTTTCGTCTAGCCGACGAAGTGTGCCACATGAAAGTCGAGCAAGACGAAATAAATGGTCGTCGAAAAACTCAAGAAAACAAAGTGACTGACCCACGACGGGAGAGCTCGAGAAAAGTAGTAAAAGTCACCAAAGCTCCGAGAAAATCCTAAAAAAGACCACGAGTGCTCTATCAAAAATCAAATGAAAACCCGAAGAAAACCGCAAGCACTCGGGTCGGATCTAGGCTCGAACTGCGAAGATCTGCTCGAAGGGTCGTCGAAGGCTACTTCGGTCACACGAGTGTATAAGCTCGCTACTCGACAGAAAGGTGTCAACTAAACCTAACTCGTGAGAGTGTTCCCCACCCAAGACCGATAACGAACAAGTGGACAATCAAATTTTATAATGTAGTTTTGAAATTTATATTTTTAAGCATGCATATGGATTTCGACACGTACAAGAGAGTTTATCAATTTTTTTGATTGTGGTGGAAAAATATTTTTGTTGCGAAATGTAGTATCGTATTTTTATCGGATTTTGAAAAATATAATTGTCCACGAGTCGATCATTTCGTAGAGTAAAGGATCGCTAACAATCACGAGAAGGTACGGGTGCCCGCTTGCTCAGTAGCGATGAATGATACCATCATCCTACGGTTCACCGGGCCCCAGAGCGAGTCCCGATGTCGTAGGATGGGATATCATTCTACTTCTATCACCGGCGTGCCTTTTGCATCATCGCCGTCATCGCCCCAAAACAAAACAAAACCAAAACCGACTCCGAGTGAAGCGGGAAAACGTGTCAAGCAACGAAAAGGGGAAAGGAAAATTAACCCACCCCGAACTTGGAGAGTAGGACGACAAGTGAGTTAATTTAAAATTCCCTAACACATGTAATGACGAGGCGTTTAAAAACAAAATCCGAGTTCCTGAATCGACCCCGAGGGTGTCATTTTCTCGCTCAAGCACAATTATATCAAAAGGAAACTTAAAAGCAAAATTGTGGAGAGAAAACGATCAAAGCCTTTTAAAATCAAGTAAAAAGAGAAAAAAAAAGGCTCGAGACAAACACCGGTTGCGAACATTTCCAAACCCATGCTAAAGTTAAACCTCCTCAAACTTCAAAGAAATCAACAACTTCTTGTAATCTTTCCTCACAAGTAAGCTAAAGAAAAACCCCATATCACCGCAATAAACTCCATAGGCAAGGGTGACTAGAAGTAAAACCACCACATCAATCACTCCGCCAAGGCCCTCGGCTAGGGCTACAAGCAATGGGAGGGACTCACGGCCAAGCTAGAACAAAGGGGCAGCCAAAGATAAATCCCTCCCTAAATTCCAAATCATCATAATGAGGCTCACGGCCAATCCCCAATGAGAGGACAAGCCTTTCAAAATCAATTTAACTCCGAGCTCGCAACAAAGTGCATGAAGGTATTCATCGAATAACCATAAGATTGAGTTCACATAAAGCCACAACCGAGCCAAAACAAGGCATAAACCCGAAATCAGCCGGCTCCAAGCTAAAACGACTCCAACACCAAGCCAAAGCAAAAGGGTGCTAAAGGAGCCAACCCCGATCCATATAAAACCGAAACCGAGCCACAATGAAGGTCGGAAATAAGTTCAGCTCAGAGTTACAACAATTCCAACGTAAAACCAAATCGAAATATCAAAAGAGTCGAAACCGAGCCCCAGTAAGGCTGAAAACAAGTTCGGCTCCGAGTTAGAACAATTGCAACGTAAAGCCAAATCGAAGTATCGAAATAGTCAAACCGAGCCCGAAGAAGTCGAAAGCAAGCCCAACTCCAAATTACAACGAATCCCAACATAAAACCCAATCCAACTCTACTACAAACGAGGCTCAAAAATAGATATTCCAAAAGCTCTTAAACGGGGATAGCGATAATAGAAATGAAATGTGTTTTCAGCTAAGGGTTAGAACAAGCTAACCAAGCTTCCAAGTGAAGTAAAGAAGGACTAGCACGAGGCTTTCTCAACAAGCATAGAACCTTCCCAATATCAAAATAAAATCCTCCCTAGCATGCTCTTTGATAAAGAAGAAATAAAAGGAGCAGGAAATGAGCTCCACATGCATGTAACACTAAATAAATCCTTCCATGCTTCATATCAAGCTAAAGTGAGTAAGGAACATCTCAATACCTATGTTAACATGCTTGTAAACGAGATTAACCTTGCCTCAAATTCATGCTTTCAATATATCAAAAATAGGAGACAAGTACATGCTTCAAGTAAGAATGAATCCAGGGATATCCCAAATTTCCATCACGTGCTCCTCATAGGGCAAGCCTAGAGTTTCCCAAAATTCAAATATATATATTTTTTTACTTTGACAAGGAAAAGCTACAAAGAGAAGGCATAAGTTCTTCCCCACATGTGTATTGAAAATTTAAACAAATTACCCCATAACCCATGCCAAGCCGAGAGTAAGTAAAGAACTTAAGAATACACCTCCAACCATGCTTTTATAAAGGGTTAAGCTACGAGGAGTCCAAAAGCAAGCCTCCACATGCACATAAAAAAAAGAAATGAGCTCCTCTACAATTCATAATAAACAAGGGTGAATGAGGAGTCTCATGTTACACATCCCAACACTTTTGCAAGAGGAGCTAGCATGAACTTAAAGCCACATTTTTAACATCTTATACCTGCTTTAAACATAAAATAAAGAGGGAGGTATTAACATGCCATCAAAACCTAAGCTTTCCATATGCTCACACTCCTATCTTTCACATGCTTCAAGTAATAATACATCTCTAAATCAATATGTTAACATGCCACTATATAGAAGAAGCAAGAAAATATCATTCATGCAATTAGAATATGCCATTCCATAACACCTGAACGCCTAACCGAAACAGTAAACAGGAAAAGCCAAACCGACAGCATGAGTCACGGGCTCCCTGGGCCAAACCGAGAAGAATAGAGGGGAGGAAGGAGGTTACCAGACAATATAGAGCATACAAACAAAGCAAGGATTCAGGTACCAGCACTTCCCCTCCAAGATGAAAATTCGGCCGACCCCACTTCATCCCGGAATCGGAGCATTTATAGGCGGGGAGGGAAGAGGAGGACTCAAGGCGACCACAAAATCACAAAAATAATATATCCAAACTCACTTGGGCTGCCATGGATAAGAAGAAAGCATGGATGAGATCATCCACTTGCATCTCACGCAAGGAAGGAGAGCAGGAAGATGGCTGCGGCAGATAAGCATCGGGAGGAGTCGGGTGAGACAGAGGGAGATGGGGAAAAGATACTGCAGGGAGCCGCGGGGAGGGTGCTCGAGTGCGCACAGAGAGCAGGCCCGAATCCATCGCAGATAAGATAAGGAGTGGAGGAAACCACGCGCGGCTCGAGGAGCCAACGGCTATGGCAGGGGGGAAGAGTCGAGCGCGGGAGAAGAGGCGCAGAGGACTCTCGCGGGACCAAGGCACGGGAGACGGGCTAGCCGAACGAGTCGAATGGGGGAAGGGTAGGATTTAGGGCTTAATTTTATAATTTAAAGGATTTAATATTAATTTATTTTAAAAATACGCCCCGAACCCTAACTTTCGCACTCGACGGGCTATCGTCGCAAATTTAACGTCAATTTTAGGTAAAACTGACGTTCCGGACGCATCGACACAGTCCGTTTCGTCGTCCGAGGTCGTCTGAGCAACCTCGTCGACAAGCGCGTCAAAATTGCGTCGAAATTTGGTATCGTCGCAAAATTCGACTCGAGCTCGATCAATCAGAATGGTGCGTGTGTAAGATGTGCACGAGGCTGTCCTAATGTCCAGGGTCCTATAGGGACTCAATTTGAACTCCTGACATCAATTTCGACCGGCTATAGACTAGCGGTACGGAATCTCGTACAGGATTTCAAAGAGTAACGAAGTGGCTTCCGGACACTCTAAAACGAGGTGGGTCCCATCGCTAGGAATCTAGGATCGTCGGGGAAGCTCCTGAGGCTAGAATCCTAAATCTAGGAGGAATACTAAACCTCGACAAAAAGTGAGGTCAACACATGTATCTTGAGGTATAAATAACAATCAAAAGAAATTTTTACCCTAGGATAGGTGAGGAGTATAAATGGTGAAAAATTGGTGATCTTTTAAGATAGGGTGCTCATAGAGGTATATAAAAATCTTCAGTTTTGTAAAATTTAATGTGGTATAAGATGATTATTATGTTAAGAATATCGTCATAAAACTCCAACGAGTATCTATAAATATATCATAAATTGGTAAAGAGATATAGTGGTGAAGTAAGGAGATACATAATGCTATTAAGTGTGATAAAACATGAAATTCCTCATATAATGATTATAAAAAGTTTCATATCTTTCAAAGACTGTAGTGCATAAAGCCAAAGGCAGAAGCTACAACTTTATAATTTATATAAAAGAACTAAGGAATGGTAAACAGAGATATATAGAAATAGTAAGGTAAGAGATAAGAGCTATATAGATTTTAAAGCTGGGTACATAAGAAGTGAAAGATAAGAAGTTCTTAGTTAGTGAGCAGTTCAATAAGGTATGGTGAAAATACCACTTTAATAAATTATTTTGAAAGAGCATTGTGAAAAATATTATGAGGTCTATTATAGATTGCTAAAGAGTAAGGTGGAGTTAGTTCTAAAGGTAATACTTTAGATTGAAATGAGTTACCTATTGCGATTTGGAGAGTTTTGGGAGATTAAAAAATGATTTGATTAGTAAAATTTTTTCGGTGAATCTTTGAAAGTTAAGGTGTTGTAAAATAATTGAAGAAAATATATTTTGATATTAATAATTTTGAGCGAAGTAAATGTTATGTATACTGCTAGCTATAGAAAAATCGAACTTATGAGGCCATGCAATGAAGTTATGTGAGAGTAATAGAACATATGCTTAGAAAATAATATTAATTTTTTAGATCCAATTTGAACCATACCATATTAGAAGATCTTCTTTAAAACTAATTTTTGTGTTAAGACAATAAAATGTAAGTATAAAGAGCAAAAAATATCTTTTTAAGCTTATCATTGGGATTTATGAGAATTGGTTTGGTTGCATTGAAGCATACAGTTATGTTGATGTTATAATATTGATGTTATAATAAAGTTTTTAAGTATGTATATGATGGAGTTTTAATTAGTATTATAAGTAGTTGTTGAGTGATTCAAGAGTTTCTTATTATGGTAGGATTATATCAATGATTTATATTGAGTCAATTTGTTTTTGTACTAAATTTGAAAATGCTTAAAAAAGATGTTTAAGGTGCCTAGGTGTATGCTCTTTTGTAGAGGACATTGTTCTAATCGGCAAGACATTTATTTGAATTATTAGAATTATTAGGGTAATTACTACTGCAGTTATTACGAGTCTTTATTTTTTTCCTTTATTATTTCGTTTCCATATTTATGTTTTTCCTAGTTGGTCTATTTCTAAATTTATGTCTTTCATTTTATTTGGATCTTGTAATATGTATTTATACACTTTTTCCTATCAATGAAAGGATCCTACTCTATTCTCAAATCTAACATGATATCAGAGCAAAGGATCTAATCCTAGCCTCCGTGTCACGGACTAACTTATCTCAAGTCACCCGTGCGGCTTTAACACTCTTCTTTAGTACTAAATCAGCCTAACCTTCACAATGCTTGGACTTGTAAGCATAAAAACACACTTGGAAGAAGAATAGAAAGAAATATTGGAGAAAGAAACAGTTCACTATGAAATAGTGATTACAACACTTGAATGTTGGAAAGCTTGGATGGTTTTTGGATGGATTGAATGATGGGAGAGACTCCTATTTATAGTCCCCTTCAGGTCCAAGGGAATCTTTTAGATTACATTAGAATAGTCTAGTTTCTAGAGGGTTGTACACCTTTCTTTATATACATACATGACCTTAGATCTTTCTAAGTTATGCTTGGGTTATCCTTGGAGCCTTTTCTTCTAAAATTCTCTAGAATGAGATGGAGTCTTCTAGAGTTACTTGGATTGTTCTCATCAATTTGGCTTCGTCTAGAATCTTCCATCCATTGTTGTCTTGCCAATTAAACTCTCAATGCCCTCATTGCGGCTTCAATTTTTTATTTTTTCATGTGTCTTCATGCTCTTTTTCTTATCTGCCCATCTTGTAATCTCACACAGTGACACTTGGACCAGCTCCCTTTGCTTGCTTACAAACTTGGCTAACCTGGGTTTTCCCTTGGTTATATGGAGGGAGGGTTTCCATGCAGGATGACATCATGGCCGAGGACTCAGTTCTTGGCTCCATCATAATTTGGTGATCTTTCTCCCTTCTTGGTACTTCTTGGTAGTAGTTCTTTTGATGAAACATCTTTAAATCCTTCAAATACTACCACCACTTCTCTTGGTATGCCTTCTTGGGGCTTCAATTCTTCATCGGAGTCATGAAGATTAGCTGAGTAGCTCTCCTCATCTTGTGGAATTGCCCTCCTTGAGTTGGATGGCAGATAGCATTTTGATTTCATGCTTGTTAGTCCTTGTTATCGGTACTAAGCAAACTTGATTCCCTTCCATGATGCGCATGCTATTGGCGAATGATATTGGGAACGCTTTGGCTTCATCCAAGAAGTTTATCCCTAGAACAAATTTAAAATCATCCATCGAAATGACAGAAAAGTCTAAGGTACCCGACCACGCTTCAATACCAGTCTTTACTCTGGCTATTTCATGGATTGACCTTGCTGTTGAATTGAGTACCCTGATGGAGCCTCCTCCTTTAGTCATCCGCGAACCCAACTTTTTTGCTTCTTCGGCGGAGTTGAAGTTGTGAGAAGCACCTGTGTCTACCATTGCTCTAGTGGCCTTCCCGCCTATTATCATCTTTACAAAGAGTAATCCCTTTGTTTTGGGTTTTCTTGGAGTTGGCATCCCATTCAACAGTCTTATAGACCCAACTCATATCACCACCTTCTTTCTCTTGATGGCTTGCAAGGAGGGAGTTTAGAGCCTTATTCTATGGACAATCCCTTGCCCAGTGAGGTCCTTCATAAAGGAAACAATTATTGTGTGCTTTAGCTTTGTTGTTGTTGTTGTTGTCATCTTTCCCCTCATCTTTTGCCTTGGATGAGGTCGATTCGCGATAGCTCTTTTCCTTATGTCGATCTTTGTCTTCCCCACATTTATCATAAATAACTCTTCTTATCTCTAGGCTTTGTGGACTCTTTTGAGCAGTCAGTTAGGCTTTCGGCGATCGAGATGACATTAATAAGGTCTTGCACTCTGCGCCTGCTAAGCTCGATTTTTGTCCACTATTGGAGTCCATCAATGAAGTTGAAAAGAACACCATTGTCAGATATGTCAGAAATTTCAAGAACCAAGCTTGTGAACTTTTAATATTTCCCGAATCAATCCCTTTTGTTCCTACTTTCACAATCAGGCTCTAGCGTTATCCTCCGCATTCTCAGGACAGAATTGCCTCTTTAGCTCCCTTTTGAAGTCATCAAAGTTAGATATGGTGCACATTCCTTTCTTAATATCTCACGTCTTCTTCTCCTTCTCAGCACAGCGATGCGTGAGAGATAAAGGGTTGCAAATTGAATTCTTGCATCTTCATCTGTAATCCCATCGCTCCAAAATATTGCTCAATTCCCCATAAGAAATTGTTCACTTCCTTCACATTGCGAGCTCCTCCAAAACTCTTTGGTTTTGGCATTTCAATGTGCTTAGCTTCAAAGGTATGATGGTTGGCAAATGTCGTTAGCGCCCTCTTGCACAACGAAATGTCTCCGCGCATCTCCTCCAAACTAGCACGTATGCTGCTCATCTCTTCTTCATAGGCTCTTCGTACCTCCTGGAGCTCCCCCATCAAATCCTCCTGCATCTTAATCGTTTGGTACCTTAAAGACTCCTCCAATTAGAGCATCATACCTCTGATCTTTGAATGGATTGCGATGTCCCCTTCCTCAAGTCCATCAACCTTTTGGCCAAAATCCTCTATCTGGGCCTCCATGCCATTCATTGCCTCCTATACCCGAGCATGGCGTGAATCAAAGCCGTGCATGATCTCCTTGGATCTCCCATGTGGTTTGGATGCAGCTGGATTTTATTGCTCCTGACTACTTCGCCTCTGTTAAGATGATTCCACACTAGTGGCTTTGGACTACATTACATGCTCTCTGACGCTCTTTATCATACCTTCGAAACAAGGTTCTGATATCCACTTTCACGGACTAACTTATCTCAAGTTGCTCGTGCGGCTTTAATGCTCTTCCTTGACGTTAAGGGTCTGTTTGGGGCAGCTTTAGATTATATATAATCAGATTATCAGGATAATCTGATAATCTGTAGACTATCAGGATAAGCCGACTTGCTGTTTGGGGGAGCTTATTCAGAACGGTTTATTGGCAGCTTTTGTTGGATAAATGACTATTTTGTCCCTGTTAGAAAATTCCATCTTTTTTAACAATTCGAAGCAGTGACGAATCGGTAGGGCAAGATTGATCGAAGCTGTGACTAATCGAAGCAGCGACGAATCGGGAGGGCAAGTGCGATCGAAGCAGTGATGAATCGAAGCAACGACGAATCGAAGCAGTGCGATTGAAGTAACGACAACTCGAGAGGGGAAGGATAGGGCAACGATGCGAGAAGACGGGATCGAGGGGCTTAAAGGTAATACGCTGCGACGGAACACTGATCGCGGGGTGAAGGGCGTGACAGTAAATCCGTAGAGTTATCACCTAATATCATACACGATTATCCTTGCCGCTGGCCCGAACGCCCTAACCAAACACTACCGCGGCGTTCAGAAAACGCCCACCGTCAGGATAAGCTGCGCCAAACGGAGCCTAAATCAACATAATCCTCACAACGCTTGGGCTTGTAAGCACCGAACACTTTTGGAAGAAGAATATGGAGAAATATTGGAGAAAGAAACACTTCACTATGAAAGAGTGATTACAACACTTGAATGCTTGGAAGCCGTGGATGGTTTTTGGATGGATTGAAATGAGGGGAGAGACTTCTATTTATAGTCCCCTCCAAGTTCAAGGGAATCGTCTAGATTATATTAAAATAGTCTAGTTTCTAGAGAGTTTTAGACCATTCTCTTATATACATATATGGCTTTAGATCTTTCTAGGTTATTCTTGAGTTATCATTGGAGCTTTTTCTTCTAACATTCTCTAGAATACGATGGAGTCTTCTAGAGTTACCTGGATTGCTCTCATCCATCTGGCCTTTTCTAAAATCTTTCATCCCATAGTTGACTTGCTAATTCATAATGTTAGCGAAGCGTGACAGCCGGCTATTCCTGCAATTTTTTTCCTGTTGTTGTTTCCTTCTACTTGATATAGATCGCATTACAACCGACTGATTTTATATCTTCTCCCACCTGCAAGCTTTCTCTCATGGAGAAAAAATTTTCTTTCCCAACAGTTGGTTTTCTCCCAGCCAGTCCCGTGAAAAAACTATCCAACAATTCTTTCCCTAGTTGGTTGTCGCCCATATATTGCTGATTTGCCTGTCGCTGGCTCCCTTTCAATACTCCATAGGTACTTGCCGCAGGCTAGATTTAACACCCCCTCCCTGCAAAACCGCCGCTTGACTTGCCGAAAGTCATTTTCTAGTGCCGCAGGTCCATGCCGCTTGCCTAAATTTTCTCCAGCCGGCCTGCTTTTCTTGCTAGTGTTTCCATGTTTTCTTCCAGCCGCCAGGTCTTCCCTTGTTTGGTCTCAAGGATTTTTTTATGTCTTGACAATCCAACATCACATTTGGCTCAGTTGGAATCACGGCGTATTCTTCCACCACTGAGCCTTGTCGCGATGGTGTACTTGAGTCCACCGGAGGGTCGACAACGATCTTAATTCCTCCACAGATCGAAGGACCGGAAACCACATTGACTTCCCAATCTCCACCTATAAACAGAACGGTTCCAATTTTCTCCAATGGTCCCAAGTCGTGTCTTTGTTCATTAGGAGACGAATGAAATTCAACTATATCATGAGAATGATTCGTGAACCTTCTAAAACTGACACGATGTATGAAGCATGTGAAGTGGAGAATTCTATGGTCATGTCGTGACTGGTTAACTCCATGGACTGTAGTTCGAGACACCTACTCGGATGTTTGGAGCTCCAGCCAACTTTATGAGGTTTTTGAAAAAATCCGCGAGGCAAAACAGGGATCAAGGACTGTACTAAAATGATTTAGTGGCATGATGGATAAAATGCGATCTCTATTATGACTATACGCTAGAATCACTGGCAGATCTTTCTTTTTTTCAGAAAATTATAGAGAAATATCATATGTTCCTATTTCTGGCAAGGCTTAACAAAGACCTTGATCAAGTCCGAGGTCGTATTCTTAGCCGAGATCTCCGTCTTTCCGCTTGTGCCGCATTCACAAAAATTCGATGGGAGAGTGCCGGAGAATTGTCGTGCTCGGATCGTTCACTTGAGTCAAATCATCTGCCTTGGCCACTACTAGTATTCAACACTCATTAAATCCTCCTCAAGCCAGTGGTTCCACTTGTGATTATTGTCATAAACCCAACTATACTCGAGACAAGTGTTGGAAATTCACGGGAAACCGACGCACAAACCTTCAGTTAAAGTTTCTGATAGCTCTTATAACTCTATTGCTGGTAAAGTGTCGGTTGCATTAACAACCGATCTAACTCTGGAATCTTTACACGTCCCTTTGTTGAAGTGTAACATGTTATCTATTAGTAAGCTGACACATGACATAGATTGCGTTGCTCTTTTTTCTCCTAATGTTTGTTTCTTTTAGGATCGTCATTCGAGGAGGATGATTGGACCTGCTAAACTGGTAGCTGGGCTCTACTTCCAAAAGAAAGACATGTATAATAAAGACATTTCTTCCGGGAGTTATAGTTTTTCTCGAACTACCGAATGCAATATTATGTTGTTGCATTATCGTTTGGGTCATCCCAATTTTCAATACTTAAAACAATTGTATTCATCGATGTGTTAATAAAAATCTTGCTAAATTCAACTATGAAATTTGCCAAT
Organism: Papilionanthe hookeriana x Papilionanthe teres; assembly: GCA_022702705.1. Classification (NCBI taxonomy): domain Eukaryota; kingdom Viridiplantae; phylum Streptophyta; class Magnoliopsida; order Asparagales; family Orchidaceae; genus Papilionanthe; species Papilionanthe hookeriana x Papilionanthe teres. The sequence goes on along the minus strand of CM040427.1, from coordinate 67,774,337 downwards.
TAGCTAAACATTATCACATTTTCTATCCATGCCTTCCTACACGCCTTCTGCTCCCTTTTCTCTTATTTACAGTGACTTGTGGGGACCCTCCCGCACTCCCAGCTTCACTGATAATTGTGGTTCTTTTCTTTAATTGATGACTATGCTTGAATGACGTGGGTCTATATCTTAAAAGATAAATTTGAAGTTGGTGTCACCTTCAAAAACTTTCACTTTCTTCATTTTGACCAAATTTAAAACTTTAATTCTAGTCCTTCGAACCGATAATGACCGTGAAATTTTTAACTCTATTCTAAGTGAGTTCTTGGTAAGTAAAGACATCCTCCATCATAGCTCGTGTATGAATATTTCTCAACAAAAAATAGTAGCCGAGAAATGTCTCAAAAAGGTTTTAGAATGATGTTGTGCTTACTGCCACCTATCTCATCAATAGATTCCCCATAATTCATAACTTCAGAACTCCATTAGCTATCTTGATGTCATGTTTTCCTACTAATCGAATCTTCACCGCACTTGGACCCAACATTTTTGGGTGAACTACCTTTGTTCGAAACACTACATCTAATTGTAGTAAGCTTGATGCTAGGTCAATAAAATGTGTCTTCCTCAGATATTCTGTCACTCAAAAAGGCTACCAGTGTCTTGATCCTATCACAAATAACTCTATGTTGGTGGCGGCCGATGTATATTTCCTTGAAAGTGTTCCCTATTTCTCAGTCACTGCCTTAAGTGAGGGGAGTTTGATTTCTTGGATACTATCGTTATCCGATCCCTATGTATATTTCTACAATATATCTGAGGAGCCCTTAGGCCATCTGGATCTGCTACCTACCAGACAATCAGAATCTCCTCCCATTTTTCGTGTCTATACTTGGTGCACTCATGTTCCCACTCTGGAGCCCGCTACCTCTTTACAGGACCTAGAATCCTCTCTAAGTAACATCCCCAAAACTAACACCACTCCAAATGAGAAATAGTGTTCTCCAAGTATGTAATCAGGTATGCTCTCTTTACTCAATGGAAAAATATCTCTTTCCACAATGTACTGTCGATCTACAAAGCATTTGCTGCTGCCCTGAGTGATCATCACGTCCCATCCACTATTGAAGCAACATTAGTTGATTCTTACTAGAAAGCTACTGTAATGGATAAGATGAATGCCTTTCAGCGAAATCATACATGAGATGATGTGGATCTTCCTCCAAGTAAGAATGCTATAGGGTACCGTTGGATTTTTAGCACCAAGTTTAAATCTGATGGATTCTTGGAACATAATAAGGCACGACTAGTCGCCAAAGGCTACTAATAAACATACAAAGTTGATTGTGAGGAGACATTTGTTTTGGTTGCTAATTGAATACCATTCGGGTTCTACTTTCTCTTATTGTGAATTTGGATTTACCTTGCTCTTTTTGGATGTCAAGATTGCTTTCCTAAATTGGGATCTCACAGAGGAGGTGTACGTGTCTCTTTCCATACTTTGACTTTACTTTCCCGCGGGGACTAGTGTGCCGACTGTGGAAGTCCCTATACTGACAAAAGCAATCCCCAAGGGTCTGGTTCGACAAGTTCACAAAGGCGGTAATGAGTCATGGTTTCTCTCAACCCCAATTAGTTCATACTCTCTTCTTTCGACATTCCTCTAGTGGCCAAGTTGCTATCTTTATCTTCTATTTCGACGATATTGTACTCACAGGTGATGACCTACCAATATTAGAGTCTTTGAAAGACATTCTTGCTATTTCATTTGAAATGAAGGACTTGGGATCGCTCTGGTATTTCTTAGGCATGAAAGTTGCTCAGTCATCTAGGGGCATTTGCTTGTCATAGCTCAAATATGTATTTGATCTATTGACTGAGAATAACCTTCTCCTATGCAAATCAATGGTTGTCCCAATGGATCCCAATGATAAATTAGCTGATATTCCCAATGCTGTTCCGGTAAATAAAACTTACTATCAACGGTTTGTGGGGAAACTCATTTACATGGACCATACTCGTCTTGATATTTATCACTTAGTAGGTCTTGTGAGTCAATTCATGCATGATACGTATAAGTACTATCTCTGAGTTGTCCACCGGATCCTTCGCTCAAATTCACTTTTCTCGCGCCGTACCTCTCGATCTATTGTTGTTTGTGCAGATGCGGATTTGGTCGGGGTCCGTCCATGTTTGGCGATTCACTTCAGGATATTGCTCATTCGTGTGGGGAAATTTTGTTGCGTGAAAGAACAAAAAACAGTCGGTTATGGCCCCGAGCAGTGCTAAAGCCGAGTATAGATCCACGTCTTTGGATATCTGTGAAGCTCTCTAGTTACGCGTCATGCTCTATGAATTGCTATCTCTACTCCACTTTAACTGTTCTGTGATGATAAAACCATCATTAGCATTGCCTATAATGCAGTCTAGCTTGATCAGACCAAGTATGTAGAGATTAACAGACACTTTATTAAGGAGAAGCTTGATTCAGAGGAGATTTGTATTTCAATTGTCTTATCCAATAGTCAATTCGCAAATATCCTTACCAAGAACCTTTCTAGGTGATTGTTTGACGACTTTAAACTTAAGTTGAACATGATAAATATTTTTGCTTCAAATTGAGGGAGAGTATAAGAATTATTGGCTTAATTATTAGACTAATTACTGTTGCGGTTATTATGAGTTTTTTTTTTTTCTTCCTTTATTTTTCCATTTTCATATTTATGTATTTTATGGTTGTTCTATTTTTGAATTTATGTCTTTTCTTGTATTTGGATATTGTAATATATATTTATACAAATTTTTCTATCAGTGAAAGGATCCTGCTCTATTCTCAAACTTAACAGGAGTAAGTAAATAAATTAGAATAACTAACAAAATGCTTAGAAGATGGATGAATTTAGAATTAGTTGAACAAAGAGTGAGCATATGATATGCAATTTTAACGGGTACGATGGTAACTTAATTAATATCTATATGTGATCGATTAAATTTTTTTGGATATTTTTGCAGAAGAATAAGATTCTATGGATTTTTTTGGTATGATAAGATTATTTTTTTTTTGGATTTGTTTGCAGAAGAATAAATTAAAATTTTTTGGATTTTTTGGTATGATATATCATCTAGAGTTAAGGTTGATGGTTAAAATAGAGAAGCGCCTCAAGACTATTATGCGAAAAAATGATATCATAGCTTAAAGATACATTTTATAAAACTATAATTAGACATAGCATATTACATGCATTCAAGTCTTGGGCGGTGAAAAGGTCATTGATATTTGTGCTGATCGTGAGAAATATGAGAATGTTAAGATTGATGTATGACAAAATTTGTAATGATACATTTAGGAATGATTATGTTAGACTTGTACAATGAAAGGTAGAAGATGAACTCATCAGAATATTAGATAAAGTAAGTAAAAGAAGATTAGGAGGGATGAGTGACAAACCTAATGTAACATGGATAGTCAAAATAATTTACAAATATGCTCAAAATCTCAGGCAACGGTTAACTGGAAAAAATTGAAAAATGAGGATTAATAATGCCAACTCCAAATAATTTAGATACGGCTAATGATGACTATAAATTAGCACTTCCATTAGCTTGTTTTTCTATTTTTTCCTTTGATTATTCACAACACCCTTGATCTTCTACTACTCAGAGATTTCTTGTGCGGCTCATGTACAAAAGTTTATTAATCTAAGCTACATTTGCTTGTGGATTTTCGTTTGAAATTTATATTGCAATTAATTTTAATGTAGCTCAGTGAACACTGATGGTTTTAAACCCAATTTGGAAAGCCACGTTGTTCCATTGCTTGCCATGAAGCTCAAAGATGATTCTGCAGACAATTCTATTCAATCATGCTCCTCAAATGCTGCTCACCATTCATTGCTTTTCGAGGTATCCATCTCTACTATGTCATCACACTCTCTGGCTCGAGAATTCTACTTTGTAGTTGTCAACTGAAGTAGAATGATAGCATAAATCTTGAATTTTGCTGATTTTCACATTGGAGTTGTTTGTGAATTTTGTTGGGGTTTAGTTACTCAATTGGTTTGTATACTTTGCAGGTTCTGGCTAAGGAGCTTGATTGCAAAATCAATGAAATCATAGACATAGAGCTAAATGTTTGTGATACTCAACCTAGTTGTCTTGGAGGTGGTAAAAATGAATTTATATTCTCTGGGAGACTTGATAATCTTGCTTCCTGTTATTGTGCACTGAGATCACTAGTGGATTCATGCAAATCAGAAAGTGATTTGGCAGATGAGACAGCTATAAGAATGATAGCATTATTCGACAATGAAGAGGTAATTCTTTATATTCACATTTGTGCATTGAAAATCATCCTTCTGTTTTTAAAATCTAAAGTTTTATGCTGCCAAACTTTGTCCGCATATAATTTGATTGCAAACGCTATTTATCACCCCTTTGATAAAGAGAAATGGGAGAAGTGGTTAGGCTTGTAATGCTTGCATAGAAGATGGAAGATGAGCACGACGGACATGCAATGCTTATTGACCGCCCTTACTGGCTCTTACTCTGCAATTTATGCCTTTGTCTTCTTTTTCCTTGTGTTGAACTCTTCCTAGTGGAAACATCGTAGATCTAAATTGATGAAATTTAGTAATTATGTGCAAACCTCAAAGTTTATAGTCGTCGCCAGAAACATAAATGTTTGGGTTTATACGGATCAATTTAAAAACTGAAAGATAATTTGTTTATATTTTGGAATTTATTTAGTTCTTTTCTTCTTTTAATTTTGATAAATATGCCTTTGATGTTCCTAAGAGAATAGATCGTACTTTATTTTTGTATGCTCCTCCTTGGTGCAGTTTTTTGGTATGCTTTCTGATTGCTTATATGAGTATCTTCAATTACTGAACATCAGTACTCAATTACCGAACCGTTCCAGGCGTGCAGATGGGCATCAAACACCCGTTCCTGTCTCTCGGGATTGAGGGAGCTTCAACCTCGTCCATCGAAGCTTTTATCATAGTATGGAGTCAGGTCGGTCACTGTTGGCAAGAAAGTTGTAATCCTCCACATTTGAGTTTTCGATTGTGTCACCAGAAGCACCTGGCTCCTAGTGTCAGATGCTTCGATGGATGAGAACGGTTCCTGAGTTATATGTACCCATCTTTGCCTCTCGATCGGGTTATCCTAATACTCTCCTTGTAGTGGTTGCCTTATGTCTGATATCGACTCTTTTGTCTCATCACGAAATCACCAAAATTGATCATATTGGAGCCACTTTGCTTGCAAGAGCATTTATAACCTTGGACTTCGTGGAAGGAGGAGAACTATGCACTTTCCATCCCGTGTGAATGAGTGGGTGCTCTTGAACTCATTATGCCGTGTTCTGTGATCAAAATATCATGGTCTACCCAACAAAATATGACATGCATCCACGGGCACAACATCACACCACACCTGATCTTGCAGCTAGTCCCCAAGAAAACTCCACGTTGCATCTCCTGTCAATGCAAAACCCTTGACATCGGAACTGATGTGACAAGCCTTTTTTTACTTTCCCCAGCTCTGCCGCACTTTAGAAGGCGTTGGGCTTCCCACAGGTCTCTCTGTTCAGTCTGATTCTTGTTCACTGCAAGAGCTCTAGTAGACCATTTTTCTAAGTCCAGGAATGTGACTGGGAATGTGTATGAGTAGCGAGACCTAACTTATCTATTTCTGTGTAGATGCCACATTATTGCTACTATCTATATTGATGACAAGGCTATTTTCATCATAAACGAGTATAAAAGATGTTGCGGTGAAACCAATGTTAATCTCTCGTAATCTTTGTCTGAAGGACCCATCAAACCACATACATCTCGCCCTTATGAGCTGAAGTTTGGTACTTCTGCACATCCTCACTATCTCCCGTGTCTTTAGTACCACTATCCACTTTTTCTACCACTCACTGCTCAATGAGAAATAACTCTAGTAGTAGGATAACTGGAAGCGATGTGTCCGAACCCATAACATCTGAAAGCACTGTAGTGGGTATATTGCTCTTAACCAACTGGAAGTACTGTACTTGGTTTACTGCTCCTTTTGAGCTTCTTCCCACTCAGATCGGTTCTATCATCTTTCTGGACAGTTTTCACATCTTTCTCATATGTGCTTCTACTGATACCTTCAGCTATGTGTCATTGTCTGAATGAATGTAGGTGGTTGCTCTACTTCTGTTGTTTCTTCACATTCAGTGTCACGGTCTAAACACCACCCAACATCCAATATTGTACCGGGACGACATTGCTAATGGTTGGCTTTAAGCCTCCCAAATATCTGGGGATATTGTGTTCCTCTAGTTTTGACATATCACATTTCAACATGAGCTATTCAAACTCTGTTGTGAACTCGTCCACTGACAAATTTATATGCTGTAGGTGTTGGAGTTTCAAGAACATGTCTTGATAGTGTTGGGGTAGAGATATACAGAGAAATCCAAAACACCGATTAGAGAGATCCAAAATAAAATTTACAACAAAAGCATATATATATATATATATATATATATATATATATATATATATATATATATATATATATTCCCAAATATTTGGACAAATGAAGTTGAATGGAAGTTGAAAGATTGGTAGACTAGATGGGAGACACATTCTAATCCAATTAACGGATGATGGAGATTATACCCAAGTGTTTGCCAAAAGAATCCTTCACATAGACAATCGGGTGATGAAAGTCCTAAAATGGACCGTGGATTTTGACCATTGTACTGAACCTTATATCATTTCTGTTTGGCTATATTTCCCAGATCTGCAGGTTCACCTTTACGATCAAGAGCTTATATTTACTTTCGCAAAGATATATGGAACACCACTCGAAACTGATATGCCTACAGAGAACCTGACTCGACCTTCTGAGGCTAGAATATTGATAGAACGAGACATTACATTACCTTTCCGAAAGAGAGATAGATTGACACAGCATCAGGGATTTTGACTACTAGCTGAACTTGAACAAGTACCTCTTTACTACACCCACTGCCGTATGTTTGGACACTCTCCTCATCAGTGTTACCACTTGCATCCGAATCTCAAATCTCTACGTGCAAATGCTACTGGGCCACACACTCTTGCGACGGTTATACCCTCATCCTCACTGCCTGTGATACCTATTGCAACACCCACGCCGGATACGGTGCAAAAGTCTACTGATACTGATTCAGAGCATGTTGATAAGGATCGATTGTTGGAGTGTCAGGTGGTTGTACCTAGAAGGCAGGATGCGGTCACTGCCTCTGCTTCTCAGCCTTTAGCAACTACCGTGGAGGGTGCTCAGGCTTCCCTCTCTGACGTGATTGAACATAGGGAAGAAGCGAACATTCACATTCAGATGACGGAAAATGTGCCTACTATTACCGAGGGAGAACCTACACAAACACTGGAACTTATCGCTGCAACTGCCCTTCCTTCTGTGGATCAAACCGACCAGTCTTCAGAAGAAGAATGACAAGTATACACTTCCCGGCGGAAGAAGGCTGGAGATACTATTCAACTTGGAAACTTAATGGATGATACCTTGGTCTCTCCTGGTAATGGTACATCACTTCATAATTTGATTTCCGAATGCGCTACAAGAATCAGAGGAAGAGGAAGGGCTTGGCGATCTCGTCCATATACAATGTTTATTTGCAAGCTTTTTTCCTTTTTTTCTGTCTTTTGTATCCTTTGTTTGAGCTATCATTGCTTTTGTTTATCATGAGTAGAGCTACATTTATTGGGCCCTCTCATACTATTTGATTTGTACCCGCCTTTTTAGTTCAATAAAATAGGCCCCTGGGCCTCTCCTTTATATATATATATATATATATATATATATATATATATATATATATATATATATATATATGAAAATACAAGAACACTGAGATTTAATGTGGAAAAACTCGAGACCTGGAAAAAATCACGCAATCACATCACACCAATAAATCCACTATGAAGAAATGTATAAATTACACCACACTCAAGCCTCTATACAACTTAGAACACTCGGGTGGCTCCTCTCTATTTTTTGCACAAGAGAAATTGCGAAATCCTTCAATGCATAGACACTTCACACACGCTTCTTTCTCGCAGCAAAAAACAAAATATAAAGTTCTGAATTGCAGAAGTTCAGTTACAGGCATATAGGCACCACACTCGGGCGTTGGGCTTTTTAGGTGCACCATTCCAGAGAACATTTTAGGTTCAACAACTCCCTTTTAGGCACGGGGTTTCTTGGTGCACTATTCCTAGGCGCCTAAGCACACTCACTGGAGTTGGTTTCTTGCTACCAGGTGCCAAGGCGCCTCCCTGGGCACTGAGGTGCAGCTACCAGGCTCTAGGGCGCCTAATTGGTCCTTCTATCGCCCATTTAGGCTACACATATAATAATCTCCCATTTGAGACTGATTTCAACCAATTCATCTCCTCCAAATCAAATAACATCTTCATAGTAATGTACTGTAGTGTGGCTCTACTTTAGTCTCGACCTTTTTGAACTCCAAGTGAAGCCAAATATAGCTTCAGTTTCTTAATTGTAACAACTTTAGTCAACTTATTTGTAGGATTCTAAACTGTATGTATATTCTCCAAAGATAATTAACCATATTCTAGGAGGGAACGAATGAAGTAATATCTTAGCTGAATGTGCTTCTTCCTGACCTGGAAAATGATATTGATAGTTAGATGAATGACACTCATACTGTCACTGCGAAGTTTTCCATTCCCTTGTTCCTTTCCTAGTTCCACCACAAAGTCATGTATCTAAATTATTTTCTAGTGATAGTAATATACTTGGCTTTTGTAATTTATAGTACAACAATCTTTTGCGGTCTGAAAACCCAATTCACTGTTGTGTTCCCAAAGTGTAGGTATAACTTGTACTTCTTCTACCATTAGTATCTCCTGTTAGATCTGAATCTATATATCCATGTTTCCTACACTCCCAAAACAAAGTTTCTTGTTGAATGTTCCTCTCAAGTTTCTGAGAATCTATTTCACCGCCTCCCAATGATGTTTACCTAGATTACTCATGTACCGACTAACTACTCTCACTGCATGTGCAATATTTGATCTTATAAATATCATCACATACATCAAGCTTCTAAGCTTACAACTTGTGAATCATACAATGTTCTCGTCTCTATTTGAGCTGTTTTAGACTTAACATGATTCTTCATTAGATAGCTTAAAGTCACTACCTAAGGGTTATAAATTGGTTTTGTCTCACTCATGTTGAACCTGTGTAGGACTTTCTCAATAAATTTTTCCCAAGACTACTTCAAAGTACTTGCACTCTAGTCCCTACTATTTTCATACCGTGATTTTTCTGGTTGGAGCTAAATTTTTCATTTCAAACTTCTTTGATGATTGCTCCTTCAAGTCAGCAATCTTCTTCATATCTATTCCTGTAATCAGTATGTCATCCACATACAAAAATTTAATCTAACAATTATCAAATTGTTTAATATAGCAACACTCATCTGCCTAACATTTTCTGTCACCTCTATCTGACCTTATAAACTGTAATTATAATACACTGTATTCTATTTTACTCTGGATTTTCTTATAGAAAACCAAAACGCCCTTAGTATTGATTCACATTTGCTTTCTACTCTATGTAGATTTGGATTCTGTTCTTGCTTCCGAAGTTATATGTAACAAGACGATATTCGTGATATTTTTTATCCAGTTTTCTATATAAGGTTTCATATAGCTAAAGATCCTTGCTTCCCATATGTACCAAATCTGACATAAAGTGGCATACCTAGGATATAAATCAAAATCCAGTTTTTACCGACTTTTCATTCGAAGAAATTTAATAATGATTTTCTTGCGTTGGATAATTTGAAGTCAAAGTTTAAGATTGGTTGATTGCTTATCAATTTATTTGGATAATCGTTCAAGTTAAAGGAAAAAAATACTTCCTTTATAGGAATGAAGGAATTATAGCATGACTCTCTAATTCTTTGTAAGTCCATTTGGGCTAGCTGAACTTCGTTTCATGCAAAAACTTACTTGTTGAACAACCACAATTCTAAAAAAGAGTTATTAGTGATATGTAATGACTTGCATATTTATTTTGTGCATTTGGGGTCTATATAATTAAATAGAAAGATTTCAGTGAATAACTTGCTAGGTTTTCTGTGCTAATGAGAGTTGACATTTTTATTCTTCGCCACCAAAACATACGTTTCTTATTTTTTAATCTGTATAGGTTGGATCTAATTCTGTACAAGGAGCTGGTGCACCTACTATGTTCCAAGCCATGAGACGAATAGTTAGTTGCTTAGCTAATGATCAAATTGGTGAGGGAGCTTTTGGGCGCACAATAAGGTCATCTTTTTTAGGTATTTCATTGCAATTTTTTATTTTTCAAAATTTGATTCGGACTCATTATAGCTAATGCAGATATTTTCGATGATAAATCGAATGCAGAAATTTTTACACCTCATATGTTGATCAGAAATAATTGACATACACATTTACCACACCGCATTTTTTTTCCCACTTTCCATAAATATCTTACCTGATTATATATACCAATTTGCTTATGGAGAATGCCACCTAAGAAATGTACTCCTTTGGATACTACCTTGATTTAAAAGCGTATGTGATATATTTTAAAATTTTCAGATATCTTCCAATTTATTTTAATATTTATTTTATGATGACGAATGTTAAGGTGGATGTGATAAAATTTGGAATGGTAGAATATATATAAATTGTTTTTGTAGACTTTTTGACTAGAACAGATGAAGTTCTATGAAAATCGGCTTAGGTGGTGTGGGAGATGAACGGTAAGAGGGAGTTGGATGATAAGAAGGGTAGATAGAACTAATTTGAATGTATGGAATTGAATTGTGGAACAATTTTCTATAGAATGTTAGATCAACTCACATGAAGTTTTATTAAAATAGGCTTTAGGTGGTTTGGGAAATCATCCATAAAAGTGAGTTTTAATAATAAAAAGGGTCGATAGAACTAACATGAATGTATGAAAATGAAATTATGTATAACAAATTTAACGTGGCTAAAATTTTTTGTAAAGGTTAGTAGAAAATAGAGTTAATGCCATGTGTAATACTAAATGGGAATGATAAGGGAAGAGGTTTTATAAAACCAACCCTTGCGGAAATGATATTTGGTATACTATAACCCTGACTCATGAGAATGTATATCGTAGTTAAGCCAAAAATAGGATTTGATTTATTCATCATTATGAGGAAATTGATCTTAATGCTTTAGTCAGGCAATATAATATGATAAATTATTGATTCGTTACGACACCTCTATAGCATTAGCAATAACATTTGCCTGAGGGTACTTTCTATTGAATGAATGGGTATTGTTGAGGGGAGACGCGTTTCTTCAGGGATGCGGACGCCGAATCTCTCGTTTACCGCGAGATCGCGATCCTCCACGATCGTGAGGTGCAGTCCTTATCCAAGTTCTACAAAGATTTATTTCATTTTTTATTTCTTTCCCATTTTCTTAATTTTCAATTAGGTATTTTTTATTAGAGGACTTTTATATATGCTGTAACGAGGCTATTTGTTTTTCAATTTCTTTTTTGATTTTATGAATTGAGAGACGTTTCTATGAATTTTGCTCTCCTGCGTGTTGAATCCTCTTTCTTTTATAAGTGGTGTATCAATATCTTGCTTAGGAACTAGTGATGGAACTTCCTTGCGGGAATGATAAGGGAGGAGGTTTTATAAGTGATATTTCCTTTTTTATTTCTTTCCCATTTTCTTATTTTCAGTTAGGTATTTTTTATTAAGGGACTTTTATGTATGCTGTAAGAGGCTATTTGTTTTTCGATTTCTTTTTTGATTTTATGAATTGAGACACGTTCCTATGAATTTTGCCCTCATATGTGTTGTATATTTTTTCTTTTATAAGTGGTGTATCTGTATCTTGCTTAGGAACTAGTGATGGAACTTCCTTGCGGATTGTATCTTGCCTTTTCACCATTCAACTTTATGATTTCAAACATGACAGACGATGTTGGCGTCGAATTTGTTGTCCAATAGATTTATCCCAGCAATCCCTTCTAAATATTGTTGATCACACATTTTAGTCTTCTCTTCCTATTCCGCAACCACCTCCAGGCGAAATTCGCTTCCTAAGTACCTTATAGGAGTTCTAGAAAGGTAGCATCTAGTATCAAAGTTTGAGTAACACTAAATTATTTTCTTGTGTTTATCTTTCCTATATTTAAACCATGATTCCATACAACCTAACTTAATACCCTCATCAAAAAAAATTTTCACAAGTCATTTCTACCTCAATTCCTTGCCCTCTAAATTTTCAACATCCAATCATTCTACATTCACAAAAAATCCATCGTCACAGCTACCTCCTACCCCACCAACCTTGATTTGTAGCCCTACACCCTTCGAAAATCTGATTAGGGTAAAAGGATGCCTAACCGTCAAGGATGAACTTTTAGCGAGGTGTCCAAAAATCTTTCTATGGAGGATATGAAGCGAAAAATCCTCCAATTGCAACAAAGATTTACTTTTTCTGAGAGGTGGTAACCGTGGGTGACTCACCAGGTCGAGGGGTAGAAGTGACTCCCTTTCATTGGGAAGTTTTCAATGAAGAACAATCGATGTTATGTTGATTTGACATGGGATATCAGAGTAGCAAGGTATCTTGGAGGACTGTGATCGTCCATTAGGAATGTGGTGTAGATGTTGTTGTATTGGCCCTTACTCGATGTACAAACCCTAGCTTTGAAATTGGAGAAATAACATCGTCACTAGGTGATCGCCACTCCTTATAGACATAATTCAACCTCAAATCATGTATTAAGAGTACACCGAGTGGAGCATTCAAGCCATCCCCGCCTAAGAATAAATCAGTCCAGGGTGGAGAAAAAGTGGGGCCCACCAGTACTGCACTTTGAGATCTGTCCCAACCATGAAGTGTTTTAAGTTTCATAGCTTTTGTTACATTTTATCATATTGCCCAAACAGGATATTGATATCTTTCACTAAGCAGGGAGCAGTTGAAGGAATTGACCGTGACATATGAGAACATAAAGACGCCAAAGAGGAATTTCAACTCACAACCGACAACCGACAACCGACAAGGGAGAGATGCTAGTGATTCATGTTGAGGCTATGAGAGATTCTAACATAATTAGCATTGATTGTCCTTGAAGATGGAGAGTTTAAGGAGCCTATATTAGAAAAGGACACTCCCGGTTGGAGGAGTTTTCAAACATCTTGAGTGAAAGTTTACTTCCTCGATGGCTACCTCAGAGATTTTTAGCATGCCATAGGCCTCATTTCGGGATTTTTGTTTTGCTAAACTGACATGTTTATTGAATGCACCCAACTGAGTATGAGAAGTGGAAGAAACATATTATATATTTAATTGCTCGTGAGAATACTCATCTATATACAGTTTCTAGCTTTGGTTGTGCTAAAAAAAGATGTATATTTATTCTATGAGGATAGACTTTGGAAGGTCGAATGTGTTTTAGAGTTGTTTGAAACGGACGTTAGCATAAATTTTGTAGTGGGATTGCCTCAGGCATAGCAAGACGATAATTTTCTTATTATGGTGGTAGGTTGATTTCAGAAGTTTCCAAGAAGAAGGCAAAACTCTTCTCTGGTAGAACGACACGAGAAGTGTTTCTTCAGAAACATGGGTGCAGGATCTCACATTTACCACGAGGTTGCGGGATGCCATTGCACCCAGGATGCAGTCCCGGTCCAACTCCTGCAATATTTGATTTTCTTTTTTATTTTTTTCCAATTTTCCTATTTTTCAATTAGGCCTTTTCTATTTAGCGGCTTCTGTGTGCTGAAGCAAGGATATTGGTTTTCATTTTTTTCTAATTTTATGAATTGAGAGACATTTCTCTGAATTTGCTTTTCAAAGTGTTGCATCCTTTCCTTTTGTAAGTATTGTATTTGTATCTCCATCAGGAACGGGTGGTGGAACCTCCTTGCCTCCCGTATCTTGCTCTTTCGATGTCCTACTTACTGATTTGAGCCGGGACAGCTGCCAACAACGCTGAATCTGCTATCCAACAGCAGAGTTATCCCCACAATCCATTCCAAACTTTGTCGACCTCACATATTAGCCTTCCCTCGCTATTCCACAGCCACTTCCTACCGAATTCCGCATCCCAAATGCCTTCTAGGAGTCTTAGAAAGGTTTCAACTTCAGTAGTGATTATTCTATGGAAATTGTACCATACTGCATGTTGAACTGAAATGATAACATTTCCATTGAGTAAAACAGTGCTTCATTAGTGGCCCATTTTATACTGAGATAAGTTTTGAATGCAAAAAATAAGGAGTGCTTCATCCGATCAAGAGGAGCTAATATGCCCAAAATCTTTCCAAAATAGATACTAATATCTGTAATAAGGAAACAGGTTGGCCAAGCTTCAGGTGACCAAATTTACAGCATAAAACTTAAGCTTCCAACATCTTTTCGACAATTACATGCTTTCAAAATGAATGCATAAAATAGGCATCGATTTATATTGAGAATTTCTCACAAATTCCATGGAACTTCAAGTTACAGCTCATCTGATTAAACAACTCCATACATGTCCGACATGGAACTTTAAGTTAAGTTCCTTTCTTTGTTCTAATCAACAGTGAAAGCAAAACACATGGTTTTGCACTTGTAATCTAAATTATTCTCGATCTATGGTTCCAAGTTGATTAAGGTAGGTCCTCTAGGATAGTTAGAATAGGCATATAGTTCAATCAGGCTTAGTTGGGCTTTAGTGTTGACTAGGGTGAAAATTGACTAGGTTGGTTATATGAGTCATATGTGCTCCCTAGGGTCCACTTGATTAATGTAGGTTTCCCTGTGACATGAAAAGTAAGGTAATGTTATTAATTTTAGTCTGGGTTTAATTTTATTGGCTTTATATGATAGCTCAATGGGCGAAGTGGAAGATGACTAATTAATAACTCAGATTTAGTGGATAAGCTAGGCTTGAGCTAGGATCACAACATCGTATGAGTTTACTCACATTAGGTGTGTATGATACCTAGATGGCTGTGAAAAAAAGTGCTATAGTACAACAAAATGTTTTGATGTGAGGATAGTTAACCATCAAAATTGGAAACATGTTTTGAAGTGAAGTGCTTGATTAGACGTTCGATTAATAAGGTATGTTACAGTAAGAATTGCTTCTCCCAAAAAATATTTTGGAACTTGATGAGACATCATTATTAAGTGGGATATCTCAGGGAGATGTCTGTTCTTTTGCTCAACTATCTTATTCTACTGTGTAGTATCAATACATGAACTCATATGAATACTTTCTTTTTTTGAAAGGTAGGACCCAAAGATGGAGTTGAGATATTCCTTTGCTTTATCAATTCTGATTATCTGAATTGTGCATTGAAATTTATTTGTCATTAAAGGTTTGAATTATTTGGGCTGTTTCAAATTTCTCCTTCATTTGGAATGCCTCAGTAATTCTAGTGTGATCGTTAATAAATGAGACAATTCATCTGACATCACTTTGAGTTTTCACTTTGGAATGTCCCCAAATTTCATTGTGGATAATGACAATAGGGTTTGAGGGTTTTTACTGGGTTAGAGGATAACTATTTCTAGTATGTTTGACAATCTAATAAATCTCAATAAAAATAAGTTTTTTATTGACAAAACAAATGAGGATACAACTTAACAATATAATTGAAATTAGGATGACCTAAGTGTCAATGTTATAACAAGACTTGATTTTTGATAGACACGGAATCAACCATCTCGATCATTTGAGGTAAATATGGAGGTGGAATCATTTGTGTGTTTAGAGAGAGACTTTCTTTAAGCAGATATGAACCTTGATGCATTTTAACACTACCAATCACTTTCCCCAATTCTAACACATGAAATTAATAAGAATTTGTAAGGAATTTAGTTATATATTTCATATCATGAGTAAGCTTATTGATTGATATTTAAAATGCAGTCCAACTATAGAACATAGAAAACCGAGGAATGAGTAATATTCTGAGAGAACTATACATCTTTCCCTACGATGTATGAGTGTGATCTGTCCGCATATCTTACTGATCTAAATGTATAAGCTTCTTGATAGTTGATTATAGCATTGATGTCTTCAGATATATGATCAGAGGCCCGTAAATCTATAATCTATGTTTTAAAATTTTCATTACTGGCAAGATGAGAGAATGATATATTACCTTGCTGGGTCACAGTTTGGTGTACTGCTTTGAATTATCTCCCAGGAGGATTTTTCAGTACTTCAAATTGTTCCTTGGTGAATGGTTAAGCCGACCCATCGAATGTGGTAGCAACATTAGCCTTTTTTCTCATAATCTTTCATTCCATGTCCAGGTTTCAGTCTGCAGACTTTCTATGAAGTTTTCAATATTTGTTTTGATATGCCCAATCATCTTGCAATAGTCACATGTGCGACGATACTTGTGCTTTGAGTCATGTGAATATGAGTAATGTTGTGAAAACCCAATCGCACATCGAAACAGAAGAAGTAAATATTCAAGTTTCAATAGCTTAATCAGAGTTAAACCAGATGAAGTAATAAATATTTAAATTATTTTAATATAATATAATTTAAATAATTAAATAATAATATATTAATATTATTTTTATCTGTTAAATGAGTAAAATTTTAATTTAAGATAATACTGTTGAATATTTTGAGCAATATTTTAAATACAAATTTAAGACGTGATATTTTATCTTTTTTTAATTTAAATATTTTATTTCTGGCCATGCAATTAAAATCAAAAGACTAAAATTGAATAATATTTTAATTGACCGGTTCTTTAAAAACTGGTCTGATTATCGGTTTTGATTGGTTTAATCTCAGTTCTATGTAGAAATAGTTTTGAGCTTGGACAAAATCGATCGGATCATCGGTTCATGATTGAACCTATTGCATCAGCCAGTCCTATCTGAATTTTAAAATCATGATTAGGAGTTTATAGGGCCTAGTTTTCGATACTTGGTGAACTTCCAATTTTAGTCAGATTAGCTTCTTTCTGCTCTCTTCTCTCCCGACTTTAGCAAAGGCTTCATGGTAGATGGAAGAGACTTTATTCTTAGGATCCTTCCTGCCACCTTATCCAAATTCCGAGTTAGTCCTTCTAAGAATTTGATGGTTCTTTTCTTTTTGATGATGGATTTAAGCATCACATCATCATGTGAGCATTTCCACTTATGTGTCTCAAATATATCCAATTGTAGCCAATATTTTATCAAGTTGTTGAAGTATTGGGTGACACTTAGCTCTCCTTGACAAAGCGCTTGAAGCTTGATTTCCATAATTTTGCAGTCTTTTTAGCGCTGGAATATGTTTCCCTTACAATCACTCAGTTTCTTTGGTATTTTTGTAGAGTAAAAAAATTTCTCACTTCAGTCATTGAGTTGACTAGCCAAGACATAACCATATGATCTCGATTCTTCTATGTGTGGTGGTTGGGATCAATGATCTCAAGAACTGTGCTTTTTTCCATGTCATGTGCTTCTTTCTCTTTATCACAAATATACATAAACACGGGCCAAGACTATGAAGGTAATTATGGTCATTGAGTTTATGATTTGTGATAAAGTTAGAGAATTTAGGAGTTGCCTGGATATAATTCATTATCTCTGATCAGAATTAACCTCCGAAGTAGAATTTGAAATCTTTATCCTAACTTGGTCATCAACGCCAAAAGTATTTAGGATTACTTCTAGTTGACTGCAGTGGTGAGAGTTGACTGCAGTTCCTGCAGATAGATGGAAAGCTGCTGTAGGAATGGAAGAAACAAATGGCTACTCCTGTTGCTGTTTGCTGTCGTTGTTGCTCATGCTGTTTCTTACCACCACTGTTTTTGCTGCTCTGTTGCAGGAGGATTACTATGACTGAAGAATGCAGAGGAGGGCTGCAGTGAGAGTTCCGGCAGGAGGAGAAGATCAAAGAGGGGATTTATCTTGCTGGGAGGAACCGAGAAGGAGGCCTTCAGGGGAAAGGGACATGCAGGGAGGAGTTTCGTAGCAGAGTTAAGCAGATTTTGGCTGTTGCAGGGGAAAAAGGACACGCGGGGAGGAGCTCCGCTGCAGGGAAGAGTAGATTCCGGCTTGCTGCTGCTACAGAAAAGAACAAATTCATCTGCTTGCGGCCGACATAGGAGATTTTCCAAGACGGCGGAAGAGATACAGACCAGCAGCAGAGATCTAGCAGATAGCTTCTAGGGTTTGTTTTAGGGTCTTTGATACCATGTAGAAAAATGATTTTAAGAGGAATAATTTCTATGATTGTATTATTCACATATTGGTTGCATATATATATATATATATATATATAGGGAAAGCAATCCCTCTAATTTACAAAATTACCACATATAAATAACCTGAATTAGGAAAGGAAAAGTAATAATTCTGAAATAAAAAATAAAATAACATTGAATAGGAAGGGAATAAATAAATCAAGTGTTTCCTAAGTTGTCCCAATCAAATCCTCAACTAGATGTTCTCGGTTTTTTTAAGTTGCCAGCACGAGAGAGAGAGAGAGAGAGAGATTTCTACAGTGACAATCTTTACCTTATAAAGCTTTCAGACTTATATCCTGACCTATGATTTTGCAACCATATCAAAACCAATTTTGTTTTTATTCTTTAACTACTATTAATAGGGAAATCATAAATGTACCGCAGAAGTATTATTTTTAGCTAGCCATAGTAATTAATTTACTGACAACTAGGATCTTTCCTGTATATGCTCGAAACATTTTTCTGCTCGAAGAACAATTTTCAAAGAGTTAGCGTAATATAGTAATATAGAGCATCATACTGCCATGAATATTAAGAACAGTATTCTTATAGATGCTTGCTATTAGTTTTTATTTTATTGATTTTCAGCCATATATTTTCATGTAAGGCCGTGGATGAAAAAAACTGTGGCATGATGTAACTTTTATATTTGGCGCTTATTCAAATTTAAGCTATTAGTTCTTAATACGTCATCAGGGTAAGCCCTTGCTTTTCTCAGTCTCTGCAGACATGGCTCATGGAGTGCACCCAAACTTCCTAGACAAATATGAGGAACACCACAGGCCAGAACTACAGAAAGGGCTAGTTATTAAACATAATGCTAACCAACGCTATGCTACAAGTTCTGTGACTGCATTTCTCTTCAAGGAAGTGGCAAAAATTCATAAAATTCCAGTTCAGGTAGTGTTCATTGAATTATGATTTATCATAGAAATAACTATGCTTACTTGAACCTCACCATTCTTTTTAATGCATTTTATCGTGCCACATAGAAATTGCATTTGATGAGGAGCTGAAGGTCCATACTCATTTTTGCTAGATCATTCCTTTGTGGCAAATATATATTTTTTTTCGTCGTCATTTTTTTTGAGGATGATGGAATCATTAGCCATATCATGATATTAATGTAGAGTAAGCCTTGGAAAGCCATTCCATGAATTCCTTATTATTTGTCATCAGCATAATTAAAGTTGGTTCACATGTAAAAAAATTCAATCTTACAAAACGATTTTAGGAATAGAGAATAAAAAACTTGCAAGCTTAGTAGTTATAGCGGAAGGCGCATCACTTTTGTTGCTACATTAATTATGTAATGCAACTTTTACACTTTATTATCCTTATGGAGGTAAACGGAATCTAAAAAAGAGAATTTGTATTAATATGAGATAATACATTTGTTGGTCTAAACCAGAAAAGACAAGATTTTCATAAATCAATTATAAGTTTAACTCTGCTACAAAGGAGCTAAACCAAGCCAATTTTCAACCTTTTTTAGAGTTATATTTAATAATGACAATTTTTTATTTTTTCTTTGGTTTATTACGTTCAATTATGTTATTTTTGAGTTTAACTTCAAGTTAGGTTTAAATTAGATGAATTTAAAATTTGGCCTTAGCTTTGTAACCATATTTTTTAAATGGGCAAAAAAACTTACATTTTACTCCTAAGACCCAAATTATATTATATTATATATATATATATATATATATATATATATATATATATATATATATATATATATATATATATATATATATATATATATATATATATATATATAGATGCAAATTATATATGCACATCACTCCTAGTTGTGTAAACAAATTAATTTCACCACTCCTTCCAATTTTAGTATCAAAGCAACCTCACCCAGCTGCCCCCCCCCCTCCCTCCCCCTCCCTTTTCTTTCGTCAAACTTAATTATCCATGCTCATCTCCATTTCTTTCGTCATTTTATTTGTCCCACATTTCAAAATATTCCCAGTTCCATTTTGTTTACTCACCCATCTAAATTTCACATGATTCTGTGTTTGTCAAACCTACTTAGAAATAGCTTGTCATAATAAAGCCTTGCACATGCATTTTTCTCTTGATTGCTTTCTCATCCACTCGAGTAGACCTTGCTTGCAAATTGTGTCAGCGCTTGTCATGTTTTTTGTTCCCAATTCCTTTGTCGTCCTTCACAAATTTCATGTGTCTCATCTTGCAAACCTTACTTTGAACTTTGCATCTCCTATCAATGAGCCCACTAACACTCTTTTCAGAGTTAGCACTCAATTATTCTTGCTGAAATTTCACTCCACCTAGTCCAATGATTTGCAACATCAGTCGTAGCAAATCAATGGTTAGACCTCGAACGTGTACTATTTTTGATAAAAGATTTAGCCATATGTCTTATGTCACCTCAAGTCACTATTTTTTGGATGCCTAGGCAATCTATTCGAAGAACTACAGTTGAAACTGAGACTTCAAGAGGTATTTTCAACTTGCAAATTCTGATGTTCTCATATTATCTTAGATAAAAGTTCATCAGTATATTATGATAATCAATATTATTTTGCGTGTCATAAATGTTTTTCTTCCAGATTTGAATTTTACTTATTTAGAACTACTCATCATAAGTTCCACTGACTCGTCTTATGAAAAACCTTACATCCATATTAAGGAAGCTTATGATAAGTGATGCCATGCAACAATTGAGCTCAAACATGCACTTTTACTAGATTCCATGCAATCCATTACATAAGTTTTACAATTTCTTCTAGCCTCAGTAATCTTTGAACTTTTTTCAATTCATCAGTATATGCTCGAAATGAATGATTTTTCTCTACATGAAGATGGTACTTACAATATCATACTCCATTACCCTTGTATCTATTTTGTTTTTAATTGTGCTAAATTATTTGTAGTTCTTTGGCACGAGTTATTCACTGATATCACCAAATTATTTTCCATGCTTAATGAAAATTCTAAAAACGTGATGCATGTTCATTCTCTAATGTTTGGGGCAATAGTGGTAAAATTATACCTTAATTTGTATCTATCATGTACATTTTATGCATTCTACTTGGAATAGATTACCCATTGTTACCTTGAAATCTTATATTTTTAAAGAGCTGGCTTTTAGTGTGTTTGTACTTGCATTAGTTTCAATCAGGAATGCTAATCATTATTTTTATATTGAGTTTTGTTACCTTATAAAAGTCCCTTGAGGTTCCATGCATGTTTTCTATTAGTTACCTTTGCATAACGACTTATTCATTCCCGATAGCAACACCATTTTTGATAATTTTAGCTGCTTCAATTCCACTATCACCCACGATATGATGTTTGGTTGAGCTTTTGAATGCATATCTCAATGTAAGACTTGGCGAGAGTTGATTGTATCACGGAGGAGTTGATAATGTTCTTCAAACCAGTTGTAACTGTATCTAAATATTTGTTGATTAGATTTTTTTCATTTCTATAAGCTATCTGAATTTACGAAATGAGTGTAGTGCTAAAATAATTCCCTGGTTATTTACATGAGGTCATTTTGGTCCGAGAGTCTATAAAAGTGCCAAACTAATCTCTAGAATATCAAAGATGACTATTTTAGCCCCTATAAATATAATATAGGGACTAAATTAACATTTTTGTAGACTTTGGAGCTATAATTTCCTTGAAAAAAATCATAGGATCATTTTAATACTTTTCTCTAAAGAAATATTAGAATTTAATATTTATGCAAATTTTAAGTTTTAAGCCCTAAATCATGTAATATATCCTTAAAACAAGTAGTTTGTGCATCTTAATGCATTTTATGCATGCATGGAGCCTTGAGTTTATATATGTGGTTTCTAGTCTCATGTTAAGGGACACTTAATATATTGATAATAGAATGATGTTTGGTTTGCTCAAACTCTAATCGTCATCTTCTCCTTTGCTTCTTCTCAATCTTGTCCATCTCCCCCCAGCTCTCTTTTTTAAGTACCCGTTCATCTCCATTTTTTATCTTCTTTTATGTTGTTTGTTATCACATAGAAAGACCTAATTCTCATGTGATTATCTCACACAAATTCTGTCCTAAATTTATACGGGACATTATACCCTTTTATTGATCTGGATTGTGAAATCTGTTTGTTTGGTGGCTTTCTTACTATAGAATTAAAATTTCTGCAGGAGAAAAAAACCTTTATATTCGTAAATCCATGCAGGTGACTCCTGTTGAGACGGAGTCTCACCTGCATTTCACTATAGTTGCGTTGCTATCTCATTGTAGATCTCTGTTAGATTTGGGATCCTTGCGGGGTTCTCTCTGAAATATAAGTAACACTAAAATCTTATTTTTATTTTTGAATGATGAATGATGTCCTAACACACTGACTTTGTGTAGGAATTTGTTGTAAGAAATGATATGGGGTGTGGATCTACCATTGGTCCTATACTTGCATCCGGAGTTGGAATCAGAACTGTAGATTGTGGTATCTCTCAACTCTCCATGCACAGGTCCGTTTTTCTCATCTGCTTAGCTTCTACAGAAATGGTTTACTTTCTTTATATAGCATTATTATTTTTTCATCTTGTTTAAAGTTGAAGTCAGAAGATTAGGTTCACCAGATTCCTAGTTAATTTGTATTGAAAAACTGAGTCATTCATTATGCAAAGCACGCACCTTAATTTCCTCACAGTCTGCAATGGTGAAGATCACCCGTGATAGCGAGAAACAAACATGCTAAAGTTTGCTTTCAAGTTCAAATATTCCGGGCGTTATTGACTCTAGTCACATGCATCTTCTCTTTTTGTGATCTCCTACACATCCCAGCTTCCCTTTACACAGTCAATTGGCGATCTGTGTGTGCTTGATGATAAAATGGTTGTGAGTTCTACTCAAAGATTCTAACCGAGTTGAATGAGCCCTGCTTATAACCTGTTATTTAGATTTATTTACTAGTAAGTCTTGAAGATTACCACCAAGACGTCGTTTGTATAATTTGCAGAGAAAAGAAGTCCTTTCAGATTCTGTATCAGGATAGAGAAGTTGTGTAATGATCATTCACGGTTGAAAGGATGAAAGGAAGGAATAACTTTGATCTCCTTTATGATGAAATTGAGTTGTTATTTGATGCGTGGGATGAATATTATATGATGATCTTGTCTTTGTGATGATTCATGTCACTGTGGACTCCAGTCACTTGCTTCTTCTCTTTTTGTGATCTCCTACACATCCCAGCCTTCCTTTACACAGTCAATTGGCGATCTGTGTGTGCTTGATGACCCACATGAACTTGTCTAAATAATAATTATTAGAGTGAGGTACATGCAAAATATTGATATAAGGATTGACATTATTCTAGGATTCTTAGAATGCGTTTAAGGATCAGATCTATGGGGAAATGTTGGGGAGTGATAAAGAGGGTATTGCAAAGTTGGTGGAGACTAGACGTGAAATAAAGAGGTTCGACTGCTGTCTTGGCCAAAGACAACAAGAAGAACCATCAATGATGACAGCGGCAAGATTCCAGAGGACAAGGGAGATCCACCTCTTAGTATCAAGCAAGTTAGAGAGACCACTTGCACAAAACTCCGAATACAACGTGTCATATGATAAAAGATAGAGGAACAAGTCTCTTATTAATTTAAAACAAGTAAAATCTCCCAAATCACGTCTTAAATAATATAGTCATTCTAAGGCAGAAAATAAGCTCTAATTATAAATCAAAATAAAACAAGTGGGGGTCCATAGGGTTCAACAACCGCTAACACGCAGGACAATTCCTGCTATAGGACCATTGAGACAAACTCCCATTTCATTTCTGATCTAGCATACGTGGGATCATGGGGTTTCTCCTGTGTCAAGGATGAGTTGAACCTGATCGGTATGGTTACAAAAGGAAGCGAATTGCATAAACATTAATAAGGAGGCCCTCGAGATTTAGGTGTTGTATGGAGAAGGGACCTTTCAATATGGAGTGCCCTTTTAATGTATTGAAGTTGGTGGTGATTATGAGAGGTAGTCATTGAAGAATTATCACCAACTATAACTGTGAGCACCAATGCTCTGAACCATATGATGAGGACAATGACATAGGTGATTCAACATTCTAGTTCACAGTTCAATGTAAGTAATAATATTATTGTGGATAAGTACTTGAAGATGTTTTAAGATTTGTGTCCACCCTTGTTCAAAATGAATTGAAGGTCCGATTTAAATAGAGAATTGACTGATGCGGATAGAAAAGATACTAGAAAACATTACATATCCACATGAAAGGAGAGCACCACTTGTGATATTTGTGTTAGATGGGGGAGCATAAAGGTATTGAGGTGGCCAACATCAGGATAGGCTAGGGGACGGGTCAAATATGATGGTAAATTAGGAAAAATATGTGAAAGTTTTTAGATAGTGTGACACGGAGCTTTTCCCCACGGACGCGGGAGCGTTGTTTTCAACAAAGATGCAGGAAACAAAGCCAGCCGACTGAACCGGCTGGCATAGAGGGCAGTCCAGGGAGTTTGTTCCAGAAATTTGGAGCGGTATCAAGCAACTCGAAGCAGTCTTTCCTTTCGCATCTCCCGCCTGGATCAAACGAGATTTGGGGAAGGCAGCATTGCCGCCTGGCCTTTTCCTCTCCCTTTCTTATTTCACAACTAGCTAGGTCTATTTATAAGCTTGTTTTTGAGTTTAGGGTTAGTTCTTGCTGTATCTGTTTTTTAATTACTTGTATGGATTGCTTGTCCCTTTCGTAAGACATTCTTCGAGGAGGTGCTGGTGTTCCAGCTGTATCCTACTCTGAGGTGGTGTGTATCTTCCCTCTATTGCTTATTTCCGCCTTCCCCTTGCTTGCTGCCATCTGCCATCTTCCCTTCTTTCTGTAACCCTGCAGCCAATAGTCCCTAGCCCCACAGATGCTGCAGCCTTTCCCCCTCTGCCAAGCTATGTCGCCACTTTCCTTGCCTACTAACGGTGCCACAGTCTTCCCTATGCCTACCAACTATGCCGTAAAGCTCTCCAACTGCACCTACTGTTACGACAATCACCTGTATGCCTTGCAACATGCTACCTGGACTCCCTCCCACACCCTCAAACTGGTGTCATATCTTGCTCTGTCTCCCCACCTGCAATGATCAGCCCTAACCACCTATTGTTAAACAGCCAAACACCACCCTCGTCATCATCCTAGAGTGTCTTTTATTGTTTGTGCCGTTATTGTTTTGATTGTTAAGCTACTTTGGCTGTAAACTATTTGAAATTCAACAATAATAGTGGCCATTTTATTTGTGGAATGGGTTTTCTTCGGTATCATTTTGTATCACAGACGGGTTAACCCTAGTTCTATCCTAGGGTTTCCTAGCGTTCGCTTTACCACACTGAAAATTTTTCTTTCCTACCCTGAATCACCCATTCCAAAACCTAACCCTAAATTTTCTTAGCTGATTTTCGGAATCAACAACCCTATATTAAATTTTTAGCCCTCTCCTACCTCTCAAAGCCAAATCCTAGCCATGTCACCGACAAGATACATGCTCGAGCCTTCCCGGGAGGAGATACGGCGAGAGATCCGCCTACTATGGCGATGGATTACGGACATGGAAGATGAAATCCAATGGGATGCTACCCTAGACCATGATCCAAAAGGTCGATGGATGGATATGAAGATGAAGCGGGAAACATAATGCTAGTTCCTACCAACTTACTATCGTGGCACCAAGCGACCCCGTCAGTACTATCCAACGAAACCAATCCGCAAGTCTGTCATAGCTAGAAAATGTGGCAAGTGCCATGAATTTGAGCATGTTGAAACAAAATGCACAACCATGGGAATGATAAACTTTACATAGCAGGGTATCATTGAAAAGTTGGGTAAAAACACAGCAGACACTGATGACGACTACCAGCTTCCAATTGAAAGGATAAATTGTGATCAGAAAGAAGATACAAACTTCGTAGAGGGTTCTCATTTTTTAGCTAACGGGGAAGAGACACCACCAAATCCAGTTGACCCCGGGTTAGAGATTCCAGTTGAGGTGACAGTCACTGCTTTAGAAGGTAATGACTCTGAGGTAATGGACAACCCAACAGAGTATGAGATCATGGTGCCTCGAGCTAGCATCTTGCAGACAGTGAGAGGAACATCAATAGGAATGACCTTGGATGTCCACGAGGGTTATGAGTTCGATGAGTCGACGTCAGATACATGTTCATCACTGATAAGCGAGATGCAGATTTTTCAGATGGAGCGAGATCCAACATGTCAGAAATGAGATAATTGTGTGCCATGTCGAAAACATTACATGGAGTTATTCAGACGTTCATGTCAGTGTGGGACATCTCGTTAAATGTTCAGACGGGCGAGATGAACCTCAACTTTGTAGTGGGCCCGAGGAGCTTGATATGGTTGAAAATTTTGCAACGGGATTCAGGTCTTATCTGTGGGGAGGTCTCTCCTAAGGGGGTGTCAATGAGAGTGGCGCAGCTTGCCATAGATTTCAACCTACAGTGGATTTCTCCTCGCATACTAGTTCCTCGGCTGCACTCAGCCGATTATGAGTGGACGAAGTAGGTTACCCCTGTAATGGCTCAATGCCTGAGCTGTGAGAATACTCGTCTTTCCTACAGTTTCAGCTCATGGTGTACCAAAGGTGGACGGATGCCTATTCTACCAAAATGTATTTTGGAGTGACAACACTTACAAGATCAATTGTTAGGGGGCTACAATATCTCAGTCAAACTCAACATCGCTGACCTGATACAACACTATGAGGAACTTGAAGCTTCAACAAATGAAGTCGAAGCTCCATCAATTTTGGGAGACTGACGCGGGCTTCCCCGCGTGGACGGGGGAGCAGAGTTTCCCCACAAATGCGAGAAACAAAGCCAGCCGGCTATCAGCTGGCATAGAGGCCGGTCCAGACATCCAGTGGGGGAGAGCGGTGTCAAGCAACCTGGAGAGACCTTCCCTTTTGCTTCTCCCTCCTGGATTGAGCGGGATTTCGGTAAGGTGGAATTGTCGCCTGGCCTTTTCTTCTCATTTCTTTTTTGTTTCCCTCATAGCAAGGTTTATTTATATGCTTGTTTCTGACTTTAGGGTTACTTCTTGTTGTATCTGCTTTCCAATTTCCTGTGTAGATTACTTTTTTATTTCGTAGGGCTGTATCCGATGAGGTGGTGGTGCTCCGCCTGTATCCTACTCTGAGGCGGTGTGTTTCTTTCCTTCTATTGCTTCCGCCTTCCCCTTGCTTGTTGCCATCTGCCAACTTCCCTTCTTTTTGTCGCTCTGCAGCCAGCCGACCCCCCAGCCCCACATTTGCTGCAGCCTTTCCCCCTCTCTGCCAAGTTGTGCCGCTACTTTCCCTGCCTACCAGAGGTGCACAACCTCCCCCTGCCTACCAGTTGTGTCGTAAAGCTCTCCAACTGCACCTGCTGCTGCCGTAGTCACTCGTATGTCTTCTAACCTGCTGCTTAGACTGCCTCCCACACCCTCAAACTGTTGCCATATCTTGCTCTGTCTCCCTACTTGCAACCACCCGCCCCAACCAGCCTTCCTACCCGTTTTTCAGCAGCCAACCACCACCCTCGTCATCATCCTAAAGTGCCCTTTATTGTTTGTGTTATTATTGTTTTGATTGTTAAGCGACTTTGGTTGTAATCTCTTTGTAATTCAACAATAACAGTGGCCATTTTATTTGTGGTTTGTGTCCATATCAGCATGAAGATAAAGGCGGTATAGGTTTATTAGGTTGGTGTAGAGAGAGAAGAGAAACATGTGGTATAAAACATGGTTCACTACACTGCTAAAGTATGCACAATAATTGGTTTTGATCGCAGAAAAGAAGTGCTATAGGTTTCTTTTTGGATTGAAGGATTTAATCACGCAGCTGTTGGTGTAAGTGGTGATTGATGATAGTTCTGTATTAGTAGCACCTGCTATAACTGTGAACACTAATACTCTTGACTCAAATGATGGTGGCGATGTCGTAGTTGATTTAGGATTCTAAATTACAATTCAGTGGAAGTGATACTATTGTTGTGTATAAATACTTGAAGAATTTTCAAGGTTGCATCCATATTTTTTGAAGGAAACTGATTGTCCGATTGAAGCAAATAACTGACCGATACAAATAGAAAATATACTAGACAACTTGGCGTGTCTAGATAAAAGAAGAGTATCACTAGCTACATTTGTACTGGATCGAGTGACAAAAATGTTGTGGCATGGACAACATTAGGATAGTCTTGGTGACACACCAATTATGATGATAAATTGGCAGGATTTTGTGGAACGTTTTAGAGTGGTTTGTGCCTCTATTTGCATGAAGATAGATGTAGGATAAGTACACTAGATTGGTGCAGTGAGAGAAGACAATCATATATTATGAAACAGAGTTCACAACACTTTCGAGGTATGCATTATAGCTTGTATCGACCACATGAGATGTAAGATTTGAAATTGCTTTCTTTTTTCTCGTGCTACTGAGTTGCAGGACCCACCTCCTTTTGATCGCATGAATAAATTGATCACTCAAATCTCGCAATCACACTCGTTGCATCTTTCTCGATCTGGACCTCCCAATCTTTCTTTCCTTCTCCTTCGGACACCAAACGCCGACCACATGTTGCCTTGCTTACTATATGTTAGACCGAAGGGTTAGGGCATGGTCTCATCTCGCTTGCCTCCTACAACATTGGATACCCCATGAGCAAACCCCTCTTCTTCTTTCAAAGCCCTAGCCAAAGGCAAAGAGCCAAATCCTCCTATTTCGATCTATCAAGCGTTGTAAGCCTCTGCCTTCCCATTCATGGTTTTGTTCTTTTAAAACTATTGTATTATTTTAATTATAACTGCTTATACATCCATTTCTTTATATTAAATTTTATTTTGGTTATTTGATTTTTATGATAAATTATGTTAAATTTAACTTTAATTTGGTTCACATTTTTTTAAAATGTAATAATAATAATACATAACTATATATATATATATATATATATATATATATATATATATATATATTTATTTATTTATTTATAAAAAGCTCTAAGGACATTTTCATTAAGATAAAAGGGGGGATACAAAATAAGTAGTATGAGAGGGCCCCATGATGGAGCCCAACTCATAAGAAACAAAAAGCAACTAAAATAAAAAGTACAAAAGATAGGACTAAAATAAACTTGCAACTAAAACTTTTCCAGTGGACGAGGTCGCCAAGGCCTTCCTCTTCCATGAGTTCTTGAAGCGCATTCAATAATCAAGCTCTGGAGTGATTCCCCATTGCCAGGAGAGACCAAGGTGTCATCCATAAGATTCCCAAGTAGCAAAGTACCCCCAGTCTTCTTTCTCCTGGAGGTATACACTTGCCACTGATCCTCCGAAGTGTGCGCCGTCTTATCCACAGTGGGAGAGGCAGCTGCAGTGATTGGTTCCATAACCACCTGGGCGGTTTGCACCACAGGAGGAAGGGCCACCCTTCCAACTTGTTCAGTAACCACGGTAGCCACCGGGGTGGCAATTGGTGCAACCTGCTGAGGTTCCATAACTACCTGGGCGATTTGCACCACAGTGGGAGAGGCTGCTGCAGTGATTGGTTCCATAACCACCTGGGTGGTTTGCACCGCAGGAGGAAGGGCCACCCTTCCAACTAGTTCAGTAACCACGGTGGCCACCGGGGTGGCAATTGGTGCAACCTGCTGATGAGTCTCCCCGACAGCCTTCTCTTTCTCAACAACAGCTAAAGAAGACCTGCGAGCTTTTTCCTCGAGGAGGATGCGACTTATAACATGTGTCCCTAATATGTCCGAACATTTTACAATGCTGACAAAAGAGAGACATGTTCTCCACCACGGCCTCCTGCCAAAAACCATCCTCACCATCTGTGATCCAAAATAGATCCACATCTGGAAGAGTGAAATCTCTCTCCACCTGAACCCTGACACCACCTGACGAGACCCTATCAAAGGTTGGCAAATCAACTCTGAGAGGAGTACCGAGAGCTTGACTTATGTTGTACAATGCACGTGGGTTGTACAAATGAAATGGGAGTCCCAGAAGTTTGAACGACATAGGAACGATAGGAGGTTCCTTAGATGGGTCAAAATCAGGAGTCCATTTAATAAGCTTAATGTGGGTGCCAGCAACCAAAACAGATTGTTGAGCAAAGATTCTGACATAATCTTTTTTTTTTTCAGAATTCTAATAAGTAAGTGTCTGCCATCCAAAACTCCCAACTTCCAACCTCCATTGAGTTTCAGATTCTCAAAAAATTTTCTGACTAAATCTATTTTGGGGTGACCGAATTGAAACTTCCCAACTAAAGTGAACTTTACATCATCAGATAGACGCTTCATTTCCTGGGTGGTGAAGATAACAGCAGGTTTCCCATCTTTAACACCAATAGGCCTAATAAAAGCATCCTGTCTTTTTCCAGCCGCAGCGTCATGAAATTCCTGTGGAAAGTAGAGATGATCCAAGTTTTTGTGGGATTTGCTGCCTACAGCTCCAGCATAAGACTTAGTTGTCATGATCGAGCAGCCTTCGCAAGTATAAGAGCGACCTGCGATGAATTTCAATGAGCTCAAGCACAGAGCAGCCCCTGCTGTAAATTTCAACGAAAGTAGCCTTTGTAGCCCTCTTCTCGCACAGAGGCAAGAATCCCAGATAAAACTTCAAGCACAGATCCCGCCTGTAGGGCGACTCGACCTAACGCGAGCAGACCCAGAGCTGAGATACATACCTATATAACTGTAGATACATACGTACATATCTTTGTGTGTGTGTGTGTGTTTGTGTGTGTGTGTGTTATAAATATCAAAGTAGAAATCAACATAATATGAACATGCTTAATCTATTGAGGGGCGTTTGGTTTTGCTAAAAATGCAATCAATGTAAAAGGTTTACAGAGTATTATGATAATAATGTATTTGAAAATACTTTCAAATTTTTTTGGTTCACTGTAAAATAAACGCCAGACATTATATTCTTTTGTTTGGTTTAAAATAAATTATAAGTAATGTATTTGCTTGAGCAAAGGGCAGTGGCGGGTGGTGGATGCAGGTGGGGCGGATGGCAATGGGCCGGCGGCGGACGACATACAAGCGATTGCGATGGGCAGTCTGCGACGGCGGCATGTGAAGACGATTGTGGGCTGCGGTGGCAGGTTACTGCGGCATGTAGGAAACATGCTGTGGACAGCGACGACAACTGGCATGCGTCGGGCGAGGAGCGGGGGGCAACGGACGGGCAGCAGGTGACGGGCGGAGAGCGGGGTTCTGCGGCGATTTGCCTATAACATTTTACATGAACGATGTAATTTTAATTTGGCCAAATTGGTCGAATTTTAAATTCAACCAAAATGAAATATGATGTGAACTTCAAATTCATTAAAATTTTACATTGAATTTATAAATTTTCATACCAAAAACATAATTTTTTCAAATCCTTGCAAAAGATTTACGGTACACTGTTAATTCACTCAACCAAACGGCCCCTAAATGAAATTTGAAACATTGACAAAGATTACAATCACCGCAAATCTATACATGTATGTATGATTTCTTTTATGCATGTATGTGTGCACATATATATGCATGTCTGCATGTATGCACGTATGGATACATGCATATATGTTGATATGCATGCATGTATGTTGATATGAATGCATGAATGCATGTATGTATGTGCGCATGAATGCATGCATGTATGTGCGTATGTCTTTGGATGCATAAATAGATGTATGAATGTATGGATGAATGAATATATGGATGTATGCATGGATGGACGTGTGGATGGATGAAAATATGCATATATGTATAGATGGATGAATGTGTGTAGGTATGAATGGATGTATGCATGTATGGATGTTTGCATAGATGTATGGATGGATGAATGGATGCATGTATGGATGGATGCATGGATGAATGTATGAATGCATGCATGTATGCATGTATGCTGATATGAATGTGTGCATGTATGTATGTATGCGCGTATGCATGCATGCATGCATATATGTTGATATGGATGTGTGCATGCATGGATGGATGTATGTGTGTGTGGATGCATGTATGTACGGATGTATGAATGTATGGGTGTATGAGTGTATGGAGGTATGGATGTATGGATGTATGCATTAATGTATGTATGTCTGGATGAAGAGATGGATGTACGTATGGATGCATGTATGGATGGATGGATGGATGGATGGATGGATCTACCGATTTATGCATGGATGTATGGATGTATGAATGGATGGATAGATGTATGGATGGATGGATAGATGCATGGATGCTTTGAGTTATGGATGTATGTATGTATGGGTGGATAGATGCATGGATGCTTTGAAGTATGGATGTATGTATGGATGCATGTTTGTATATATGGATGTATGTATGTTTGTATGGATGGATGGATGAATTTATGTGTGTATGCATTAATGTACGGTTGTAAGGATGTATTGTAGGCATGTATGTATATATGGATCGATGGATGCATGGATAGATCTTCTATTTTGCTTAAAAAAATGTATGCATGGATTTATGGTTGAATGGATGCATGGATGTATGTTATGTATGGATGGATATATGGATGTGTGTATTGCTGCATGCATGCATGCCTGCATTTATGGATGTTTGTATGTATATGGATGCATGTATGTATGTATGTATGTGTGGATGTATGGATGGATGGATGCATGTATGTATGGATGGATGGATGTATGTGCTGAATGTGCATTCATGCATGCATATATGGATGTATGTATGTATGTATTTATGTATGTATGCATGTAATTATGGATGAATTGATAGATGTATGCATGTATGTATGGATGGATGGATATATGTATATATGTATGAATGTATGTATGGATGTATGTATGTAATGGATGGATGGACCAAAAATTTTCAGAAGAAAATCATAGAGCTAAAAGAAACTAAAATATTCATTGAATCCAAAATTATTTTTTTTTACAATTGTGAGTGAATTTAACCACAAATTGACACACATCATATGCACACTATCTTTAAATCTTAACTCTCAAGTAATGCTAAGCTCCCAATCACTAAATTAAGATGGGCTGCATCTAAATATTATTTTCTTTACTAAAAATTTAAATCCTAATTTATTTTTAATAATAATGGTTGCTATTTTAATCAACACCAAGGCTACAAAAAATTCCAGCATATCTCTTTGTAGATCCATTAAAATATATAATATTTCAACCTCTTGAAGTTTTTAACATTGAGCAAATTAGTTGATCTGACTTGGTCGCGAACTCCTACTCTCTCTACCTTAAGCTCTGCGAGCTTGTTCAACCCACCATGCAGATTTTTGCCAAACTTCATCATATGTTTGAGGTTATAAAAAGTTAAGAAAATAGTCATAAAAATTTGAAGAAATATTCTTTTGTCTAGCATTTTGATGACAAGTTAAGATTTTGAGAAGCTACTCGAACTCATATGGAAAGTGATCTAATGGATGGAATCCTTTAGCATGATGCCAAAGGAAATGATAAGTTTGATCAGGCAAGGGGTGAAGATGCTAAGTTGGTGGTTCTTGTCGAAGTTTATGCCACTGTAGCACAACAGCTCAACGGAGTCGGGGTTAAAGAGTTCTCTTGCAACGCCAAACTTATGAAAATTGAACTGCCAAGCAAAAGGGCGAGGTGGACATCTCGAGAGAGGGATGCGATTGGAAGCATTGGAGAAGGCGAATCCAACTTGGATGAGTCTGAGGAAATTAACATTAGTTTTTAAAGTTTGATTGTTGCATTGGTGAGTGATCGAAAAGTACCCACAAGGTGGAGTGAGATGTTTGGGAACTTAGTATCCATGTCAACGAAGGAATGGTCATTGACAAATGATAATAGAGCAGATTAGAGGGAATTCCTCCAATTTATTGTCCCATATCTCGTGAATCTCAATGGAGTCGATAACAAATTTACAATTGAGTTTCTTGAGGCTTGACATGAGGCTCTAATTGCTAAGAGGGCAACAAAGTAACATAAATACTACCAAACAAAAAAAATGACAATTTTCAAAATCTTAAGAATCTTAAATGTTGTGAATGTTGGACGAATTCAAGATTTGAATACGTTTCCTCATGGACTCTTGTTTTCCCTCACAAGTTGTTAATCTTGTCGACGCCTTCTTCAACAATGGAGGACTTAGTCACTTTGTTGTCAAAGGAATTATGGAGGCTAGAATTTGGGTGGTGGGTAGGGAGCGAAATAACTATTGCTGAATATTTTCAGACACAATTTGTTATTTCTATTTTTAAATTTTTTTTTAAATGATTAATATTAGTTGAAATTAATTAAATTACATATATTAAGAAGAAAGATAAGTTAATATTATAATA
Organism: Papilionanthe hookeriana x Papilionanthe teres; assembly: GCA_022702705.1. NCBI lineage: Eukaryota > Viridiplantae > Streptophyta > Magnoliopsida > Asparagales > Orchidaceae > Papilionanthe > Papilionanthe hookeriana x Papilionanthe teres. The sequence goes on along the minus strand of CM040427.1, from coordinate 67,739,726 downwards.
TATTAATTATTAATATTAGTTTAAATTAATTATTAATATATATATATATATATATATATATATATATATATATATATATATATATATTATTTAATTAGTACCAACTAATATTAACCATTTTGAAGTTATAAAAAAATTAAAATATTAAATACCAAATTGCAATTGAAATCATTTTGCAACAGTTGTCTTCTCTCCCCCTGCCCACCGCCTCCTGAATTCTTCTCTGACAAAGCGACTAAGTCACCCCTTGTAGGAGAAGGCACCAACAAGTCCAATAATGTGTGAGGGAGAACAAGAGTTCAAGAGCAACTTGCAGATTCAAAGTTGAATCAGTCCATGCCCTTAATATTTAAGAATTATATGATTTTGAAAGTTTTTTTTTGTTTGATAATATTTAGATTACTTTTGCTTCCGGCTTTAGCTACAAAAGCCTCATGTCCAGCGTCGCAAAGCTCAATGGCGACTTATTGCCGATTCCAGCAAGTTTTGTGAGGTACGATACTCTAATTTGGACGAATTCTCTCTAATATGCTCTATTGTCAATTACTATTTTGTAGGCATGGATACAAACTTTTTTGGAGTCACACTTCGCCCCATGTGCACTTTTAACTCAATTGTCGATTACAACTATAACACTTTGAAAACCAATATCAACATCCTCAAACTCATTCGAGTCGGGCTTGCTTTCTCAGATACTTTCAAACATCTCCTTCTCTTCAGCGCAATTTGATGTTGCAACCTCATCGAGCTTCTTCGCCATAGGGAAGTAGATTTTGACAAGAACTGCCGCTTCGATAAGTGGATTGTAGAGCTAACAATCTACCTCTTTTTTGGTACAATAAGATGAGCATAAACAAGACTGCCATTAGTTTTTCAAGAAGACCATGAGTTTTAGGAGCCGTTGCTTGACACAAGGCATCAGATAAGTGGATTGTAGGATTTTCAAACAAACAGTCTACCTCCTAAGTTGTCACTATTGAGGCAGGTCCAATATGTCAGAGATGATAAGCTTTTGAACTATTTCTCGAAAGTTATATGGAATAATTTGGGTATTAAATTCAGTTGTACTGTCGTCCCAGATCGATGACCAGATAGGAGTGATGAATTGTAGTTTTGGATATCCCCTTAGGTGTCTAGTGGGAAAGGACAATCGATAGTGGGATCTAGGTTCTTCCAGAAGAAAAGAAGTTTCTCCTATTCTGGGAGGACGCTAGAGCTAAGCCTTCTCGAGACACAAAATGATCGCGATTTTGTGAGACGCAGAAGCCAAACTTCACGAAATGTGGGAGTTGGGCTTCACGAAATGTGGGAGTAGTGCTTCATGGAATGTAGAATGTCGTATTTCTGTGGAATCGCAAGGAACCGAGATCACACGGAGGAGGGGCGCTCAATTCACGTTTTTAGCGGATTATTTTTATTCTTTTTTTTCCTTTCTTTTTCTTAGTTTTCCTACTTCGTTATTCTAATTAGGGTTTTTTTTATTATGGACCTATTTAAGTGTGATTTTTTGTTTCTTAGGGGATTTTTTATGTTTTTGAGTCTTGGAGATAGGAATCTTTGATTGTTCCGCTAAGTAGTATTGTATTATTTTCCTTTTGCAAGTGTTGTATTTGTATCTTTCTTAGGACTAGGTAGCGGAACCTCCTCGCCGCCCGTATCTCATCAATTCGTCGTTGGACTGCTGTTTTTAGCTAGGACAATTGTCGAATGATGCCTATCCCCTTTCAAGCATCGTTGGCCTTGCATATTTCATTCCCTTGCTATCCACAACTATCTCTTCACAAAATCAGCTTCTCAAAATACCTTCTAGGAGCTCTAAAACGGTGTCATCAAGGGCACGCTACTAGGACAAAAGGCATGGGAATATAGTTTTAGCTCCCTTTTGCAAGCCACTTTGGCTTAATGGTTGAGAGTTTTTGCTTTCAACCAAGTGGTCTTGAGTTCAAGACCTTGCATATATGGTGTCCTCGCACGCATTTGCGTGTGTGTGTGTGTGTATGGGGGAAAAAAGTTGTAGTGCCCTTTTTGTGCTTGTGTTTTGAACACTGTTTTATTAATGTTATCTTCGGCTACTCAAACTCAATACTTGCCGATTTGTAAGCCTGATTTGGAATAAATGGTAATTTATTGTAGTTCATTTAATATTATATTGAATGTTGGGATTGAAAAATGATTCGATGTTTTGGCTTTATTAAAGGCTCAATAAACCATGTAAAATTACCATAATTGTGCAAATTGTTTTCCTTGTGAATATCTCACTTTAATCCATAGATGAATGCAATTTTTTTTAAAAAAAATGTTAATTTTTTTATATTTGATTTGAAAAGTCTTACATATAGAGTAATTGATAATTTGCTGTTATCAGAGAGCTATTGAAACACATAATATTGATTGAAGCTTTTTAGGTTTGTACCCCCACCGAACAAGGAAGAAAAATAAATAAATAAATTATGAATAGAAATGAGCATCACTTAAGCCGCTTTTTTTAATAAGCTCTTTCATCTTCTTTTGTACATAGAAGGGAGAAAAAAGTTGCTATATTATGTTGATGAAGTAAATGTTATGTTTTTGCTTGAGTTTTGAAGATTTTGTCAGCTGTTCCTTGTTAGTTCCTAATCTAGAGTTGTTTCTGCTATGTTTAGACGGTCATGAACTTTTACTATGAAGTACCTTTTACCGTTGGTTTGGGAGCAACATATTTAAACTAGTTTGCACTGCGAATTATGTTCTAATTTGAATTGAATCTATTTCAAACCAAGATTTGAATCGAATTTGAACAGGATTTGAACCAATTTTGAGTAACTTAGGAGTCAATTGATCAGTCCATAAGTACAATATTCTCTCTCATTTGAGGTAGTTTCATTCAAGGAGAACTTTCATGTTTTTCCAAAAAAATAAAGAGACATTTCTCCAATTATTTGTCAAAATTGTTTCCTGTATAGGATTGTAACACCAAGGTATTATAAGTGTAGATATTAAATTTTGGTTTTATATATGTAAATATAAGAATTGTTTGGTTTTTATGTAAAATTCCCTGAATTCAATTGAAAGCTTCTTTTGTCTATTTTTTCCCCTTCAGAGAAAATGCTTCCTGTGATGAATTCCATGTCTGAAACTCCTAATAAGTTTATGCACGCATGAATGATAGTTAAGCAGAAAATTTTTGACTGATTAATCTCTATTTTGCTGGCTATTCTGTAACTATTTGCAGCGTGCGGGAAATATGCGGGAAAGAAGACGTGGATACTGCTTATAGACACTTCATGGCCTTCTTCCGAAGTTTCTCTAACGTAGACAGGAAACTAAGCATCGATTTTTAGGTGAGATTTGCTTCCATCTTCCAATGCAGATTACATTGCTCCCTTGATTGAACCCGCTTCGTTAAACTTAGGAAGTGTTTGATAGCGTAACTTAAAGAGGATTTAGCCATGAATTTAGCATAAATCCATCCAAACATAAAAAAACGAAAATTAAATCCAACACTCCGATAAATCGAAATTTTTCGAGTTACTTCCTTTCTTCCCGCATTTCGTCTCTTTTAAAAGAAATATTTACGTACATCTCACGCACGCAGTTCTGCGTGTGTACGAAGGTTATTCGGAGGGTATTGGGGGGTTATGTCAGTGTTATTAGGGTTAATACTCCAATAACCTCACAAAGCCCCCGAATAATACAAAAAAATAGGAAAGCAGAACCGCGGAGGGTATTGGTAGGTTATTGCGGGGGTATTGGGAGGTTATTGAAGTTAATAATACCCCAATAATCTCTCAATAATCTCCCAATAAACTAGTTATTGGGAGGTTATTTCGAGCGGTACACATGCAATTCTGTGTGCGTACTCCATACATAAATATTTCTCTTCTTTTAGGATGTAAATTTGGATTTAGAAAATCCAATTATGAGAAGGATTTAAGAATTTCTTTTTGCCGTCGTTCGCGAGTTCATCTTCGTTATGTTGACGATTGGATTTACTAAATTTGATAAATCCTATTTAACGTAGTAAAAGAACAGGGAAACTTATATACATGTCACACAATTTTTACATATTTACAAGTCTAACTCCCAAAACTTGATATATACCGTCTTTCACTTGAAAGAAACGTAATGGTTGTAATACTTTTTAGTAATGTTAAAAATTTGAGCGGAGTGCGTATAAATATGAATGTTTAGATGTTAGATATGTAACTACATAGGAATTTTATGGCTTGTATGTAAGTCCTCCAAAAGAAATTTATTATCTAATCCTTTAAGAAGTCATTTTTCACTCTGCAATAGCTGAACTGCTGCTGTAGGAGAGCCGCAGATATTCTTGCACCATGCAGCCTTCAATGCAGAAAGCAGTGGAAGATCCAGATGGCGAGGTATATTCTTATATCATCAGCCTTCAATGCAGAAAGCAGTGGAAGATACTGATGGAAAAAAAAGACAGAAAGATTTGCATATATACCACTTAATTATTATGAATTTACATATCTTACATTTAAACTTCAATTTTTAAATATATATGTCATCTTATCTGTACAAGAAAATTTGTATTTCAGTTTTAAAATATTAAAATAGTGGTATTTCTTATGTGATATAATAGATTCAAATGGTATAAATGTAAAAAGTGAAGTTTATGTATTAGATATGTAACATAAGAATTGATTGTATGTCTGTAATTCACATCACAAATACAAGTGACAGGTAGTGTGACTGAATGGAAAAATTATTCCATATGGAATTCGCTAATAACTACCGAATAACCATCGAATAACCTCTGAGATCGTGTATTTCAGGATTATCGAGAGGTTATTAGGAGGTTATTGCGGTATTATTCCGAATAACCAACTAATAACCTAATAACGCTCTAATAATCTCCGCTGTATCACTTTTATATTTTTTATTTGTTATTCAGTATATTGTGAGGTTATTGAGAGGTTATTGCTCAAATAATGCTGTAATAACTTCCTAATAATCTGCCAATAACTTCTGCAGTTCCATTTTAATGTTATTCACGGAGTTATTATGGGTTATTCGCTGGTTATTCGGTGATTATTAGTGGATTCCGTACGCAGTGTTACATACATTGTCCGTATACAATAATTTTCCGAATGAATGACGGGTACTGCCCTTAAACTTTAATCACTGTTTACTAATATGCTTTAAACAATAAATGCTGCAGTGAATTTTCTGGCTCATTTTTGGTAGTTCTAGTAGCCCACTTTTATATACTGGATGTTGGCTTTATTATATCATTTAAATAATATTAATATAATTTAAATATTTATTAGGGCATAGTGTTATTATTTTTTATTTAAAAGTATCCAAATAAGAAAGCCATATATTTTGATAAAGGGCTAATGAGTTGAATTCAATGAGTTAAACGAGTCAAGTTTGAGCTAACTTTGATTCTGACTCATTAGCTTGTTTCAATAAAATTAATATAAAAAGCACTTAAATATATAATAAAATTAAGGATTTAACTGTAAATTATTAAATGTTATTACAATGTATATATTATTGTATTCTATTGTAAAAAGTACTTTTATTTCTCTAATTACTTATTCATTCTTGAAGTGATTTTATTTAAATAATTGTTTGAATGAAAATTTTATTTTTTAATGGTAAACAAATTCGATTGAGTTGACAAATTTGTATAAGTAGGCTTGAGGATGAATTTGATTGATTAATTATGCGCTTGCTGTTCTTGCTCGACTCGACTTGTTTGCACCACAAGGGTAAGGCTCTGTATGAACTGTCCTAGAATAGAATATGAAGAAATAATGTTAAATTCTCGGGTTTATTTGTAATTTTTTTGTTTATATTTTTATTATTTTTTTAACATTTTATTCTTTAAGACGTATTTATTTAATTTATTCATATGTTTTTATTTTTATTTTTAGCAATTGTTGCCGGTTGCCACCATTGATCGGTGCCATCGCTGTCGGTTATCAACACCAGACCCCACCATTACTAACCACTATGTTGACTGCCATTGTAGCTAGACCAACACATTGAGCCATCACTACCAGACACCACCATTGACCGTCGTTTCTGACTGCAACGGACGTCGATCGCCATTGCCACCAGCTACTTCTGCCAGGTGACACCACCTCCAACCACTATCGCTACTAGCTACTAACGGAAACCACCGCTAATCACCACAGCCGTTGCCATCACTGCCCAATAAATTATATGAATATCTCAAATATTTTTAAATGCATTAATTTCAACTTACTTAAAATCATATAAAAGATTATGAAGTTGTTTATTTTACGGTGAACCAACATTAAACAACACCATTGTGGATTTTAAAAACTTTGTTTCCTGATAAAAAATAAAAAATAAAAAAATAAAAAAAAAACCAGCAGTTTTTGCTTTTCCGAATTTTCTTGCAAAAGGTGATTATCTCTGTGTTTGTTTTTATTAGACTGAGTTGTGTTAACCTAAAGTCAATTCAAATTCAATTGGCAAGATAATCTGTGTCGGCTATGCAACTTGTTATTAATGAATTCAAATCTGTTTCGTGGGACAATAAGAACAAGTCAATGAGAGACAAGAACTTACATGCTATATATCATCTTACAATATGAACAATATGAACAAGTCAATGTGGGACAATATGTAATTTTAAATGATCTTGTAATGCATTCCATCATGGGATCTGTCAAATTGCATTTAGGTGGGTTCTACGTTGGCTAATGCATGTCTTTGGGTTTGCTTGGAGCAATTTTATATATGCTTCAAGTTTGAGACCATCATCACAGTTCTATTTAGAAGTCGCTTTCTCGTTGTTTTCTAAAAATTAAATTTTTGTGATGAAAAGTTATTTTTTAACTTGATTTATTAAAGCACGGAAAGTTATTTTTTAACTTGATTTATTAAAGCACGGCGAGGGTAAAAAGACTGTTTGATTATGATATGTCTGTGAATCAAATCAAAGAATAAAGCGTAAGTAAGAAGAGATGAAAAGAGAGGATGAGAGAGAATGAGCTGGAAGTAGATCACCTTGATTAATCATATCTTATTTATAAAATGATTCTCTAGAAGAGTGGGTACATAATGATGATATTACATTTTTGTTTATGCATTAAAGGGGCAAATACTGGAATTTTTATTTATTTTACATACGCAAGCCTATTGTCTGATTACTTCCAGACTTGTTTGGTTGACCTTAATCAGCTTCAGGTTGGCAGTATTAGCTCGATCGGCTCAATCGGCTTCAGGTTGGTCAGTATGAATCGGCTAGTTGATACGTCATGGTTGTCACTCTTAGTCTTTGATGAGGAACTTCTTGGAGAGCTTACTAAATGTCAAAGATACTATGGAATCGGATCATTCTTTGGATCCGTATGAATCGGCTAGTTGATACGTGATGGTTTTCACTCTTAGACTTTGATAAGGAACTTCTGGGAGAGCTCCTCGAATGTCAGAGATACTATGGAACCGGATCATTCCTTGGATCTGCATGAGGGTTGGTCGTTGCATTCAGTCTGCTTCTCTACAATGATCAGCTCAGATGTTCATTCGCCTCACATCTAGCCATTTGGTTCAAACATAGGTCATCAGCCGTTCTTTTGTCTGCCTCATAACTCGTCGGTCTTGGCCTTGTTGTCTTGTCTCATATAACTTCACTCGATCGAACATATAAGTTTCATAATCTGACAGCGGGCTCACCTTCATCGTACTATTCCCTTCAGGACCGTCAGATTTCCTTTCTGAGATTTTTACATTCAATTAGCATTTTTCATTTTTTATTGTTGTCAATTGGTTGAACTTGGGATTTTTACATTTCAATCTGTCAAATTTTTAAATATAGCGTAAACCACTCAAAACCTTTCAATAAAACAAATTCGCCGCGCTGCATCGCCGACGATCCTCCTCATTGGGAAACGAACTCCGGGGGAGGGAATGGGAAACTCCCAATCCCCTGCTTCCAATCCACGCTTCGCGACGGCGAGCAGGTAGCTCCACTCCCTTCCTCCTCTTTCCTTTGCTCGATCTATTTCCCTCACAGATATGGAGGTTTTTGCTGTACATTAGGGCTTTTACTCATCAGGAGCTCGAAGATCTTAAGTCGCTCTTCGCATCCCTCGCCGCCCAATCCCAGAGCGATTCCAAGTACATCTCTCCCTCTGTTTTTCAGGCGAGAGCCCTAATTCCCATCTCTTTTCTCCCTTTCTGTTTTTCCGTTGCAACCTATAATTTCCCTTTTTTCTTCGAGCTTTATAGGCTTATTTTGGCGTCCGTGGACCTCTTGCCAGTCGGTTGTTTGATTTGGTGAGTCAGAAGAGGAACGATGACATGATCATTTATGAGGATCTCGTTATCTCCAAAGTTAGTTTCTGCTTTTCCTCAAGTTGAAAAAAGAAAATCATGTATATTTTATTGATAGATTTGTCTTGGATTTCTCCTGTGTGATAGGCTGTATATGAGAAAGGTACTCCGGATGAGATTGATGAGTTCATTTACGAGCTATGTGATGTTAATGGCGATGGCCTCTTGGAAAGGTAGTTCTTCTGTATGCCTTTTACATAAGTTTCTTCCTATTTCCAATTACATGCATACCACCCAATTCTTGTATTTACATATGTAACCCCTATATATATATTTTTTTCACATTTATACTACCCAAATCTTTCATATCGTATAAAAAATGCCACCATATTAACTTTTAAAATGTGAAATGCACCATTTTATGCATAGGTACGTTGTCATGTATGTAAAATTTGAAATTTAGATGTTAGATATGTTAATACATAAGAATTAAGGGGTATTTATGCTTATTATTTTGTTCAAATTGCTAGCGAATAGTGAAAATTTTTCAATTTTAGGTTTAGAGGCTTACTATTTAACTTGGAGTATTTTCATGGATACCTTAACTTTTTTGTGCAGTTTAATCTAGAAAAAGATCACCTTTAGTTTTCGGGGCATTTAAATACATACCGCTCAATTCCTATGTATTATATATCTAACACCTAAGCTTTGTTTTTTACATTTACACCATCCAAATCTTTCATGCCACATCAAAAATACCACTACTTTAACATTTAAAAAGTGAAATTCATTTTTTTTATTTTTGCATAGGTAAGGAGGCATATAAAATTGAAGTTTAGGTGTTAGATATGTAAATACATAGGAAATAAGTGGTATGTATGTAAATCTTCCTCTTATCATGACAACAAGCTGAAATGAAGTATTTATTTACTTTTGTTCTTTTAGTTTTTTCTTTGCACTTGGCAGCTGTCCACTATTTTCAATTTTATCCATTTATATTACTTTTATGGTACTCAGTGTTGCAGTGTTTTGTCATGTTTAAGCTGGGATTTTTGTAAAGGCCAAAGTGAAGATTAGAGGTAAAATGAAAAAGTAATTGAAATCCTAATGATGAAAGGATAATTTTAGGTGTGATCTTGAAGCTGTTTTGGATTCAATCAGTGATGCTGTTTTCAATTCAAAGACCACTCAAACAACCTTGAGTTCATCAAAGACTTCCATGAAAGAATTTTTAAGTTCTACAGAATTTTCACAGGAAGTTGAAGGGAAAGCTGGGAATTTTATGTCCTTTGTTGATTTTAGAAACTGGTGTAACCATAAACCATCTGTCAGAAAGTTCCTTGGAAATTTGTTGAAGCCACCAGATACGGGTGAGTTCTTTTTTAATTTTGGAGCATTTACATACATCCACCTAATTCTTATGTGTTTACATATCTAACACGTAAACTTTACTTTTTACATTTATACCACCCAAATCCTTCATATGAAATAAAAAATATCACTAAATTAACTTGTAAAAAGTGAAATACAACTTTGTATGCATAGGTAAGGTGGAATATATGTATTGAAGTTTTAAGTGTCAGTTACGTAAATACATAGGAATTGAGTAGTATGTATGTAATTCTTTCTTTTATTATTATGATTATTATTATTATTTATTTGCTGGTCGTAGATTCAAATTGTTTATTTCTTCTTGACCATTTGATTTAGGGGCATTGACATACATACCACCAAATTCGTATGTATTTACATATCTAACTCTTAAACTTTGCCTTCTAGATTTATACCACCAAAATCCTCCGTATCACATCAAAAATACAGTCATTTTAACTACAAAAAGATGTGAAATAGACCTTTTCATAGGTAGGTAAGGTATTATGCATTTAAAATTAAAGTATAGGTGTTAGATATGTAAATACATAAAAATTGAGTGGTATGCATCTAAATCTTCCTTTGATTTATTTAGAAATTGTGATAGTTATTACAATAGGAGGGTTTGTTCGATTTGAAACATCGTGTACCTTCTTGTTATTCTCGCTTAATGTTTTTCCAGTTAAAGTAGTTGGAAGCTTCTTTTCTCTTATTTCCAAAAGGTTAGCTGAAAATGAGTTGTGTGTACATTAGTGACAAAAAATGGCTGATACTTACATAAATAATCTTCTAGAAGAAACCTATCACCAAGAAAAATGGGCTTTGAATTTGCCTTAGGGGCTATTTGGTTTGTTGAAAAGGAAATACAGAATAAAAGGAATGTATTGTATTTGAAATATTTTTTAGTTGTTTGGTTCATTATAAAATAAATACAAGGTTTTACATTTTTTTGTTTGATTTGAAGAAAAACAAATTCAATTTGAAGTAAATCTGTTGTGCATTGGAGTTTTATAGTGCATTTGCTTTTCTTCCAATCAAATGTTTCAATTTTTAGAACCCCTGCAAAAGAAATGCAGTGCACTCCTTTTGCTGCGACTAAACAAACCCTGAAAGATTTAAGATTACCTGGAAATTGTATCAGGTTTTGGAAAGAATCGAGCTTAAACTAAAATCAGTGAGTTGACTAATGAGCTAGTATCAATTTGGATCTAACTTAAATGGAGCTAAACTTTGATCGAATCAGGTCAACTAGAGATCAAATTAAAATTTATATTTATATGTATCTTCATGAAAAAGAATAAATGCACGTATAATGGATATTTTATAATGTATCTATACAATTCTTGTTGTTGGTTGGACTAAGAACTATCTTAATAAATTGAAAATAGAACTAATTTTTGACTTAAATCGAGCTTGAATTGAACTAAACAAGACAACTTTAACTTAAATCATGATCAACTCAAGCCACCTTATATTAATGTTGATTCAACTTGAGATCTGTTCAAATCGACTTATGATTTGGTATGGAGATTAGATTGTTCAAACCTAAAGAAAAACTTTGACAATCCATGATCTCTATAGGTCCAAGTCCCGTCCCCTAAAGCTGGAAAGGATGATGCAATTTCTGGCATTTTGCAGAAATCTTATAGAAGCCACAAATGTCGAATCCGTGCCTTTGTCTTGCAATTTTGTTTTGGATTTGTTCTGATACGTAAATAAATTTTAAATATGGTCCAAGTAAGAAAGGATCATGTTTCCTTAGGGTCCCATGCTGCTTTAAAAAGAATGTCTATGGTGAAAAAGGTAACTAATTGCACGATAACTTCAATAATCCTAACTCTAATACTCTAGTTACATATAAAGATAACTAAGAAAATGCAAGGATATAAAATCTTATTCGAACCAGTCTTATTTTTTTCTGAAAAGTTATAAAAAAATTTTCAGAACTCCTGTAGCCTGAAAATAAAGACGCTTGAAATCTTTATTAATGGCAGAAGACTATTTTCAACTTTTCTGCGCAATAAAGTTATGAGAAACTCTGGAAGGAAGGATTCTTGTAACTCTTCATGCTTCTTATAGTGGAAGACCCTTTGATTGTTAAATAGGCGCAAGAGTTTCAAGAGGGATGGTAACTTCTAATTATCCTAGTTATTTTTTCAAGCCATATGTGCAATTTTGAGGTTTATAGGTAAATTTAACAAATCTATGTGATAATAATTCATGATTGACAGTTCACTGACAGCTAGTGCATGATTTATACATGCAGGGTCCTACTTAATTCCTTTGTGGAGGACTGCTAAAATAAATCTTTTTTTTATTTATTTAAATGAGTGCGGTTCCTTCATGATAATTAGCATAATAATGCATGAGATGGCTCTGTAAATCTGCGGTAAGATGTGACTGAATGACCCATCATCCATCGACATCACCATGTTTAAACTCTGCCAGTTTAGAAGAATTCAGCAACTTGATAATAAAATCAACCACCGTGATATCTGCAATGGAGAGTAGATTAAATCAACTTGCAAGCTTGAAATTATAAAATGTCATTGAAATTTAGCAAATAAAATCTTACATCAAGAGCTATCATCTGAGGGCAAGTGATAGCTTTCTGTCCTCGTTGCGTTTCAGACCTCTAACACATTTTTGTTTGAGGAAATGTTTTTTAAAAAATTTTGTGATGAGAAACTACTTTTCGCAACTACTAAGTATGGTGGGTGTAAGAAAGTTGTTATTCGTGTTTTAAGAAAAAATTAATATTTCTAATAAGTTGCTTTTCCTACCACATTTACAAAAAGTTGCAACCACCCCAAACAGACTTTAAATGTTAAATATGATGCGGTTAAGCAAGTAAAAAATGGAATTATGACTATTTTGACATGATCGAGGATCAAATTATGCAGGTCAGCAAAAGAAGTATTAAAGCAGACATCTAACAGAGATTTGTTGTGAGGGATCATCATAAAAAATCAAGCACACAGGAGTGGTTTTATCATTTTTGGAATAAAATCTTGTCATAACCCATAAAACCTCAACTTGCAAAGAAAGGATTGAAGTGAATTGAACTGAGGATAAAAAAGATAGTAGCGGTGACACCGTGCTTAAGAAAACATTTGAAGGGGTTTATGTTCTTTCATCTTTTCTTCCATTTATTTTTTCTTGGATTAAATTTGGATAAAGCTCAAGTTAATGTCTAAATACCAAACAAAGAAGAGAACTTGTTTATGAGCTTATTTTTATTTTCCATTATTAAACTTCAACTCTTCTGTTTTCTTGTTAATTGTTCAACTGTCAACATATATCCTTCTAGCCAGTTCTTTTTGTTTCTAAGATTTGGTAACTTTTACAGGGCTGAGACCTTTTCAAATATAATTATTTTATGAAGTTTGGATGATTTCGTTTTGCTCTTTGTCCTATTGTTGGGTCTACTATTATCAACCATTTCTTGTCTACCTTTTATGACTACTTTTCCATGAAATTTGTATGCACGGAACGTGGGACCTTTCTCACAATATCAGGATACCACTGTGTCATCTTGCACAATCTTGGGAGGCCAATTGACCGAACGACCGTAGCAACTCCCTTTTTGTTATTTTGTTTTAATTCACTTACTTTATTTGCAGCAAGTTTCTTTCTTTGCTCATTGTCTTTCTTATTCTTTTATATATTTCTAGTTTCTAATAAGATATTCATCTCTTAGAGGATCTTCATATATGTTGTATTCTGGTTTGGACTTGGGGCTAGCTTATTTATGTATTTTGAGAGTTTATTCTCTAGTTTTCTCCCTCCTGGCATGTTGTAGTCCTTTCCTCTCTCAAGTGGTGCACTTGTAGTTTGCCTAGGAATAGGTGGTGGATCCCCCTTACCATTCATACATCGCCAATTCTCCATTCGACCACTGTTTTCAGCAGACAGCCGCCGAGCGCCTCCAATCGCAGGTCTCACCTCCTTTTCCCTCCCACATGTCGTCTATTCACTATTCTCAACAGAACAACCATATGAAATGCCACTAGTTGCTGTCTACAGCAGGGAACGACTTTTGTTTCTCCTACGGTTCACTGTCCCATCAATGGTCACATCAATTATCGGTCGCTGCTCAGCATCCAACTCGCGGTTTCCATCCTACAACCTCCCCAACACCTTTTGTTTGTTATCACATTGCCTAGTAACTTTAGAACATTATCATTTGGTATTAAAGCTAGCCGGATGTTCGCTTGGAAGAAACAAGTCGCCATGCTGCTGAAGAGAAACCCTCAAAGATGTGCTCAGAAAATTATTATGGAGGACATTTAGTGGGTTATCCTCCAATTACAGTAAAGGTTTGTTGATTTTGAAAAGAAAAAAACAGCATGGGGAAGTCATCCACAGCCACAACGGTGACCATCTAGGCGAAGGAGATAATGTAAATTCTTTCCACTAAGAAACTTCCAGTGAAAAAGAGTCAATACCTCGTCAATTTGGTATTGAATATAAGAGAAGAGAAGGTGATTTTAGAGTTAAGGTGGACCAACTAGATTTTGACGTTCGCATGGACCTAGACGAGTTTATTGAATGACTCCAAACAGTGAAATGATTTTTTAAGGAGAAAGTCATAACCATCGACAGAAGGGTAAAACTAATCGCCATCAAGCTAAAGTTTATGGAATGAGTCTTTGAGTGCATCTCTATGGTGGGAAAACTTGAAGCGCTTACGCCTGCGTGAGGTGAAAAGCAAAATGACTACATGGTCCGAAATAAAAAGGGAGATGCAGCTCAAGTATCTCCTGAATGTTACATATAGAATATGCTTCTGAGACTTCACCACTTACAACAGAAGAATCTTTCAATAGAGGATTATACAATTGAGTTCAAGCAGTTTATGTTGAAATGTGAACTGGTTAGATACCTTGGAGGATTGAGACAATATATTAGCAATATGGTCCAATTGCAGCCATACTGGATATTACAGGATGTTCAAAGCTTGGGCTTGAAGGTCGAGAAATAACATCTCAACATCAGGTCACACCGCCCTTCAAACAGGATTTGACCATCAGTTCAAGTAGCAAGAGCACACCGTCCAGAGTTCTCAGAACTACCACTTGTGAAGAGAAGGCAGCACAGGAGGAAATGATGACTGAACAGACCAACACAACCAAGGCATTCCGGCCAGAAAATATTTTAAATTTCATGGATGAGGGCACATTGCATTCAATTGTCCAAACAAGAGGGCGATTTCTTTTACCGATCAGAGTGCAGTGGAGGAGGCTGAGAGTGAAGACCCAAGGAAGAGAATGAAGAGGAATACCATCTACCTTCGGATGACGGTGAGATGCTTGTGGTTCAACAAGTTCTTTGGACTGAGTCTAAGAAGGTTCAACAGTGGCTCAGACATAACAACTTTTGTACTATTAAGGAAAAGGAAAAGGTGTGCAACCTCATTATAGATGGAGGTAGTTGCGAAAATGTGGTCTCTACGCAGACGGTAGACAAATTGAGTCTCACTACACAATGCATTCTCAATTATATTTCATCACTCGGTTGAAGGGAGATTTGTGTTGGCCAGAGATACCTGGTTGAATTTTCAGTTGCAGACAAGTTGCGGGATATTTTATTGGGCCGACCGTGATAACACGATTTCGGTACGTTTCATGATGGTCACAAAAATACCTACACATTTAATAAGGATGGGAAGCGATTGTACTTCTGTCATTAAAGGTGTCAACAATGATGAGCACTCGGACGAAGATTGGAGCCATCGTGCTTTGTGCCACTTTCCTAAGATTGGACTTAGTGACTCTTGAAGGCAGTGAAACGGAGGAACTAATACTGAAGCAGTGTGACCATTACTAGAGGAGTTTCAGGATGTCTTGATGAACAGTATGCCACCTTGATTGCTGCTTTTACAAGAGAATCATAATGTTGTAAACCTTATCCCATGATTAGTGCTTCTCAACTGAATAGTCTATCAAATGCGACCAACAGAGTATGAGGAGTTACATAAGCAGGCTCAGGATTTAATGGTCCGAGGATTAGTTCTCCAGAGCAACAATCTATGGGATGTGTCAACTTTGATTGTGCCAAAAATGGATAAATTATGACACATGTGCATAGATAGCAGGGCTATGAATAATATCACAATTTAGTTCATGTTTCCTATTCCTAAATTGGTCAGTTTGCTTGATTAGTTGCATGGAGTTAGTGTTTTCTCCAAGATTGAGTTGCACAATGTTTACCCCCAAATTATTATGAGACCAAGGGATGAGTGGTCAGTTGAATGGAGCCATTCTTTTTCTGACACAACAAACGTGCTTTTTGGGATATATCGTTTTAGATGTGTGCATTAAGATGGACCCAACAAAGATTGATGTCATTGTAATTGGTCCCAAACCCCAGTCATTTACTCAAGTTTCATGGTTTGACTTTTTTTTTATAGGAGGTTTATTAGGAATTTCAGCTCGATCGCAGCACAATTAACAAAGCTCCTCAAGTCCAATAAATCTGTGTGGTTAGATGATGGTCAGGCTAGTTTTGATGCTTTGAAGAAACATGTGACACAAGCTCTCGTTCTCAGACTTTCAGATTTCAATCAAATGTTTGAGTTAGAGTGTGATGCTTCTAGTGTGAGAATTAGAGCTATGCCAAGTCAAGGAGGGCACCCCATTACTTTCTTCAGTGAAAAGTTTGATGATGCCATGAGAAAGTACTCTACTTATGACAAGGAGTTTTATGCCATTATGAGAGCCCTTGGTTCTAGAGTCATTACCTAATGGCAAGTGAATTTACTCACTACATTGATCACAAGGCCTTGAGATTCTTGAATAGTCAGAATAAGCTAAAATGTAGCATGCCTAATCGGCGGAATTTTTGTCTTCATTTAATTTTGTGCTCAAACGGAAGGCACTTGGCCAAAATTAGGGTTGTCAAAAAAGCTAGTTGTTTGCGAACAGCTCGTGTTCGGCTCGTTCGTTAAGTAATGAGTCAATCACGAATAATCATTTGTTATCTCGTGTTCGACTCGTTTTAGCTCAAAATAAAGAAATTATATATATTGTTTATATAATAATATATTATATATATATATTATTTTTATAATAACATATTATATATATTAATATCTAATTTTAAATCATAATAGCTCGTGTGGTTAATGTGGTTTTGCGCATTCTATTGCACAGAGCTGGTGCATGTTCGAATCTAATAACTTACATCTTTTTTTTTCAATTAATTTTAACGAGCCAATTTTGAACTGAACACGAGCCGAACACGAACAAGAATATTTAAATCGAGTCGAATATAATACACTATTCACCAGCCAATTTCAAACACGAGCCAATTTCGAACATGAACAATTTTGAACAAGCCAAGCCTGAGCTCGCTCATGCTCGGCCTGCTTACAGCCCTAGCCAGAATAAAGTAGTCGATGTGTTGAGCAGTCACCACTTATTACTCATGATGATGTAGTTTAAAGTCATTAGTTTTGATATGTTGAAGGGTTTGTATGCGATTGATGAGGATTTTCAAAATATTTGGATCTAGTGTCAGGATAGATCGTAGGAGCAGTATCACTGATCTGATGGATATCTCCTTTTGCATAATAGGTTATGCATTCCAGTCAGAGTTCACTCAGAGACATCATTTTATATGAGTGTCAGTGGATGGATGGTTGGATATATTGGCAGAGGCAAGCCCCTCTCCTTAATAAAGAAAAACTTTTATTCGCTTAGATTGATACGAGATATGGAGAGGCACTTCAAACAGTGCATGATATGTCACTTGGCTAAGACTCGAGGACAGAATAGTGGGCTCTACAACCCCCTTCCTGTTCCATAGGCACCATGGTTGAAATTGAGTGTATTTCGTGGTGGGCTTACCTCGAACATAATGGAGTAAAGATTCTGTTATGGTTGTGGTAGACCATTTTTTCAAGGTGGCGCTTTTGGCTCTTTGCCAGAAGATGATGGATGCATCACATATTGCAGACTTATATTTTAGGGAGGTAGTTCATCTTCATGACACACCTAGGAGCATTACTTCAGATAGGGAGCCACTTTTGGAGTGCTTTATATGGTAAATTATGTACGAAGCTTCAGTTTAACAACCCACCCTCAGACAAATAGGCAGACCAAAGTTGTAAAATGCTATTTGGAAAGCCTTCTTAGATGCTTTGTGGGAAAGAACATCAAGTAGTGGGATTTGCTTCTTCAATAGGTGGAGTTTGCCTACAATCATTCTACTAGTCAATCCATAGCTACAATCTCTTGGAGATTGTGTACCAACGGACCCTCTTACACCTTTGGAGTTACTTCCACTATTGCCATCTATTGAACTTAACATTGATGTCGAGATTCGAGTGGACATTCAGACCCTACATGAGCAGGTCAGGAAGGAAATTGCTAAGCAAAACATCAAGAAACATAAACAAGCCAATAAGTGCCGAAAAGCTATGGTTTTCAAGGAAGACGACATGGTATGGATCATGTTGAAGAAGCAGCAATTTTCTGCAAGTTCATTTGGAAAGTTCAAGTCTAGAGTTGACGGTCCATTCAAAACTGTTAAGAAGTTTAATAACAATGCATAGAAGGTTGACCTACTAGGAGATTACAATATTTCAGCCACTTTTAACGTCGTTGATTTGCCACTGTATTATAAGGGTCCAGATGTTCTAGGAGACGAGGGCGAAGTCCCTTCTATCTAGGGAGAATGATGTGGGATGCGAGACCTTTCCTATGATACCGGGATACGGTGGTGTCATCTCCCACAATCGCAGGAGTCCAGTCAACTGAACGATGGAATTGACTCCCTTTTTTATTTTATTTTAATTACTTTCCTTTATTTTCAAAAAGTTTCTTCCTTTGCTCCTTTCCTTTCTTGTCCTTTTCTATTTTTCTAGTTTCTAATCAGGTTATTCTCTATTGATGGGCCTTTATATATGTTGTATTCTGGTTTGAACTTGGGTCTAGGTTGCTTTTGCATTTTGAGAGTTTATTCTTGAGCTTCCTCGCGCACAGTGTCTGTACCTTGCCGATTCACCTTTCGGCCACTGTTTTCAGCAGAGAGCGGTTGAGCTCCTCCAATCGCTTGCCTCACACCAGTTCTTATGGATACATACCACCTCACCTATGCATGCAAAAATATATTTCACTTTTTAAAAGTTAAAATAATGATATTTTTAATGTAATTTGGAAGATTCAGATATAAATGTAAAATGTACAATTTAGGTGTTAGATATGTTAATATATAAGATTTGGGTGGTATGCATGTAAATGCTTCTTTTTATAGTCATATCATGTGCATAGCCTCAACTATTTCTGCCCTCATTTTATGTAACTACTTCCAAGTCTCACCATCTCCATATTTTCTTCTTTATTTTTTCATTAGCTACGCCAGGCTTTCAAGTTCCACATCTGCTTCATCCAGAGAACCTGAGTCATGAATCCTTGACTCTGCAGAAAGAATTTGCCTGGCATATTGTTGGAGCTCTTTCTCAATCGGAAGCAGTGCAGTGGAAGCTTGTTTATCACAGCGCAATCAACGGGTTCAGTTTTTCAACATTTATGGGCAGCGTTTCGTGAGTTTTTTCATTCAGAATATTGCATTTTTTTCCCTTGCTGGATGTTGATATTTGCAAATTAGAGGACGTTATTGTTGGGAAAAGAACAAAAAAGCACTTGCACAGCATGGATTCTCTCCGAAAATGATAGCTCATTGTTGTTAGGATCTTCATATTCTTAAAATGCTGCAATTGTTTGTTTTGTGTAATTCAGAATATTTTTTTTATTTATGTCATAAATGTTAGAATGGTATATTTTCAAATGTATGAAAGAAATGAAGCATATTATTGGATATCATCAGCCAACTCATTCTCAGATTAGTCGAACATTTGATTGATCGGTACATTATGATATCATCTTTGAAATTTAAGAGCTTCTGGGACTTTTTTTTTTATCGGATTTGTTTATAATTTTATTTGAAATAAAACGTATTTGATATATTATAACATGGTTAATTATTTTTAAAAACACTTAAAATGATTTAATGTTTTAAGTGTTTTTAAAAATAAGATAATTTATTATTGGAAAGAAAATAAAAAAATATGCAAAAAATGCATTAAACAAATATGTTTTTAAAATAAAAATAAAAAATAAAAGACAAAAGTTTTTCCAAACAAGCCTGCATTAGCAATCCTTTGATGTGCCTGGAACTATGTATGCCATTTCCATTTTTTTCTCTATAATTTACGTAAAGCATTTTCGTTTTAATATTTTTAAGCAAGTTATTGAGGCTCCACTGCCATTTTACATTTTGTGGGAATATAATACTCTGATCAGTTAATGTTGAAATGGTCTTCCAACAAACTTGGGGGCAGTTACATACATGCCACCCAATTCCTATGTGTTTATATATCTAACACCTACACTTTACCTTTTACATATACCACCCAAACTTTTCATTAGCACATTAAAAGTACCACTTTTTAACTTTGAAAATTTGAAATACACTTTTTCATGCATAGAAACCTAATATATATATATATATATATATATATATATATATATATATATATATATATATATATATATATATATGTATATATATATGTATATATGTATATATATGTATATATGTATATATATATGTATATATGTATATATATATGTATAGATTAAAGGTTGGGTGTTAGATATATGTAAATACATAGGAATTGATTGGTATGTATCTAAATCTTCCAAAATAGTATTTTATATAAACTATTTTGTAATTTCTATTTTATATAAACTATTTTGTAATTTCTTACTTTTTTAATTTGTAGCGGTGTAGGGGGCCCGACAATTTTGGTTATTAAGGATACTGAAGGGCACATATATGGAGGATATGCTTCCCAGCCTTGGGAGAGGCATAGTGATTTTTATGGAGACTTGAAATCATTTCTGTTTCAGTTATATCCGCAGGCATCCATATTCCGAGCTTCTGGGCAAAACAATAACTTGCAATGGGTAATGATGCCATTTTTCCCTATCTCTGTTCTTTCCTCGATATAAATTATGTTTTTGTTCGGCCAAAACTCCAAACGTTTCAAGGAAATAACATTCAATTTTTATGTATTTACATTTCTGACACTGGAACTTCATTATTCCTTTGTAGTTACATTTCTAACACCTAAATTTCATTTTTTAAATATATGCCACCTTAACTATGCATGGAGAAGTTGTATGTCACATTTTAATTGCTAAAATGGTGATATTTTTTATATAATATACAATATTTGAGTGATAGAAATATAAAAAAGAAAGTTTAGGTATTAGATGTCTAAATACATAGGCATGGTGGTATGTACATGAATGCCCCAATTTTCAAATTGGGAAAAATGGCATGTTCCTAAACTTAAACAAAGCATCTTTTTACATCCTTCATTTCAGAGCATATTGCACCATAGCATTCCAGTATAACCATATCACTAGAAGTTAATAGACAATTCCGTCAATCCAAGGAGAAAGAAAGAAAACCGAAAAAAAAGATAGAAAAAAGATCGAATACTTATATACATACCACACAATTCCCCATCTATTTACATATATGACAACTAAGTTTTAATTTTTTTACTCTTATCCCACTTTCTATATACTCGAAGAAGTGCTGTACTTTTAAAAAGTTAGTAGCAATATTAGTTTAAACGTGATATGAATCATTTAGGCATCATAAATATAAAAATCAAACTTTAGATGTTAGATATATATATATATATATATATAGATAAACACGAATTGTGTGGTATGAAACCGCCCCAAAAACCTCAAAATCTAATTCTTTATTTTCTCAGTGTGCTGCAAATTTCAGCTCGGATAGCATACCTAATGGCATTGGTTTCGGCGGGCGAGCGAATCACTTCGGCCTCTTCCTTTCAGCAAACTTTGATCGAGGGCACTCGTTTGCATGCACTACTTTCAACAGTCCATGCTTGTCGAATACAAACCAAATTCAACCGGATGTGATCGAATGCTGGGCAATAATGACAAAAGGAATCAACCATGAAAAGACTGAGCTTGCCAAAGGTACAATTCTAGAGAGATTCAAAGAAGACCGTAACATGCTAAAGATGGTTGGCTTGGCTAATTCAAGCGAGTAGCTTCATAGAAGAGCTCACTTGTAATCAGAAAGAAAAAAGTGTTAAAGTAGTCTCTTGGCTTTTTACAGGGAGCCATTTTAGTCCAAAGATTATACAAAAGTGTTAATTTGTCTTACATGGAAAATCAGTTTAGTCTCTCTTTAATAGTCTGGGGTTAATATGTTATTTTAATAAATTCTGAGATTAACACGACTCAATGTAAATAGTCAAGATACTATTTTGACACTTTATTAAGAAAATGTGATCCTTTAACAATCTTTCAGGTATATTTTAATGGGTGGATTATGGTGCATTTGGTGGTTTGAAGAGTTTTTTTTTTTTTCCTGAAGTAGAGGATTTGGTTTTTGATTAATATTTAATGGAAATGTTTTGATTTTTTTTTTTCAGTTTTAATGCTTTGACTGTGTTGAGTAGTTGATGTTTAGTTTCTGAAAAGCATTTACATTGTGTATTTATATATTTTATACCGAAATTTGCATATCTATTTATGTAAAATTTTAGTGTCATGATCACATAAAAGTATATTTATTAGACGCTGTTTTTCAGTCTAGAAAAATTAGTATTTATGATACTTTTGATGTGATGTTAAAGATTAGGATGTTGCATATGTTCAAGATATTAGATTTACAAATATATATATATATATATATATATATATATATATATATATATTCAAAAAAACTTAAGCTGAAAATTCATATTATTTATTACAGAAACAATACGAATAATGCACATGGCCCACACATGATTCATTGATCATAATAGAGTTAGTTTGCCCCAAAGCTTGAAGTGAATGTCAACACATGCAACATAATTGATTTATAAAATAAGTAGTAGTTTATTATATGCAAAATTAAATTTATTTCATATAATAAAATAATGCATGATTAAATATTAGAAGATAGATATTTATTCACGTTACATCAAAATTGTTTAAGTCATATTTGTCTTGTAGATCGTGCCTAAAGCATAGAGCATGAGAATCGAGAGAAGAGAAAAAAAGCGTGTTTTATAGCTCGTTGACCCCTTTTATTCCACTGAAAGATGTGATTATAAAGAAAGAGGAGAGTTCTCCCTACATGTGGGGTGAGAGGTGAGGGGAGCCCAAGGAAAAGAGAATGGTTCTCTTTACATGCTACAGGTTCCTCTATTTATAGAAGAAGAAAAGAGGAAAAAATAATATTACAAAAGTGACATTTCTTTATGGAGGGTAGTACATTGTACTTTAGTCTTTTTCTCGCTCAGATTTGTCGTTCTGGAGTGATGGTGTTCCTCAGAGTCTCGTCGCCAACCAAGATTGGTCGACAGACCATAGAGAGTAGCCAATTGAAATCTAGTAGTCAGGTCATGGTGGTCGGCCCGATAAGGTTGGTCGATTGGAGTTGGATGACCGGTCGGCTGGTCGAAGGAAGAGGCGGTCGACCAAGGGCCAGCTAGCTAGTTTTGCATGGTTGGCCAGGGTGCCCAATTGGCTAACCAAGGTGTGGTCAGACATGTTGGCCGGTCCAATTGAGGTATTTATGCTCGTGTGACTCTATCGAGCGCTTATTCTCGCCTGGCGAGGACTCGACATTTTTCTATTATACATAAAGCCCCCAAGTATTCTAATTCTTCGAAGTGTAGCTGCAATAAAAATGGAAGACCCAAAAATACAAAAAATAAAATTTCAGCAAGTTAATAGTTACACTCCCTTAGTTTTCGTAGTTTTTGTTTTCTTTGTGTTATCTTTTGATGTATTGGTTGGCGACCCATTCTTCGAGTAGATCATTAGTTGATTTTTTAGATTTTTAGGTGTAGTTTTTGCCTAATTTACTCTTCGGTTGTCTTGTTTGTTAGGTCGGATCATTGCCTCGATTGGGCAGCACCTTTCGCCAAGTCATAGGTGGATCTTGTCATTGCCTCCACGAGGGTAACCTCTAAGACTCGCTATTAGGATGATTGGTGTCATACCCTTCGCAGAGCTTGTCACTATTGGGTAGGGAACCACCCCCATAGTTTTTTCTAAGTCAAGCTTGGAGACTGGTTTTTGGATGCTTGGAGTGTGGGGGAAGTTCTTCTCTCTTCTTCTTTATTCCTTCTTCCTTCCTTCTTTTTGCTTTTTATTTTTTCTTCTTCGTTATTTTTTCTTCTCCGTTTAGGAGTTTTTCCTCATCAATGTGCTCATCTTCTTGATGACTGTATGGCCCACACTCACCGCATCAATGTTGAAGCTCTGTATTTTCCGTAGACCATGCCCTGGGCAAAGAGCATGAGAAGCAAGGAAAAGAGAAATAAAAGGAGAGGTTTGCCCCATGGGTAGCAAAGAGGATGTTAACGGGCTCTTTAGGCCCTTTTACTTCCACTGAAAGAGGTGATTACAAGGAAAAGGGAGATTTCTCCTTATATGTGAGGTGAGAGGAGAGAAGCACCTAAGGGAAAGAGAAGGTTCCCCTTTGCATGCTACATGTTCCTCTATTTATAAAAGTAGAAAACAGAGAAAAATAATATTACAAAAGTGTCATTACTTTAAGGAGGGTAGTACATGGTATTTTGGCATTTTCCTCATTCAGATCTGTCATTATTGAGCATTGGAATTCCTTCCGTTGAGTGGTCAGCCAAGGTAGGTCGGCCGGCCATAGAGGGTGGTTGGCCCATGGTGGTCGGCCGATTGGAATCTAGTGGCCAGCCCATGGTGGTTGGCCGGTTGGAGCTGGTGGCAAAACCAAGAACGTCGACTGTTGAAGATGGGTGGTCGGACAACACCTTATGGCCGCATGGTCGGAGGAAGAGGTGGCCAGCTAAGGTTTGATCTAATGTCTAATCAGGGTGTGATCGGGCATGGCGGTCGGCCCAATAGGGGTATTTCTTCTTGTGTGACT
Source organism: Papilionanthe hookeriana x Papilionanthe teres (assembly GCA_022702705.1). Classification (NCBI taxonomy): domain Eukaryota; kingdom Viridiplantae; phylum Streptophyta; class Magnoliopsida; order Asparagales; family Orchidaceae; genus Papilionanthe; species Papilionanthe hookeriana x Papilionanthe teres. The sequence goes on along the minus strand of CM040427.1, from coordinate 67,715,135 downwards.
CTGAAGACGACTTATTCTGGCATGGCGAGGACTCGATATTTTTCTGTTATACATAAAGTCCCGAGATTCTTGGAATCGTAGCTGCAATAAGAATAAAAGAATAAAAAATACAAAAAATATCATTTCTGCAAGTTAATAGTTATATTCCGGTAGTTTTTCTAGTTTTTTGTTTTTCTTAGTGTTATATTTTGATGTGTTGGTTGGCGACCTGTTCTTTGAGGAGTATATCGTTGGTTATTTAGATTTTTAGGTTCGGTTTCTACCCAACTCAAATCTTACTCATCACCTGTCTCGTTTGCTTAGTTGGATCGTTGCCTCAGTCATGTCGCACTTTTCTCCAAGTCTTAGGAATATCTATAGTTGCATTCGCTAGAGTAACCATTAAGACTCACTATTAAGGTGAATTGTGTCATACCCTTTGTAGAACTTGTTGCTATTGTGCAGGGAACCGCCTCCATAACTTTTTCGGTCAAGTTTGGAGACAGATTTCTGGATGCTTAAAGTGTGGTTGAAGTTTTTCTCTTTTCTTTCTTCATTCTTCCTTTCTTATTTTTGCTTGTTATTTTGCTTTTATTTTTCTCTGTTTTTTACTTCTCTGTTTAGGATTTTTTCACTCTTTGGTGTGCCCATATTCTTGATGGCGACACGATTCACGCTCGTCGCACCAATTTTTGCTAGATTTGTTATGCAGACCATGCCCAAGACATAGAGCGTAAGAACCAAGGGAAAGAGAAAGAAAGAAAGAGAGGTTTGGCCAATGGGGGGGAGGGTTGAAGAGTGGTGTTCCCGGGCTCTTTAGCCCCTTTTATTCCACTGAAAGAGATGATTACAAAGGAAGGGATGAGTTCTCCCAACATGTGGCGTGAGAGGAGAGGAGAACCATGGGAAAGATAAGGGTTCCCTTTAAATGATACAGGTTCATTCATTTATAGAACAGAAGAAGAGAGAAATATAATTACAAAAATGTCATTGCTTCAAGGAGGGCAATATACAGTATTTTGATCTTTCGCTCGCTCAAATCTGTTATTTGGAGCGTTGGAGTTCTTCGATGTTGGGTGGTTGACCAAGGTTGACCAATTTCCATAGGGGTGACCCATTGGAATATGGTGGCCGGGCGGTTGGAGCTAGGTGGTCGGCCATAAGTTGGCCGACCATTCGAAGGAAAGGGTGGTCGTCCAAGGGCCGATAGAATGGTTTGGGTGGCCTTTTAGGGTGGTCGGTCGGCTAACCAGGTTGTTAACAGGCATGTTGCCCTGTTCAATGGTGGTATTTCTATTTCCGTGACTCTGACGATGACAAATTCTGGCTTGGCAAGGACTCTGAACTTTTCTGTTATACAAAAAACTAGAAAGCTGCTAAACATACATTTCCTTTTATTTCACTCCACTTAAAGAGGCATTCTTCATGTTAATCTAAAATAGCTAAAATGATTTAAATCAGGTAAAGCTATGTAATGTTTGATGGCTTCTATATGTGTTACTATTGCAAAGATCTATTCAGACTATATTATCTCATTCTAATCATATCTTTTGGCCACAAATCAAGCCTTATTTTTTAACCAATAATTTAGAATCACTTAATTTATTTTTAAACACTCATTTAGCACCAATTATACTCTTATCAGGTGGTTTTGGGCACTATCTTTTAAAAACTATGAAAGGTGAAATGATTCACTTTTTCAATCTTTCTGACCTAAAATTCATTTGAAAGTGCTCCTTCATACTGGTTGGTTCAACTAAGGAGATAAATATAATGCATCTCATTTTTTATCTTAACCCACTCCTGGTACTTGGGTGACTATATGTGATCTCTAGTCATTAAGTAGAGACATATGCGCAACCTCTTACTCCTATAGTTCTATGTTTTCAAGAGCAAACTGACTTCTTCAACTTTAGGCTGCTTAACCATGATAAATGTGTCAAAATTATCAAACAAAGCATGTGTAGATTCCACAACTAGAAGGGTAAATACTTTATATAAATTTTCTATAAAGGAATATCTTAAGAATATAGCTTCATCTAATTTAGCATCTAGTTCTTTCAAGTTTGATTTTTTATTATTTAACTTGAATCATTTACTTCCTGACACATGAATATGAAGATAGATTAGTTATTTTTCCCATTAGAATTTCATATGGTGTCTTATGTAATTTAAGATGAACATTCACATTATTCAAAACATAGCAAGAACCATTGATAGATTCAACAAATGAAATATTTATATAATTTTATACTCTCCTACTTCTATTAGAGTTGTATTTTCGCTTTCTGCTTCATTTGATGAAGGTGTTCTAGAACTTGTGAAAAATAAGCAAACCTCGAATCAAAATACCAATCCCAAATAAATTAATACATTCAACTTCTTCTTAAAAAATTAACAAGTTGAAAATTAAATAAGAACTCATTAAATACTAAAGAAGAATAATGAACAAAATTAAACTCTCAACTAAACTGAAACAAACAAATCCATTATTACAACTAAAATCAACAAAAATTAATGGGATTATGTCTAAGGTTACCCTAAGCCAGCGACATATCTTGTAAGAATAATCTTGAACAATGAACTTAGCACAAACACGAAGTTATAATCGAGGTTATCCCAAACCAAGGGTATATACTTCTGAACAATATAAACATAAAAAAACATGAAGTCATACTCAATGTTGTCTTAAACTAAGAGTGTATTTCTAAATAACTCGAACAAAAAAATATGCAAAGTTATGCTCAAGGTTGCTCCGAACCAAGAGCATACTTCTTCGAAAAACCAATAATCCAAAGGCCATTTAATTTCTATAAAATAAAATGGTTAAGGCGCATTGGACTTCTCCCCAGAGAATAAAAACACACTTAACTTAAATCACGACCCCGAAACAAATTCAACCCAGGAGACAAAGTTGGTTATAGAATAAAACTTGCAAAATACAAACTTAACTCATAAAACACGCCATAAAAACCATTAAAAATTAAACTCGAACCCTAAAACTAAAATATCCAAAAGAGGATGGAACATGAACCGAATGATGAACCTCAACTAAGTCATCAAAGTTACTTCAGATGGAGTCTGACATAGGTCTAAGAATGACACTTATGTGTCTTTATTTGATAGGACTGCCTACATTATAGGCCAATATTTACATTTGTCTTTTTCCTAGATTACTGGTAGGCTCATCTAAGAGTAAATTTTTCTACCCCAACTAAATACACAACTTCAAAGTTAATTTTTCAAAAGTAAACTCATAATCAAAACAAAACTGCATAAATCACTGCATTCACAACTGTAGAAACAACATGCCTTTAAAACAACCTTGATTGATATTAAAATAAAATTTAGAAACTCATTTTTGATTCAGGAATATGAACAAAAACATGATATGTAGGCATATGCATAATATATTGCTCCTACTCCTTAACGTCAAGCTCTCTCATTGCATGGAAAGGGGTGATTTGACCCGTAAGAACCACTACACTGTAGAGTGAGTTCTGCATATGCAAATCGATTGGCATTTTGAACAAACCTTCTATGCATTCATCATCAATGACGTGCACAGCCTATTGTATAGCCTTCTTCTATGTACTCAACACTAATCAAGCAAAACAAAACACTTGATTGTGGTGAGGTACAAAAAATTTAATTTTGAAATTTCAATAATATATCTGCATTCGTTTTAGGGCATTATGCATGCCACACATGCTTAGGCAGTTTGATCTGTGATCAAGTCATAAGACCTACAACTCTTAAATGATAGCTTATCCTATCTTGCATCATTTGAGACCAGCCATGCATGTTTTTAAACTTGATTATGTTGTTTAGGTGGCAACTCTTTCCAGGCAGGGTGATAAGCCTGTTGCATCTTGTTTTTCCTTATGGGACTCCGAAGATTTGACTTTTTTTGGTGAACCTCATTTTAGGACTCTGAGATTGTTCGTCTAGTTACGACGTAAACCCTCGCCTTTAAGCTCCTGTGTGATCTTATATTGTGCAATATAAGTTCTTACATTCTAATAAAATATCAGGATCAAATGCCAAATAATAAGATAGTCTGAGACATTACTGAGGTTTCCCCAGTATCTTCAATGTCCCCTACTGTTTTTCTCTTTGGATTCCTTTAATAATTGTTCAATTTTTGAGCCTTTATCATTTGAAAATCCAATGTCTAATCGTGAAAGTCTAAAGTTAGAAATTTCGTGAGGACAATATCCCAAGACTTAATCGAGAGTATTCTTAAGTAAATTCAATTACTTAAGATGTAATTAACTATAAGGGCTAACCCTTATAGGAAGCTGAAGACCCCATAACTAATCTAAATCATATCAAATATTCAGATTATATAGGGGAAAAGATTGTCGATTTTAATTCATAAACCATTGAAAATGTCTAATATTTCTTAGTTCAAGAAATCAAACCCATCGTAAAATATATTTCTACCTTATGAGGTGGTATATCTTTTCTGATGTCGCATTTGATTATTTAAACAATTAAATCTTTAAATTTGCACAACATTCAAAAGCCCCGTGTCAAAGACAAAAAAATAAATCCGACAAAATTATTCTAGGATAAAATAGAAATGAATATAAAAATAGTTATAAAGGGGCTAAAATTTGTATTTTTCACTTTCTTAACATGGCATTGATTCCAAATATCCTTGAATAAAAAGCGACCATTAACAGAAGCATAAAATAACATTTTATCATCCGAGTCCTCAAACATTTTTATTTGTGTGACTAGATCAACCAAACACGGAGGAATGGCCTCCATAAGCCTCTAAGAAATTTGTGGACTTTCCAAGAAGATGCATAATGAGAATTAAGCAAGGAGTCTAAAGAACTACAACCAAGCCAATTATCTTGCAGAAAGATATCATATTTACTCAAACCCCACTTAATGAAATCCTCTGCAACCCAAGGAGTCGCCATATTTAAACATAATAGCTAAGGAAAGATTAATGTCAAGGCAATATTTTCTAGCTAAGAACTTGGTCCACAAACTAGAAACTCAGCTTAAATGACCACCAAAATTTAATGGAAAAAAATTGAGCTATATCTAAAAAAGACTTACACCCAAGGCCCCCTTCATCGGTAGGAAAGCACATTTTATTCCAAGAAGACCAAAGGAAAGACGTCTTAGTACTACAATAAACCTTGAAAATTTTATTGATGATTTGCTCCAATTGAAAGCATAGCAAATGTGGGATTGAAGGATTGGAAAATATAGACAATGAGAGCATTAAACACTTTTGATTAACGTAAATCTACCAACAATGGAAAGCAAATGGAAGCCCCAACAAGATAACCTCTTACGCACTCCCATAATAATATCATCAAAAAATGGCCACCCCAAGATATTTAATAATAAGGGACTTAGTAGGAACATTAAGGATATTAGTAGTCTTATTAATTTGAGAGGAACAAACACATGTCCTAAAATAAGACAAGTTTTATTAAGGTTAAAATGAAGACAACTTATACTTTCAAAATTATATAACACTTTTCTAATAAGCTTGACAGACACGATATAGCCACTAGAAATGATAATAAAGTCATCGACAAACGTCAGGTGAGAAACTGTCCTATCACACTCGGTTCTATAATGACAAATTTTGTGATTCACATAGAGTTGAGGGACCTTGAGAGATTCAATAGCAACAATGAACGGATTTGGTGATAAAGGGTCAACTTGTCTCACACTTTTGTTAGAGTTGAAGAAGCCATAAGACGAGAGAGCCAGCAGTTATTAACAGAGTTAGCTATAAGGGATATAAACTCATCACAAAAACCAAACATTCTCAAGACCTGAAATAAATTCCCAACTAATATTTTTGTAAGCTTTAGATATATCCAACTTGAGAATCAAATTGTGCCCACGAGATTTTTAATGCAAGTCGTGGGCTAACTGTCTGTCAAGTAAGATGTTATCCACAATGCTGCAACTTTTAACATACCTCATTTGATTCTCTGAAATAATAATGCGAAGAATACTTCCAAGCAGCTTAGCTAGTATTTTCGAGATTAATTTAATAAGAAATTACATATGCTAATAAGACGAAAGTCCTCCCATCTCTAAGGACTATCAAATTTAGGAATTAAGGCTATAGAAGAGCTACAAAGATATTTAGTATTCATGTCACCTTCTTGCAGAAAGTTTAGTCGTTTTTTTGTTTCCAATAAACCTCTTCCATATGCCAAAGTTGGAAAGTTTTCGCTTAAGCGCATCTAACTACAATCTCAAAACAGAGCCAGGAAGGCTAGCTTCATTATATTCAAAATTAATGACCTGAAATTCGGCTTCACGAAAATTGACAATACATTTTTAAAATGATTTATATTCCACCAAATTAAAAATTGCTTGGGACTCTTCAATTTATAAACTATAATCTCAGAAAACCTCCAGCATAGTTAGAGGGAACAAGAGGAGCATTACAAATCTTTGCAGCTAGGTTAAGAAAGTTTGGAAAGTGAACCCACATTTTCAAAACAAAAAGCAAACACGGATTAGAGAAATGTGAGTGGCCTAACAAAAGAACCAACGGAGAGTTGAATTGAGATCAACTGAGATGTTCAATATGAGTAGCGGAGAAGTTATTAATCCAATAGTTATTAAAAATAAAATGTTGAAGCCTTTTCGATAACATTTTGTTAGACCCAAAGAAATGAAGAGTCAGTGAAACCTATGTCAGTAAGATTACAGTCCAATATAACATCATTAAAGTCCTCCATCTAACAAGTAGAAGGAACATTACCACCCCACCTTTCATAACGGGACGAAATACAATCGCAATAACCCCCTACACACCAAGGAGCATTAAGAGACAGATAATCTCGCAGAGTTTTCCATAATTAAAGAAGAGCATATCTGCAACAACTAGCATAAATAAATGAGAAAAAGAAGGTGAAATCTGCAGAGACAATTTAGTATGGATAACCTGCCGATGATCTACTAAAATCTCAACATCTACCCAATCCTGCCAAAAAAGCCATAATTTGTTAGAGGAATCCGCATAGGTATGTATAATTAACGCCCAAAGGCGAGGCCATTCTTTGCAAATTGCTACTAGCAATCATAGGCTCATAAGTAGCATTCATAGAAATCAATACATCCTACATAAATTATTTAAACGCTTTTGGGAGGCAATAGCACCAATGCCCTTGATGTTTCCAATAAAGACCTTTAAACATGAAAAGGAAATAGAAAGAGAGTTGGTGAACTGACGAGTAACCCTTGAAGGGGTTGATTTGCATTTATTATTTCTGCTCTTCTTTTTTGAAACAACACGAAATCCATCCACACAATCAGGATCCAAAATATTAGTAATAGGAGAAGCAGCAGAAGGAACAACCTTTTTACCAAGAGTTGAAGGCAAAAAAGAAATTTGCTTCTTAGCAGCCTCAAAGTCTCCAAGTTTTCCACAATCAAAACATTACTAGACACGTTATATAATTGTGTAACATTTAGGACCCGTTTGAAGCAGCTTATTTGATGCGGTGACATTTTAAAAACGCACCAGGCCTGTTTGGGTATACTGTGTTTTGGCAGCTTATGCATTTTTTCAAAACGCTGAAAACAGCGTTTTCACACCGTGCCTATCAAGATGCGGTAGTAGCTTTTTGGTTGCGATATTGATTGTCCAAAAAGATAAAAATTTATAATAACCATCGCATCTAGCTTATCAGCAAATTATTCAATAAGATGTAGCTATCCAAAACAGAACCTTAATGTAATAGGATGATGACCCATGGGAGCTTCAGCCGCCTTATCACCAAAAGGGGCATAAGGCACCCCTATAACATCCATGTTATCAGCATTTATAAGATTAATTAACCCACACGTAAGGGAATGACGAGAATCCACATCATCCTCTTGCTGCAAAAAATGGTTCATACTCTAAGGCACATCATACCTTTTCTGAGAACGGCCATCCAACGGAGGACCCGGTTGCCATTTCAGATTAGGAAAATCATTCATCAACATCATGGCCATGTAACTTACAGTGAACACAAAATAGAGGAATTTTCTCATAAACCATCTTTTGTTAATAACGGTTTTTTCCTTTCTCGATCCAATCCAAATTTCCTCAACAAGTGTTTTAGAAACATTGATCTCAACTAGAACTCTTGTGACCGAAGGCCTGGAAAGGAAAGTTGTGGACTCCTCAGTGTATAAAAGCCGACATACTAGAGAAGCCATAGCAAGGACTTGGTGATTAACTAAGTCGCAGGTGAGGAAAGGAAACCCAAACAGGGAGAATAGGAGATTCCTCATTAATGTCAGAATATGGAGTCCACTTAAGCAATGTCATTTGACAGTGAGAAATGTAATATGCACGGATCGCCAAGGTTCTGCTATAATTCGTATCATTGTCAAGGCTTAATCAAAATATGGCATTGATTTTACAAGCCCACATGGAAGTTACCTACCAGCTTTAGGGCCGAAAAAATTTTTTATCAAACTAGGGAACGTTGACAGAAAGACGACTTACCAATCAGAGTGAACGAAAATAGGTGAGACCACATGCACCTAAGGCATCAATGGTAACCTCATTCCTTCGCATAGCAAGTTTGCCATTGAGGGTCGAAGCACGCATGAAAAAAGAGATTGGGTTGGAAAACTTACCTGCCAGCACTTCTCTAAATGAGCGAGGAGGCTTCAGAGGAGGCAACAAAAGCCTCCGAAATCACCAGAAAGTGATGGTGCACCACCACAGACTATTGGTGATGAGGATCAGCAAAGCCTAATCTCCAGGGAAGACCAATCTAGCACAGCGCCGAGCGAGCTGCCTTTCAGCATATTGTTTTATGAGAAAATTCATCAAATTTTGTGAAATATATATATATATACCTTCCAGACTAGTATTGCCGACATGAATAAATAAATACGTAGAATATTTAAGATGGTGATTCATTTGTCTATCTTTTAATTAATATAAATAATAACAAACAAATTTATTTTAACTTTGCATACACCTCCAAAGTAATTATTTCAACATTAAACTGATGTGAACTCACTACAACCCACTTGATCTAATAATTACTTCATCTTCAAACATAATGTCTTGAGTTCAAAATTGTAACACATACTCTGCCAAAAATAATAATAATAAAAAATAAAATAAAATCTCGCACAGTACTAAAGAGAAGATTTTCTCTAAGCCAAATAAAAAGAACAAAATGATAGTTGATTCATGATATTGAAGAGTAACAACTACGCAAGTGGTGGTAGGAACAGCCGACTTGAAAGAATTAAAAAGCAATCAAATGGTAGGAACAGCCGACTTGAAAGAATTAAAAAGCAATCAAAAGCCACATTCTGAAATTAGGTTAAAGCCAACCATAATAAAACACTAATATCAAAGAGATGATGCGGTGGGCAGCAAACATTCTAAAAGCCACATTCATAACTGATCACCGACTACTTAAATGATGTTATACAACAAGAATGACGAAATATTTACAAATAAAAAATCAATGGCAGTGGCAGAGCTAATAATTTTTCATTGGGATAATTACATACATACCACCCAAAACATTGATATTTATAAATTAACCACTCGGGTGATTTTTTGAACTATGAAACTGATGTATTTAGGCGTGCCATGATCAAGCTATTGAGAATTTGATAAAAATAAAAAATATGGGTTTGGGGTTTTAACATAAATTTTGATATTTGAGTGAGAATTTGAGAAATGGATGAAAGAGGATAGATGATTTGTAAATAGCAAGTTTCGAGTGGTATGTATGTAATTTCACCATTTTTCTTAATAAGGGCGTATAATATATTATTTTCATGAATGTTACGTCAAATTACTTTATATATGTATTTTCTATGTGTGCGTGTACCCGCAAAAGGCTGTCCTTGCCGACGGCCCAATGGAGCGAACTCTGATAGCATGATGAACCAATTCTAAATCCTCATTCTTCTATCTGGGAGACACAAGCTGGCATCTCACAATACCAGCAGCACCGCCATAACACAGCCATCTTTCACTACCCTTGTTCATGTTCCATCTTAGCCTGTGCATGGCCACAATCTTGGGAGGAAATCTAGTAATATTTTGCCTCGATTCATCTCCCCTGCTCTCAGTAACTTGCAATGCACCATCTTCTCCAGCTTCTGCTTGCTTGCTTGGATTGCATTTTCTCTTCTTCTGGCTGCTATTATTGCTTGCTGCATTTATGAGTTTATTTGTCTTGATGAAACAGGAAATCAACAGTTTCTGCTAATCTAATTGTATAATTTATGTTTACCTGGCATTGATGAGTTTATTGGTTTTGCCTCATTAGCCACCACCTTTGAAACTAATGGTTGTTTGGGTAAAGGAATACTTTTCAAGGGGGTGCTTATGCCAAGAGTTGAACCTTCCTCAGCTAGAGAACCACAGAGAAAGTGCGGCTTACGATATCGACCTGAATCCTTGTCAACTGCTTCAGCGGTGAGCTACAAACAATAGCAACTAAAACTTCAAAAGAGGATGCAATTTGTACTATGTGCATCTAAAAGGCATGACAAGCATATGCCAACAATATTAGCGGAAAGAATGTCCTTCACTCCTACAACCCTTGAGATTACTTTATTACCTGAAAGTAGCAAGTGCGACCATCTGAACCACAGTAGGCAACAAAACCTGAACACAAGTGAGCCCAAAACATACGTTAGCTTGATAATTTAAATACGCATACAACAATGCTATTGGAAAACCTTAATAGGTAATTTATTAAAAAGTCCAGATAAGAACTTGCTAGTGCGGTTATATTGACGACACGCCAGATACTTATAAAGCAAATTAGCATTAAGAAAAGCGACTATTTACCTTTCTAGAACTAATGATTGTTTCACTCGAGCTATTTCCTTACATGCAACCCCTTGTCCCACGTATCTTTCTCCTTATCATTCTTCCTTTTCGTTCCTTTTTTTTAGCTAAAAAAAATCTTGGCGCAAAATGACTTGAAATTTGATGCAGAATGCAACTAATTATCAAAGGAAGGTTTCTGTTCTACCTTCATTTCTATTCTGATTTTACAACCCTTTATTTGTTTTGATTTATCTTTCTTCTGTATATCCACTCTTCTTAATTTATTCAGTGAATAAAAGAAAGGTTTCTGTTATACCTACTTTTCATTTTTATCTCTGATTTTACATTCTTTCATTTGTTTTGATTTGTTTTGCCTCCATATATCCACTCTGCTTAATTTTTCAGTGTCACCAGTGCAATAAAAGTACGCCAACTAAAATTAAAGAGGATCTAATGAATATTACCAGTTCTGCGTGATACTTGGACACTCCAAATGGCAAAAGATGAGCATGACAGAGAGTGCAGTCCTGGCTGTTTTGTAGTGAATGGTTCCCCGGTAACAGGTATATCATTTGCTATCTTTGACAAGCTTATTGTCCTCATAATACCATCTTCATATGCAATGACAAGGCAACTGTAAGATTTAATAGAGGTCACAGTTTTGACCGACAATAATTCAATCAGCTACTTGACACCTATATTAGCTATATTTGTTGCACATGATTTGTTAGTTGGGTCATGAAACTGTTGCCAATAATGTGAATACATATTAAGAAGAAACATAATAAAATTCTATAGAAGCATGGAGCATATTTCTCATCTGCCTAAAAAATGCAGTTTGTAAAAATGTAAAACAGAACATTAAATTCCTAGTTTTTCTTTCTATATTTAGATGTGCATATGTATGCTTCTGCTAGAGTCATACAACTATACTGCAAGAGGCCAAAAGATGTCCAGGAAAAGGTTAGCCATGAATAAAGATGAAAGTCTAAGAAGGATATGCCAAAATGTAGACATGGTAGAGTCAAATATGAGTAGATTGCGTTAAAAAAAATGAAATACTAGGATATAGTTTAAATGAACGAACCGAGTAGGCATAAAAAACCCAGAAGTTCTTCAAAATAATTTAGAAAATCACAAAATGGTAAGGTCTACCATTATTCATAATGAATGGAGAAGGATTTGACCTCAATATTTAACATGGCTAACAAAACGTTGACAAAGGAGAGCTCTAGCCAATCATCCTTTTAATTTTTGCTCAAATAAAAGATGGCTGCGGTTAGGGGAAAAAAACAAAAACGACACAAAAAAGTAGAATAGAATATTGTAGCATGAGCATCACCGAAAGAAAGATCGAGGTATATCAACATTAAGTTTGGAAATTCCAAAATCTTCACTTCCCTCAATCTTTTAGTTGTCGGATACTAAAAAATTCATAGATTCACAAATAAACATGCTTGAGAAAAATTGTTACAAAGTTTTAACAGAGTTACAACACATCAATATCGACAAATAATTTATAGCACACCCTAAGATCAATTTTACCATCATAAACCTAACGACTTCGGAATTCCTCAAATATAGCACACCACAACCTCATTCTTAATTGAACTTAAAGTTGAATTAGGCCTTGCTACACTAGGTGCTCCATATTATCAACTAACTTCAAATATTTGCAACTTACTGGGAAATGCACTGGGTAACTGTAGTTACCTGGGGTCCTTCAACCAATCAAGACTTAGCACAGCTCTTTGTACCGGACAAAGGTCCAATAGAGGACGATAGGGGTCGCTGTATAAGAAAAGAATGTCAAAAATTGGATATAAAAAATAGTGCAAGGAAATCAAAATATTAACAAAAGTGCATATAATGTAGAAGTGACCAACAGTACATAAAAATATAGCCTGCTACACCGAATAAATATGTAATAAAAGAACATGAGAAATCAATAAATCTAATCTTGCTAAAATCTGATCGAAAGAAAGAAAAAGAGGAACAGTGTTATCATAGTGTCGCTGATAAAAAATAAAAAAAATGAGTTACACGCTTAACTTTCAATACCAGATGATTAGATATAATTTAGACATCCACCAAGATTTTAACCAATAATTTAAAATTAATTACATGGACAGCTCTTCTGGTTTGAATCAACCAACTAACACAAATAAACACAATCAAGAGTCGAGTAAATTACGGAAAATATAATTTACAAAAACTTGGTAAAAAATTTGTGCAGCTCCTACAAATCTCATTGTGTAAAAATTAGTTATTCATTCAAATTCAAAGAAGAGAACCAAAGAACCATCCAACATTCAAACTACCATCGTTTACAGTAGGACGTATGGGATATTGTGTGAGATAATGTGGAGGCAAGATGGTCTCAACTTCTTAGCGGGAGCTTGTTAGGTGATAAATGAGGTGCATTGGTATTATGAAAGCAACCAGCTTAATTTTATAACGGAAATCAATTTAAAGTAAATTAAGGAAAGCAAGCAAACTACCAACACTTTACTCTTTTTAATAGACGAGTTTGAAAGATAATATTGTAAAAATTAATATAATTAGAAATAGAATCATAGCCCTAAAAATTATAGCTAATACTAAGATTTTTAATATTTTAAGTGTTTATATTCCTCAAATACATTTAGATACAGGTTCAAAAGAAAAAATCTAGAATAACCTATAAGAATCAATACAAATGATAACTCTTAAAAAAAAAAATTTTATTGGAGGGTGTTTCGACAACTCAAATAAATAAAAAAAGGAACTAAAATAACAATAAAATTCCTACATGTCCCACTTAGTTCAGTGAATAACTGCTCCTGCGGTTTATTTCACTATTAAGGACTAATTTGAAGCTTTTGGGAGGTTTGAATCTGGTCGGTTACAGAAACCAACTGAGACAAACAATCCAGCTTGTCCTTCTCCCCTGCTAGAGTCGAAGACTTCTTTGGTGATTCTCGCGGCACAGTGGTTGTAAGAGCAAAACAGAAAAGCATCGACAGGATTGTAGCATACGAGACTTCCAAAGCTCCTTCAAGTTCGAATAGAGACAACTCACCAAACGCACGAAAGGCAAGAGATAGCGCTGTATAGAGACATCTTGAAATTTCTTATTCCTCGAATCGCACATTAAAATTGAAGTCACGCTACCTCTTGATCATATCGCGATCTCACCTAGTGTTCGCGTGGAATAGAAGTAGTAAAAAATACTAGCCCTTTGTTGGAAAGATGAGATCCCCGACGAACATAGACTTCAAACTTCTTCCTCTCCTGCTTCGCCTCTCTAGCGACCAAACGACAAAATCGTGGCTAAAGCAAGCACGAAGGGTAACAACATGATTGTGGGGTGCAAAGCCCTATGAAATTCCACGTTTCCCTATTGTGCATCTGATCCTCACGTTTCTTCACCATACAGGGTCTGTTTAGATCAGTTGCAACTTCTCAACTTTTCCGTTGCAGCTGCGCTCGCTCTGTAAAGTTCGCTGGGAGGAAGCAGTACGAGTGAAGCTTAATCGTATGTTTGCGTGCAGTATGTGAAAATGTGCTCTGGCAACTTGTTTCGTGAAAAATGACCATGCTGCTGTTGACCTCACTTTTGGTCGAGGTTTAGTGTTCCTCCTAGGTTTAGGATTCTAGCCCCAGGAGCTTCCCCGACGATCCTAGATTCCTAGCGATGGGACCCACCTCGTTTTAGAGTGTCTGGAAGCCACTTCGTTACTCTTTGAAATCCTGTACGAGATTCCGTACCGCTAGTCTACAGCCGGTCGAAATTGATGTCAGGAGTTTAAATTGAGTCCCTATAGGACCCTGGACATTAGGACAGCCTCGTGCACGTCTCACACACACACACTATTCTGATTGATCGGGCTCGAGTCGAATTTTGCGACGATACCAAATTTCGATACGATTTTGACTTGATCGTCGACGAGCGTCGCTCGTACAACCTCGAACGACGAAACGGACTGCGTCGATGCGTCCGGAATGTCGATTTTACCTAAAATTGACATTCAATTTGCGACGATAGCCTGTCGGGGGCGAAATGGGTAAATTAGGGCTTAATTTAATAATAATTACAATATATATATATATATATTTATACATTTATAAATTAAATCCTAAGCCCTAAACCCCCCATTCGGCCCATCTCGCTTCTCCCCGCACGCGCACGAGCTCCATGGAGGTTTCGACAAGCCTTCTCCCGCGCTCGATACCGCACGCCTCTCGGCCCATCTCCCGCTCCCGGAGCCGCACTCGATCTCCCATCCCTTGTCCCCGCGGGAGCAAGTTGCTCCCTCGCGGCATTTTGTTCGGCGCGTGCGTTATCCCCGCGGCGTCTCGCGTGCGCAAGTGGCCCGAGCCTCTCGCTCGCTCATCTTTGCGGCATTTCCCTCCATCCCGCCGCACCTTCCCCGATCCTACTCGACTCCACAGGTAGGGAGCGAGCACTTCTTCTCCTCCTCTCGCCTATATAAACCCCATCGGAGGTGATATTTAGTGGTCGGCCGAATTTCTTCTGGAGAAGGGAGGTGTCGCTCGGTTCGAGGCTTCGACTTCCTCGCTTCCTTTGTGTATTCTACACTAGCCGGTACCCCTTATCTCCCCTATCTATCTCTCGGTTTGGCCTGTGGAGGTCGTCATTTGTGCCGCCGGCTTGATTTTCCCTATTTGTGGTTTCGGCTAAGCACTTATGTGCCATGGAAAACTTTGTTTACTTGCTTGAATAGTGGTTTCTTGTTCCCCCCCTCTAGTGGCATGCTGATAGATTGTTGTATCAAGATTTGGGGGGGGCATTTTATTACTTGAAGCATGTGGAGAATAGAAACATGAGCATGTTTTAAAGTTTAAGCTTGATTATTTGCTTGAGGTAATGAGAATGTGGTATGACATTGGCTCCTTTCTTTTCTCTATTTGCTTAAGATGATAAAATATGGTTTTATATTTGATCTTTTCTAGTATGAGATATTGAGAGGGTTCACTTGAGCCTTGCAAGCATGTGGTAGGTATGGTTCTCATAATAAGCTACTAGATTCTCTAGTAAACTCTAGCAAATATTTTTGAGTAAAGCTCTTTACTTACTATTGTTGTTATGAATTGTTGAGGAGCCTTTGACTCTTTCATGCATGTGGGGCTTGTGCTTGCTCCTTGTGACTTTCCCTTACAAAAGTTGCATGCTAGGGAGAAGTTTAAACTTAATTTGGAAGAATTCATGTTTGTTCTCATGTAAAGCATGTGGTGGCTTTATGTCTTGTACATATGGAAGTCTAGTCCTTTATGAAAGCATGTTATGAAGATTTGAGATATTTCTATGTTTGTTCTTGCTTGCAAGCATGATGAGATGGGTATTGAGATGTTCCTTGCTCGCTTTGGCTTGGCATGAGTCATGGAAGAATTCATTTAGCTTTTTCAATGTGTATGTGGGGCTTATCTCTTGCTCCTTCTAGCTTTTCCTTACCAAAATGTCATGCTATGAAGAAGCTTAGTTTAATTTGAGAAGTTTCACACTTGTTCTTATATGAAGCATATGGTGGCCCTATGTTTTGAATGTATGGAAGTTTAATTCTTGGGCTCCTTGCATCTTTGCCCTCCATAAAAGCATTTTAAATGTATATGGAAAAGTTTTCTAAGTTTATTCTTGCTTGCAAGCATGTCATTGTTTCATGAATTGATGTATGAAAGCATGGAAGTGTTATTATAATCCAAGTTTAGCCTCTCTTTTAATCTCAAGCTAAGGCTATGTTTAAATATATATATATACATGCTTCATTTGATAAGTTCTCGTAAAGGTTTGTTTTAGCCTTATGTTGGGCTTGGATTTAATCGTGGTTGGACTTGGTTTTAGTCTCATGTGGCTCGGTTTTGTTGAGTCCCATCGTATTCTTTGTTCTAAGCTTAAATTCGGATTTGGTTTTGGCCTTATGTGGCTCGGCTTTCGTTAGTCTTGTTGTTCCCATGTTTTAATTTAAAGTCTGCATTTGCTCTCGACTTACCGTGGCTCGGTTGGCTCTTTAGCTTTCTCTGATTTTGGCTTTATGTTGGGATTGCTGTAACTTGAGCTGGGCTTGTCTTCGGCTCATTGCGGCTCGGGTTAGCTCTTTTGACACTTCTAATTTTGATTTTATGTCGGGATTACTTCCCCTTCATTGTCTTGGCCGTGAGCCTCCTCGACCCTTGAAGCACCCTTGGCCGCGAGCTTTAATGTGGTGATTTAAGTGGAGCCTTAACCTTTACTACTCTTACTCGTGAGATTGATTGAAATGGTTTGGAAGTATCCTTTGGCTTGCTTCGAGGAAGGAATCGAGCACCATATTTCGAATAGTTTTACCATACTTTATTCGATGAAATCGGAGTTAAATTAATTTTGAAGAGCTTCGTCCATTCACTCTCTTATAAATTCGAAGCTTGTCCTTTCATCGGGAGTTTGGGATCTTCTTGTTGTTGTTGACTTCGTCCTGAGCTGATGGTGGTTTTACTTTTAGTCACCCTTATCTATGTAATTTATTATGGTGATATGGCGTTTTCTTTAGCTTGCTAATGAGGAAAGATCTCAAGAATTTGTTGATTCCTTTCAAGTTTGGGAAGGTTTAACTCTAGCATGTGTTTGGAAAGGTTAGCGACCGGTGTTTTCCTAAGCCATTTCCTCTTTGTTCGATTTTAAAGCGCTTGAACGATTTTCTCGGATTTCGTTTCTAAACACTCTTTTGATATAATTGCACTCAAGCGAGAAAGGACACCCTAGTGGTCGATTCAAAGAATTTGACTTTGCTTCTAATGTTTTATTATTACATGTTTTGGGAATTTTAAATTAACCCACTCGTCGTCTTACCCCTTCAAAATTCGAGGGTAGGTTAATCTTTCTTCCACTCGCTCGTCTTTACATGTTTTCCCGCTTCACTCGGAGTTGGTTTTGTTTTTTGGTTTTGGCGCGATGACGGCGATGATGCAAAAGGCACGCCAGTGATAGAAGTAGAACGATATCCCATCCTACGACATCGACACTCGCTCTAGGCTCCGGTGAACCGTAAGATGACGAGATCATTCACCGCTATAAGCGCAAGCGGGCACCCGTACCTTCTTAGGATTGTTAGCGATCATTTACCCTACGAAATGATCAACTTGTGGACAATTATATTTTTCAAAATCTGATAAAAATACGATATTACATTTCGCAACAAAAATATATTTCCACCACAATCAAAAAATTGATAAACTTTCTTTGTACGTTCGAAATCCATATGCATGCTAAAAATATAAATTTCAAAACTACATTATAAAATTTGATTGTCCACTTGTTGATTATCGACCAGGGTGGGAACACTCTCCCGAGTTAGGTTTAGTTGGACACCTTTCTTGCTGAAGTAGCGGCTTTATACACTCGTGTGACCGAAGTAGACTTTCGACGACCTCTTCGAGCAAGATTTCACACGTTCCGAGCCTAGCCTCGACCCGAGTGCTTGCGGTTTCTTCTGGCTTTCATTTCGATTTTTGATAGAACGACTCGTGGTCTTTTTAGGATTTTCTCGAGTTTTGGTGACTTTTACTACTTTTCTCGAGCTTTCCCGTTATGGGTCACTCACTTTGCTTTTCGAGTTTTTCGACGACCTTTTATTTTGCTTGCTTGGCTTTCATGCGCACACTTCGCTCTGGTAGACGAAAGAAAATAACGAGCCTCCTGCGTATACGGGTTTGTTTACATTTGCAGCGTGTTACCTTCTTTATACCCGCCATCAGTATGCTATATCGTTTACTTGTCACTTTTGTACTATACTCGCTATCGTATGTTGTTCTCGTTGAAGACGTTACATTATATACTCGTCGTACGTCTTTATCGTTATTCTTGCGTTTATATACATATCCCGTCGTAAATCGTACAACACTTAAACATACTTGCATAGGATGTTTAGTGAGAACTCGACCATGAGCGCCACTCGATCGAACATTTCGACTCGCCACCTTAAAACTCAACCTCTCGACGGCAGAGGAGCTTGGAGCTAGCGGTAGGCAAGACGACCATCTTCAACGAAGAAACACGTCTACAACAACTAAACCATTCCTTAGCTGATTAACAACAATCCATAGGACCTCGAAGTTGTCCGCCTAACGCGACATAAATCCTCAACCTCTCTTTCGGCCTTAGTATAATCTACGCCGTACAATATAAGCTCCCGACTCGTTTTGTGATTCCGAGCGTTGTCGTTCGTTACGACCTAAATCCTCACATCTTCTGCGCTATTCGTATGATCGTTTCACACGAATGTAAGCTCTAATTAAATAAAATCGGCAGGATGAAACATCTAAATAATATCTCCTAAATCAAAGTCTAAATCATAGGATAACTGGAAGTCACCGAGGTTCGCCTCTGGATCTTCGACATCCCCTAGCTTCTTCCTCATTCGATTCTACAATAAAATGTTCCAATTTTGAGCCAATCCCCTTTCACACCTCTTTGTCCGATTACGTTGAAAAGTCCTATCCTTTCGACCTCCTCGAAGATAATATTTTCCGATTTTTATCGAGAGTTTTCTTAAGCTGATTTCGGTCATTTAAGATGTAATTAACTATAGTGCTCCTTTATAGGAAGATTTCCGAACCCAAATTAAAATAAACCCTATTTAATTCTTCATATTAAATAGGTGAATTTGTCTAAGAATATAATTGGTTTCGCAGATCAAACGGACGTCATATATTTCTTAGTTTATTTGATCGAGCCTCACCTCAAGCTCTCATGTTTGTCTTTCGATATAAATGCATGACTGATGCAGAAGCGCTTCTTCCATTCAAACTATGGAAAATATGGTCGGTTGACTTCCTTTCTTTCGTTGAAGGATCCTTCCGAAGCGGGCGACGGGATTCCGATTCCGGCGACCGACGAGCTTTCTACGGCACTTCACTGACACAAAACAACGCCGACGAGCTTTCGGCGACTCACTGGGAATTTGCTTCTCTCTCCATTCAAATCGTGAAATCTTATCTTCATACATCGGTAATGTGTCCATATCCCTTATGGACTCGGATTACCCTTCTTCCGTCGAGCATGCTTCACTCATTTCTTTCTTGGGTGAGCACGGTCAACTCTTTCGGACTTCAGGACCGTCTGTTCATTCACCTTTTGAACGGAAAGGTTCAGGAGGCCATTAAGGACTTTTTGATCTTTGTGTGAGGTCGGACCTCCGATAGGTGTGTCGGTGGACTAGTTCCACCCGGCATCGTGTGTCGTGAAGTTGGTCCCGCACCTGGGTCCTAAACTTCGCACTTTCTTCTCCTTCGGGTTTGTTTTGCTTCTTGTGAATCAAGCCATCTTGCGTCCTTTCACGCTCGTTAACTCGCTAATTCCAACTCTTCGATGCTTTAATCACGAATAAATAACAAATTTGAAAAAATAAAATAATAGAGGATTTGCCAGCTTCATAAGACATGTTGCGTCAACTCGAGTACTTCGTCGAAACCGTAAGCGCATCGGACATCGCCGACTTTCAAAAATTCTTCAAGTGACGAAACGATAACATCGCTGGAGCTGGTCTACACATCCACTGAAGGACAGTCCCGAGACGAAGCTGCCAACAAGTTCAAATGCCATATATTGACAATCAAAATGGATATGAGAAGAATAAAAACAGTTAAAAGAAACAACTTGATGAGGGATTGTGGGTCCCAACCTCCCCACTACAGCAAAAATAAAAATGATACGCTCAAGGACGTTCAAAGTTCAGCAGAAAGACAATCAAGAAGAGATGATACATGATAAAACCTCAGCACTTTGATAAGAATATGGCTTCAGGGAAGAATCAAATTAATGCCCTAATAACTGAGTTGTTTACTTTAAGGAATTCAGACTGGGTCCTAAGTGGATCTCAAAATGAAGCAGTGTGCTTGAAATACGAGTAATTGATCATGGATATCAAGGGCCTTTTAATTTTCTGCCATGTGGTCGGTCCGAGCTTTCGATAAGCTTATAATATCCCAGGATTCATATTAAGGGGCGTTTTAGAATTATTAATTGGGGGGTTTTGACATTCAAAATCTTTAACAGAAATATGTCTTGCCAGATACAGTAATTCTCAGAAAACAAAAGGAGCAACAAAAAAAATGTTCCTGAGGAAAAGCTTGAGGTGGACACAAAATCAAAAATTGGTGTCCCAATTCAGACATTCAAAATCTTTAACATGTGCTCCACCAGATATAGTAATCCTTGATAAAAAAAAAAAAAAAAAAAAAAAGAATGCTCCCTGAGAAGAAGCTTGAGGCAAGCATATAATCAAAAATTGGTGCCTTAATCTTCCCCGATTAATGAAACTTGAAAGCGCAACCTTAAGAAGTTTCCTCCGATATTATACTTTAGAGAAGTCAAGTCGATTCCACGCCTTTGGTCGGTCATTAATCGGCTCGTAAATATCTTCATACAATGAAAAATATTTTGATCACACGAGCGAAAATTCGAAGTCCGCTAGGCCAGAAAAGAAAGAATTAAAGGAATGATGACGATATTAGCAGTTAATGGAAATTCGACCCTGAAGTCATACTTTTCAGTGTCCAACAAATACAACTACAACTTCAACTCGAAGAATGTCAGAAAGATTTCTCAAATACAATTTCAACTTCAACTTGAAGAACGTCAGAAATACTTCTCAAAGACAACTTCAACAACATTTACAGAATCTGCAACGAATCAAATGATGACTACTACAAACGAAGCTGCGAACTTGCAACGTCTTCAACTGTGGCATACTTAAAGATAACACACCTTTATAGGTCTTGAAATAATATAATTCCGATAAGTACCTTAAAGAGTGAGTTATTTTCCAAAGACCTGTTCTTAGTCAGTGGACGATACTTCAGGAAGCACTGTGCCTTCTGTTTCAAAGATAAAGACTCGTTCTTAGAGGCTCATATGCCGCACTTGTCTAAAACTGGGTCCAAATCCTAAAACAAAATTCAACATTCAAAAAAAAAATTCTGCTTGAAAATTTTTCAAAAATCTCTGCATATACTTTTCAATGAAACTTCGCATCATGACAAGTTTCACGAATTTCTCCCAAATTCAAATATCAAATTCCAAATCCGAATTCTCCAGTCCGAGACTCGTGATCGATATCCCTTCAATTCTCACGCTCGTTCGAGAAAGGATCGGTCGATTTTATCGACACATGAAGCCGCGAGTTTCGATTGGCTCGTTGGCGTGGAATCACTTCCTTTCCCAAACAAGATCATTTTCGATCAACTCTTTGAGTGGGATATGAAACATTCTCATATTCTCACTTAAGTTGTTTCCTTTGACAAAAATCTTTCAAATCATATTTTAGGGGATGAGGATTTTACCTCCCATTCCGCGTTGCTTTAGGAACTCCTCCTATCGCAATCATTTCCTTCGATATTTTAGAGGTAGAGGATCCCAGCATCCGATACCGCATTGCTTTGCAATGATTTCCTGATATCTTTTAGAGGTAGAGGATCCCAGCATCCGATACCGCATTGTTTCGCAATGATTTCCTGATATATTTTAGAGGTAGAGGATCTCAGCTTCCGACACCGCATTGCTCTGCAATGATCTCTCGATATATTTTAGAGGTAGAGGATCCACGTATCCGATACCGCATCGCTCCGCAACGATCTCCCGATATATTTTAGAGGTAGAGGATCCCAAAGCATCCGATACCGCATCGTTTCTGCAACGATCTTCTTCGATGTTTTAGAGTAGAGGATCCATGTATCCGATACCGCATCGCTTCGCAATGATTCTCCTTCTATATTTTAGAGGTAGAGGATCCATGTATTCGATACCGCATCGCTTCCGCAATGATCTGATATATTTTAGAGGTAGAGGATCCCAGCATCCGATACCGCATTGCTTAGCAATGATCTTCTTCGATGTTTTAGAGGTAGAGGATCCATGTATCCGATACCGCATTGCTTTGCAATGATTCTCCTTCTATATTTTAGAGGTAGAGGATCCATGTATCCGATACCGCATTGCTCTGCAATGATCTCCTGATATATTTTAGAGGTAGAGGATCCATGTATCCGATACCGCATTGTTTTCGCAACGATTCTCCTTCTATATTTTAGAGGTAGAGGATCCATGTA
Organism: Papilionanthe hookeriana x Papilionanthe teres; assembly: GCA_022702705.1. NCBI lineage: Eukaryota > Viridiplantae > Streptophyta > Magnoliopsida > Asparagales > Orchidaceae > Papilionanthe > Papilionanthe hookeriana x Papilionanthe teres. Next base: position 67,692,271 of record CM040427.1, on the reverse strand, counting down.
TCCGATACCGCATCGCTTCCGCAACGATCTCCCGATATATTTTAGAGGTAGAGGATCCCAACGATTCGATACCGCATTGCTTTGCAATGATCTTCTTCGATGTTTTAGAGGTAGAGGATCCATGTATCCGATACCGCATTGCTTTGCAATGATTCTCACGATATTTTAGAGGTAGAGGATCTCAGTATCCGATGCCGCATTGCCCTGCAATGATCTCCTTCGATATTTTAGAGGTAGAGGATCTCATTATCCGATACCGCATTGCTTTGCAATGATCTCCTTCTATATTTTAGAGGTAGAGGATCCCAGCATCCGATACCGCATTGCTTTGCAATGATTTCCTGATATCTTTTAGAGGTAGAGGATCCCAGTATCCGATACCGCATTGCTTTGCAATGTTCTCTCGATATGTTTTTGAGGTGGAGGATCTCAGCATCCGATACCGCATTGCTCTGCAATGATTCTCCTGATATATTTTAGAGGTAGAGGATCCATGTATCCGATACCGCATTGCTTTGCAATGATTCTCACGATATTTTAGAGGTAGAGGATCTCAGCATCCGATACCGCATTGCTCTGCAATGATCTCCTTATATATTTTAGAGGTAAAGGATCTCGGATTCAATACCGCATCGCTTCGCAATGTTCTCCCGTTTCGCTTTAGAGGTAGAGGATCTCGACATCCGATACCGCATCGCTTCGCAATGATTTCCCGATATCTTTTGAGGTAGAGGATCTCAGCATCCGGCACCGCATCGTTTCGCAATGATCTCCCGATTTATTTTAGAGGTAGAGGATCCCAAGCATCCGATACCGCATCGCTTCGCAACGATTTCCCGATATCTTTGTAGAAGTAGAGGATTCCAAGCATCCGATACCGCATCGCTTTCGCAACGATTTCCGATATCTTTTAGAGGTAGAGGATCTCGACATCCGATACCACATCGCTCTCGCAATGATTCTCCCGCTATATTTTAGAGGTTGAGGATCCCAAGTATCCGATAACGCATCGCTTTCGCAATGATTCTCACGATATTCTAGAGGATGAGGATTTTATATCCCATTCCGTGTTGCTTTAGAGCCCCTCCTATCGCAATCTTTCAAACGATATTTACGAGGTTGAGGGAATAAGCCCTTCGATTAATCCAAGGCATCCTATCCCAATCTTTCGAGATCGGTATAAGACCCCGTTAAATGGAGTATGGCATCCTTTCTCTTTCTTCCACCATAAATTTAACCTATATTTCGATCCACACCTCGGGATCAATACCTGATATTATTTCCCATTCTCGATACACATTTGAAGTTTGATAACACCAATTCCACTCTCCAATCCTCAGCGAGAGTTTCTACTCCTCGATTTCGATCGAATATCCACTTGTTCTTTTCCCAGCCGAGAGTTCCGGAATCTTCGCCTTCGAAGAGTTACTCGACATTCCCCGACGGAAACTTTTGTCACTCTTACTTTGTTTTGTTCTGAGTGTGTTGGCTTGGAACGTTTGTGTTGATTTTGTTGATCTTGTCGGTCAACGCCAATACGCACGGTGTGCTCGCCCAGCACACCACACCTATTGGGAGTCCTTTTGTTGACCTCACTTTTGGTCGAGGTTTAGTGTTCCTCCTAGGTTTAGGATTCTAGCCCCAGGAGCTTCCCCGACGATCTTAGATTCCTAGCGATGGGACCCACTTCGTTTTAGAGTGTCTGGAAGCCACTTCGTTACTCTTTGAAATCCTGTACGAGATTCCGTACCGCTAGTCTACGATCTGGTCGAAATTGATGTCGGAGTTTAAATCGAGTCCCTATAGGACCTCGGACATCGGACGGCCTCGTGCACGTCTCACACACACACACTATTCTGATTGATCGGGCTCGAGTCGAATTTTGCGACGATACCAAATTTCGATACGATTTTGACTTGATCGTCGACGAGGTTGCCCAGACAACCTCGAACGACGAAACGGACTGCGTCGATGCGTCCGGAATGTCGATTTTACCTAAAATGGACGTTCAATTTGCGACGATAGCCTGTCGGGGGCGAAATGGGTAAATTAGGGCTTAATTTAATAATAATTACAATATATATATATATATATTTATACATTTATAAATTAAATCCTAAGCCCTAAACCCCCCATTCGGCCCATCTGCTTCTCCCCCGCACGCGCACGAGCTCCATGGAGGTTTCGACGAGCCTTCTTCCGCGCTCGATACCGCACGCCTCTCGGCCCATCTCCTCGCTCCCGGAGCCGCACTCGATCTCCCATCCCTCTCCCCCGCGGGAGCAAGTTGCTCCTCGCGGCATTTTGTTCGGCGCGTGCGTTATCCCCGCGGCGTCTCGCGTGCGCAAGTGGCCCGAGCCTCTCGTCGCTCATCTTTGCGGCATTTCCCTCCATCCCGCCGCACCTTCCCCGATCCTACTCGACTCCACGAGTAGGAGCAGCACTTCTTCTCCTCCTCTCGCCTATATAAACCCCATCGGAGGTGATATTTAGGGTCGGCCGAATTTCTTCTTGGAGAAGGGGAGGTGCCGCTGCGGTTCGAGGCTTGGACTTCCCGCTTCCTTCGTGTATTCTACACTAGCCGGTACCCCTTATCTCCCCTATCTATCTCTCGGTTTGGCACATGGGAGGTCGTCATTTGTGCCGCCGGCTCGATTTTCCCTATTTCGTGGTTTCGGCTAAGCATTTATGTGCCATGGAAAACTTTGTTTACTTGCTTGAATAGTGGTTTCTTGTTCCCCCTCTAAGTGGCATGCTGATAGATTGTTGTATCAAGATTTGGGGGGGGGGCATTTTATTACTCGAAGCATGTGGAGAATAGAAACATGAGCATGTTTTAAAGTTTAAGCTTCGATTATTTGCTTCGAGGTAATGAGAATGTGGTATGACATTGGCTCCTTTCTTTTCTCTATTTGCTTAAGATGATAAAATGTGGTTTTATATTTGGTCTTTTCTAGTATGAGATATCGAGAGGGTTCACTTGAGCCTTGCAAGCATGTGGTAGGTATGGTTCTCATAATAAGCTACTAGATTCTCTAGTAAACTCTAGCAAATATTTTTGAGTAAAGCTCTTTACTTACTATTGTTGTTATGAATTGTTGAGGAGCCTTTGACTCTTTCATGCATGTGGGGCTTGGTGCTTGCTCCTCGTGACTTTCCCTTACAAAAGTTGCATGCTAGGGAGAAGTTTAAACTTAATTTGGAAGAATTCATGTTTGTTCTCATGTAAAGCATGTGGTGGCTTTATGTCTTGTACATATGGAAGTCTAGTCCTTTATGAAAGCATGTTATGAAGATTTGAGATATTTCTATGTTTGTTCTTGCTTGCAAGCATGATGAGATGGGTATTGAGATGTTCCTTGCTCGCTTTGGCTTGGCATGAGTCATGGAAGAATTCATTTAGCTTTTTCAATGTGTATGTGGGGCTTATCTCTTGCTCCTTCTAGCTTTCCTTACCAAAATGTCATGCTATGAAGAAGCTTAGTTTAATTTGAGAAGTTTCACACTTGTTCTTATATGAAGCATATGGTGGCCCTATGTTTTGAATGTATGGAAGTTTAATTCTTGGGCTCCTTGCATCTTTGCCCTCCATAAAAGCATTTTAAATGTATATGGAAAAGTTTTCTAAGTTTATTCTTGCTTGCAAGCATGTCATAGTTTCATGAATTGATGTATGAAAGCATGGAAGTGTTATTATAATCCAAGTTTAGCCTCTCTTTTAATCTCAAGCTAAGGCTATGTTTAAATATATATATATACATGCTTCATTTGATAAGTTCTCGTAAAGGTTTGTTTTAGCCTTATGTCGGGCTTGGATTTAATCGTGGTTGGACTTGGTTTTAGCCTCATGTGGCTCGGTTTTGTTGAGTCCCATCGTATTCTTTGTTCTAAGCTTAAATTCGGGATTTGGTTTTGGCCTTATGTGGCTCGGCTTTCTGTTAGTCTTGCTGTTCCCATGTTTTAATTTAAAGCTGCATTTGCTCCTGGCCTACTGTGGCTCGGGTTAGCTCCTTTAGCTTTCTCTCGATTTTGGCTTTATGTTGGGATTGCTGTAACTTGGAGTTCGGGCTTGTCTTCGGCCTCGTCGTGGCTCGGGTGGGCTCTTTTGACACTTCTAATTTTGATTTTATGTTGGGATTACTTCCCTCATTGTCTTGGCCGTGAGCCTCCTTGACCCTTGTAGCACCCTTGGCCGTGAGCTTTAATGTGGTGATTTAAGTGGGAGCCTTAACCTTTTACTACTCTTACCTGTGAGATTGATTGAAATGGTTTGGAAGTATCCCTTTGGCTTGCTTGAGGGAAGGAATCGAGCACCGTATTTCGAATAGTTTTACCATACTTTATTTGATGAAATCGGAGTTAAATTAATTTTCGAAGAACTTCGTCCATTCACTCTCTTATAAATTCGAAGCTTGTCCTTTCATCGGAGTTTGGGGATCTTCTTTGTTGTTGTTGACTTGGTCCCGAGCCGGATGGTGGTTTTACTTTTAGTCACCCTTATCTATGGAATTTATTATGGTGATATGGGGTTTTACTTTAGCTCTAATGAGGAAAGATCTCAAGAATTTGTTGATTCCTTTCAAGTTTGGGAAGGTTTAACTCTAGCATGGGTTTTGGAAAGGTTAGCAGCCAGTGTTTTCCCAAGCCATTTCCTCTTTGTTTGATTTTAAAGGCATTGAACGATTTTCTCGGATTTCGTTTCTAAACACTCTTGATATAATTGCACTCAAGCGAGAAAGGGACACCCTAGGGGTCGATTCAAAGAGCTTGGACTTTGCTTCTAATGTTTTATTATTACATGTTTTGGGGGAATTTTAAATTAACCCACCTGTCGTCTTACCCCTTCAAAATTCGAGAGTGGGTTAATCTTCTTCCACTCCTCGTTGCTTTACATGTTTTCCCGCTTCACTCGGAGTTGGTTTTGTTTTTTGGTTTTGGGGCGATGACGGCGATGATGCAAAAGGCACGCTGAATGATAGAGTAGAACGATATCCCATCCTACGACATCGAAGACTCGCTCTGTGGCCCGTGAACCGTAAGATGACGGTATCATTCACCGCTACAAGGCAAGCGGGGCACCCGTACCTTCTTAGGATTGTTAGCGATCATTTACCCTACGAAATGATCGACTTGTGGACAATTATATTTTTCAAAATCTGATAAAAATACGATATTACATTTCGCAACAAAAATATATTTCCACCACAATCAAAAAATTGATAAACTTTCTTTTGCATGTCTGAAATCCATATGCATGCTAAAAATATAAATTTCAAAACTACATTATAAAATTTGATTGTCCACTTGTTGATTATCGATCCAGGTGGGGAACACTCTCCCGAGTTAGGTTTAGTTGGACACATTTCTTGCTGAGTAGCGGACTTTATACACTCGTGTGACTGAGTAGCCTTCGACGACTCTTCGAGCAGTACTACACAGTTCTGAGCCTAGCCTCGACCCGAGTGCTTGCGGTTTTCTTCGGGTTTTCCTTTGATTTTTGATAGAGCACTCGTGCTCCTTTTTTAGGATTTTCTCAGAGTTTTGGCTACTTTTACTATTTTTCTCGAGCTTTCCCGTTGTGGGTCACTCACTTTGTTTTCTGAGTTTTTCGACGACCTTTTATTTTGCTTGCTTGGCTTTCATGTAGCACACTTCGTCGGCTAGACGAAAGAAAATAACTGGCCTCCTGAGTATACGAGTTTGTTTACATTTGCAGCATGTTACCTTCTTTATACCCGCCATTGCATGCTATATCTGTTTAATCGTCACTTTTGTACCATACCTGCTATCGCATGTTGTTCCCGTTTAAGCACGTTACATTATATATCGTTGCATGTCTTTATCGCTATTCTTGTGCTTATATACATATCCCGTCGTAAATCGTACAACACTTAAACATACTTGCATAGGATGTTTAGAGAACTCGACCATGGGCCACCTGATTGAACATTTTGACTTCGCCACCTTAAAAACTCAACCTCTTCACGTGAAGCGAGCTTGGAGCTAGCGGCAAGAGACGACCATCTTCAACAGCAAAACACGTCTACAACAACTAAACCATTCCTTAGTGATTAACAAAAATCCATAGGACCTCGAGGTTGTCCGCCTAACGCGACATAAATCCTCAACCTCTCTTTGGGCCTTTGTATAGCTATGCTGTACAATATAAGCCCCGACTCGTTTTAGGATTCCGAGGTTGTCGTTCGTTACGACCTAAATCCTCACATCTTCTAGGCTATTCGTATGATCGTTTCACACGAATGTAAGCCCTAATTAAATAAAATTGGCAGGATGAAACATCTAAATAATATCTCCTAAATCAAAGCTAAATCATAGGATAGCTTGGGAAGTCACCGATGCTCGCCTCTGGATCTTCGACATCCCCTAGCTTCTTCCTCATTCGGATTCTACAATAAAATGTTCCAATTTTGAGTCAATCCCTTTCACACCTCTTCGTCCGATTACGTTGAAAAGTCCTATCCTTTTGACCTCCTCGAAGATAATATTTTCCGATTTTTATCGAGAGTTTTCTTAAGTGATTTCGGTCATTTAAGATGTAATTAACTATAGTGCTCGCTCTTATAGGAAGCTTTTCCGAACCCAACTTAAAATAAACCCTATTTAATTCTTCATATTAAATAAGGGAATTTGTCGGCAAATATAATGGTTTCGCAGACCAAACGGACGTCATATATTTCTTAGTTTATTTGATCGAGCCTCACCCTCAAGTCTTATGTTTGTCTTTCGAGATAAATGCATGACTTGAGGTGTAGCGCTCTTCCATTCAAACTATGAAAAATATGGGGTCAGTTTGACTTCCTTTCTTTTCGTTGAAGGATCCTTCCGAAGCGGGCGACGGGATTCCGATTCCGGCGACCGACAGCTTCTTACGGGCACTTCACGGCACAAAACAACGCCGACAGCTTCTTATATTTGGTAAAACTGTTTAAAAGAAGACAGTAACGGCCATATTTTTTAAACTTCAGAAGCATAAATTTCATTTTTAAACAAACCAGAAAGTTCAGATACACCACTCATTGAAGAGTGAGCCCCGAAAGTCCTAAAAAATTTTGTTTACCATAAAAATTTGAAATCGGATATTGGTCTGTGACTTAACCCTTACGGTTTTGGTTTTCCACATTAAAATCTCACTTGTATTGATTACTGTTGTTGGGCATTCCTAAGCTAAGAACAACACATCCTTCATCGCAATGTAGCAATACCTCCAACACACAACAACCTCATAATTATAAATAAGTCTATCTCATCAATTAAACATCAAGACAATAAAAACAATACACCACTTCAATATAATGATTCCCAAAAGATCACAATCGATCCAATATCCATATAGAAAAACAAAAATAAATGAACAAAACCAAAATGCAAGGCATAGCTCACATGCAAAAGCACAATTCACAGGCATAGCTCACAGGCAAAACACTAATCACGTAGCTCACAGGCAAAATGCAAGGCATTCGAAGCAGCCTCCTCGATCGCTCTGCGAAACAAGGGGAACCAGGAGCTGGAGAGCGGCGGGAAGCCTCTTCAAACGGTAAAGCGACAAGCAAGTGTCTTCTGAACCGCGATGACCTTTACTTATGTAAGAATTTATGAATTTATATTTAAATATTTATATTAATTATTGTAAAAATCATAATTTAAAACGCAAGAATACGTATCGTTTCAAGTAATACAGGGCTCTATTGGAGTCCTAGTTATCGATCCCACAGGGAAGATTATGAGAAAATTAAAAAATATTTTAGAATTTTCAAATTAAAAGTAATTACTATTTTTATTTTTTTTCAAAATTTCAGATTTTAAATTTAATAAAATTTATACTAAATGTAAGCAAGCTGTAATAAAGTAAAGATTAAAGCAAGTATAATTAAAATAACTTTCTCCTTTTCAACTAATCCAAGATTTTTAGAATAATTATCATTTGTGGAGAATTTAGATTATGGTATTGTGTCAAATAGAAGCATTCCTATTATTTACCTTCGCTCGATAAGATATAATAACATCGGCTAATATATAGATCGGTTCAGGATGTTTTATTAGTAGAATGGGTTAATCTACGCTCACACTACTAGATGTCCAAGGGTGGTTATGGTCGACCCTATCAGTGACCCGTTTCCTTTCTAGAGATCAAATTATTAGAATTTAGTCTGTCACTCTAAAAACTAATTAATTCTACGTTCAATAAATAATATCTTCCTATTTATTTGCACTTCACCTTGAATAACCTGCATAAAGCCTTCGACTACCCAAAGATTCATGTGATATATACTAGTTAAGAACTCATCTCGGATAGTGCCTCAAAATTCTTCAACGAGTGTTTTAACAATTTAAATGACCAGCTTTAAAAAGTAAACTAAGATCGGTATTAATATCATCACAATTTTTATAAATATTTTAAATTAAATTCTCCAACAAAATTCAATTATCTTATTATCTTTTCATAGTTGAAAGGAGAAAGAAAACTAACTACTCAGAACAGATTGACTTCACACAACAAACATATTAATAAAACTATGAACCAAGTTACAAATATTTATCTGGAATGTTCCTTCCAGTGATCCGCTGACTACTACTGACTCTAATGCAAGGTACAAAACTTCAATAGCAACAATTCTTGAAAACTCATACTTACTACTCAAGGAATTGAGTAGTAATACTCAAAATAAACTCACTAAATGCAAAAGAAAGTTGCTCTCTAAAATGATTGGATGCTAGAGGGGGGTATATGGCTATAGAATGCTAAAAGGGGACTAATAGGGGCGCTTTTCTCTGTAGAATTAACTCATATTTATAGAGCTCCGAATTTGATCAGGGGTTGCTTAAGGCACCTCTTCAAAATTCGTCCAAATACAATGTATCTTCTAGAAGGTAACTGTCGCGCCTAAGTGCCAGAGTCTGTAACCAGGTCTTCGCACCTCTTCACTTTGGATCGCACCTCTTCGCGATTAAAACCGTTTCCCGGTGTCCAAATGCATTGTATCACATGTCTTATATATTAGGAGTAACTTCCAGTCTTCTAGAATATCTAATAACCACTTAACACCGTCAAAATAACTGCCCAAAGTCGTCAAGAATCTTGTCTACATTTGTATCGAGCTGGCGCTTAGGCGCCGGATTCTGGCGCCTAGGCGTCATACCTATAATTTCGATATATTTGCTCTTTAAGCTTCATTTTTGCTCATTTTTCCTTTTTGAACTCTTTTTTAATCACCTACATCCAAAAACGTAAAAATGTCTTTCATTAAAGCATAATATCCTTAAAAATTGAATCATAAATAAGGCATAAAAATAGGTATTTTTTAAGTGGATCATCTTCGACAGTCAGCTAGGGTTTCTACGAAAACGAAGGGATGGGAGACGGAGAGCGCGCGGGGGCTGTCGCAATTAGGGAGGGGAACGGGAGTAAAAGCCGCGTCGAGAAGCTGGGCCGCGGCATATAGGCAGCTATCCGCTTTCGCACCAAACAGCGGGAAGCGGCGACAACACCGTCATCCCAAAGGTCAAAAAAAAAAAAGTGCAGCGTGCTGTCGCGTCGCATGCCCCCCGCCCCCCAAACCACCACAATAATAATTGAATAACGCGGAATAACACAGGGAAATATTCTCGGTGTTATATTAACACAATAACACATCAATATCAACACAATAACACATGAATAACACCGCAATAACACTACAATAACATGACAGTGTTATGGGAATATTCCTAGAGTTATAACGTAGGGGTTAGGGAATATTCCTTCTGTATTATTTCGAGGTGTTACGAGAATATTTTCTCGTTATTCCGCATTATTCAGGAGTTATTGTGATAGTATTAAGGCATTATTGTGTTATTGAGGTGATATTTATTTTTTCACTGGATGCGAGATGAGTTGCGCGACCGGGAATATTGTTTGGGTTTTAGTCGGCCGGGTTCACCTGTATAATTTTTCCTCTTTTCCTTAGTGGGGCTGGGATTCCACGTGGCTCCCAGTGATTATACTCTGCATGTAACTCTACGTGTAGAGTCCTGATGTAATACTTTTTCTATTACCCAGCATGTCTACAGAACCGCGATCCAGCCATCGAGCCTCCTTCATCTTCCTCGTCTCATTCGGTAGCAAGCCATTCCAAAACTCCTTCCCACCAGTCAGAATCCCTAATCTATCCCCCTTTCCTGCCGGAAATACTCTGCCTTGGTCCCGAGTAACAAGGAAACAATGACTGACTATATTTGGGTACACGAAGGCTTACGAAAAGCCACTTCCTGATTTTCATGTTCTAAACCTTCTTGGTTGAGCCCAACCCAAAAAAAAAAAAAAAAAAAACCTGCATACTATAGATTGTATAGCATATATTACATAGTATATATTACATACATTATACCAAAAAAATCGGAGAGAGAGAGAGAATTGTGTGGTAATCCATTAACTCATTGCTGACTCACAAGCAAATGTATAAATGCAGAGAAATTGTGCAAAAATTATTTTAATGCACGTATTGAAGACCTAGTGGTGTCTTATAGACTGGTTAGAAGATTCTTTTCGACCACAATATCTCACGATACTGACTAGCGCGTCTTATAAAAAAGGCAGGCAAACACCCCGATGCAGCCCCTCAAACCAGAACGGAGTCAGAAGGTTAACGAAATTTTGAGTGAATTTAGATTTGTAATTCGTTAATATATTTGAAATCTTGAACATATAAAATAAAATAAAATGTGAACAATTTAAACTTTAAAATAATTTGGACTCGAGCTTTCAAAATTTAGGCTTTTAAGATTTTAAAATATCGGGGATCTAGGCTTTTAAATATTATGGCTCTTGAAGTTTTAAAAATTTTAAAGTTTTTGGCTTTTAAAATATACTTTTAAGGCTTATTAAAATTCGTATTTTAAAATTTAAGCTCGTAAATTTGAAAAATACTTTAAAGCTGAGTTTTTTTGGAATTAGGCTCCTAGGGGACGTAAAATAATTGTAATATGAAGCCTTTCAAAATTTTAAAATCCCGCCACCAGATTCGCAATATTTCTGCTAGCAAATAGAAGACAGTCTCTTCTAAAACCTGAAATCATAACAATTTCGCAAATACTTTAAGCTCCAAATGATTTCAAAATTTATACAAATTTTGTGGTTATATCCTAAATCAAATAAGATGTATTGAAATGTGAGTTCACTCTTAAGACTTAGGGCCCGTTTGAGGCAGCTTATTTAGGTGCGGCGGCGTTTTGAAAACGCCACTGTGTTTGGAAATCACATTTTCGTGTCGCTGTATGATAACGCGTCTAAACGCTGCTCAAATAATACGAAGAGCACCGGACGCATGGCTCGGGGCACGTTCGGCGTTAAGAATTTACGTTTAGGGCTCGAATTCCTCCCGTGCCCTTGGGTGATCTCCCTCGCGCTCTCCCTTACCTTCTCCCTCCCCGATCTTCTCCCTCACGAACATCGATCGATCGTTCCTCTGGTGAGATGTATGTGCTGCTATGTTTTCTGGTTGATTTTTTCTCCCCGCGAAGATCGATTCGATTATTCTTCTCATTTTTTTGCAAGATATGGTTGATGGTTTTAGGTTTTGCTAGAATTTTTTTGCAAGAATCTCATTTTTTTGCAAGATTCGGTTTTAGGTTTTAGATCTATGTTCCAATGCACTTTCGATTTCTTCATTTTTTTCTGGTAATGTCGTAATGGTTATTTTTCTGGTAATGCCGTAAACGGGCATCTATTAGATCTATGTTCCATCAAATGCAAGATACGGTTGATTGTTTTAGGTACTCACGTTGACAGTTGCAATTGCATTTTTAGGTTTATGCAATTGCCTGAACACAACATAGAAATGCATTTGATTTTTTTCTTCCTGATCATACCGTAAACCGCAACTTTCGATTTCTTTCTTCATATTTTAGCAAGAAATGGGCATTAATCTAGAAATACAGTTGATTTCAACGCTTCTGTGAAAATTTTTTATTTCTTTACAGGTGAATTTTCTGCTTGTGAACGGTGTGGTTGTGTGAGGGATTATACAACCCCATTTTGTGAAATCATTCTAATCTAATACGGGATTTGAAATCAAATTCGTTTTTTGAGAGGAGGTTTATGCAATATTGGTTGGAAAATTGATCATAAGCTGGTAGGAATTTTAGAAATTGATGCAGGTTATGGCGTTGATGGGAATTTCAAAAGGAATTTGAGTTTCTATGTTCTGTACTCAGTTGTTATAAATCAAATTCTGGTTTCGTAGCCATGAATCAAATTCTGTGTTTTCAAATTGATGCAGTTCATAATCATAAGCTGTTTTTTTTTTTTAATCATCAAGTAAGGCATCATACGATGCAACAATATGAAATAACCGAACACTTCAAATGAGAATAAAGATTTCACTACACATTTCATCTATTTGATGTTAATGCTTAAGGTTTCTTTGCTACTATTTTTTATAGCCGAACACTTCACCATCCAGTTTTCTATCCCAGTGCAACGGTGATTTGCTCATTCCACTTTTTAGTACTTATTTCTAATCATGCTACTATTCTATTTGGATAAATTCGAATGACACATTTTCTGTTTTTAATGGTTCAAATGACATTCTTGCTTTCTCCTCTGTTAACTTATGAGTTGAGACTTCTTGGATTTGTAGATAAAAGCATGCAGAACAATTCATTTGGCCCCTACGCTTCTTCAGTTTTGTGGTTTGTAATGACTAATAGAAAAAGCTGAAAATTGGTTTTATGAAAGACAAGTTCTGAAACTGACAGTGTGGTTCTTCATTAATGGTATTGTGAAACATGTTTCTTAAATTCATGCATGCATGTAATATGCAGATAATCGTTTCATTATGCTTATTATTTTTATTTGTAGAAATGCAGTTGATTTATGAGTTGCTTGGCTTTGTGAGTTGCATCGGGTGTATGAGTTCAGCATGAGTTGCTTGGCTTTTCCAGAGGATAATGGAAAAACTAGAGGTTTATGTTAGTGGTTTATGTTGTCGTTGCTATATGAGTCCTTTGATATTCATACCTATGTATCCTTACACAATTGCGTAATAAAACATATTTGATACCTTACTGTAGATGTAGGTCTTTGACCGAACGACATAATTCTTTTGTGCTATTATTATTATTTTTCTGGTGATAAAATTGCTACACTGTGGAAATTGCATTGTTATTTCGACACTGTTGTTGGTATTGGTGTTAGAAAAATGGGTTTGAGATTCATAGCTATGAGCAAATTCTTTGAAAGTTCTCTCATTGTGATTATTTGTGCAAATCTCACCTTCTCTAATGTTTCTCTTTATGAGCTATGACAAAATATAGTTTCTATTTCTATGCTGCAGGTATTGCATAGTTTAGTTAGCAATGGTTAGGACAAATGAAGGTGGTACGTCAGCGATGGGGGATAAGGATGTTACAAATATTTTATGCGACCTCTGTTTGGCCGAGATTGAGGTCGGGAATAGGCCAACCACCTATTTCAGTAAGGAAAATTGGCTAAATATAGGTTGATCCTGGATACCCTGTGCAGAGAGGCTATCTGAAACCATATCCAGACACTAGATATCATATTCCTGATTTTGAGCGAGCAAGTGGCACCATTCGTAGTAGGAAAGAAATGTTTAACAAATGTCACTCCTCTTTACGTGGAGTAATTGAGAGAACTTTTGGGGTTTTGAAGAAGAAATGGGTCATCTTGCGTGATATGTCGTCATATCCATTTCAGAAGCAGGTGCGTATTATGGTGGCAACAATGGCACGTCATAACTTCATCCAACGACATCCTTCACATTCAGATACAGACTTCGGTATGGTTGATAATGATGAGTTGAATGACTATGAAGCACCATCAGAATTTATGATAGAGCCTGAGGATGAGAATGACTGCAATAGATTTTGAAGTTCAGGACGCGGAGGGTGTGGCTGAGATGGCTGCCCTGAGGGAGTCTATACAGAGATGCTATATATGGCAGCTAATCCACCAAGTTTTTCTTCTCTACGTACATTTTAGATTAAATTTGTCCCGTAATTTTTTAAAAGATCTGGTTTTTTTTTTCTTTTTTTTCTTTTTTTTCTTTTTTTTTTTGCAGTTACACCAGCATGACTTCTAGGATTTTAGTGACGGACAAAGTTGTTTTGTTTTACTGTGGTCTACCGGACCCATGACTACCATCGCGTCAGCCTCATAGCTTTGGGAGACAATTCTACGGTTGTCATAGGAGTGTTTCAGCTCGTTGCGGTTTCTTCCGATGGGTCGACACGCCCACATGTTACACTGCCAGCAATGATGGGAATCTGATGTTTTCTTAGGATGATAGTGCAGCTGAGGAAAGTCGTAGCCAGATTTTCAAATTGAATATTTTAATATTTCTCATTGTAGTTGTACTTGTCTTTATCCTTTTTTTTATTTTTTTTTTTTATTATTTTTTTTATATTTACGAGAGTGTGAGAAATGTATGTCATCTTTTGGAATTGATACCAATAAGCTATTCTGAATAAGCTGCCCCAAACAGTTTTACAGTCAAGAGCAGGAAGGTCATTTATAGAGTCATAACCATTAAAAAACTATTCTGAATAAGCTGCCCCAAACAGCAAGCCAGCTTATTTCGATAATCTGCAGATTATCAGATTATCAGAATAAGCTGCTTATAAGCATATTATAAATAATCAACAGCTGCCCCCAAACAGACCCTTAGACAAGTATCACTTGGGACAATCTTGAGCTATATAGGCTTTAAGATATCTATATAAGTGAATCAATTACACACATTTTCAAACCTTCGCACATGCTTAAACCAATGTATTGAATGCTCAAATACTAGGTTTGAGAATGCTACGTGTGTCAAAAAATATATACTTAGCTCAAATTTAATTTGTCCTAAAATGTGTGAAAAGTCATTTAAAAATCAACTTGAACCAACAAATTACATGTCCGACATGCTTAAACCAATGTATTGAATGCTCAAATACTAGGTTTGAGAATGCTACATGTGTCAAAAAATATATACTTAGCTCAAATTTAATTTGTCCTAAAATGTGTGAAAAGCCATTTAAAAATCAACTTGAACCAACAAATTAAATGTCAGCATATGCCCCAATCAATATATTGAATGCTCAAATACTAGTTTGAAAATGTTGTGCGGCCGAGCCTCCTTATCTATAGGACAAAATCGTAAGTCTCACTTAACTAGTTTGATCCTCCTTGCAAAGAGTGGAGTTGACGAGTCCAGTGCTTTTAAAATTAATTTTCAAATCTTAAAATAAAAAATATATAAGTTTAAACCACTAAGTCCAACCATCCTCCTTGTGAGAGCAAAAGTTGACATGACTCATATCCTAAAAATCTAATTTAAAAAAAATTAAATGCTTAACTCTCCGATGATGGTCGTATTGATTGAAGCTTTCAACCGAAGAGATTAATCTTCAAAATCAAGCTTTGCAAAATAACCAACAAATATGTAAGGAAAATTAACTCACTTATGCGCCCTCCACAACAATTTGTCAAGGGTGAAAATTTTTTATTTAACTTAAGCTCACAAAGAGTGAATGTAACATCAAATGTATCTTTATATTCACAATCAAAGCAATCGCATGCAGTAAGGAAATGGCTCGAGTCCTCTGTCTGTGTTGTTCTGCTATCAAATGACACAACAACATAGCGGTTACAATCAGAGACCTCTGATCGAGTGGTCACCAAATAACACCATTATATTATGGTCACAGCCGCAGCCCATATGTTACTTAACATTTTTCTGTCATTTAAGTTGTGAATCATAAGAGTTTAATTGATTGGCATAAAACTTTCTATTAGCTAAGGTCGACGTAAATTTTTGCCTTTCGACAAGTATCCACACCAGATCTACAAGGATACTTTGGATTACGCAATCCATAACTGCTGACAAGAATCCTTCTGTCATGTTGGGTCAACAACGTCCTCTAGCGAAGTATATAAAGAACCATGATGACCCGGGATAACAGAACCATGAGATTTTGATCATGTTTCATCTTCATTCCCTCACCATCCACTTTAAACTTCAAGTAATACATTTATAACTTAAGTCTTAAGCTTATTGTTATTATATGTTAAATATTCAATTTTTAAGAACTTGCCTTAATAAAAAGTGCTCTCCCATTATCAGAATGGGTAATGAAACCATAGGGGTTGTGCCTATGAAAAACCTTAAACCGCATATGAAAAAGTCCTCGCAAAATGATGGTGAATAATTTGGGTAGAGTCTTATCTACAATCCAATCTCTTTTCTGAAAAATTTCACCATTCAATGCTCTCTCAAAACAAAATAAAAACAAAATGCAGAGATTTTTCAAGAAACGGTAAGCCCATTAATAGATTTAGGCCCCGTTTGGGGCAACTTAATGGAATGCGGGGGCGTTTTGAAAACACTGTCGCAGTGTTTGAAAAAAGCGTTGAGTCAGCTTATTGGTGTCGCTCTGAGAAGCTGATAGTAAATTTGTCAATAGTCCGCGAAGCGAGAGGAGGCCCGCGTCCTGCTTCTGTATAGCGCGTTAGGGGAAGATTTCCTGTTGTGCCCTTCCGCTCTCCCTCGCTCTCGCCTTCCAGATCTTCCTTTTCTTCCTCACCCTCGCCGAGATCGACACCAAGGTAGCCGTAAATCGATGCTCGCGTCGCCTTCCCGATCTCTCTCGTGTCGCCGTAATTCGTTGCTCGCTCGCTCTCGTCTTCCCGATCTCCCTCGCTGCTCGCGTCGCTTGCTTCGTGCAACTTCGAGGGTGACGCACTTCACGCCTTCAAACCTGCTGCCCTTCATCTCTCCACATCGCGGTCTTTCAGCTTCAGCTTTACCCCTGTTTTCCACCCTTTGCGGCATTCTCTGTGTGTCACCAGCGAAGGCAACGCGCCAGTGTGATTGTGGAGCGGAGAAGGAAGCCGAAGGTTCTTTCCCTTTTTAGCGAGGGAAACTGCTGGCGGCTGTGGAGAGTACAAGGTTCTACTTCATCTCCCACTTTCGTTCAGGCAATTACCGTTTTAATATTGTATTTTCTTAGTGAATTGATGATGATAAATTGAGCTTGAGAGCGATTGAGCATATATGATTACAACGGGGGGGTGTGTAAGATTAATAAAACATTTGAGTGCCAACTTGTCCTGTTAATAAGGACCTTTGAAGTTGTTGCAAAGCTTCTGAGTTCAGGACAGGTGAGG
Organism: Papilionanthe hookeriana x Papilionanthe teres; assembly: GCA_022702705.1. NCBI lineage: Eukaryota > Viridiplantae > Streptophyta > Magnoliopsida > Asparagales > Orchidaceae > Papilionanthe > Papilionanthe hookeriana x Papilionanthe teres. The sequence continues at coordinate 67,675,101 of CM040427.1, read as the reverse complement.
ATTTGTTGTGAAATTTTATTTTTAGATGAGAATTTTTAAAATGGAGAAGGGTGTGTATGGGTATTAGTTATTGTAAATAGTTAAGTAGTTTTGCTGCTAAAGCTTTATAGTTATTTCAAAATTTATCAGATTTGTCATCCTTTTAGATGTTAGATATGTAAACTTATTTTATAAGGCCCAAACTATTCTGTTATGATTTGAGGCTTCCTAATTATCTACTTTTGTGCTCATTTTAGTTAAGTTGCATATAGTTTCACCAAACAGGGGAATGAATTTCATTTATCTAACAACAGCTATTAATAAGTTATTCTGAATAAGCTCCTCCAAACAGTAGGCCAGCTTATTTTGATAATCTGCAGATTATCAGAATAATTTGCTTATCAGCAGATTATAAATAATCAACAGCTGCCTCAAACAGACCCTTAAATGGACATGTTGGAAGACAGGTGGAAGATTTTAGAAATATTCATGATACCTATGATTTTGAAGTGATTAATGAAAAAGATGAAACCATTTTATATTTTGTTTTAGCGTATGATTTTGTTATTTTCAATAATTTATTTAAGAAAAAAGATAGATATATTATTACTTATAAGAAAGGATCTAATAAAGCAAAAATTATTTATTTTCTTATGAAAAAAAAATCGTCGAGAGTGTAAACATTTTAAAGTTATTCCAACTGAATATTTAAGTACTCGACATCGATTATTAATTTTGGATTTTATATGAAGAGTTGAGAGATGAAAAATACAAAAAATATTGTCATAGAGTAAGATGAGGGCGCCAGAAATATATAAATAAAATTATTGTTGAGTAAACTTCAAGATTTCAAGACTTGAAATGTTTATGAAGAACTGATTTTTATGTGAGATAATGTAACAAACAACAAGTGGCAAAAGATGTACTTGGATAATAAAAATGAAAAGTTTTTATAAATAAAAATAATTAGTGACAGAATAATAAAGTGCAAGAAAAGATAAAAAAAGAAGAAATCGTGTTATAAAAATTGGTTTAAATGTAAATACCTAGAGAACTGAGAAAAATATAAAGTAGCACATAGATAATCTAAGAGAATAATTTGGATGCTAAAAATTCTATTTTAAGTAATCTTTATAATAGATTAATACTAAAAATGATGAAATACATATGTCTAAACTAGCCAAACAAAGTTAAAAGAAAAGTAAAAATTTAATTCAAGTATATTAAAGATGAAAATCAAAAAGTATTTTTCTAAGACGAATAAATTAAACATAAATAGGTGATCTATTTTGATAAACTTTTCAATGAAGTTACTGATAATATGATCGACCTTAGTGACTATAATAAGGTTATTAATAATAAAACGTTTTATTTTTATCATCGCATTAATAAAAATGAAGTTTAGGAGGCTCTAAAGAAAACCAAGCGAGAAAAATTAGTTGGACCTAATGATATTCCAACTGGAATGTGGAAATATGTAGGAGATTCGGAAGTTTATTGGCTTGCTAAACTCTTTAATATTATTTTAAAAAGTAAAAAGATGTCTGAAGAGTGGAGAAAGAGTATTTTGGTATCTATTTTTTATAATAAAAGGGATGCACAGCAGTGTGCAAACTACAGTAGAATTAAGTTGTTCTTTCATACTTTGAAATTATAAGAGAGGATAATTGAACATAGGGTAAGACGTGATACAAAAAATTCTCATAATAAGTTTGGATTTATGTCGGGCAGGTTTACTAAATAAGTTATGCATTTATTGAGAGGTTTGATGGAGAAGTACATAGAGAATAAGGAGGATTTACATATGATTTTAATTGATTTAGAAAAAGTTTACCATAAAGTTACAATAAAAGTCATTTGAAGCATTCTAAAGAAGAAATGTGTTGATAAGACTTTTATTCAAATCTTTAAAGATATGTATGCTAGATTCGTTACTTGTGTTCGAACAGAAGGAGGATTGACCAATATTTTCCTATTTCAGTTGGATGACATCAAGTATCGGCTTTAAGCCCATATCTTTTTGCTTTAATTATGGATGCTCTTACTGGATATTTACAAGAGGATGTACCTTGGTGTATGCTTTTCGTTGATGATATACTTCTCGTGGATAATAATAAAGAAGGGGTTCAGAAAAATTTGAAATATGAAGAGCTACATTGGAGTTTAAAGACCAATCTAAAACTGAATACATGGAATGTAATTTTAATAGTAGTAGCCCTAATGGAAGAGTTGTAACTATGACTAATCAAACATTACAAGATGTGATCGTTTTAGATACCTTGGGTCTATAGTTCAAATTGTTGGTGATATAGATGGGGATATTATTAGTAGAATTCAAATTAGTTGGTTAAATGGGGAAATTCATTGGGCCTATTGTGTGATAGAAAAGTACCGCTCGGACTGCAAGGAATATTTTATAAGATGGTGGTGAGACCTGCAATGCTCTATGACACATAATGCTGACCTTTAAAAGAGAAGCATAAAACAAAGTTAAGTGTTTCTGAGATGAGAATGCTTGGATGAGTGGCATGGCACAGAGACAAAATGCGAAATGAATATATCCGTGATACGATTGTTGTAGCTTCAATGGCAGAAAAAATTAGAGAGTCGTCTTAGATGGTTTGGTCACATTAAACACCGACAATCTGATGATCTTATTAGGAGAGTAGATTTTAGATTCAACTTATTTTAAGAAAAGCAAAGGTAGACCTAAAAATTCTTGGGAAATTGAATAAAAAATTATCTTAATTTATTAGAATTAAATGAAAATATGACACTCAATGGGAAGCAATAAAGAAAAAGGATTCATGTAGTCAACCCCACTTAGTGAGATAAAGGTTTGTTGTTGTTGTTGATCCCCAATTCCAAAAAGATTCTATCATCTGCATTCGCTTTGCTCGACATGCCAGAGAAATTGGTAATTATAAGACTTAATTTTAGTTTGAGATGTTTTTTTTTTAACATTTTTTTTAGTTAATTTTAGTTTGCAATCTAACTAATGATAAAGAAATAATAATAATTTTTTTGTACGTATTAGACAACAATTAATTACTTAAAGTGTTTGTAAATATTAAAGATTTAAGGATTTCAAGCAGTAAATAAATTATAGACTTTTTTCTGAATGCTCAATTGATGCAGTAGGCATACCGTAGGTCCCAAAATTTTAAGCCTTCATGTCCACCAGTCACAATCAAGTTTGAGCATTCCGGGTCACTGCAAAGGCTCAGTTACAAAAAATAATAATAATAATAAATAATGAAAAAATAAAATCAAATGCGAGAGCTTAAAATATCAAAGATCCTAAAAATCTATGTTAACATCTATATAAAAAACACCTCTAAGATTAACCAAAGCTTTAATGTCTTTATGGTAGATTCATCATTTACAAGCAGCAAGAAGTATTGCATGCCATTCAAAATACAACATGACATATGAAAGCCTAATGTAGAACAAGGTGAGAAAAAAGCATTACTGTGTAATAGATTCATCAACGTACCAAATGCACCACTAAGCCAGTTATTAGCATCACAAGGCATAACATTACAACAGTCAATTAACTTGTCCATCCCTAGAGATACTTACATGTGGAAAATAAGCTGATATTAATAGAAATAACTATTAAGAGATCCATGTAAGTACACATTTGATCAGCATTAAGTCCTCTAATAAACATTAAGTCTTCATTTGATTCTATTGATTATGGAGTTATTTAGGTCGGATAATCAAGACAAAAGACCTTAGTATAGTTTAATTATAGATAAAAATTTAATAAGTTATGGCCTTTTCTAAGGCAACAAAATCATTCATAAAAGGCATGAAACATCTACTCAACACAATAAGTTAATAGATCTGAAATTGCTAATTATCAACCAGCACTAATGGATGAGAAAAAAAATAGTGATGGATGGCTAAGTGATTTTTAGGTGAGCTAGAGGTGAAAAGCTTGAAAATGTTATAATAAAAAGGCATTTACATACATACCACACAATTCTTATGTATTTACATATCTGAAATCTAAACTTTTATATTTATATATATATATTATATATATATATAACTGTTGACCTCGTTTTTGTCGAGGTTTAGTTTTCCTCCTAGCTTTAGGATTCTAGCCTCAGGAGCTTCCCCGACCATCCTAGATTTCTAGCGATGGGACCCACCTCGTTTTAGAGAGTCTGAAGCAACTTTGTTACTCTTTGAAATCTTGCACGAGATTCCGTACCGCTAGTCTGTAGTCGGTCGAAGTTGACGTCAGGAATTCAAATTGAGTCCCTATAGGATCCCTGGACATTAGGACAGCCTCGTGCACGTCTTACACACCTGGACGCACAGATTCTCAGTTCGCGGCCTCGACGTCTTCAATTTCTCTGCAGTGGACTGGAGCTGGAGTCAGAACGCCGGGACGATCGACATCAAAGTCAGAATTTTAGAAAGAGCCAGATTTGACGCACTTTCGACGCGACCGTCGACGAGATTGTCCGAACGACCCCGGATGACAAAATTGACTGCGTTGAAGCGTCTGGAACGTCGATTTTACCTAAAATGGACGTTCGTTTTGCAATGATAGTCTGTCGGGACCAAAATGTGTGAAACGGGAATTATTATAATAATAATAATAATAATACTTATGTTATTATTATTATTATATATTTATATCTATATATTTCCTATCTAATTAAATCCTAAGCCCTAAGAAAATGCCTTCCCCCGTTCGATCGGCTCGGCTCTTCTCCCGTTCGCACGATTGGGAGATTTCGTTCGTCCCTCTCCCGCGCCCGAGCGAGGCGCCCCGACCATATCTGTCTTTCCCATGCTCGATCGTATCCTCTATGGCCTTCTCCTTCTCGAGCTGCACGAATTCGCCCCCATCCCTGGCTGCGACGTCTTTCTCCTCTGCTCTTCCCTGTGCGAACCCGAGACCATCTGCTCCTATCTGCGACATTTTTGTCGCTGCTGCCAGGTCCTCCCCCACTTGAGCTTACCTCCTGTAAGTGTTCTCAGCACCTTCTCTTCCCTCTAGTCTATAAATGAGCCCTATTTGGGGCATCCCTGGTGCTGGCCGAATTTTCTTAGGAGAGGGGAGGCGCTGCTGGTTTGAGTCTTGGATTTCCTACTCCTCTTGTGTGTTCTACATTAGCTAGTAACCTCTTTTCTCTCCTCTGTTCTTCTCGGTTTGGCCTGGAATGGCTGTGGCTTGTGGCTTTGGCTTGTTTCTCCCTGTTTAGCCTTTCGGCTGGGCACTCATGTGCCGTGGAGTAGCTTGTGTGTTTGCTTAAATGATGGGTGCTTTCCCTCTTTTCTTTCTAAAGGCATGCTAGCTTACTATTGTGGCTCTATTTGAGAATGTTCATTACTTAAGCATGTTAAAGATATAAATATGAGCATGTTCTAGGGTTGGATTTGATTACTTGCCTAAGATGGTGAAAGAATGGTATGTTATTAGCTCCTCTTTTTTCTTTTTGTTCAAGGCAAATTGGAAATATCAGAATATGGCTTTGAGATAATGTTAGCTCCTCTTGCAAGTGTATTGAGATGTGTAACATAGGGCTCTTCACTCACTCTTGTTTGTTATGAATTATAGAGGAGCCCCTTTTTGTTTCTTTTATGTGCATGTGGAGGCTCGGTTTTGGGCTCCTTGGAGCTTAGCCTTGATAAAAGCATGTTATGAAAATTTTAAGTAAGATTGGGAGGTCTTGTAGCTTGTTTTGATAGCTTGGTTTGAGCTCTTTATAAAATGTTCTTCTCTTTACCTATTTGTTGGAGGATTGCTTCATATTTGAAATGGTCAAGTTGGAGGAGGGCCTAAATGTGCTCTTGTTTAAAATATATATATATATATATATATATATATATATATATATATATATATATATATATATGATGGCTCTTTGTTGTGGCATTTTAGGAACTCCCGAATTTTTCTTTAGCCTTTGAAGGGCTCGGTTTTCACTTTAGAGATGTTTGGATGTTGGTTTTGTGGAGGCTTGGTCATTGGTTTCATGTTGAGGCTATGTTTAAATTATATAAATTTCATATGTTAAACTCTAAAGAGTTTGTTTTTGGCTTTGTGCTGGGCTAGATTTTAACCTTGTGGTGGCTCGGGTTTAGGCCTTTACTGGCTCGGTTTCACTCTTGTGGTGGTTTCTTGCTTTGGCCTTGTGCTGGATCTGTTTTGGTTTCATGCTTGGCTCGATTCTAGCCTGAAGATGGCTCGGGTTTGGGCCTTGTGTTAGCTCGGTTTTAGCCTTGTAATGGCTCGGTTTTAGCCCTTCTGTGTTTTTTTTTTAGCTTTGTGTTGGGCTTGATTTTAGCCTTGTGGTGGCTCGGGTTTAGGCCTGTACTGGCTCGGTTTCACTCTTGTGGTGGTTTCCTGCTTTGGCCTTGTGTTGGGCCTGTTTTAGCTTCATACTGGCTCGGTTCTAGCCTGATAATGGCTCGGGTTTGGGCCTTGAGTTGGCTCGGTTTCAGCCCTATGGTGATTCAATCCTATGACTTTGTGTTGGGTTGTAGTTATGGCTATGTGATGAATACTTTTATATAACTTGTGATGATTTGGATTCCCCTTGGCTTGCTTATGGGGAGAGGTGATTGAGAATTATCTTTTGATGAACATTTCCTATATGTCACATGAGAGGATTGGTACTAAGTTGGGATTTGTGAACTTGTCCATTCACTTTCTTATGTGTTAAAAGCTTTATGTTGGGATGTTTCTCCTCCTTTTCCGCTCTGGCCGTGAGTTTCTTTAGCCTCATCCTGTCTTGGCCGTGAGCTTCTACTTGGATTTATTGGAGGATTTTACACTTATGTGATATGTTGAGTTATGAATCAAGTTGGGAGTTGGAAAATTGCAATATTTGGGTTTGAAAATACTAGTGGGGGTCTTTCTTGGCTCACTTCCATTTGATTTATTGTGTGAGGTTTGGAAATGTCTTAAACCATATTCAGGGGTGTTTTAGACTAACCCTCCTACCATTTGGGCCCCCCCCCCCTTTTTTTAAAATCAGATTTGAAGGTGGGTTAGTCTCCTTTCCTTCCCCTTTTGCTCTTTTGGTTTGTCTTTATTTCGCTTTTCTTGGATTTGGTTTTCGTTTTATTTTGGGGCATAGGGTGCTGATGATAAAAGCACACCGGTGGTAGAGTGGAATGATATCTCATCCTACAACATTAGGACCCACTCCAGGGCCCCGATGAACCATAGGATAACGGTATCATTCACCGCTATAAGGCAAGCAGGGCACCCGTACCTTCTTAGATTGTTAGTGATCCTACGCCCCAAAAATATAGTTTCACTACAATCAAAACATCGATATAAACTCTCTTTTGTATGCCTGAAATCCACGTGCATGCTAAAAATATAAATTTTAAAACTATATTATAAACTTGGTTGTCCACTTATCGATTATCGATCTTGGCTAAGGAACACCTCCCGAGTTAGGTTTAGTAGAGACACCCTTCTAGTCGAAGAACGGGCTTTATACATTCGAGTGACCGAAGTAGCCTTCGACGACCCTCGAGAATAACTACTGCGTTTCGAGCTAGCCCCGACCCGAGTGCTTGCGGTTTTCTTCGAATTTTTGTATGATTTTTGGTGAAGCACTCGTGGTCCTTTTTCCGGAACTTTCCCGAGGTTTTGATGATTTTATTTAAATCGTTATTCATTTTTCCCGAGTTTTTCTACCGTTAGTCATTCGCTGTCCTTTCTCGAGTTTATGGACGATATTTCTTTTTCTGCTTGGCTTTCATTTGTGTGATGCATTCCAGCCTGCTACATTTAAGAAAATAACGAATCTCTCAGGTATACAGGTTTGTTTATATTTACAGCATGTTACTCTTTATATCTGCTACTGTTTCTTTCTAGCACGTTATACCATGTTTTACTGTCTCCCTGTGCTATATACCCTGTTATACACTGCACAACATTTAAATATACTTTTATAGGGTATTTAGGAGAACTACAACCATAGAGCCACCTGATTTGACATCATAACTTACCACCCTAGAAAACTTGAACTCGTCGCGATAGAAGCTTTCGAAGCTATATGCGGTAAGCAGACGATCATCTTCAATAAAGAAACATATCTTCACAACTTAAACCATTCTTAAGTAATTAAACAACAATGCACGTGATTTCAGCGTCTTTCGCCTAGTGCGACATAAATCCTCAACTTCTTTTTGGGCCTTTATATAGCTCTGTTGTACAATATAAGCCCCAACCCGTTTTAGGATTCTGAGGTTGCCGTTCGTTACGACCTAAATCCTCACATATTTTAGGCTATTTTTGTGATCCTTTCACACAAATGTAAGCCCTAATTAAATAAAATTGGCAGGATGAAACACTTAAATTTTTTTCCCCTAAATCGAAGCCAAACCATAGGATAGCTTGGGAAATCACCGAGGTTCTCCTCCGGATGTCCGACACCCCCTAATTCTTCCTCCTTTGGATTCCACAATAAATGTTCCAAATTTGAGTCAATACCCTTTCGCACCTTTTTGTCTGATTTCGTTAAAAAGTCCTATCATTTTGACCTCCTTGAAGATAATATTTCCTGATTTTTATCGAGAGTTTTCTTAAGTGATTTCAGTCATTTAAGATGTAATTAAGTATAGGGGTTTGCCCTTATAGGAAGTTTTTCCGAAACCAGCTTAAAATAAATTATATTTAATTCTTCATATTAAATAGGGGAGCTTGTCGGCAAATAAAATGATTTCGCAGACCAAACAGACGTCATATATTTCTTAGTTTATTTGATCGAGTCTCACCCTCAAGTTTTGTGTTTATCTTTCGGGATAAATACAGGTCCTTAGGTGTAGCGCTCTTTCATTTAAACTATGGAAGATATGGGGTCAGTTTGATTTCATATTTTTCAAAAATTTTATATATATATATATATATAAATTAAAACGTCCTTCCGAAGCGAGCGACGGAATTTCGATTCCGGCGACTGACGGCTTCCTAAGGGCACTCCACACCCAAAATAACGCCGATAATAATGCTCAAATCTCTAACATCACATTAAAATATCATTATTACTTACTTTTTAAAACTGAAACACCTTTTCATGCATAGGTTTAAGACCCCCAAAATGTATTTGTCATTACAAAAGTTTTAGCGTTAGATATGTAAGTACATAAGAATTGTGTGGTACGTAAGTAATTACCCTATAAATGGATATAGAGGATATAGATGATAATCTAACTCCTAGAGTAAATTGTGATGGTTTAAAGAAGTGGCTGAAAGAGTACTATGTCATAAGATAATAACATTAAGACTTCAACCGGTAAATATTATAACTAACGTCAGACAAGTTATGTTATCTAGATATATGCATAAAACTAGAGGACTACCAAGGAACTCACTGTTTTAACAGTTTTGCCTTTCTTAATATCAATCATTTGAATTTTAATAAACACTGGTAGAACTTCCATTAGCCCATTATGCCATTCATAAAATAATACAATCACTACATTATTTTGGCGTTTTGTTGCTAAAAACACATGAGCAGTCAATTCACAATATAAACAATCAAGATGAAAAATGGATTTGAAATGTAAAAAAATCCTAGGTATCCATAAAAGAAATATATTTTATTTGAAATTAAATTTTTACAATTTAGACGAATAAAAATTTTATATTAATCTATATATCACTTACATTACATCATGTTTTTAAAAAAAATTTAATGTAACAATTCTTATTTCATCTAATTTCTAGAAGTTATATTAGTATGTCGTTATTCGTAAAACAACCTTTCTATTTCACAGAGATGAGATTATTGAAGATATAAAATAATTAATTCTCGAATATATGATGGAAGCACTGAAAAAGAAAAAACAAGGCAATTTATTTATCTCGCCTTTTAAGTTTTCCATGTTATAATTTTTAAACTTTCTTCACTTATTTGAAGTACAATATTAAAATTACCAAATTTTGCGGTCCACATTTTCTTATCCTTAACCAATTAAATTGTTATGCTGTTATTAAAATTTATTTTGCTTGATGTTCTTAGAATGAATTCTAACCTGTACCTCACACAAGCTCAAGGGTGGGTTTCAACAACCACATGTTATGAATATAACTGTTTTAAAAATTTTAAAGAGGTTACAAAAGCATGATAGTGCATGAAAATTCTCAAATCAGTATGTATATTTAATTATGCTCATTTTGCGGATCCAACCCCTTTTTTGGCTAAATAAACGATATCACTATTGTGGCCAACTTTTATAACTTTTCAAGGAAGTAACAACATAAAGCTGAAGCAAGTTTATCTAAGCCAGGCGAACAAACTTGGCAAGTTAGGCTTCTTTCTTCCTTTAATTTGGTGACAGAATAGTAAAATATGCATGTGGCAAAAAAACACAATGATTGGCAAAATTAACAGGTCTGCAGCTGATGACAAGATCACTTACAAGAGAAACTCATTAAATGCGTAAAATAAGAAACTTGTATTTGCAAAATATAGCATTTTTTCCAGATGCAAGCGAACCAATAAAAGCTCATAATATATTATGCTTTGTGACAGTTAACCCAGATTCAATATATTGAACAATTACCTATCATCTGGAGCCCAAGCAAGAGACCGTATAGGAACTGTGTCAGCGGTAAAGCATTGCAAGGGCTTTGTATCTAGATCATGAAATAATGATGAGTTTCATTAGTTAATATAGAAATAATTATAAATTTAAGAATAGAATTTGCAATAAAGCTACCAACAAAATCAGCATTAATAATCTGTTTAGAAACATTGAAGTTCTGACTACTCAAATAATAAAATAGAGTAGTCAATCATCAAGACAGAAACCCAAAAAGATTATTTCTTTGAAAGGAATTAAGCACAGAAAAATTATAAGCTCAATCAATCAGATTACTGCTTTTCACCTTCAGAAGAAAGCTTTGAACAGAACTTCCACAGGGCAACCTAAGAAAAAACAGTAAGTTCCATTAACAATTATATGATAGAAAAACTTTCAAATTGTGAAATTTATAAACTGGAAATAATGATCGATAAAGTGGCTAGGAAAGGGCTTGTTGAAATACAGCGCATAATGTAAGACACAGGCAAAATGGATATATGGGTATTCATTTAGTCAACCCAAGCCAAGATTTAACCATAAAGAGAGTGCCCATGATTTCATCAAGGGGCTAAGGCCCATATGGGCCACAATGTCCAACTGCAAGGCATGAAGGATTCTATAAAACAAAAACCTATTGAAACAAGTAATTCAAATATTACAAGCAATTACGTTCTAGAAATTCATTTACAAGACATTAATTTGGTGATGCACTTTTATTTCAATGAACATAAGTAATCAATAATCATAAAGTAACCTGAACTTAATGTCCAAAATTGTATATGAAAGAATATAAAAACTTTACCGTTCCATCATGGCATCCAGCTAAAATTAAATCACGAGAGGCTGAAGGAGACCACTCCAATGCAAGAGGAATGCTGTACAGCAAAGTGATAAAGAGCTAATGAGGTGTGTAATATGAAAAGATTGTAGGGAATGAAAGTAAATACATATTTGGTACATTTTAAATCAAAGATCATATGCAAAATTAGTCACTATAATAAGAACACATAATTTTCCCATAGATCAGTATTACTTCTCAATATGCAGCGAATATAGAATAAAGAAACATCTGCTGGTGAATTTTAATTAGATAAATTCACGGTACAAATAGATAGAAAAACACAAACAAAATCTAAATAAATATGCCATTCCTTGTGAATGATCAACATTACTTAGGTGCAAGTACATAAAAGGTAAGTGATTGAAGACATGTCATTGGATGTGAAATTAAATTTTACTAGAATTCATATTTTTTAACTAACAAATTGTCATTACAAGCAAAATTTCAGTCACATGGGATAAAATCTTGCTTGCAACAAGGTCAATTGGAACATGCAACAAGCTCCAATTGAATGTCCGATCTAAAAGTACACATGGCATACATTTTCACAAAAAAATTTTAAGACAGGCTTATTGAGCCTAAATTTTCCTACTCCGCACAAAAGAAAATCTAAAAGTTAACCCTTAAGCATTATGATTACATATCTGAATCCCGTTTATATCTTTGACTGAAAAAATATCTGGTATTTCGACACACTGAAGATGAATTAAGGATGCATTGAATGTTTGTATATGAAATCCTTTTTTTTTTTCACATCGTTAGTTTTAAACGATCCTCTCCACTACTACCATTTACGAAATAATTTAAAAAATTTAAATGTAGGCCTGGTGCACAATAACTACTATTAAAAACAATTCAAATAATTTTCAATATGGAAGAAATGGAGCACCAAAAACAATATGAAAATTTTGTGGCATCATTAATATAACAAATGTCAAAGAATGAAAAGAATGAAGCCCAAGTAGTATTAAATATCTATGGAGTACAAAATAAAGTCTAACACCTATTTTTCCAAAATACACAGCTCAAGGTTTAGCCATTGCTAAATGACAAAACCAAAAGAAGAGGGAGTCCAAGCATAAAACAATAGAATCCCTCGAGAAGTTTTATTTAGAAATAAATCAATCATGGATTTAATATTAGAGAAAACAAAAGGATGGAATTACATAAATGTAGAATGCATAATGATAAAGAAGGCCTCTAAGAACTGTCACACTTTATTTGACTGCAACTTTCTTACTACTACTTAGAACTCTATTCAGTGATCTGTATTTTATAACCAAATCTACTATAGTGTGTTAGATATAATATAGCTTCTTTCCAAATTTTTTAGAAGGAAAAAGACCGTACTACCTGAAAAAACTTTTAAAAAGTTATTTTTTTTGCACAAAATTTATACTACTTCAGGGATAGTAGCATTCGCCACAGATAGATCCTGAGGCTCTTTGCAATATTAACCATAACTAACTAATGTTTGCTGTTTTTTTATTCTTTTAAATTATATTGAAAATTCACTTCGACAATCCAAACTTCTCAATTCATGTTATCTTAGAATTTGCACAACATTCTCGCTAGACAAGGAAAATAGAAAAAGGTCACAAGTCTAAAGGGCGAAGAATGAAATGGTCACTACAATCAAATTATTGTTGCATCGCAACAAAAAAGATCTATCATCAAAAGTCAGCAAGCAAAGTATAACTGCTTGAACCAGGTAAGAAACAAATAACTTATGGTCAAATAACAGAGAACCACACATGTTAATGCTTAATGGGAAGCACGTCTACAGATTTTTAAGTGACTAACTCAAGGTGAGGAACAAAACTCGTGTTTACAATTCATCATACAAAGTAAATACATATGTTTCCAAAATTAGACAATGAATTTTCAAAAAAAAGTGAAATCAACTTATTTTCTTCCATTGAATGAAGGTTATATATATATATATATATATATATATATATATATATATTTGCTTCCGTATGCTACTCCAATACCCTCTAATATAACATCTTGTGCTCTGCCCTTCTCTAACTTTGAACAAACATCCATCACTATGTTATTCATTCCAAACTCAAGTTGGTAGTTGGTGATATCTTTTATCTCCAAAAAGTAACACCCACACAACATAAGCAGTCATATGATTGTCAGACACTATTTCTTACACTATTGGATATCCTCTTACCACAACATACTCAAGACACCCGTTTGTTTTTAATATAAGAATTTTAATTTCATACGTGGCTAGTAGCTTCATTATCTACATACCTTTCTTTAAAAAGACTAAATAAATAATTAAAGATGTACTGATCGTGCCTTAGTTTTCCTTAGTATTATAATATTTCTAATTTTCACATCTATTGAATCCCATATCATATATTTTGAAGTCATTCTACTGCTCCTAATCCCAGTCTTTTAATTTTCTTCCTTGTTCTTACTTTCAAAACTAATCAAAATAAAAAATTAAATTAGGCTTGTCATCTACAAGAAATATACACTTAAACGAAAATTTGACACTAAATAGGACACAATGGAGAAAAAGGATTCATGTAGCCGACCCCACTTAGTGGGATTAAGGCTTTGTTGTTGTTGTTGTTGTTGTTGTTGTATCTACAACAAATATACACCAAAATAATTCATTATTATATTTTATTATAAACACATCTATCATGAATAGATTAAATGGATCAACATTGATCCTTGACAGAAAATTTATATAATAGCGACTGCACTGTCACTTCAAGTTTTTTCACTCCTTCAAATTTAATATAATTTGTTATATAAATGCCTTAGTAATACAACAAAATCATGCCATCCCATGCCAAGCAATGATTGACAAGCCTAATTTCCATCTAAAATTATTGTTACGAGGAACAATCATAAAAGCTTAAAAAAGGACAAAAGCAATGCCAGAGACAGACATATTGCTCTCCGTCCAAAGATTCAGCTTGTATCTTATCTAACTTCACACAAGGTCGATCTGTACATCATCAGGGATACAAAAAAGAAAACCACTTTGAACAAGTAAAAAATACTTCTCTATGTATAATTAATTCTTTTAGAGTTAAGATCATGCAATGCAAGAGTGGTGATAATTAAAAGGCTAATCTATCAAAACAGAGGTGAGAAAAAAATGAATGTTGACTGCCACATTCTAGTAAGCTCACCTTTGCCTTTGTCCAAACTTTAGCTTTGAGCATTTGAATACAGGTTGCAATTTCAAAAAGCGAGGATCAGTACCCTTACTGTGACAACCAGCATATAAGAGCTTGACCAAGCCATGAACTGGAACTTCCCATCTGCTCATGAAAATAAAATAAGATATTAATAAATAAAAGGCACCAGAATGCTAGAGAAGAGCGATGTTTTTTTGCATGTAGAAGATAACGATCAGATAATACTAGTACTAAAAACAGTGTACATTTATGCACAAGTCAACAGTACTTTACCCAATAGTATAAAGCTGCAAATCCAAACTATTATAGTAAGATGGTCCTTCCCATCAAGCTAGTAGTAGCTTGAACAGAGAAAAAAAAAAGGTATTTTTATCATAGTTTTGAAAGAAGACCGATCATATTGATAGACGGTAGGTGAACGCTAACATTTAACCCATATAATACGAAATCCAACCAACTGTAGCTGTCATTTAATCATAGTTAGATTAATAATCATTCTTTAACATCAATATCAAAAATCTGGCAGCTTTTGTAATAAAAAAATAAAACATGAATCAGATTGCAAAATATTAATCTTTAGTATCGCATCACCTTAGTTATTCAATTTGAAAAAGTTGAATTATCATCAATAAATGCTAAGATGAATTTAGACTACATGATTATTAATCCAACTATCTGATCAATTGTGGCTATGTCATGACATATTTCAAATAAGCTAGAAGCTTCATGAGGGAAAGAATCAACATATCTATTTTGGAGAAAATTAGGAAAAGATATTAGATTAGTGTCATTCCTATGTTTAAAACATGTAAAAGAAAAATGGAGAAATGGATAGAAACATACACTTCCAAGGAACCATTACCCAACAGCACAGCTAGATAGCCCAGATGGAGTTTGGCTTTTATATCAGCTGTATCAAAAGGTTTCCATTTCATATCCCAAGCAACTTTTCCATTGTGAGCAAGGGATAACACTAACCTAGGTAGAGCAATGCCTTCAGGAATGAAAGAGTGACCTTGAACTAAATTCTCAGTTACTGCAACAATTTTTTGGCAATCATCAACATGACTAGGTAGAACACTGCCCTCCAAATAATGATTTTCTCTTATAGGTGATAAACCTAAAATAAAAGAGAGATTCCAATTTTAACTTATTTTCCAAGCTTATATGCAACTTAAACGTCAAAAACAATCACACTCTTTAACCCACCATTTGTTTTAATAGCCTGATCATTATCATCAGAAATGATAATGGCTCCATCATTAATTCCCCTTTTCCAATCCGTTAAACAAGATTCCATAGCACATCCAACATCTTTAAAAGCTTTCTGTGAATTAACCTGAATAGCCTTCTCTGTTACAACACTTTTTTTTGAAGTCGTAGATTTTTTTGTTGAAGTAGGGAACGTTAATAAGTTCTGAGATAGTGGAACAATACTGTGCTCACTTGGAATTGAACTCAGCCCTGAAGAGAATGATCCAACCTTTGCATTTGAACCAGGTGGAAGAAAGGAAACTTGCGGAATATCAGAATTATCAACATTAAACTGAGAACAGATATCATGTACTGGCAATACACTACAAGGAAGTGTTTCCCCTTGCTCATTCAGATCACTCACACCATTAATGCCCTTCTGTAAATTCTCGATGCAACTTCTAACTGAAATAGGATTAGACTTGCTGAAAGTCCCAATATCGCCTGTACTGAGAAGTGATGATGAATGCTGGTCACCGTGGATAACACCACACCCATTAGAACTTGAAATTGGATACTTTCTTGGTCTTCCTCTGGGTCTCGGTGTCTTTGCATCAGAGGATATTCTAGGCCTGCTCAAAGTCCCAATATCGCCTGTAGTGAAAAGTGATGATGAATGCTGGTCACCACGGATAACTCCAGACCCATTAGAACTTGAGATTGGATACTTCCTTGGTCTTCCTCTGGGTCTTGGCGTCTTTGCATCAGAGGATTTTCTAGGCCTCCCTCTACTCTTTCTTGCTTCATCAATGGGATTATCAATATCATCAAACATTTGCTTATTGCCACCCAAATTACCTGCACTACATGAGTTCTTAAGTTCCTCATTCGTGTAAAATTCACTGGACATGCAGCACTCATTTGAGATGGCTTTTTCTCTTGCGGAGAATGGTACATATGGACCGTCTATAACAGCAATATTACTAGCTTCAATAATCTCATTTGGAATTGAAGGAGCAGTCTTTCTGGGCTTTCCTTTACGTTTTGGTACACAAGAATCCTCATTAACCTTCTTGTTATCTTCCCCTCTGCGACGCACAACATTAGGATTAAGTGATTCCTCCTTGTCAACCAAGTGTAGAAAGCACCAGATTTGAATGAAACCTCTTCCACTCAATTGTTCGCCAATCTTGTGATACTCGGAACCAATAGGGTGAGCAGCAATTGCAAGATACTAAACATCAAAACACATGAAAGTTAATGGTGATATAAATAATATATTTTGAATTAAACAGACAAAAAATTGAAACCTAAATATAATCATTAGTTGCAATCTTAACTAAATAACATAAAAAACAGTAAAGCAATAAACACATATGAAGCACAAAATTGTAACCCACAAAAATAATTTGCTTTAAGAATCACAAAAAATATTGGCTTAGGTTTATAAAAGATATATTTCTAACATGCACTATTTAACACCCCATAAATTAAAAAAAGGTATCTTTTTTATTATTTTGGTGGTTTATATCTATATTACAGTTTGTTAAGTTTTTTTTTTAATCCTTAACGATACTTGAGTAATATGGAGAAAGAAAAAGGCAAAATTAGACCGTTGTTTACAATTCGGAGAATTTAATGAACTTCATTATCAAATTTAAGAAGATTTTATATTTTTAAAATAAATATGAACTAAATTGAAATTAGAACAATTTTGTGAAATAAATTTATGAGAAATAACTCTTTAAAAATTTATTAATGGATTAATTATTGACAAATAATATTTTGAACATAAATCTAAGATTTACCGAAGCTAGATTGGTGAGTTAATTAAAAAATTTTACGAGGAATTATTTTACAAGTCGTTATATGACCAAAAAAAAATATACCTGAATAAATTTGAGGATTTAAAAGTTGTATTTTTATCATAATAGTCTTAAGGATTAAAATCTCTAGGAATTTATATATGTCTAAGATATAGGTCATACATTAAAATTAATGAATAATTGTGATACGAAAAATAATAATAATAATAATAATTTATTTTCAAAAAAAATTAAAGATTAAATGTCTTATCATTTTAGTTACTTATAGGTTGATAATTATAAATTTGTTCAACTAAATGAAGATTTAAAGAGAGCCTCTTAGATGTTAAAAAATGACTACTAGTTAAATCTATTAAATGCAGATCAAATCTAATAAAAATTAAGATCTTAAGCAAATATATTTTCATAAATATTATTTAATTATGCTAAGAAATACAAAAACTTTAAAGAGCAAAGAATGAGATTGAGAACGAAAGATAATATTTGCACATTGAAGTTCAAGTGAGTGTTCTTACTACTAAATTATAGTAGCATTTTCTCTATCACAAGACCGATTACATGAATAGTTATAGATAATGCTTAATTCAATTGCAAAATTTTATTTATAATAATCTTTAATATTATTAGTCAGATCCATACACATATTTAAAGTATTTTAATTTAATTAATTTTTATGTATTAATTAAAATAT
This sequence comes from Papilionanthe hookeriana x Papilionanthe teres, assembly GCA_022702705.1. NCBI lineage: Eukaryota > Viridiplantae > Streptophyta > Magnoliopsida > Asparagales > Orchidaceae > Papilionanthe > Papilionanthe hookeriana x Papilionanthe teres. The sequence continues at coordinate 67,656,825 of CM040427.1, read as the reverse complement.
ATTTATATTATATACAGAATAATAACAAATGTGAATGATATAAATTATATAGAGTGATTAGAGGTGTGTATTAACCGACAGAATTCACCCACTTATAGTTGGTGATGATAAGGTACATGTATATGTAAATTAAAAAATATAATTGATATATATCTTAATTGGTATAATTTTGATTGTGCTCAGGTGAATGATGCAAATGATATAGTTAAGAAAATGTCATATCGGAGAATATTTTAAATATTTTGATGATCTAAAATAAAATAATAAAATGTCAATTATTTTTATACTGATTCATTATTTTGAACTAGCATGCATGTTCTGTTCTCTTTCATTTCGTAATTATGATTTAGAAATATGAATATTCATTGGTTGTTGATAGCCCACTATGATTTAAAATAATATTTTCAGGTTATAAATTTGTAACAAAAATGAGTAGTTAGAAAGAAAACATGTATAGTAGATGAGGTCAGCATAAAGTAAGGTAAATTTATGATTTTATTAATTTCAATTCTAATCATCAGTGTCCTTTCAATTTTTTTAATAACTACTAGTTAACGATAGTAATAAAAAATTCAATTTCACTGTCAGACTGAGGGTTCTCGGCTTAGAAAATTTTAATCCTCCTGGGCCGGATCATAACACACTCAAATACTTCATTTTCAAAATGCTAATGATCTGCAATTTAACTTATAAATATTTTGCAGAAGCATAATTACTCATTTAGTACATTTCAACTTCTTTTTCAAATTAAACTGAAATAATAATTTACTAGAGACAATTTTTAACTTTTCATTTTATTTAAAGGTAAATTAGCAAAAAAAATTGCAGCAGATATGAGCAAAGTTACCAGCACAAACACTAATTAATTTTTTTTGTTTGTTCTTAAAGAGGTTCACAAACTACACAGAAAACACCAGAAACTGGAAATTGCGACACTTATGAAATTTAAAAAATTTCAAAGTTTATGAAAAATGGGCATAAGGACAACTGAGCAATTGAGATTACCTCACACTTAACATCACAGTCAATGTTTTCATAAAGCCTGGGACACCAATCCATTGCCCAAACAGATCCTCCAACATGCAATACAAAATCATCACTGCAACAATACATCACATAAATTTTACAACATATCCATTGACTAACAGGGGAAAAAAACTAGTAAAATCATTTTAGAATGAATTGTAACAAAGACAGCTTAGCAAAAAACATTGATGGGATAACTTTCTGTTTTCTATTTTCATTTTTATTTTTAGTCTTTTTTTTTATGTTTTTTGTTTCTAGAAAACGCATTCGATATTGTTATAATTTATCTATTTTTAAAGAAAAAAAATATAAAACATGTTTGATTGGGTATTTTATATTATGTTAAAGAAAAACCTATACTCGCGTGAGACCTGTTGACATGGAAGCTAGTGTGACGCGATCATGAGGTACCCATTGATATGAAAAATTTGCACTGGAAGACCGTCGAGTAAGACTCATCGATGCCAGCCGAAGGAGCTACAATGAGAGATCGACAGCCGGAAGAGAGGAGAAAGGAGCAGTCGGACGAGAAGAAGGAGCGACCAGAGGAGAAGAGGAAGGATGACAAAAAGAATTGAAGATGAGTAGCGAGAGGAGCGGCTCGATTTTAGAAAACATGTTTTTAAAATAGGAAAAACACAATTTCTATGTTTTTGATGTTTTGGAAACACACATAATGTGTTTTAAAACCAAAATTAAAAATAATAATAATAAAAACGAACAAATAAATACTATTTTTTGTTTGTTTTCTATTTTTTATTTTCAAAAAAATAATAATTAAAAACAGAAAGTAATACCAAACATAATCTTAAGTAGCCTTAGTAGCTACATCCAAATGCCAACTCATAAAGTATATTGCTCACATTTTGATGTGTAAAAAAATTGATGCCCTGAATTACAGTAATGCAGGGAACAAAGAAAACTGAAAGTATGAAACTCTCCATGATACCCATATGCAACACTCACACCTGATGGTTACAAAAATAGAAAAGCGTGAACCTCCTCTTACATCATAATCAACTATTTTAAATGAAATGTCATAAGGAAACACATATTAGGAAAAAGAGAACTATCATCTTAGGAAGAGATAAATAGAAAGACTACTTAAAATAGTTAAAAGAGAAGTAAGAGTGAGCATGATCAGAAGACTTCATTATTTTAGGGAAGACTAGAGAGAATTTCATGTAAAAGTGAATATCCAGTAGCTGATGTTTGCAACTACAACCAACAATCAGAGAATATATCCAAGCAAGAAAATAGCACAAGAAAAAGGTCGAAGTCACCAAATAATTACATTGCTTTTGATATTTGTCACTCCATAAAATATCAACCATAGAAAATAATTAAAAAATAAGCAACTTACGAGCAAATGTAACTAGAGGACGTTTAAAGAGAATGGAAAAAAATGAATAAAGACTCCATAATTTAGAAATTTTAATGCAAATTTTCCTACAAGCACAACAATAATTTTTTTTAACAAACACGAGAGTTAATTTATGGCAAAATACTAAGAGAAATCAGGAAAATATGAGCCCTACATAATCATCGAGTTTTTTTCAAATTTTCGTATTTATTTGTTGATGTTGTATTGTAGTTCCATTATTTTTTATGAAATAAAGGCATCGATACCTTCAAGATATGGAATAAAGTACAAATGTGTTGTTCATAATTATCAAGCAACAGAGTTACTGCATGTGGAGTGTTGGAATTTGAATTAAACGTTCTGTTAACAAATCAAAATTGTGACTAGTCAGGCCTGAAAGCAAACACGAAGAAAGCTTTACCAAATAAAGCCTTACGACATTAAAGGCCAATTTGGGGTGAATTTTTTCACACGGCGCAGCGTCCCCCAGTGAATCTTCATCGTTTGGGGTGACGGTTTCATCGCGGCGGACCCGACGCACAGCAGAACTCGGGCCGCCCTTCCCGCCGTGATTCGTCTCTGTGGACTAGATCCGTCGTAATAGCTGTGGAGATGGAGAAGCCTACTAAGAGAAAAGCTGAAGACGAGGATAAAGAAGAAGATGATGTCGGACAAGAACAATACAGACATTGGCTCTCTCTCGAGCGCAACGACTCTCTCCTTTCCCTCGCTCGCTATGGAAGACGGTGACGATGAGGAGTCCGGAAGGGAAAGAGCGAACAGGAATGTACGAGATGAGAATGGACGAAGACATAACAGTGACGGTGAAGATGAAGATGGCAATGTTGATGATGGAGAAGAGGAAGAGGAGGAAAACAGAATTGAACAAAGTAAAGGCAGGGGGAGGCGGCAGGGTACGGTAGAGATCCGGAGGGATTGCCCTTATCTTCCGTTAATCTGCACTGTTAACACTAAAAAAAATGCATCTTCTCATTCAATAGAAAAATGAAGATTAGCCATGGAAATATTTTTTGATCATACTGCCTTAATTCTTTGCTCTACTAGGGCTTGCTTGTTTGATAGTGTGGTTTATTCTTTATTATTTCGCAGAGCTATACACAATATATCTCATTGCCAATAAGTGAACTTGATTCCTAGTTAAAGACCACATCAGTCTATGTTTTTCATTGCTCAGCTGCAAGGATTATTGTATATGCTTTTATTGAGGTAAAATGGTACCATCTAAATTCCAGTCTTAGTTGTTTCTTGTGATTCATTCTACTTTTTGGAGTCCTTAGTGTAGCGTCTAGAGTTGAACTCTTCTGGTTCTTCCGGTCCGTCAAAGGATTGCATTATATTTGCTGCCTGTGAGACACACGAAAATCTTCCACAAAGTGCAGAATTTTTTTCCAGCTGATGTGTTTACATCATGCCTGACTGCACCAATAAGAATGGCGCTGCATTGGTTAGTATATCATCTGCTTATTAATCTATTTATCTGCTTAGCAGAGGGTTCCCGTTGTTAACTTTATGTTCAGGTTCCCATATGTGTAGAATCATATTAAAGTGAATGAAAAAAAAGACGGTGTTAACCTTCTGGTTAAGTTCTCAGACTCTTAATTCTTGATGATTCAGATCATCTCAGGAAAAATCAAGATCTGGAAAGCTTAGTGATAATGATGACAAGGAACAATAATCATTTTGTAGTACAAATTTAGATAGATTTTTAGGATGCTAATAAAGGTAAAAATGGGAATGATTTTGGTATTTTGTCTACTCCTGCCTTTTATGAAGCAGTAAAATGGTAACTTCGTTTCTACCACTGAGTCAATATCAATCTATTTTATGCTTCAAAAAAAGTTTTTTTGCGGCTTTTCAAAATGCCCAGTGAACTCTTTTTATTTACATCATGCTAAAAATTCATTATATAAGTGGTAATTAGTAAATGCATTTAAATTATCATAGTAGATAGCCTAATGGAAGACATTGTAAATTCATTCAGATTTTGTCAAGTGATTAATGTCCGAGTTAATGGTTTTAGAAATTAATTATTAAATGCTTTCTTTTGGAGATCATTTTTCTAGGTTGGTAGCAATGTTCCTCACTTTGGCTAATCATGTGGTTTGATATGTGCAAGCATCTACTTTTGCTGCCATTGCCCGTTTGATACTAAGTTGCTGAATCAATTACTTATAAAATGGATTGTAATTTCGAAATTTTTAGGTGTTTGTGCTTTGTAAAGTTGTCAGGCTGATAGCTGTAACTGAATACTTTTTTTAACTGAATTCTTTTTATGAAGTTAACTTCACACAATGTTCCTTTTTTGAATTTTCTTAGCTTGTAATAGTCTTGGCTGGTGTTAGACAAATCCTTCGCATAGCGAACGAGCCGAACATGAGCTTCTAAACGAGCCGAACACGAGCTGTTCGCGAACAACGAGCCCTTTTGACAGTCCTAACTAGTACCATACCTGCAGGTCTAATGAAGAGGATGAACTCTATCTATCACTTTCACTTTCCATAAAACCCAATCAAGGGAGTTGTGCTTCTTCTGCTTGTGAAAGCTCTCGTGCCTTCCCGGATATTAGGAGAAATCACACAGAAAGCTTGCATCTTTCAAATGAATGTTGCTTGAATTTAGATCTCTTTTCAGTCTGTAGTTCTAATGCTGGATAGTTGCAAACCTATTTTATATATTTCCTTCATTTCAAACCTATATTTGGATGAAATATTGTTTTGCTCTTATGTTTCTCATTTTGATATATACATACTCATTTTTCTCATATTGAAATTAGCATTTTGATATGTGTACTCGCCTCACATTCACATTAGCATTTGAATTTGAATTTATTTTAGTAGTTTGTTTAATAATCTTACTGAAAATGTATCGCTTACATAGAAGATTAATAGATTTCTGGTTATTCAAACCATGATGCAAAAAACGATGATACAGATTTGCTTCACATCTCACTCATGCCCTGACTCAAGCATTTGTAGGTTTTGTATCGGGATTGACATCCTTTTGGCTAATGCCATTATTTGGTTTAGTGTATTTAGGGTGCAATATTTTGTCAACAATTTTATTCCAATAACTCTCTCGATGCATGACATAGGAATGGAATAAATTGGCATTGTTGGTTGTCATGTAATACTTGGCCGTGCACGACAGACAAGCATCACGGCATAGTTGTGTTTAGTTGCTCTACCATGATGCATTAAGAGTTGGCTTCTGCTGCATACATGCACTCTTCTAAGTAAAGTACTGACCCTGCCTTTTCATTCAAAAGCAGGTGCCATGATCTTTTTAAACTCGCCAGCCCTCTATATTTTATCCCACTCCATGCATTTGTTGCTCCTTATTGAAATTGTTGATTCACCATAGACATCACGACAAGCAAGTTGTGCCTTTGTTGGAAATTTACGTATATGATTAATACTAACAATTAGTCATTTTTCATATTTTTACATTTTTAAAACTATAATTAATTCCTTATATTTACATATCTAAACTTAAATTTTACTTTATTACATTTATACTACCCAATTCTTTCATATGACCTCCAAATTATTATGAAAATTTTTCTAAATAATAAAGTTTGTGTTAGATATATAAATACATAAGAATGTGTGGCATGTGTAAATATTCCAAACAAAAATCTTTAGCATTTTCAGTGCTTATTTTTAAATGAGTTGTATATCTGAACTTTTGTTTTGTTTTGAAATGAATTTATGCTTCTGAAGTATCAAATATGTGGTTGTCGCAGTTCTATTTTAAACAGCTTTAGTAAACGAGAGTAGAATGGTTATTTTTCCAGAAACAGCTGTCTCACAACTATTTTCACACGATTCAGAAAACAAGCGTAACAACTTTCCGAAACGAACTTTCAGGACAATGATAACTAGCAATTGAAAAGCTAAGTTGTAGTTGCCCCAAACATACCCTAAGTCTTACAATTCATTTAAGTACTAGTTCTTTTCAATATCAAGCTTTCTTAATAAGTTACCAACATCTTGAAATGTGTCAACTAGTCATTGCCACCAAAGCACAACATCAATCAACATAAAATGATTTTCATGGAGATAGGACCAAAGGAAGAAAAGGGAAGGAAAAATTTTGAGCTCTGCATTACTAAAGCACCAGTGTAAGACAACAAAACCACCACTACCTACAGTGGAATAACATGGCAACGGCTTTGGCTAGAGTTTTAATTTGAGAAGTACAGTTTTCAAAATAGCAAAAAGACTGATATTATAAGTTTGTTAAGTAGGAACTGCCCATATGGCAAACATATGAAAATTCATAGCAAACAATGATGAAGGGTCAGTCTAGAGTGCATACTTTTCAAATGTTGATGCTGTACTAGGTAATTTATCCACCTGCATCATCATGCAAAAAACAAATTGTAAAAATAGAGCAGAAAGTAAACAACAATAGAAATTTCTGCAATGCTCTGTAATAATAAGAAACAATAAGAAGACAAACTTACCAAATTAGAATCGTCGCTTGGAACAGCTGCTGATGAAAATTGAGGTAACCTTATCCCATTAATGACATTTTTTACTTCAGCGGATTCAGTCTGATAGGTAAAATTGACTGTTTTTGACTTGCAATGAAATGGCATCCATTCACAGAAATAGAACTGCTTCCATTCTCTGCACATCAAAGAGCAAATATTATTAAAAGCGGCTTAAAATAAAGTTTTCTTTGAAGATATCTTAACATATAACTCAAAGATAGAATATGCAATAATTGCGGGGTTTTATTGGACTTTTCTTCTGAGTATATGGCTATGCAATCTAGTAAGTTGCTTGGACGACTGATTAGTAAATTATTGCTTTTGGTAGCATAATTTATGGTGCTTTAAAAAAAATAATATTACATCTGCCATTTGATCAGTTATGAACATGAATAGCAGATTTTGTGACAGTTTTTGTGATGACAGAATTCCCATGATAATTCGATTTATATTAATGGTTTGCAAATATTTTGGAATCATGTGGAGTTATTTGATCAAATTAGTATTTGCTATAATTTTATCATTTAATAACTTGTATTTTTACTTTTACACCGAGCATGGCAAAAACATGTGACAGGTGCTTAAGATAAGAAGCGAAACCAAATCCTCCCAGCTGGTAATCTTGAATTAATTATAGTCAAATGTAGTATACAAGACAAAGCGGGCTAAGACACATACAAACACAAGTTAAGTGCTAGCAAATCACATTGAAGGCTTCCCTAAATGCACCGCATCCATCAAAAGAATGATTTTGCAGAATTTGAGCAAGAGGAATAAATGCATCTAAACAATAGCATACACATCCAAGCACATGCACATAGCCATCATGTCGTTACTGACCACCAAAACCAAAATACATCCATAAATTGGATTATAGAAGCTTATATGTCTATCAAAACCCATAAGTAAAACCATCAAAAGATTGCTGCAAACTTACAAGCACGCTCACTTCACACCTTTTATAATTAAAAATGGAAGATATTACACACATTTTATATTTAAAAATGGAAAAAATGTGTTGGTCAGAAAGAAAATAAATAATAAAATTATCAGCAATTTGCACGTTAAGAAACAAAGAATTAAATTAATAAAAAGTGGATTTGGTTAGGAATGAGGAATTTTAATGCACTAAATAATCATAATTAGGATGACAAGTTGACAACCCCTTAATCAAACAAAGCGGTATAGTATGGTTGCATTAAAACCTTAGTGTGACAGCTTTACAGATTCATTTTATTGCCCCGAAAAACAGATTAGGAAAAATGAATTCAGTGCATCGTGCAAGTATTCAACAGAAAAACAGGTTGCAATTTGAAACTTTAAATCATTTTCATCTACTTCTTTCCGTGGAATTATAAATTTTTAAGGAAACGCAAAGGAATATGAGAAAGTAAGCTTTATTTATCATTCAATTTTCTCAGTAATGTGTAGAGAGAAACTTCTACCTCACGAAAACTATCATGGAATTGAACCGCTCAATCTCACTTGTCTCAAAGCTCTCCACTTTAGCTTCATTGCATAACTCTGAGATAACATCCATGATAGCAAGGAAGTTCTCAACAGAGGGATCAAAAGTTAATATCGGCACACCATCAAAGACTTCGAAACAAGAGGTCCCCTTAAGTGTGATTTTCGAACCTTCGTCGCTGGCACCAACAACCTCCATTTCAACCTTTCCCTATCCCGTACTGTCCAACTGTCCTGAATATGGTTGTGAATATGGTGGCAACACAACGAATAGATAGCGTGACTTCATAAATTTGCATAAATCAAAATATCACCTCCACAATTACATATACAACTTATCCGCCACATTAAAACATCAGAGCTGCAAAATTAAAACAACATCCATGCAATTTATCCACCAAATAGTATAAAAGAGTTAACTATTAGATACATTCATCATATGAATCAAAACCCCATAACCACATTGAAAATATACTACCGGAATACCTATAAAGCTCCATAAAAGACAATATGAATTAAATGATAGCAGGTCATAGTCATTAAACTTGCAATAGTGAGAAGACAACTTCACAATAAACACTTTTATGAGTGAATAATTCAAGTTCTCTATATGTAAAACAATAATTAAAAAATGAGCAATACTAAACTCAATAAGCAGTGCTAATGGTACAGGTAATAAAAAAAAGGTAAGTCAATATTCATATAACAAATTTTTCTAAAATTGTATATATAATATATAATGCAAGCAATAATAATAAGTATTCATGAAGAGGTGAAATCAATATGCTAAAAAAACTATCAAATCACATATGATGCAAGGTGTCTACTTTATTGTCTATTATTAAAAACCAAAACTTTACCTGAACATTCTCTTAGCGGCGAAAACATATTTACAAGCATTGAATGAGAAAAATTCACCTGAAATGTCAACCTATAGATTTGTATGCAAGTAGCATGAAATTTATCACATTCATTACAAGCATTTCATCAGACAAATGGCATGCAACCGTAAAGAAAATGCATGAATGCGAGATTCAGATTACCATGGGCAAACAAATATATGACTTTTCATGATTTACAAGACAACAGTTTGGGCAGAAAATCTCATCAAGAAAATTGTGCATGAACATCTAAATGAATCTATCAAGATCAATCCAGCACAAATAACAAAATAAAACAGCAAAATTCAAGTGGAATCTACCATATTTCATACAAGCTATTTCTTGCATACACATTTCGTTTTGTTTTAGAAGTATCATACTCTTACACACTTCTATAGGTAAAATAAAACCATGTAGAAATTTGTTTTAGGAGAAGATGTACCTTTACGAGAGCTTTCTCGATCAAGAGAAAATTGAAGGATACCTCGGAACAGATTTAGCTGACAGGAAGGAGAGAGAAATGAGGCTCTTGATTTGGGCTCATGAACTAGAGCAGCACAATGGTGTCTCCGTTTGCTTCCCTCATCGAGGAAGGAAGCCCAATGGCTGGATAAACTGAGATAAAGTTCGAACCGAAGAGAGGATGCAGAAAAGCTGCTCGTGACCAAGGAGGAAGGGAGAAGAAGCCTACCTGTTTTGGTTTTGCAAGATGGTGTAGGAGAGGGAGGAGGTGTTCAATTGAAATGTACGAAAAGAGTGGAGATGAGATTTTCGGCTGGAAGGAGAGGCGAGCCGAACCTTTGCGAATGCGAGAGAGCTCGCGGTTTGGCTGAATGAAGAGGAGTGGGTTCGCCCACTGCCGGAGGAAGATAAATGCTAGCCGGTTATAAGCAGGGTTTATGCAGGATTTAAGCTAGATCCTGCATAACGGCAAAAAAAATCTCCGTAAAACCCAAAATTACGCCGATTGCCATAAATACGTGATTTACTAAATCCTGTGAATGGGCGTATTTAGCATCCATACGAGCGAAGAGGAAGAATGGCGCGAACAGGCTTGCCTTCCTCTATGGTTTCTGGTAGGACCGGAGCGGACGGATTAGGAAGATGGGAGTTTTAGTGGCCTCTGTAAGCCATGATCCCGTCGCTGCCTTCCCAGATAGCTATGATGGCGACCGTATCGCAAAGGTTCGTTCCTGAAGTCGATGGTTTCAGGCGAGCGGGAGGAATATAAGCTAGGGTTTTGGGAAGAGCGGGAAGAGGGAGATTGGTTGGTGGTTCTAGTTTATTTTGTTTAGGTCTATTTTATTAATTTAATTGATTAATAGTTAATAATTAATCTATATATTGTCCAATTAATTATAAATGTATAAATTCTTACATGATTATTTAATGAATAAAGTTATATTTTAAATGTTAAACTATTTAATAATTTTTTATGTAATTTTTAATTTATATAATTCATAATTATTTATTATTAAACTATTATTTAGTATCTAATACATTTACATAAAATTTATTAATTATTATTTTATATGATTACTAAATAATTAATGTGAAGTCCAGTGACAACATGCACGTGGCAAGTGGGCCCACACCTTTTTAAAATCACTGATTAGTGGAGTCCACTTGTCACATGACAAATTTTCACTTGTCTCTTTGTGTTCGGAGTCCGGATATAAAATTTTCTCCATTTATTTATGTATTTTGAGGTTTTGGATAGTCATTTATATTTATCCTATTTAATCTTTATTTTTAGATATTTTATTGTTATAAATCATGTTAAATTCATTTAAAACTAACAAATATTTTCCTAGAGTTTATTAGGATTTACTTGATAGCATTTTAAATCTTTAGATATTTTATTGTTATACATTCATCATTTCAGAGCGATTAAAAGAATTTCTCACTTCTCCTCTCTCCACACCGAGATACGAAGAAGATGAAGAAATACGGGGAACTACCTTCTTAATTCACGAACAAGAGGAATTATATTTCTCTTCTGCCACAAGCCACTAAGAAAAAGCCAAAGGAGACCAGCATTCTTCTTCTTCTTCCTTCTGCCACAAGGAACCACTGCCTTCTTCTGTCTTATCGAAGCAATAGGCAGGCTTTCCCTTTTATCGTGGTGAAGAGGCGAGATGCAGGTGAAGTTTTGCGAACAGAAGCGTTACTTTGCTTCGCGATGGAGAAAGGCGGGAGCGGGAGCAGTTTCGCGATAGAAGAGTCGTGGCTTTTCGCGATTGGGAGCGGGAGCGGGAGGCAGGGGTAGCGAACCGGGTTCCATTGAATAAATCTCCCACTTGGAGACCTGTACACAGATAACAACATCTCCATCCTCAAACTGATATCCTCCACTTTCGATGTCACCCTTTTTTTCAAACATTAATCATCCACCTCTGCAACTCAATGTAACTGTTTTCACACCAGAAGACCAACTGAAGTTGTGCACAACTTCAATTTTTCAAAAGTAACACCCTCAGTCAACATATTAGCAGGGTCAACAGATATGAGGAAATACGATGACTCGAAACGAAGTGAAGCTTTCGGGGATCAATTGTTCTATATATATATATATATATATATATATATATATATATATATATATATATATATATATATATATATCTCAACAAAACTTGTGACAAATTATGTACTAAGACAAAAAAAGTGCGGCTTTACACCCTCATATGTCCTGCTTTAATTGGTCCGGTTTTCAAGAAGATAATATTGTGTTTGGAGTCGGGACGCAACCAGCATCCGGAGTCTGGAAGCAACCAGTGTCCGAACAACAGACGTAATACGTTGAGTGAGAATGGCCTCGCATATCATATATGATTACCAACCATGTATAAAAAACTTTATAATATTTATTTTAATGAAATTAATTTATATGAGAAGCTGCAGATAAAATTATTTTGACCATATAACTAACATATATTTATCTAAAATAAATGAATATATGATCAGATATATACTAAATTTCATTTATTTTTTATTTAAAATTAAAATTAAATCTTTAATTATATATGCTATAAAATGCCCATCTGGCTCAAGCATCCTTTATGCATATACATATTTTAATGAATACGTTCTTGATATTACAGCAAACTAATAAAAAATAATTAGAAATATTTCACATAATATATGAGAATAAAATGGACCTAAATATTTAAATTAAATACTATATGAGTAAAATATATATGAAAATAGGTAGCTTGGAGAGTTCTAAAGTGCCACCTCATTCACCAATAAATCTTACATATGAGTCTGCACGCAGTTTTGCATTCAGACTCCAATAAAATTTTGTCACATGTAACACTACAATAACACCCCAATAACAATACGATAACACCGCAATAACCGCCGCAAAACAACTCTAATAACACCACGGCGTTATTGCGCTGTGTTATTGTGGAATTATTGGAGTTATTTTGTTGGGGTTATTGCAATATTACCGCGGTATTATTTGTGTTGTCCTCCGAGCGGTATTATTAGTGCTGACCAACAGTTATTGCGGTGTTATTCGAGTTGTTTTGTCGGGTTATTGAAGTGAAACCACGGTTATTTGTGTGGTCCTCCGGGTGATGCTATTGACGTTGTTCACCAGCGGCACTGCTGTGTAACACCACAATAAATGCCTTTTTGTCATTTTTTAGGTGGGTTCGTTAGATGCACATAACAATATTTTATTAGAGTTCGGATGCAAAGCTACGTGCGGACTTCATATGTAAGATTGTTTCCTCATTCAGAGGGTTAGCGGACACTGGCTGCAGAAAAATAGGTGGAGTTGGGTAATAAGTCACTGCACTTCTTAACCAGTCTTTTGCATGTTAACCTTGGCCTCAACAATAAAAAAATGATTATAAAACAAATTAATTAAGCCATTACATATGAAATTAGTAAATTAGTTTTACAAAGTTATCAAATCATTGCATATTTTATCATTCATCATATATATATATCAACATGATCGTTCGAGTACATCATTCTAAACTTCCGCGTGTGTGGATTGGTGGTATTGTAAATGTATTGTGGCGGCATTTATCATAATACAATCACAATACCATAAAATTTGCATCTATCCACACATCGCCATCTGCATATAATATTTTGACCTATATTTAACACGTTATTTATGCATGAAAATGTGAGCTTCACTTTTTCAAAAATAAATTAATGATATTTTTAATGTGATTTAATTTTCCTTGTTGTATGCTTTTCACTAACGATATGCTTCTTGTGGAAAAAGACTAGTGAAAAAAATCATAAAAAACTTGAATTATGAATGTCTACGGGTCTGTTTGGGGCAGCTGTTTGGCAGCTGCAGTTTTGCGCAACAATTATGAACCTTTTGGTGAGTCTTTATTGTCTTGATATCTTTTCCTTTCTCTTCATGCCAGACATCCTCGAGGTCTACATCGACTCGCTCTTAGGCTTTAGGGTTTAGAGTTTAGGGTTTAAGGTTTAGGGTTTAGAGTTGCGTGGTTATGCGGACTTCGAAATTTCTAGGCATTGATATATATATAAGATAATGGGCCATTGTACATACAATTTCATTCTTATGTATTTACATATGTAACATCTAAACCTTATTTTTTTATATTTACAAATATTTATACCACTCAAAATCTTTATATGACATAGATAATAATATTATTATAATTTTTAAAAAGTGAAATACATCTTCTTAAGCAGCATATTTATAAAAATTAAAGTTCATATGCTAGATATGTAAATACATAAAAACTAAGTGGTATGGTTGCAAATTTTTAAAGCAGGATGACACAAAGAAAATAATAAAATTATTTAATCTATTATAAATAATATAATAATGATGCAATAATAATTTTATCAATTCAATAAATAATATATTGATTCAGGATATTTTATTTTTTAATATTAAGAAATGAATTATAAATCAAAAATTTGAGATGATATTTGTCCTATTTTAATTTTAAAAAAGTATTTATATTCATCAAAATCAAAATTAAAATGTTAAAATTTGGTAATGTTTAAGGGCCTGTTTGGGGCAGTTGTAGATTATTTATAATTTGTTGATAAGCAGATTATCAGGATAATCTGATAATCTGTAGATAATATGATAATATGTAGATTATCAGGATAAGATAGCTTGCTATTTGGGGGGCTTATTCAGAACGACTTATTAGCAGCTGTTGCTGGATAAATGACTATTCTGCCTCTGATAGAAAATTTCATCATTTTTAACAATAATATATTAATTAACTCACTCAAATATACCACTTTTTATTAATAGTTGTTTAATTAAACTCCTAATCATATAAACACATATAAAATAATATATTAATTAAGTTAAATATACCACCTTAATTAATTGTTCGACCCTGCGAGCACTTCCTCCCCTTCCTCCTTCGGTCCATCTGCTCCTTCCTCCTTGTGTGAGTCTGAGCTTCTTTCCCCTTCGAAATCGAGTTCACGAGAGGTAAATCGAGTTCGCTCCTTCCTCCTCGTGCTCTTTGGGCAGGCAAGACGCGTCGACGCCTTGCCCTAATCTCGCAGAAATCGTAGCAGCATCGCATCGAAGCAACGATGCATCGAAGCAGGTGACGCGGCATGGAGGAAGGAGCAGGTGACGAATCGAAGCAGCGACGCATAGAAGCAGTCTGATCGAAGCGGCGACAAATCGGGAGGGCAAAGCTAGGGCGACGATGCGAGAAGATGGGATCGAGGGGCTCGGGAGTAATACGCTATTACGGAACGCCGAACGCGGGTCTTCGGGAGCGGCAAAAATTCTTACAGTTATCAAGTAAATTCATACGCGCTTATCCCTGCTTATCCCTGCCACTGCGGCGTTCCACCGCCAGGATAAGCTATGCCAAACGGAGCCTAAATCAAGCAATTTTTTAAATATCAGACTATCAACTGGTTCGTTGGTTCGTTGGTTCAACTGCAATTCTTACTGATTACGTGCAAAAATAATTTCGAGCTTGGATTGAACTCGTCAACTCACTGAGGGTTTACGGGTCAACTCAGCCAAATAGGTCTGATTTTTAACATCATGATTTATTATTATTATTATTTTTAAAATTTTTAAAACATATTTGATTAGTTGACTTTTTATGTAGTTTATTTTTTTTATTATTTTCTAAATATAAATCAAATTTTTATTTAAAATACTGAAAACCGTTCTTAATATAGCTGTATATCTCAACCAAATATTTTCTTTTTAATTTAAATCTAAACATTTTAAAAAAATTTAAATTTAAAAAAAAAAGAAAACGAAATACAAAAATGACCCAAACGGCCTCATGCTATTAGTGTGACTTTTGGGTTTTGACAAATGGGCCGTGTTGCTTAATATTGGGCCTTTCATACAGAAACATTGACATTGTTGAGCCCAACTAAGACCCGATTGCATTTTTTGATATAAAAGATACGGAGAGCGATATAATATGTGAAATTGCCTATTTGCCCCTCTTTAAAGGGTCATTATAAAATAATTTATGTATTTTACGTGTATCATCTATGGCTCATCTACCATTTGATTCAGTTGGCTAAACTTGATGGGCTTTGGTTCAGTAAAGCTGGCTCATTCAGTTGTCGGTCGGTCTTTGATTGAATTCAGGTCGGCAACAGTAACTCGGTTGATTTGGCTTTGTTGATCATAGATACTTAGTGAGGTGCCTCTGTTGAATGAGTGATGCTAGGCTATTGGGCAGATGATGAATCAACTTAATCTGATAGATGGCTCACTCCCCAACTAGAAGAGCTGAACGTATTATTTAGATATCTCTTGATATTGCTACCTCTTGATCCCTAATAGGAACGCATGGGCATCCATGAGATGACTGATAGTATTGAAGAGCTTAGTCTCATCCGGTTCGGATTCTGACCATCTAGACATATTTCACCTCGCAGACTCAAGCTCGAATGGTTGCATCCAGTCGATATTGAATTTGGCTACGACTCAGGCTATTATGTTCGGTTAGATAAATGAGCCATTTTTATCATCTTTTCGTGGGCCCTCGTTGGCTATACTTTTATATCTTTCGGATCATTGGTTCTCCATGAGATTGGTGTTGACGCATTCATGATGTATGTAACCCATCATCTCCCACAATGGTTAGCTAATTCCTAGTGATTTTTTTCCCATCATCCAAAGTAGCGAGACATTTTAGAAATAGTAAATAATAATATTTCTCATGTGATATTAAAGATTTGAGTGCTATATGTAAATATTAAAATTATGATGTTAAATTTATAATAACATAAATACATAAGAATTGTGTGGTATGTAAATGCCCCAATTGAAAGAAGACGACCCATCACATTAAATAGACTATGTTGAGGAAGACAATTATTCCCATAGGTAAAAAGTTTTGATTAAGGTTCTGGTTTAGATACGACAGTTTTTTGAAGAAATAACTGTGTTCAAAAAGCTATGATGACTATTGACAAATTTTTTTTTTTCTTCAAAAGTTAGACCATAATTTTCTAGCAGTCACCATACTTAATATAGTCAGATTGCAAAACGTAGTTTCCATCGCATTATGAAAAAGTAGATAAAATGTAATTTTGCCGAATATAAAAAAATGTGGCATGATATCACACCACCGCTATATTGCTGCTATGACTGTCAAAACAGCTCGTTGTTCGTGAACAGCTCATGTTCGGCTAGTAAAAAACTTGTGTTCGGTTCGTTCGCCAAGTTAACGAGCCGGCTCGGTTCGTTTTGGCTCGAAACACTATTCATCATATATATATATATATATATATATATATATATATATATATATATATATATATATAGATGAATAGTATTTAAAAAAAAATTGATTATAAGGCTACAAATATATATAACCAATTAAAAGTAATAATTAAGAAAATAAAATAAAAATTATTAAATTATATTCAAATAATATTTTAATATAAATAATAATTTTAAAATCCTGCCCCAACCCTTAACACCTTATGATCACATAATTAGGGTTATCAAAACGACTCTTTATTCTTAAACAGCTCGTATTCCGCTCGCTAAACAAACAAATCGAACACGAGCACACCTTTTAAGCTCGAAATATAAACAGAGCCGAACCCGATGCTGCCCTCCGAAAAGAAATATCTTATTGGAAGAAGAAAAATATATTATTAATTCTATTATTACATTATAAATAAAATTATATATAAAATTATTTGGTAGGTCCCATATTGATTGAATTGTTACATAGATAGGTTGGTGGGTTTATTTTCCAAGGCATGATAAACTACGACGACAACCCTATCTTCCTTTGCTCACGCGCATGGTTTACTTTATCGTCATGTCTTCGTCATGCCCTTCCGCCAAATTATTATTTTCTTGTTGGGAACATTTGCATACATGCCACCTTATTTCTATGTATTTACACATCCAACCTCAACACTTCCATTACATACCATGCATGAAAAATATATATTTCACTTTTTAGTTCGTAATTTTTACATGACATTAAAGATTTTTGTGGTAGAAATGTAAAAATATGAGAACATTTGGCGGTATTTTGAAGGAAATGTTTGAAGTTGCAATTAATTAATTTATCTGGCACCAATAAATGATTTAACTTAACTAACTTTCTCGCAAATATTACCATCTTTATCTTTTAGTTATTACTATTTAAAGTTAAATTGGTGGTATTTTTGATGTGAAACGGAGGATTTGGGTGGTATATATGTAAGAAAAGAATTTTAAATTTTCAATATATAAATAAATAAAATTTAGATTATTAGATTTATACAATAAAAATTATCTTAATTTTCACTCGCTAAATTTAGAATTAACGATTTAAGGGTCTATTTGGTGCGGCAGCATTTTGAAAACGAACCTGATCTGTTTGGGTAAACAGTGTTTTGGTAAACTACACGTTTTCAAAACGTTGAAAGCAACGTTTTACACCGCACTCTATCTAGGTGCGGTAGAGAGCTTCTACATGCGATCCGAATTTCTACAAAAAATAAAAATTTGTAATAGCCACCGCACCTAACTTATCAATAAATTATTATTAATCAGTTTATCAGCAGATTATTCAATAGACTGCAGTTGCTCCAAACAGACCCTAAATCAAACTTAATTAAAATTTGAGTCATTAAACTCGTCCAATTCAGTTCAATAATCACTTACTAATTACTAATTATAAAGCTAAAATTACAAAACTAATTGAAATTAACTAGTTGAAATCATAAACAACTAATTTAAAAATTATATACAAACCATCTGATATTTACAAATTAACCATTCCGGTCATTTGCTTGAACTACCAAACTAATTATGGATGGAAAAGGATGGTAGATTTGTAAATAACAAGTTTTGGTTGGACTGTATTGAAATTACTCCAAGCCTCATGCGAAAATTGGATGCTATCATATCATTATAAGTAAGGTCCACATTTTAACCCATCAAAAGCATTTATTTATAAATGTCAAAATCAATCGGTTGAATATATTAATTACAAAAACGGCGTGGCGATATCTAATACACAAATATATTATAAACAACTAAACCATTTCCCCAATGGAATAGTCCCACGTCGCCAGCCTCGCTTCTTCGTACGTTGCCACTTCCATTAATTAATAATATAATTAATGAATAATTAACATAATCCCCTGCATCATGAACTGCTGTTATTCCTAATCAGCCAAATTAGCATGAGGTTTAATAATTAAAAAAATGGATAGATTCTGATGGCTTTCTCATCACATGCTTCTATTTGCGTGAGAACTATGATGGGCAGACAAGAAATCTTTCCCTTATTTGGTTCAATTAATCAAGCTTCAACCATGATTTTAACTGTACCATTTGGTTTCCTTTCTGTTTTCTCTAATATATCAGATAAGAGACAGATGATGGAGCGAAAAAACAGTCGAAACTCGTTAAATCTGTGATTAACTTTTCTTAACTCTCGTGATTCTTTGCCCTCCTTTCTAAACAATTAGGTGAGTTTGTTTGAGGCAGCTGCAACTTATTGAATAATCTGCTGAAAAGCTAGGTGCGATTGTTATTACAAAATTCTATTTTTTTGGAAAAATCAAACCACAACCAGAAAGCTGTCACCGCACCTAGATAGATGCGGTGTGAAAAAGTTGTTTTCTGCGTTTTGAAAACACATAAGCTGTCGAAACACAGTTTACCCAAACAGGCCAGCTGCGTTTTCAAAACACGCCACCACACTGAATAAGCTGCTCCAAAGAGATCCTTAATAATCATAATTAAGTTTTATCTGTATTTGACTCTATAACTAATTAGCTTGAATTTAATTAGTTTTTATATGTGTTATATGAACAACACTTAAATATTTAATATTAAATCAAAATGTCCATCATAATTGTCTATGGACAGAGGAGCTTTGGGGAATAAATTCACTATAAAAAATTATTTAAATAAATAAGTATTCTTTCCCAAACTCCAATAAAACTAATCTTAAAATAAATAAATTATATTATCTTTCAAGCTTAATAAATAATAATAAATAATATAAAAATAATATGAATGATGATAAATACAAAAGTCAAGGCTATGGGAAGGAAACTTCATTTCATATAGTCTTTAGAGAAATCTCCTCTTATTCTAAGTATATCAATTAATTGCACATGTTCTCTCCCTTATCTCCTTTAAGACTATATTCTTTAGAACAAAATTGGTTCAAATTTGAACCAAAATTTTAATTTATTAATAAATTATTTAATTAAAAAAATATATTTATTAATATAATATTCTATAACAAGCCTCATATAATATTATCTAAAGTTAAAACTTTGACTAATATAAAAGCAATTTTGGTGAAAATAATTGGCACAATTACAAATCACTACGCTTCACTGATGGTGCAGAAGAAAGGTTTATGTTTTGATAGTTGAAGCAACGAAAGCAAGGTTTAGGTTCAATGAATTAGCACATTATCTGTCGTAACATATTGTCCATCCTATTTAATAGTGTTACATTATTATAACACATATAAAAAAAATCATGTATAAGTATACATTCAATATGATTACTTAAAAATTTATGTGGGAATTTCCTCTATTAATTATCCAACTAAAAAATAAATAAATAAATAATCTCCAAGGCTTATAGTTCAACGTTATAATCTTTAAAAAGTTCGTTAATACACTAATGAACAATTTAAACATGTTTTATTAACACATAAGAAACTTATTGTTATTATTTTTTAATTATGACTAGCACAACATCTCATTTTTCACTTTTGTAAACATATAAATTTTTTTATACAAAATGAATATATATATATATATTTAAAAAAAGGTTGATCGACAGTCAGAGACTGCCGATCAACCCTTATAAGTTGAACTGACCGTGTAGCAGACACCCCTTCCAGTCCGGTGTGCTATTCGAATCCTCCCGTCATGGGTGAAATTCGAACCCCTGACCCGAGGGACTTACGCCAAAGGCCGCAATCAATGAGCCAAGGCTTTCACACATACAAAATGAATATATATATATACACTAAAAAATTTTCTCTCGTATAATTAAAGAAAGCAAATTCTAAAACTAAATAATGTGGTTATATATATCTCCTAGGCATGCCTAAGTCTATAATTGCACCCAATAATAAAGCCCCCTTAATTAAGAATATCTTTCATAACCTCTTTAGCACATTAACAAACTTCCATTCTCCTTCAAAAAAACCGGTCAAAACCTAAATTAGATTGTTATTATTATTTGCCACTGTCCTCTTCATCTCTCCATGTGCTTGCTTTTGCTGCACTCCATCCATTTGCCCACACATCCCCTTTCTCTATCTATTAAACAAAGCAATATTAGCCCTCAGCTTTTTATTCTTCTTATTTCAGCCATTTATGGCTCCAAAAATCAAATATAAGTCAATAAATGTAGTACATATGCCTAACAGTAGATATTTAAGGAGTTTAATTCACCAAATTAGTGCTAGCAGAACCCAACTTGAAGAGAGCTGAACCATAAATATAGGAGCCTGAAGAGTTAAAAGTTGATAAGACGTGTATCTTTCCTTCTTTGCATGCTTCGTAGACATAAAAACTCACTAACAATATAGATTTACTCGTGTTGGTGTATATATTTTTCTTACTTTTATTGTAATCATGATGAGATAGGTCCGAATTAGATGAGAATATATAGTATTAAGATGATATTGAGACGATATTGTGATGTTATTAAGGTGAATACTATCTCAATATCAGGGATTCTCACATGCAAATACCATAGATAACTTTACAGCCAGAGAGAGAGAGAGGAGAGGAGGGGAATGGAGAGAAGAGCTGGAACGAAAGAGAAATGTGAGGGAGAAAAGTGAGTGGGAGTAGATTCCTTGTTTTGTATTGTGGAGAGAAAGTAATAGAAAACAGCAGTGTGGCTGGGGAGATCATGGGGCCCGAAGCCTGAGGTTTGAGTCACACACATCTCTCATCTCATTTTCAACATGATGTTTCTAGAGTAACGTGATTCATTCAAACTTTTAGCTTTTCATTTTTTTATTACTTTTATAGAGACTTTTGTGCACTTATTAGCACTAGTTTCTAATTATTGGTGCCTCAAAAACTTGATTTTTATGATCAGAGTCAAAATTTTCAACCATGTTTGGCTTCTTCTTCTTCTTCTTAAATTCAGCTAATTCAATCACATTTCATAATACTTGAAATTATTCACACTGATATCATGTTGTCAACTATAGTAAGTTTGAAGGGGAAGAATAAATAAACAGTAGATTCCATCTTTGTTCCATTAAAGGAGAAAAGAAATTACAGTAGCTACAGGGAAGGCATGGAGAAGGAGGGTCCGAAGCCTGAACTGTGCGCGGGCCACCCCCCATATCTCTCCCACTCCGCATTACCCTTTTCAACCTGATGTTTCCTGAGGCATCACTCTGTGATATCCCATACCCACCCAATCCCACCAGACATGCCCGTACAGTTGATTTCCTCCACCCCCCAAAAGAAAAAAAAATGTCCACTGCAGATTACCCTGAAAACCAGGGATCTCTCTCTCTCTCTCTCTCTCTGTCTCTCTATCTCTCTTTCTTCCTTTCCCACACTCTTTCTCTCTGTCCTATCAAGTTCTTCTCAATCTCCCTCACAAGTCAATCAAAGCGTCACTTGTAAGAGGTGGGGATTGGTTGGTGGGATTCTCGGAACATGGCTTCTGATTTTCTTCCACCCATTTTGGAATTCCTGTAACAATTCACATTTGACATCTCCAGTAAGTTTACCGTTTATTAAAAATCAGATTTTGAATTAAAAATCTCACCTTTTACTATAGCTGATGGCCGGATGCATTTCTGTTCATCATCTGAGAACCAGAAAACAAATGGCCGCATTCCAAATTCACTCCAAAAAGCCTCAGTTTCTTTGAATTCCCTGTGCTCGCTACTGTCGCCTCTGAATTCTGCTCCTCTGCTCACAAAACAGAAATTAAAAATCCAATTTTTATCACTATGTAACTGAACATACGCAAAAAATTGTTCTTTGAATGGTTAATAATGGCTGAATCCTACCTTCTGGAATCGAGTTGTGATACAAGTAAGAAGAAGATGGCATGCTTGGACTTTGGAGGTTCCACTGCATCGCCGGCGACGCAGTCGCCGCGGCTGCCGTAATGGAATCCTGTCCGCTTCCTCTCCGGCGACACCCGATGAAGAGCCGGTCACCATTTCCACGGCGTCGGAGGAAGATAACGATATCACCAGCATCAAGTTGCTTCTCTTTCACAAATCTACTCCAGCCTTTAGTCAGCACATAGCTCTGACTGCTCGTCCAGTAAGAGTAACGAAACCTCCATAGTTTCCCATTCTCATCCTCAAAACTCAGCAAAAGACCCTTCTCCCCTGCTTCTGCATCCAGCGGGAAATACTTCTCTGCATACTGTTTAGGAATCACCAGCCTGTTCAGCTTCCCAACATCGCTCGGCGTTAATGGCTTCTCAAACATGGGTTCCTTCTCACAGTTCATGATTTCTTCGCCAAGGTGCAGGTTTTGATGGCGACGGTAGGACTCCATAGTCGTATCCCAAAT
Source organism: Papilionanthe hookeriana x Papilionanthe teres (assembly GCA_022702705.1). Classification (NCBI taxonomy): domain Eukaryota; kingdom Viridiplantae; phylum Streptophyta; class Magnoliopsida; order Asparagales; family Orchidaceae; genus Papilionanthe; species Papilionanthe hookeriana x Papilionanthe teres. The sequence continues at coordinate 67,633,559 of CM040427.1, read as the reverse complement.
CCAAGCTTGCTGTGTTTGGTAGACGAAGTGGTTTGCAGGCATGGTGGAAGAGGATGAAGAAGAAAGAAAGGAGGCTCTTTGCAGGGTTTCAGAAGATGAGAGCTTTGTTGATGAGAGCGCAGCTGATATTGCTGCCCTGCATTTATAACATTACTTGGGTAAAAGAAATAAATTTTTCTTTTTTCTTGATGTAAATGAGAGAGACAGTGAGAGATTAGTAGGTGAGATTCATTGATCTGAAGATAATGAGGTGGGATTAATGGAGTTTTTTAAAACATGGGAAGGGGGAGAGAGGACAAGAAGAATCAAAGGCTTAAAGATCGTAGGGTTGGTGTACATATATGCTGGGTAATTATTGTATGGTTGTTAGCGGGGAATGATGATCAGGTGGGGGGGAGGGGGGAAAGGTCTGTTCTAGAAATTGAGAATGAATCGGCACCGTCCATTTTATTTTTTGGGATTAATTATTATCATCTCCATGTGAGTTTGTGACTCCCAACACAACGTTTAATTTCAGGGATGGCCGATTAGTGACGGCTTTATTGGTGGAAGAAATAGTCATGGATTATGATAAGAATAATTTTGAAAAAATTTATGAAAATTTATAATATATTTATTTTAAAATATCACATGAAATTTATAAATAATATGAATGATGTAATAATACTTAATATAATTGATGCTTTAGATGAGTCTAGCTCTCTCTCTCTCTCTCTCTCTCTCTCTCTCTCTCTCTCTCTTTATATATATATATATATATATATATATATATATATATATATATATATATATGCGTGTGTGTGTGTAAGCTTTGGCTCATTGGTTGCGGCCTTCGATGTAAGTCTCCTGGGTCGAGGTTCGAATCCCACTAATTATGGGAGGATTAGAATAACATACTGACCTGGAAGGAGGGTCAGCCTCTCGGTCGGTTCAACATGTGGGATTGATTGGCGGTCTCCGACTGTTGATCAATCTTTATATATATATATATATATATATATATATATATATATATATATATATATATATATATATATATATATATATAATTGTTGTCTTTAAAGGTGTGTTACATAGAATAATATGGAGATGATTTTGCTAATTTCGATCAAATCCTTTTCAATAGTGGTCTATGTTAAAGGTGATATTAGGAAATATGAAAGTTTAGATGTTGATATTAAAATTAATTTCTCTTTAAGTGATTTAGGGCAAATTATTCAAGTGAAAAGAAAAAGATAATTATTATTTTTTAAACAATTCTCAACTTTTTTTTAATAAGAGTAAAATTTTGATTTTTGTATACTTTATATAACACATATAAGAAGAAAAAAAATATTATTAATATATTACTATTTTTTTATCAAAATTCTATTTTTTAGGTTTTAGAAAAAATGTGTTTTCACTAAAAATGATATATTATTAAGAAGTTTATCTAAAAATGTATTAATTTTACAATCACAAAATATATATTTTTTGTTTTTATATATTAAAAATATTAATTATATGGTAATCATTTATTAATTTTTTTAATCTATTATACAAATGAGTAAATCAAATTTATAAGTTTCATGTGTAACATTTGTTTTATATTCTTTGATTCACCGGTTGAACTAATGGTTCAACAGTTTTTTGGACGGTTAGATGTTGGATATGGGTTTTAGCTGGATCGGAGCCGGCTTTGGAACTAGTTCGCAAACCTTATTACAAGGCTAATCTCTCGTACCTCCTTCAGACTAAATTCTCCTCTTCTTCTATTATGGATGATTTATTTTACTAAATAATGTATAATATTTTCTATGCGTAATACATGTAACATTATTGACCTATTCTTTGATAGTCACATTTGGATTAAATTAGTTCATTGATGATTGGTTAAATGTATCTTATTCTATGTAGTTCTCGATCTCGTTGTTTAGACTGAAAATTGTGCTTTGTAAGGGAATAATAACATTATTTCATTTGATACAATGACTTGGATGATAAGGGAGAACTTAATTATATTAGATCTCTCGAATAGAAATTCGGTGTCAATTCTCCTCTTGTAAACTTGTGAATTTCAAAAACTATATTTTCTAATATGCTATCATGGATATTCCTAACATAATTTATCTTTTTTTGTTTATTTTACCACCAATTGACTAATCTAATCAATTTCTTATTGGATAGAGCTTTATTTGTAAAAAAATTTAGTTACAACCTCTACTCTCACACCTTAATGTCCTCCAATATCTTACTTTTGATCATTTGATGGCCCCAACTGTTACCAACATTACAATGATAACTTAATTTAAGTCACAATCTCCGCCTAAGTGTCAGGGTACCTACGCAAGTGCACTTATCGCTTTCATAAAATAGGGCTTTACTTGAGTCTAGAATGTCGAACCCATAGAGATGGTGGAAAAAATTTTAGAAGTAATAACAAACTAAGATCAATTCTCGCCTACTACCTTCAGGTCCTAGTTTAGAAGATTGCTAAATATGATTTTTCTAAAAACTGCTCCTAAGTATATTTCTACTCTTAAGTCTAACTTGTCAAGATCAATTAGAAATGTGAAATTCAAAATTGATAAACATATTTTTCTCTTGTGATTTCCTAGGAAGATTTTAAGTGTTAATTCTAAGAATTGCAATATTGTAGTGTCTGTTTCCTCTTCCTTTTTCTCTTTTTTCTTTTAAAAAGAGTCAATAGCTTATCGATCGCTGTATACTTTCCTTAATCGAATAAATTTTTTTTCTAAATCATATTCAGTGATTCGAAGATAAGAGGAACCAAATAAGAAGAGACACATGACAAAGTGAAAAACAAGAGAAAAGAAAAACGTGGAGAGTCTGCGTACGGTAAACCTCGTAAAGATATGTCAAGAATGTTCGTCCTAAGATCAAGCGGAGGCACCTTGAACCGATATCTGCAAAAGAAGTATCTACATAGACTAACCATAGCCGGAGAGTCAGGTGCACGTACCCGTTATGAGGTTAAGAAAACTCTCAGAGGAATGTGCTCCTACCGGCTAATTACATCTAGGGAGACACCAAAGTTACTCTTGATAAAAAGGGTTTCATTTATATATTATCATGGAACTGAGGCAATAGGTCATCAAATGAAGGTTATTTCATATGGGAACGCCATGATGCTTCAAAGCTCTTGCTAAGCCAACAAGTAGAGAGTGAGACTTTCACATTCCAAATGGGTAGTTGTTCATCTTCATAGAAAGCCCATGAAATAACTTAAATCATCTTGAGTGGGATATCCCAACACGTCAAAGCACGTCAGAGCCATAAGGGCACAAATCGCTGTATTCTAAATGAGAGGCAGATCATCGACATTAGACCATCAAGATGATATCGACGAAGTCAAGGAGCGAAAGGGCTTAAGATAGTTTGTCAAAGGTAGGGAAGAGTACTCATAATAGGCAGGGTAGTCGGGTCAGGATACCATAGCCCCGTCATTTCAAGCCACTAAAACCCTAACTTTACTTGGCCGTGAATATAGTCGACCCAACAAGTCATGAGATCATCAGTCAACAATCCGTGAATTGCATCATGCACAGGGACTCTCGGTAGCCCAAAGGTCAACGGAATGAAACTCTAACCTATGACTTTCAGCTGGATCTCCAAGAGGTGAGACCTATACTTATCGAAGTGGAAATGATTCCTCAAGAAAAGAAGAGAAGTTGAGGTTCAGCTGCAAAGCTGAAAACTCTTCAAATAAAAGAACTTACACCACGTTTGGGATGGGGAGCCTTCTAATAACTTAGGTGCACTAGACAACCACCTATATAGCACAAGGTATGATGGGTCAGTCGGGTTGGAGAAGCACGATTACTCCTCCTCGGGACATGCAATATGAATGTAGTTATCTAGAATGGTTCTTAAGCATTATGGAGGCCCTATTAAATTTGACTTGAGATATAGTCATGCAATGCAACCTGATTAGAATTTGGCCCGAAGGGCATGTAGGAAAGTGAAAGTACAATTTTTAAAATCCTAAATATTTTAATCCTATAATTCATTCATCTTGAATATTTTATTACGATTTTATAGAAAAATTTAGAATTTTAAGTCCTAAAAAGCCTATGTTGCATCGTGATTCCCAGACAACCCACAAAAATAAACAAGGAAAACAATTCATGCATGCATCATGGTAGACAACAAGTCAAATAAAATATATATAAGGCAGGTACCACTGTGTCGACAACACATCCCAGAAAATAAAAAGATGGTCGCACTTAGCATGTACATGTCTGGTCCTAATTTTATGCATTAATATGAAAAACAAAATTAAGATACGTGGCACAAACATCAACTCCTAGTTCCCTCCATGTGGTTCCTGCGCCAATCGTCTTGGAACCCGTGCACGCATCATATTTCTACTACATAACTCTCATAAACTCGAAAAGTACATAGAAAAAGAAAAGACTCAATCATGCATGAAAATGAACGTCAATAGGCCGACAACATGCAATATATAACTAGCTGTGCCTTATAAGTGAGGGAGTTGAATAGCACCTGCAAGCAAAAGAGTCAGAAATTATCACACACTCCCCCATAGCGATACCTGTGTGTGTGTGCATATAGAGGCACAACTCCCTGCAGAAAAGCACCCTAACACACTGCCATAGATATCGAGCATGCAGGAACACCAAAAGCACAAAGCAAGAAAAATGTCAGGCTAGAGCAATAAATCATACAAAGAACAATAGCCGGATTTCAAAAAGACTACCTAGCACCCTAGATCCTAGCCTAACAAACAATTTATCGAAAAGTGTACTAACATAATACTTAAGAGCACAGGGTAAAGTCTCTGGATGTAGTAAGAATTTGATGTGGCTGCCACACTCACCCCATCATAAAGCTCCAAGGATTTAAAGCACATCACAAGAGAGGGGTGACATTTTTAAAAAAAGTTGTCTAACATATGATCTAACTTATATAGTTTTAAAAGTAAGCAGATATGCTTATAATAGAAAAAATTCATTTTATAATTTTAAAATAGCGGACCTACGATGTTGGTCCGTAACGCATGTGACACACATTATAACCCTTAGATTCATAGCGCAATCATACTGATTGTTGCTCGTGACACATAAACTTGCACTGCTCGTGGATGCATCATCATGGGTAGCGCTTGTTTAAGTATCGTGAACCGCAAACGAGTCACTCTCATGACGAGTAGGACAAGCCATCGAGATGAATGGGCAAGCATACAAACATGCAAGAAGCTCACATTGTGACTGCTCGACTCAAGTACAGATCAATCACAAAGGACGCCCAAAAAGGGCACACACATCATGCAAATGAGTACAAGGATGCTACATGCAACATGACACAAACAAATAAGATGTAACGGTAAAACATAATACCTATGAAAAGGGATTACACCTGTTGGGGACCTGGGACGTCATGCGACTAGCAGACGTCAACTACAAGTGAATTTGCATCGATTAAAAATGATAACTATGAAGAGGATGCAACATTGCTCGAGAGGCACTCACCAAGCACACATGCAAACATGCAAGATATACAAATAGTCATATGAGGAGTGCACCAAAGTGGTGAGAGTTAGTATATTGTGAAAGAAATGACTCAAAAATGATGGGCATACCGTGAAGCAGCATCCCAAAAAATGGGTATACCATGGAGGCAATGACCCAGAGGTGGGCATGTCGTGACGACAGTGACTCGAACAAAAGAACATGCTGCAAGAACCAAAGTAATGAGGAGGTATAATGATTTTAGGCCTCTGGAGCAAAATGAAGCGAAAATGAGCAAATTTTGGAGCAAAATGGAGCAAACGTGTATTTTATTGAACTAGTGATGAATGGTGCTGTCACCAGTGCCGAAACGTGCCAATTTACAGAGACTTTGAACAAGAAGAATGAAAATAGCGCCGGACGGCACCCTATTCTATGTCGGACCACGCCCTATTTTGATTTCAAACTAGATTCAATGTATTTGACCGGATTTTGGAGGGATTCTTGAATAAAATCTTGGGAAATCAGTTATGGTCGGATTTAAACTATTTTAGAGCAAGATTTAGTGAGGGGAAGAGAGTTTAGAGTGTGAGAGAGTGAAGAGTGAGTGTGTCTTTTCATATTGTATAGGAAATCTAGGTTTTCTGTGTTCTCTTCTAAGGAGTGTAAGAGGAGAGAGAAAGTGAGATATTTCTTCTTCCTTAATTATCTAAAGAGAGAATTGTGGGTTATTGTGAAGAAGGGAGAGAAGTCAAAAGAATTTCTTGAGATTCGCTTGGGGAAGAGTTTGAGATAAGTTGTTTTTTCTTTACTCTCTTTGTATGAAATTGTTTTTATATATAAAATTCATGTTTTGTCATCCTTTCCTCATGAGTCTTGAGTAGATTTTTTTGTCTTCCTCCCTTTCATGTGATGTGTTGATGTTGTGATAAGGAAATGATATGCCAATTTATTATGGAGAATTTGTAATGACCTTTTCACTTCGTACTTCATTTACTTTTTAATCTGACCAATTGAATTATTAAAACTTGTTGGGAATCATATGCTCCGCAAGGATTATGAGTTCCACAATAAAAGTGAAGGTCACATTCAATGTCCATGAACGAGTGACGTAGTTCATGGGGGTTGAGTGCAAATAAATAGGGAAATATACTTTGATGGGCGTAGAATTGGAGATTTCAGAGTGACAGACTGAAATCCCCAATTTGGTCACAGAGTTTTGAAACCAAAGCGAGAGTTAGCTTTTAGGGGAAGGGAAGTGGGAGCCTGTACCTCCCAGCATAATCACGAATTTGGGGACTGAACTTAGGATTAGCCAACGTTCTTTATGCGCTTGGAAAATGATAAATAATATAAATGCTCCTATTTGACACAATACATTTCTATCACTGATCCATGTCACAAAAAATCATCATATTATTATTGGAGAGGAGGAAGATTCTTTCTTACAAATGAACTTTCTTATAAATTTAGTTTTATGTTAGTTTAACTTGCTAGATGTTAGAACATACTTTGGTAGAATGAGTAACTACAACTGTTTGTTTCTATTTTAATATTAATAATTACTTGCAATTGTGATGTGATTCGAGAAGTGATTTCTGTGCTACGTTATAAAATTAATTGCCTCCCCGTGGGATCGATATCCAGGACTCCACTAGAACCCTAGTATTGCGAGCGATACATATACTTACTTTTAATTGTTTGACTCAATAGAAACATATATTTTATATATATATATATATATATATATATATATATATATATATATATATATATATATATATATATATATATATATATCTGTTGACAATTTTAAAAAGTCGCACCAATGGCCTATGAGACCAACTAGAACCTAAGTGACTCACAGCTCCTGTAACTCCCTAATACGACCTCTACAACAAACTGACACATAATCACCGTCTACAACATTCATAACAGACTACCATCTCTATAACAGTCGACTAAGGCCTTTGCGGCCTGTTACGACTATTATGGCCAAAATAATACTGTATTTCAACTTTATAATTTCATCTTCCCTAACTCGGGAGAAGAGCGAGTCTGTGTACTCACCATCAGATATTGGATTATTTCAATTGGGCTAAACCATGTGATTTTTCACATTTTCATTATGTAAGAACTCCTCATGTCTCTAATTGTCTTTTTTACCATCCGAATGTACGACAGATTTGCATGCAACGCCAAGACGTTAAATAATCACTCTACAGTCATAAATCTTCCACCGCACATCACTTATCATCATTCTTAGAAAGAAAAAAAAAACTACCAAAATTTTTTCTTGACAATTGCAATAAGAGAAGGCAAGTGTACATTTTTAAAATCGCCAGCCTATTGTAATACTTTAGAACATAAATTTCATCTCAAAGTTATTATGTAGCACCTACTTATATGATCGGACAAGAAAATATAGGCTTTCTTAAATATTCCTCTACGCTTTAGCCTACCTGATTTTATGTCCCATGAGATAGAATTACTATTGCTGAAATCGAAGCTGTAAAGGCACATATGCTGTAATTTTTTAATGAAAAGTAGGAGCCAGGCCCTTCTCTTTTATGCTTATAAAAGAACGTACATGTAAGTGCCACAATGCACCAAATAGAAATATGGGGGCATTTTACATACATACCCACATTTTTCTTATGTTTTTATACATCTATATTTTGATTTTTATATTTATAACCTTGAAATCTTTCCTATCAAATCAAAAATATACTATTACTGCCTTTTAAAACGTGAAATACACATTTAAATAGATAAATAGAGTGGTAGAAATCTAAATATTAAGATTTCAATATTAGATATGTAAATAGATATGAATTGTGTGGTTTGTATGTAAATCTTCCTCTAAAAATTTATACATGCTAATTAGTTTTATGGTTAATACATAATCAAACTGTGTTTTCGGATAAACTGTCAAATGCAGTTTCTAAACAGTGATGCGGCATTTTCAAAATGCTGCTGCAGCGAATAAGCTGCCACAAACGAAGCCTATATTACCAAGGAATACATTTTAGAAGCATGAAATGGAGTGTCCGCAAATTTAACATACATGATTGAAACACCCTACAAAGAATTTATAAATATGCTCTAAGAAATTATAATGTACAAAATTTTTGGAGATGAATTTATTCAATCTACCTTCTTTTGAGATATCCTCTATCTCGTCACTTAATAACTTAATCCTTTGCTTGATTAGGACGAAAATTTTAACGAAGGCATTCGAAGAATATTCGATGCTATCATCCTGCACCATTGTTGACTGATGTTAGGTTATCAACTAGCATCAATAATTGTCGTCAATTGCTCATTGTAGCATAATTTTTTATGAAAGCACAATCGATTATCATCGACATCCATTATTGTGCATTATTTATTGATCATAGAAGACGTGTATTACGGTTCAAACATGTAATCATGTTCTTTTAAGCCGTAGAAAATCAACATATTTTATAATCTTTAATGTACTTATTGAAATTATATATGTTGGGCTAAATAACTCGAGTTTTCTCTTTTAGGTTCCATACATAAAAAAGTATATAATTATAGGCATTGCGGGGTAGTTATTTATTTACCAACAACTTTTGTGCAACATTAAAATGATCGAGACATTTATGTACATGCCACCCAATTCACATGATATTATTGAAAAATTATGGCAAATAAACGCAAGAATCGATAGAACAATCAAGATCAAACACAAGGATTTAACGAAGTTTGGTAATATGCCTACGTCCTCGGGAGCAATGAGCGGCGATATCTTTTTGATTTCTTGAAAAACAAGTACATACCCCTATATATATATATATATATATATATATATATATATATACAATATGTAATTATAAAATTACCTACGTATCGTATCACGTGGGCATCGTCCCGCTCCTCCAACCCACTTGATGAAACTCTCCCAATTGGACAAATACTTCCCCTCTGATACGCTCGCGAGCTCCTCTCTGCTCCAGGATTTGTCACTCATCTGGCATATGAGTCATGCCTAACAGATATGTAACATCTAAAATTTATTTTTTTTACATTTATATCAATGAAATCTTTCATATAATATAAAAAAGTTGATTATCTTACTTTTTAAAAGTAAAACACACCTTTTTCAACAATAGGTAAAGCGATATGATGTAAAAATTGAAATTTAACTATTAGATATGTAAATACATAGGAATTGAGTGGGTATGTAAGTAAATCTTCCAAATTATTTTCTCAACAGTCATAAATATTTCAATACTGAACAATAATTGGTTAAAAATTTAGATATGTAAGCTTAGGAAGGCAACAAAGATCGCAATGTTCATAGCATTTGTCCACTTGTCTCGACTATTCTTAGTTTAGAGCAGTGCATGTATCTCTCCACAAACAGGACTTTCAGTGAAGTACAATCTCCTTAATGACACTTGATTTTGTTGCTATCAATGATATTATAAGTCTTAACTGTTGCTGCAAATAAAAAATAATAATAATAAAAATCACTAATTTTACATAGTTTTTAATTATATTATATGTGCTAGATATTTTGATGATTTTTTATTAATTTTTTGGGATAGTTGATGTAGAAATGGATAGATACGACTCGTATATCGGATAAGGGAGAGATGCTAGAGTGGAACAGAGGGAGCCAGCGAAGCGGAAACATCTGTCCAATCGGGAGAGTTTTGTTAGTTCTGGTTGGAGGATGCGGGCAGCGCCCGCTGCAAACGATACGTGAGTAATTTGTAATTACATATCAGTGCTATGGGTCACACCCACACACCCACACACGTTGTATTGTAATTCTAAAAGAGATGTACTGTTTTTTCGTGTGTGTGTGACCCTGGAGTACAATATGTAAGTACAAAATTATTCACGTATCGTTCGTGGACACGTCGCCCCCGCACACCCCCCCCCACGCACGCACGCACGCACGCACACGCACACACACACATTGTATTGTAATTCTAAAAGAGATGTACTGTTTTTTCGTGAAATCAGAACGCCGCCGCTCTTGCTCCCGAGGTCTTTTGCCGAATCTCATTAAATTTTTGTGTTCGTTCTTGATTCTTGCGTTTTCTTCTCTTCTTCTCAACATAAACATTTAAAACCAATGATATTTATAATTTAATAAGGTGTGGTTTTCCTTTATTTACCATTGTTGAGGTAGCAGTTCTTATAACTTTTCCCAACATATACATCTTATTAATGAGTTGACGCATCCTCACTCTTTTTAGGGGTACGTTTCTATTCATTTTGCATTTACATACCTAAAACTAACAATTTTACCTCTTTTTTTTTTACATTTATACCACATAAGTCTTTTCTTCAACATCAACAATACCACAAATTGATCTTTTAACCATAAAATTCTATCTTTTGCATGCATGGTTAAGCTGTTATGTGTTTATGTAAAAATTGAAGTTAGATTGAAATTGAGTAGATTGTTAGACTTTTGACCTGTCGTTTCGATTAGAGGGATCAGTCTTGTGAAAAATGACGACAATAAAGTGAAAACTGGAACGATAAAAGATTGCACGCAGAAAAAACAAACACCAGAGGGACACACAGATTTACGTGATTCGGCAAATTTGCCTACGTCCACGAAGCTGCAGAGGTTTTTATTTATTCGAGGAATTACACCGTCGAGAACCTCAACATTTACAAGAAAACATTTATTCTCTTCTCTCCATTCATCTCTCTCTCTCTCTTCATCTCTCTCTCTTAGAGGACTTAGATTGGCCCTTGCTTGGTTTTGACTTGGCTCTTTATTTGACTTGAATAATCTTTACCCAAAAGAGGCGATTTATAGAAACCAAGATAGCGGTGGTTAGGAGGTAGGTGAGCGGTAAGTGGGATATGGTAGGTGAGCGGTAGGTGGGATTTGTTAATTAGGAAGCTAATTAAATCGCGGTGGGTGGACTGGATCTCCACATTACCCAGCAATCAGTGCAAATACATGTCCCATGTTGGCTAGAGTGGCCTTTCGGTCATCTAACCTTTGATCGGTTTGTGGTCCTTCATTCGGCTGACTATTTATTGGTTGGTGATCTTCAGCTAATCGAATTCATGATGTCTTACAAATTCTTATCTAAGAAGATTCGCACCATCAGATTATCTCGAGATTTTTATTGACATATTTTTGAAACACACAAAAATCTAAACTTTAAATATCCCTTTCATTCATAATCACCACAAATAATCAATATTAAAATCAAACAGTTGATTTCTTGGGATCATAAGTGGGAGAGGCAAAGAGGCAGAAGAATACTATTTCCTCACGTGGAAGAGAAGAATATGCATTATTAAGCTCCAGCTCCATAGTTTTTGCAGGGGTCCATCACCTTCATATTTGCAATACATTGCAATTTAACAAAAAGAGGGGGACTAAAATGAAACGAATCAGATGAAGCCATACCTTTAAAGATCTCCCCATCTCCCCATAAGCCTTTCAGGAAGATAAGGCTGATCTCATTTCCCACCATTAATATATAACGTGGCAAGCTCCAGACCTCTCAATCCCCCTTCATCCCCCCGCCCTTTCTCTCTCTACCTTTTCTACTGATAATATATTGCAGAGATCAGTTCTGATTATTCAAAGCAGCAACGGTAAACTTTGGTGTGAGGATTATATAAATAAGATGGCTTTCATGTGTAATAAATGTAGTTCATGAATGAGGAAGGAGAGGTGGGTTACATGTAGTTATAATATAATGAGGAGAGGATAAGAAAACACATGGAGATGTCTTATGCATGGGTTGGTGTTGTTGAGGGGGAAGGCCACGTAGAGTTCATTAGATCCATGGAAGAGAGGGTTGCAGCCCATTTTTCTTTTCTGTTGGGGACAAGGGGAGGAAGGAGATGAGGTGTGGTAATGGAGGAGGGAGGATATTGCTTGTTATCTTTGAGGGGACTCCATTGTTTGTGGTGCTAAGGTGATGAGGAGGAGGAGCTTGAGGTGACAGGTAACATGTATTGGAAAGGAGTTGTTGTGTGTGTGATGATGTGGGGAGTGAAATAATTTTATTGATATATTTGAGAGATGATGGGGTGTATTATTTCATGTTATTTTAAAAAAGTAATTGTTGGGATCATGTAATTCTGATATTTGGTGTTGTATTTGATGTGAGTAGTTGAAAGATATTGCGCATTAGTATTTGGTTGGTATTGAGCGACGACTATCAATGAGTGATGTTGTAATTTAACTGATGGTGAGTAGTTTACTTAGTCATTTATGTATTAAGAGAGGAAGTTTGTAATTGAGAAGATAAACATTTTTTATTGATAGTTGTTAAAGCTTAAAATTGCTTGATAATTAATTTTGGATAATAATTTGTTGAGAAATTTAGGGCAAAGAAGACGAGAATTGACACAAATCTAGAAAACATAGAGATTTAACAAGGTTCGGCAAAGATGCCTACGTTTTCGGGAGCAGAGCGGCGAATTCACTATTTCAGAGGAGTTACAAGTCCGGTTCACATACCCATAGGGTTACACATCTATTTATAGATAAAACCTACAGATATATTGCTAAAACGCCCTCGCTTCTCCCAACCCACTAAATTTCAAGAGACACTCCTTTTCACCAAGAGACACACCTCTTTATTTCAAAAGACTCCAAATTTCCGGTATATGAGCCATACCTAACATAATCGATGAGAAATTTTGAAAGTCAAAGGCTTTTGGTGATAACCTATTTATTATATTGAGCGGAGGGGAAGATTATATGATTAAGAAGATGTAGATCCAATGTTAGCTAGCATCAATTAACATTGAAATATTAAAATTAAGTGACAATCGATAGTAACGTTGCCCATCTTTTAATAAGAATGGAGATCAACTGACTAGAAATATGAGGATCGAACTTCATAAAAATATTTTGACCAACAAGATTGCTCATTGTTATAATTGCTTTTATTTTACAGTTAATCAAAATATTTAAGCATCCATTATCATTGAATCATTGCTTTCATCTTTTTTTTTTGACATAATAATTCCATAAAATACAGTCAAAGATTGTTTATTTCAGATAAACTTAGTTCTCGAAAAAGATAAGCAGTATAGAATTCCTATAACTTATGGTTGAATCAGATTCAACCTACACAGTCGCCCTTTAAAGCTGACCTCATAAATAAAGTCGTAAAAAAATATCAAAGAATAAACCCCTACTTTATTTTGGTCGAAGTCAAGTAGATTCTTTTAAGAAACTAATAATCATAGAAAAAGGAAGGAAACTATTGAGGTAATAAATACTTACTTTCAATAAGTCTAGAACAGTTTAAATTACCCCTTCAATTGACAAGCACTATATATATATAGAGAGAGATTAACACGAGCTCAATTTGTGTTCTCTCTAGAGTAGGCAAGTAGGCGTGCCCTAGATGCCACAACTTTCCTTTTCACTACCAAAAGCCATTATATTCTATCATAAGTCCCATTTTAGTTGGCCCTACCATCTACATAATTATTGAATGATTAAATAGGTCATAAAAAATCTATTTTTTTTCTTACTAATATGATAACAATATATCACTACCAATTAAATTATAATTCAACATGAATAGGTTATAAGATATTGTGCAATAACTATGATAAGAAAATACATAATATGTATATGTATATATATATAATTTGAGCAAAAGTGCGTGTTTCGTGGCCTGTTGGTAGAGCAGCCTCTCTGAAAGTCGCAAGTCCCCTCTGATCCCAGGTTCCAATCCCACTATTGTGTAGGGTGTGGTACTCGAATATTGCATACCTTCCTGACCCCCAAACCTAGTGGGGGATGGCGCATTGGGGATGACCGAGGCTCGTATAATAGCCTCCCGCCATTCTTTTAAAAAATATATAGATATAAAATATAGGTTTTTTCTTTTTTTGACTTGGGTGTACTTTTAGTGTTTATGTGTTGTTGCCCATTAACCTAAGGAGGACCACCCTATACGCATGATGAGAAGGACCCATTAATTTACCCACAAGGTCGGCCTGGCATTCACTAGCCGGTAAGAATCACACGCTTAACACGTGCCCAAATCTGACGATAATCTTAACTTTTGAGTTAATACTCCCGTGATTCTTGACAATCCTAACCGCTATTAAAAGGCCTGTCAAGCCCATGGGCCCACTTTAAATGTTCTGTTGAAATTATTTTTTTAAATCGAGAAAGAGAATTCTCACTTCATAGTCTATTTATTTATTTTTGACATAGCTGCCATTAACGGTGTAAACGAACCAAACATGAATGAACATAGTTAGTGTTCGTGTTTGAAATGTTCGAACAGATCACTATTCGTGTTTGGTTCGTTTAAAAAACTGAACGAAAAAAAAATTATTCGTGTTCGTCTCGTTTGCTTATCGAACGAATCAAACACGAACTTCCTCACGAACTAAATACAAACTGTTCGCGAACAACGAGTTTTTTGACAATTTCAGCTTTGAGAACATACTTTCTCACAATGGCAAATTGATCAGGTATTCCGTACACACCAGGTAATCCATACTTTCCCAAAACGAAGCAAACCGAATAAGGAGTTTAGAGTTTGTTTAGGATTTTATTTTAATATATAATATAGTATATTAATTATAATATTATAATATTTATATTAATATAATTAATGTTATAATATTATTATTGCTATTACTAATTTATCATATATTAATTTATGTAAGTTTAATTATTTAAAATACGATAAATTTTTATAATATATAATTATTTTTAAAATATCATAAATTTTTTTATATATAATTATTTTATATTTCGAACAATAACAAATCGAACACGAATGAACACCATTGTTCGTGTTTGATTCGTTTAACAAATCAAATGAAAAAAATTATTCGTGTTCGTCTCTGTCTTATCGTAACAAATCGAACTCGAACTTCTTAACGAACCGAACACGAACCGTTCGCGAACAACGAGTTTTTTTACAGCCCAGCTGTCATTAGGTCCATGATTTTAGAGTTGTTAGACATACCTACATATATATATATATATATATATATATATATATATATATATATATATATATATATATATATATATATATATATATAAATGCTGGATTTTCTTAGAATGGTAGATATTATTTTTCATTATTTGAGTAATAATTTAGAATATGAATGTTATATGAATTCTGCACATACACAGATAAATGAATTTACATGAAAATCGTAGAGAAAAAAAAAATCACGAGCATGATCCAATTAAAATAAATCAATATGAAATTGTATGGATAAAAACTCACTATTTTCTTGAATTAGAAAGAAATGAAATTCCAATGTCAATATACAACGACAGTTCATCAAAAATTGTTGTTACGAGCTGCAAATATTGTAGTTTATTGTTTTGAAGGCAGTAGCCCACGATGATATTGTAAACGGGGGCGTAGCGTCGGCTGGTCTGAGAGGACATTGTATTAGTTGGTAATGTAGGTAATAGATTGTTGTTTTAAGAGCATCGATTAACCACAAAGGTAATAGATGGACCACTTAGGTAATAGATGGACCACTTAGGCTGTAATTAATTACATAGATCATAGTGGTGAGCTATAATAACATCCGTAGGCCAAAAAAATGGGAGTTGGGAGCTGTATGAGTGGTGGACAACGTAGACCTTAGTTGATCAGATATGCCATAATGTTGAGCTACAATAACACGTGTAGGCCATAGAGATCAGATTTATGAGCTATATGAGTATTTGGTCTTGTTGGATGTAATCGACTATGTAGATTGTAGCAAAAAGCTATAATATAATCATTTGGCCACACACACAGAGATGGGAGCTGGATATGTTGGGGATCACGTAGATCATAATTGGTCACATAAGCTATGGTGGCGAGCTGCAATAACATTAATAAGCCACAAAGATCGGAGTTGGGAGTTGCACGAGCTGTGGATCAAGTTGGTTGTAGTTGGTCATGCAGGTCATAGTGGCGAGTCGTAATAATGCCCGTAGGCCGTTGAGGTTGGAGTTGGGAGATGCAAGAAATGTTGATCACGTAGTTGCAACATTGTTTGTAGGCCACAAAAACCAGAGTTTGGAGCTGGATGAGATGTAGACCAAATATGCTGCATTGTGAGCTGTAGTAGCATTAATTAGCCACCAAGGTCATATTTGTTGTCACATCATTATGTGTTTGCAGTAGAGATATTACTTGTTGGTATACGACATAAGGAGAGAACTTTAAGAGTCTAAAGAAAATTATCGTATTCTAAATACAAAGATTGCAAGTGGTTATTGCATGGATTTATCATCAGGTATTTCATGCAGTATTATTCACTATCCTTTAGTAAAGGTATATCATTACACTATATTCAAGATTTGTTGTTACATCGCAATCGAGATACAGTGTTTCATTATCTTCGGGGTGTGTCGTTACATTATATTTAGAGTGCATTATTACATCATCTTTAATGTGCATCACCGCACAATATTCATAATATTGTTCTGCTCAGTAGAGTGCTTTGTTACTCTGCAACGAACGCCGTGACTCTATAAGTACTTCTTGTAATGTACGTCGTTACCTCACCCCACAAGGTCTGCTAATGGAGATGAGCAAGGGCCGGTCGACAACGTTCGACAGCATAAAGTGTTCATCCAGTCTTAGGTCGATGACAATGCTAAAATTCGACTCCTCTCGGAGCAGATACAGATACGAAGTTTGAAAGTTTTTTGCTAAATAATATATGTTAATTTTTGGTGTTATTTGTGAGAAATTTGTGTGGCATAAATATTATATTTCAAGCTGAAACATGAGATGTAATAACATTCAATTTGTTTAAAAATTTGAGTTTGTGGGCCCTCTGTTTGGGCTTTTTTATCTCAATCTGTTGGTCGGCCTTATTAAACTCTTCTTATTTTATTTAGAAACGTTTACATAGATACCACCCCATTCCCATGTATTTACATATCTAACCCCTAAACAATTTTTTTTTATATTTATACGACCAAAATATTCAAACCATTATTTTAACTTTTAAAAGTCAAAAAATCCTTTTCAAGTGGCATAATGTAAAAATTGAAGTTAAAATTTTAGATATGTAAATACACAGGACTTTAATGGTATGTATGTAAATATTTATTTTTATTACTTTTAATATAATTGATCCAGGCTAGTTACGGTCAGGACTCCGCATGTATGTCTCTGCCAATGGCGGGGTGCCACCTGGTAAGTGGGCCCCGCCACCCCATACACTGGCAGTGAATGGTAGCGGGGCCCACTTGCCACGTGGCTCCCTGTTATTGGTCTCCGCACTTACAGAGTCCTGATGTAATATTTTTTCCAACGCTACAAACTTAAAAAAAAAAAAATTTTACCGTACACTTGCCAACAAGAGTATATGGTGGCAGGGTCCACTTGCCACGTGGTGCCCCGCCATTGACTTCCGTACATACGGAGTTCTGATGCAATATTTTTTCCAAATTTACAAACTTAAAAAAAAAAAAATTTACATGCGTAACCACAATTATTATGTATGTACACACACACACACACACAAACACACACACACACACATACACACACACACATAATATCTTACCTATGCAAGAAAAAATGTATTTCACTTTTCAAAAGTTAACATGATACTATTTAATTTTGATGTCATACCAAAGATTTGGGTGGTATAAATGTAAATAATAAAATTTAGTTGTTAGATATGTACATGCATAGGAATTGAGTGGTATCTATGTAAATGCCCTCATTTATTATTATTATTTTTTTAAATATTTTTAAATTTATGAGCACAAATGGCTTTATATTCTATCATAAACTTTTATTATATATATATATATATATATATATATATATATATATATATATATATATATATAATTACTCTTAATATTTTAAGGTAAGAGATACCTTGCCTATGCAAGAAAACGGAATAAATATTTTATGGTAAAGTATTTTCTTTTGTAGATTTAAGCTTCTTTACAATCTTTTTGACTCGGTCATTTTGTTAACTCAGTAGAATATGTGATATTAATCTAAAAAGGGAGGCTTAGTGAGACGTGATAAAGATAAAATGCTCGAAAAATCTCAAACTCATGTTCACCTTTGATAAATCTCCAATCATCCGACAAGAATCTCGAGGTAATAAATATTCAAACTTCAATTAAGAGTCATCTAAAGCTCCGATTTTAGTAAACATATAGTCAAGTTGACCGGCTCGATGAGACAAACCCAATGATATCAAAATTAGTTCAATATGAGTCAACTCGAGCCTTGATCAAGCCATCAAACTAAGTTTGGAAGTGTTTTAGATATATTTGGAAGATCGAATGGATGTCGAATCCAGTGAGTTCATAGTCAAATCTAACTTCTGAACAAGGCAAATCCAACGAGTCAAATATTGCTCAATTCTGACATTGTTAAAGCACCCAAATGTCCATCAAACACATCTAATCGAAAGAAGCTATCCGGACAGTACGATCAAAGTGTTTCATATTTCTGCATTAATTGCAACTAGAACACTATAAACAGAGCTCCTAGGCATAAGGAGCTGAAGCCATCTGTCGGCGTTACAGAACTTGGAAAAACTAATAACCATTTTTCGTCTGTGGAAAAAGACGTCTTTGTAATAATCTACCTATAGTAGATTTTTTTACAACTGGGCCAGGCTCTGTGGTATTTTCATAAAAACTTTCGGTGTCGTTACTGATTTTCTTTCACCTGAGTGTGTGCTGAATTTTCGTATAACACTAAGACAATAATCCATTACTCTACCGCGACGAATTTTCCAGCACACATCAATGTGCACATCACTTTTAGTGTTAAAAACCTACACATTAAAATTTGTATTTCAATTTTGAGAAGTTATTAAATATGATATGTCGATACGATGTATAAAATTTGATTGATATGTATGTAAATATTAATGCCTATGTGTTAGATATATAAATATTTAAGATTTATCTCGTTTGTATGTGATTGCCCAAAATAAAAGTCAACTTATGTGAACTTTTTATACATGTCCCACAACTTATTTGTATTTACAAATCTAACATTTAATTTTTATATTTAAATACATTACATTAAGATCTTTAATATCACATAAAAAATATCATTATTTTGATCTGATTAGATATGAGCTCACTTTTTTAGATTTTTAATAATAATTTTAGTGAAACATCAGCTTCAAAATAAAAATAAAAATAAGGCGAAAATATCTATCTATATCGGATCGAAAGCGATTGCACTTGAGGGTTGATCTTAGATAACTACGTACAGATCACCTAAAATATTAATATTTATAAAATTTTCGCTCCCGAGTTTTTTGAACTACCGATGTATTTACGTGTGTCACAATCAAACTAACGAGAATTTGATAAAAATGAAAAATATGGGTTGGGGGTTTACCGTGAACTTTCATATTTGAGCGAGAATTTGAAAAATGAACGAAAGAGAGTGGTTGATATTTAAATAACAACACAATTCTTATGGTATTTACATGTCGAACGCCTAAAGTTTAATATTTACATTTATAACATTTTGGTGTTCAAAATATTTGCATGAAAAGTTGTACTTCACTTTTAAGAAATTAATGATAGTGTAATTTTTGATGCGGTAACAATAATTTGAGTGATATATATTATATGTAAATGTTGAAGTTTAGGTCCGATGTGTAAATATACAAATTGTGCGGTATGTATGTAAATATCCCATATATAAATCCAAATGTGTTGAAAGTGGCAAAATGGTTTTTTTGCCCCCATTCAATTAGAAGAAAAAGTAATAAAATAAGAACACAATTTATATTTTATCTAATTTTGAATTAATTTGAGAGGGATTATTTTGTTAAAGAAAATTTGCATCGGAATATTGCCCTTAACTCGCCCACACCATAGTTTAAGAAGAAGTTTGAGTTTAACTGTTTGGGGCAGCTTATTTGGTATGGTGTGTTTTGAAAACACGCCAAGACCTGCTCGGATAAACTGTATTTTGGCAGCTTTTCAAAAAATAACATTTTCAACTGCTGAAATCAGCGTTTTCAAACCATTCTTGATTAGGTACAGTGACAACTTTATAGTTACAGTCTGACTTTTCCAAAAAAAAAAAATTATGATAGCCATTATTGTTTTTGGAACAACATATTAATAAGCTGCAATAAAACTCTCATTAATATATTTTTTGGTTAAGTTAAAGCTAATAATTCAATAACAGTTGCCCGAAATATTTTTTTTTCCAAAAATGAGTCTTAAAATCATTATATTTATTTTTAAATACATAAAAAAATATATGAAAAAATATTCAGATTTATTATTATTATTATTATTGGTTTATTTGAAGCAAATCCAATAAAATTAAAATCAATCATGGAAAATAAATTAGATAGAATATCTAATTTTTTTCCCTATATAAATTTTTATTAGAAAATTCAAATTATTTTTTTAACATACATACCGCACAATTCTTATATTTACATATCTAGCACCTGAATTTTAAAATTTACATTTATATGTATCACGTAAAAAACATCGCTATTTTAACTTTTTAAGAATAAAATACACATTTTTTATGCATAAGTCTGCAAATACTAAAATTGAAATATGGGTACGGTTAGATATGTAAACACATAAAAATTAAGCGGTATTTATGTAAATCCTCTTTTATTATTTAAATTTCTCATGCACATGTCTTACGGTTTAGGCTCCGTTTGGTTCGGTTTTTTTATCGCGGCGCGGTGGCCTGCAACTACTTCGTCTCGTTTTTTACCGTTTGGTTCGCAGCGTTGCGGCGCAGTTTTGGGAAAAGCTCAGTGAAAGCGGGCCGCGACAATAACCCCTTACCCCCCGCGGCCCCGCTGATCCCATCATACCTGCTTCCCTGCTGCTACCCTCGCGAATCTCCTTCATCTTCTCCTTTCGTGGCCCCACGCTCGACCGATCTCAGGTACGACGGGCCATTTTCTTCCTCTATCGCTGATCTGAGGAAGCGGCTCTGATGATTACTCCTTCTCATCTCCTTCCCGTTTTTGCCATTTTTCTTTCTTCCTTCTAATCTGTGGTGGATTTGTACATTCACTAAAGAATTAGTGGGTTTTTGCTCTGCATGCTTCACTTCGGTTTTGCTCTGGCCGGTTAGCTACAAGATGGCCAAGAAATTCTCATTTTTTTGCCTTTTTCGCAGTCTTTTTTAGTGGGGTTATGCTCTGGTTGCTTCACTGAGGTTTTCCTCTGATTGCCTCACTGTGGTTTTGCTCCGGCCTGTTTTGCTCTTGTCGGTTAGCATCAATGGGGTTTTACTCTGGTTGCTTCAATGCGGATTTTATTTTTCTAGAATTTTGCAAACGGCTTATTTTGAGATGAACTTGGTATTCCCCGTCTAAGTTCCCGAATTTAGACCTCATATATGCTTGTGTTCAGAGTTACATTACATAGTTCTGTGCTTGCGATGGACCTGACCCTCTCTGGCTTTCTCTTTTTTTTACCAGCAAATATTATGTATAAACCTGTCTAATCTTTCATTAGAGAAATTATACTGCTATTTCAACTTCTTAAAAGTGAAATAGACATTTCCATACTTCAATCGGTGGCTGATAAAATCGTAGGAATGAAGTGGGATGCATGTACTTACATACAGATTGTTTGCTACATATGTAATTGCACTTTTATATTGCTTCATTTCCTATTGAAGTTGCATAAAGAATCATACCTTTTAAAACTTACAGGTATAACTAGCAGAAAATGATTTTCTTTAGAGATTTGGGAGTTATGTTTCTTTCAAGCATCTTAGAAATTTGGGAGTTTACTATGGGATATGAATTGTAGCATTACATTGCTTCATAAAATGGTTTATTTCAGTGAACTTATCATTAATCCTTGATGTTTAAGGTTAAAATATTATAGTGTTGGTTAAAAAAGATTGAGAAGGTTTGATGGTATTATTGGTAAGTTTAAGAAGAGGATTATGCCTTGGGATGATCCTCTTGTATCTTATGGTGGCCAAGTGACTTTACTTAAGAGTATTCTTACTTCTACTCCTCACTATACGTTATTCTTTATGAAGATGCCAATTGTAGAAGGAGAAGAAATTTGCCTACACTACAAATTGTAGAATAAATTTGCCTTCACTATTTATTTTCATTTGTAGAAGAAGAAACTTCCCTCTCCCCCCTCAACTTCAGATGCTATCTTAATGCACCATCCTACTCTTCTTAAAGAGAATGGCTTCTGAAGAATTCTACTTGTTTGACAAAAATATCGAACAATAAGCTATTATATACTTGCAGAAATTTATTCAAGGCAATAGTGCCCTACTTTAAGCTTAGGGTTACAGAATAAAACATGGGCATTTACATAGATGCCACACAATTCTTATGTATTTATATATCTAACACTAATATTTACATTCATAGGACTCAAATTTTTTAACATTAAAGGTGGCTAACTATACTGAAAAGCTTCTTTGCTGAAATGCTTCTTTATTGGGTTATTTTTAATGGACCTCTGGCTATTTCTTATGGGGTTTGTTTGAGATGTATTTGCTGGTGAAAAATGTTTGGGCTAATAATGATTGAGATCTTCTCAATGTAGCTGATATTGTCAGTAAATCAGATTCTATTATGCTTGAAAAAAGCTTTATCACTATGGGGCTGGATAGTATTAACGTTAAAGCTTCTTGGGGCCAATCTACTTCTAATACTTTCCTTCATTATTTCAATCACTCAAATGGTATTGATCTTAGGTGGGCATTGAATTCATTTCTGAAACATTCTCAATCTTTTTTTTTTACATATGCTTAATTGTGTTGGATCACATTGCAATGTAGTTTTTTTTTAGCCATAATTTAGAAGAATATGGTTATTGGAGAAATACTTTTGCTTTAATGCTATGTTGTGAGATGTTTGTGTGATCCATATGGCGTGTCCTGCAGCTGCTTATTTGGACTATTGTTTCATTGCCTTCACCTGCAGCTGCTTTTTTGGATTTCTGTTTTGGCATTCCAATTCATGTTTTTCTGAAATTGTAGAATTACAGATTCCTATGTTTACGACAAACTGTTTTATAGCTGCCCACGGAGGATTGCAGAAAAGTGTAAGTTCTTCCGTTGGGCAGACAGTTCAGTGGATTCCCCAACAACGATAATCAGGAATGACGATCATCACTTAAGGAAAATCTTTCCTGGGAGATACACCATCTGATTTTTTAAAATAATATAATAATCTTATTAATCGTCATTGTAATTGTTTTACAATTTTTTTTTACGCTCCTGATAGTCACTGCTACAAGAGTTGTGTAGTTGTGATTCTGTAATGTTTTTAAGGTTTAGAATTATTTCTAAATGATTATGGATGATTATTTGCTGTTCAAATGCAGTGGAAATTGACTCGTACAGTTTATACAATACTATTTAACATCATTTATATTTACGAATCTAACACATGCATTTTACATTTTGTTTAAATTTTTTACTCAAAATTATGTAATATTTAAACACACACGCGCGCGCGCGTAGTAAACACTTAAATTTATTTCATAATTACCATTACTTTTATATATTTACGTATATTAATCAATTTAATATATAAATAAACATGTTTATAAATAGTTTTAACAAATATGAGCGACATTGTTATTTTTTTAGAAATAGCTGCCCCATAGTTATTTTCACATAGCTGCACCAAACAGGCTGCTAACTTCCGTGCAGCTGCTTCCACGCAACAACTTTCTAAGGCGGCGTAACTACAGCTGAAAAGCTGCAGCTGCGCCGAACATGACTTTAGACACTCAAGTTTTAATTTTAATGAATATAAGTGCGACGAATTTCATCAAATTCACATAGATTAATATATTTCGTAAATGGCAATTAATGTTCAGGGTGCTGTGTATGTAATTATCCTAAAAATAAAACTTGAGCGTGTTATTATTCACAATAAATAAAAGTAAGATTTGCATACATATCATTTAATTCTTATGTTGCATATGTAACATCTAAATTTAATTTTTACATATATACCACCTTGAAAATTTATATTTCACTTTTTAATTAAAAAGTGATTTTTTTATATGTTAAAAAATATTTTAGTAATATAAATTTTAGGGATTGGATATGTAATGACATGGGAATTGGATTGAACATACCACTTAATTCTTGGAGCTTTACATTTCTATATGTACGGTGCAAACGAACCGAACAGGAGCGACCCCGGGATCAGCTCGTGTACGGCTCATTGAAAAATATTAATGTTCGTGATCGGTTCGTTTATAATTCGAATTGAAAAAAATTTTGTGTTTAACTCATTTGTTTTGCGAGTCAAACATTAACTTTTGACGAAAGAAGAAAAGTTTTGACAACTCATGTCACGCAGCCGTAGGATGTTAAAGGTAAGAGCGAGATGTAAATGTTTTTTTATATTAAAACAACATTTAAATATAATATAATATATTTTTATTCTTTTTTAATTAATATTTTTCATTTATTATAAATATATCTAGCCTTTTAGACAATTAAGCTATTTAAAAATACTACTATATATATATATATATATATATATATATATATATATATATATATATATATATATATATATATATATATATAGAGCCAAAAAGAGCCGAACACGACCGAACAAATTCTTGCTCGTGTTCTGCTCGTTTATATATCGAGTACAAAAAAATTTGTGATCGACTCGTTTGCCTAGCGAACTCGTTTGCCTAGCGAACGCATCAAACACAAACTATTTACGAACAACGAGACATTTTGACTACCCTAATCAGATATATAAATATATAGAAATTGAGTTGTATGTATGTCAAAATAGTTTTGTAAAGATGCTAAAATAGTTCATAATAATTATAACTCAATTTTAAAATAATTAAAAAATATCTCGACACTTTTATAAATTTTAGAATCAAACCGATTCATATTTAATTAGAGATTACTCTGAATATATATATAAATATATATATATATATATATATATAAATTGACGCGTACTAGAAAATTCACGGCGGTAAAGTAATGGATTATCATCTTAGCGTTACATGATAATTCAACACACACTCCGGTAAGAGAAGTATACAGGAGGAGACATCTTAATTATTTACATGGAAAACCCTTAGAAGGGAGAAAAACCACGGGGCCTAGCCCAGTTAAAATAATCCACTATGAATGACGACTACACATGTTAATTCCTCTCCTAAATTAGGAAAGATGGAGTTACAAAGTTGTGTAACTATAATCCGGCTGTAGTTCTTGGTGACATCAGGTTGCAAGAGTCATTCCTGATTGTTGTGGAGGTAGTGGTCCGTCGTGAGCATGTAGATGGTTGCTTCTGAAGCGTTGATTGGTCAGAGAAACCATAGTAAGCAGCAGTGGACCACGTAAGTTGTAGTTGACGAGTATTAATAACGTCTGTAGGCCGCGGGGCCCGGAGTCGGGAGCTGCATGAGTTGTGAACCACGTAGTCCGTTGTGGCGAGTATGAATGACATCTGTAGGCTGCATGGGCCGGAGCCGCGAGTGCATGCGATGTTGACCACGTAGGTCATTTTTGCCACATGAACTGTAGTGATAAGTTTTTGTCCCACAGACGAGAAATGGTTATTAGATCTTCCAAGTTACAATGTCGACTGACGATTTACGGTCAGTGACAGTCGATGGTGATTGGTGGTGATTAATGACTGTAAGCGACGGTTCACAATGGTCTATAGTGGTTGACAGTGATACTAGTGCCTAACGGTGTGGGGTGTTAGGTATGACTCATATATATGGAGGAAGTTTTTTGGTGAAGAGGCATGACTCCTGGTGAAAAGGAGTGTCTCTTGGAAGTTAGTGGGTTGGGGGGAGCGAGGGCGTGTTTGTAATTTATCCATGGGTTTTTTTCTATAAATAGATGTGTAATCCTCTGGATATGTAACTCCTCTGAAATAGTGCATTCGCTGGCTCGCTCCCGAGGACGTAGGCAATTCTTTGCCGAACCTCGTTAAATCTCTTATGTTCTTCTGATTTGTGTCGATTTCTATTTTTAATCGTTATTTTTCATAACAATTGGTATCAGAGTCTCGTTCGAGGAAACATGAGGAGATCGACGCGGGAGATCGAAGAAGTTAAGAAGATTTGGTTTCGAGATTCGAAGAATTGCGGTGGGATCCGGGAGAGAAGTTCCAGTCGGAGCGGAAGGCCTTCGACGGTTTGCAGCGGAGGTGATTTCTGTGAAGGGCTTTCCTTCGCTGTTCGACCCGCGCAGAGGAATCGCGAGACAAGCGGGCTTGAGGCAGAAGCAGAGGCCATTTCGGTAGTTGCAGGAACGAGCTTCGCGTCGCAAATCGAGAAAATCGCGGAATGAGAGGTTCGCGGATGCTGCAGTTCGGCCGCGGGGAGCGAGCGGGTGGAGTCCGTGGAAGGTATTCTCTTCCTTCTTCCAGGAAGTGCGAAGAAAGGGAGACAGCTCAGGTCCGTTACAGCAAGAAGCAATTTGCGCGAGGAGCACAGGCAGATCGTGATCCTTCTAGGAGAGTTCGCGGGTAGGATTTGAGGAGGCGCAACGGAGCAGGTCCAAGTTGTCGCGTCACCAGTGCAGGTGCTGGAAGGTTCGTCGCAGGGCAAGCGGGTGAAGATGTTTCCGCGTTCGGTCTTCGCGAACAGCAGTTCGCGTTCAGTTCCCTAGCGACGTGGCAGTACTGGAGTCGGTTCGGTCAGTTTGCGCATGAGAGGCGCGAGGGTCCGGATGTCAGTACTCGAACAGGTGCCAAAATTTGTTGCGAGGAGTACAGAGTACAGGCGGACGAAGGGCAGTTCGGCGAAGGAAGATTCGTGGGAGTCGGAGGCATGCAGAGAATTTCGCTCCAAGCAAGTTCTCGCATCGCAGGTACAGGCGAGCGGCAGGAAAGCCTGAGGAGTTCCAGCGACGCGGCAGTTGGTGCGGCTGGGCGGTTCGCGGGCAGGGAGACGTGGGCCTGCAGTTCGCGGTTAAGGGAGTTGAGGCATTCTTAATTCATGTGTTAAGAGTTAGGAGGCAATTAACATCAATTAAACCAGAGGAAATTTAATTCCTGAAGGCAGAGAAGAAAATTTTATGTAGAGGAATTTTGTCATTCCTGGAAGAGCTGCTAACGAAAAAAAGCTGTGCGGTGCGGAGTGAATTTTTTTTTTTTAAAATTTCTTGCAGAGGAGTTCGGCCGGCTCAAAAACCGCGTGAAACAGAGGCTGTCCACCGCGAACAGGAGCCTCGTTTTGTGATAAATTGAGGTGTTCAAACAGTTAAATTCACTGGTTCGTTGCAGGCGAATTTTGCGACAGGTGGAGTTCGGCAGGGTGCAGGTGGCGAGCAGACACGATTATTTCGTGAACAGGAGTTTCGTGGAGGTATTCCTCAAACAAGTGCGAAGGGATTCGTGGCTCGCGGAAACAGCAATTGACCGAGGTTACTGGTACGAACAAGAATTGTGCTTCGTGTGGAAAATTTGATTCACGAATCACGGGAGAATCGCGGGATAGTTGCTGCATTTGATAGAGAAAATTTCAGTGTTTTTTGAATTTATTTGCGGAGTATTTTCTTTTGTTTTTTGAAGCAAGGTGGAAAATACGGTGCAGGATTAAATTCGGATGGCAATGTCTGGTGCAAAATTCGAGATAGTGAAGTTCGATGGAACCGAGAACTTCGGATTGTGGCAAACAAGAGTAAAAGATTTGTTGGCACAACAGGGAATTTTGAAGGCTTTGCGGGCTACGAAACCTGATGATATGGAAGATGAAGATTGGGAAGAGTTACAACTTAGAGCGGCAGGTACCATACGTTTATGTCTGGCAGATGAAATTATGTATCATGTTATGAATTTGAAATCTCCAGGAGAAGTATGGAAGAAATTAGAATCTCAGTTTATGTCCAAATCTCGACGAATAAATCAGTATCCGAAGCAAAGGTCGTATGGATCGAAGATGCGAGCAGATATTGATTCGTACAAGCACTTGAATGTCTTCAATCAAATAATCACGGATCTGGCACGGCTTGATGTGAATATTGAGGATGAAGACCGAGCAATGATTCTTTTATGTTCGTTGCCTACTTCTTATGAACATCTGGTGACTACTCTTACATATGGGAAAGAAACAATTAAAATTGATTGAGATTATCGCAAGCATTGTTGGCTCACAACCAACGGAAGAAGAATGCGAGAGAAAGCTTCTAATGGTAATTGTTTATATGTTAAGGGTAATCAGGATCGTGAAAGTAAGGAGGAGAAGGAGAATTCGGAAGGTCAAAAGCTTCAAAGGCAAGAAGATTCGTTGTTTTAAGTGCGAGGACCAGGACATATGAGGAGAGATTGTCCAATGCTCAAGAAGGAGACTCGTAATGTATCTTCCAAGGCTGCGAATATGGTGCAGAGTGATACATATTACAGTGATAGTGATGCGCTTTCAGTTACGACAACTCTGTTAAAGGATGGATGGATTCTTGATTCAGGATGTTCTCATCGCATAACTCCAAACAGGAAGTGGTTTTCTTGATACAAGTTATCTGATTCTGGTTCAGTCTATCTAGGTGATAATAGACGTTATAATAATGGCGATATAGGTAAAGTCGGAATTCGGATGTATGATTGCAAGCTGTCGTAACATTATGTGATGTCATACATGTTCCGCAGTTGAAAAAGAATTTCGATTTCGTGGGCACTCTACACGAATTGGTTTCATTCCTACAGGCGGATGAGGATAGGGAAACCATCGAATTGTTAAGGAGTGCAGCGACCGCGATGAAAGGGAAGATCACTGCAGGTAACATCTATAAACTGTTGGGGAGTACAGTTGTAGGTGAAGATCGCTCTGTTAGAACATATGATGGAAATGCAACAGGAACTTTGACTAAGCCAGGTTAGATGGTTTGGTTGCCCAACCCACTGGTGTAAGAAACTCCATGATCTATTTCTCCTAAAGAGCTGGATATTCGCAAGGTGGAGATTTTCTCCTAAGGAGTTGGATATTGACAAAGGTGGAGATTGTTAGGTGTATTTCTCTAAGGGGCTGGATATTTGCTAAGGTGGAGATTTGTTTGGTAGGCACATATACCGGGTGAAGCATTTCTCTTAAGGTGCTTGATATTCGCCAAGGTGGAGAATTGTTAGGTATGACTCATATCTATGGAGGGAGTTTCTTGGTGAAGAGGCGTGACTCCTAGTGAAAAGGAGTGTCTCTTGGAAGTTAGTGAGTTGGGGGGAGCGAGGGCATGTTTATAATTTATCCATGGGTTTTTTCTATAAATAGATGTGTAATCCTCTGGATATGCAACTCATCTGAAATAGTGCATTCGCTGGCTCGCTCCCGAGGACGTAGGCAATTCTTTGCCGAACCTCGTTAAATCTCTTGTGTTCTTCTGATTTGTGTCGATTTCTATTTTTAATCGTTATTTTTCATAACATGGGGTGGTTGACGGCGAACGACGGTGGTCAATGACAGTAAGCGGTGACCGAGGGCTGCCGGCGGCGATCGAAGACGGGATGTTGGTGGACTTCAGCTCCTTCTCAGAGGTTCGAGTTCTCTCTAAAGCTTTCAACCTCCTCTCTCATGTGAGGATTGGGGCTCTATTTATAATGTTTACATGTAATTAATGCAGGAATATGAATCATTTTGATCGGACGGTCCAGAGAGCTTCCTTCGATCATACAGTGTTTAATGGACATTTGAGTGCCTTAATGATGTCGAAATTGAGTGATCTTGGGCTCGTTGGATTTGTCTTGTCTAGACGCTCGATTCGAGTATAGACTGCTAGTGTTGGCATTTGTTTGACCTTCCATATGTGTCTGTAAATCTTCTAAGAGTGGTTTGATGACTTGATCTGGGCTTGATTTGACTCGGATTGGACTAGTTTTTATAACATTATGTCCATTTCATTGAGCTGGTCAATCTGACTATAAGTTTGCTGAAATCGAAGTTCTGGACGTCTTTTTGTCAAAATTTGATCCGCGTCATACCTCGAGATTTACGATGAATGATGAAAATTTTTTGGTGGCATATCATAAATATTTCTCACGTGCCCTCCACATATAATTAAGCTATATAATCTACAGAAGATATTACAATGAAGTATCACTTGTTTAGGTTGCCTACTAAAGTTGGCCCGCCTCGCCGCAAATCCTAATTATCACGCAAACTTTATAACTTTTTATTTATTAATGCACTATTTTTTAATCCTAAATAATGCAACACAAAAAAAAAAAAATAACTTTTGGATTTAATAAATTATTTTCCATGAATATATATGGAAATTGTGTTAATGAATAATATAAATATTAAATTAACGGTATATGGGCTTAACAATTGTATTTTTATTTTATTAAGTATTTCATCCTTTAATTTATAAGAGATATTTTATTATTATACGGTAAATATATATTTTTCATTAAAAATATTAAATTATCAGCAAAAATTATTAAATATTGTTTTCTGTTATTTACTATATTTTTAATGATCAAATAATGGAATAGAATAAAAATAAATATCTAATTTCAAGTAAAGGGCTAACATAACTAAAACAAGAATCATTGACATTGGAAGCCATCATATTGATTTATGGTTGAGATTGATTTTTTTTTTTCAAATGTAATGTTACTTTATGACAACAAGCATTTGTAAGACGATTGGTTCTCCCACATACGGCTGTCGAAGCGGCTCGTTGTTCGCGAACAACACATGTCCGAAACGTTAAATATATCGTGTTTTACTCATTTGTTAAGCAAACGAGCCGAAAACGAACAATTTTTTGGCTCAAACGAGCCGAACACAAACAATTTTTGTTCGTTTCGCTCTTGTTCAGCTCATTTTTGCTCAAACACACACACACACAAACATGTCTAAATACGTAACGAGTGTTATTTTTAAATAGTTTAATGGACTAAAATCCAACAAAGATTTATTATCAATTAGCGTTACTAATTAAAAATATAATAAAAAATATTAAATTTTATTTAAATGAATATTTTAATATAAATAATGAGATTTAAATCTCGCCACACCCTTAAGATTTTACGATTGTGTGATTATGTTTGTCAAAATAGTTAATTGTTCGTGAATAGCTCGCGTTCAACTTGATAAGAAAAGGAGTCAAACACAAACAAATTTTTTGAGCTCGATATAAAAACAAGCCGAACACGAACAATGATATTTTTTAACAAACCGAGTCTGGACTAGCTCAAGCTCGGCTCGTTTATACCCATAATGGCTGCATGCATGACTAGTTTTCTCAAAATGGTTTTTTGTTTGCGGCGCGTTCAACAAACGATTCGAACACGAACAATTTTTTGTGTTCGAAACATAAACGAGTTGAACACGAGCTAAACCCAAGCTCGCTTGTGTTCGGCTTGTTTACACACCCCTACTCCCACATACAAACATTGAATCTCGTTATACTTTTTTATTTTTATCGCTAAAATTGTGTGAAATTTATTTCTTAAACATTTTATTGGATGACCTAAAATTTTTTTCTTTTATAATTACTCATTTCAGTTAGTTTCACATGCATAAGAGATGCAATTTTAATACGAATTTTATCTTTGAATTTTTATTTTTGGGTGGTTTTAAAGGAAATATTACATAGACACCACTCAAAACATTACTATTTACAAAGCTAACCCTCAAATAAATTTTTTTTAGCAGTCTCCTAATTTGAATAATATTTTAAAAATCAGAGTAAATAAAACATCGCTGCTCAAATGACGGCAATCTATTTTTTAAAAAGGCCGCCTTTTTCAACAATTTAACCCGTTATCCCTCCCGCCGTCGCCGGCCATCATCGGCCGAGCCATAGAGATACAATTCTCCACCTCCGGCGAAAGCTCGCCGGATTCCTCCGCGTCGAAGCTCGCGTGAACTCCATAAAGCAAGTAGAAAACCACAGCAAAACCCGTGAACACAGCGAACCGAACATACGACTGCCAGTCCAGCAAGCCCAGCAGGAACACGTTCAGAAAAATGGAGATCGCCGGCACCACCGGCATCAGAGGCAGCCCCCACAGCTCCGGCTTCCTCACCTGCGGTACCCACCAACTGAAAGCGCACAGCGCCGCGGCGGCGGCGGCGGCCCCGCCGCAGAGAACCAACGTCCTGAAATAGCCGCTTTCCGCCGGGTGGAACCGCCAGGCGATCGTAAACGCGACGGCGGAGAGGGAGAAGAAGAGGAGGAAGACGACGGTGGGCCAGGGATTAGTGGACCCCACCGACACGTAACGCCGGTGAATGACGGCGTTAGCCACCATGTAGAAAACGAACAGGGTGCCGATGGTCACCAGGTTGAGAAGAACGTTGAGGTCCGTGAAGAGGGCAATGGTCGCCGTTAACCCGCCTGAGATAAAAATTAACATGGAGGACCCTAGAGATTTGAATTATTAGAAAATAAGGAGGGTTATTTAGATTTTTACCCAGGAAGACGGAGGCGTTGACGGGGGTAGAGGTGGTGGGGTGGACCTTGGCGAGCCGGCCCGGGATGACGTGGGCCCTAGCGATGACACAGAGGTAACGGGCCTGGCCCAACATCGAGACGAGGATCGATGTCAGTATGCCGAAACTGGCCCCCACGCCGATGACGTTCGAGACCCATCCCCAGCCGTCCGATCCCTTGAATGCCGACGAGAATGGCGATTCGCCGTCGATCTGCGCTGCCCAATAAATATTAATTATATTTTTTCAAGAAAATTGGGTTAAAAAAGTTTGTAAATGCTCGTAAAATCACATTTTTAATACATAAAAATGTTACGTATGCATGTAAAGATCCAAAAGTTACAATTTTTCATGCACTAAGATTTGTTTTGGGGACTTTATAAATGTTGGATCCTAAATTATTCTTTTATGAGCATACGGAATTGAAAGAAGTGAAAAAGAGAGAGAGTAAGAACGCGCACGAAAATTCTCCCTACTCGGAAAGCGATGAGAGAGTCCGTCTTTATTCCTATTCGAACTTCCTATTGAAAGGGATCTAATTAGTACAATTAAGAGAGGTAGGAACCATTATAAGGTGTTGCCTGATTCATTCAGATATCTCTCAGCAGTTGTGCAGTACAAGGCTGATTTAGTTGCAGCAAAGGGGAAGTAAGCTCCAGGCCCGCGAAGAAGAAGAGCTTATGGTTGTGGGATTTTCTCCATGAATTTCTGTCGTGCTAAGAACAAGAAGATATGTGTTGCTAAATCGTGAAAAGTTGGAGTGCGTTGCTGTACATGGATTTGCTTTCGTAATTTTTCAGCATGTTTTTATTGTTACTGTTGTGGTTGTATCCTTGTTGATGAGGAGTGTTTCGGCTTCTTAAATGAAGAACCAATAATTATTTCGTTGTTTTATGAGACGGAAGGCTTTTGTTT
Organism: Papilionanthe hookeriana x Papilionanthe teres; assembly: GCA_022702705.1. Classification (NCBI taxonomy): domain Eukaryota; kingdom Viridiplantae; phylum Streptophyta; class Magnoliopsida; order Asparagales; family Orchidaceae; genus Papilionanthe; species Papilionanthe hookeriana x Papilionanthe teres. The sequence goes on along the minus strand of CM040427.1, from coordinate 67,599,803 downwards.
GTGATTTTTGTTTTTTTGTTTTCGGAGGAAGGTGAGATGGAATGGAAAAGGATTTTTTGAGGTTCAGTTGGTGTGGTCGGCTCGGATCAAAACTGAAGTTACAGCCACTCGTTGACTTCGAGGTACAGTGATAGCACTTCTATCAGCTTTGAGCTTTGGAGCAGTGGGCGTGACACTAAGGAACTTTTTATGTTTTTGAACGCCTCCTCATATTCGGTCATCCATTTAAAACATTGATTTTTTCCTTTAGTATTTTGAAGAATGCTGCACACTTGTCGTCCGACATCGGGGGGAAATGACTGAGCCTTACAATTTAACCAATTAGTTCTGGACCTCCTTGGTTCTTCGTGGGGGCGGCATGTCTAGGATTACCTTTCTCTGAGTTGGCTTTTAATCCTTGAGGAGCAAGTGGAGGCCGAGGAACCTGTCGGTCGATGCTTGGAAGGGGCACTTGGAGTGGTTCAATCCCATATTGAATTTTTTGAGTGTTTTGAAGGTCTCTTTCAAATCTTTGATGAGTTGTCTGTTGTACACGTCAACATTCTTTTCTTTTTTATTTAAAAAAATTACATCAACGAGGCTCTGATAGATCGCCCCAACATTCTTAAGCTAGAAAGAGCAGTAGATTAAAACAAAATATGCATTGTACAATAATAAATGTTGCTCTTTCCGCGTCGGCTGGGTGTATTTTTATCTGGTGAAAGAGGAAGTAAGCGTCAAGGAAACTCATTGATGAGTATCCGACTGTTGCATCCACCAAGCTGTCAATCTTCGGCAAGAGGTAGGTATCTTTCGGGCAGGCGGCGTTGAGGTTGGTGATGTTGATGTATATCCGCCACTTATCGTTGGCTTTCTTGACCATCACAAAGTTTGAGACCCAAGTTGGGTACTGGACTTCATGGATGTAGCTGATGTCTAGCAGCTTCTACACCTCTGCTGCTAACGGTTCGACCAGAGTTCTGGTGATCGACTTAATTTTCTGTTGGACCGGTCGAGACTAAGGGTTGATGTTTAGCTGGTGACATGCTGCGTCGATTGAAATGTTGGGCATCTCCACTGCGATCCAAGCGAACACTTCTCGGTGCTCCCGAAGTGTCGTATCACCCGGTCTCTAAGTCTCGTATCGAAAAGTTCGCTGATTAGAAATATATTACAGGATTCTTTGTCGAAAAGAGGTACCTAGAGAACAACCTCACTGGTCTCGAGACCTTCCTACATTTGAATATGGCTATCGAGTGGTCAATTGTCAACATTCGAGACCGCTCGTAAATAGCAACTTCAAGATCGCTCCAACTTCTATCTGACCATGATCATCTCCTGTTGCTCGGAAATTTTATGGCCACATGTTAGGTGGAAATCACCGCCCGGTAGCTGTTCAGAAGTGGCCGTTCGAAGATAGCATTTTAGGTCGGTGGAATTTCTACCATGAGAAAATCCTCCGTGTTGTTGTATTGCATCCCCGGTTCCCCTCAAGAAATGGCTAGGGAGATGAGGCCCAACACCCCCTTCCTTTCTCGGAGCATCAGAACAATAGACCAGTCGACGCTATCAACCGATCGGTCTTCAGATCAATTTTATCGAACAACATTTTGAATGGAAAATTGACCGAAATCCCTGTATAAAAAGAATACTATCCACTTGATAGTTATTGATTAGCGTTGTGACGATGATTACTTCGTTGTAAGGGTTTCTCTTCGGTGGGAGATTTTCATCTGTAAAGATAATTGGTAAATTGCTACGTGTACATGGGATGTCAGAGCATACCTCTTCCGAAAGTTGTCTTTTCAAGCCAAAAGGTCAGGGTCCTCCCCCGAAGATTGTCAGGATTATTCCTGACACATGGACCTCATTCGCTCAGACAGGCCCGTTTGTGGGTTCTCCTGCTGGAGCTTTACTCTGCAACTGTGTGTGTGCACAGACTGCAACAAACTCTTTGAGCTTTCCGGTACGGATGAGGTTGTCAATTAGATTTCAGAGGTGCTGACCTTCCTCCGCGTGGTGACCATGTGCCCTATCTCTTCGAATCTTGTAAGGCCGGGGCCGCCTTCAGTGTCGGGGCCAATTTGAAGTAGTCCTTGTTTTTGATTGCTTGGACTATTTCGACCATTGACACGTTGAGGGGAGTTAAACCTTACATTTCCTAGAAAACACGTTGCTCGTAATATTGGGCCGATCGTTGGTCAGAGAGCCGCTTTAGGTCATGTTGCCCTCAGACATTTTCCCTCTGATTCTGGGACCAAGAGTCGTCGTCGTGGTAACCAGTGGAGGATTGATTGTCCTTCGCCTTCTGCGATTCCACCTGTTTTTTCCGCTGCTTTGAGGGACGGTCGGACGACTCCGGCTTACCCTTTGGAGATCCCTGAAGATCTTTTTTAGCGAGTATGTGCTCGTTCCCAATCTCCAGTACATATGCAAAAGTAGTGAGTTTAAATAGAATTAGTTCATCCCTGAACCGTTTGCTTCAGACTCATCTTTTCAAAGCTTTTTCGGCCATGTTAGACTTCAGGTCTCTAACTTCCAACATTTCATTCTAGAAGCAGGCGATGAAGGCCCGTAGGCTCTCGTTTTCTCCTTGTTTGTGGTTAAGCAGGGTGTCTGAATCATTCCTTTGTTTCAGTATGTTTGAGAAGTGCGAGATGAAGAGTCTTTTAAATTCATAGTAACATGGAATAGTTTCGGTCGACAGACCGTTGAATTATTGAAGGACTAACTCCTTCAGGGTGGTTAGGAAAAGGCGACACATTATGGGGTCGCCGATTTGAAGCTGGTCGATTGATGACTCGAATGATGCTACATGATCGATCATCTTCCTTTAGTAAGAATCCAGGCGATAGAACCTTAGCATGGGTGGGGGTACCGTCTCTTTGATTCAGTGGGTAAAAGCCCCTCCTACAAGCAGTCGGACAGGCACTCACATCCTCTCGTACCATTGCACATTCGCCTGTGTGGACGGGGCTGTGTAAGTGTACTGGACTCGCCTTGTCCCTCTACCTGCTGGTTGCTGATCTAGTTGTCTGGACATAACAGGTTGTCCGCTGGGGCCCTTTGGGTACGGTCCTGTTGAGGTTCCGCTTCCAGACGAGGGGTCGGTCAATTCATTGGGTGATTGCTCCCCGGAGGACCTCGAATTGCTCCATTATGAGGGTCATTTGGGTTTGTAGGCTATGAACCTGTGTATGTTCGTCCGATTGCGTAGCGTTTTTATTGGGCTCCATGCGTACTATTTCTGTTTAGAAACTGTCACCTTCATGGTTCTTTCCGCTTCTCTTCTGTGTCAGGCTCTACGCTCACCTCACCACTTTCCAGGATGTTGGATCCTAACTTGTCCTTCTTCGAGCACGCCCTTAGAGTTGGAATTGAAAGTGGAGAGAGTGAGAGAGAGAGAGAGAGAGAGAGAGAGAGAGAGAGAGAGAGTAAAAATGCATGAAAAATTTTCCCACTTGAAAAGAGAGGAGAGAGCTTGTCTTTATTCCTCTTGGGAATACCTACTTAAAAGAATATTATCATTACAATTAAGAGAGGTGAGAATCGTAATGATAATAGCTCTTAAATTGAATCAATGCTTATAATTTCAATTAATGGCTATCATAATGTTGACAAAAATAATGATTTATAATGACTTATGAGCCTGTCGGCCGGCAGACAATTGATCGTGGCAATCGGTTGGTGTAAATAAGGTGAACCATCTTGCCAAGAGGTATGGCCGGTTGGATCTACGCAACCTTCACTTCAATCGAGCGGTCCACAGATGGGTCGACCCGTTTGGTTGGGCGAGTCGTGTCTTGCTATTTGGCTCAAACCTTATAAGACCCACGTCTCGTCTGCCTGGTCGGTCTGCTGCCCGACCAAATCTTCCCTCTCACAAGGTATTAAACGGATCTTATAGCTGCCTGTGCAGAGTATTCGATGAGACTCGCTGTTGGGACAATTGCACTTCACCCTTGCTGAATCTTACCACTACTGAGTAGAGGACCATCTCTGGAGCTTTGACCTATTCCAGGTTTAGAGACTCAAATTCTCATGCTTGACATTGAACTATTGTTCAATTGCTTACTCTGGAAGAAAACTTCATATTCTACTGTGTTTGTTATCTTTTAGATTTATGCCAGCAATTCTAATGCATACAACAAACATACCACATTATTCCTATGATTTATATATTCAACATCCATAATTTCATATTTAGTAGCACTATAAAATTATATATTTATTTTAAAGCAAAATAAATATTAAGGTTTGAAATGAAAATAACAAAAAAGACGAATAAAATCAAAAACAGCAAACCAGATTCACCGCTGTAATGTGAGAGGCCAGTAAGCAATCCAATCACGAATCAACACGTATGTTACAGACACGGACCCCACCACGCATCTACTAATGATTTGACCTCACCGACCCATAAAGAGAACATCGATAAGACAAATGGGATCCAGTCAAATTATTAAACTTTTCGGGTGTTATTAATAAATAAGTAACAGTATTTATTACTAGGATTAAGAAATTAATTCCAAATAATTTGGATTTAAAAAAAATATTTATAATAATCAACAACAATAATAAAATCTTAATCTCACTGAGTGAAATAGATAAAAAAATTCTATGTCATGATTTTTTCGATAAATTTTATGCTGACTGTCGACTACTTAAAATAGCTCAAATATTCACATCTGAATTTGGGAAAAAAATTTCGTATGTTAGCCGTTCGTAAGAGCTGTGTACGTAATAAATTACACGAGAGTTACATGGGGGTTACAAACGTGTTATAACCACCTTGTAACTCCCGTGTAACCCTCTTGTAACCTTGTAACCTCTGTAACCTACAAATAGGGGTTACAGGGTGGTTACAAGCGTGTTATCACCCTACTGCCACCTACATGATCAAGAATTGACCGACATATCATGACGAGAGATTCAAACAACAGATCACCCCGACAGTCCAGACTAACAGGGGCGCATGCGAGAATCCTCGCTTGCAGCTAATTAGTCAACCCGACTTTAACACGGTGGACGAGATCGACATTTAACCAAGCACCTCAACCGACCAACCTATGACACGGCCGTCACTCAGTCGATCACCTTAGTCGGTCAATTCAAGCAAATAAACTGGCCAAGTTACCTTCGTATTAAATTCTAATTATAATAACCATATAGTATGAAATCCAATGATTAAGTAAAACATCAATTATATTAAAAGCAGTGCCCATAACTGCTCCCTCATTTCTATAATTATACCAAATACGCCTCTATAAATATGAAATAAAAAATACAAACAAATAAACATTTACCAATTTTCGCTACAGAAAACTCCTGATCGACCATACTCGTTTGTTTTTCTCGTCCTTCACTCGATCCTAAACTCTCAGAATATGTTCACAAAGAACAATTCAAGATCCAACACACCCAAAAAAAAAAAAAAAAAAGTCAATTAAATTTTAATATGAATTTATTATTGGAATGAGACATTAATGAAAAATGTGAGACCACCTACCTAAACTAGAGGATGCATAGCCTTTATCACTGAGCAATATAGGCCAAATATTCCTCAAAAAGGATATAGGCCAACCTAGATCCCACATGCTACATGTCCGCTCCTTACAGTTTATCACATTTATTTATTTTGTGTTTACAGTCCAATACAGGGCTGTCAAAAAAGCTCATTTGTTCGCTGCTAAGAAGTTTGTGTTCGATTCGTTCGATGAGCAAACAAGACGAACACAAATAATTTTTTTCGTTCGGTTTGTTAAACGAAACAAGCACGAACAGAGATATGTTCGTTCGTGTTTGATTCGTTATTGTTCGAAATATAAAATAACTTAAAATAATTATATATATATAATTTATGATATTTTAAAAGTAATTATATCTTATAAAATTTTATCATATTTTAAATAATTAAACTTCAATAAATTATAATTTATAATAAATTAATAATAATAATAATAATATTACAATATTAATTATATTAATATAAATATTATAATATTATAATTAATATATTATAAGTATATATTAAAATGAAATCCTAAACATCTTATTCGGTTTCTTATATTTTGAGAAAGTATGTAATTACGACGTGTACAAAATACCTGATCAATTTGCTTCATTTGAGTGAAGTATGTTATCAAAGTTTAGGACTCGTTAAATGATTTCATTGTTCGCGAACAATTCGTGTTCGTTCGTCGTGAAGTTCGTCTTCGATTCGTTCGACAAGCAAACGAGACGAACACGAACAAGTTTTTTTCGTTCGGTTTGTTAAACGAACCAAACAAGAACAGTGATGTGTTCGAACATTTCGAACACGAACATTAGCAGTGTTCGTTCATGTTGAGTTCTTTTACACCCCTAGTCCAATACTTAATAAAAATATTTTAAATTAATGAAATAAAAAATATTATTTATTATATTAATCTCAAAAAAAAAAGCGGCAAAAGAAAAAGTCTCACGGGCATAGCGGCGGACTCATCGTGTAGAAAAGCTTGACAGAGTACCCTAAAGATAGCGAAATAAACAAATTCAGATCGATAAGGAGGAAGACTTACCGCATCATAAGGCACGAGCACCGCCATGGAAGCCGCCATTAAACAATACAGAAGCGTGACGATGACCACCGAACCAGAGACTCCCATCGGAATATCCCTCGCCGGGCTCTTCACCTCCTCCGCCATTGTCGACACAGCATCATACCCAATATAGCTCATATAAACCGCCGCCGCGCCGTTAAATACACCGCTGACGCCGTAAGGCATGAAACCTCCGGGGTGGTTCTCCGGCGACGCCGGCCGCGTTAAGTTCTTCCACTCCCCTCTCCAAAACCCAATGGTGATGATGAAGAGGATGAAGAAAAGGTGTGTGGCCGTCAACACCAAGTTCAGCTTCGAACTGTCTTTTGTGCTAAATCCGACAATTTGATTCAGAAAAAAAAAGATGGGATTTTGAAGAAAGATTTGAGTTTTTTTGTGATTTTTGCAGAAGTTTTACCTGTAGCAGATGCAGAGGGTTAAAATGAGTATGAGGCCGACGGCGAGGGGGTCGAGTTTGTTGAAGCCATTGGGTAGGACGGCGATGGTAATCCTCCATTTTTCCTTTGTTTCGACTCCAATGGCGGTTCCTAAGTAAGCCGTGAAGCTTCTCGCCACCGCTGCGTTTGAGAACACATACTCCATTACCAGATTTGCTCCTGTTAAAAATGCAGCAAATTCCCCTGCATTCATCCGTGCTGCGTCACTATAGCTATCCATAATTGTTTTTTAATCTAATTTTCACGAATCAAACTCTTTAATTTGACATACAGTTAAAAAAAGGGGAGATGGGACCATTAGAACGAGTCAATAAATTATCAAAATATGATTTTTGAAAACAGAAAATGAAGCTAAAGACGTTGAGAGCACGAAATCATCATTAAAAGAACAAAACAAAATCGGAAATTTACATAAAAATTCTTCTGTAATTACATATCTCACACCAAAAGTTAGATTTTTACGAAGGCAGCACCCTATCTAACTAAAAAAGTGGATTTCCCAGTTGCAGGCTGTTGAAAAGAATAAACGGGATGCTGGATTTACAAAAAAATGGCAGTTTGGGTGTGAGATAGTTAAATGCATAAGAATGAAGATTGCAGTGAAAACAATGAATCAATATAACTCACCGAATGTGACTCTTAAATAGCTGAAAGCACCACCGGCGACGGGCAACTCGACGGCGAACTCGGTGTAGCAGAAGGCGGAGAGAAGAGCACAGAAACCGGCAATGGCGAAGGAGACGATGATTGCCGGACCGGATAGATCGCGGGCGGCTCGTCCGGTGGTTACGAAGACGCCGGCGCCGACCATCCCGCCGATACCAAGGCCAACGAGATCTGTCCAACGAAGCGTGCGAGCCATGTCTGGCCCCGAACGAGCTCGTACTCTGCACATCTCTTCGTAGGTTGTCGTCACCGAGCCCGCGCGGCGACTGAATCGCCGGTGAGTTTCGGTTATAGCGCGGCCGTACGCCGGGAGGCTAGCAAAGGACGGCGGTTGAGATTTCCTCTTCGCCGCCGGCGAAGCAGAACTGCGTCGTCGATCCATAGGAAGGATATCGTTGACGGGATAGGGTGAGGGAGGGGGTTATGGAAGTGCGGAGAGGAAGGGAAAGTGAAGCGGAAAGTGAAGAGGGTGAAGGGGACGCCGAAATTGTAGGAAGGGATAAAAGTTCAGTCGTTGGGGATGTTTTTGGGGGTGAAGCTTTTAAAAATGAGGATTTGATATTTATAATTAAGTTAATTCTAATTAAGTTAAATCTGTCTTGTTTAATGCTGACTATTTGTGATTATTTAGTGGATTATGATTTTACCATAATTGTCTCCTTTTTCCAATTTGAAATTGTTTGGGAGAGGGATATTTTGGTTCACTTCTTGCTTTGTATTTTTGACTATTGAATAGGATGAAATTTTAGGTGTAGACTCCAGATGTATCCGTAGTCCAGTGGTGGGGTGTCACGTGACAAGTGAGCCCCGACATCATTAATGCTGACCGATCTCAGTGTATGGTGGCGGGTCCCACTTGCCACATGACGCCCCGTATGTGGACTCCGGATGCAAACAACGTTCAGAGTTCGGTCCTAAAAAGCGCTCAGTGAATAGAGGGATTGATTTGGTGCTTATTTTAGTGGAGTGACCTTTTGGATTGGTTTTTGCTTGTATTTCTTATGGAGCTGTTGTTTGAATTGAAGTTCGTCGATACTAGGCGGTTTTTGTTTATGCATGAGTGGTCTTTTTCTTTTTTTTTATTGTTGTAGATATTGAGCTTTTGGATCCATTGGTTACAACTGTTTTACTTTGTGCAAATATTGATTTGATTCAGATGTATCTGTCTTGTTATGTCATCTTATGTTTTTTTTCCCCTTTGATGTAATTTTCTTATAGATGGTTTTTTTTCTTCTCAAAGATGAGGGTTATGCTCAGCTTTATTCAAAGAAAAAATGAAAATACAAACACAAAGACACAACTCAGTATCACACAAAGAAAAAACAAAAAGACAAACCGACGACTGTAAACAAATTATACCACGAAGGCGCTTACTAAACTAAGCAACCAAAGGACAAAAGCAGAAATACCATAAGCTAACACCACAGTGCAAATAAATTTGAATCAGAACAACATCTGCTCAATCAGCAGAAAGTTGGAAGCAATGAATCCAGAAGCTTAGGATCTCTAATTGAGAAAAATGACCACTCTTCCTATAATCAGAAACCGCTAAGTACAGGCGAACCTCCAATTCAAATAACAGCCACTCCAAAAAATTTGGAGCAACAGGCAATCCAAAAACTCAGTCCACCACAATCAACACCATATTCGCTAATTTATTCAACAATCAAACATCCATGTGCATAAACATATAACAAAGCAAGAAGAGAGCCAAAATATTCATTCCCCAAATAATTCCAAAATGGAGGAAGAGAGAAGTACATTAAAACTATAATTCACCTAATTATTTGAATGAAGAGACATAAATAATCATGAGCTTGGAATTTACCTACATAATTATTAAAATTCCTTCAAGATAGTAATGAATATAAAATATATTCAAAGGTAAAGTTGAATTTTAATATAAACTTGTAAATCATCACAGCTCAGACAACCCCAAACTTTCAAGGAAAAATCAATCATGAATTGGTTCTTATCAGTTCAGATATAAAAAGAACCAAAAATCAACACTAGTAAACTCAATAATAAAATAACAAAACAATAAGCCGAGAAACCTCTAAAAAAACCATAAGATCAAGAGAATAATATCACAGTAAATCAAATCCTTGGGAATACAATCTCTAATTAAGGAATGAGGAAAAGAACATTCAAAGATAAGATGAAAGTGAGATTTTAAGTTATTATAGCATAAAACACAATTAAGATCAACATTGAGTGCTTCTATTATGAAGTAAATCATAGGTTTTAAGACCAAAATGAAAACTTTTCCACATATGATGGGCAAATCTAATAGCATAACCCTTAAACTAAATCCATTTATGACAATTAGAAAGAGGAAAAGACTCATATAGAAAAAAATAAATTTATTGATGCATATACATATTATAATCTTCCAAAGATGAGAAATTCTTTTAGTTATAGGGATATTATGGATAGCATTAATACAATGTAAATCAATAATTTGACTACAGTTACGATTCTAAGAATTATTCTGAATCACAGCAGAAAGTTTTATGGTTAGATCTAATTTATTTTTTGGGTAGTTTTAGCAATAGTAGCTCTAGTGATAGAAGTGTAACTCTGGGTGATCAAATTATTAAAAGGTGTGATCGATTTAGACATCTCGGGTCTATTGTTCAAAGCGATGGTGATATAGAAGGGGATGTTAATAGTAGAATTCAATTTGGTTGGTTGAAGTGGAGGAATGCTTCGGAGCCTATTTTGTGATAGAAAAGTACTACTTGGACTGAAAGGAAAATTTTACAAGCGAGTGGTTAGACCTGCTATGCTTAAATATGCTTTATGATGCTGATTGTTGGCCTTTAAAAGAGAAGCATAATACTAACTTGAGTGTTGCCGAGATGAGAATGATTAGGTGGATGAGTGGATTTACTCTTAGAGACAAAATGCGAAATGAATATATCCGTGATAGGGTTGGTGTAGCTCCAGTGACAGACAAAATTAGAGAGAGCCGCCTTAGATGGTTTGGTCACATTAAACATCGACCATCTGATGATCTAATTAGGAGAGTAGATGTTGTAGATTCGACTTATGTTAAGAAAGGCAGAGGTAGACCTAGGAAGACTTGGGCTTATTGTATAAAAATGATCTTAATTTATTAGAATTAAATGAAAATATGACACTAAATAGGACGCATTGGAGAACAAGGATTCATCTAGCGGACCACACTTAGTTGGATAAAGGCTTTGTTGTTGTTTCGTTGTATTTACATACATACCACATACTTCTTATGCATATCAAGTTTTATTCTTATCATAAAAGTTTATTTTCTGCATGAATAACATTTAAGAGTAAGAAATAGTTCTTTATATATATATATATATATATATATATATATATATATATATATATATATATATATATATTGAAAAATGTGGGTCACACCCAACTTTAGTGAGAAATAATAGAGACAGAGATTGGAATGCAACAGAAAACAAAGAGCTGCTAACAAACAATAATAACACTTACAAAGCTATAATAACTACAAGCCCACAATAATAGAAACACATCAATCCAAAACTAACTAAAACTATAATAAAAGCAACCAAGTACAAAGGAAAAAACAACTCAAAAGCAATCAACACAACGAAACATAGGAAATAATATAAATTCTTCCATCACCATCATAAGAAAGAATCTCTGCAAGTATATAGGATCGATCAAGTCAAACTCCGCGAATAATAACAAGATCATCCAAGTCATCTGAAAACGAAAACAAAAAAAAAAAAAAGAAGAAAAGAATAGACAGCAAACAAAAAACAAAATATCAACCTCCAAAAGAAATTAAAGTAAAAAAGATCAACAATGAAATGAAAGCCCTAAAACAATGAGAGGAGAAGAAGCAAGAAGGAGAAAGAAATAAATGAGCTCAGACATTACACACTTGAAGTAAAACATTAAATCTATATTCAGGAACAATGTATATATCAATATATACGGAAGAGCGACTAATATTTAATGCAAAGTTGGATATAATCGTAGCACACAGATCAAATCTCGACCAAAAGCGAAATACAATATCGAATATGACAGCAAGAACAACTGAAATAACTATAAACCAGCCAAGAATAAGATACACGTAATATTTGTTGGAAAAGAAATCTCCACCCAAGAACAAATTTATATATTTAGAGAACTAGACTGACAAAAAAAAATAATAATAATAATAAATAAAAATAAAAATAAATAAACACAAACAAACTCAACTAACCAACCATAAGCATAAGCCCAAACAAACCAAATTAAACAAGATAAAAATCTTTAAAAATAGGAATCTCAATTTTAAATTCGTTTTTCTTCCTCTTTTGTCTCATAATCCAACAAATATTATTGCTAATCATATAAATAGAATTCCGACTATTTTTAAAAGTTAAATAATGCCTTTCAAATGATATATAATGAGTTGTAGAATGAATAACAAGATATATTTTTTTTTTTTTGGAATTTTACAAGAAACAGTATCAACATTATAAATAACTTAAAAGAACTTACTAGGAGAAATAAAGAATTCAAAAAACAAAAAAAATATTTTTCAAGCATAGTTTGAGAAAAAAGTGACATTCAAAGAAAAGATGATAATAAGATTCTATTTAGGACAAAGCACACAATTAAGAGAAACTTCAATCCCTTTATTATGCAAAATATCACAAGTTTTAAGACCTTTATACCAGATTATGAAGAATACTCCCAAACTGTGATATTTAAACACCATGATGAATGATGATCTGCTGATTGATGCTACCCATCTGAAGAACGATAACAGCCAGATTGAGATGTAAGTGTTGGAGGAGTTCAGTGGGATGTCATGCATTTATGTAGCTTAATGTATTCTGTTTGCTGTGATTGATGAATTTGTTCAATGTATTTTAAGAAGATATACATAATTGAGTATTTATTTATGAATCAAGCAAAGGTGGTGATTATGTTTTGATGAATCTTAAGAAGGAAGATTTAGTACACTCCTCTCAATTTTTATGTATTTACATATTTAACTCCAAAACTTCAAATTTTATATAAATGTCACTATTTTGTTGGGTAATGTGGAGACTCGGTCCACCATGATTTAATTAGCTTCTCGACTCAAGGAAAAAAATGTTAAAATTTTCATGCCTATTTTATATTGATTTTGACGATATTGCACTTTAAAGAATGATATTTTTGGTGTTTTTCTGCAGGTACGAAGATTTAAGGACAATGGAGCGAAAATATGCAAAAAGGAGCGAATTTGGAGCAAAATGACCAAATTATGAAAATTTGATCTAGGACGCCAACGACGTGATTTTCCCGAGAGTTCAGAATATATTTCAAGGGACGCCGCGGACGGCGGAGGTCGAGGCTGCCGACAGCTGGGCCGGTCCAAGGCTAAGTTTCTAGATGGCCGCCGACGGCTGGATCATCGGTTCTTTCATGAAATACATCGAATATAGACGATTTTCGAAGGGATACTTGTAAAACACTTAGAGACCCTTCAACCACTTTAAAAAGAACAATTTTAGGCCGAAAAAGTGTCATATTGGAGTCCTCTAAAAGTCACTTAGTGTCAAATAGAGAGTCCACTAGTGTCCATTGTTGTTATTTGTTAGTGTTAAATTGTGAGTTCAGATAGAGATATTGCGAGGAATTCTTCGAAGGATTGTAAGAGTGGAAGAGAAGTGAGATATATCTTCTTCATTGCCGTTTCGAAGGAAAATTATGCGTACTGTAAAGAAAAGAAGAGATTCAGAGGAACTTCAAGGAGTTTGCTTGGGGAGAAATTTCAGATAAGTTGTGTTTATTTACTTTAGTTTGTAGAACTTTACTTTTATATATGAAATCCAAGTTTTATTGTATCATCTTCATGAAATCTGAGTAGTTTTTTTATCTTTCTCTTTGTTTTGATATTTTTGTGAAATGGTAAATTGAATTAGTGTGTCGTAAAAGTTTAAAAAAGTTGTGATAATCTTTTACTTAAATCTTAATTTAGTTTCAATCTGGCCAAATTGAATAGTTAAAATATGTTGAGTTTAACAACTATAGTAAAGATTAAATCCGAGATTCAGGGAGGTCAAAGTCCTTGAAAGTATGGTGCAAATAAATAAGAAAATTATATTCATCAGGCGTAGAATTGGAGATTTCAGAGTTACAGGCTAAAATCCTCAATTCGATCATATTTTTTGGGTGTTGAAGTGTAGATGTTAGCCCTCAGGCGAGGGAAACGTGGGAGCTCCGAAGTGAAAACCGGTATCCTCCCAGCCTAGCCACAGATTCAGTAACCAAGCATAGGATTAGTCATTGTTCTTTATGCCTGGACCAAAGGGTAAAGAATAGGTATGATCCTATTTGACACAACACTGTTTTAAACTAATTCTAATTATCTTTTCACTTAAATATTTTAACAAAGGAGAAAGATTCTTGTTTATATATTTGAACTTCACTTTAATAGAATTAGTTATTTGTTAGTAGAACTAGTTTAATTAAAACTTCATCCTATTGTCGATTGCATATTAGTGACAGATAGACAATTTCGATTTAGTTGTTATTCTGAATTGATTTCTATAATCCTAGTCTGTAGCCTCTAAAATATTCCCTGTGGGAACGATATCCAAGACTCCACTAGAGCCCTGTATTAGTTGAGCGATACGTATACTTGTGTTAAATAGTAACTCTGCGATTAAAGAATATATTATATACTTGTTCCAAAAAATTAAAATTACGCTAAGTATCCGCGCAGAGTGTACGCCCTCAAGTCACTTCTTAATTAAGAATCCCACCTACCGCTTTCTTGATTTCTATAAATAATCTCTTTTGGTTAAAGATAAAGTGAAGCTAAGTGAAGGGCCAAGCTAAAGCCAAGCAAGAAGCCAAGTGAAGAGCCAAGCCAAAGCCAAGCAAGAACCAAGCAAAGGCCAAGCCAAATCCTCTAAGAGAGAAAGAGAGGAAGAGAGAAAGAGAGGGAGGGAGAGAAGAAAAATATAGATTTTTCTTGTGAACTTCGAGGTGCTCGACGGTGTAATTCCTCGAAGTAATAAAATCCTCCGCAGCTCCGTGGATGTAGGCAAATTTGCCAAACCACGTAAATTTGTGCATCGTCTGGTGTTTGTTTTTTCACTTTATTAACATCATTTGCTAAACCAGCAGGCTAGCAAAGGACGGCGGTTGAGATTTCCTCTTCGCCGCCGGCGAAAAAGAACTCCGTCGTCGATCCATAGGAAGGATATCGTTGACGGGATAGGGTGAGTGATGGGGTTATGGAAGTGCGCAGAGGAAGAGAAAGTGAAGCGGAAAGTGAAGAGGGTGAAGGGGACGCCAAAATTGTAGGAAGGGATAAAAGTTCAGGTCGTTGGGGATGATTTTGGAGGTGAAGTTTTTGAAAATGAGGATTTGATATTTATAATTAAGTTAATTCTAATTAAGTTAAATCTGTCTTGTTTAATGCTGACTATTTGTTATTATTTAGTGGATTATGATTTTACCATAATTGTCTCTTTTTCCAATTTGAAATTGTTTGGGAGAGGGATATTTTGGTTCACTTCTTGCTTTGTATTTTTGATTGTTGAATAGGATGAAATTTTAGGTGGAAACTCCAGATGCATCCGCAGTCTAGTGGAGGGAGCCACGTGACAAGTGGGCCCCGCCATCATTAATACTGACCGATCCCAGTGTATGGACGTGGCACCCCGTTCGTGGACTCCGGACGCAATCAACGTCCGGAGTCTGGTCCTAAAAAGCGCTCGTTGAATAGAGGGATTGATTTGGTGCTGATTTTAGTGGAGCGACCTTTTGGATTGGTTTTTGCTTGTATTTCTTATGGAGCTGTTGTTTGAATTGAAGTTCGTCGATACTAGGCGGTTTTTGTTTATGCATGAGTGGTCTTTTTCTTTTTTTTTTATTGTTGTAGATATTGAGTTTTTGGATTCATTGGTTACAATTGTTTTACTTTGTGCAAATATTGATGTGATTCAGATATATCTGTCTTGTTATGCTATCTTATGTTTTTTTTTCCTTTGATGTAATTTTCTTATAGATGGTTTTTTTCTTTTCTCTTGAGAGATGAGGGTTATGCTCAACTTTATTCAAAGAAAAAATGAAAATATAAACACAAGGACACAACTCAGTATCACACAAAGAAAAAATAAAAAGACAAACGTCGAATGTAAACAAATTATACCAAGAAGGCGCTTACTAAACTAAGCAACAAAAGGACAAAAACAGAAATACCATAAGCTAACACCACAGTGCAAATAAATTTGAATCAGACCAACATCGGCTCAATCAACAAAAAGTTGGAAGCAATGAATCCAGAAGTTTTGGTTCTCGAATTGAGAAATATGACCACCCTTCCTAGAATCAGAAACCGCTAAGTATAGGCGAACCTCCAATTCAAATAACAGCCACTCCAAAAAAATTTCGAGCAACAGGTAATCCAAAAACTCAGTCCACCACAATCAACACCATATTCGCTAATCTATTCAACAATGAAACATCCATGTGCATAAACATATAACAAAGCAAGAGGAGCGCCAAAATATTCATTCCCCAAATAATTCCAAAATGGAGGGAGAGAGAAGTACATTAAAACCATAATTCACCTAATCATTTGAACGAAGAGACATAAATAATCATGAGCTTAGAATTTACCTACATAATTATTAAAATTCCTTCAAGATAGTAATGAATATAAAATATATTCAAAGGTAAAGTTGAATTTTAATATAAACTTGTAAATCATCACAGCTCAGACAACCCCAAACTTTCAAGGAAAAATCAATCATGAATTGGTTCTTATCAGTTCAGATATAAAAAGAACCAAAAATCAACACTAGTAAACTCAATAATAAAATAACAAAACAATAAGCCGAGAAACCTCTAAAAAAACCATAAGATCAAGAGAATAATATCACAATAAATCAAATCCTTGGGAATACAATCTCTAATTAAGGAATGAGGAAAAGAACATTCAAAGATAAGATGAAAGTGAGATTTTAAGTTATTATAGCATAAAACACAATTAAGATCAACATTGAGTGCTTTCTATTATGAAGTAAATCATAGGTTTTAAGACCAAAATGAAAACTTTTCCACATATGATGGGCAAATCTAATAGCATAACCCTTAAACTAAATCCATTTATGACAATTAGAAAGAGGAAAAGACTCATATAGAAAAAAATAAATTTATTGATGCATATACATATTATAATCTTCCAAAGATGAGAAATTCTTTTAGTTATAGGGATATTATGGATAGGATTAATACAATGTAAATCAATAATTTAACTACAGTTACGATTCTAAGAATTATTCTGAATCACAACAGAAAGTTTTATGGTTAGATCTAATTTATTTTTTGGGTAGTTTTAGCAATAGTAGCTCTAGTGATAGAAGTGTAACTCTGGGTGATCAAATTATTAAAAGGTGTGATCGATTTAGACATCTCGGGTCTATTGTTCAAAGCGATGGTGATATAGAAGGGGATGTTAATAGTAGAATTCAATTTGGTTGGTTGAAGTGGAGGAATGCTTCGGGCCTATTTTGTGATAGAAAAGTACTACTTGGACTGAAAGGAAAATTTTACAAGCGAGTGGTTAGACCTGCTATGCTTAAATATGCTTTATGATGCTGAATGTTGGCCTTTAAAAGAGAAGCATAATACTAACTTGAGTGTTGCCGAGATGAGAATGATTAGGTGGATGAGTGGATTTACTCTTAGAGACAAAATGCGAAATGAATATATCCGTGATAGGGTTGGTGTAGCTCCAATGACGGACAAAATTAGAGAGAGTCGCCTTAGATGGTTTGGTCACATTAAACATCGACCATCTGATGATCTAATTAGGAGAGTAGATGTTGTAGATTCGACTTATGTTAAGAAAGGCAGAGGTAGACCTAGGAAGACTTGGGCATATTGTATAAAAATAATCTTAATTTATTAGAATTAAATGAAAATATGACACTAAATAGGACGCATTGGAGAACAAGGATTCATCTAGCGGACCACACTTAGTTGGATAAAGGCTTTGTTGTTGTTTCGTTGTATTTACATACATACCACATACTTCTTATGCATATCAAGTTTTATTCTTATCATAAAAGTTTATTTTCTGCATGAATAACATTTAAGAGTAAGAAATAGTTCTTTTATATATATATATATATATATTAGAAAAATGTGGGTCACACCCAACTTTAGTGAGAAATAATAGAGACAGAGATTGGAATGCAACAGAAAACAAAGAGCTGCTAACAAACAATAATAACACTTACAAAGCTATAATAACTACAAGCCCACAATAATAGAAACACATCAATCCAAAACTAACTAAAACTATAATAAAAGCAACCAAGTACAAAGGAAAAAACAACTCAAAAGCAATCAACACAACGAAACATAGGAAATAATATAAATTCTTCCATCACCATCTTAAGAAAGAATCTCTGCAAGTATATAGGATCGATCAAGTCAAACTCCGCGAATAATAACAAGATCATCCAAGTCATTTGAAATTGAAAACAAAAATAAAAAAGAAGAAAACAATAGACAACAAACAATAAACAAAATAACAACCTCCAAAAAAACTTAAAGTAAAAAAGATCAACAATGAAATAAAAGCCCTAAAACAGGGAAAAAATTTGGGTCCGGACAGTGTACGCACAGATGTGTCTGTAAAAATGTACGCGGGAGTTACACGGGGGTTACAGGGAGTTACGAGGGGGTTATAACCCTCTTGTACCTCCGGAGTAACTCTCGTGTACAAATGGATGAAATAAAAGCATATGTTACAAGTGAGTTACACGGGAGGTACAGGGAGGTTATAACACACTTGTAATCCGCTTGTAACTCCCGTGTAACTCCCGCGTACATTTTTACGTACGCATTTTTGCGTACGCTGTCGAGACCCAAATTTTTTCCCTAAAACAGAGAGAAGAAAAGAGGCTTAATTGAGCTCAGACATTACACACTCGAAGTAAAGCATTGAATCTATATTCAGGAACAATGTATATATCAATATATACGGAAGAGCGACTAATATTTAATGCAAAGTTGGATATAATCGTAGCACACAAATCAAATCTCGACCAAAAGCCAAATACAATATCGAATCTGACAGCAAGAACAAATGAAATAACTATAAACCAGCCAAGACTAAGATACACGTAGTATTTGTCGGAAAACAACTCTCGACCCAAAAACAAATTTATATATTTAGAGAACTAAACAGACATACAATACTAATTTGTATGAATGGATTTTTCATTTCCAGTTCTAAAATACTAATTTGGTATAGGATTTTATTCAGGTTTGATTTTTGGTTGTTCATTGTTATTCCTCTGTGCTTTCAAGCTAGCTAATTGGTAATGCTAATAACTCTAGAAACTGCAGTTTCAGTGATTGTGTTAAAAATGGTGTGCATAAAGCCAATGTTGATTGCCGGATTCAATAAGTTTATTGTTTGGCGAGTTGAACACAAATATATATTTATAGTTACATTACATATTGTTAAAAGATATGAATATACGGTTTACAGTAATCTTTCTTCTGTTTCCTCAGTTTCTGATTTTAATGCTATAGTTTTCTCTCTAAGCTCTCAACTATGAAGTTTTGCTTCGTATTCAAACTTTTTTGTTTCCCATAACTCAAAGGCAACCACATAAAAAGAATGAGATAGATAAATACAAAGGTTATAGGGTAATATTTCGTGCCCTCATTGACATATTTGAAGAGGATATAATTTATAATAGTGATATGTTAGGTATGGCTCATATCTAGGGAGTTGGAGTTTTCTTGGTGAAGAGACGTGTCTCTTCAATTTAGTGGGTTGGAGGGAGCGAGGTCTAGTTTGTAATTTTATCCGTGGGATTTATCTATAAATGGATGTGTAATCCTATGAGTATGTGAACCGAACTTGTAACTCCTCTGAAATAGTGAATTCGCCGCTCTGCTCCTGAGGACGTAGGCAATTCTTTGTCGAACCTCGTTAAATCTTTTTGTGTTCTTTTTCTGGATTTGCGTTGTTTTCGCCCTGAATTTTCATATCAATTGGTATCAGAGCCTCGTTCGAGGGAACAGGAGGTGACCGACAGAGAAGAAGAAGGATTTTGAGATTTGGTTTGCGGCAGAGGAGGTAGTTCGGTTCCGGCACCGTAGCAGGAATTTCAGATCCGGACAGGAGCGAGTTCGGATAGCGACGAGCGATCTTCGTGGCAGTTCATTCCGCGGGAAGGAACAGGTGGAATTCTGCTTCGGATCCGCGAAGCGAAGGGGAGAAGTTCGCGCGATCCGTTGTGAGGAACAGCGGAGGCGGAGTCCGGTTCGCGAGGGTCGCGGAGCAGGAACCGTCACGGGCTGGCAGCTCACGCAGATCAGCAGTTGGCGAATCGTGCCGGCTGCGGTAGTTCAGCAGTTCTTCGGCAGGCGTGGGCGGCACAGAGGATTTGCGGATCGTGGATCTTAAATAGTTCCAAAGTTTATTGATTAATATAATAATTTAATAATGATTTTCACAAAATAATTGTAAAATATTTTAAAAGGTTGTCTGAATTGGATCAATTGAACAACTTTATAAAACAATAATAATAAAAATTTATCCGCCTGATAAACATATTTTTATTAGAGATTAATATCGAGTTTTATTCTTACAATAAATGTTTATTTTATGCATGAATAACATTTAAGGGTAAGAAATAGCTCTTTATATATATATATATATATATATATATATATATATATATATATATATATATATATACATATTTGGAAAAATGTGGGTCGCATTCAACTTTATTCAAAAATAATAAAGACAGATTGGAATGCAACACAAAACAAAGAGCTGCTAACAAACAATAAGAACATTGAAACATAGGGAATAATATAAATTCTTTCATCACCATCATAAGAAAGAATCTCTGCAAGTATATAGGATCGACCAAGTCAAACTCCGCGAATAATAACAAGATCTTCCAAGTCATCTGAAAATGAAAACCAAAAACAAAAAAGAAGAAAAGAATAGACAACAAACAAGAAACAAAATATCAACCTCCAAAAAAAATTAAAGTAAAAAAGATCAACAGTGAAATAAAAGCCCTAAACAGAGAGAAGAAAAGAAGCAAGGGGGAGAAAGAAATAAATGAGCTCAGACATTACAAACTCAAAGTAAAGCATTGAATCTATATTCAAGAACAATGTATATATCATTATAGGGCTGTCAGAAAAGCTTGTTGTTCGCAAACAGTTCGTGTTTGGCTCTCCAAGAAGTTCGTGTGCGATTCGTTCGATAAGCAAACGAGACGAACAAAAACAATTTTTTTTCGTTCGGTTTGTTAAACGAATCAAACACGAACAGTGATGTGTTCGTTCGTGTTCGGTTCGTTATTGTTCGAAATATAAAATAATTTAAAATAATTATATATAAAAAATTTATGATATTTTAAAAATAATTATATATTATAAAAATTTATCCTATTTTAAATGATTAAAGTTTTATAAACTATAATATATGAGAAATTATTAATAACAATAATAATATTATAATATTTATTTAATATACTATACTATATATTAAAATAAAACACTCATCTCAATCTCTATGTATTTCCATATTTAACTCCAAAACTTCAATTTTTTTCAAAATGCCACCATCTGTGCATGAATATTAACAAGCTTGTTCTTGTTCAGAACTGGTACTTTATTTTTCCTACTTTGGACGACCTTATGCTTATTCAGGTTTGATTTTTGGTTGTTAATTTTTATGCCTCTGTGCTTTCAAGCAAGCTAATTGGGAATGCTAATAACTCTAGAAACTGTAGTTTCATTGATTAAGGGTCTGTTTGATGCAGCTGCAGATTATCCTGATAATCTGCTGATAATCAGATTGTCCGGATAATTTGTCTGTCTGTTTGGTTTGAACGTTTGAAAAACAGCTGAATTGCAGGTGTTTGTGGCTAAATGACAAATCTGCCCCTGTTCTGAATAATCTGCCCATATTCCACCAAAATTTATCCATTCCATCAAGGAAAGCAAATTAAAATCAAGATTAAATTATAACATCAGTCAAATTAAAACTAATTGAAATCAACTAAAATCTATCTAATCACAAATATAAATTAAAACTAATTGAAATCAAAATTACGATCAAACCTAAAATTCATTAGTTTAGAAGCCTCCTTCGATTCACTCGAGAAGCCAGCCCAGAGCTTCCATCTTTCAGTGTTCATGCGAGCAGGAACGGGACGGACCGCCACTTCTTCATTAGAACTTATCTTCATTAATGCTTACTCGCTCCATTTAAATGAGCCGAAATACTCTTAAATGTTGCTTTAATCCTTCGCAAATCTCGTTCAAGTCCTGCTCGAAATATGATAAACTGTGTGAAGAGGAGTCGAGCGCGGTGTAGCTGATCCGCATCATTCTGAAAACGCCACCGATCTCGCCGATCTCGCCGATCCTCAAACCAGGCCGATCTTGCTGCTTTCTGCGAGCCACGCTAGGGCAGATGAACGGGAGGGGAGGATGTCGCGGATTGCAGAGAGGAACCTAGGGCTCGGGAAGGAGACGGATCGCGAGATGGGCGAGGGGCAAATTTCGTCAAGAGAAAATAAGAATCGCGGATCCCGGGTAGGACCCCGCGATCCGCGACTAATAGAAAAAAAAATCGCGATTCTTGATAATCTGATCAAACGTGACATTCAAACATATGTATAGCGTTTTGAAAACGCCACAGCTGTAAATAATCTCTCCCAAACGCACCCTAAATGTGTAAAAAATGGTGTGCATAAAGCCAATTTTGATTGTTGGATTCAATAAGTTTATTGTTTGGCGAGTCGAACACAAATATGTTGGGTAATGTGGAGACCCGGTCCACCGCGATTTAATTAGCTTCCTAATTAAGAATCCCACCTACCGCTCTCCTACCTTCACACCTACCGCTGACCTACCACAGCCCACTTACCGTTCTCTTGGTTTCTATAAATAGCCTCATTTGATCAAGCCAAGTGAAGAGCCAAGCCAAAGTCAAGCAAGCGCTAAGCCAAGTCCTCTAATAAGAGAGAAAGAGAGGAAGGGAGAGAAGAAAAATAGAGATTTTTCTTGTAAACATCGAGGCGCTCGACGGTGTAATTTCTCGAAATAATAAAATCCTCTGCAGCTCCAGCTCCGTGGACGTATGCAAATTTGCCAAACCACGTAAATCTGTATGTCGCATGGTGTTTGTTTTTCTGTGTACAATTTTCTCGTTTCACCTTTACTTTATTGTCGTCGTTTTTCACCACAAAATATATATTTATAATTACATTAAACAATAATCTTTCTTCTGTTTCCTCAGTTTCTGATTTTAATGCTATAGTTTTCTCTCTAAGCTCTTAACTATAATAATACACTAAATATATCAAAACCAAAATGACAAAAGTAATGTTAAAAGCATAGTAATGATAACAAAGGGTAATGCAATTAAGATTTTCATTAGAAACATTAAGTCAACTTAATTTATCTTTGTTATCGTATCTTTAATCAACGTTCTTTCAAAATACTCTTGATAAAAATATCTGTCATCCATTTCATCAATCCATCTAAAATAGTTGCAGTCATGCTTTGAATGATTTCTTCGACATCTGTAAAATATTCTTCCACGATTCATGCCTTTAAATGGTGAACACTACACATTCTAAATTACAGTCACAATAAATTTTACGAAGTTTAATGCCTTTTGAGTATGAAGATTGACTCGAATTCATGGCATTAAAGTTTTTGCGAGAAATTAAATGGATTATAACTCACAATTTTAAGTAATAAAATTGCACAACTCACTCTGAAGGGACTCATATAAAATTGAAAAGAACACAATTAGCACAAAGAAACTAAGCTTCGAAAACCTATGATTACTTTAAATACCAAAAAAGTTACAACATATAAACAACATTTGTTATTTATAAACTACTACATAAACTAAGTAAAGCTATGCTCCCTCGCGTGAGGTAGGGGTGTAAATCAGCCAAAGGCTCGTTCGTGTTCGGCTCGTTTATATTTCGAGCTCAAAAAGTGTGTTTCTGTTCGGCTTTTTTTCTTAGCGAGCCAAACACGAGCCGTTCACGAACAAAAAGTCATTTTGACAACCCTAATCACGTAACCATAAGATGTTAAGGGTTGGGGCAAGATTTAAAATTTATTGTTTGTATTAAAACATCGTTTGAATCTATTTTAATAATTTTTATTATATTTTCTTAATTAATACTTTTAATTGATTACAAACCATTATAGCTTTGTAGTCAATTCATTTTTTTTAAAATACTACTCATCAATATATATATTGATGAATAGTATTTCGAGCCAAAACGAGCCGAACATAAACGAAAAAATCTTTGTTCTTGTTCGGTTTGTTTACTTAGCGAACGAGCCGAACACCAGCTGCTTAATGAGTCAAATATGAGCTGTTCACAAACAACGAACCGTTTTGACAGCCATAGTGTGAGGCTAACACAAGTTATTAGGTATAATACTAGTGTGACGCTCATACTGGTTAAAAATATGATCAAACTTCAGAGTTTTCTCTAATCTTCAAGAAAGCATAAGCGAGTAGTAGATTATCATACCAAACATATCCTATAGACACAACAAAATAGCAAGATATTAAATCAATTGCTTTCTATTTTTGAACATCCTTGGCAAGTAAACATGTGAAAATCTATGAAGAACCAAAAATAACAACATATTAGATCAATTACTATCCAAATGCCACAAGAGGCATATACCCCGACTCATGTGTAGATATGCAAAGTAAGCATAATAAGGTGCTAAATTTTGAAAGACATCCATATTTGAGAACATAAGTCTAATCCACAATTGAGATACCAATGCATGCAAAAACTTAATAAATCAAATGCAAGTAAAGCAAGTAAAGGAAGTAAAAACAATTCTAACCTACAATTCACACTCAAACACAAATATCAAGTTTAAGTGCCCATGAAACCTCTTGGAAAGCATAATATGCATCATCCAATAAATTACTTACTTTCAATCCTAATTTACCAATATTTCTAAGCAAATCCCGTATAAGATGAAATATACACGATGAAGAAGTAAAATCCGACAAACAATAATTTCAGAGCATATACAACTAACCAATGTTACAACGTAGTTGAGATTCAAAGTAACCATATTTTATATTCACAAAACATGCAGTATCAAAGGTAAAGCGATGAACAAGATTGGTGGGCAAATTTAACAATTGGGAAAACAGGTGGAAAGAAAATAAACCATATAATTATCCTCTCAAGATGAAGACATTGTTTTTTTTAAAAGCTATCATTGATAATGTTCAACTATTACACTTGGAATATGTGAAAGGTGAGCATAAAACAATCAATGAACTGTATGATAATCACAACGCAAATGAACTATAAGATTACGAAAACATAGATGATAATGAATATGATTAACTATTGATATATCATGATCTTATAATATTTATAATTCAACTATATTTTTTGGGATTAATTCATTATTTTTATGTTGCACGATTAACTGGATGTAATAATGAACTTAAATTTTCTGAAAAACTTTTCTAGGAGATTATTACTAGTCATAGAGCACTGTCGTTTCCCCAAAGATACCTACCACAAAAGAACACATTCTCTTCATGACCACTATCCTCCACCGTACCTTCCATGACTTCCCGTATATTATCTCCACTCGATATTCAACTTTCTATTAACTGATAATAAACAAGTATTCATCTTATTTATAGCAGAGTCATGTTGAATATGTTATGAATAGAACTTGGTTGTCATATTATAAGCTGTTCATGTTCACCTAGAGCTCAAGCCAAACTTTAGCAGTACGTCCATAGTTGACTTATTTAATTTTTTAATATTTGTACTTGATATAAGATAATATTTTATGTATTACTTAGAATTTTTATTGGCTATTATTTTGGCTAAAACATGAAGCAGATCATGAATAAAAATTATCAACTTACTAATGAAGCCTCTGGGCTTATTTGTTAAGCCTAGTTCACGGGCCCATTAGACTAAGCCCGTCATTCATTGGTAGGCCAGGTTTGACAAAAGTTTATAAGAGAGAAATTTGTTTTAAGATCCTTATAATAAGCCTAATTTACTTTTTTTTTAATTTTTTAAAAGATAAAAGAAACTATTTATATAAAATAGTAATCTTGATACGCCACAAACAAATTTTCATCATCGACACGAATCTCGGTGCAATCTTTTGAGCAAGAAACGTTCAAATTTTGATAAAAAGTCATCCAAAACTCTAATTTCAGAAAACTTTTAGTTAAACTGACCGGCTCGATGAGACGGACCTAATGATATAAATACAAAACCAATCTGAGTCAAATCAAATCGAGATCAAGTCATCAAACCATTTTAAGAAGATTTCCGAACACAGTTGGAAGGTCAAAACTAATGCCGACACTAGCAAGCCTATACTCGAATCAAGCGTCTCGACGAGACGAATCCAACGAGCTCAAGATCATTCAATTCCGACATCATTAAGACCATCAAATGTCTCTTAAACGTCTTCTGATCAAGGCAAGCCCTCCGGACCGTCCAATAAAAAAAGTTGCATTAATTGCACTCAAAACACTATAAATTGACCCATATCACTCACATGAGGGGAGAGTTGAAGCCCAGAGAGAGTTTGAAGCCTTGAGGAGAAGCTGCTGCTTAGCACCACCGCTGACCGCCGTCGAACACTGCCAACTTGCGTCGACCACTGCCGACCTTTGTCGAACTTCGTCATCGTCGACTTCTGTTACCGTCAACCTCTATCACCGTCGACCTCTGTCGCCTTCGACTTCCCTGGACCACCGTCGACCACCGCAGACCTCCGTCGACCACCGCCTACCATCATCGACTACCGCCGACCTTCGTCGACCTCCTCACGTTAACCTTCACCAATTATCGTCATTCACCACCAGCCGACTCCGTCAGTCGACTTTGTAGTCTGGAAAATATAACTCAGTGGAACGAGGGATTTTTGTAAACATCAATCAATAGTGGATTTTTGCAACTGGGTCAGGCCCCATGGTTTTTCCCTTTACGGGTTTTACACGTAAAAACTTATGGAGTCGTCACGTCTTGTTTATCTTTCATCTGTGAGCGTGCAGAATTTTCATACAATGCTAAGACAATAATCCGCTACCGCCGCAAATTTTCTAGCACACATCAAATCTTAAAACAAATAGAATATTTTTTTGAGTCCAAATATTCTGATAAAATTTTCTTTTCAATCCACATTGGAAAGATTACAGACATACCACTCAACTCCTATGTATTTAATGTATTTACATATATAACATTAGAATTTCAATTTTTGCAGACATGAAAAATTGTATTTCACTTTTAAAATGGTGATATTGTTTATGTGACACGAAATATTTGAGCAGTAAGAACGTAAGTAAAAGATGCCAAAAACAGTTATAAATATGCAAAGACACGGCAACAGATAATAATGGCCCATAGCACTCTATTAAATAGAGGTAAACATGCAATTTTACATATTTTGACCTTTTATCTTTTATAAATAGGGGGTCTGGCCTCTCTTTCTCCTCTTCTCTCCACACATTCTTTTGTAAGTAGATCTCTCTCACATTCTCTTGTAACCCCTCATTCACAATATGTAAAATAGATTTCAGAACATGAAAATACTCCAGTTTATCATTACAGAGTAAATCTAAGTGTATTTTTTTACTTTTTTTTTCTGTCTTTCTCAAATTCTCCCTCAATGTACATTAAAAGACGTCAAAAACAGTATAAATATGAAATGACACATCAACAGATAATAATGGCCTATAGCACCTCTATTAAACAGAGGTAAACATGCAATTTTACATATTTTAACCCTATATCTTTTTTATAAATAGGGTGTCTGACCTCTCTTTCTCCTCTTCTCTCTATACGTTCTTTTGTAAGTAGCTATCTCTCACATTCTCTTGTGACCCCTCATTCACAATATATAAAATAGGTCACAGAATCTGAGAATACCTCAGTTTATCATTATGGGGTATGTCTATGTGTACATTTTTACTTCTTTTTTCTTTATAAATTTGGATTCAACAAAAATATTCTAAAAAGATCTGATATAATAAACTAAACTACAGCTCAAATTATACAAACATAATTTATCTTGAAAATTAATCCATTACATACACTTCTCGCAGGCCGAATTTAAATCGAGTGAATAAATTAAATACTTTTAATTTATAGTCACTTTTTATAACCGGCTCACCATGCAAAATAATGTTTTTTTTAATTTATTTTTTAATTTATTTCGTGGATGTGATTTTAAATTAAGAGTACATTTGGTTCATTACAATTTTTCGAACATTCTGAATTGCATGTTATCTTCTATAGAAACTTATGAGGAAAATCTACATTGTCTGTTTAGTTACAGTTAGTAAAATAATTATGGGACGACTTTTTCGTAAAAATGACCAGACTGCCCCTGTTTATTAAAACTGTTTAAAATTTTCGATTTATTTATATGATATACAGGATTTGCAAATGCAATTTATTTTCTTAAATTTTATGTTTTAAATATTCAAACTAATAAATATAAATTTTATTTTTAAGAAGATACTATTTCCAACCAACAAGAACTCCATATACAAAACTTTCTATAACATGTGTTCCAAAGAAATGAATTACTTTCAGTGGCATTATCATAAGCAGTGCACAACATACAGATCACAACGATTTGATTCACAATGGACTCCCTCTCCAAATCAACTCCCAAGGCTACCTGAAATAAAGCATTGGCATTCCAATGCATATGCAACCGCAGCTAACCCGCTAAAAACATCTTCCATAACTTTCTATGCAATGCCAATGATGAATCAATTTGAAGTAAACATGAGCTCAGTTCAAAATATTTGAGGCAACATGACTTCTCACATGCTAAACAAGACTTCTCAATGGCTAAACATGCTAAACATGACTTCTCCCATAACAGTGCAGCCATCCAGCACAAAGAATATATACACACTCAAGTACATGTGTGATAGATATGTAAATAGATAAGTACTGATGCATTTCATGTTTGATTAACAAGCAGTAAATTCATGCATAAAGATGCTGAAAACATAAAGCCTCGTTCCATTTGAATGCTAAGAACAACTCCTTTGTTTTCTGTATAAACCCTGATTTTCATGAAAGAAAATGTGCAATACAAAACTTAAGCAAGGCATTTTGCATGTTGGCTTCATAAGAGAAACAATATCCACATTCCAAATTCATCACAAGGTAAAGTTCATCCCTGATGTAATGAAATCCAAATACTGCAGGTAAACAGAACTGCAGATAAACATATACTGCAGGTAAATACTGCAGGTAAACAGAAGTGCAGGTACACATCAGGTAAACAAAACTGCAGGTAAATATAACTGCAGGTAAACATGTACTGCAGGTAAATACTGCAGCTTTTGTAAAGACAAAACAACCTAAGGTAAACAGAACTGCAGCAGAAACAGGAAGTGCAAGAATATTTACAGTTAGCATAATATTTTACAGTTAGCATTATAGAATATAAGTTAATAAGGCCATCTCAAAGTAACTAAGGCCATCTCAAACTATTTTTGTACATCAAATGCTTACCGAGCTAAGAAGAAAGACCATCTCAAAGTAACTAGATGGTATCCAAGTAAAGGTAAAGAAATCAGGTGGTATGTTTGTAAACCAGCTCAAAGGCATATCAAAGTTAATATCAATGTTAGAAAGAATGGTCTTATAAGCCATAACCCTTTTTCATTTCACTGAAATTGAATCAATCTTCGAACCAAGTCATAACTATTGGCGTATTGATGTTCAATACCCAAAAAAAGCATTTATTTAAAGACTTCCATTTCTAACACCTGAAATCATATATATACATATATATGAAGGCCAAACATACCAACTAATTCTTATATAACATCTGAAATTTTATATAATATATGTAACATCTGAAATTTGATAAACTTGCAGTTCTTGAAGTAATCAAAATGTCTTTTCCTTTTACAAAAATAAAAACTGTTTCAGATTCAGCCCAACAAGTTAGATCCCAATATTTATCTGTATATATATAGACTAGATAATCAATTACTTCTATCTAGATCCATGTATGATCTCTGTTGACATTATCCAGGTCGACAATAAATTAGCTAGAAATGAAAGTAAAGCCACTGAAGTTAAAGTGATTGTCTATAAACTTCTCGAGACAAGAAGACCAAGCAGAGTAAACAACAAACAGAAGAAGCAGTTTGAAAGCTGAACTGGCCAGTAGAACAAGAAATGAAACAAAACCAAGCAATGAAACCATCTGCTCCCTGAAAGGTAAGCTAAAGCCATTAAAAATTATCATTTCCCCCAAATTTATATAACAGAGAAGCTAATGAAAGATGCTGTCCCCTGCCCAGGTGAAAGGAGAAAAATCTGTTTGGTACATAATAGATCCATACACAAGATAGATCCCAATATTTACATGCACATGTATCAAACTAAAATTTAAAAAGTACCTATAGGAGCATCTAAGTTCATGCTTTGTTTTTCTAAAATTTGTCACGGCATAATCCCGCATAATCAAGCTAACAGAATATAACTATACAAAAGAAGCATAAACATTAAACAATAATATGCCGTAATAAACCGTTCAATGATGTTTGTAATGTATCCGAAGCCTGATATCCATAAACTTGCCCAATGCTTGATCTAAGATGCCCATTAACTAATGTAACAGAATCATTGGATATAATTCTAGGATCAAATCTATTTTAAAATTGATTTAGGCCCCAAACAAACCGAATCCAAATGGCAATTGCCGCAATTCTAAGCAAAAAAAAAAAAAAAAACTTGCTCAGTACTTCCACACGAATCAGCCTCAGGGGAGCCATTTTCACTGAGGTCCTCCCGTGGCTCAAGACCCTCCCCCTGGCTCCTGAATACCACCCAAACAAACCGAACCCAAAAAAAAACTTGCTCAGTACTTCCCCGAGTGGCATGTATGTAAAGCTTGCAAAAGTAAAAAACAGCTCTTACAGAAAGAATCAAGTGAGATGAAACCCTGCACAAAACTAATCAAACATCAAAAGATGACGATCCAAATAGCAGACAGATCCGATTACAGTACCTTCCCAAAAACGTAGATCAAAACGGGAATACAGGGGAGAAGCGAGCTTCATCCGCGGGAAGGAGATAGATTATGGCAGGGGAGAAGAGAACATAAATTTTTTTCACGTGTAACCATTTACCATGAAGAAGAGAAGAGAGAATCACCAACGCAAACGATGAAGAAGAAGGTCTTTACCTTCAAAGAATCGCACTCGGTAATGAAAGGCGCACAGCGCTCGTGAGAGAAGTTCTAGGGCGGAAAGGAGAGCAGGAGTTCGGGAGTGCAGACGAACGAGGGAAAGCCAAGGGAAAAAGCGGAGCGTTCAGCGTAAATTCGCGGCGATTTGCCGCGTCGCACGACAAAACGCCCAACCAAACGCACCCTAAATTACGAACGAGTAGCACTCAACAAGTTTAAAAAAATGACTTTTTTTTATTTATTCCAAACATAGTTTCTATTTTAATTATGTATGGTAGATTTGGGGCAGCTTCTGCTTATCAGAATAAACTGTTTATTTGAAAATACAGATTGCGGAATTCGAACTATGTGTTCTGCATTTGATATAAAAAACTACTATGTTTTGAGATAAAATGTACAAATACAATTTTCAAATAATAAGAGGCTGTTTTCAAAATACCTCCGAGGCGCACCTGTAACCTTGTTGACTTGAGTTTAAAAAAAATCTCCCATTTACAATAAAATACCATTTTATTTCACTGGAAACTGTCCAAAACCACAGCTGCGTGTGGCCATGTCGTGTTGAACTACCCCAACTTAAACCGGCGGCACACCCTTTGTCTTTTCATCATCAACACCAACTATAAAACAAACGAATCCTCTCCTTCCCTGCTCAGATCCAAATTGCAGACGCCCCTCTGCTCAGCATGACGGAAATGAACGAAATTCATGGTGACATTCTTATGCAAGCTCTTGGGCAGCTGGACGGCCAATCCCTTGCTTCCGCAAGCTGCGCTAGCTCTCACCTCCGCTCCCTTTCCTCCCACCCAGACCTCTGGCGCCACCTCTGCCTCTCCACCTGGCCCTCCCTCAACCACCCCCTCCTCCTCCCTCTCCTCAACTGCTCCCCCAGACTCTTCTTCTCCGACGCTCATCCCTTCCCCGCATCCTCCTCACCCACCGATAACACCGACCTCCCCGACAAACTAATCTCCGCCGTCGATCTCTACGACCGCGGCAACCGAATCTTTTCCTGCGTCATCGAGACCGACACCTCCACCTCCTGGTTCCGCAACTCCGCCTTTTTAATAGACGCAACTTCGGCAGCAGTGGTTGTATCGCCCAAACATCTGACTTTGAGCTGGATAGTGATAGACCCTGCTAAGGGGCGGGCGGTGAACTTATCGAGCCGGAGGGCTGTCGCGGTGGAAAAAAGAGATTGGTGCGTAGGGGAGACGGTAGCGCGGTTCGCAACGGTGAGGGATGGGTCGGCGGTGGGTGCGGTGGTGATGTGGCGGAAGGGGAGGGAGGAAGTGATGGAGGTGACGTTGATGGTGGAGGATATGGATGGTGTGTGTGTGAGCGGGATGGAGGGATTGAGAGTGGTGAAGGCGGCGATGGAGGCGGAGAGGAAGGGGATGGGAGAGGATAAGGCGAAGGAGAGGTATTTGGAGTATGTGAAGACGAAGAGAAGCAGAGAGGAGAGGAGAGAAAAGAGGTTCTGCTTTGGGGATATCTGCCTTGCCGCCGTCGCCGTCGCCGCCTCTCTCGCCTTTCTTTCCCTCTATTTTCTCCGATGAGGGGGGTTTGGGAAAAGTGAAAAAGATGGGTTTTTTCTGCAAGTTAAATGTTCTTCGCTGATCGCAGTGCCGAGAAGAGATGGAGAAGGTGGGGGAAAGAGGAAGCTTCCTACTTTGAACATTTTAAATGTGTATATAAATGTAAAAATAAAATATAGGATCTAATAAGAAAAAGTTGTCATTTGTTTGCCAAATTTGTAATTGATTCTATTAAAAAGTATCACTAATTACTAAAATTAATGATGCAAAAACGCAATTATCACTAATTTCAAAGTAAATTATTAGATCGCCAAAGTTTCATTATCCGTAAATAGATAGTCAAAATAAATATTTTGATGTGATAAATCCATCGACAGTAGAACTTTAGACGGGCATCGAAGGTTGAACAATTGTACTCCGGTGATAAAATTCGAGCAAATGTCGTCTTACAATAAAATTTGGGAAGTTTTAGATATTTAGGTGATAGTGTTGGGATAATAACGGTCGAATGAAGATCTTTGGATAATGATAGTTACATAATAGTTGTCGAGCAATGCAAATCGAGATGGAAGGACTATAATGGATCTACATGTTGTTCAAATGATGATGATCTTACATCAATAATATGATTAAGGTGATGATAGACAATGATTGTCAGCGTGTTACATCAGATAGAGCTCTCACCACACTCAATACTCAGTCTATCATGATCTATCAATTATTTTCTTGAGTAATTTTTGATAAATTTAGCTAAGAAATAAGAAAAAAAGTTCAAATTGGTATTACTTCAATTATATGTTCTAATCGCATATAAGGAAATAGGCTAATTATTAATTAACTACTTTATGATACACATATTAACTTCGATTTAATTAATGTTTTTAATCATAATCTTGACCTAATTATAATGTTTTTTTCCTTAAATTTTATTCAATTTTTCTTATGAAAATATGGTTAAATAGCTATTTTATGATAGAAACATTTAGCCATTCGAATAATTAACCACATTTTAAGAAAATAATGCTAAACTTAACAAAATATACTTCATTAAAATATAGGGTCATTTGCATAAATACCACACAATTTTAAGGTATTTGCATATATTTCAAGTTTTGATTCTAAAATGTTATATCATTGTATTGTTATTATTACTATTGTTGTTATTATTAGGGGGCATTTACATACATACCGCCTTATTCTTATGTATTCAAATATCAAAATTTTACTTTTTACATTTATACCACTCTAAATTTTTATTTCCCATAAAAAATATCACTATTTTACCTTTTACAAGTGTATTACACTTTTTAACTACATATATAGTATTAAAGCTGAGACATACATACATATATATATATATATATATATATATATATATATATATATATATATATATATATATATATAAAAAGAATGAGTTGTAGTGCACGTTTAGTGGTATGTTGGTAGAGCAGCCACTCTGACAATCGTAACTACTCTCACATCTAAGGTTCAAATCCCCTATGTGTAAGGTGTGGTACTCAAGTATTGCACACTACCTCAACCCCCAAACTTAGTGGGGCTCGACGTGTTAGGGATACCCAAAGCTCGTATAATAGCTTCCGACCATTCCTTATATAAGACTGAGTTATACATCTTTCTTAATATTAATAAAATCAGTTCAAAGCCAACTGTTGAAAAGGTGATCGCTCAAAAAGTTATCGTGGCTGAAATGAATTTTAAAATTTAAAAAAATAATAATAATTTAAAATCACATATATTTTGGCATGTAGTTTTCAGTGCTTTTTTTCTTAAAATGGCCAAGTCAAGAAGAAGAAATAATTTGATAAAATTTAATGTACATTTTTAGTCGAATATTTTTTAAATTAATTCGAGATTATGGACCCTGGTCTCATAAATTTTACATTAGACTTGAAACCCATGGCTAAATATCTTGCAAGAAACTTTTGACAATGGACATGGGCACCTAATTGCATAAACTCCTTGACTACTCAACCCGCAACTATATTGATAGACAGTGCGATTAGACCTATGATTCTCACATCCGTTTGACCTATTCAAAGTAGATGATTTAGATATGTCTTTCTTTTAATCTTGGAACTTTTCTCGTTCGAGGTCCTCCTCTAAGGATGTAATGAATTTGGACCTGTCACAATAACCTGAGCGGAAGCACCAACTCTAAGTGACTCATCCTCTAAGGGCACCCATTTTGTCCCAACAGAAGGCATAGTGATACTCACTCTACTCTGCCCTCAAGCTCGCTAAACCATTCTACTTTCTCGCTAAAAATGAGGGGCAAAAAGCCTTTGAGCTAAAATCTTGGAATCAAAGTGAAGGTATTTTTATTTTATTCTTTTTCATTAGATGTTTCTTTCTCTTTTCTTTTGCTTTCACTTTTTTGTGTTCTTCTTCTTGATTTTCTTTTTGAGCTTCAGATTTCTTTTTGTTCTTTAGCCTTCCCTTGGCTACAATAATGGTACATGAATCTCAAGTCAAAACTACAAGTTTTTTGAGCACATAATAGGCTGCATCCTCGTAGATCTCGACTTCATGAATGGAGATTGGTTGAAGGTCCCTTTCATGTAATACTCAAGACCATCACATGTATAGTTGATACACGGATTTAGCAATAAAAAGATCATACAACTCTCATGAATCCGGAGTCTACCAATGAGTGCATTTAAAGATGTCTCAACATCTATGACATAAAACAATGCTTTGGTCTTGAGATCTCTTACCCACAGAAGCAAAATGATGGAACATAAGACCCAATCACCTATCCATTTAAATCCTTGAAGCATAATCTTGTTGGACGTAAGCGTGTGCCCATCCACATAAAGATAAGTAAGCGTCATTAGATTCATAATGTTGATCGAAGCACCCGGATCAGTAAGAACCTATAAGAGTCAAAACTAATCAACATTGATCGTGATATAAAATGGACAGTTGTGCTCAATTGTCTTCAAAGAGTAAATCCTCATCAGAGAAAGTAACTTTGGAACTTCTTTGAAATAGCACACTTCATTTGGTGAAGCTTTTGCTAAATGAGCCAAATTGATCTCCGGATCTATGAGGGCTTTAATTAGAGATTATCCCATTTCTTTAGACAAGACGAGAACATCATAAATGCTGAGTTTGGAAGATAACTTTCTTAAATGAGTGAAGACATTATATCTCCACAAGTGGAGCCTCCGGTAGTGACACCGGATATGTCATGCCACTGACTTATTTTCTTTTGACTTGCAATGCCATCAGAGATAGTATGACTGTACCGCTAAGGAGGTTGACTTTAGTAATCTTCACTGATGGAAGATTTGTAATGATGTCTACTGACTCTAGGGTGATGGTTGGGGGCAACTTTTGTTGAATCATCATGATTGACTCTAGGGTGATGTCTATTTATAGTTAAAAATGTTTAAAGGTCCAGTAGTTATAGATGGGCAAATATTTTCCAAAGCTAAAATTCAGTGTCAAATGTTTCATAGTTGTATTTTAGGGACAATTAATGGACTACAATGCATGATTGTAGCCAAGCAAAACGAAGGCCGGACAACTTTTTGTCATTAATATTGATATGAAATATACTAAAAATATAATAAAATTTTAAATTTAAAATTTAAAAACCAATCAAAATATTCAAACATTACATTTTGCTTTCATATATCAAATGGTCTTTTTGTTATTTAACCATTAATTGCCCATTCTTTTATCACTTTATTATAGTTATTGTTTGAATCAGTATATCTTTGCACTTTAATGATAAACACGTAGGCTCGTGAGTAAATTTAGGGTCCGTTTAGGGTTGTTTATTTGGTGCGATAGCGTTTTGAAAACGCACGTATCATGTTTGGGTAAATTGCGTTTTCACAGCTTATGCTTTTTCAAAACGTTGAAAAGGTGAGAGTTTTCTGGTTGCGGTATGACATTTCCAAAAAAATAAAAATTTATAATAGCCACCGCTCCTAATTTATCAGCAGATTGCATATTTTTTTTAATCAGCTTATCAGTAGATTATTCAAAAAGCTGCTGTAACAGCTGCAGCTGCCCCAAATCAGTCGCCAAGTATACTCAATATAATCATATTGTTTATTTCTTGATATCGCTAAATTAAAATTTATGATAACTCTCTTGAGAAAATAATTCGCATAAATTATTTATTTATTTATTGTTTAAATTAGCACGGCGATAAATTTTCATATACATTTTCTAATAAATATTTATTAAAATAAAAAATTTTCAACTGGACAATATCTCCACCATTTATTTCCTTGTTTTTTATGTAAACATCTCTGATTTTAATGTTTTTTAAGTAATGCTGATGATTAAAAAATTATTTCTTCAGACATTGTCATCCTTCTAATTAATCTTATCTGAATTATTTTCAAACATTGTCATCATTTTAATCGTTCTTATCTGAATTTTTCTCTAATAAAATAAAAGTAGTGGAAGGAGACACCGTGATTTTTATCTAAGTTGTGAGCCACATAGGCTATAGTTGGTCACACAAGCCATAGTGGTGAGTTGTAGAGATGTTTGAAGGCTATAGAAGCTGGAGTTTGGAGATACATGAGATGTGTGCCACGTAGGTCGTAGTTGGCCACATAGATCATAGTAGGGAGCTGTGATGAGAGAACTTCAAAAGTTTGGAGGAAGTTTCTATATACGGGTATGGCAGTCATAATCTTTTTCCGTTGCGAGTTATCGTCGGATCTTCAAAACGATGTTTGTTATTACCCCATATTACAAGTAAGTTGCTACAATAAATTGAGGTTGGTCGAGCCACAAGAGGTCAGTCTGACAACCCAAAAGGCCAACCAAGTTGTTCAGGAATAGACATCACGAACAGAGGTCATATACCCCAACAATCTTACAACTCCCGATGTGAGGTTCTCTCTACAACAGACCGACCAGTTGCCAATCTCAAAACTGGCCGGCTTCCTAGAACAAAACCGAACAAGCAGGCCGACCAACCACACTAAGGTCGACTAGCTTCCAAGAACAAAGGTCGAACGAGCAAGCCAACCGACCACCTTAAGGCTGACCAACTGCCTATCTCAAAGCTGATCGTCTTCCTAGAACAAAGATCGTTTGACATCCAGACAAAATAGCCAATTGATACTAGCTTGATCGACCAACCCCACGACTTTCCGTGCAGAAGGTTCATGCACATTAAAAGACGTCCAATACATACACTTGTCGCAGGCCCAATTTAAATAGAGTGAATAAATTAAAATACCATTAATTTATAGTTACTTCTCATAACCATCTCACCGTGCAAAATATATATTTTTTATTTATTTCATGAACGTGTTTTTAAATTAAATGAAATAAAAATGAATTTAATTACGTAATCTCGTTGACTTAATTTAAAAAAAAAACGCCATTTACAGTAAAATACCATTTTATTTCATAGGAAACTGTCCAAAATCGCAGCTGCGTGTGGCCACCGCTCGTGTGTCAAGTCAACCGTAGAACTGCTCCAACTTTGTCTTTTCATCGTCAACACCAACTATAAAACAAACGAATCCCCTCCTTCCTTCCCTGCTCTGATCCAAATTGCAGAAGCCCCTCTGGTCAGCATGACGAAAATGAACGAAATTCATGGTGACATCCTTATGCAAGCTCTTGGGCAGCTGGACGGCCAATCCCTTGCTTCCGCAACCTGCGCTAGCTCTCACCTCCGCTCCCTGGCCTCCCACCCAGAGCTCTGGCGCCACCTCTGCCTCTCCACCTGGCCCTCCCTCAACCACCCCCTCCTCCTCCCTCTCCTCAACTCCTCCCCCAGACTCTTCTTCTCCGACGCTCATCCCTTCCCCGCATCCTCCTCACCCACCGATAACACCGACCTCCCCGACAAACTGATCTCCGCCGTCGATCTCTACGACCGCGGCAACCCAATCTTTTCCTGCGTCATCGAGACTGACACCTCCACCTCCTGGTTCCGCAACTCCGCCTTCTTAATAGACGCACCTTCCGCAGCAGGGGTTGTATCGCCCAAAGATCTGACTTTGAGCTGGATAGTGATCGACCCTGCTAAGGGGAGGGCGGTGAACTTATCGAGCCGGAGGGCGGTCGCGGTGGAAAAAAGAGATTGGTGCGTAGGGGAGACGGTAGCGCGGTTCGCAACGGTGAGGGACGGGTCGGCGGTGAGTGCGGTGGTGATGTGGCGGAAGGGGAGGGAGGAAGTGATGGAGGTGACGTTGATGGTGGAGGATAGGGATGGTGTGTGTGTGAGCGGGATGGAGGGATTGAGAGTGGTGAAGGCGGCGATGGAGGCGGAGAGGAAGGGGATGGGAGAGGATAAGGCGAAGGAGAGTTATTTGGAGTATTTGAAGATGAAGAGAAGCAGAGAGGAGAGGAGATATAAAAGGTTCTGTTTTGGGGATATCTGCCGAGCCGCCGTCGCCGTCGCCGTCGTCGCCTCTCTCGCTTTTCTTTCCCTCTTTTTTCTCCGATGAGGGGAAAAATTGTATTTTTGAAGTCAACATGTATTCATATATATTATAAATGCATATGTACAAGTATGATTTTTTTTTCTTTTTTTTCTTTTCTTAATGAAAATTTGAGGTAAATGAAAAATAAAAAATAAACTCTTAAGAACTTAAATATTTTGATCTTCTATTTTAAAATAGTTGATCTTCTCTTTCATGTATCCTTGATAGCAGGAAA
Source organism: Papilionanthe hookeriana x Papilionanthe teres (assembly GCA_022702705.1). Lineage (NCBI taxonomy): Eukaryota > Viridiplantae > Streptophyta > Magnoliopsida > Asparagales > Orchidaceae > Papilionanthe > Papilionanthe hookeriana x Papilionanthe teres. The sequence continues at coordinate 67,560,623 of CM040427.1, read as the reverse complement.
TCTCGAATAATTTGAATTCAAAATCATCTAAAACATCAAATTCAACAAATTTACAGTCAAATTGATTAGCTCGACGAGACAAACCCAATGACACTTAAATTGACTCAACCAAGTGAAATCAAGCTAGGATCAAGTCATTAAATTAATTTTGAAAGCTTTGGGTGACTAATTGAAAGATCAAATAGATTTTAAATATGATAAGTTTATATAGCCAAATCGAGTGTCTCAAAAAGATGAATCCAATAAGACCGAGATCACTCAATTTTGACATCTTTACGACACTTTAAATGTTTATAAAATGTCACCTGGTCGTGGGATTCGCATGGGATTGTTCGATGGAGTATTCCAAATTCTTTTCTTATTTACAAGGGAGGCCTATCTGTGATTCGATAAACAATGCCATTCCCTTTCATGAAGAAGAGGGGTTGGCTGAGGGGGAGGGGGTCCTGAAGCTAGAGCTAGACCGAGTGAATGAGATATATGTTGTGTAATTTAGGGCGGAAGAAAAACAAGTATTGACACAATCCAGAAGAGCACAAAGAGATTTAACGAGGTTCGACAAAGACATGCCTACGTCCTCGGGAGCAGAGCGCCGAATTCACTATTTCAGAGGAGTTACTTAGTTCAGTTCAAACATATCCATAGGGTTACACCTCTATTTATACAAACCAAAAGAGTGGTAGGTGGGAGGTAGGTGAGCGGTAGGTAAGCCCTCTTAATTAGGAAGCTAATTAAAATATGGTGGACCTGGTCTCCACATTACCCAATAATTCTCCCACTTGGAGATTGGGACACTCACTGCACCACCTACTGGCCGCATCATCTACTAACTGTATCGACCATTTCCTCAAACAAAATATCTTCCACCTCTGCAACTCAAAACCCTTGTCTTCATACCAGAAGACCAGCTGAAATCGAGCACAACTTCAGCTCCTCATGAGTAACACGCTCAGTTGACATATCACCGTCAACGTATCCTTGTAACACCAAGCTCTTTCCTAGGTTACTCTTGTATATGCTTCAACTCCCACTGCATGAGCACTATCCTGCCTTAGTTGAAAGCCTTTTCAACAAATTCAGCCTTGTACCTCTTATTGCCACCATGCGCAATCTTCACCAGGTACACCCACTTGTTGTGCAATGCCTTCTTCCTTGGTGGAAGTTCTGCCAACTCCCAAGTCTGATTCCCTGGCAGAGAATTCGTCCCCTCCTTCTTGGTCAGCTCCCACTTTCTCCCCCCAACCCCTTTAATGAAGAGACACACCTCTTCATTCCAAGAAAACTCCAACTACCGGTATATCAATCATACTTAACAAATCTCCACCTTGGTGAATATCCCACCCCTTAGGAGAAATACATCATGGAGTTCTTACACCAAAGTGAGTTGGTCAACCGTGCCAATTACGACACTTTTCTCGCGATTTTCCTGTGATCCACGAATCAAAACGTTCGCCCGACTATTTGTGCCAACACCTCGGCTGAACCGCTGTCCCGCAAACTCTGAATCCTTCGCCGATCACAAATCACAGCTTCGAATACTCTTGGCACTTGTTCGCAGAATACCTCTGCAAAACCCTTCCCTAAATCGACGCATAGTCCGCCTGATCACGAACTCCACATCGCGAAACTCCTTCTCGCTACATAAGTGTTTACTTTCATGAAATTCTATCGCGCGCCCGCCACTAAGGCCATCGCGCCAACTGCCCGCTGACAAGCCTGCCGCGCAACCCGGCGGCAATTGCAGAAATCTCCGGTCGTGAACCCGACTTGCTCCGCTCAATCCGTGAAGTCCTTTCTGTCACTTGCGAATCGTAAATTCTTCACCGAACCAACTGTTCGCGGATCCGTCCACTTGGAGCCCGCAGTAACTTCTGCGTCTCCTCCGGCCGCTCGCGCTATCCGGTCAATATGTCGAATCTGCCAACCGTCGCGCCCAACGGCTGTCCTGCGCGAACTCCTGCTCGTCTGTCGCAAACTACCGCGCAAACCGTAAAATGGTTACCCCGCGCGGACTCCTGTTCGCGCTCTCCGACGAATGTGAACAGAACTCCACCTGTGCGTTGCCACGAACTGCGCTGAGCCAAACCTGCGCCTGTCCGGACTTCCGCGAACTACCGAACCTGCTCGCACGGAACCAAATACTTTCGGTTCTCTTCCCGCGAGCCTCCTCTGTCACGAACCCAAAGCCTTCTGAAGTCGCTCAACTGCCTCCGCGATGACTACCTGTCACGCCGGAACCGAACTTCCTCCTCCGCTGCAAAGCAAATCTCAAAAAACATTCTTCTTCCCTCTGTTGATCTACTCCACCCTAGAACCTCTCTCTGATACCAATTGTTGTGTAATTTAGGGCGGAAGAAAAAAAAGTATCGACACAATCCAGAAGAGCACACAAAGATTTAACGAGGTTCGGCAAAGACATGCCTACGTCCTCGGGAGCAGAGCGACGAATTCAAAATTTCAGAGAAGTTACATAGTTCGGTTCAAACATACCCATAAGGTTACACCTCTATTTATGCAAACCAAGAGAGTGGTAGATGGGAGGTAGCTGAGTGGTAGGTAAGCCCTCTTAATTAGGAAGCTAATTAAAATGTGTTGGACCGGGTCTCCACATTACCCAACAATATATTCGCGTGTTGTTCTAGATCGAAGAACTTACGGACATTTTATGCTCTTGCAGCTACCGACCACTATCAAACATCGCGTGCTGGTCACTGTCAACCACTATTAGTTGCTCATTCCTTGTTCCAATGAAACCCATTGTAGAGTCACCTCGAGTGCTACCGAGTAACGAAGCACTCTGTAGAGCAGTGCATCCTCTGAATACGATATAACAAAGTGCCTCGTATGCAATGCAATGATGCTCTCTAAAGCCACTACAACAACACATCCCAAAGATGGTGTAACGATGTACCCTAAAGATAGTGTAATGAAACCCCAAAAACGGTGTGGTGATAAACTTCGAAGATGGTGTAACGACGCAGCTCAAATACGGTGTAACTTGCACCCCGAAGACAACGCAATGACACACCCCAAATTTTAAAATGTATGAACAAGTGGAGATATATAAGTGAAAGTGGATGTATAAGTGACGAAACAAAAACTTTAAAATAAATCAAATAAAGAAATGAATTTTGATTTTCATATTATTACTGTATTTATGATAGCAAATTGTTTATATTGTTACTCAGCATATGCTTAATGTAATTACAATTTATGGCACTGTCACTACGTTGTATACTACACATGATGTTTTGACATGTTGAATTTACTTACATCAAACACTTATCTATATATTTTTTATATATTTAAAAATTGCAACAGATTTTGAATGGCCACCCTGGCTTCTCACATTTGTTGTTTATGTGAAGCCTAAGCCTTCAGTTGAGTAAAAACTTTTGGGTCATCGTTGAGAGCCTAATATTTGGTATGTCTGAATTTTAGATATATATTTTTGATTGTCATGATAATGTGTTTAGTTTGATGATATAGATATTAAATCATAACTGTTATATAGTGATATGATCTGAATGAATTTTATGTATTAGTGGCTCTGTGTTTGTGAAATTCCTTCCAAGTAGAACTTGGATAATAATTTATCTGTTATAACATCATCATGAGGAGACCCTCCTCGATTTGATGGATTGCATCGAGCTGGCTCGTGGCACGAATCTCATTGGGCATAGTCTTGAAGTATGAGCATCGAGCCCTTGGCTCTTTGCATTCTTGGATGTGGCGGATAACTTCATTGTCTCAAAAATCGTTCACATTAATGTTATAGGCATGATTGTGGTTGGTGATCCTTCACATTTCATTAAGATATGAAGCCTTTAAAGAATTTGTTCCAAATCGCAGAGGTTATCTTCATGCATCTCATTTAGACACAAAGTCTATGAAAAAGGACATTCACATTAACTTCAAAGGCACGATTGTGGTAAGATAGTCATCATACTTCTCATTCAAACCCAAAGTTATTGAGAACTGCTTCCAAACTGGGGATAAATTTCATTGCATAGAGCTTTCCATCAACACCCTACCAACATACTAGAGTTCTTCCTCAACTTGATCAAGAAGCTGATCTCTTCAAGATTCGATACACAAACTGCTTTATAGACTTATGTAGGCAACACTCCCATCGACGGACAATAAATTTAAAATCAACAACTAATACGTTTCCAAATATGATTCTTGAGTATGACTGCAACTATATTTCTAAGAAAAAAATACCATCTATTCCGACCTACGCCCCATTCCCGAAAAATACAAAAATCTTTTTCTACAAGCATAATCTTGAAATACATGCCTTATATAGATATATATATATATATATATATATATATATATATATATATATATGCTTAATTTATTTCAAACTTGGTATCCGTCCACAAAAAACACATTAGTTCCACGATATCAATATGACTTTGTAAGGGGAAAAGTCAGAATACAATAGGCTCCATTTGTCTCCATAAGAAAATGTAGCCAATCTGTTAATAAATTATATCATGATGTAAGCGTGCAACCATCTTATATGTTATAATAATCATGAATATTTGGAGGAGTCTATTGATATGGATCCTCAAATCCAAAATCTTCTCCTAACATCTTCCTTTAATGGAATGCATAATCCCAAACATTACTATAAAATATCTGAATCGCATGCTGAAATTGTCATAACAAATGATTTTAATTTGTTGACGAATCTTAGTTGGACATGATCAACTTTATTAGGTTCATGAACAATTTAAATGATAGGAAAAAATGGGTGATATTTTAATGGTTCGTTTGGGACAGCTTATTTGGTGTAACAGCGTTTTGAAAACGCAACTGATCCGGTTGGGTAAACTACGTTTTAGCAGCTTATGCATTTGTAAAACGCTGAAAACAGTGTTTTCACACCGCACCTACCTAGGTGCAGTGCGGTGGAAGCTTTCTTACTGCGGTCTTGCTTTTCAAAAAATAAAAATAAAAATTTGTAACAAAGAACCGCACCTAACTTATCAGCAGATTATTTTTAATCAGCTTATCGGCAGATTATTCAATAAGTTATAGCTGCCCCAAACAGATCAAAATGAGCTAGCTCACATGCTGACAAGTCAAGTTGGGGTTGGCTCAACTGGGCTTGTTAGCTGATCGAGCTGAGCTCTTGAGCTATTTATCAGTCGAGTTCGAGTCAACTCATGAGTCAACATGCTTTTGTTACAACCCTAATCCTAGAACATGTGATATTTGTTAGGGAGGAGCTCCTCTTAAAAATGAATTATATATTTTGTTTGTTAAGATAAATACGATCTTCATGTCAATTTTTTAAATTTATTATAAACATGATAATTAGAAATAATTAAAGTTAAGTATTTATGTGGCAAAATTTCTATAGAAATAATTAAATTTATTGTAGTGCAGTCCTACTACAGTTATAGGAGTCTTAGATACATGATGGCACAATTAATGGTTCAATTCCAATGGATCGATGTGATACCGAGCAATTTATTTGTGAATGTCTTACTCTAAATGATCAATATGTCTATCATTGTCATTTCTTAGTCTATGCATATTGTGGGAGGAGAAAATGTAATATGAGTTTCATGTTGGACTTAGCTATTATTTGAAAAATTTACATATTTACCACTGAACTTTTATACATTTACATGTGATGCACCTAGGATTAAACACTTAACACTGAATTGGTGATTCTTTTTAGGGGCAATCACATATAGGAAAACTATTTCATACGGACAACGTACGCAGCGCTGCGTATGTTCTCCGCAAAATAACCAAAGAAATAACCTCCAAAATTGTGTTTTTCAGGATTATTATGAGGTTATTACAGTATTAATTTCAAATTTCTCTCAATAACCTCCTAATAGCGCCCTAATAGCCTCCGCGGTTTTATTTTTATTTTTTTTATCTATTATTCGGGATATAATGAGGTTATTGGGGTATTAACTCATATAATGCTGCAATAACTTCCCAATAACTTCCGCGGTTCCATTTTGATGTTATTCATAGGGTTATTACGGGTTATTCGCTGATTATTTGCACAGAACATATGCAGCACTGCGGACGTTGCCCGTATGTAATAATTTTCCCACATATAGACCACCTGAAATTTGCTATTAAAAAATCTAGCATTCACTCTTATTCTTTTTGTTCAAGGCACTTACAACATATCTACCACAGAATTCTTATGCAGTTACATATGCGGCGCACAGTTGTTGCATATTTACAAAACTGACACATAAACTTTCATATTTACATATACAACACTTTGGAGCTTTGCTTTTTGAAGATTTGAAGGGGTTTGTTTGATATTTGTTATGGCTGGAGAGCTTTGAAATGCATACGAATGACTCTTGCATGCATGCTTGCCTATACAAATTATTCCTTTGTAGGGTTAGCAGCTTTCTATATGCTTAACTGTTTAAAAATTGGAATTTATATGGGTTAGTTTGATGTAAATTTGAAACCCATTTGTATTGGCCTTATAGAAATCTGAATTTATTTATTGCGGGATTTGTATGATTTTAAAGTTCATATGAGTTGGCTTCACGACAATAAAAAATATATATATATGCCAATTTGAAGCAAATATGAGTCATTGAGGCCCTAGTGCTCGCTTGATTATGAAGCTTTCAACACTCTTTTTGGTGTTTGCTTTTTGATTTGAAATTGGTAGCTTTTAGTTTGCTGATTTGGGGTTCAAACATGTGTTATTTTGGAGGCTTTGAAATATATTTTTAGGAGCGACTCATCATTTATCTCTCTCTCTCTCTCTCTCTCTCTCTCTCTCTCTCTCTCCTTTCTCTCTCCCTTCTTTCTCTCACCATTCTTTTTCTTCTTTTCTTTTTTCTTGCTTCCTGGTTCGGTTTACATGCTTATGCCTAAAGCATAAGGGCGCATATATAGCATTCACTATATATGAACCATCAAGCAAGACTGTAAGCTAGATGGTTTGTGGTTTAGAGCAGGTGATGAAAGAACCACCTAGGGAGGTGTGAGAGATTCTAGCACTATCCTGACTCAGTAACCTTACGAGAATGAGGGATCGACAGTACCGCATCTCTAACACTTTAATAAATGGCTACCCATCGCTTCTACAGGTAGTTGGAAACTCCTGCCTGCTAACACGACTGATCCATTCACTGTTAAAATATAAAAATTTCTTTAAATAAAAAAATACATATGATCAAAGTCTTTTAAGTGAATGATAAATCAAAATTTCTTTTAAAAAATGAAATCTTTTCTAAACATTTTTATAAAAAAAAAAGAAATTCACTGGTCAGTCGTATGAACCATGTTAGGAGTTTCCTTCTTCTGTGGCTGTTAGACCGGGAACCTTTTACTTAGTGTTGGATCACATATGCATGGTGATTCGTTAGGGTCCTAAGGTCTTGATTTGACCCAGGGTCCTCATTCTGAGTCCTCCCCGACCTGACGCTTACGGTCTTCTTTCTTTCCTCGGATTTTTTGTACGTTCCATAAGGTTTTATTCGACTCTTTGTAGATCACTCGTGATTTTCTTCAGATTTTATTCGTATTTCTAATGATTTTCTTCAAGTCACTGTGGGCCGTTTTGTGGCTTTCCTCGGGATTTTCATGAGTATCAGACCGGTCAGATATACATGTTTGTTTTATATTTACAGCATTTTACTTTATTTACTATATACTTTATTGTCCTTCCTTACTGCACTTTACTGCATGTATATAGTTCATGCTTGCGATGCTACTATTTACTGCTTACTACGCTTCGTAGCATGTTCCTTTCTTTTATTTTAATTATTTATGTTGCTTCTATAGACTTGCAGGGTACTTTAGGATAGAGACCAGTAGGACACCCAGTTTAAGAGGTTTTCTACGGCAGGCCATGAGACCCAACAATAATTATACATGTAAATACAAAACATTGACCCTAAATTTATACAATGAGGAGTTTGGAGCTAGGTGCAAAACTTCGAGGGCAGCACAGCGAGGATGCAGCGGATGAAGAAGGGCGATCTACAGCAACATAACGAGTCTACGCCATCAAAACCTTTTCTTTTAGTTTAAATAACAAACCCATAGGACTTCGAGGTGATCTGTTTAGTGCGACATAAATCCTCATGTTATCTTTCAAGGCTCTTGCACAACTCTATTGTGCAATATAATTCCTAACAATTAAATGATTTCGAGGTTGTCGTGCGGTACGACGTAATTCCTACTATCTTCTTAGGCTATTCATGCAATCGGGTATCATGCTAGTTGGGAAGTCATTTGCAGTTCTTCTCAAAATCTGTGACTTCCCCTACCTTTTTGTTCCTTTGAACTCCTAAAATAAATTTTTCTTATTTTGAGTCATTCTCTTTTAATTTTCTCATGTTCTTCATTGAAAACTTGAACTTTGAAATTCTTGAAAGCAGAACCATTGATCTTAATCGATAGTTTTTTTAAGTGTATGGTTCGCATCTCATCATTTTTTAAATTTAAAAATTTGTCTCCTAATAACAAATTGATTAAAAACTAATTATTAGGGCATTTTTTTTAAATCGATTCTCCCTCTAAAAATAAAATCGTCCGCCAAATCCATAGACACGTCATCTCAACATTCAGGTTGACATGTTTTAGACCTTTCATTTGGCATAGCTTTTTTAAAAGCATTTTTATAAAAAAATCACAGCTATAGTCATAATAAAATGAATAAATGGCGACAAATAACTTTATGGCAGCCGTTTCAAACCATCCATTAATCACTTTCAAAATCACTGTTGGAAAATCTTTTGCTCCATGTGGCTGGCTGAAGTAAATACTATGATTAAGAAAATCCTTTAAATGGCTTTGTCAATAGAATAGAAGAGGACTCATTTGAGTAAAATAAATAAATTTTATAAAGCTTAAAATTTTAATTTTAGCGGATTTTAATTAAACTAAAAAATCCTTCATTTGCATTAATATGTTGAAAGTTTCTCAAATAAAATTCACAAAGAATTCATTTTTTTTAATTTAAGGTCTGTTTGGAATAGCTACAGCTTATTAACAAATGATTGTGAAGCTCTTGAAAAATGAACTGATGTTCAAAAAATTACAGTGGCTATAATAATTTTTTTGTTGAAAAAATCAGCTTGGAGCTAAAAAATTGACACTGCACATATCAAGGATCGGCGAGAAAACACAAATTTGAGCAACAGTTTTTGAAAAAACTATTAAAATGCAGTTTATCCAAATAGACAAAACTGCGGTGGCCGCACCATAAAGCAATGGGAGTTTAACATTTCAAACAAAACTTTGATCTCTTAAGTCTCCTTTGAATGGTTCCAAGCAGCGTTTTGAACTGATCATTACAATGTTCGATAATTGGTCTCCTTCTCTCTCTATCTCTTCCAATCTATTGTCATAACGCCACATTGATTGTATTAATTATTTACTCAGTCAACTTATTGCCTGGAAATTGAATTTTTTAACTTTTCATCACGACCGTCCATTAAATTTTCAACGGCTGAAATTTCCAACCCCAGCCACATCACCCAATTATTAAAAACAAATTTAGCCTTTAAATTATTTTTAAAAAATTGATAGGATAAATTAGAATGATGTGGACGGTTGAAGAGGTAAAAATATCACTTTTTTTAATTTTAAAAATGAAATATATTTTCTTCGTTATCTTTCTTTATTTTAAGAAAAAAATATATCGGGGTTATAATTGAAATATAGATGTTAGATTTGCAAATAGATAAGAATTGAGGGCCATGCATGTAAATCTTCCTATAATTAATACAAATAGATGTGAACTATTACGTACAGCGTACGTAAAGTTGTGTCCGGATTCTAATTACATGACGACGTGTGTTTGTGTCGGTCCTATCCCTCAAAACATAAAAATACAACTGCGGTTGTATTCGAATATTTTAGAATACTATCATAATAGTTCAAAAGTTGACCCGTAGGAATTAATTCAATGATTGTAAGAAAAGCTCATTAAATGAATAGTTCATAAGATACATAATCACAAAGAGATTAGAAAATTTTATTTTATCCCCAATTTGAAAATGATTTTTTTCTTTTAAATTAATGATGAAGAACTACTTCAAAAGAAACTTCCATCTTTGTTAGAGTAGAGATGATATTACTTAGTATGACAAGGTAAAACACAACACATCTTTGTTAGAGTAGAGGAACATGTTCTAATAGAAGCGAAGGATGTCGACGAACTGACCGCCCAGAGAGGGAAGAAGTGGATGGTATGCTCACGGCAAGCCAGAGGACGCCATATCCTATGAAGCAGGAAGCGGCATCGATAAGGAGGACGAGCCAGGGCGGAAGTCGGTTGCAGACTACACCCGCCCAGGAGCATGCCAAAGTTTTCGCCGATGCCATTGGCGATGCCGAACAAGGTGAGTTGTCTTTGATTGTAGCCAAGCACGGCTTTGAGCGCGGGCGAATAGAGCGGGATGAAGCAGAAGGAAAGCAGGGAGGAGAGGGCGAGGGAGAGGGTACGGGAGAAATTCTTTAGCTAACTCAAGTCGCTGATGCAGGTAATTCAGGAAGTGCGTATCGAAGCGGCACCAAAAATCTCAGTGAACGTTTTTTTTAACACAGCGGGGTGTCGAAAAAATGCCGCCGCACCCGAATAAGCTGCCCCAAACGGCCACCTTTCATTTGACAAAGCTTTTTTAAAAGCATTTTTATGAAGACATCACAGCTATACTCATAATAAAATGAATAATAGCGACAAAAAAATTTATGGCAGCTGTTTCAAATGATGGATTAATCAGTTTCAAAACGGCTGTTGGAAAATCTATTGCTCAAAAGTGGCTGGCTGAAATAAATACTATAATTAAGAAAATCCTTTAAATGGCTATTTAAAGGATATTTCAATAGAATAGAAGAGGCCTCATTTTAGAAATAAATAAATAAATAAATAAAATGAATTTTATAAAGCTTAAAATTTTAATTTTAGCAAATTTTAATTAAACTAAAAATCCTCCATTTGCATTAATATATGGAGAGTTTCTATATAAAATTCACAAATAATTCATAAATTTTTAATTTAAGGTATGTTTGAGATAGCTGCAACTTATTAAAAAAATAGTTGTGAAACTGCAGAAAAATAAATTAATGTTCAAAAAAACTGCGGTTGCTACATCAATTTTTTTTGAAAAAATCAGCTCGGAGCTAGAAAATTGTCACTACACCTAGTTAGGACCAGTTAGAAAATATAAATTTGAGCAACAGTTTTTAAAAAAGCTGTCAAAACGCAGTTTACCTAGATAGGCAAAACTATGATGGTCGCACCGCTGTCTCAAATAGACCCTTAACGTTCCTTAAAAAAACAAAATTTTCAACTCTTTAACAACTTCGAGCTTCATTTGAAATAGTTTGGTTGTTCGAAGTTTTCTTTTTGAGAAATGCGTGCCGACGAAACGGTGAAGGACCTCTCTGATTCAAAACGTTAAAAAATTATTGATCTTACGAACAACTTTGAAAGACGTTAGACAGACGCGGCTTCATTTAACATCTTCTCAAACAAAACTTTGACCTCTTAGTTCTCCTTTGAATGGTTCCAAGAAGCGTTTAGAACTGATCATTACAACGTTCGATAATTGGTCAATGGATTTGTCTCCTCTCCCTATTTCTTTCGATCCATTCTTAATTATATTAATTATTTACTCAGTAAACGTATTGCCTTGAAAATGAATCTTTTATATTTTCATCATGACCGTCCATTAAATTTTCAACGGCTGAAATTTTCAACCCCGGTCACATCATCTAATCATTAAAAACAAATGTTGCCTTTAAATTAAATATATTTTCATCAGTAAGTTCTAGATAATTTTAATAAATAAAATTATATATATAAAAAATTAAACTAGAAAGAAAATTATTGCGCAATCAATAAATTTTATCATTTGATAAACATAAGTTAAATTTTAATTTTGACAAACTTACAGTCAAACTTATTGACTCGACAGGACATATAGAATGACATCAAACCGAGTCAAATCAAGCCCAAACCAATCCATTAAACCACTTTAGGAAGCTTTGAAGGGCTAACTGGAGGTTTAATATTTCAAATCTAACAAGCTTATATTCAAATCAATGCGGCCGCTTAATTTTGAAATTTTTAACACGCAATGTCCATAAAATTTAATCCAATCAAGAGAATCTCTCTTAGCTATCCGACGGAGTGGTCCAGTTTTCATTTTTAATTGCAGGATATCATTTCCAGACTTTTGAAATAGAGGCCTAACCCGTTCATGAAAGGGATCAATGTAGACCTGAAGCTATAGCTGGACCTGAAGAAGAAGAGAATGCACTAACTTTAAAAGTTTGTATGGATCGAACAACTAACAAACATTTCCTGCTTCTGTAAAGGCTGACCAATGTCGATCATTGCTCGCTGGCTATGGTCGAGCACCGTCAGCCGCCCTTTACCCATCATTATTGGTGGACCTTACTGACTAATAATGTATGTTGTGGTGTAACGATACATCACAAAAAAAAGGTATAATAACACACGCCAAGTACAATGTAATGATGCACGCTCAATTCAGTGTAGCAACTTATAGTATGGGGTAATAACTAACATCGTTTTGAAGATCTGATGATAACTTGCAACGGAAAAAGCTTATGACTGCCATACCCGTATATAGCACCTTCCTCCGAACTTTTGAAGTTCTCTCATCACAGCTCTCTGCTATGATCTATGTGACCAACTACGACCTACGTGGCTCACATCTCATGTATTTCCAAACTCCAGCCTTTGTAGCCTTCAAATATCTCTACAACTCACCACTATGGCTTGCGTGGCCAACTACGGCCTATGTGGCTAACAACTTATGTAACACTCATCTCCAACTTGGCCTACGATCTTTATTGCATCTCCTAACTCCGACCTTCATTTCCTACAGATGTAATTGTAGCTCACAACCATGAACTACATGACAAAATACATCATACGCAGCTCATAACTCATGCAGCTTCCAACTCCTCCTCTGTAGCTTATAGACATTACTATAGCTCACTATTATGGTCGATGTGACAAACTACCACCTACATAGCTCACAGCTCATGCATCACCCAACTCCGGCATATATGGCTTATGGACATTATTTCAACTCCTAACTCCATCATTTGTGGCCTATAAATGTTATTGCAACTCACCATCACGACCAATGTGACCAACTACGACAAACATGACTCATAGCTTATGCAGCTCCCAACTCTAGCCTATGTGGCAAATTGACGTTACTACAATTCTCTACAGCCTATGTGACAAACTAGAACCTGTTATTGCAACCTGCATTATGGTCAACATACATTATTACAGTTCTCTATTACAACATATGCGACTAACTACAGTCTACATGACTCACACTTCATGTAGCTCACAACTCCAGTCTTTGCGGCCTATGAACACTATCACAACTCCCAACCATGGCCGCTGTGGCCAATCAACACTCCTAAAACTATCGTCTACCGTTCTTATAGCTCGTTACAACTATTATTGTTGAGCTAATATTGTCAATCAACATTAATTCTATGTTTTCTAATTCAAGAGAAGAGTAGGTTTATGCACTCAAAATTATCTAGTGGTTCGCTTTGACTGGGTTACGTCTCGTAATTTTTTCCATTTTCAAACATTTCCATATAAAATCATGATGTCTCCTCCCGTGACTTTAATTTATTACTCTACTATTGCAGATCTTCCAACACGCATCAGTTTGACATCTTCTATAGAAAATGAAGTCCTGCCGCGTCACTTATTAAATTAAATTTACTTTTTTAATATATTAGAGAAAATTTCAGATAAGAACCATTAAAATGATGACAAGGTTTGAAAATAATTCAGATAAGATTAATTAGAACGATGACAACGTCTGAAGAAATAATTTGTAATTATCAGCATTACTTAAAAAACATTAAAATCAAAGATGTTTACATAAAAAACAAGGAATAAAAGGTGGAGACATTGTCCAGTTGAAAACTTTTTATTTTAACAAATATTAAATTGAAATTTTATATGAAAAATTATGGCCGTGCTAATTTTAAAAATAAATAAATAAAAAATTTATGCGAATTATTTTCTCGCAGGAGTTGTCATAAATTTTAATTTAGCGATATCAACAAACAAACAATATGGTTATATAGAACATATGTGGCGACTGATTTGGGGCAGCTGCACCTGCAGCAGCTTTTTGAATAATCTACTGATAAGCTGATTAAAAGCAATCTGCTGATAAGCTAGGTGCAGAGGCTATTATAAATTTTTATTTTTTTTAGAAAAGTAGGTGCGGTGTTAAAATGCTGCTTTCAGCGTTTTGAAAACACATAAGCTGCCAAAACGTAGTTTACCCAAAAAGGATATGCGAGTTTTCAAAACGCTGTCGCACAAAATAAGCTCCCCCAAATGAACCCTAAATTTACTCACGAGCCTACGTGTTTATTATCAGAGACATACTGATTCAAACAATAACTATAATAAAGTGATAAAAGAATGGGCTATTAATGGTTAAATAACTAAAAGACTATTTGACATATGAAAGCAAAATTTAATTTTTGAATATTTTGATTAGTTTTTAAATTTAAAATTTAAAATTTTATTATATTTTTAGTATATTTCATATCAATATTAATGACAAAAAGTTGTCCGGTCTTCGTTTTGCTCGGCTACAATCATGCATTGTAGTCCATTAATTGTCCCCAAAATACTATTATGAAACATTTGGCACCTAATTATAGCTTTGGAAAATACTTGCCTATCTATAACTATTGGACCTTAAAACATTTTGTAACAATAAATGTACATTAGCCTAGAGTCAATTATGATGATTCAACAAAAGTTGCCCCTAAACATCACCCTCGAGTCAGTAGACATCGCTACAAATCTTCCATCAGTGAAGATCACTAAAGTCAACCTTCTTAGCGGTAGGGTCCTACTACCTCTGATGGCATTGCAAGTCAAAAGAAAATAACTCATTGGCACGATACATTCGATTTCACTACTGGAGGCTCCACTTGAGGAGATATAACGTCTTCACTCATTTAAGAAAGTTATCTTCCAAACTCTGTATTTATGATGTTCTCGTCTTGTTTAAAGAAACGGGATAGTCTCTAATTAAAACCATCATAGATCCTGAGATCAATTTGGCTCATTTGGCAAAAGCTTCACCAAATGAAGTGTGTTATTTCAAAGAAGTTCCAAAGTCACTTTCTCTGTTGAGGATTTACTCTTTGAAGACTATTGAGCACAATTGTACACTTTATATCATGATCAATGTAGATTAGTTTTGACTCTTATAGGTTCCTACTGATCCGGGAGCTTCGATCGACATTATGAATCTAATAATGCTTACATATTTTTATGTGGATGAGCACACGCTTACGTCCAATAAGATTATGCTTCAAGGATTTAAATGGATATGCGATTGGGCCTTATGTTCCATCATTTTTTCTCTGTGGGTAGGAGATCTCAAGACCAAAGCATTGTATTATGTCATAGATGCTGAGACATCTTTAAATGCACTCATTGGTAGACTCGGGATTCATGAGAGTTGTATGATCTCTTCAGCACTCCATCTGTGTATCAATTATATATGTGATGGTCTCGCATATTACATGAAAAGGGACCTTCAACTAATCTCCTTTCATAAAGTCGGGATCTACGAGGATGCAACATATTATGTGCTCAAGAAACTTGTAGTTTTGACTTGAGATTCATGTAACATTATTGTACCCAAGGGAAGGCTAATGATCAAAAGAAAGTTGAAGCTCAAAAAGAAAATCAAGAAGGAGAAAAAGAAAGTGAAAGCAAAGAAAAAGAGAAAGAAACATCTAATGAAAAAGAAAAAATAAAAATACCTTCTCAAGTAATGACTTTGATCCCAAGATTTTAGCTCAAAGACTTTTTGCCCCTCATTTTTAGCGAGGAGGTGGAGCGGCTTAGCGAGCTCGAGGGCGGGGTAGAATGAGTATCACTACACCTTCCCTTATGACTAAATGGGTGCCCTTATAGATTGACTTGGAGTTCAGTTTAGAGGATGAGTCACTTATAGTCGGCGCTTCTGCTCAAGTTACTGTGACAGGGTCCAATTCATTACATCCTTGGAGGAGTGCCTCAATAGAGAAAAGGTCCAAGGTTAGAAGAAAGAAATGTCTAAATCATCTACTTTGAATAGGCCAAACAAATTTTGAATCATACTATCTATCAATATAGATGTGGGTCTAGTAGTCAAGGAGTTTATGCAGTTGGGCACCCGTATCCAATGTCAAAAGTTTCTTGCAAGATCTTTAGCAATGGGTTCCTAGTATGATGTAGAATTTTTGAAATTAGGGTCCATAATCTCGAATTAATTTAAAAAATATTCAACTAAAAATTTACATAAAATTTATCAAATTATTATTTCTTCTTGACTTGGCCATTTTAAGGGAAAAAAAAAACTGAAAACTGCAGGCCAAAATATATGTGATTTTAGGTTATGATTTTCTTTTAAATATAAAATTCATTTCAGCCACGATAACTTTTTGAGAGATCACCTTTTCAGCAGGTGCTTTGAACTGGTTTTATTAATATTAAGAAAGATGTATAACTCAGTCTTATATAAGGAATGGTCGGAAGTTATTATACGAGCTTTGGCTATCCCAAACGCGTCGAGCCCCACTAGGTTTGGGGGTTGAGGTAGTGTGCAATACTTGAGTACCACACCTTACATACAGGGGATTTGAACCTTAGATGTGAGAGTACTTACGACTTTCAAAGTGGCTGCTCTACCAACAGACCACTAAACGTGCACTACAACTCATTCTTTTATATATATATATATATATATATATATATATATATATATATATATATATATATATATATATATATGTCTGAGCTTTAATACTCTATATGCAGTTAAAAAGTGTAATACACTTGTAAAAGGTAAAATAGTGATATTTTTAATGGGAAATAAAAATTTAGAGTGGTATAAATGTAAAAAGTAAAATTTTGATATTTGATATGTGAATACATAAGAATAAGGCGGTATGTATGTAAATGGCCCTAATAAAAACAATAATACTAATAATAATAATAGAATGATATAACATTTTAGATTCAAAACTTGAAATGTATGCAAATACCTTAAAATTGTGTGGTATGTATGTAAATGACCGCATATTTTAATGAATTATATTTTGTTAAGTTTAGCATTATTTTCCTTAAAATGTGGTTAATTATTCGAATGGCTAAACGTTTCTATCATAAAATAGCTATTTAGCCATATTTTCATAAGAAAATTTGAATAAAATTGAAGGAAAAAACATTATAATTAGGTCAAGATTATGATTAAGAACATTAATTAAATCGAAGTTAATATATGTATCATAAAGTAGTTAATTAATAATTACCTATTTCCTTATGTGCGATTATAACATATAATTGAAGTAATACCAATTTGAACTTTTTTTCTTGTTTCTTAGCTAAATTTATAAAAAATTACTCTAGAAAATAATTGATAGATCAATGTTCTCTTCGTGATAGACTGAGTCTCGAGTTTGGTGAGAGCTCTATCTGATGTGTCACGCTGATGATCATTATCTATCATCACCTTAATCGTAGTATTGATGTATGATCATCATCATTTGAATAACATGTAGATTCATTATAGTCCTTCCATCTCGATTTGCATTGCTCGACAACTATTATTTAATTATCATTATCCAAAGTTCTTCGTTCGACCATTATTATCTCAACACTATCATTTAAATATTACTATCAGATTATCATCGTCGTAATCTCTCCATTACTTTTAACTCAACTATAACTATAGGAGATGAAGTAATTGATCCAAACTTTTTAGTCGTCTCTCCATCAATAATAGAGAAGAGCGGTTTTTTGCACCTCATAGATTATCAACTTTCTTAAGATATTTTAAATCTTTAGAAAACAGTTTCCCAAATAGAACTGTGGTAACATAATGTTTAATTTGACTTGATTATAAGATGTTTGATTTGAATCTGATAGCTCTAAGGTGTTGTCGTCCCATTGTCAGCCAGGTGCCAATTGCCACCGATCAAAATTGATGTCATTGCCGAGCATACTTTATATCTATTTTATTTTTCTTCAAATCAAACATAAAAATAGAAACATAAATTAGGGTTTAGTTATATTATGTGTGAAAACATGTCAATCAGGAAGGACGAAAATCAAACAGCTAATTTAAGAGTTTTCTATAATTAGGAGCTTCCTTATTTTAATTATTTCCAATGTCTTTATTATGATTTATTTTCCTTTTAGCTGAATATTTAGATTAGGAATATGCATTATTAGGTTATCTAAAATATATTATGCAGAATATTTTGTACCTAAAATAGGTTGTAGGATTATTATTTAATGGAATTAAAGCAAAAGGAAAAGGCAATCGAGCCTATTCAGAATTCATCATATTTGCTCGAAAATATCAACATGGTATCAGAGCCAAATTTTTGTGCTAATCTCCGGTAATCATTGGAGGACCATGAAGACTCTCTTCCCGCCGGCCTACTTGCGGGAAGGGAGGAAGTATGTCTTGCCTTGATTCCCTGTCCGCCTTGGAATCGTTCGAAGGCATCTTTGTCTGCCTTCGTCTTCTTCGTTAGCGACATCTTCGACTATGGCGCCATCAGCCCGCTCCGGCCACCATCGAATCATCTTCGTCCTTCCAGATTTTTTTTCCTGTTATTCGGATATTTCCTGCAAGTGAATTCTAAAATTGCGGGCCCTCAATCATCTCAATTTGCAGTAAGAAACCTTCTGTTACGTCCTCGCATGCTTGCCTCCACCGGTTTCTCCCTATGTTAGCACTCTAATGCAATTAGAAGTATACTGTTGTAGGCCCTCCTCACTGTAATCAGAGCCCTAGCTCCCATTGTTTCATTGTGCCACTCTTCTTCGCGCCCAACGCTCGCCGGCCCTTCGTTCCTCGCCGGTGACGTCCTCCTCTGCCGCCAGAACCCATATCCGAAGCTTCTTGCGCAAGGACTTCAGCCTTTACTCTCCTCGGCCGGTTCTTCGCACGAGTCGTTCGGTACTCGTCAGCGACGTGTCACCGCCTTCCTCGACGTCAGTGTCAAGATCTCGCTGGCCCTAGCGCTCTCTCACGTAAACTTCTAGCGGGATCTTGGATCCCTCCTTTGATTGCTCACGATTGAAACCCCCGTCCGTCGGTTTCCTCTCCCGTCGCAATCAGCGAACTCCTCTGCCACGAGAGCCCAGAGCTATGTTGAATATTTCAGGTCTGAATCTTTGTCGTCTTCGAAGGCTGGAATCGGTTGTCCATCTTCCACCTCTTCCACGACAAATCTTCGAGAGTCTCGCCGGGCACGTCTAGCCTCGCGAAGTCCCTGCTCCTATCACACAAAACTCTGTTCCGTCACACCACCAGAATCGACGCCTCCGGAACCGCTCGGGCCTTCCCACTCTGTCGATACTTCACGGTTTTCGGTCCTTTGGAATGTCACACCTGCTCATTCGGCTTCATCTGCTCGTACTTTAGGGCAAGCCGAAAAGAGCAATTCCTCTGGCCTTCCTCTCTAAAGTGCCTGAAGTCACGTCAAAGGCAAGCAGCCTCTCCAACCATCTCAATCTGAACCTCAGGAAAAAAAACTCATCTGAAAATCACATATTCATATCACTACAATTTAATTCATCTGAAAAATCAACGACAACCCATCACGCCAGGGCCGTCATTGGTGCCACCCAGCGAAGCTCCTGCGGTGAGCCTCCTCCACTCGTCGGAGCAGCCTCTTGGTCTGAGACCCTCCCTGCTGGTTTGCATTCTGATCCGGCCGGAAATCTCGTCGGAGTGCCTCACTGTCGGCGAACGTAATGGTATCGCAGGGTGAAATAGCACGGACATATTCTCCCTCTTCGAGGAGAGCTTATTCTTGGACTTCGTTGGATGACGAACAATAAACGTGACAAAGCCTGGTTCTTACTCCTATTCCAAAGCTCCAATTGACAAGTACACGCCAGATGTGACTATCCAAGTATCTCGTAATAATGAAACACACACTCTTGATTCCCCATGCTTCGGCACTCTCAGGGCTTCGACACTCTCAGGCTTCGGCACGCACTGCTTGAAGATTTTTGGTCCTGACAATGTTATGAGTTTCTTGGTGGCAAATTGATGTTTATTCATCAGTCAACATTAATTTGAGGGGGGATGTGAAAACAAGTCAATCAGGAAGGACGAAAATCATGCAGCTAATTTAAAAGTTTGCTATAATTTGAAGCTCTCTTAATTTAATTATTTACACTGTCTCTGCTTACAAAAATTCAAACCAAACTCCTACAGTGACCAAAGCCTGAAGTTTCAGTTTCCAAATTTGGCAAACAAATGACAAATTTTTATTATTAGATCCTAAGTTTTATTTTTACATAAATATACACATATAACACATACAGTCAAACTGCAGTTTGAGCTGTTCAAAGTAGGCAGCTTCCTGTTTCCCTCGCCTTCTCCATCTCTTCTCGGCACTGCGATCAACGAAGAACATCTAACTCGCAAAAAAAACCCATCTTTTTTACTTTTCCCAAACCCCCTCAGCGAAGAAAATAGAGGGAAAGAAAAGCGAGAGAGGCGACGACGGCGACGGCGGCGAGGCAGATATCCCCAAAACAGAACTTCTTATATCTCCTCTCCTCTCTGCTTCTCTTCATCTTCACATACTCCAAATACATCTCCTTCGCCTCATCCTCTCCCATCCCCTTCCTCTCCGCCTCCATCGCCGCCTTCACCACTCTCAATCCCTCCATCCCGCTCACACACACACCATCCCTATCCTCCACCATCAACGTCACCTCCATCACTTCCTCCCTCCCCTTCCGCCACATCACCACCGCACCCACCGCCGACCCATCCCTCACCGTTGTGAACCGCGCTACAGTCTCCCCTACGCACCAATCTCTTTTTTCCACCGCCACCGCCCTCCGGCTCGATAAGTTCACCGCCCGCCCCTTAGCAGGGTCGATCACTATCCAGCTCAAAGTCAGATCTTTGGGCGATACAACCCCTGCTGCGGAAGGTGCGTCTATTAAGAAGGCGGAGTTGCGGAACCAGGAGGTGGAGGTGTCGGTCTCGATGACGCAGGAAAAGATTGGGTTGCCGCGGTCGTAGAGATCGACGGCGGAGATTAGTTTGTCGGGGAGGTCGGTGTTATCGGTGGGTGAGGAGGATGCGGGGAGGGATGAGCGTCGGAGAAGAAGAGTCTGGGGGAGGAGTTGAGGAGAGGGAGGAGGAGGGGGTGGTTGAGGGAGGGCCAGGTGGAGAGGCAGAGGTGGCGCCAGAGCTCTGGGTGGGAGGCCAGGGAGCGGAGGTGAGAGCTAGCGCAGGTTGCGGAAGCAAGGGATTGGCCGTCCAGCTGCCCAAGAGCTTGCATAAGGATGTCACCATGAATTTCGTTCATTTTCGTCATGCTGACCAGAGGGGCTTCTGCAATTTGGATCAGAGCAGGGAAGGAAGGAGGGGATTCGTTTGTTTTATAGTTGGTGTTGATGATGAAAAGACAAAGGGTGGACCGCCTGCCTAAGTTGGAGCAGTTCTACGGTTGACTGACTCACGCCATGGCCACACGCAGCTGTGATTTTGGACATGATTAAGTCAACGAGATTACGTAATTAAGTTCATTTTTATTTCATTTAATTTAAAAACACGTCCATGAAATAAATAAAAAAAATTATTTTGAACGGTGAGATGGTTATGAGAAGTTACTATAAATTAATAGTATTTTAATTTATTCACTCAGATTCAAATTGGGCCTCAGAAGATA
The DNA here is from genome assembly GCA_022702705.1 of Papilionanthe hookeriana x Papilionanthe teres. Taxonomy (NCBI): domain Eukaryota; kingdom Viridiplantae; phylum Streptophyta; class Magnoliopsida; order Asparagales; family Orchidaceae; genus Papilionanthe; species Papilionanthe hookeriana x Papilionanthe teres. Next base: position 67,538,861 of record CM040427.1, on the reverse strand, counting down.
AATCTCCTTATAAGAGAGTATCTGGAGAGAAGAGGATAAAGGGAGGCTAGACTCTCTCTTCATAAAAGATAAAAGGGTTATAAGTGTGAAATTGCATGTTTGATCATCTTTAATAGAGGTGTTATAGGTCATTATTATTTGTTATCGTGTCTTTTCGTCTTTTAATGTACATGGACAATCTGGACAGAAATTCCTCGAGTTGGTCAACTGAGCTAGTGTCAATTGGCTATTTTGTTTGGATGTCAATCAATCTTTACTCTAAGAAGTCGATCAACTTTGAGAGAGGCGGTTGGTCAGCTTTAAGGTGGTCAGCTGGTCTGCTTGTTTGGCCTTTGTTCTAGGAAGCTGGTCGGCTTTAGCGTAGTCGATCAACCTGCTTATTCAGCCTTTGTTCTGGGAAGCCAATAGTTTTGAGATAGACAACTAGTCGGCCTGCTTGTTCCTTTATTATTTATGGAGATCTTTAGGAGAGTTGTTGAGAGAGCCTCACATCGGGAGTTGTGAGATTGTATGGCGTGTTTGACCTTTGTTTGTGACTGATTATTCTTGATCAGCTTGGGTGGCCTATTGGGTTGTTGGATTGACCTGTAGTGGCACGTCCGACCTGTAGTCAAATGACAGATTGATCGGCGGCAGTCAGTGGTGGTCGATGGCGGCCAACAGTGATCGGCGTCAACTACTGCTGACCACCGTCAACAACCACAGACCACCATTGAGAAGTACTGTCAATGTCGACCATTACTGACTGGAAGTCGTTAATCAACATTGTAACTTATAATATCTAGTAACTCTTTCCCGTTTGTAGGACAACGAGTCTCTGTAATTATCAACCTATAGTGGATTTTTACAACTAGGCTAGACCCCGTGATTTTTTTTCCTTTACGGGTTTTGCCTTCCATCTATTAGTTTTTTGCTTTTCAGTTTGTAGTTTTGCCTTCCATCTATTAATTTTTTGCTTTTCAGTTTTCACCTTATGGCCGTAAAAAAAAAAAAAAGAGAAAAACCGAATATCTTACCATATTCCCACATTTTAACCTTTTATTTTTCCTCACCTAAAATAACAAAAAATAATAAATGCAATAATAGAATAGAGCAACTTATATATAAAAAAAAAACAGCAGCTCAAAAAAAAAAAAAAAAAAAAAAAAAAAAAAAGGGTGGCAGCTCATTAAAAAAGAAGATAAATTTCATCATTTAGACTCCCAAAATCAGCTCAAATTCATCTTTTTCAGCCTAATATGGTTAGATTCAATGGATTCCTAAACCCCGCTGTTAAGGCTCTAGTGCTAGCCTCTTCAACTACGAGCCCGCAGTGAAAATAAATTTAATTTTTTTGTGCTCACGAATCTAACCTCCCACTCGTCATGTGAAGAGAAAAGCCACTACCAACTGAGCCACTTAAACATGTAGAGGTTTATATTATTGTTATATAAATTCCTAGAGTAATATAACCTACACACGACAAAATGAAAATGCTTTAGATCTTGATATTTTCGGTCGATAAAGTGATCTCACCCAAAAATAGGGAGGCAACTGATACATGTCGAGCAAATTTCCAACATTAGGCACGAATCTCGAGGAATGACAGATCTCGAGGAGACTTTTTGAGTATGAAATATTCAAACCTCGATATAAACTCATCAAGAACTCTGATTTCAACAAAATTACAGTCAAACTGATCGGCTTGACAAGAAGAACTCAATGTTATCAAAATTAGTCTAATTCGAGTCAAACTAAGCTCACATCAAGTCATTAAACTGCCATTAAAAGTTTTCAGAACATTTAAAAGGTTAAACGAATATCTAATCTAGCAAGCCTATAGTCGAATCAAGAGTCTCGACAAGACGAATCCATCGAGCCCAAGATTGCTCAATTTTGACATCGTTAAGGCACTCAAATGTCCATCAAACGCTCTCTGATCGAATGAAGCTCTCTGGATTGTCCGATCAAAGTAATTCATATTCCTACCTTAATTACACTAAGAACACTATAAATAGAGTCCCACCTCTCGGCTTGAGACTTTAGAGAAAGCTTAAAGCTTTGAGAAGGAGCTGAAGTCCAGCACCACCCATGTCACCGTAGATCACTGTCGGCTGCCAACTAACACCATCAGTGACCGTCGACCACCACCGACCACCGCCTATAGTCGTCAACCACCACTGATCGCCCTCGACCACCACAGACCCCGTTGATCACCGCCAATTGCCGTCGACCGTCGTCGATCGCCATTTAAATCATCAACTACCATGAAGCACTACAGTCACAGTCGACCACCACTGGCTGGAAGCCGTCAATCGATGTTGTAACTTAGAAAACCTAGTAATCATTTCCCACCTGTGGGATAAAAGATCTATGTAATCATGAACATATAGTGGATTTTTGCAACTGGGCTAGACCACGTGATTTTTTTCTCTTACAAACTTTTCACGTAAATACTTTTCGTGTAATTATTGGTTCTTTTCTTTTATTTGAGTGTGTATTGAATTCTCGCACAAAACTAAAACGATAATCAATTATTTTACCGCCGTGAATTTCGAGCACCCATCACGTTTGTTTGCATAGTGAGCCGAACATGAGCTCTGATTAAGCTATATTTAAATATTATTATTTATATTTTAATATTATTTAAATATATTTTGATATATTTGTATTTTATTTTTTAATTAATAGTTTTAATTGATTATATATCTTTGTAGCATTATAGTAAATTAAATTTTTAAAACTACTTATATATAATTTAATTATTTCGAGCGGAGCGTGATTGTCCGTATATGTTTCACTAGTGTGTATGAGGAAATGACGCAGATCAAACCATCCTGTCTAGCTAGAAGATTTCTCTTCAGTGAAGGGTTTGGGTGTAAGCGAACCGAACACGAACCGAAGACGAACAAACAGAACTTGTGTTCGTGTTTGGTTCGTTTGGAATTTAGTTTGTTTGAAATAAGCTCGTTTTCGAAATTGTTCGTGAAGTCACTGTTCGTGTTCGTTTTTAACGACAAGCCAGTTTGACAGACATAATATTAATATATATAAATAATATATTATATTAAATATATAACTTATATTATATAAATATATAATATCAATAGTAATATATTACTAATATAGTATTTAATATATTATTATTAATTTATTATATATTATAATTTATAAAATTTAATTTTTTTAAATATCATAAATTTTATATATATAATTATTTTTAATTATATATTACAAACAATAATGATTCAAACACAAACGAATACATCACTGTTCATATTTGATTCGTTCAACTAACCGAACGAAAAAAAATTATTCGTGTTCGCTCGTTTACTTATCGAACGAATCGAACACGAACTCCTTGACGAACCGAACACGAACTATTCGAGCTTTTTTGACAGCCCTAGTGAGGGTAGAAGGCCTAGACCATCTTCAATTTTTGGAGGGTGTTACTTTTCTTAAAACGAAAAGTAGAATATATTAATTTATTGAACAATGGATAAGCTTCGTTCAACAATAATATAATGAACTTAAGATATGACAATTGTAGCTTTGTTAGAGCTCAAATAAACTACGAAATTTGTCATCTTTTGGCGTGCAATCAGTTTTTTAGGCTATTATTAAGTCAACCTGTGAAAAAAAAAAATGAAACAATATTTTCAAAAACCTAAAATTCATTATCATGCAAAAGAAGCATAGACATTGCCAGTGACTGCAAAAATTGTTTATGGAAAATCAACATAAAGAGTAAAATCATCCCTAATATATTACATCCTCAATATGTTCTTAGCAATAATTTGAAGCCATATGTAAGCAATACTTTGTTATTTAGGTCAAGCAAATAAGTGCCCAGAACATCAAATTATTCAAATCTATCCAAGCAGTTTGCCTCAATCAAGCAAAAGATCTATAATGGGGGAGATTTATTACAAAACAAACCATCTATCAATCTTATATATTTACATATCTAACATCTAAATTTTGGTATTTACATTTTATGCAATTATAGCCCCTAAATATCTAACATCACATCAAAAATACCAACTAATACTACTTTTTCTCAAGTGAATTTACCTTTTCATACATATACTTTGATTGAATTGTGACAAAACATCAAAGTTTAGATATTAGATATAAAAATAGATAAGAATAGTGTGGAGTGTATAAATCTCCCAAAGCATGAATGCAAAATGCAAAAGAAAACAAATTTATCATTCCAATAAGCTTTTACTAAACATGTCCAGAAGAAAAAATTTGCCCTAAACAAACAGTATCAGAACACTGAAGGCCTTAAAATGTCCGAATCTATACAATGAGATCCACTTACAAGCACAAAATCAGAGTTCAGGGCACAGTTCTGCAACCATTTAAATATATATATATATCCTTCAGCTCTGCTATGGATAATGAGAATTGAGTATCTCCCGGTACACCAAGTCGATGAACTGATTGTTCTGCGTTAGCGAAGTATATAGTTTAGAACTAGGTTGTATTTGGCACAAAAGAACAGGAAAATTTACATACATACCACACAATTCTTATGTATTTACATATCTAAAACAAAAAGTTTGATATTTACATTCGTAACACCTTGGTGTCATGTACCTATGTATGAAAAGATATATTTCACTCTTAAAAAGATGGTGGTGGTGGGGTTTTGTATATGATGTTAAGGATTTGAGTGAAATGCGTGTAGATTCGAATGTTCCGGTATTAGATATGTAAATACATAAGAATTGTTTGGTATGTAAATGCCCCAAAAAATACAATATTAGGGCAATTAAAGGATAAATAAATAAAAGTCTAATCTTACTATGTTTTCTAACTCCCTATTGTTTGGAGAATTAAAATATGCAGTGATGTCTCTTGGGAGTCATTCCTATGTATTTACATATCTAACACCTAAACTTTACTTTTTACATTTACATCACCAAAATTTTTTCACACTGCATAAAATATACCACAATTTTTAAAATTTTAAAAACGAAATAGAACTCTTCATGCATAAGTAAGGTGGCATGTATGTAAAAAATGTTAAAATTTAGGTGTTGGATATGTAAATACATAGGAATGGAGTGACATGTATGTATAGAGGGGGAAAAAAAGAATTCAAGCTTCTCCAACATATTTCATTTTTATGGAGGTGCGTTATCTGTCGAGGAACTTTCAACCATATATCATTCAACAGGAAAAAGCAATTCAATTTTTTAAGAAATGGATTGTGCAGGTCCCAAATTGGGTTTTAAAGGGGCATTGATCTAATTATAATAATGCAGAAGCAAATCCATTAATTTATAACTTAAAGATTTGATAGACCTGGAAAGTTTTATTTCAGTCAAAAAAACAAATTCTCAATCTGCTTACACAAATTAAAAAAGATTGATAAATTCAAACATCCCAAGCAATCAACTACAAGGTTCATTACGATCTGAGCTATCACTATCACATTCTTCTTTCAAAAGGCATGAACAAGGAAGATTTACATATATACCACTCAACTCTTATGCATTTACAAATCTAACTTCTAGACTTCAATTTTTAAATGTATGCCACCTTACCTATACATGAAAAGATGTATTTCACATTTTGAAAGTTAAAATAGTGGTACTTCTGATGTAACAAGAAAGATTTGGGTGGTATTGTGGGAAATCAGAGAAGGTGGAGAATAATTCTATATCTTTCTTACATCGAATTGATAATACAAGTGATTATATAGAGGAGATTACAATGAAAAAGAAGGAAACTATCAAACTAAATCCCTAAATTTGAGGGATTACAATTAATACACATTAATGCAAATTTATTCTCTAATTTATTCTCCAAATCAATTTACAAACTAAATCTGGAAACTTCGACACTCCCCCTCAAGCTGAGGAATAGATGTTTTCCATTCTCAGCTTGGATATAAGATTGTTGAAACTCGAACTGTTCAGCCCCTTTATTAGAACATCATCTAGTTGTTTCTCTGATGGAACATAAGACAAACATATTATCCCTTCCTCCAGTTTTTCCTTGATGAAATGTCTATCAATTTCGATATGCTTTGTTATATCGTGTCGTATAGGGTTATATGCTATATTAATAATGACTGTCATGTCACGATAGAGACTTCATGGGACCTCCCGTCGGATTCTCAAATCATCCAAAATGATTCACAGCTACGATAATTCACATAAACCTCGAGCATAGCGCTCGATCCCGATTCTGCAGATAACCTTCGCAACTACATTCTGCTTCTTGCTCCTCCATGTCACTAGATTACCTCGGAGAAAAGTACAATATCCCGTAGTTGATCTTTCCGTCCACAAGGAGCCATCATAGTCCGGCTGTCGGTAGTAGGCTTCAGAAGTAAGAGCGTCATTCTTTTGAACAAGATTCCTTTCCGGATTGCCTTTCAAGAATGTAAGCACTTCGTAGTATGACTCGAAGATGAGGTTCTCTCGGATCATGCATGAATTGATTGATCAAACTTACAGAATAGGCTATGTCTGGTTGAGTGTGAGCAAGGTATATAAGTCTGCCAACCAACCTCTGGTAAATTCTTTTGTCCACAACTTGTTCTTCTTTAGCTTCTCCCAACTTATAGTTTGGATCTATTGGAGTGGAGATCGGCTTACACCCGCCGTCTCCGTTTCGCCAATAAATCAATCACATACTTTTGTTGAGATATAAATATCCCCTCGTGTGGAATAGTCACCGTAATATCGAGGAAATACTTTAATTTCCCGTTCCTTTGTTTCAAATTCTTTTACTAGTCTCGATGTCAATTCACGCTTCTTTTTCATCATTTCCAGTCACTATGATGTCGTCCATATAGACTAAAAGGGCAGTCACTCCCCCTGCAGCAGAATGTTTAATAAAAAGAGTGTGGTCACATTGACTTTGTTTATATCCAGATTCATTCATGACTTTTGCAAATCTGTCAAACCACGCTCTAGGAGATTGTTTTAATCCGTAAAGAGCCTTTTTCAGTTTGCACACCTTGTTACCTGTGTTCCCTTCAAATCCCGGTGGGAAGTTCATGTAGATTTCTTCATGTAAGGCACCATGGAGAAATGCATTCTTGACATCATACTGCAGCGATTCGCCGATTAAGTGAGCAGATCAATCGATTGAGCAATCAATGATAACGGGATTCTCACGGTGTTCATTTTAGCTACTGAGAGCAAAGGTTTCACGATAATCCACCTCGTAAGTCCGAGTGTACTCTTCAGCTACTAACCTCGCTTTCGTATCTTTCAAGAGATCCATCAGCCTTGTACTTCAATGTAAAGATCCACTTGCAATCAACAATGTTTTTTTCCTTCGGTTTATCAACAATCTCTCATGTTTTATTCTTTTATAATGTACCCATTTCCTCTCTCATAGCATCTCTCCATTCCCTTTTTGAGAATGCCTCAGACACATCGTTAGGGATGACAATGGTGTTCAAGCTTACAATGAATCTTTTTGAGCCGGTGATAGGCGCTTAAGAGAGACGTAGTGAGATAGTGGATAAAGTAGTTCCGATCTTACCGTGACTCCATTTCCGAATTTGGATCGGATTCTTGGAATTGTGTCGGTTCGAGAACGGTCTTTCTCCTCGAATACACTCGAGAAAATCTTGGGAAATCGGGAGTGATAGGATCGGGTGACTTAGATGTGATTGGGTTCGAGGACTCGGGTTCAGCTGGAACATGAGAGTTTGGCTCTGGGGGTTCAGGTTCAACAACACGGGCTGACACATGTGGAAGGTCAAGGTTTTAAGTGGTTCAAATGACTCACAAATACTATCTTCCATCATTAACATCTCCCCATAAAGAGAGGACTTGGAGAAAAAAGGTTTATTTTCTGTGAAAGTGACATCTGCAGAGATGTAAAATTTTACGTAGAGGGGTTGTAACACTTGTATCCCTTTTGAGTTGATGCGTAACCGAGGAAAACACATTAGATGGCTCTAGGGTCTAGCTTCCCTCTATGTTGTTTGTGGACATGCACAAAGGCAGTACACCCAAATACCCTAGGTGTGAGGTCATTTGAGGTTCTGAAGTGAGGGTAGAAGCTATTAAGGACCTCTATGGGGCTTTTATTTTCTAACACACGGGAGGGAAGTCTATTTATCAGATGTGTGGCAGTAAGAGCGGCTTCGCCCCAATAGGATTTGGAAACATTCCCTTGAAATAGTAAGGCTCGGGTGGTGTTGAGTAAGTGCCCATTCTTTCTTTCAGCTACCCCATTTTGTTGGGGTGTCTCCACACATGATGACTCATGGATAATCCCCTGTGATTGAAAGTAAGGTGATAGAATCTGATTGAAGTAGTCTCTAGCATTGTCTGTCCTAAAGCCTTTTATTTTTACCCCAAATTGGTTTTGAATCATTGAATGGAAATTAGGTATAACAATGCTAACATCAGATTTTTGTTTAAGAAGAAAGAGTCATGTAACCCGGGTGCAATCATCAATTAAGGACACCAACCAACGAGCCCCAGAGATATTAGGCACAGTGGAAGGACCCCATATGTCACTATGGATCAAATGAAAATGATGAGAACTTTTATTGCTAATAGGAAATGATACACGGCTATGTTTTGCCAATTCACAAATGTCACAATGAAACTCAGAAATATCTATTCCTTGGAATAAATGAGGAAACATTATATTTAGAACCCTAAAAGAGGGATGACCAAGACGCATGTGATAAAGCCAAATGACATCTTTGTTTGAGGAACTGAAGAAAGATGAAGACAGTTTGAAAAAGAAGGAAACTATCAAACTAAATCCCTAAATTTGAGGGATTACAATTAATACACATTAATGCAAATTTATTCTCTAATTTATTCTCCAAATCAATTTACAAACTAAATCTGGAAACTTCGACAGGTATAAATGTAAAACTTAAACCATAGTTGTTACATATGTAAATATAAAAGAATTGGGCGATATGTATGTAACCTGCACAAAAAAAATACCAGATACGTTGCAGTTTCTTCAAAATTTTTGCATCTTTCCCTTTGGTTAAAAGCAAGTACTCCAAGGCTAACATTTCTCAACTACTTAAAAGACTACTCTTGCTTGCTAAACCTATCTCAAGTGGAATTTACAGAATTCACTCAAAACTTTTACATCACTAACATTCGATTCAAATTTTGGAGGAAAAAACAGCAACTACAGATCGAAATTCTTCTCAAATTGAAAAACAAACTAAGAACAGTGCTTAAAATAAAATAAAGCAGAATATTAATGAAATTGGATAAAATATACCTGTACAAGCCTCAGTAAAGCATCACGGACCTTGTCCCTAGTGATGACTGGACCATAGGTTTGTGTGGGAGTGAGGGAAGGAGGAGGAGTGGGTGGTGGAAAGGGCTGCAGCAATGGAGTTCCATATGGACGCTGCATGGTGACAGGAGGATGAAGAGGAGGAGGAGCAGGCACAGAAGATGAAATTGGTGGCATTAATAATGTAGAAGATGAGTGTGATGGTGCAAACAAAGATGGCTTTACAAGACTTGTGACGAGGTTAGTTCCGCCATTAGCTTCAATTGTATCTAGTACTGACATTAGGGCAGAAGATGAGGATGGCAGAGAAGGTGAAGTTTGAATGGTTGACAATGGGGGAAGTGGAGCGCTAGGTGCGTAAGAAGACAAGGTTGTTGATGTAGAAGACGGATGCAGAGGTCCAGTTATCGTTGTATTTGATGCATTTCCAATGCTCATTGCTGTCTGCAAAACATAAAATAAATAGAAGATTTACATACATGCCACTTAAGTCCTCTATGTATTTACATATCTAACAGCTAAACTTCAATTTTTATGTATGCCACCTTACCAGTGCATGAAAAGATGTATTTCACTTTTGAAAAGTTAAAATGATGATATTTTTTATGTGATGTCAAGACTTGGGTGGTATAAATGTAAAAGAGTCCAGGTCTTTAGATATGTAAATACATAGGATTTGGGTGGTATGTACGTAAATGCCCCAAAAAAAATATATATCGGCAGTTAACAACCGTGATAGTCATTGGTCTCACCAGGAGAGAAACTTTATATAGAACTAATGTGTTTCATGTTAGAAAGCACTAATCCCAGAAATTTAGAAAGTAATAATAAGGCAAAGGGGAAATGAAATATAGAAATTGCATGCCGAGAATGCTGATTGTGGGATGAGAACTAATTAATAAATAAATAAATAAAACTTAGGACATTTACAAGCATACCACACAATTGTTATGTATCTACATATCTAATACTCAAAGTTTGATATTTACACTTATAACACCGTGGTATTATAAATCTATGCATGGAAATATGTATTTCACTTTTAAAAAGATAGTGAAGGTGGCATTTTTAATGTGATTTTAAAGATTCAAGTAGTATTCGATTAAATATGAATATTTAGGTGATATATATGAAATTATATAAGAATTCTGTGGTATGTATGTAAATGCCCCTCAAAACTTTCAAGATGAGGACAAGAAACAAGCAAGCAAGCCAGTTTTCAATTGGATATGAAAACGAAATACATACGCTAAAAAAGTTCACAAATGACTCCTCTTGAACGTCAGGAACTTCAGAAGATGAAGTTTGTGGCTCCAACGGACCCTCAATGACAGACAAACTTGGCGTAGCTTCCAACTCCTCGTACTCACTGTTGTAGAAGCAACAACAGTATCAATACATGATTTTTACTGGATAGCCAGCATTAGAAACCCAAAGAGAGAAAAGGAAAATAATACAGGAATCAGCCAACTTAGTGCAGTTTAAAAGAAATGTTTGAAAGGCATATTAATAATTGAAAGCATAAATAATATAAAATCTCTCTCAGTGTGTTCACCAGTGATCTCATTCATTCAACATGATATTTCTAAAATACATCAATCAGATCTCTTAAAACCTTAATGCTCTCTCATCCAGCCCTCCTGCCATTGAATTCTTGTTAGCACTACCTCTCTTTCTCTCTCTCTCTCTCTCCACAGATATAATAGTTTTTAAAACTAAGAGATTTGGCTAAAAAGAGAAAAAATAATCTTGAAATTGATTATTTTTGGCTCATGCCAGACGACTTAAACTTGTACCAAAATAAAAAATTATGATTTCAAGTTGAGACCAGCTTGCTCAAGCTCTCAACTAGATGCCCGCCCGTAATCAAAGCCGATCACATATTTAACTTCATTAAAGCAAGTGACATAATTTCAATAACTTTTAAGTTCCTATGATCATCAACTAGACATCCTAAAACATTAGAATTTTTTTATTGATGACTACTATAGAATGAGATAATTAACTTCTCAAAATATAGAAACTTTCAAATGAATCAAAATTAAATACATGGGTTCACAATGATATTAAGTATATTATATATATATAATACAATTGATTGGTGAAATACAAGGGGTAAAACATGACCTTAAAATACTTTCTGTTTTTCATCCGATAGTCGTCCGCATTTTTACCACATGATTGATAATATGCTTAAATATTATAAAAATTGATGAAACTCAATTCAAAGTAATTTTCAATGTTGTACATCACGATCAATGGAGAAGACCATGTAAGGCTGTAGATGTCAAGAGTAAAATTGGAAAACAATGAATATTATGAAAATTGATGAAACACAATTCAAAGTAATTTTCAATGTTGTACATCACAATCAATGGAGAAGACCATGTAAGGCTGTAGATGTCAATAGTAAAATTGGAAAACAATGATTATTATCCACTTAGGAGAAAGAAATATTTATCATATATACACACATATCACAGAACAAAGATGTGTCTAATTTAGTGAAGTTTTCCTTCTAAAACTGCACAGTACAAGATAATTTTTTTTAATATAAAGTTTGACATATTTTTAAATAAAATATATATCTTCAAAGTTTGAGATGCGGATACCTTACAACTTAATCAAATAAACTAAGAAAAAATTATCTTCAACTTATTTGACACAAATTACAGGTTCAGTTATAAAAATAATGCTTTTTAAACGTATCTGATTAAATATTAATTCACGCTTGTTCATATATTGTATCTATTCTAGCATAGCATAATATGTTTGACGAATGCAATTTAGATTAGTTCAATAGATGGCGGGGTATGACTAGACTAACCTTAAACTAGATTTGAAAAAATAGTTCTACTACTCAATAAGATAAGAATACTTTTTTGATCTCTTTTGATGGAAGAGGTGAATATTATTCAAAGCAGGTCATGTTCAACTTTTGAGACCAACCCTTTGCTCAAAAATCCTACAGAATTCAGACTTTCAATTTTCTTATGTAAACCTTCAAAAAACTGAAATCGCTGCACTTATTCATCAACAATACTAATGGAAGGAAACATGTTTTCAATGCCTAGATTGATATCTATAAACCAAAAGAAATAGAAAACCTTAGCCTCAGACTTGGATATGAAATCAAATGTAATGAGAACACTAAGATTCGTGTTTTTCCTACAGAATTCTCAATGGCACCTTCGTCAACCCTAACCACAATCCCGATCCCATAAAATGCATTGTGTCTGGTGTGTGTCTTAAATGTCCAGATCCATGAGTGGAATAAGTTGAATTGGAATTGCACTGTCAATAAAACATGAAACAAAAAACCAACTTGTGAAACACAATATACAAAATTATGAGAAATGAAGCCTCTACCACATTGCAGAGGAACCCATGCCCATAGTTCATCAAATGTTATTACTCCGCAGCTAAAATTAATGAGACCTTACCTACACAAAATGTGAATCGTTTTGATGATCAGCTGATAAGCCTCTTCGACAAGTCATGATCAATTACCACAAATCAAATGTCTGAATATGCATACATGCATATTTTTGTAATATTTTTGTTTTTATTAATGCAAAATGCATGACATGAATCCTTTTGATCATTATTAATGCAAAATGCATACCCTCAAGGATGCATACAAGTTGACAAAGGGTTCCATCAGCATTGGTGATTTATGCATGTCATTTACTTTCGTTGCACTACCTGGTTTTCTTTCTTTTGGAGAGAAGTAGATTGTAGACTATAGTTTGTACTATCTCTTCTATAAATTTAATAATTGTCAAGTCACTCATTTGCATGTAAAAGAGGGTTTTGTTATTTCCCTTTTAATATATTGGGACTATACAAAAAGTTGAGTGTAATTAGTTCACGTGCAACTTGAGTCAGTTGAACATAAGTAGGGGTGGACATTCTACTTTTGTCCTTAGTCCTTTATCTTCTCACTTTCACTAGTGTCAGCTCTCAAATCAATAGAAAAAACACTAGATTTTTCTTTTTTTCTTCTTTTTTTTTTTGCTTTTTGCTTTTTTCTTTTTTTCTTCTTTTTTTTTGTGAAAAAGATCAATATAAATTTAGGTAAAAGCTAAGTTCTTTTCCCATCTGATACATAAATAAATAAAAGAGTAGAACTTCACCATAAATATTTTGTTCATAAAGCTTGAAATCTTATCAGGTTTTTCTTCATTTTCTATATAAAAATTTATCCATATATTCACATAAGCCTCTAACAAAAAGTAAAAGCCTTCTAAGGCAAGAATAGAAGTTATCTCAACAAAAATATAAATAATCTTTTTTTTTTTTCAATTTTATATACCCGCATAAGGGGATAAATGCTGTACCCTGACGAAGGGAAAAAAAAAAACATGTTCCCAGTTCCATAGGTTTCTCCCTTCTATAGTTTCCATAAATCCAACAACAAATTTATTGGTGTTCGCTCTAATAAATTCACAGATTTAAAATATTGCATATATGGAACCTTGTGGCTACCTCGGATGTTGAAATCCAAACAACTCTATTATATTTCTCTACATTGTGTTATATTAATGGAACTTGGTTCAAAGTGAAAGAAAAAATATGTAATCAATAATAGATCATAATTACAAGAAACATGGGTCGCAATTGTAACGATGAACATAATAATACATCATTAATAAAGCAGACACTTTTTCATAAACATTTTGCATTTGTTTTCAAAACATTTACACAGGTTCTGTTTCTACCTTTAAAGTTTCCACATCTAGTTAGATTATGTCCAAGCAATTTCAAAATTAATTCAGTAAATGATAAGGATAATGTTGATAATGAAGATGATCATGATCAAGATAATGATCGTGGCCTAAACAGTATAATGATAACGTCTTAATTAGACTGACCAGCTTGAAGGCTGCTTAAAGTGAAATATATTCTCAACATGTTTAACTCGAAAATTAGCAAGAAACAATAACAACAACAAACAAACCTTCATCCCATAAGTGGGGTCTGATACATGAACCTTTTTTCTCCATTGCGTCCTATTGAGTGTCATATTTTCATTTAATTCTAATAAATTAAGATCATTTTTTATACAATATGCCCAACTTTTCTTTAGTCTTAAAATAAGTTGAATCTAAAACATCTAATCTCCTAACCGAAAAATCAGATGGTCAACGTTGAATTGAAATAACTCATAATCTAAGGAAATAACTCATTAATCCAAGAAAATAATCTAAGGAAATAACATGAAAGTCTAAAACATGAAAGGAAATAACTCATAATCTAAGGAAATAACTCATTAATCTAAGAAAATAATTTATTTCTCATAATTTCTCACAAGAATAAATTATTTCCTAGTATAACTCCTAACAATAAGCTAAAACAAAATCTAACTGAAAATTAGCAAGAAAAATTAAAAAAAAACTACTTCAACCACTATTAAGTAGTGAAGGGGGACTGAAAACAACAGCATTCAGACTGAAAGGTTGAAAATAAAAAAAAAAGTTCATAATAGTAAAAAAAAAAGAGTTGCATCAATTAAACATGGCGATGGTAAGTTACCTCTTGTTTGCAGGCACATTAGATTTAGGATTTGCTTTGGAGAATGCATTAAGAATCCTGAACAAGCATCAGTTTCTCCTTAGATGACCAAAATATTCAGAAATTTAACTGGTAACATAACGGGCAGTAATGCACAATATCAAACCAATATGGCAAGCATAAACATGATAAAAAAAACAAGCTAGGGAAATATAGCAGAGAAAAAGATTTACTAACACTATAATGCAAAATATAGAAAAGATAAGAATGATTCGATCAAAAAAGAAAAAAGGTAAGACAGTCTACACGTCAAAAAAAAATACTAAATAGGCCTATTAGATTCAGCAAATGGGAAAAATAATATGGGCCCAAAAAGTGGCGGGATATTGGACACTCCCTTATTCTGCAACTGCAAATTGCAAGTGGCTCAGCCTTTCATCTCAGGTTTGAACCTGGCCAAGTAAAGCTCAAATCAGGAGAATCCAAGCATGATCTGAGGTCCAGTCGATTTATGCCCCAAATTACCTTTTTTAGGGGAATTTACATATGTTGCACACAATTCTTGTGTATTTACGTATCTCACACCTCATGTTTACATACATATCACTTTGATGCTTTAAACCTATGCATAAAATGTGCATTTCACTTTTAAAAAAGTAGAATAGTTCTATTTTGACGTGATTTTAAAGATATGAGTGCTATGTGTATAAATATGTAAGTTTAGGTGTGAGATATGTAAATACATGGAATTGTGTGCTATGTATGTAAATTTTGCTATTTACTAAGGGACAGCTCACTTCACTCTAATAAAAATAAATAAATAAATAACCTGAAGATTTTCATACACCGGGTCCGAATGGCGGTACATTCCGGCAACGCAATGCATGATACAATGAGTTAAACCTATTTTGTAATTTCAAAAAAAAAAAAAGATTGTATACAAATAACAATAAGAATAAAAATGTAAATATAAATTTTATTCCTAATTAATAGTCCACTCATACAACTAAAAGAAAAGCAGAAAGCTAATTAAATCAAAACTAAAATGACGATAGAGAATGATTGTCCCGTCCCAAATGAAAAATGCAATATTTAAAGCAAATATTGAAAAACACCAATAACAAGAAATCCAAAGATAAAAAATCTATTCCAGTGGAGATAGGTCTGTTACTGGCTGAATAGAACATATTATGCAAAAATATCAATGAAAAAGTTTGACGAGCAAATTTAGTAAATAGTTGTTATTTATTAAAACAGAAACGGCAAAAAAATAATGCATGCAGTATGAATAACAAATAATGATGATTACTACGTGCATACATAACATCATAAGACAACAAGAGAGTGATAAAAAAAATATGTTCAATTATTTTAAGAAAACATGCATTCATTTCAACTTCGATCCAATCTTTCAACATTCAATTTTTTTATATTTATATAGTTGGTATTAGAAAACACCTTCAAAACCGGAACAGTCAATACCAACCCAGGAAAATTTGTCGATTTCCTGTAGATTCATCACACTATGGGTCTGTCATCCCGACTAGCCAATATCCATAAGGGTCTCACCGACAAACATATCATCAAACAAACATATCAAATTTTCAACAACTATGATATGTAAGAAATATACTATTTTACATAGGCTTGTGATATGAATTTAAATCTCATTTTGTAAGCAAAAGTGCAAGAAAAAAAATATTATAATTGCAAGATTTAGAGTCTGTTTGGGTAGTTGCAGCTGTTTGAAAACTTTCAAAAGTGATGGCTATTACAAATTTATTTTATTTTAAAAAAGTCAGACCATAGCTTTCTGATAACCACCACGCTATAACAGCTCGGGTTGGAAAAACAACTTTATAGCATAGAAATTTCTGAAAAGTAACAAGAAAGTAGTTCCTTAAACAGAACTATGGTGACGGTTTGATAGGCAAAGCAATCAGAAAACTATCCCAAACAGACCCTTATTCACATGTGCAGGAGTTTTGCAACAATAGATTAAAGTAGATAATAACTTTATCATGAGCAATAATTGAAGTCTATAACAAATGCAAAATAATAATATAATTGAAGTGGTAAGAGCATGACTGAAAATCTTATTAAAATACTATGAATTAAGTATGAACAGCAAGGTTAATACCCCTAGCTAGGAATGATATGTTTATCCCCTAATAAAAGCAATTATTTGCCTTAAGGTGGAATAAAACTCCAAATATTTTAGTGGTTCAACAAATGCTGACTAGCAATTCCCATAAAAGTCAAACTTCACAATTACACAAATATTAATACTAATAATTTCTTAAGTTAGGTGCACCTTCACTAGCATTTATTAATAATAATAATATTATTAATACAAGAACTAATATGAATTGATTTGAAATCAGCTTATTTTAATCTAAGAAAATAACCAAGTAATTATTATAATAAATCTATTTGATTTAACATTCACCAACAATATTATTGAAAGAATGAGTAAAAGCAATAAGGAGTGAAGAGCTTACCCTACGCCTTGGCTAAAGTTAACAAAGGAGAATCGACAATAAAGATGGCTCCGAAGTTGTTGTCTTTAGCGCAAGGAGGACAAAAAGGGGTGAAAGATAGTGGTTTCAGTGGACTTCATACGTTACGATCCCATCGTTACCTTCCCGGCTAGCTCTAAACGTGACTTGTATTGCGAGGGTTCGATCAGACACAAATTGAGAGGAGGGAGATCATAGGGTTTTAGTGGCCAAAAGAGGAAGTTCAACGAGGAGGCATACAATTCCCTAGCCCACGCTCTTCTTCTACAGAACGGAGAGGTCATGCAACAGAACAAATTGAGATAGTGACAGCAAGAATATTGCAATAAAAGGAAAGAGATCGGAGCTATCCGGAATTTTGTTTGGTAGTAGAGAAAAAAATTGAGCACTAGAAGGAGAAAAGGAAAAAAAAAATTCAGTTCTTACATATTATCCCGCTTAAAAAAAATTGTCCCCCAAATTCATACATTAATTTTGGAACTGCTATGGGTAATTCACTATCACCTCTTCCTCAAACTCTCAAGTGGCGTCTCGGTCCAAAGCACTCTGATAAAATGTGATGAAGCTATCGAACTTCATGTCCTAAAATGCAATATGGTACTTCTTCAAAACTCATGTCTTCTCAAATCACTGATGTCTCATACCAGCTAATATGAGTTATCATGCACATAACATCGAAGTAGAGATATGTGAAAGGCATTGTGTACTCCTGCAAGCCTTGGAGGAAGAGTCAAACGGTATAAAACTCTACCTACATTCTCAAGCACCTCGAAAGGGCCAATGAAACGAAATTGAAGCTCTCCTATCTGGCCAAATTGTGCAACTCAACACTTGGGTGAAACCTCAAAAAACGTGATCTCCGACATTAAATTCAATATATATGCTTTGGGTTGGAGTACTTTTTCTGATGATCATGGGCTGCACATAGTCAATCTTGAATCTGACAAACCCTTTCGATAGCTTAATCCACTAATTGAGGTTCAAAGACCCATCTCTCACCAACCTCGAACCAACACAAGGCGATCTATACTTTCTTCCATAAAATGATTTGTATGGTGTCATGTCGATGCTAGCATTAAAGCTATTATTACAAACAAACTCTAGCAACGGAACATAGTCCTCCCAACTATCCCTGAAATCCAAAATACAAGCTCTTAGTAAGTCTTCTAAGGTATAAATAGTACGCTCTAACTGTCATTTGTCTGAGGATGAAAAACAATATTGAAATTTAATCTTGCGCTAATAACTTCTTGCACTTGCTTCCATAGCCTAGAAGTAAATCTTCCATCACAATCTAGAACGATGACGTTTAGAATTTCATGCAATCAAACAATGTTATCTGTATAGACTTTGGCTATTTTATTCACAAAATAAGTTTGCTTGATTGATAGAAAATGAACTAACCTAATTAGTCTATCGACCCAAACCCAAATAGCATCATGTCCTTGCTTCGATATTAGTAAGCCAACCACGAAGTCCATAGAAATCTCCTCTCATTTCTACATTGGAATGGAAAGAGGCTGCAATAAACCATCAGGTATCTGATTTTTAGGCTTAACCATCCGACAGGTCAAACATTTAGTTGCAAACACAGCTACATCAGGTTTCATGCCTAGCTAATAAAATAGCTTCTTAAGGTATTGATACATATTAGTACATCAGGGTGAGCAGAATATGGAGTAGACTGTACCTCACAAAGTGACTATTGTCGAAGTCCTTGAGCTCGAATACACATTTGATCATGAAATCTCAAAGTTTAATTTTGAACAAGTTTAAACTCGAGCTTCAGTCCATTATGAGCTTGCTCTCAAAGCAATAGAATGCTGCATCCAACACTGAGTTCAACGAATGTGATCCACAAGTGTAGGCTAAACTGGCAATTTCAATATAATAGAATTAGCTCTTATCGGTACTATGTCAAGCTGAAATCGCTCCATCTCCCAGATGCTCTTGAGTTATCATCCAAGTTGCGTAAATTGAATATTTCCTGCTTGAAGCATATCCAATCACATTCGGCTTACCACCTAGGTGGCACTGAATCTCGAAGTCATATTACATCAACTCGAGCCATCGTCTTTGTGTCAAGTTCAACTCCTTATAAGTGAAAATATACTTTAGGCTCTTATGAGCGGTAAAGAACTCACAATTAATGTCATAAAGATAGTGCCTCCAAATTTTTAGTGCGCTAACTCCACGTCGCGGGTAGGATAATTCCTTTGATGCATCTTGAGTTGTCTATAACCATAAGCTACAACTCTACCATGATGCATTAGAACACATCTCAATCCTTTTTGTGAAGTATCATTGTAGATCTGAAATCCATTTATGTCAGATGGGAAGGTAAGAATTAGGGATGTCACCAAAAAATTCTCGAGTTTCTAAAACTCTGCTCACAAGTAGCAGACCATTCAAAATTAATGCTTTTGAGTTGATCTTGATAAAGGTGAAATAATATCAAAGAAACATTAAACAGGTCTCCAATAAAATCCAGCTAATCCAGGGAAACTACAAAATCTCAGTGATAGTGCTCGGCCTCGGTCGATCCATTATTGTATTAATCTTTATAGGATCCACATAAATTCCAGCTCCACTAATAATGTCCTAAAAATGCCACTTCTTGAAGTCAAAATTCACACAGAGAATTTGGTACAAAGCTTGTTCTCTAGAAGAATATTCAGTGATACTCTGAGATGTTGGGAATGCTCCTCTCATCATTAGAGTAAACTAAAATATCATCGATGAAGGCAATAACAAATTGATCCAAGTAAGGTTTAAAAACTCTATTCATGAAATCCATAAAAGCAGTATGGGCATTAGTCAAATCAAATGACATCACTAGAAATTTATAGTGCTCATATTGAGATCAAAAAACAGTCTTTGAAATATCTTTATTCTTGATCTTCAACTGATGCTTGCTAGGTCGGAAGTCGATCTTGGAAAACATAGAAGAACCTTATAGTTGGTCAGACATATCATCTATCTAAGACAGTGGATGCTTGTTCTTCATGATCACCTTATTAGGCTCTATGCAGTCGATGCTCAACCACATATTTCCATCTTTCTTCGCAAATATAACCAAAACGAAACGTCAAGTCGAATGAACCCTTTATCAAGCAATTCCTACAACTATATCTTGAACTCCTGGAGTTCCACAGTGGTCATCCGATATGGTGCTTTAGAAATTGGAGTGGTTCCCGAAAACGAGTCTATGATGAATTTGATCTCATGATCCAATGGTAAGCCAAATAAATCTTAACGAAATATATCAAAAAATTCTTGAAACACCAGAACCATGTCTAAGCTGACACTGGATTTCTCGGAATCTGCCATATGAGCTAAATAAACAGCACATGCATGGGAGATCAACTTAAAAGCCTTAAATTCACCCATCTCTTATGGCAATCTATAATTGCATGCATTGTAGATAGTCAGTATATACCCTATATTACATTAAACTCAATTAGTGGGAATACTATGAGAGTAACAGACATATGCATGTTATCGATAATAATGTCACAATCACAGACACACTAAGTAACGATCATGGATGAGTTAGATGGCATAGTGATTGATAAACGAGATTATCATATAGAAATCAATGCACTAAATGTAAATTTAATTGATATGAATGGACAAGTTGCCCCATAGTCAAATAATGCCTTTATCAGTTACATTAAAATAAAGATTAGACATGTAACCACATCAGAAGCATCACGAACTTCTTCCTGTGTCATAACAAATGCTTGAGGTGAAATCATTTGTTTGGTTTGTTTCACAGCTTGAGATTGTTGAGGCTAGTGCTGCACCATTAAATGGTATAGATACGTCAGTGGCTACTACTGGGGGTGCTAGTGCTGTCGGTACTATGATGTAGGAAGATGGGGAAAATTATTTTGCTTTGCTTGACACTTTTTGTAATGCTTCAGAAATTTACCTCCACCTGACTTTTGCCACTTATCCTTGCGATCAGACTTAAAATTATTTTTCCTGGATATTTGTCACTTGCGGCTAAACTTGAACTTTGAGAGTACAACCCTTAGCTTTATGGTTGGTACTACAATAGTTGAAGCATTTGCTGACGACCAAGTTACAATTTCCAAATTGTCATTTCTAGCAATGAACGCGTCAAGGATGTTTTTAACTTCTACACTCGATGATTATGATATTGTTTCTTTTGGAAACTCTCATTCACTTGTGTATCTGAATTCTTTGGCTTCCAAGCATGTTTTTCTTCATAGACATTAATCTCTATCTCTGCATGAATAGCTCAGCCCACCAACTCTCCGTAATTCATACACTTGATGGTCGATAGGCAAATTCAAATGTTCTCTCTCAAGCCAACAAATAAGTGTTTGATCTTTAGATCTTCATGTTGATTAATCGAAGAAATGAAATGGACAATCCTGGCAAACTATGTCTCATACTCCTGAAAGTCCATCGTTCCTTGCTCTAGCTTCCTGAAGTCATTCATGAACTTTAGCCCAATCTGCCATAGAAAAACGCTGCTCCATGAACAATCTCTCAAAATACACCGAACTAATTATTGTGTATGGTCAAAAACTGCAACGACGATACTCTCCCACCAATCATCAGCTCCTTCGTG
Organism: Papilionanthe hookeriana x Papilionanthe teres; assembly: GCA_022702705.1. Taxonomy (NCBI): domain Eukaryota; kingdom Viridiplantae; phylum Streptophyta; class Magnoliopsida; order Asparagales; family Orchidaceae; genus Papilionanthe; species Papilionanthe hookeriana x Papilionanthe teres. The sequence continues at coordinate 67,516,988 of CM040427.1, read as the reverse complement.
TAATTGGAATGTGGTAATGTCTACCTTCCAGTCTTCAAGACACTTTAATCCTTAAAGTCTCTTCTCAATATCATAAAGCCACGCATCAGACTTAATTTGGTCTACCGTGCCATTGAAGGTAAAAAGGTGCGTCTTTAAAAACGAATCCAACACGCGATCCATGGCACTCTCATTGGTCATCGTCGTCGGTTGTTCAGGCTATGCCTCCAACGTGGCCACTAGGAGTATTGGTTGAGTAGTTTGTGATGTCCATTGCGCTGCTTGCTAAATAGTCTAGATTGCTTGTGCAACTTGAGCTGCAAAACTGGCTTGTAATGCCTAGGTGACGTTCTGTGTAACCACCTCCACAACAATAGTCATGTTGAGATTCGATACTCCAGTAGTATCAGTGGATTAAGCAGGACTAGCATGATGGTGTTTAGGGGAGCGAAGACCCTTAGGAACAAGTACATCATCTATAATAACTATCGGGACTTATTTCGCACAAGCGGCAACAATGCCTTCTCTTCAGAGTCATTCTAAACAATAAAATGTATGTGAAATCAAAATTGATTAAATAACTAAATAATAATAATAATCTCTCTTACCGGTTCTAAGAAGATAAGGGATATGGAATGCAAATACAAGAGATGATGAATACAAAACATGGGCTCTGATACCACTCTATCGTCTCCAGAATCCGGAAGATGGTGTACCCCGACAATACAAAGCATGGAATGAATTAAACTTAATTTTTATATTCAAGAAAAAGATTGTATGAAAATAGAAATAAGAATAAACACAAAAAATATAAATTTTATTAATAATTAAATAGTCTACTCATACAAAAAATGAAAAATAGAAAATTAACCATATCAAAACAAAAATGACAATAGAAAAGAACTATCCACCCATAAAGAAAAATACAATAAGTAAATACTAAAACATACTAATAATAGTAAATCTAAAACTGAAAAGCTTTTTTTAGTAAAGATGGTCTTGTTAGTGGCTAAATAGAACATGTTATGCAAAAATATCAACGACTGAGTTTGAAGAAGCAAAATAAATAAATAACTAAACGGCAAGGACAATATGATATGCAGTATGAAAAACGAATAGGGACGATAACTAGTGCATATATAACATCATAAAACAAAAAGAGAGTGGTGAACAAAATATGCTCAATTATCTTAAAGAAATTTGCAATCATAAATTCGATCCAGTCTTTTATTATTCAGTTTTCATGTATATTTATATAGTCGGTTTTAATAAACATCTTAAAATCGAGTAAGCAATATCAACCCAAAAAAATCCGACGATTTTCTGTAGAGTCATCACTTTATGTGCATGTCGGTCCGACTAGCCAATATCCAAAGGGATACACCAGCTTACATATCATCACACGCAAGCATATCGAACTTTTCATTGGTATAATATGTAAGAAATATGCTACTTCAAACAAGCTTAAGATATGAATTTACATGTCATTTCATAAAGATAAAAAAAATATCATAATTGCAAGATTACTCACGTATACAACAGTTTTGCAGCAAACGAGAATAATTGAAATCTATAGCAAGTGCAAAATAATAATTATAATTGAAGTAGAAATATCATGACTGACAATCTTATAAAAAAAATCTATGAAATCTAATACAGATAACAAATATAATGCTCCTAACTAGGAAGGGTGCATTTATCAACTAATTAAAGCAGTTGCTTAACTCAAGATGACAACAAAATTCTAGATATTTTAGTGGTTCAACTTAATAGTGAGTAGCAATTCCAATATAAGATAAATTCCACAATTATTAGCAATCACGTAATTATTAAAACTAATTATTTCTTAATTTAGGTGCAACTTCACTGACATTTATTAATAATAATATTAGTATTAATATAAGAAAATGGATTGATTTCATATCAACTTATTCTAATCTAAGAAAATAGTTAAGCATCATAACAATAATCTATTTGATTTAATATTCACTAACAATATTATTGAAAGAATGAGTAGAAGCAATGAGTGAAGAGCTTGCCCTATGCCTCGACTATGGTTAAATAAGAGGACTCGACAATAAAGACGGCTCTAAAGTTGTTGTCTTTGGGGCAAGGAGGACAAAAGGAGGGTGAAAAATAGGGGTTTTCGTGCTCTCTATATGTTACGATCCCGTCGTTGCCTTTCCAACTAGCTCTAAGCATGCCTGTATTGCAAGGGTTCGATCAAAAAGGTGATGATTCTGGGCAAAAGGGTGAGAGGAAGGAGATTGGAGGGGTTTAGTGGCAGAAGGAGAAAGTTCAGCGAGGAAGCGTTGGATCCCTAACCCATGCTCTACTTTTATAGAATAGAGAGGCCAAGCAACGAAACAAATTGGGAAGACGGCAGCAGCAAAATTGCAAGAAAAGGAAAGAGATCGAGCGGTCCTGAATTTGGTTCTGAAATGATAGGAAAAAATCGAGCACGGAAAGGAGAAAAAGGAAAGAAATATTCGGAATCAGGAAAGCATCACAGACAACATCGCGTCCTAGCAGGAGGAAAGGAAAAAAAAATTTGGTTCTTACAAAGATGATTCCCAGATCCCATTACCAGTATAGTCGTTGCTCTCCCACTTGAAACACTTAATCCTTTCACTGAACAAAAGATCATGCTCCTCTAAGTCCATAAACATCCATCCACCCACTGTATTCCACCTTACACAACCAATTATTTTTCTTCCATGAACCTCCACAATTAAACTCCCTCCTAGCATATCCTTATACACAATAACAAACTCCAATCTCACCATCACAACCCATCTTGAAGCACCTCAGTACCTTCAATACCAATCAAGAAAGCAAAACTTCCAAATTTTACACATCTGCATTCTTGTAAGTCATCATCTACAATCAAATTGATGAATGTGCTATGAAGCATCTTGCTTAGGAAGATGTCAAACTTTGTGTCAATACAAAATACATCAAACCTTACACTTTGTCTTACAAATGTGTAAAGGAGAGATGTTATGCAAGTTTAGTTGTCAAAATAATCAAATTGCGTGAACATTGATATATTTTCTGATTATATAATCAACATAATTATGATTACCTCACTAGGAAGTGTCATGCTCCCATGCATTGCGGTTAGCGACTTTAGGATTGCCGTGCAGAAACATTTTCTAAAATATCACCGCACCATATTTGATCATTTTACATCATCAAATTGAACAATGCCCACCTTCAAATGGACTCAAATGATTACTTGACACTTGCATATTCAAATCGAATGAATCATTCTATGGACACCAATGACCATATAACACTCACATCATCAGGACGATAATGTTCACTGTTCAATCAAATATGTTCATCAACCAATTGGCTTGTCAAATCAGACAAATTTGCATCGTTAATGCAATCTTGATGTCCACTTCACATCATCCAATCAATGATGAGCACCACCAGATGGACGCTGACATTTACAAACCACCCACACATATCAAATATATGCACCCATATCATCTTATCAGTGAAATTATGAAAAAGAACTATACACAAAAATATATATCCCTAATATAGAACCAATTTTGCTACACAGCAGAAGATCCACAATGGTAGCAAATTTTGTGCTGAGACAATTCATTAAAGAGTGTAGAGAATAAAGAATCCATATGATATTTATAAATATTGAGAAACTATATGAATCAAAAGCCGTGAAAATTGATTTAGTGTGCAATACAACAACAACAATAACAAGCCATTATTCTACTAAGTGGGGTCGGCTACATGAATCCTTTTTCTCCATTGTGACCTATTAAGTGTCATATTTTCATTTAATTTTAATAATTAAGATCCTTTTTTATACAACATGCCCAAATCCTTTTAGGTCTACCTATTCCTGTTTTAGCGTAAGTCAAACCTAAAACCTCTACTCTCCTAACAGGGTCATTAGATGGTTGACATTTAATGTGACAAAATCATATAAGGTGACTCTCTCTAATTTCGTATGCCATTAGAACAACTACTCCAAACCTTTCACCGATATATTGGTTTTGCATTTTACCTCTTAGTGTAAAGCCACTCATCCGCCTATGCAATAAGGGAAAAAAATATGTAAAAGATGTATTTATGTTATTGAAGAAATTGATGATACTGAACTGAATGGTATTTAAAGCACTTACGAGATGACCAGAATTTCCATTTATAGTAACATTACATCAAAGTCTATTATCACATCCACATCCTATTATTTTGATTACATACATACGTAAAAAAGATATATAAATTATATTCTTGTGCGTATAAGTTTCACGCATGATAGTTTCTAGAATCTATTTTACAAAAGAAAGTATAATTAACTACTAACATTAAGTCAAAAATTTTAAATAAAGTGCCTAATGAGTATTATGTGATAAGTAAATATCATAGAAATTTAACAAATAAATTTTATAAATCTGCAATCAAGTCGGCTGTATTATATGAATTAAAATTTTAAACATAAATAAATTATTAATAGTAAAGTTTGAGTGTAGAAAAAAATAAGAAATTAAATAAAAGAATAACAAAATCAAAATGATCTTGGACAGATGATGAGTGTAGCATTTATTCAATATGAAATAAAAAATAATCTTTAGTTAATTTGGACATATAAAACAAAGGTTAAAAAGACAACCATAAGGGGAGTAAATAAAATTATTGATAAAGGATTAAAATGAAAAGGGAAATAAATAAATTTACATGCATAGAAGAGCAAATGTGTACAAAAGTTTTAAAAGCTCATGCAATACTCAATAAGACAAATTTGGTAAAAGGATCCCCAAATAGTTAAAGATAATTCTAATAATGATGATGATGATGATGTTTCATTGCTTGAAATCTATTTGAAGGTGTAAAAAAAGTTTGCTTCAAAAGAAAGCTTTCTACCAAAAGGCTTTGACAATTAGATATTATTTTAACTCACTTTTGAAGCCTTGGCCGAATGCTTATATATACAAGAAAATTTCACAGTATTGAATAAACTAATGTTTTACGACAAGTTCTAGCTATTACAACAGGACCTATCATTTTAGGTGATAATCCATAACAGAGAATTGGCTAACAAGACATCAAATCTTCAAATAAAAATATAGACAGAAACCACCTTATTGTGACAAAACATCTAGGGTAAAAATCTAGAGTAAAAATAAAAATTTAAAACATAAACTTGATTTATAATTCCGAAAAAAGATAATGTATATTCACTAAATTCAAGCAAATCCATTCAACTTCAATTTGAGGTTGAGAATAACCATAATACAAGTAATATTACATAAATAAACAAGATAAATTGTATACCTTACATCATAGAAAGGGTTGTCCCTTTCATTGCCAAGCTAGCTTAAATTTTCACTATTTTCACACATGCAAAAATTCTCAAAAAGAGCAATTAAATACATCTTTTTCTTCAATTTGTCCAGAATAATTTACATGCAAGAGAATACTAATTCACAGATATTATCAGTTAGTACCTGCTAAAAAGATTTGCAATAGCTTCACAGTCATGTGAATTGTAAAACCATATACCATTAACTTCTTGAGCAGCATTCCTGTACAGCAAATATGGAATTTGGACTTCGTACTCAAAATCCCCCAAAAGATCCTCCACCAGATTCTCTGTGCATAGGTTGAAACTATATTAAATGTGCGTCAATAAATATAGACCACCAAGAACAGAAAAGCACATATCATTAATAAGAAAGAAAAGTGCAACTTCTTTTCATTGTTGCATTCGTAATTCAAACCCTAAGGTTGTTCATAATCTGAGGGCACGTTAGCATTCATGGTAATATTCCTCCACCTAGTTGCCTCTTCTACACTCATCCACACAGACTCCCATCGTCCACGGAACACCTCTTCCCCCATTCATTTCCCCGCCACTGTGCACTCTTCTCCTCCTGGCCCCATTGGAACATAGATCTCCTAGCCAAACAAGCCAAACAAGCCAAACAAGGCATAAACTCCCTATTGCTTACATCCTTTCCAAATCAACAGCCTATGAGCACCATAACAGAGGTAGTAATATTTGTACAACCAAATTGCTTTATAGATGATCCACCAGCCATCCTCTACACTAATTTTCATCAATTATTCAACCGCCTTGATGTTGCTACCACTTTCTTATTTGATTCCACCGCAATACTCATTTCATATTTAGTTCATCTCCTCTACATTTCTCTAATCCAACCGAGACCAGTGTAAATTCACAATATTCTCTATTATAGAGTATGACTTTTAACTTCAATAAAAATTACAGCATAATTTGCTATCATCAAATTCAAAGGCAAGTACTTTTTTAGTTCTTTGTTAATTATAGTTTGTTATACCCTTGCGACCGTTTTATATTTTTGATAAATTATGTCTTAATACCATATTTCGAGAGCTTAAATCAAGATTTATCTTAATTTGAGTCCAAGCGAGAATATAATAATGTCATAGAAAATTTAATATTTGATAGAGCTCAATATTATTTTCAATGTCTCATATTGAAAACTGTCTAGACTAACTTCTCAGAAGAATTTTTGCATGTATATAGGTAAAAAATTGAAATAATAAAAAAATTAATGGTGAGAATACTCTCAATTAAGAGAATATATTATATAATAAATACAAAATATTTTAATCACGAACTGTCCAGCCTAGAAAATCTTTTAGATAACATCTCCCTCAAGCTAGAACAAATATCGTGAAGTTTCAGCTTACGATAGAGATTGGACAAGTGCTCGTTTCAACGCCTTTGTCAAAATATGTTTTAATAGTTTTTCACTGGACATATGAGAACAAGTGAGCTTTTAACAAAACGGTATCTCTGATGAATTAACAAACTAACTTTCATACATTGTGTTCTTTAGTCAAAATATGACTATTAGCAATATGGATGTTGCCTTGAGTAAAAGGAACGTCAAATTCTTCAATAAAATTTTCTCATCCACATAATTACACAAATGAAATGTGTTGCTGCATTGTCTTTGAATTCAATGCTAAAACTGATAACAATACTTATTTTTTTTATTTCTCCATGAAACAAAATATCCTCCGACCAAAATGTAATAGCCTAAAATAGACTTTCAATGTTCAACAAATCCATTATAGTCAACATCAAAGAAGGCTTCAATTAAAATTAGTTGTGCTTTCAATAACTAGTCATTTTCACGTAGATCTCTTAATATATTTTATAATCTTTAAAACAAAATACAAATGCTTCCTCTTTAAGCTTTGCATATGTTATCACGTCAACAAAAAAAAAAGAAATATCAAGCAGAGTAATAGTTGGGTAGAAAAGCATATTAATCAAGCAACATAATTGAAAAATATCTTCATAACTTCCCTCATTCTTGGTATTTTGTATAGAAACGATGGTAGAATTAGACGGTCAGCACCCAAAAATAATAATAATTTCCTCAAATAGGTCTATGGGAATAAGAGAGACTATATTTTTCATACACATTGTCGACAAAATATTTCAGATACGCCCAAATTTTTGTAACAAAGGCCTTTGAAAGGTATCATTTAATTCATTAATTTCCCATGAAAAGAATGTTTACAACAATTGCGCAAGGATCAATGTCCAAGAAGATGAATCGTGGATAAAGATAGTGTGATCAATCATGCTACTTCAAAATGTAATTTGCGAGGGAACATGCATAGTTTATTAAACAAGGCCAAGAGACTTTGTTTCAGGCATTCAAACCATATATGAGTTTTTAAAGCATATATATTTTGCTCTCACCTTGGCAAAAAACTTGGAAGATTGCTCCACATAAATTACTTCAAATTGACCTCATATACAAAAGTGTTGCTCAGTCCATTTGGACTAAAGTGAGCCCTTGATTAATGGCCACAAAAAGGCAAATAATTTTCAATCGAACCACTAGAAAAAGACTCAAAACAATTAATTTCATGAACCTGTGTGAATCTTTGGCAAGCAAGAGGGATTTGCAGTAGTAAAAAGTACAATTTGGATTATACTTGATTGGGAAAATTCATTTGGAAAAATAGATTTTGACACCAACAAATGATGAAAAATCAAATCCATAGCATGCTGATAAAGCAAATACCCCTTCTCAATATACATTGTATGTTTTCAATTAATAACGATCAATGCACATTGATATGGTACAGTAATAGAAAAAATAGAGATAGAAAAAGCAAAATTACAAAATAAAAAAGACAATGATCAAAGGAGACAAGAATATATTAGGAGATGGGTCTAATGTTGTAAGAGATAAATTGGGACATGGAGATCAGAGGTTATTGGTGTAGTTGGGTGCTTAGCCAAAGATGATGGAATGGTCAAGGTTATACCAAAATAGAGGTTGTCGATGCTGACAAGTGAAAACTCATAGCGGAGCAAAAGCGAATACCGAACCAAAACATGGAGTTGTAGTATTGAAAGAAAATTATGCAGATAAAGAGACAAGATATAAGCCTGTCAAAAAAACGCATAGTTCAAGAATGCATGTTCAACTCACTCATTATGAAAGCAAACAAAGCTAAAGCAAATATTTTCAGCTCGATTTTAAACAAGACATACAAATAGACCCTTTTTTTTATTAGTATGTGTATGTGCACGTCTTAACACTAAAAATTCTATTATTAATTAGATGTTAAACAGATTCATTTAATTTTAATGATCGAGATCTATACGAGAAATCAATTGACCCTCTCATCATATAAAGTCATTGTATTGTGCCAAAATCCTGATTCTTTTCTTCCTCTCACTCCCGACCTCCCTCACATGTTGTCGCATCATAGTGCCAATTATTGCTCCACACTAAGAGTTTGGGACCTTTTTTCACCTCAGCGAGCCTTTATCTCTGCTATTTTCTCTCTAGTGTCCCTTTGAATCACTTTTGTTCTTAGCCTCTCTATGTATCCAAACTTAGTGCTCCCTATAGCTCCACATTTAAATCATAACCCTTTTTGTCACTAAGATTTGATTTTTGGATTGGTGAGTGCTTATAGTTTTTATAATTTATAACACATTTACGAAGTTATTTAGACTCTTGAATAGTGCTAGATTGCTACTTAAATAAAGGAATTTGCATTCCTGTGTGTTATTTCAACCTCTAATTTGATACATGTTAAGTTTTTAGATTTAGACATTTTTCTAAGTTTTCCTCAAGTCTCCTCAAAATATTGCAGTGTATATCTCAAATGCCTCATTTTACATGCTTTGTGTTGCTTCTACCTCTAATATTTAGAGATTTTGTTTTTATTCTCTTGAGATGATACATGCTAAGTTTTTACATTAGACATTTCTCCAAGTTTTCCTTAAGTCAAAAACTTCATCTAAATCTAAAAACTTAAGATTTGAATGAAAAAACTTAGAATTCAAAAATATGCTTGTGAAAATTCATTCTCTATGTTCCTTCTACCTTTGAATTAAAATATTTTTTTAAGTTCTACTGAATTTTTTTTTGGGGGGATAAGCAAAAATATACTTGTGATATTCAATTTTAGTTCTTGTAATATATGTGTATATGAACATTTATGCAAGCAATGCAGAAATTTTCAGTTCCGTTATTCAAATTTAAATGTTTCCTGCATTTCATAATTTCCAGAGATGTTTATGATATCTATGTAAATCTAAGAATATATTGTGGAGGATTTGATTTGGACAACTTAGGGAACCCTTGATTATGTTTATTCCCTTCATATTTTATGTTTTTTTTTTATTTTAGAAGTATTTCCTTACTAATTTAGGTTAGATATATTTGGTAAATTCATAAATTAGGAGAGATTGTTTTCTAGATATATATATATGTGATTAGAAATATTTTAAGTTTGTAAATTAGGAGATAATGTTTTCCCAATATATATGTACCCTACATATGAATAAAATAATGAAGAGAGAATTGTTCCGCTCCAAATGAAATCTCTACATGATATCAGAGCCCTAGATCAAACCCTAGCTTCCTTCTTCCTGTTGAAAAACTCCCACTATAGTAAACTCCTTCCCTGCAATCAAACCTCCCCTGCTCGGCAACAAGAAACTTCTTCCCTACACAATAGCAAGTTCTGCCGGACCTCCTCTTACAGCCAGAGTTTTCATTCTACTTTCAATTGGATCTCATTTGTGCAGTTAACCTGCCAACCGGATCGCCTACTGCTGGCTGAATCTCCTGCCTGCAGAACCTCTGCAGATTTGTTGCTCCTTCCCGTAGTAGTAAGTTCTTCATCGGAACTCTTCTTCCAACGTTCTTTCCCAACAGCTGATGTTTCTCTGCAAGATTAGGATAGCCCGAGCACTCTTTGAGATAATGATGCAAAATTATTTTTCTCTTTTTAGTGGAAGACCGTCTGGTTGAAATAACTTTCTCAGTCTAGTGCAAATCACATTCTCTCTCTAGTAGAAACCATTTGTCTCTTTGCGATAAGCAGAAGCAGCTGGAACTCTCCCACCTTGGTTCTTCCAAGCAGCATCCACTTATACATGCAAGTCGTACCCAGCAGCTTTCCCCACCAGAACTCTTACATGCATGCCTTCCTCAGAATCCTCCCTGCAGCCGACGGAATCCTCCCTACACCCACTTGTCTTCCAATAGGAAGACAAGCCCTACACTAGAGCTTCTCCCTATGGCAGGCCCTCCAAAATTCTCTTTGTTCTTCTCAGGACGCTTCACGAAATTCTCCTCCTGCAAGGCCATAGCAATGGAACTTGTTGCTTCTCCCTATTGAACATCTCCTTACAGCCAATCTCCAGCCTTCCTGAAAGCAGGCGTTCCTCATCTATTCCAGCAGCATCAGTAGACAACTTCCTCACTACAATCAACAGCAATTCTAAATACGCATAGGGTTTATGATCAAATACGGGATGAAGATGTCAACTTTAATCTAGAGATTACCAAGGAACAACTTGAAGTACTTAAAAAACTCCTTTGAGGAAATTCAGAACAGCCAATCAACCTCGTGACTCACAAAGGTAATAATATATCATTCTCCGGTAATAAGAGATTTAAAACTTGGATCATAGAATAAGAAGTCTCTACTCATATGACTGGAAATATCAATACTAATCAAATATCAAGAGGCTTCTACATCTAGATCGATCAGACTTTAAGATGGATCAAACTCAAAAATTGATGAAAAAGGAGATGTGAAGCTCTCTCGGGATATTATTATTTCTTCTATGTAATTTATTTCATAGTTGGACCATAATTTAATTTCATTTAGTAAGCTCACTCATGATATGCAATATATAACTAAATACCTTGCAGTCACTTGTGAATATCAGGTTGAGTCGAGAAAGGTGACTAACAGTATTGAAATGCATCAAGACATACCTCCTCAAGGAAAATCTCTCTCTAAACACACAAATTAGGGGTGTCAAAAATTAGCCCGACAGGATAATACGACTCAAGCTTGACTCGAAAAATTCGAGTTTGACTTGACCCGAATATTTCTCGAGTGGGGTTCGAGTTAGAAAATTTGACCCGTTTATTATTCGGGTCGAGTTCAGGTTAACCCTGAAAACCCAAACAAGACCCAAATAAGCACAAAAGTTTGGTCGGGTTCAAGTCTTAGGTTTCAACACATGAATTATTCATGTTGACCCTATTTGGGTCAGGTCATTTCGGGTCAGACCCAGATTGACACCCCTAACACAAATGATTTCATCTCAAATTTGAGTCTGATGAGTCTATATATATTGAAAAACATGTCATGTTATGGCATTGTCGTATGGATCAACCTAATTTCAATTATGTAGCAAAATTGCATCTTCATTTATTTATTTATAAAAACTCTTTATCAGTGTGAGATTTGTCAACTAGTCAAATAAATAAGCAATAGTTATCTCATGAACCTACATAAACCCACACATCCCTTTTCCATCATCCATAGTGATATTTGCGGACCGAAAAATTTGAAATAGCCCAAATCTCTCAAACATTTCATAACATGAATCAAACACCAAGTGCAAAATTCAGATCCTCAAAACTGATAATGCAAAGAAATATTTCAATTTCATCTTTAGGTCATATATTTCAAAAATGGAATCATCCAAGTTCATGTATTGATACCCACAACAAAATGGGATAACTGAGAGAAAGAATAAATATCTTCTTAATGTATCACACTCAATTATGATGTCCCATCAAGTTCCAAAGTATTATTGAGGGGAAACAATTCTTAATACAACATACCTTATCAATTGAATGACTTGTCGGAATGCTTGACTTCAAAATACCTATTTATTTTCTGATGGGCACCTATCCTCACATCAGAACATTCTCTTATATTATACCAATTAAAATATTTGGGTGTGCATCATTTGTTCACGTCCATTCCTAAAATCGCACAAAACTTGACCTTAGATTTACCAAGAGTATTTTCCTTAGATATGTAATCAACAAAAAGGGGTATAAGTGCTACTCTATTGTTACCCAAAAATATTACAACTCCATTTATATCACTCTTTTTTAATCAATTCTACTACCCCAAATTCGAAGTTTAGGTGGAGACACCAAATAAACATCACTTTTGCAATGCACTTCATAAGACATACATGGCTTTACCATCAACTCCACCAAGTCATCTTATCCCGATTGAGGATACCCAACTAACGTAATCAACCTAGCCTAAGAGTCCAGAACAAAGAATTTTGTGTGTACATAAGGAGGAAGAAAAACCTTGAGCAGGTGAGAAACAAGAGTCCACATTCATCTAAAATTTCGGGTAAGATGGATGATGCCGGAGTCAACCCAAACGCAACAAGATAAAAAATAATATTACTAAAAACAAATAGGTGGTTACAACTAACACACTTAAAAAAGGAAATACAAAAATGAACCAAACAAACACAACTTGAGTGTACCCACGGTGGTGATTGGCAAGTGTTTGGTAGGTATTGTGGGGATTGGAAAAGATTGCTGGCAAGTAGAAAATAGCAATGTGATTGTTTACCCGGTGCCGGACAGCAAGCAAACATCGGGGAGTGATGTGAGAGGGCTGATTAGGGTGATGGCAGCAAGGATATTGGGCAGAAGTAGTGATGGCAACAAAGAGGAGGGGTCGGACAATAGTGAAACAGTTGGAAAGGGCGATCTTAGGTTGAGCAGCAAGGGAGGAGGGCGGCGACAACAAATAAAAAGAGTTGCGGCAATGGCAGCAAGCTGAAATGGGGGAAAAAGCTGGTCGGGCGGATAGAACAGCAGAAAATAGCCAGAAAAGGCTGTTTTCTGGTAGCTACAACGAGCGAGAATGATGGCAGCAGTAGCGATGAGGTGTGGGTCTGCAAGGCCGAAAATGGAGAGTTGTCCCTAGGTTGCAGAATCGCAGGGGGTGTGGGACTGCGGGGCTAAAAATGGAGAGCTGTCCCAAGGTTGTAGAAGCCCGGGGGGTGGGGATGTTGTTGGACAGCAAAAATGGTGGTGGTTGGAGGTTGGAGTTGCGTGGAGACAGCAAGAGTTGCCTAATTGTTCCAGCAGCGAGGAAATATGGCGATGACAAAGAAGGGAGGGTTATAGAGGATGGAAAATCGAGGATAAATATCTCTGTGGGATCTAACTACAACCGAAGCGCCATTCGATCCTTGGGAGATAGTCTCCACCTCAAATGAGTTACAGCTAGAGCACATTCTCGCCTTTGGAAACAGCCCTAGAAGGGGAACATTGGAAGCCGATGTCTATCCTGAACAAAAACTAACCTAAACATGCAAAAATAGCAAATATATAGTCCTGGGGCAAAGAGGAGTGGGCCCCGGTCCAAATAGGAGAGAAATCCATGAAGAGGTCGACCAACCCTCCTAGAACAGTCTGAGCCAAAAAAATCCTAAGGCACTATAGCAGGGAACACAGACGGCTCCCTGCAGGAATAGTCTAAACCAAAAAAATCCTAATCATAATGAGCTTTTATATGGAAGAACCTTTCAGAGAAGTATATGGCACGTGCCAATATTAGACTATAATTATAAACACATTTCAGCCATTTCAAATAACGCAGGGTTGAGCTACCGTAAAGAACCAGTCCAGAAAAAGACTTTGTTTAGAAATTGAAATAATTGACTAGATTTTTGAGTTTAAACAATTGATGAAGGTTTTGGGTTCATATTAGACTTCATCTAGACAAACAGTTTTTTTTTTCAAGATCTCAAAATTAAAATCAAACATTCTACGCAAAAATAAATGCACTGAAAGGTTCCATAATCTTTTTGTCATGAGTTGTCATAAACTAGGTTATGAATTACTGAAATAACATTAATACTAGCTACAATAACCTCTGAACAAATAGCTCACTAAGCATGCACGTTAACAACCATTTAGATTGAGATTATTAAAATAAGAAGGCGACACTCAACAAAAAGACTAAAGATAATTATCATCATATGCAAGAGCATGTTATATATCTGTAATGGAAAAAGAAAATCTCAATGCCACGACAAATTAATAACACATGTCAGGATAAAGTAACCATCTCTTCTGCAACTTACTGACTTTGAAAAAATTATGTCCGAAGAATTAACGTCTGCTGACATTCAAAACCACTTCAAACTAAAGCAATGTTACAGTTAAAACACCGTACCTGTGTTGCGTCGGTTCATCACAATGAACTGAAACCTAGGCTGGGTATTTCTGCAAAGATGCAACAACATGAACAGAAAAAACACAATCACTTCCCCGAAAATAACTTCAATGCCTCAAAATTGTGATAAAAATTAAAAAAAAAAAAACTTCCAATAAGAAAAACTGCCATAGAATAATCAAACACAAGGAAACAAAAGTCCAAGAAAGAAAAGAAAACGAACAATTATAGTTAGCATGACAAATTACGATAAGCAAAGATGAAATATTCAAGAAAAAAAAAGAGAAAGTAATCAACAGATCCAGCTACCTCTTTACAACAAATAGAGAGCCTTCGACGTCCTTCCGACTCTACAACAAGAAGATTTTAATCAAGTATCAAACTGAAAACTCTAGCCCCAAAGAGAAGAGAAGGGAAAAAGCAAATCGCTCATATTGCATACCCATCGATTAGCCTCGATGTTAAATTCGTAGAAAGTGACGTGTGCGGCGGTCATCAAGATCTCCTCTACATAGGGATCGATCCTCTGTAGCACAGTCAGATTGAGCACCTTGGTGCTCTGCTGATCCAAGTTCGGCATTAGCTTCGACATCTCGGCGGTAAATCCCTAGAACCACAAACCCTAGCTCCCCTCTATTAGCCGAATTCGCAGTGCACCGGAGGTCGACGATCCTTCGAGGTGCCGATGGGGCTGACTCGGCCGAGGAGCGGAAAATCGAAGGTGTCCGAGGTTTTATCGCCGAGAATTTGGCTCTGTTCGCTGCTTTTTTTTTTTTTTTTTTTTTTTGCGTTTTTTAAGAGATTTACATACAGACCATTCAATTATTATGTATTTACATATCTAACACCTCAAATTTAATTTATATATATATGTGATTTTAATAAGTTACAATATTAATATTTTTTATGTGAGATAAAAATTTGGGTGGTATAAATGTAAAAGCTATAATATAGATGTTAAATATGTAAATAAATTGAAATGTGGTGGTATTTATGTAAATACCCCTCTTTATTCATTTACATATTTACATGCATAATTATTATGATTATTATGTATTTATATAATAAACTTTTAATGTTTATATTTACACATCAAAAACATTAACATTACAAATTTTATCAAAATATTCGTATACATTTATATTATTGCTACCAAAACAAATGTATAAATTATGTACATTTTTATGAACTTAAAAATAGGAATCGCAAACTTATATATGAGTTAATTGTTGTGAATTAATTCAGCTTGAAAATATCTTAAATAATAATAAATATAATAATTCATGCAAATTTGATTTGGATAATAATATGTATTTATATATATATTGAAGTAGTATTTATTGTACTTTGAGATGGAAACTTGTTAGGAATTATATTAGGAAATAATTTATTCGTAAGAATAAATTATTTGTTTAGATTAAGAAGATATTTTATTTTATTTCCTTGGATTAGGAATTTTTATTTTCATATTTTATGTTATTTTCTATATCATCTAATAATTAATATGAATTTATTATTAGAGATATTGAGAAATATTTTTCATTTCATATCATTTCTTTTTTTATTATTATTTTCTTTATTATAGGACTCTTGTAAGGATTATTTAAACTCCTATTCATATCAATGAAAATCATGTATCCGCATTATTCTAAATTTCAACATAGTATCAGAGTCAAGCCTTGTATCCTAGCCACCAGTCGTCCATCGAGAGGGCTCAGACTCCATTCCTACTATTGTCCTAGCAGGAAGGGGGACTCCTCTCCGCGCATGCCGTCGTCGCTGAACAGGGATCTGCAGATCTTCACTTGTGATCCAAACGATGCGTCGCCGCTCGCCGACAGCCTCTTCCACGCCAATACCCCCATCTATCATATAGGCCGAAACACATGGAAGACAAAACTCAAAATTCGACCAAGCTCAGATCTACGGAAAACTCAAATTCGACTAAGCAATGAATCTAACAAAACTCGAAATTCAATGCAGCTCGAATCCACTGAATCATGTTGGCAGTACATCAGCCATGAGTGATATCTTACGTGAAATCTTTTGTGCCTCTGTCTTTGACAAAGAAGTATGCATGATTCTTGACACAGGAGTCACAGATCACATGGTATATTTAGCTAACCTCCTTACTACAAAATCCAGTGTTACCAATCGAAAAATCCACCTGCCTGACGGGGCTACTGCAACTGTCACACACATAAATAACATCCATATTGCTAACCTTGTTCTACAAAATGTTCTATGTGTCACTTCTTTCAAATTAAATTTGATTTATATTAGCAAATTTGTGCATGATTCACAATGTCTTGTCATTTTTAATAACCACAGTTGTGTGCTACAAGACCAGCAATCGAGGAAAATGATTGGGACGAGAACTAAAACAGGAGGACTATACTATCTTGATACTCCACAAAAGAGCAAGTGCAACGTTACTACTTCACCATCCCCAATTCTCTGGCATAAACGTTTAGGCCACCCATCGAATAAAGTTTCCAGCTTGTTTCTTTTCCCAATTATAGACAAAAAAATTTGTAATATTCTTGATTGTTCAATTTGTCCATTGGCTAAGCAAACTCGTTCTTCTTTTCAAACAAGTTCCATTCACTCAAAAACACCTGAATTAATTCATATTGACATTTGGGGAGGATACCAAGTTCCTTCAATCACAGGAGCACGGTATTTTCTCTCAATTGTTGATGATTATACTTGATGCACGTGGACTTATTTAATGAACCATAAATCAGATACACGTTCATGCATCATCAAGTTCATAAACGTCGTTGAAACACAATTCAATTTAAAGGTCAAAATCATTCAAAGTCATAATGGTCCTGAATTCATATTGAGGAACCTTTATCTCGACAAAGGTATCATTCACCAATTCAATTGTGTCTCCACTCCACAACAAAATGGCGTAGCAGAAAAAAAACATCGTCATCTACTCAACATAGCCTGAGTCTTATTGTTTCAAGCCAATTTACCCAAAATTTTGGGGAGATGCAATCCTAACTGCCACCTACCTAATTAACCGAACACCAACACCCATTCTCTAAGGAAAGACTCATTTCGAAATGCTCTTCCAAAAACAACCCGCATATGATCATTTGCGCGTGTTTGGGTGTCTTTGTTTTACTTTAACACACCATCAGCGATGTCGGCACTATTTTTAGGTTGTGTGATATTTTAAAAAGGGGTCGCCTAACAGAAGTTGTTGGCAAATTTTAAATTTAGTTTAGATAAATAATTTGAAAAAGTAGTATTTGATTTTGAAAATAATTTTAAATTTGAAGGTTTTAAGATGTGAGATTAAACCGATCTCACATCCCAAATAGTTTATATAAACGAGCACCGCACCACAAACCGTGTATTTATCCCGAAGGATAGACACACTGCTTGATGGTGTGGCTCGATCAAATAAACTAAAAGTTTTGTGACATCCGTTTGGTCTGCGAACCAATTTTATAAGCCGACAAATTCCCCTGCTTAATATGAAAGCATTAAACGGGGTTTATATTACTCGGGTTCTTTAAAATTCCCTATAAGGGCAAGCCCCTATAGTTAATTACATCTTAAGTGACGGGAATCACCTAAGAAAACTCTCGATAATAATCAATAATTCTGCTCTCAAGAATTTCAAAGTTTAAGTTTTCAAAGGATTGAATTTTTGAATCTCAATAGGGAATGGATCAAGTTTGGAACATTTTGTTTTAAGAATTCAAAGGAAGGAATGTAGGAGAAATCACAGATTCGAAGCGAACTTCGGTAATTTCCCGACTATCCTATTGTTTGGCTTGGATTTAGGAAAGTCCTAATGTCTATTTAATGTTTTGATCTTGCCAATTTTAATTAATTAGGGCTTATATTAGTATGATAAAATCATACAAATAGCCTGGAAGATGTGAGGGTTTATGTCGTATCGGACGACTACCTCGGAATCCTAAGTCCGGTTAGGGCTTAGTTTGCAATGCAAATGCCTAACGAAAAGGTTGAGGATTTATGTTGCACTAGGCAAACTACCTCGAAATCCTATGGCTTTGTTGTTTAGTTCTAGGAAAGTTTAGCTGAAGTAGGTTCAAGTTTTGCTGATGACGATGGCCGTGCTGCCCACCATGCTCCGAGCTCCTTGTTGTTGCAGAGTTTTAGTTTTAGAAGTCATAAATCAGGGGGATGAGAAAAGTGTTTTGGTTTAGAGAAGTCTTAATTTCCAAGTGTTTTTTGTATTTTAATTAAAACAAATCTTAAAGTTGATTATAACGACACCGATTAAGATCCCACGGTTCCATCCTTCCGGCATCATTATTTTTATCGGATTCACTTAGTCCAGATGAATTTACTAAACTCAATCGAATGAGTTCCACACTTTCATTTAGACCAGTGGAAATCCCGTTAGCAACATGTAGGTTACATCATCCGAGGTATTCCCGATCATCCAACGGGACGTTTTAATTTAGTTGTAATTGTAGTTTTATGTTCGTTTGTGATTAAATTTTGAGTTGTTTTATATTTTGAAATGTTGTGACGGTGAATTTTATCTTGCAATAACTTTTAACTTAGTTTTGGTTTCGGCTTTAGGGACTATCCTAAAGGTGTGGGTTTTCATGCAACAGTTGTTTATCATGCAAGAAAAGTAAGTGCATTTACGAGTAAAGTAAATTGCGATAATGTAAATTGCAAGAAAGTAAATCGCAATAAAATAAAAGCGTACTCTGAGGGTCTTCCCGTCATTCCAAGTCGCACTTAAAACACAATTAGAATATTTAAGCAAGTTCCTAGGTAAAGCTAAGGTAAGGGTTATGGTTTTCTACCAAGTTCCTAATCCTATAGTCTAGTCATTTCTATGACGTCTAGGTTCTCATGTGTTTTGTTTCAAGACGATTTTCTTCATCAAAGAACAATTAAATTCAATTGTTCTTATAAACATCCTATCATATCGAGGAAGTGCTTAAGAAGAATCTTAAACATCTTTTCAATATTTCTAGGATTGTTTTAAGTCCAAATGAATTTAATTATATAAATGAATTAATCGTCCAAGAATCTCAAGTTTTGTTGCTCATGCCACGGTAACTAGGACATTTGAATGTCCTATGAGTGAAGTAACATTTCATTTAATGTTTTGTTTAGGAGTTATGATAACTAAAGCTTTTGAGGTAAATTGGTATTTAAATGGTTTGTGATTTAGCTTAATTTCAATTGAAGGGTTTGAATTTGGAATAATGTTCAATTTGATTTATTTTGAATTTTTTATGTCTTTGGTAATGTTATATTTAATTCAACTCAATTTAATTTAATTTAATTGGGTTTTGATTTAATTTAATTTTAATTTAATTCAATTTAGTTTGATTTGATGTTAACTTAATTTAGTTTGATTTGATTTAATTTTAACTTAATTTGATTTAATTTAATTTAATTTAATTTAATTTAATTTAATTTGTTTATTTAATTTAATTTAATTTAATTTAATTTAATTCAACTTTTAATCTTGATTTAATTTAATTTAATTTAATTCAATTTAATTTACTTAATTTAATTTGATTTTTAATTTAATTTAATTTAATTTTAATTGAAATTTTTGAAAGAGTTTAATGATTTAATTTTAGTTTAATGATTAAGTCTTTTAATATTTTAAATTTGAATTATCATTTTAATTAAGAATTGAATATTAATGAGATGATTAATTTAGGGATTTTTAAATTAAAGAATAAATCTCTTCCTAATAATATCCCTATTTTAATAATTCCAATTTTATTATTCTTCCAAATTTAATCAATTATTTAATTAAGGATTATTTATTTTAAATTGTTTAATGGGTTTCTATCCTTTAATTATTTAAATTTCAATCATCCAAATCAGATTAAGACCAAATATTTTATTTGTTAATTTTTTTATTAAACCTAAAGTTTTAATTAAGGGTTAAAATTTAATTACCATTTTACCCTTTAAGCTTAATAATTTCATAACTCACTAAATTGAACTCAAATGAACTTGAAATTTTTATATAACTTCACTCATATGTCAATAAAGACATGAGAGGAGAAAATGTGATTTTACTGTATTTAATTTATTTATATAATTATTTTTGGTAGAAAATAGAGATTTTCAAGGAAAATTTGATAACATGACCAAGGGAAAGTTTCTGTCCTTAAGAAAATTAGGGGACATTCCTAATGACCAGAGGACCACTTGGACTAATTTTGGTGATTTTTTGAATTATATTATTTTTATTATAATTATTTTAAGTTTTGAAGTGTTAATTAATTTAAAAATAAAATAAATGTTGAAAAATGAATTTTATATTTTTAAAAAATCTCTCTGATATCAAGGAAATCAGAGAATTAAATTTTGTAATTTTCTGATTTTTATATGATTTATTATAATTATTTTAGTGAAAATACTAGAAAATACATTTTTTTAATTTTAAAATTACCCTAGAGCTTTAAAATTTAATATCTCACTAAATAGACCTAGGAAAAATATGGGGACTGTTCCTAAGTGATTAAAATTCAAAATATGATATTTTGGTGAATTTTATTATTTTTGTGATTTTTATTATTTTTTAATTATTAAAAATATTAAAATAACATTAAAAATCAACTTTTTTAGAAAATTGAAATTTTAATTTTCTTAAATTCCCCTGATATCAGAGAGGCTCCAAAACCAATTTGGTGAATTTTTGAAAGATATTTTGAAAGTTATGGATTTTTAAAGTTTAAAATGACTAAGTGGCTTAATCAACCCAATTAGTGGGGCTAACCAAGTCCAATTGACCTCAAATTTTTATGGTGGGTTCCTCTGATCCTAAAGGTCAGTGGAGAATTGATTTGAAGTCAATTTGATGTATGGTTAGCTCTAATTAATTAGAGATCCATTTTGGGTGTTTAAGTCAATTAGGGTTGTGTTAAATGAACTAACTCAAAACCTAATTTTCCTAGGGTTCTCTGGTCATAAGGAACATCACCAAATTTTCCTAGAATTTATTTCACAACATGCTATTTATTGGAATTAAAATACTCAAAATGGTGACATGAACTTGAAAAATCAATAACTCTTCGGAGGGATGGCCTCGACTTTGGAAAATTCGGGGAATGTTCCCAAATTCAGAGGCTTCAAAAGCCCTATGGTCTCATGCCATGGTGAATTGTATACATGCATGGAGAATTAAATGTATGCAGAGAGTAAATAAATTATTAAAAATAAAATACTTGATGAAATTAAATGATTTCTTTTCCACATTATTCTCCTCTCGTTCACCGAGCAAGAGGGTATTTTTATTTTATTTTTCTGATTTTTCTACACAAAGTTATGAATTTTCCAAGTTTAGGGAATTAAATAAATAGAAAAATACCCTATTTTTCTATTTATCCACGCGGCGCCAGCGCATCCTCGGCATCTCCGAACTCACACGCGTCGCGCTCCCATTCGACGCCGCCATCCGAGTCGCCGGCCGGGCCCCGCGGTTCTCGTACCGTCTCCTGGTCCGACACCATCTGAGCCGTCCGTCCGCGCGTGTATTAAATGGACGACATCCGTTCATCGTCCCCGAGCGTCCTCACTCGAGAGCCGTCCACACTAAATCCCTAAGATCTCACTCGATACTCAACGGATTTTTATGTTCTTATGCTTCTATGGATTCGTCTCGAAGAGACGAACACATCTATACGGTTATCATGGATTGAAATTAAGGCATTTGAAATGGAGAATCTCCAGAAGCTCGGGATGAAGAATTAGCTCATACCTTTGCTCAGAGAAGTGTGGCTTCGATCTGAGAGTTGTTTCACCTTCGATTGGATCCCAGTGAGCTCCGGATGAAGTCTCACGGTCACAGTGAATTGTCCAGGTGTGATTTCGACCAAGCCCGATCACAAAGCTTGGAGGCTGGAGCAACTCGGGTGGCTCTGGGGATGGGGCTTTTGTCGGTGGACACCTTCCCTTGGTACGGTGATGGTGTAGAACCAATCGATTTGGGGATTGGCTCACCTGTGGAGAAGTGTCCTGGTTTCGGGTGGAATTTCGACTACGAAATTGAGCTCGCGAAGAAGAAATGACAGGGGGATCTCACTTGGGGATCAAGTGCTTATGTGTATGGGGAGGAGTACGGAACAATTTTGGCGAGTTTCCTTAAGGTTTGTTTTCGGCACCTCTCATGGCCGAGAGGGGTGGTGTTTAAATAGGAGAGGGTGGAGGACCTCCCGGGGGAGTTAGGGCTTGGGATCGACCTTGCTCGGTGAGGAGAAGAACGGCCATGGTGGCCACTAGGCATGGGGCAGCTCGGCGAGGGAGAATTTCAATGTTGGCTCACATGTGAGCTCTCGGCCATGGTGTTTTCCGGCGGCACGGTGGCCGGCGGCCGAGCATTGGTCACCATCTTGGTCGGGGAGGTCGGGGTCGGGCTTAGTGCGATCAATTAGCATTGGCCATGTGTAAAGGGTTTGATTCAAAGTAGAAAGGGGAAGGGGTCATTTTGGCTCATTTTGGTCAACCCATGCAAATGGGTTGGGTGCACCTCCCCATGGCTAGCTTGGTCTGAAGATAAAGTGGTTTAGGTCGGCTTAATTAGTGGGGAAGGGTCACCATCCAAGTACGATTAAGCTTAAACATGGTTTAGTGGAGTCATGGAAGTGGCTAAATCACCCTTAAGGGAATCATTAAAGGACTCCCTCCTTTTGCCAAAAATGACATGGTGATGTGTAAAGTGGTTGCCATGGCTTGCATATGGCTTGTGCATGGCTTCATGGCTCATTTGGCTTGGGAAAAGGTTGAGTCAATTTCATGAAAATGGATTTTAGGAATTTTGGATATTTTGGGGTGATTTGGCATGTGGCTTGATTTGGAATTATTTGATTGATGATTTTGGAACTTAGGGACAATTTTGATTAAATGGATGATGAAAGGAAGTGTCATGTGGGCTTTGGATGAATTTGGGCTTTTGAATTTGAAGGGAGTGGGCTTTTAGGAAAGTTTAAGGGAAATGGGCTTTTTGATTTTAGGATGGGCATTTGGGTAAAGATTTTATGAAGGGCCTTGTCAAATAAATGTCATAATTGGTTTAGGGATATTCTATGAAGGGCTTGGAGTCAATTTGGTGTGATTTGGAGTTGAATTGGTTTGAATTTGGATTTATTTGGTAAGTGGGCCTATATGGGTCCAAGTGGGCCAAGTTGGGCTAATGTTGGGCTAGAGTTGAAATTGATGTAAAATTAATGTTGAGAAATGTTTATGGGAGTGTTTCAAAGAGGTTTTGGCTTTGGTTGGACTTTGATTTTGGGGTTTGGGCTCATTTGGGTTAGGTTTGGGTTTAGGTCAAAAATGGGCCTTTTAGCTTTGGGTTGAATTTGAGTGGGATTTGGGTCTAAATTTTGGGCAAATCATGTTAGGGTTTTGTTTGTGGGAATGTTAAGGAAGATTTAGAAAAGTTTTGGGGTTAATTGGAGTTGAATTGGGTGAGTTTGGGTTAGGTTTGGATCATGAGTCCAAATTGGGCTTTAAGGCCAAAAGTGAAATTGGATTCAAATGTCAATCAAATTAGACTTGTATTTGGTCTAGATTGGTGTTGAGAATGTTGAATTGAAGTTTAGAACCGAATTGGACCAGAGTTTGGGTCAATTGGGTAGGTTTGGTTTGACATTGGGTTCACTTAGGGTTAAAATGGGTCAAATTGGGGGTTTTGACAAAAGTAGGGTAAATTGACAAAATTGGCCCATGGTGTAGTTGGACAAAATGAAATTGGGAATATTTAGGATTTTCTGGAATTTTCTGGGAATTTTCTGAATTTTTGGATTTTTGGGTCAAGAGGGGTATTTTGGGTATTTGGAGGGTATTGGGAGGTATTTTTGGAATTTTTGGTATTTTTTGGTATGGATGATCAGTTTAAGTGATGTGGAAATGTTTGGGATTGATTTTTGAGAATTTTGGGTAATTTGGGAATTTTTGAGAAATTTGGGCTATTCAGGGCTTTAGGTAGGCTAAGCGGGTGTAGGGTCCCGGGGGTCAAAAATTGAAAATTTGGGAAATTGAAGATTAAGTGGAAAGAAGTGGAATAAAATCATTTTGGTTGAGCCATGAAGCCATATCAAGCCCATATGAGCCATGAAGGGACTCATTTGAGGCATTCACTATGTTGTTCCTAACCTGCTATGCCAGGGCTAGGGGTTAAGGACCATCCATGTGAATCACCTACATGAGTCAGGAGGTCAAGTTGGGCATGTGTGTGTTTTAGGAGGTGTGTGGAAGTGTAGTGTGTAGGAGTAGTGTAAGTCAGCCCCTTCACCAGACCAGGCCACCCAGGGGGCGTCTTAAGGCCAAAGAGTCCTATAGGAACTCATCCTTTAAACTTCCACATTTGATTTCAACCCTCTAGGTGATTAGGGGTCTATAGTCAAGTTTGTGGTGTTTGCGGGGAGTTTAGAAGTGGTTTGAATTTCTAAAAGGTGGGTCCCGATTCTAGTCCTCTAAGATAGTCAAAGGAAAAAGCCTAAGGCTAGATCCTAAGTACTAAAGAGAAGAAGAGAAGACCTCATAAAAAATGAGGTCAACAAGCGACCAACCAAGTTTGATCCTATTGACATTCGATGTCTTTTCCTAGGGTATCCATACGCTCAAAAGGGCTATAGAGTCTATGACCTTTCAACTGGGAAAGTGTTTGTATCACACGATGATCTTTTTCATGAAAACACTTTTTCTTTCCTCTCTTTCATTATAGACAAAGGCTCAATTCCACACTTCACCACCCACACCGATATGCCTTCATTCGATGAATTACCTCAAGAAGATATTACCATCTTCTCAAAATAATGAAATTCCCTCTCAAGAGACTCCTTCGCTTTTGCCCACTCCAAATTCATTCTCGGAATAACCCGCAACTCCATACCAACAAATATCATCACCCCGACTAATGAGAATAACAAAAACACATAGCTATTTGCATGACTATCATGTTGGTATTTCTCTTCCCTCACGGCACCCCCCAACATCAAACTCTATGTTTGCCAAAGCTACAGGTATCTCCCATCCATTAAACAACATCTTGTCATATGCTAGATTTTCATCTAAACATCGTGTCTTTACTACTGCTCTTTCAATTGAAAATGAGCCAAGCACTTTTGCAGAAGCTGCTCGTGATCCAAAGTGGCAGTTTTCTATGCGAGAAGAACTTGATGCACTCAATGCCAATGACACATGGCCCCTTGTACCATTACCGCATCGAAAGGGACTAATTGGACGCAGATGGATATATAAAATCAAACTTTGCGTAGATAGGACAGTTGAACACTACAAGGCAAGATTAGTGGCAAATGGGTATAATCAAATTGAAGGGCTAGATTACCAGAAAAGGTTTTCCCTTGTAGCAAAGCTTGTAACTGTTCGCCTACTCCTTGCACTAGCTTCAACCAAGCAATGACATCTCCATCAACTAGATATCAATAATATTTTCTTCCATGGGGACCTCGACGAAGACGTATATATTTCGCTACGTCCTGACCTCGGACGAAAAGAGGAGACTCGAGTTTGTAATCTCCACAAATCATTATATGTTCTCAAACAAGCTTCACGACAATGGTTCATCAAGCTTTCAACAGCTCTAAAGCGATTCAATTTTATACAATCAAAGGCAGATTATTCCTTGTTCGTCTGATCCCAAAATGGTAAAATCACCGTCCTTCTTATATATGTAGATGAAGTCATCATTGTAGGGAACGATCTACAAGAAATCATAGATATCAAAATATCTTTGAGGAACCAATTCAAATTAAATGATCTTAGACAATTGAAATATTTCATTGGTATTGAGGTTGCGCGATCCCAAAAGGGTTTTGTGCTTTCACAGCGAAAGTATGCTCTTGAAATACTCGAGGATGTTGGGTACCTCATTGCAAAACCAGCCACTCTCCCTATGGAATAAAATCTATCTCTTAGCAAATCAGAAGGAGAATGTGTCGGTGATCCATAATCATATCGAAGACTAGTTGGGAGATTAATCTACTTGACTATAACATGCCCTGACTTGGCATATGCAGTTCATATTTTGAGTCAATTTATGGACAAAGCATGAGTGCCGCACTTAGAAGCAGCTCATCGTGTTCTATGTTATATAAAGCAGACAGTGGGCTAAGGAATTTTCCTTTCAGCAGAAATCTCAATCAAACTAAATGTCTTTTGTGATGCAGATTGGGCTAGGTCTCGTGACACTAGAAGATCAGTTAATGGGTATTCTTTCTCGAGAATTCATTAGTTTCTTGGAAAACTAAGAAACAGACCATAGTATCATGTTCCAGTGCATGAGTTGAATATCATTTCATGGCTGCTACCTGCTGCGAGATTATTTGGCTAAGAACAATTCTACAAGATTTAGGGATCATGCATGCACATCCTGTCAATTTGTTTTGAGATAACCAAGCAGCACTTCACATCGCCTCAAATCCGGTATACCATGAGTGAACAAAACACATAGAGATCAATTGTCATCTCATACGGGAGAAAGTTCAAGAAGGAATTAAAAAGTTGACTCTGTCCACTTCAGAGCAGCTAGCATATATTTTCATAAAACCACTAAATTCTTCTCAATTCTCCATACTACTGAGCAAGTTAAGAAATATTAACATATAATCCAAACTTGAGGGGGAGTGTTAGGAATTATATTAGGAAATAATTTATTCCTAGAAATAAATTATTTCTTTAGATTAAGAAGATATTTTATTTTATTTCTCTGAATTAGGAATTATTTATTTTCTTATTTTATGTTATTTCTTATATCTCCTAATAATTAATATGAATTAATTATTGCAGATATTGAGAGATATTTTTCCTTTCATATCATTTACTTTTTTTATTATTTTCTTTACTATTGGACTCTTGTAAGGGTTACTTAAACCCCTATTCATATCAATGGAAATCATGTATTCCGCATTATTCTAAATTTAAAAAAAATTAAATAATATATGAAAAATACATAATTATTGTGTGCCAAAAAATTCATGATGGTAGAATAATGATTTAACATCTCGACATTGTGTGGCATTCAATACACATACACATAATAAAAAATAACAAAATGAGACATCAAAAAATTTTACCTATAAAATATGGGAGTGAAAAATTAATGTGGCCTAGTCCAGTTAAAATAATTCACTATGTTTGTAAGTACGAAAGTAAATCTTTATCCCACATCTGGAAAAATGTTAAAATATATCATCAAGTACAATGTCAATATACAAAAAGATTTGTTGTATGACGATCGAAAGCACTTACTACTGAAAGTTATCGTCAGATCTTTGATACATTGTGTTCGAGATACGTCATTACACAATACTTAGAATATTAAGTTATTCTATATGCAAGAAATTTCACCACTCAAAAAAGTATTTTGTACTCTACAATGTGCATCGTTACTCTGTAATATGCATCTTTGCTCTGCAGTGTACCTCTTTACTCTACAAAAGTCCACCAATAATAGTGAGAAAGGGGCAGTTGGCAGCTGTTGACAAGCAACATTTGATCACTACGGAGCATTTCTTTATCAAAAGATGCCTCGTCGAGCCTGCCATTTTAAGTATAAATTTGCTAGAAATGGAGCTATATATGATTTTTAATTTGAATCAGAACATTTCTTGCTCAAAAAATATCTCAAGATTCAGATCAAATGGTAAAACTAATTGAGAGAGAATCAATAATAACTTTAAAATTGTATTCAGTTATACTTTAAAACAAATCATCGTGTTATGTCATTACTTCAAATTTGAATGCAATATATAATACAATTTTAATATAGTTATTATAAATTGTATGTTACTATCTTATCATCTTATCTATGAATGAATCATTGGAAGAAGCATTCAATTTTCCAGACTTGTTATATTGTAAACATCATATTATTAGTTGATATATTGTTAATGCTTTCTCGGCGCATAAGAGGAGATGCTTCATTAAATAGATGATGGGCATATATATATGAAAGCTAGTTGAATATAATATAAAGTAAAGCTTTCTTTATTGATGGAATATAGATTATAAACAACATATTTATTTGCTTGAACTTCTACAATCATGCACATTAATTATGAGAGGTTAATGCCATCAATAGATGTTGGCAAACAAATCACGAGGGCATTATGTTAGTGCAATAATGCTTGTAAGTATGTTTATTTAAGGAAAAGTTTATAGGATGATGAGATTAAAATCTTATTTAGTATAAAGAAAATGAAACCATACGAGTTTAGAAAGTATTAAATTACCTATTAAATGAATGATTTGTCATTTATTATTGAGGATGTTAGTTATATATTAACTAATTTGAAAAATATGAATAACAAATTTGTGAGTAGACTATTTATCAACAGTCTGGACATGAAAGATGAGCCTCTGAAAGGTAAGAAGGTCGAAATAAAATTTCCAATATTGTTCAAATTATACGTACGTAGAAGCAATTCTTCATATCACATATGTGTAATATTATCATAATATTTAAAGTTACACTAATAGTACCTCTTAATTTATTATAGGTTCATAATACAGCCAATGAAATCACAGATTAAAGATTGTTTGATCTTACCTAGGGGCCTAATCGCAATGTTATTACATGACATATTTGACGTAAACTGTTATAGATTCCATACGGATTCCTGGTGTGAAGAAAAGAAGACATATAATTATGTTGTCAATGTTAAAGAAAACACACAAATAGTGAGTTTAGCTATTACGACATATTTGACAAAGTCATTTAATTGCACTATTCAAGTAATGTTAGCTACATTATATACTTGTTCAACTGTCAGTGGTTCCATCCTCTCCGAATCGAGAAACCTGAACACTCACACCTTATGATATCACTGAAGTTAAATTGAAATTACTATATAGAAAGTTTCATCCATTTGTTCTGGCACGCCAAGCTACACAGGTTTATTACCTTCAAGACCCTGGTAGGGTAAGAGATAAAATTTGATTGGGTTGTGATTATGAAGAATAAACCAAGGAAAACTATTGAGCTCCATAGTACTATAGAACCATATCACCGCGAGGAAGGTATGTCAGATTTTTGTATTCAGGGCGACAAAAACGAAAAAATGTTTGCACCAGAGGATACCACAAGAACTTTTAAGAGATTGCTCATGGTATGGATGAGGTTAATGTTGAGATTGAAGAAGAAATTTTATGCTCATCTTCGACTACAAGTTTCTCTGATGAAACCTAATAACAAATATATGTAATTTTAGATTAACTACAACATTTTATCTTTTACTTTTGATGTATTGAGACATAACACATTACTCTCACTTGTGTTTTACCTTTATTGCACCATTTTTTTCCGCTTATGATTATTTTTTTCTGCCAATACTGATCTTATTAACGTCATTCCTTTGTTTACAGATGACCACAAGTGGTGTAGATGGCTAGCCACATTAGAGACCTCGTGTTTTGGGGACACTAGAGACCACCAACTATAGCAGGAAGAGGAGCTCGTCTACTTTTGCCAATGCTTCCACTACTGCTCCCCCACCTACTATTGTTACACCTCATATGGCAGTTGTTCCCATAGTTGTTGCTGTCACCACTCTCACCTGCCCCTGCATTCGTTGTTGCCACCCCTCAAGTGACACATACTATCTCATCTGTTACAACACTTTCTTCTATGATGCCCGCTACTTCTACACCTACTCCCCCACCTGTTGCGACTGTTATTATTGCTAACACACATACTGCCCAACCACTTCCAGCCTCACTTGCTCCGAGACCTCTTGAGCCTGGCTGCCAACTTATATCCCCAAGGGTACATTTGCTGCCAGAGAGGGACTAGTAAGTTCATTTTAACATTGTGTTATGCTTATTCTTCATATTATATATTTTTTATGTAACGAATTTGTTTCCTAAACAGATTCATTCCTCACAAGATGTCCATCACCTACATCACAAAGATTAACAGGAGCAGGTACAGTCAGCTCTATCACTCATGGAAGCAGTCCATGTAACCACTTGGGTCTTATGGTTCAGGTAGTTCAAGGTACGAAAATGTAATTTGAATCTGATTTGTTAATTTGATTTAGTTATATTAACACATGGATTATTTTTTACATTGTAGATGTCTTTCACCTCTGTCCCAGAGCACCACCATCAGATCCACCGAATCTTCGAGATGCAGGGCAGGCATCATCTTGGAGACATGCTCATGACAACCCATGGAAGAGGCGAGCGACCTGGCTAGATCAATGAGGAGCTTTGTGGTCAGTTGATCGCGACCTGATCCTCTCCTGATTATGAGAGGAAAAGGCAAACAAACAGGGTAAATCGGGCGACAGAGGGGGTGAGGGGAGCTCGCTCTATATTGGTGGAGCAGTTCGCCATACACAGCACTATAGGAGGCTAGTATGAATCTTTTAAATATTTAAAAATTAATTTAACCTTTGAAGTAATTTTGTAGCGCAACCCAATTTTATACGCTACACAAACCAAGGAGTAGAGACGTGCTCCCTCCATTGTAGAGCTGCATACCTGAACTCATCGGCGTCTGAGGACTGTCCAGTGGGTCTCCAAGCATTCCTGGCAGATTGGTACAAGTTAAAAAAAAATTTATTATAATATTAAAATTGTCAATTATACACTAGTTTTAATTATACAAGAGGAGTTTGATTAACTCCGAGAGGGGCACTTGGCCACCAAGGCCCCGGCTTCCACCAACAGCAGTGGTAGTCAATCGACCACTGTGCAGTCAGAGTATGAGCTTTGGCCCCAAGCCATAAGGAAGAAGAAGGGGAGGGTTTATGGCTTTGGAGTGAAAGGCATAGCCTTCGAGGCAGAGCTCTCTCGTGGTCCCACATTAAGTACCCCGAGCTTCTCACAGCTAGACCAGGAGGCTCTTGTCAGGCAGGTGGCTACAATGAACGAGGACATCTGCCAGTTGACGAGCAGATACTGGAAGGCCAACATAGGTCGATGACCTCTAGCGCACATGGAGAAGACTTTACCTGCTTGCCGGGAGAAGCGACCAGTGACATCTGTAGAGGAGAAGGAGGCGGTGGAGGAGGAGGAAGTGGGAGATAATGAGTAGTCAATTTTATGTTTTTTTATTATTATTTGTAAGCATTAGTTTGAACATTTTGTTGTGAAATTTTTTGTTAACTATTACTATTCTTATTTGAAACGATTTATGACAAATTTTTTTTTCATTAATGATATTTTTTAGAGCTTTAATCTATGATATGGTTGAATATAATATTGTTGTGATGTGGATTAAATGTTGTGTACATGTTGTATAAATGTAATTGCTCTTTTGAATTTTTTTTTGAGATACATGTTTGGGTTAGATTTGTGTCTGTTTTGCATCGAAAAATCCAATGCTAAAATGACGATAATATTTTGACATTCTTCGATATTATCTGGCGCTAATTAAACGGTAACCAGACTATATTTTTCATCGTCCGATGTTTTTATATGCAAATTTCGACGTAAGTGTACCTTAAATAAATCCGACGTACGATGTCGTAAAAACCGACGCAAAATATTTGAGTCGAAACATTTCAATGCAAAATTAACGGAATCAACATTACCGGCCCTCGATTTACAAGTGTAATAAATCAAATGTAAAGCAGACGCAAATACGACGATAAACATTAAATATCGCTGGATTTGCTTTCGATTTGTATCCGACTTGACTGACACAAATTCGCTTCATTCTGTAATGGAGAGCAAGCTCGCAAGCCTTAATTCTCAGGCACTCCTCTCTAAGATTCCAATGTTAGCTTAGAATTGCACAAATAATTATTTTCTTGGTTAAATATTTTTTATAAATCACAGTGAGTTTGGTCATTCATATTCATATTGGTGGAGTTAACATGGCCTATAGCACAATACTCTCCATATATAAATAAAAATAAATTAAAATTTAAAAAAAAGTTCAAAAATGCTACTTTGTTTATAAATATAGTTAGTGTAAATTTGTCCATTAAGGCATTGAATTTAAAGCTTAAACCTAAAAAATAATAAATAAGATAATATATCTATGTCTTCGTATAGATATAGAGATAAAACGCTTAGCATCCTCGTCTCATAGTTGTTTGTCTCTGTTGTTCGAATTTTCGTATCGCTCTGTTTGAGACTTTATTTCTTTTGTTTTTATGAAGTCGAGTCTCAATTTTTTGGGTACTCTTATAATACTTTGTTTTGTACTCGCTTTTATTTCGATGAAATAAGTCATACGACTCTTTTCATAATATATATATATATATATATATATATATATATATATATATATATATATATATATATATAATTTTAATTATTTATTTTAAATTCTAAATCAAATTATTCCAAGCACTTCACACAAACATATTACATGAAAATTAAAAAAAATAAAAAGGAAAATAACATATTCATTCCCACTTCTCTCACCAAACAAAAAGGAAAAATATTACTATAAAATCATGATTTTAAAGGCAAAAATTTTGGTCAAGATATTTGTATCAAAATGTTTCATCAGGACAAATCTCAAAATCATTAAACTTGTTTAAGAACACATGCAATACATATTTTGATCGATTATATATATATTCTGCACTGCTCTCAAAACAAATATAACAGTCACGAAACTCATCCTCATGATCAAACTTTGATCATCAGTATATCCCAATCCAACATTTCCCCTTTTCAAAACACAACAACATACAATGACAGATAATATGAAAAACACGAAGAAGAAACACTGAATAACTGAACGGACAAACTTAAGGGGGGATTACATACATACCATACAATCCTCAAGCATTTGCATATCTATCACCAAAATCTCACAATTTACTAATATAACCCTCAAATTCTTAACATCACATCAAAAATGTACTAGAAGGAAGTTAACACACATTTTTCACTCATTTTGATGTGATTATGATAGTACTAAATCATCATATAAGCAAAACTCAAACTTTAGATATTAGATATGTAAACAACAAAAATCATATGATATGAATGTAAAATGTAAATCCCCCATTAATGCCTTCTGAGAGAAAGAGCAGATAAAGCAACCATGAGCATGAGTAAGATAGTCCCAACAAAGGAAGCTATTATTGCTCCACTGGACTGCTGACAGAAGCCTTGAAACCTTATGCAGAATGCAAGCCAGTTGGCCTTTGAATTCCCTTCATGAGCCAAGTAGACGATGGCCGCCGCAGCTGAAGCCCCAGCCATGGTTAAAGCAACACCCAGCTGCATGCAGTTTTATGATAAGATCATAATTAATTATTAATTTATCATCATGATCTTATTCATTTATATATATACCACCCAAATTACTATGTATTTACATATTTAGCATAAAATTTGCTTTTATATTCATATCATCAAAAATAATGGAAATATGTAAACGAAACATGCTACTTACAAATCAATCACGCACTTTCATCCATTTTTCAAATTCTCGCTGGAATATCAAAATTCACTGTAAAACCCCAATCCATATTTATCATCCTTGTCAAATTCTCGATCGTTTGATCGTGACACTCATAAATACATCAGTTATGTAGTTCAAGAAAATCATTCGTGCGCTTAATTTGTAAATATCAATGTTTTGGTTGGTCTATATGTAATTATCCCTTTTTTAATGCAAAAGAAGATTAGGAGATCTACTGCTAAATTATGTCAGAAGTCAAAACAAATGATAGAAACAGCATAACATTTAGTCAGAAATATAAAATTACAATTATTATTTTATATTACACAAACATTGTTTATCAATTCTCATTTATCATATTTTTAATTTAAAATTTGCTAGGCCGTGTTTGAGAAAATAATTTTCCTTTAAAAAATAAGATTATAGTTTTATTTCAGCCACCACCACCGTAGTCTAACAGACCAGGTTGAAAAAAAGAGTTTCTCACCACAAAAGTTTTTAGAAAGCAGTTCTAAAGCAGACTATGGTATTATACGAAATGCGAAAACATACATAAAGATATCCGAAATAAACTCGAGAGTCTGTTTGAGGCAATGCATATTTATTAAGAACAGTCATGAAAGCCATAAAGAATAATCGATGTTGCAAAAAGCTACAGTAGTTTTTACGATCTCTTTTTTTTAAAAAAAAATTTAAACGCGATTAGAAAATTGCATAACTATCATCAATCGTGACCGATGGAAAAAACACTGATTTTAGAGGCAGTTTTTTGAAAAAGCTGTCAAAACTCAATATATCCAAACGGGCAAAACTATGATGCGGTGCCGCATTGCCGCCACCACAACTCTGCCCCAAATCGACCCTAAACGTCTTTTTCTTTAATAATTCATTTTACAATATTAAAAGAATGCTGCTAACTTTTGAAAAATGAAAGTTACATTTTCATGGATATTGAAGTGTTATCAATATAAAAATTGAAATATAGGTGTTTGATGTGTAAATATTATTATTATTATTGTAATTATCATTATGTTGTGATGAAGCTTACAAGGTCAAATGTGAGGAGGAAGAGCCTGGGGCAAGTGAAGCGTGGCTTGATGATGCAGAAAATGGAGAAGAGAAGGGAGACGGCAAGATATCCTGCCGCAATTGCATCAGCCAGCACAAAGAACCTGTAACATATGGGTTTGATATGTAAATACATAATAGTTAAGTGGCATATATGCAAAATACAAATTTGTATGCATGAAGAAAGCGGCATATGTAAAAAAATGAAGTTTAAGTGTTAGATGTTTAAATACATAATAATTAAGTGGTATGAGTGTTAAAAAAAATTAAATAATTTTTAAAAATGCTCAAAATAACTGTGTGGATGGCCAACCACGAATCACTATGTCGTCTGTCGATGAAGTCTATGGCGATATAGTGGCTGGTGATTCACCGTCTAGACGTGCGGCGTCTGGACAAAATATTTTCTCGTGACGGTCGAAGAAATATTACATCAGGACTCCTCACGTAGAGCTACATGCGGAGTCCATTAAAATGATTCCGATGGCGTGACATAAAAATAAAAAAAAAAAAACGACGCGGTAACACGGGAGAATATTCGTCCCATGTTATTTTGCATTATTAAGTGTTATTGTGATCGTTTTGATATGTTATTGTGTTATGAGAATATTCTCGTTGTTATAATAATACAATAACACATCAATAACACTTGAATAACACTCGAATATCGGATAATACATGCACTGAATAACAGGAATAATACGGGAGAATATTTTACGTATTCTTAGGACATGAGAGAAATATTACACAATGTTATTCAAATGTTATTGTGTGTTATTGTGTTATGAGAATATTCCATGTGTTATAATAACACAATAAAACGTCACTAACATATTTAAATCATGACAATAATATTTAATAATGCGGAATAACAAGGCGGGAATATCTTCTCCGGACGGCCCCTAAGAAAAGAGGAGGATTGGAATACATACATTAAAGAAGGAAAATCAGCGTAGTCAGCGTGGAACTGAAAATCCTTAGTGAAGAAAGGAAGCATTTCATTATCAGTTCCCATAGAAACAGCTGCAGAAACGAAGGCCGAAATAGCGAACAGCCTGAGGAAGAAATCTAAGCATGCTAAGCTTCTCTTCCATCCTGCAGGCCTCTTCATCTCCCTCTTTAACAGCTCCACCAAGCGAATCCTGTACGGTGGAGCGGCGGCAGCGGCTTTCGCTCTGGCCGCTGCGTCAGCGCTTCCATTACCGACGGTGATTGAAGTGGAAGGTGCAGCAGCAGCAGCTTCAGTTGAGTTCATTGTTTGAGGAAGGTGGGAGATGGGCTTAGGTTGTTGATAGAGTTGGGAGAGGGGAGGGGAGGGGAGGGGTTTATATGGAT
Source organism: Papilionanthe hookeriana x Papilionanthe teres (assembly GCA_022702705.1). NCBI lineage: Eukaryota > Viridiplantae > Streptophyta > Magnoliopsida > Asparagales > Orchidaceae > Papilionanthe > Papilionanthe hookeriana x Papilionanthe teres. Next base: position 67,480,702 of record CM040427.1, on the reverse strand, counting down.
GGAGGAGGAGGAGGAGGAGGAGGAGGAGGATGAGATGGGAATGAGTGAATTGGGTGATGGGGAGGGGGGAGGTGGTGCAGTTTAGGAAGTAGATGTGAGGATTTGGTTCACAGCTGATCCTTTATTTGATGATTAATGGAGTTGTTATGGTGCTCTTTTTGAGTATGAGAGGCCAAGAGATTGAGCAGAGTTCAAAAATAATGAGCTTGAGCTCAAATCATTTTTTTGTTTTTATGTTGAAGTTTCATTTACTATGGTGTGTTTGGTGCGGCTTGTGCTTTATCTAGATAAACTGTTTATCTAAAAGTGGGGATCGCAGGGTTCAACCCACGTTTCACGTTTAATGTAAAAGATCAACTACGTTTTTAGATAAATCGCGCAAACGCAGTTTCCAAACAGTGAGGTGGCATTTTTAAAGGCTTCATACCGCCGCTATTTAAGACTTTTGACAGGACCGGAAAACTATGCATCATATTGCTCACTTCCGCGCAAGTTGTTGCAACACGGGGGGCAGCGATGTTTTGTTGCTCTGCCAGTTTGTTAGTAGCCTTTTCGAAGTTACCTTCGACAAGTACGCGGAGTTGCCAAATGGTTCGGTAAGAAAATTCGCAGAATTAGAAAACATATTTGTCAAGAAATTTGTTGGGCCTCACACCACATAACTGTCAGTGATCATGTGGTCGAGAAACAACGATCAGATGAGACATTAATGAACTATATTCTATGATGGAGAAATTTAAGTATGAAATGCAAACCCCAACTTCAGGAATAGCATGCAATTGTAATCCTGCAGAAGAGTATCCATGACCTAATAACATTTCTCCTCAAGGGTTTTACTATTAATACTTTCGAAAAATTGCTTAGCAAAGTCGCCAGCAATCAAGAAGAGGCTAAGCAACTCAATTTCCAAGAGAAGAGCGACTGACATATTGGATTAAGTTTATGTTTGTTTCGTAGCATGATCATTGAGTCAGTATTGATCATATTAATGAATAGTTTTATCGAGCGACTTAATTTCTATCCAAATAATTCTTATTGAGCAAATTTAAAATAGATTGAACAAACTAAAGGAGTTTTATGACTTAATTTTTTTATTTTTTCAATCAAATGAGTTATATTGAACTTATAAATGAGCTATATTTTGAACTAACGAGCATAAATCTGTTTTTAAATGAATTAGCTACTAAATAAATAGTTAAAATATGAATATAAATATGTAACGTTATTGGGCAACTAAATAGATAAATCTTTATCTTATTTTATGTATTATGAACTAAAAATTTAATTTAATTTAAAATAAATGAGTTTTAAATTGAATATTAATTGAATTTATTCATAAGCTTGAATTTAAATTTTAATTAATCTTATTCATAAGCATTAAATCAAGTTTATTAACAAGTCACAAGCTTAGTCACCAACTTCAAATGAAGTAGTTCATTGAGCTTGTTCGCAAACTATAGTAATAATTACATGCAGGGCACCCAAAACACAGTTATTTTCAAATCAAGCACTTGCGTTATTTTTTGAACTATAAAACCGATATATTTACACGTGTCACAATCAAATATGAATTTGATAAAAGATGAAATATTTCATGACCTTTGATATTCGAGTAAGAATTTGAAAATTCGATGATTATAAATTACAATGTTTTGGATGCGAACGTAAATGAATCAAACAAGAAGTTTTTCATGCTTCTCCATTTAACAATCAAGCATTTATAAAAATATTCAGACACGTTCAATTAATTAATCACACGAACATAAATGAGCTCTTATCGAAACGATCTACGAGTACTATTATAAGTTTATATGTAAATACATAAGAACTGTGTGGTATTGTATGTAAACGCCCCAAAAAGGAAACTAACTCTATTGTATTCTCAAAATCACTGGAAAGAAATGCATGGATGGAAACTATGTAACAGAAGAAAGAATTTTACAGAACACAGAATGAGATCTCATATAGATCACCAGTGTTAATTATAATGGAAAATTCACAAGCAAATTATACAATGCTGTGTCCTTTCATTTTACAACTGTAAGAGAATAACTCAATAAAAATGTGCAAAAGCTGATTACAAAAAATGAGGAATTTTGTAGAGATTTTGCAGCAGAGAAACATGCTATCGTCTTAGACTCCACCCTCGCTCTGCAAGAGCTGCGCGAACACGCAAAGCGACCTCGGCGGCATCATTGAGAGGAGGATAGCTCCAAAATTTTGATATCTGAGTCAGACAAAAAAGAAAATTTATAAGTAAAGCTCAATCAATTGGTTAATATCACAAAATGGTTCCCTGCGTCATATATATTTAACTCGGTGTATGAATGTTTAATGATGAAAAGAATCTCGAAATACAGTTCTGGTTTACAAGGTCGGACATAATGGTTAAGAAGTTTTTAAGATATTTAATCCATAAGACTCATTTGATTCCTTGTAAATGGAAAACGTATTCTAGAAAATGATCATTTAGTTTTCATTAATATTCAGTATGGAAGTATAATCATTGCTTTTAAGTGAATTTAGAGAAATTTTGTTAAGTTTGACATTAATTTTGGTCCTAATTACATTTAATCAAATAATGGATTTAGCATACTTTATCAGCTTTCAAAATATCATTTCTAACTTCAAACAACCAAATGAGCCTTATAATATCATTTAGGCCAATTCCTATGTCTTCACATATCTAACACCTAAACTTTACTCATTACATTTATACCACCCAAATCTTTCATATCACGGCAAAAATACCACCCTCTTAACTTCTAAAAACGTAAAATACACCCTTACATGCATAAGCAAGATGCGTATATGTACAATTTGTAGTTTAGGTGTTAGATATATGAATACATAAGAATTAAGCAGTATGTATGTAATCTTCCTACATTTTTATCATCCCTTGCAACGCAGAGACGCCTGACTAGCCATAGAAATATTACCAAAGAAGACTTGAACACCAAATATAGGTTTTCGGGCCGGGGTGGGGGGAGATGGGGGCACATTTACATACATGCCACATAAGTCCCATGTATTTACTTATCTAACACCTAAAATTTGCATTTTTCACATTTCTAACACCCAGAACTTTCATATTACATTAAAAAATACCACTATATTAACGTTTCAAAAGTGAAATACACCATTTTATAGATAGGTAAGGTGGCATATATGTAAAAATTGAAGTTGAAGTGTTAGATATGTAACATGGGAATTGAATCGTATGTAGGTAAATATCCTTTTTTTTTTATAGAAAATTATATATAGTTAGCAAAAACTCAGATTCAAACTATACGAGGAAAAAAAAGAAAAAAAAGACTCACATCCTTCTATAGCTAAATTAAGCAAATTGCATCAAACATAACTAAATCAAATACGCAAAATGTAAAAGAGCACTTACATCCTCCAGTCCTGTAAATGGCCTAACCAGGCCCCTCTCGCGCAACGTTCGGTGGAAGGCAGAGAATTTCCAAGTGCAACGTTCCGCTCCAATCACATAAACAGGTTTCCTATAAAATCAATAGCCACATAAAATGAGCATTGGTAAACAACTTGTAGATGACGCGAACAGATTTCAGGGAGAGCAAAATACCCTGTGCTACAAGCCTCACTCAACATGCTTATAGAGTCAGCAGTTATGACAAAGGCATCAGCCCATGCCAGATGTCCCATATGTGGGTTGGGCCCTGTTAAATTCACAATTCTTAGAAGGAAATTAAATTTAAGGGGCATTTACATACATACCACACAATTCTTATGTATTTACATATATAACACCTAAAAATTCATATTTATCTGCACAAAAATTTAACATCACATCAAAAATACCACCATTGCTTCCTTTTTAAAAGAGAAATATACAACATTGGGTGATCGATATGTTAATATTTATAAATTGAGTGGTATTTATGTTCCCTAAATTTAAATATGAACAGCTGCAATCAAAGAGCATAACTTACCCATGTCATCCCATACATAAACCTTGGGATCATCACCAAGTTCTTTCAATATAATGGCAGAAATCTACACATAAATATCAAGCAGATTGTAGATCAAATGGATTAGACATAACAAAAGAAAAAATGAATTATCGGTTAAGAGGGTGATACCTTTTGAGGAGTTCTCCGAGAGAAAGAAATTCTGACACTTCCACAGCTTGGTATGACATTCTGCAGTGAACCAGCCAATTGTATGGCAAGGTCTGCACCATATTTACAATGTCCTATAACATACACATTTTAAACATTTTTTTTTAGTCCGTGAAATTTCAGCATGGTGATACATTCAATAAAAAAAAAAGAGAGAGAAGAAAAAATATTACTTCAGCTGGACAGAGTAAATAGGGGCTTTTACAAACATACCGATTCCTTTGTATTTACATATCTAAAACCTAAACTCTATTTATTCGCATTTATACTATACAAATCATTCATATCACATCAAAAATACCACTATATTGGCTTTTAAAAAATGAAATACACTTTGCATGCATAGGTAAGGTGGCAACTATGTTAAAATTGAAGTTTAAGTGTTAGATGTGTAAATACATCGGAAATAAGTGGTATGTATGTAAATATTCCTTATAAATATAATATTATAATTCTTTGGAAGCTTCAAAATTAAAAAAGCCTTATTAGATTAGATCCTTCAATCAAGGCATAGTAATAAGTTATGTTACCTATAAGAGCCTACCTTCATTATAGCTGGTCAACGATAAAATCATTCCAGGGGGATTTGATTTATGTTATCTATATTACTATATAGCAGCGCAATATTGATAAATATCAGCTAACTGTCATTTATATACTTTAGAGTAATCTTATTTATAGATAACAATTCTGTAAGGAAAGGTCAATAATGACTCTGGCATGCCTGCATTTTTTTTTTTTTTTTGATGTTTTTCTTTTATCCATGTCGGCGTTGTTTTGTGCCGGTGAAGTGCCCGTAAGAAGCTGTCGGTCGCCGGAATCGGAATCCCGTCGCCCGCTTCGGAAGGATCCTTCAACGAAAAGGAAGTGAATGACCGATCTCATATTTTTCGTAGTTTGAATGAAAGAGCGCTGACTTGCAAATCATACGTACTTATCCCGAAAGATAAACACAAAACTTAAGGGTGAGTACCGATCAAATTAAGCTAAGAAATATATGACGTCCGTTTAGTCGCGTAAACCAATTTATTTGTCGATAAATTCTCTATTTAATATAAAGAATTAAATAGGGTTTATTTTAAATTTGGGTTCGGAAAATCGTTCCTATATGAAGATGACATATAGTTAATTACATCTTAAATGACCGAAATCGTAAGAATACTTCTTGATAAAAATCGGAAATATTATCTTGAGGAGTCGAAAGGATAGGACTTTTCAACGAAATAAAATGCGGAGGTGTGCAAAGGAGTTGGCCCGAATTTGGAATGTAGAATCCGAAGGGAGAGGAACCAGGGGATGTCGGAGGTTCGAAGCGAGCCTCAATAACTTCCCGAGCCATCCTATGGTTTCTTGTGACGACGACGAGCTCCATTGTTGAAGACAGACCGTCTTGCCCACTATACTTAGCTCCGAGCTCCTTCTTGTGAAGAAGCTGAGTTTCTAGGGTGGCGGGTCGAAATGTTAATCGAGTGGCCCTATGGTCGAGTTCTTAAACATCTTATGCTAACATGTTTAAGTGTTGTACAGTTTATAACGGTGATATGTATATAACACGAGAGTAACGATAGAAGCGTACGACGGTATATAATGTAACGTCTTAAACAGGATAAGCATACGATAGCGAGTACGAAAAGTGACAGTTAAACGATATAGACGTACGATAGCAGTATAAAAAGTGACAATTAACGAGTATAACGTACGATAGCAAGTATAAAAAGTGACACAATATAAGATATAGCATACGATGGCAATCTGAAAAGGAGCTAGTATGGCTACGCAATGTAAACAAACATCGTATACGGAGGCCGTTATTTTCTTTCGTCTAGCCGGCGAAGTATGCTACATGAAAGCCGACAAGACGAAATGAAAGGTCGTCGAAAAACTCAAGAAAACAAAGTGGCTGACCCATAACGGGAAAAGCTCGAGAAAAGTAGTAAAAGTCACTAAAACTCCGAGAAAATCTACAAAAGGACCACGAGTGTTCTATCAAAAATCGAATGAAAACCGAAGAAAACCGCAAGCACTCGGGCGGGAGCTAGGCTCGGAAGCTGTGTAGATGCTTGCTCGAAGGGTCGTCGAAGACTACTCGATCGCACGAGTGTATAAAGCCCGCCACTGCTCAATGAAGGGTGTCCAACTAAGCCCGACTCGGGGAGAGTGTTCCTCTACCCAGGCCCGATAATCAACGAGTGGACAATATAGTTTTGAAATTTATATTTTAGCATGCACATGGATTTCGGACGTACGAAAAGAAAGTTTTATCGATTTTTAATTGTGGTGAAAATATAAATTTTTTGTTGTGAGATGTAGTATCGTATTTTTATCGGATTTTGAAAAATATAATTGTGCGCGAGTCGATCGTTGCGTAGGGTAAAGGATCGCTAACAATCCTAGAAGGTACGGGTGCCCCGCTTGCCTCGTAGCGGTGAATGATACCGTCATCCTACGGTTCACGGGGCCGCGGAGCGAGTCACGATGTCGTAGGATGGGATATCATTCTACTTACTATCAGCTGGCGTGCCTTTTGCATCATCGCCGTCATCGCCCCAAAACAAAACAAAACCAAAACCGACTCCGAGTGAAGCGGGAAAACGTGTCAGCAACGAAAAGGGGAAAGGAAAATTAACCCACCCCCGAACTTGGAGGGGTAGGACGACGAGTGAGTTAATTTAAAATTCCCTAACACGTGTAATGACGAGGCGTTTAAAAACGAAATCCGAGTTCGAGAATCGACCCCGAGGGTGTCGTTTTCTCGCTCGACGACAATTATATCGAAAGGAAACTTAAAAAGAAAATTGTGGAGAGAAAACGATCAAAGCGCTTTTAAAATCGAAGTAAAAGAGAAAAAAAAAGGCTCGAGACAAAACACGGTTCATGAAACGTTTCCGAACCCATAAGAAAGTGAATGAATGACTTCCCAAGAACATCGATTTAACTCCGATTCATCAAATGAGGCACCTAGAAGTGGCTCGAAGCACGATGCTCGATATCTCCTCTCGAACAATGACGAGCAACTATAGGTTCATCTTTATCGATTCCCGATTCAGCCGCTAGCGATAAACGAGGCCGCCAACACATTAATTACTAGCATAAGGCTCTCGGCCGAGGACGAAAACAAAAAGGTAGTAAAGCCTCCAACTCCAAAATTCACAACTCGAGCAACAAAAGGCCACCACGCATAGTAATCCCACGCATAAGGCTCTCGCCGAAGCCCCTAAATCAAGCCAGGAGCCAACAACGGGCCGAAGGCGGGTTCGATCTCAAGCCGGAACAACTCTCGAAAAGTCGAGCCGAGCCAAAACAAGCGAAGAGAACCGCATGACCTCAAGCCACAACGACAAGTCCTAAATTAACTCAAGACCGAAGCCGATCAAGCCAGGCAACCGAGCCAACACAACGAGTCCCAAAGAAACAAAACCAGAAGAGACGGCCGACATATAATAAAAAAAAATAGTTCCATCACAAAAGCTAAAGAAGCTGTCATATTAAACATTCAAGTGCAACCAACAACATCGACCAAAATTCAGGATACCACACACCCCGCTCAAAGTTGAAAACTAAAAGAGAGCTAAAAGAGCGAACCAGAGCCCATATAAGAACTGAACCCGAGCCAACCTCGATTCGAAAACAAGGATACAATAATGCCAATCTGAAACCGAGCCACATAAGGCCAAAATCCGGCTAGAATCAAGCTTAAAACAAAGAGTATAGCAAAACCTCAACCAAGCCAATATAAGAGTAAATCCAGAATACCAAAGTAGGCTCTCGAATCGGAAATAAATCAAGCCGACCAAGCTCCCAAACAGAGCCAAAACAAGCCTCTTAAAGCATCGAAATAAGAGTAGCAAGTATCACGTATGTTAGAATAGCCTTTCAAGTAAGAGTTAAGCCAAGCCAATAGAGCTCAAGATGAGCTATAATAAAGTTAAAACCACACTATCATGAAGCTAAAACGAACGTTTCCATATACTTACGATTAAAATGCGAGCCTCGATACATTTATCATGAAAGTGAACATAGGGCTCCTTCAAGTTGAATCGAAAACTTCACTTTAACATGCTTATTTTTGTAAAGGAAAGCTACGAGAGCAAGAAATGAACCCCGCATGTATATAGAATTAAATAAATACTTCCATGCCTCTTGTCGAGCTAAAGTACACGGGGAGCCCTATAACATTCATCTCGGCATGCAATTAACACATTCCAGGGGATATAAGCCTTCAGTGAAACCATAAACGGGAAAGAACCGCGTCGATCAACGAAGGCTACGGTAGCACAGGGCCAAATCGAAGAGGAGAAAGGGAGTCGGGAAGAGTTACCGGAGTGCGTAAAACACACGAGAGCAAACCGCAACGCGACACAGCAAGACACCTCCCCTCCTCTTCACGAAATTTCGGGCCAACCCCAATCCCACCCCGAATGGGGTTTAAATAGGCGAGAGGAGGGAAGCGAGAGGTCAAGAGCTCGACCTACGGGATCGGGCGCAAGTGGGACGGCGGCGGAGTGCCGCGAGAATAGGAGCGAGAGAGATCGGTAAGGGGCGTACGCGAGGGCGAGTTGCTCGCACGGGGATAAGGATAGGATCGCGAGCGGCTCGAGGAGCGAAACGGCCGCCGAGAGAGCACGCTCGGAGCGCGGGAGGGACGAAGCTTCCATGGAGCTCGCGCGGGAGAGACGAAGCCAGCCGGTCGAGCGTGAGGAGAAGAGGCGCGGAGGATTCTCGCGGGACCAAGAGCACGGGAGACGGGCTAGCCGAACGAGCCGAATGGGGGAAGGGTAGGATTTAGGGCTTAAATTTATAATTTAAAGGATTTAATATTAATTTATTTTAAAAATACGCCCCGAACCCTAACTTTCGCACTCGACGGCTATCATCACAAATTTAACGTCGATTTTAAGCGAAATCGACATTCCGAGACGCATCGGCGCGATCCGTTTCGACTGTCCGAGGTCGTCTGAGCAATCTCGTCGACGAGCGCGTCAAAGTTGCGTCGAGATTGGCGTAGTCGCAAAATTTTGACGCGGGCGCGATCGAGCGAGGTCAGCAAAGGACCCCCGATAGGTGTGGTGTGCGGGACATGCACACCGCGCGTATCGGCGTTCGACCGACAAGATCAACCGAACCAACACGGACATCCCGAGTCGACACACTCGAACGAAACGAGGAAGGAGTGGCGAAGGTTTCCGCTGGGGAGTGACGAGCAAATCTCCAAGCGAAGATTCCAGAACTCTCGCTAGGGAAACAGGGAAGCGGGTATCGGAAGCGGAATCAAAGGCCAGGAACTCTCGCTGAGGATTGAAGAGTGGACTTTGAATCGTGAAATTCCAAAATATGCGAGGGAGGACGAGAAATCGATATGTGGAGTCGCGACCTCGGAAATTGGGACTAGAATATCGGTACTAGCCCCGAAAGGTGAGGGTCGAAAAATGAGAATCGGAATTTAGGTACCGATCTCGAAAAGGGTTGAGAATCAGAATTTAGGTACTGATCTCAAGGATGAGAATCGGAATTTGGGTACCGATCTCGAAAAGGAAGTGAGAATCAGGAATTTAGGTGCTCGATCTCGAAAGGGTTGAGAATCGAATTTGGTACCGATCTTGAGGAGTGAGAATCGGGATTGCAGTGCGATCTCGAAAAGGAGAGAATCGGAATTTGAGTGTCGATCTCGGGGATGAGAATCGGAATTTAGGTACCGATCTCGAAAGGAAGTGAGAATCGGAGTTAGATGCGATCTCGAAAAGGGTTGAGAATCGGGATTCAGGTACCGATCTCGAAAGGAGAGAATCGAATTTAGATGCGATCTCGAGGGTGAGAATCGAATTTAGGTACCGATCTCGAAGGAAGTGAGAATCGGAATTGGAGTATCGATCTCGAGGGTGAGAATCGGAATTTAGGTGCTCGATCTCGAAAGGAAGTGAGAATCGGAATTTAGGTGCGATCTCGAAGAGGAGAGAATCGAGGTTGGATGCGATCTCGGGTGAGGACTAGAATATCGGTACTGAGCCTCGAAGGGATGAGAATCGGAATTCAGGTGCCGATCTCGAGGATGAGAATCGAATTTGCGTACTGAGCCTCGAAAAGGAGAGAATCGATTTAGATCGATCTCGGGGTGAGGACCAGAATATCGGTACTAGCCTCGAAGGGATGAGAATCGGAATTTAGGTGCCGATCTCGAGGATGAGAATCGGAATTGCGTACCGATCTCGGGTGAGGACGAATATCGGACTAGCCTCGAAGGATGAGAATCGAATTTGTACCGATCTCGAAAAGAGTGAGAATCGACTTGAGTGCGATCTCGGGGATGAGAATCGGAATTTGAGTACCGATCTCGAAAGGAGTGAGAATCGGAATTTAGGTGCGATCTCGGGGATGAGAATCGGAATTTAGGTACTCGATCTCGAAAAGGAGAGAATCGGGACTCAGGTGCGATCTCGGGGTGAGGACTAGAATATCGGTACTAGCCTCGAAGGATGAGAATCGAAATTTAGGTATCGATCTCGAAAAAGTGAGAATCGGGATTGTAGATGCGATCTCGGGGATGAGAATCGGAATTTAGGTACCGATCTCGAAAGGAAGTGAGAATCAGAATTTAGGTACTGATCTCAGGGATGAGAATCGGAATTTAGGTACCGATCTCAAGGGTGAGGACTATAATATCGGTGCTAGCCTCGAAGGGATGAGAATCGGAATTTAGGTACCGATCTCGAAAAAGAGTGAGAATCGGAGTTGGAGCACGATCTCAGGGATGAGAATCGGAATTTAGGTACCGATCTCGAAAAAGAGTGAGAATCAGAATTTAGGTACTGATCTCAGGGATGAGAATCGGAATTTAGGTACCGATCTCAAAAAGGAGAGAATCAGAATTTAGGTACTGATCTCAAGGGTGAGGACTAGAATATCGGTACTAGCCTCGAAGGGATGAGAATCGGAATTTAGGTACCGATCTCGAGGATGAGAATCGGAATTTAGGTACCGATCTCAAGGGTGAGGACTAGAATATCGGTACTAGCCTCGAAGGGATGAGAATCGGAATTTAGGTATCGATCTCGAAAAGAGTGAGAATCGGGACTTGAGAGTGCGATCTCGGGGATGAGAATCGAGATTTAGGTACCGATCTCGAAAAGGAGTGAGAATCGGGGTTAGGTGCGATCTCGGGAGGGTAACGAGGAAAGTGCGAGAAAGATCATCACGTCGGAACGTGCGGGGAGTGTACGGTGGCACTCTCGAAAGGACATGTCATAAGACAAGTACGATATCGAGTGAGAAAGATGTGTGGGATCTCGTGCGAGAATGTAAAAATTCCGAGAGAATGTGTAGAACATCGGTGCGGATCGGAATAGTCGCACTATGCAAGCGAGAGAGCGAGAAATCTCGAGATTGAGATAAACACACTCAACAAATTCATTTCATTTTGTTATATCGTATATATATCAAAACACATTTTTTCAAAATTTGATTTTAGTTGGTTGATTTTCAAAAGAGTATTTTACTTGAATTTCATTTTTTTTTATTACGTATATTTTTTGTTTTGTTCTTCGTTCGTCGTAGCTCAAAACCAACGTATGGTTCAGTGGCTTTATCTATCGCACACAAGGGCAACAAGACAGAACGGACGAGATTCTGAAAAGATTTCATTAATCGACTCGAACAGAGGTTACAACCGACTATATGCTCGAAAACATCAAAAGTACGAGTGCTTTGGACGCATCAAAAGTACAACTGGAAAACATCATAAGCTGAAGACACATCACAAACTGAGCATCTCTGGTATGAGCATCATCTATATCTGTCGTGTCAGAACGCAGTGCAAGGAGTATCCTCTGAAAATCTGTCTCTGGCAAGGCGAGCTTTTGGTCGAGCTGACCTGCTGAGCCATGCTCCAGGACAAGAGTCCCTTTGCATGAACTCAAAGGTCCAACCCTATCATAGCCCGTAGGGTAGCAGTTCCTCCAACTCTGGGTCTGGACGGAATCCATATGGCATCTTGGTAGTATCCATTCTTCCGAAGGTCACGAAACTCGCGGTGTCGCACTCTGGAATGCAGGTGCTTGGCAATATCCGCTCCGTTGCCCTTGAGAACAAATGCACGAGCCCACCTGGTAGCGGAATCTTCACGCGGATCCTCCGAACTCGCCGGCCAACAATATCAATTTCTTTTCCGAACAAGTATATTGCTCTCGCTCAAAAAAGAGACCGTAGAAAAGGTCCGACGAAATCGCGGTGATCTATGTGAGAGGGGATACGGTCGCCCTTCTCGTAGATGTTGATAATACGATCTGTCAGGAATGCGATTAGTGAAGTATGCTCCATCGAACCATTCTCTTTATCATCCACTTGATCGTAGGAGGTATTGATCCACTCGATCATGTCTCGGAATCCCCGGGATTCCCTCGCTCGTCTCGTGGTGAAGTTGTAAGCAGACGGCCGCACCGAATGAGTGGATTCGCCCCTTTCCACGCATCCATCTTTCTGGTTCAGAGTAAGTCCTCCTCAAAAGACCTGCTCGACCTCTGAGTTGCAAATCCTTTATGCAGTCAAGGATGCTCCTCTCGTCGCTTTCAGAGAAGACTCTGGTATGTAGTTCCAGTCCTTCAAGTATGTTAATGCATTTTCCTTGAAATTCTTCATAAAATTCGAATTCCTCGCTTCTTCACTTTAACCATCTCGTCAAGCTCGCTAAAGTGATCATTGGCAACCGTCGAGGGTACTCCCTCATCTCGATATCGGTGGGAACCCAAGCCGATGTATCCGTATCCAAGTGGGGTATATGATTCCCCGTCGGGTACTCGTGGTCCGAAAACCGTCATCCGTAGACATGTACTCCGAGTACCGTAATGCCTCGAAGTGTAGGACGTTGCGATCCGGACATTCCACAAATGCCATCGCAGATCGAAGAACGTGTTTGGAATCCTCGCGCTGCACGTCGGGCAACTCGGACAAAGTTCATCCGGAATCTCCGGAATCCCGGAACCTCCGGAACAAACTCGGACTCATCCTCCGCAAAGAAGCGAGTCGGAAGAAGTCTCTCTCATCTCACGGGTCGTAGATCCTCCCCTCCGGGATAGAGCCGAGTACACCTCTCGTCTTTCGAAGATATCTCTTGCCTTTGCGTCGGAATGCTCCGCGCTTTCGTCGATCGGCATTCCCGCGTATTGTGCTCGCAATGCATCCGGTAGTCCGGCATTGTCGGCAGCCGATCAGGCCTCCAGTGGTGCGAGTTATCATGGATGGCGGCGACTAGTCCCTTCCATCGGATCCCGTAACACTTTCTTCCCTTCCGCGAGGTATCTTTTCACGTGCTCGATCTTTATTAGCGACGGTAGTCCTTCGATTTCCCGGTGGCTAGCTCGCGTCCATCAGGGGACTCTCGTAGTCTACATTGATCTGACTGAAGTCCATATCAAAGTTTATAATGCCACCTTGCGGTGCCCATTCTCTGCTAGGTGCGAGATTCAAACAATCCTTGAAAGCCAAAATCAACCTCTGTCCTGACATTTTCTCGGAGACAACGGGAGAAACATCAGTGGTCGAAATACGACGAGAACAAAGAACAAAACAAAACGCTTACGAGAGGCTTTTAGTATATGTTGTTAATTATGTGTATGTGTATTAAATTTGAAAGTGGCAAAGAAAAGAAAGCCAAAACATGCACTCTCAAAAATTTTCATTTTATCGATGTTAATTTTATTACAAAATTTTAAACCAGTCTGCGTATTTGACCAAATACATAATCACGAATAATCGAGATTTTGAAATTTCAACTCGAAGCGGCGTCAAGTTGCGTGAATACGTCTTCAAGTATCGTCCAGTTGATCGCCAACAGAGGTTTCCGCGCTAGGAATCCACAGCGTAGTGAGCTCCTCCGAGTAGGACTTTATCTATGATAAATGGTCCCTCCCAAGTTGACTCAAATTTTTCTCGGCTATCATCTCGCGACGTGCGAGAATAGAGTCTCTCGAGAACAGAGAACAAGCGTCACCGACTTCGAACGTCCTCGGCGACCGATTTGTCATGAGCTCGTACCATCTTCGCTCGAGTAAAGCTCAAATCTGTCATTGCGCTTCCGGTCGTTTTCCTTCAAGACTTTCCAATTCTTCAGTCCGAGTTTTGCACTTTCTTCCGCTGTAAGCTGATTGGCGATGACAACTCTGAGAGAGCGTCTGAACTTCTAACGGTAGCACGGCCTCTGATCCGTAGACGAGTGCGTACAGTGTACATCGGGTGGGAGTTCTGAATGTTGTCCGGTACGCCCACAGAGCTTCTAACAATTTGTTATGCCAATCTCTTTTATTCTCATCGAGAGTTTTCTTCAAAATCTGTACCAGTGTTTTGTTGAAAGCCTCTCGCTAAACCATTCGCTTGTGGGGTAGTAGATCGTCGAGTACCTCCAATCTATCTCGTGTCGTCCGACAGTTATTGATCTTGGTGCTTTTAAAGGTCTGTTCCATTGTCGGAGATTATTCGCGCGGAATTCCAAAACGGTAGACTATCCGACTCTCGAAAAGAGAAGAACGTGGTGTGTTGTAACATTTCGTAACGCACCGCCTGCCGCCCATTTGGAGAAGTAATCCGTAGACTGCGAGAATGAACTCGTGTCCTTAGAGGATGGAGGGTCTATCGGACCTATTATGATCAGTGCCCCAACACTCGAATGCGCCAACGACGATTGGGTCGTGAAGCACATTCGGAGGTTGGTGTAAGACCACCCCATGCACTCGACACCGAGTGACATTTCCCGGTTGTATCCATACAATCGGACATCATTGTCGGCCGATAATATTCGAGTCTCTTAATCTTCATTTTCATCTTCGGTCCCGACTCAGTGAGCTCACACAATCCGGCGTGTACTTCTCGACAATATTCCGCGCTTCGGTTCGCTCAGGCATCGCAACCACATCCGATCGAACGATCTCCCGTAGAGGACATCACCTACTAAAGCGTAGAACATCGCCCTCTTCGTAATATGATACGTTCGTCGACTCGTCCTCCGGCGATTTTCCGGTTCGCAGAATATATCGATCAACTGCTTACGCCGATCTTCGTTGATATCGACCACAATAACCATCGCTTCTTCGAATTTCCGTAGATCTTCGAGGTTGATTCGGGACAAAACCCGCCTTCTTGTACCAGTAACGTCAATAGAATCCTGCGGGGAACACGCCAATTCTTTTGCAAGTTTTGCCAAAGCATCGGCATGGGCGTTATCCAACCGAGGAATTCTATAGAGCGTTACAACTAGAATACACTCTAGCAACTTTATCACGTATCTGTGATATTCTGCTAATCTTGGTTTCAAAATCTTATACTGTCCGGCAACTTGCTGAATTATAAGTTGAGAGTCACCGTAGACGACGATGTCTGTTATATCCATTGAAATTGCTAATTTCAGTCCGGTGATTAAGGCTTCGTATTACAGCTCATTGTTTGTACACGCGCTCTCTCGAGTGGTAGGAGAATCCGAGCATACCCTTATCCGGCGTGATGAAAATCAAGCCAATTCCCGCCTACTGCAGGATAAGCGTTCTCGATCCTTTGTCTTTTCCGGTCGAAGAAGCTCCGTCGAAGTACATCTCCCGGCGTTAGTGCACCTGGAGGATTTCATCCGTAATATCTCGCTCATCCGGTAACTCGTCACTAAGAGATGGCCCAGATTCGGAAGCGGATGCGCGGCGAGAAAATCCGCCAAAATATGTCCTCGATAGCGCGGAGGGAACAAAAGTTATGTCGAATCGCAATAAAATCATCGACCACCTTGCTAAGCGTCCGTAAAGTGTTGGTCGGATCATCAAATATTGCAACGGATTAACTTTCGAAATCGAGGTTACCTTACGAGAAAGCATGTAATGTCTAAGCTTTTGGCGGCGAAAATTAAAGCTGTACAATGTTTTTCGATAGGCGGATACTTTACCTCCGTCGGGATTAGACGCCTACTCGGATAGTATAGTGCATTTTCTTTACCATCGTCATCGACTTGAGCTAGTAGTGCTCCGAGAGAGTCGTCTAAGCTCGCGGTATAAAGTATCGAAAGTCTTCCGGGATAGAGGCCGCCAAAACAGGAGGTGTCATCAAGTATTTCTTAACGTCCTCGAAGGCCCGGCGGCATTTCTCTTCCAAATAAATTTGGCGTCCTTTTTAATTAATGCCGAGAAGGGCTGACATCTACCTGAGAGATTAGAAATAAAGCGTCTCAGATATGCTAACTTCCCTTAGAAGGAACGTATTTGTTTCAATGTTTTGGGAGGTGGCATTTCTAAGATAGCTTTAATTTCTCCGGGTCGATTTCGATTCCGATGACGACGACAACGAATCACAGAAATTTCCCGAGAACGCCAAAGGCGCACTTTAAGGGGTTCATCTCGAGATTATATCGTCGTAATCGTTCGAACAACTATCCTCAAATCATGCAAATGGTGCTATTTTCCGTTTACTTTCGATAACCAAGTCGTCCACGTAGCAGATTCCACTCGATTGTGGATGAGATTATCGAAAATCTTCGTCATTGCTCGTTGATAAGTTGCTCCGGCATTCTTCGATCCGAAAGGCATCACTGTATAGCGAGAAAATTCAATAGGTGTTACGAAGAGTCTAAGTGGCCGCATCTTCGTGAGCCATTCGATCTCGGTTGTATCCCAGACGATCCATTCATGAAAGAAAACTTCATGTGTCGAGGCAATATCCACCATCATTTACGTATGATAGCACCGAAACTCGTCCTTTGGACATGCTTTGTTTAAATCACCGAAGTCGACACGTACACGGATCTGTCCATTTTTCTTCTGCAAGCTGGCACAACATTAGCCTAATCCATGTAAGTGCTCGCTCTTCTCTTACAAAGTTAGCGTTTATCGACTTCTTTACCTCGGCGTAATCACTGTTGCTCTCATTTCGAGCGCATTCTTCTTGGATTCGTTTACCTGCGCAGCATATCTCTGTCGATTCCAGGTTTATGAATCGCGACCTCTGCTTGGCCGATCCGGCATTTCATCGTAACTCCATGCGAAGCAATCTTTAAACTACGACAATAATTGTATTAGCTACGTGGATTCTTCTTTATCGAGTAGAGAACTTATGAAGGTTAGGCGAAGTATTTCATTCGATCCGAGGTTGATTTCCTTCAATTCATGATTCATTGACTTAATTTCTCTGGTCCTGCGGAGTGTCTTCAATAAGCCTCGATCGATAAAGTCATCCTCCACATCGAGGCAATCCTCTTTCGACTCACTGGTAACAACCATGCAAAATTCCGAATCATCCATCTGGTCCGACCGTACCAAATCACGAGACCCTCTTTAGAGTTAGGATGTCGATTCCTAACATTCCATAATTCTTCGAAGAATTGTGATTTATCTTTTGGCATATATTTTCGACGAATGTCCTCGTTGAATTAATTTTTGCACATAAGGCGAGAAATAACCAAAAGCGCAATTCCATTAATTCATTAAGCATCCCCATCCAAATTTACATGATTTTCAAGATCGGTAGAAGTAGAAGCACGAGTAAAACTCGATCGGCTTATAACCGAGCACACGGGACGTCCCCGACCTTTAAGCTCTCGACCTTTGGGGGAGGACGGGAGTAAGGGTCATAGCGTTCACATAGTGGTTTATACGATCATACATTGTCTCGTATTTCGTTTCTCTCGTATCTTCCAACGGTATCTCGTACTTGAGGTTTTTCCGCTTTATCATTATTATTTCTTCTTCGTGAACTTTCTTCTTCGTCGATGTTGATCGTTCGGCCTAGTCCGTCCAACAACCACATTGGCTCTTCTTCGTCCACGTCCCGGCCTCGATCTCGGGTGCACGAACTAAAAAGAACCTTTATCATTTCGTTGTGAGGAATGACGGTAGATTGTCAAAGCGGAGTTGAATGACCCTTTTTGTAATTTTTTCGAATCTTTCAGCCGCTACCGCAATCACTTCACGAGAGAAAACGATCTTCTTCGGAGGCGAGTAGTAAGTCTACGTCTTCACGAATACCAACTTCATGAACCGAAAATGGTTGTAGATCTCCTTTGATGCAATATTCTTGTCATTCTTTGTAGTATTTGATGCATTAGTGTAGAGAAGACGGAACCATGTCATGTTCATGAATCCACGGTCGACCAAGTAGAGCATTGAAAGAGGTCTCGGCGTCGATAATATGGAATTTAGCGGTCGTTACCAGTCCTCCAACCTTCATCACCATGAGTAATTGATCCGAGGCGCCTCTCTCTCCTTTTGGTTGAATCCTCTTAACGTCGTTTTATCGGGCACAAGTTTATGCGGCTTCAATATCCAAATATGCCGATGTCCAGTAGACTCATCGAGTTGAGGGATGCCCCGGGATCAACCAAAACTCCTGGATAAGACAAATCTGCATCATCGACGGAGATATAAAGTGAACTGGTTGTGGTCGGCGGTACTCGAGCAAGAAGTCTTCATTTGTAAAAGTAACCCTGCATCGTTCCTTCAACGAACGAACTACATCCGAGGATAGTCTTTGATCTGGCAAGTTAGCAAATATCCGGATCGAGTAGAGATGAAACCGAGATTCCCTTATTTCTTTTGACAAGATTAGAGCGTCGTAGATGCTCGGTTGCAACAACTTCCTAAGATGAGCTAGCACGTTATAATCCACTTTGTTCGAATTCCGATTTCCTCCTGGGCACGCGTTTCTTCCATTGCTCGGGGTGGTTCTTCTTGTGTAACTGTTTGCTTTCCTTTATCAGTCGGAGTCATCCCCGAGGGTATCACTTTCCCTCTTCTTAAGTAGACCTCCGTTATCTCTTCTGATACTGTAGTTGATTCTTCTGATGCTGAATCTGAATCAGACAAATCCAAATTGATGGCGATCGGTGTTCCTTTACATTCAAGGACCGGTTCATCACTTTCTGAATCATCGTAGGCGGTAGCGTCGATGGTTTCTTCGTTCTGATTGACGGGTTCATCGGACTTAAGCACAATTTGAGGATAGGTTCGGGAATCGAAATCGAAACTAGAGTGACCAAGATCAGTCACACTATCAGCAGAAACAGTGAAAACATAGCCGAAATCATTATCATTACATTTAAAATACTCCGGAGGAGCAAAAGATAATCGTACAAGCTCGGAGGTTCGAGGATTTTCTCCCCGAATCCGAGAAAACAAGCTTTACAGAGGCAACCCCTATCCTACCCCCGCGCTATCGATCTTCGCGACGTCGCTCTTTCCTTTCTTCGAAGAAACTTCTATCTCCGGTCGGACGGATCGTGGACCCCGAACGTCCTCCCGAACCGTAGCGGTCCGAATCGATTCAACATCTTTCCGGATGACTTGTTCCAAACCGTAGTCCATTCATCTTCTTTTCGAGCACAAATCAATCGGAGTAATCGGTTCGAATTCGAAATCATATTTATAGCATCCTCTTTCGGGCTCTTTCAAGTACTCTTTAGGGATCGTTATATTTCCTTCTTTAAGATTCCTCTCGAGCCAATCCTCAAGATGAAACAATCCTCTGCAGTGTGTGTCCAGAGCATCCCGTGATATCGGCAATAATTAGCCGATCCTTCTTATCGACCTCTTCGGTTTCCTCGGATCCTGTAATTCGAACTCGCATTTCTTCATCGACTCCCGAACATCTTGCAGTCTTGCTTCATCTTCGAAAGAGTACACCTTCCTTTTCCGCTCCTCAATGAACATCCGCCTACTTCGGGCCGGTATGATCCCCGGTCGAGGTAGTTGTTGCTATGGCCGAGCATACCGTCTGTATCTCGCCGCTGCTTGGCTATCGCCGCGACGGTGGTCGGAAATTCGACGAGAATCCTCCGCATAGATCTTCATCGTTCGTTTTCCTTTATCGACTATCGCTATCGTCCCGTACTTCTTCTCGAACACCTCGGTCGTCCCGGGTTTCTCGGTTTTCTCGCGAGAATCCATATGCTCGATTTCTTCTGCAAATTGCGGCTTTCTGAGTAGCTTCTCAAAAGACTTGAGTAATGAAGTCCTTGAGCATGCAAAGCTATCGGTCCATGGATGCTTTTGAGTAAAATCTCAATCGCATGATGTTCCTCAGAATGGGGTTCACATTTCATGCTAAGCGTTTCTCCACCTCGAGATATAATCCACTAGAGTCTCGTTGTAGGCTTCCGTCTTTCTATCACGAGATCTCCAATAGAAACATGGTCCTGCGCTCCGCAAATCTTTTCACGAACAACTCGCTCTAACTCGGAGAATGTCTTCACCGATCCGTTGAGCGATTCAGCATACTGGCCAAACGCTATTCCTAACAAGCCGTCGACAACCGACAGCGCAAAGCAATGCTTCGTTACCTCCGGTGTTGCCACAACCAGACTCGGAAACGTGCTTATGTGTTGTCCTGGGTTTCCGGCCCGTTGAATATCTCAAGCTCGGCGACACATAACCCTTAGGGTAAGGTACGGCATCGAATCCTCCGGTAAGTCTGCCTTTTAAAATCAATGCACCACTCTTAGATCGGGCTATGGCCTCCCGAACTTGTTCGACCATTTGTCGAACTCTTTTCCGGTATGATGCTTCGGAGCGGAATCATTCTTTGGTTGATCGTCTCGTAATCGCGAGGTGACTTCTCTCCTTTCATCTACGATCCGTATAATTTCCGGTCGATCGACTTCGGAGAAACTACTCGTCGAGACCGAGACAATCCTCGAGCCGCAACCGAGGCGGCCACGGCGTAGCCATTTCTTCCATTCTTTTCTCCATTCGACTTATTTGCTCGTCCCTTATCGAGATGGTATTACGCGCTTCGTCTACGTCGTGTTCCTTCCGTAGAAGGTCGGGCTTCGCGCGTAGATGAAGCGGCTCCGGTTTCAATAACATCGATATCCATGCCATCCTCTTCGAGGTAATCTCGAAGTCTTCATTCTCATTATCGGCGGAATTCCCGTCCCCGAGCTAACTCGAAATCTCGCTTTCGAGCCTTTCAATCTTATCTTCAATTATTGAATTTTGTATCACTTTAAGATCCGGAGATTGTTGCGGAACATTTTCTTCACTTACGAATGCTTGTGGCCTTATCGGACATTTCCACTCTTTCGCTTTATCCCATACTCAGTGTCTTCCGGGCTTGCTAGGTTGTATTGGTATGACGACCTCAGGTATCCACACCCCTTTCTTTGACGCGTGATGCTTTGAGACGAGGTGTCTCAACGAAGCATCGAAATGTCGAAGAGAGGTATGCTCCCGTGGTGAAGACCGGATACGCACTGCGGTCCTTTCATCCTTTTCTTTGAAGCTTTAGAATCATTTGTATGGTTGGTAACCGGCGAACTCTAGGACCCGCCGCGACCTAACCGGTCGACGGCCCATCGATCCGGTAGCGGGAAGATCAATAGTAGCGGTAGCGAATGTCAACTTTATCTCCCAAACGGAACTCCGACGGGAATGCGAGCAGGTGGAGTTTCAACATCCTTCAATATTTCTTTCTTCATGCGAGGATACCGCACATCCCATTCGCTCGAGCAATTCAATCGACCGGACAACCTTCTTTGGCGGCTAGTCTCGGAACACAGATCGACTCGGGGACAGGAGCGTACTTCTTCTCCTCCCTACCACATCCATGAGGTGTTGGCAAGGCAGCGGCAATCTTTCGGATACTTTCATGTCCATCGGTGTCCGTTAAGGGATGGAACCTACTCCCTTGCAGAAGTGGAGAGATATCCACCGACCTTAATTCTCCAGGACAAAGAGTTTCATTAACATTCGCTTCTTCAGGAATCTGAGCTTTAGTAGCCTTGCGAATCCTTCGACTGCGATTCTTCCTTTGTGACCGGGTTAATGGCACAACTTTCGAACTTGATCCAATCTCAGAATGCGACGGTGGGGCAGCCAATCCTTCGGTCAAATTTTCGACAATCACAACTTCCTTCCCTTCGGCGTAAACAGGTTCGATAGATGCTATGGTAGCGCGATATTTTCCTTCCGGTAAGAGGGAAAATCCCGTAGGCAATTCGAGTTGAATTCGGTAGACGATTCTTGAACTTCGAGAGCAGCGACTTTCACTACAACGTACGGAGCTTTCCCAAGTAAAATCTCGAATTCATCGAATCTCGTTCCAAACTCGATAACGGGAGCAACATTGCGGTCATTGCGGCTCGTCGGCGAGGTCGCGAGAAAAAGTAAGCGTCGGGAATGCCATCGCAGAAACTTCAAAAAAAGAAAATTCTGGTATTAATTATTTGATCAAAGCCTGTAGACCGGGTAAGTCTTTATTTAATTGATGAAGATTTAAAAGTTTTTTTTTTTTTTTTTTTTTTTTAGTGAAAGTGGTGAAGATTTAATTATGTGTTTGTAAGCGAAGATAACACGACACCACTCGATTCGATTCGCAACATAGCAAACCAAAATCAAAAAGACATGAGTAGGAAAGTAAAGTCCAGGACCAGATGCGGGACAAACTCTACTGAGCATGACAACACCTAGTGTGAAACTAGTCCACCAACACACCTAATTGGGTCCGACCCCAAACGGAAATCGAAGAAAGTCCTAAGTGGTCTTCGAACTTTCATGTTCAGAGGTGGCTGAACAAGTGGTTACGAAGTCAGAAAAGTTGATTGTCTAAGGGAGAAATGGGTAAAGTACGTCATCGTAAGGTAACTCAGTCCAAAGCGGATACGGACACATTACCGATATATGGAGATAAGATTTCACGATTTGAATGAAGAGAGAAGCATTTCCGGCAGATCGCCGAAAGTTGTCGGCGTTGTTTTGTCTGCAGGTGAAGTGCCGTGAAGAAGCTATCGGTCGCCGGAATCGAATCCCGTCGCCCGCTTCGGAAGAATCCTTCAACGAAAAGAAAGGAAGTCAACCTGACCTCATATTTTTCATAGTCTGAATGAAAGAGCATAGCACCTCAAGTCAGTGCACTTATCCCGAAAGACAAACACAAAACTTAAGGGTGAGACTCGATCAAATTAAACTAAGAAATATATGACGTCCGTTTGGTCTACGAAACCAATTTATTCGTAGACAAATTCCCTATTTAATATAAAGAATAAAATAGTGTTTATTTTAAGCTTGTTCGGAAAATGCTTCATATAAGGCAAGCCTCTATAATTAATTACATCTTAAATGACCGAAATCATCTAAGAATACTTCGATAAAAATCGGAAATATTATCTTCGAGGATGTTCAAAAGGATAGGACTTTTCAACGAAATAAAATGCGGAGGTGTGCAAAAGAGTTGGCCCAAATCTGGAACGTAGAATACAAGGGAGAGGACCAGGGGATGTCGGAGGTTCGAAAGCGAGCCTCAATAACTTCCCGAGCCATCCTATGGTTTTGTCTGAGGACGACGCAGCTCCACTGGTTGAAGACGACACGCTTGCCACGCACTATACTAGCTCCGAGCTCCTTGCTGTGAAGAGGCTGAGTTTTCTAAGGTGGCAGGTCAAAATGTTCAATCAGGTGGCCAT
This sequence comes from Papilionanthe hookeriana x Papilionanthe teres, assembly GCA_022702705.1. NCBI lineage: Eukaryota > Viridiplantae > Streptophyta > Magnoliopsida > Asparagales > Orchidaceae > Papilionanthe > Papilionanthe hookeriana x Papilionanthe teres. Next base: position 67,457,149 of record CM040427.1, on the reverse strand, counting down.
ATGGTCGAAGTTCTTCTAAACACTCTATGCCAACATGTTTAAGTGTTGTACAGTTTATAACAGGATATGTATATAGCACGAGAGAATAAGAGAAGACGCAACGAAGTATATAACGTAACGTGCTAAACGGTGATAGCATGCGATGAAACAGGTATGAAAGAGCTGGCTAAACAAAGATATAGCATGCAAGTAGCAGGTATAAAAAGTGATGACTAAACAAAGATATAGCATGCAAGATAGGCAGTACTAAGGAGGTAACACGCCGCAAATGTAAACAAACCCGTATACTCTGGAGGCCGTTACATTTTCTTTCGTCTAGCCGGCGAAGTGTGTCACATGAAAGCCAAGCAAGCAAAATGAAGGTCGTCGAAAAACTCAAGAAAACAAAGCTGATCAGACCACAACGAGAAGGCTCGAGAAAAGTAGTAAAAGTCACTAAAACTCCGAGAAAATCCTAAAAGGACCACGAGTGCTCTATCAAAAATCAAATGAAAACCCGAAGAAAACCGGCAAAGACTCGAGCCGGGCTGAGCTCGGGACCGTGTAATCTTGCTCGAAGGGTCGTCGAAGGCTACTCGGCCACACGAGTGTATAAGCCGCCGCTCACTCGGCAAAGGCGTGTCCAACTAAACTCGACTCGCGAGAGTGTTCCCTACCTAAGATCGATAATCAACGAGTGGACAATATAGTTTTGAAATTTATATTTTAAGCATGCACGTACGATTTCGGTACATGCAAAAGAAAGTTTTATCGATTTTTAATCGTGGTGAAAATATAAATTTTTTTGTTGTGAGATGTAGTATCGTATTTTTATCGGATTTCGAAAAATATAATCGTGCACGAGTCGATCATTTCGTAGGGTAAAGGATCGCTAACAATCTCAGAAGGTACGGTGCCCCGCTTGCCTCAGAAGCGGTGAACGATACTCGTCATCCTACGGCTCACTGTGGCCCTGAGCGAGTCCCGATGTCGTAGGATGGGATATCATTCTACTCTATCACCTGGCGTGCGCTTTTGCATCATCGCCGTCATCGCCCCAAAACAAAACAAAACCAAAACCGACTCCGAGTGAAGCGGGGAAAACGTGTCAAGCAACGAAAAGGGGGAAAGGAAAATTAACCCACCCCCGAACTTGGAGGGGTAAGACGACAGGTGAGTTAATTTAAAATTCCCCTAACACATGTAATGACAAGGTGTTTAAAAACGAAATCCGAGTTCCTGAATCGACCCGAAGGTGTTATTTTCTCGCTCAAGCACAATTATATCAAAAGGAAACTTAAAAGCAAAATTGTTGAGAGAAAACGATCAAAGCCTTTTAAAATCAAGTAAAAAGAGAAAAAAAAAAGGCTCGAGACAAACACCGGTTGCAAACATTTCCAAACCCATAAGAAAGTGAATGGACAAGCTTCCCAAGAACATCAATTTAACTCCAATTCATCAAATGAGGCACCTAAGAAGTGGCCCAAGCACAATGCTCAATATCTCCCTCTCAAACAAGCAAGGAGCAACTATAGGTTCATCTTTATCAATTCCCAATTCAACCATAGCGATAAACAAGGCCGCCAACACATTAATTACTAAGATAAGGCTCTCTGCAGGTGCCAAAACAAAAGCGTAGTAAAGCCTCCAACTCCAAAATTCACAACTCAAGCAACAAAAGGCCACCACCATAAGTAATCCTCTCGCATAGGCTCTCGCCGAGCCCCCTAAATCAAACCCGAGCCAACAACGAAGCCAAAGAAGGCGGTTCAATCTCAAACCGTAACAACTCTCAAAGAAAGTCAAACCCGAGCCAAGACAAGGCCAAGAGAACCAAATCCCAACCTCAAGCCACAACAAGCAAGTCCTAAATTAACTCAAGACCGAGCCGATCAGCGAGCCAACCCGAGCTAACACAACGAGTCCCAAAGAAACAAAACAACAAGAGACGACTCAACATATAATCAAAAAAATAGTTCCATCACAAAGCTAAAGGAAACGCCATATTAAGCATTCAGCCAAACCAACAACATCACCCAAAATTCAGGATACCACACACCCCGCTCAAAAGTGAAACTAAAAGAGGGCTAAAAGAGCCAACCCGAGCCCATATAAGGCTGAACCCGAGCCAACCTCAATTCGAAAACAAGGATACAATAATGCCAACTGGAAACCGAGCCACATAAGGCCAAAATCCGGCTAGAATCAAGCTTAAAACAAAGAGTATAGCAAAACCTCAACCAAGCCCAATATAAGAGTAAATCCGAATACCAAAGTAGGCTCTCAAATCGAAATAAATCAAGCCAACCAAGCTCCCAAACAGAGCCAAAACAAGCCTCTTAAAGCATCGAAATAAGAGTAAGCAAGTATCCGTATGTTAGAATAGCCTTTCAAGTAAGAGTTAAGCCAAGCCAACCGAGCTTCAAGATGAGCTATAATAAAGTTAAAACCACACCTATCATGAAGCTAAAACGAACGTTTCCATATACTTACACGTATTAAAATGCAGAGCCTCAATACATTTATCATGAAAGTGAACATAGGGCTCCTTCAAGTTGAATCAAAACTTCACTTTAACATGCTATTTTTGTAGAGGAAAGCTACAAGGAGCAAGAAATGAACCCCGCATGTATATAGAATTAAATAAATACTTCCATGCCTCTTGTCAAGCTAAAGTACACGAGGAGCCCTATAACATTCATCTCGACATGCAATTAACACATTCCAGGGGATATAAGCCTTCGACCGAAACCATAAACAGGAAAGAACCGCGCCAATCAACGAGGGCTACGATAGCCTGGGGCCAAATCGAAGAGGAGAAAGGGGAGTCAGGAAGAGTTACCAGAGTGCGTAAAACACACAGGAGCAAACCGCAACGCAGCACAACAACACCTCCCCTCCTCTTCACGAAATTTCGGGCCAACCCTAATCCCACCCCAAACTGGGGTTTAAATAGCGAGAGGAGGGGAAGCAGAGGTCAAGAGCTCAACCTACGGGATCGGGCGCAAGTGGACCGGCGGCAAATCGCCGTGGAATCAGGAGCGAGAGAGATCGGTAGGGGCGTACGCAGGGGCAAGTTGCTCGCACAGGGATAAGGATAGGATCGCGAGCGGCTCGAGGAGCAAACGGCCGCCAAGAGAGCACGCTCGAGCGCGGGAGGGACGAAGCTTCCATGGAGCTCGCGCGGGAGAGACGAAGCCAACCGGTCGAGCGTGAGGAGAAGAGGCGCAGAGGATTCTCGCGGGACCAAGGCACGGGAGACGGGCTAGCCGAACGAGCCGAATGGGGGAAGGGTAGGATTTAGGGCTTAAATTTATAATTTAAAGGATTTAATATTAATTTATTTTAAAAATACGCCCCGAACCCTAACTTTCGCACTCAACGGGCTATCGTCGCAAATTTTACGTCGATTTTAAGCGAAATCGACATTCCGGACGCATCGGCGCAGTCCGTTTCGCTGTCCGAGGTCGTCTGGGCAACCTCGTCGACGAGCGCGTCAAAATTGCGTCGAAATTTGGCATCGTCGCAAAATTTTGACGCGAGCGCGATCGAAAGCGAGGTCAACAATCCATCATGATTGAGGTAACAAAAACAGCAACAACTTTCACCAATAGAAAGTAGAGGCATTTAAGACATAGGACCCAATTCTTATGTATTGATATATTTAACACCTAAACTTAGCTTTTACATTTATACCACCCAAATTTTTCATACTACAACAAAAATACCACTTTTAAAATTTTAAAAAGTGAAATAGTGCTTTTCATTCATAGAAAATGTGGTATACATGTAAAAATTAAAGTATAGGTGCTAGATATGTAAATACACAGGAATTGAGTGGTATGTACGCAAATCTTCCGAGAAAGTAACAATAACATATTGCTTAGTATTGCACCATTTGTATCTCAAGAGCAACAACAACAACAACAACAACAAAACCTTTATCTCACTAAGTGGGACCGGCTACATGAATCTTTTTTCTCCATTGCATCCTATTTAATGTCATATTTTCATTTAATTCTAATAAATTAATATCATTTTTTATACAATATGCCCAAGTCTTCCTAGGTCTACGTCTACCTTTCTTAACATAAGTCGAATCTAAAACATCTACTCTCCTACTCGGATTATCAGATGGTCGACGTTTAATGTGACCAAACCAACTAAGACGACTCTCTCTAATTTTATTTGTCACTTAAGCTACACCATAATATCATGGATATATTCATTTCACATTTTTTTTCCAAGCATAAAGCCACTCATCCACCTAATCATTCTCATCTCAGCAACACTTAACTTAGTTTTATGCTTCTCTTTTAAAGGCCAACATTCAGTGCCATATAACATTGCAGGTCTCACCACCATCTTATAAAATTTTCTTTTCAGTATGAGCGGTACTTTTCTATCATACAATAGGCCTGAAGCAGCACTCCACTTAACCAACTAACTTGAATTCAACTAATAACATCACCATATATATCAGCATCACTTTGAACAATAGACCCGAGATATCTAAATAGTTCACACCTTTTAATAATTTGATCACCCAAAGTTACACTTCTGTCACTAGAGCTACTACTACTAACATTACATTCCATGTATTCAATTTTAGTTCTACTCAAACAAAGGCCTTTAGACACCAATGTAGACCTCCATAATTCAAGTTTCTCCTGAGCTTTTTCTCTCATCTTATTCACGAGAAGGATATCATCAGCAAAAAGCATACACCAAGGCACATCATCCTATAAATGTCCAGTAAGACCATCCATAACAAAAGCAAAAATACATGGGTTTAAAGCCGATCCCTGATGTAATTCAAAAACAATAGGAAAATATTTGGTCAATCCTCCTTCGTTCGAAAGTAACAGACTCTAATGTACATATTTTTAATGAATTCACTATAAGTCATATCAACATCTTTCTTCTCATGAACTCTCCAAAAGATATCTCTTGGAGCCTCAGCAATAGCAATTAAAAAAATTTAAAAAAAAAAGTAATAAGACCAGCGGGACCAGGGAGTGCAATCTACGAGTGGGAGTGTTATAAAATGTGATGAGCATGACAACTAGCCTAGCCTGAGCCAAGCATGGAAAGACTAGCCCCAATACTATGACTTGTACCACAATTATAAGCGCACCATCAATATGTATCATCAACTCAAAGAGAATATCAAAAAGTTCATCTGCTAGAGCCAACCATAATCAAAATACTACTACAAATACATTTTCCTACGGCAGCAAAACTACCACAATGAGAGAAAATATGACGAGCAAAATCACCACCACCGGTACAAGTCTCATCCTCTCAAGGCAAATCTACCATCATTACTCTAAATGAATCGACACCAAAAAGGATTTGTAATATCAATTCCTATTTGTAACGAATATAACCTCAAAAGGGTACAACTTCGCAAAACAGATATGTTGGTCATCAATGCCACATAAAACTCAACAAGCCCAAATCTATCATCAGAAGTTTGCTTACAATAAACCTTAGGTAGACAGCAAAGGTTTACCTTTTGTGTTGTTGCATTCATGTCTCACTAAATCTCAAGTTTCCTCCTCCAACTAGTGTTGGAGTGGTGTAATGTGACCAACAAATTGCCCAATCCTACGAACCTATTCTTCTTAAAAGGTTAGTTTACAATGTAGGCATTTTAAATAAAAATATGTTCCTTTATTCACTTTCAAGAAGTTTTAGCACACCACCCTTCCCAGCCCCCCCCCCCCGCCAGCCGAGCGCGACAATCAAGGAAATTCCCCTTTACATAAAAGGATTGTAAAGAGCATCAAAACGGATGATCACAACTAGAGTAAGATGCGGATCAATTTCAAGGGAATATTGATGTCCAATAAGTGGTTGTGGCTAAAACGAATATCACTAAAAGCATCCTTCTTTCAAAGCCTCCCAAATATAAGGGAGGATGACAAAAAAGAAAAAATTTAAAACTTAAAATAACCAATTAGGATCCTATCTCGACTTCTTCACACAATCTAATAATTCCAAATTGAACTCTTAACACCCCAAGCAAGGTTTCATGCCAATGCCTAAAGAATTAAATCAATCCTAGGAGAATTTGATTTTCTCAATCCCAAATCAAATCTTAAGTAACTATTCCAAAACTTAATAAGAATTTCATAGTCATTGGTGAAACCGATCTATCTTTCCCCATAACAACTCTGACCAACAGTCCCAAGGATAATCACAAAATAGTTGCTGGTTAGGCTTTGTTCACTGGATAAAGACATAAACATCAATTCTAAAAAGGATAAGATCAATTTTAGAAGGATTTTGTCAGCAATTCTATATGCTCATGCAACAACTTGACAAAGAAAAGAGTTGTCATCGACAAACTCTCCCCTTTTCATAAGCAATGGGTAGGAAGGAAGTGATCACTGCAAACAACATGCCTTGTGAAATATAGGCTTAAAATCATTTCTGATATATATATATATATATATATATATATATATATATATATATATATATATATATAGAGAGAGAGAGAGAGAGAGAGAGAGAGAGATAGAAGTTGTCTTATTATTAATATCCAGCGAAATGTTTTATTATATTTCTCCTTAATGAATGATTATTAGTGTCATTCAATCTTCTAGAGAGCAACACAAATCAATTCGTCCTAATTCTTCTATAATTTATCCATCGATATTAAAAGTACGTACAATTTACCACCAACAATAAGGCTCTTCTACATAATAATTGACACGAAAGTGGTCATTGCCCATGGATCAACTTTGATATTCATTCAAACATATGATGACCATCGACAATAATATGTAGACCATCTCAGGGATTACTGTGGTACCATGGCCCATCTTTACCATCATATTTTTGCTCAGAATAAAATTTATGATGATTATACTATGTAAAAGACAATCTGCACAATAAAGTTCTCGTTTTTTTTCTAATAATAAATCCAATAAGGTATGGCATTGTATGCGATTGATAATTCATAAATCAAAGATCATTCCATTCCAATGAAAAAAACATGGGGAACTACGAGTAAGTAGCTGCATCATTATTTTCTTATGGAGTGTTTGGTGGCCTCAAGATGAGTGGAAATAAGCATCCTAACAAAAACAATTGGTCAAAAAACTATCGCAGGTATGCCTTCGTAGATAATTATCCATAAATTATTATTTATAAGATGATATTGAGGCATGCAAGGCTTTATGGTGCAGATTATTGGCCTTTAAAAGAGAAGCATAAAACAAAGTTAAGTGTTGCTGAGATGCAAATGCTTAGGTGGATGAGTGGCTTAACACTTAGAGGCAAAATGCGAAACAAATCTAAGTGAAAGGGCTGTTGTAGCTCCAATTGCAGACGATATTAGAGAGAGCCTTCTTAGATGGTTTGGTCACATTAAATGTCGACCATCTGATGATCCAGTTAGGACGGTAGATGTTTTAGATCCCACTTATGTTAAGAAGGCAAAGGTGGACCTAAAAACACTTGGGCATATTGTATAAAAAGGGATCTTAATATATTATAATTAAATGAAAAATATGACACTCAATAGAAACAATGGAGAAAAATGATTCATGTAGCCAACTCCACCTCATGCGACAAAGGCTTGTTGTTGTTGTTTTTTGACACATTGAAAGAATATAATTATGAGGAACTTGATGAATTTGCTAAATACTTAATGAATCCATTCACACTCTGTTTAACAAAAATACCTCCTCACAAACCTAATATAAAATACAATATCATCTACAATATTATCTATAATAAAATTTCAAGCTTTAGAAAATAAAATGAATTAGGAGTAGAAAGGGAAAATCAAAGTTTAAGCTTGGCATCTAGCAACAATTGAAAACAGATAAACAAACAAAAATTTACTTGTTGGTCCTCCAATGTTAACCACAATCAAGGGCTTTGGCAAAGGTGCTAACTCGTCATGCCATTCAGAAGCAGCAACTCGTAGCGCAGCAGAATCAGCAGTGTGCAATGCACCCAATGTAAGAACCTTTAAGCAAAATAACAAACCATAAGAGGTTTAGAATGACAGATTAAGTAAATGATTACAAATTGCATATATAGCACACAATTGTTATGTATTTACATATCTCACACCTAAACTTCCATAATTACAAGCATATCATTTTGATGCTTTAAACATTTGCATGAAAAGGGGTATTTCCCTTTTAAAAAGTTTTAAGAGTGCTATTTTTTATGTGATATCAAAAATTTGAATGCTATGCATGCAAATATGAAAGTTCAGGTGTGAAATATGCCAATGCATAATAACTGTCTACGTATGTAAATGACGCTTACAAATTTCAAATAGATAATTGTGCTTAGGTGGAGGAAGGAGAAAAGAAGACGGAAACATACCACATTCTGGCCAGGAGGTTCACGGGGAGTTATCCACCGCCGGAATAATCGTGGAATCTCTTGCTGTCCTCGAGGAGTCAGAGCATAATAATCATGTTGAGGGGCTACTACTAAGTCGAACCTATCCAAACGAGATCTAGGATGTTGTATCTAAAAATAACCAAACGATGACGAATCAATAGCATGAAAGAAATAAAACAAGTAAATTATCATATAAAAAAAGAATAAATAGCCAACTGGAAGAATGAATAAATCACCAGACCCTGCAAACATTGCAAATGTTACAGCATGAAAAGAATGAAATGGAACAAGTGATTAAAAATTCAAATTAAAATGGATTGATTGTGTTAAAAATTCAGAATAAAATGAAATACTTGCATTAAAAATCCATATACCTGAACTAAGAAAACGTTTTGGGGAGCCAAACGTTTAATTGAAGCAGCTATAGAGATAGTATCCCATCCAGAAGCAACAACTAAAAGAAGACCTTCCCTGAAAATATAAAGTTCAGATGTCTCGATGAGGGACGTTGTTTCATAATGAATCAAGAGAACAATTTCAGAACTGGTGAACATAACACAATTATGTTAATTGTAGAGAGAAGCTTGTCTAGAGTAGAAATAGAACAACTCACCATGGTAACTTTAAGAAATTGCAGAAGCCCAAAAATAGATTAAGTTATAACAAACCAAAGGAAAACCTATTTGCATTAACAGTTTATGGAGCCGATTCTAATTGAATTAATCTAGTCGAAGTCCACCAAAAAGAGTAAGCAAGTCAGACAACTGCTCATCAATTATCTTATATGAGCTACTTTAGGTCAGCTTATGAATCCTCATTTTCCACTTATTTTAGAAATATTCTTTCAATCCTATTTGAACAACTTCTATAAAAGTTATTTTAAGTTTACCAATTTCTTTCATAAACATTTGAAACAAATTTTATTTAGTCAAACCATATGAAATTTCAAAGGCATCCTCTACAACCATCAGATCAAACTTCCATTATCTATTAGTATGAATTCTATGGAACTCTGAGCATATCAGATTCTACAACCGCATTTCAAACAAAATAGCTGAAAGTCAATTTATGTTGTTGGTGGTGCAAATCTATTTAAAGATAATACATATGTGCTCTTTGAGTGCAGATTTCCTTTAGGATTTTAGTGAGAGTTACTCTTATTTGTTTATTAATTTTTGCCTTTCTCGGATCAATATTGGGTTGTCATCATTACTAAACAGGCAAAAATAATGAGCCCAAGCATACAATCAGACATTTTAGATAGGTTCATTAGTGATTTGATAATAAAATTTTTTTTGGAGGTATCTAATAATTTGCAAGTGATTGATAAGTTTATTAATAAAGTAGCAATCACGAAGATGCTGGACCTTTGGCCAAACAGGCAGGAATCTCTTGCAAGCTGGAGACTAGTTTTAAATACACAAGTCAACAATGTAACACCTTTATCAAATCAGAACCGTTTCAATCAATGAAGGGAGCTCATATCTAATGTACGTTGGAGCGGAAAATATGTGCAGGCGACTCTAGTGAGGCAATGGAGGCAAATCGAACTTGGTCCATGCTCGTGAACAAGTGCGTGTAGGTGGAGATTGTGAGATAGGGAAGAGAAACTGATTCATGTGAACATGCCAGTGTCTTCGCAAGCCTCGTTCGAGTAAACGGAGAGCAAGAAAAAGCAAAAGGCCATGAGCAAGAGAGCAGACATGAACTCTAGAGGAAGTACTCAAGCAAGTATGTTTGAAAGCGACGAAAATGAGAACCACAAATAAATCCCATTCAACAAGCTCCAGGGTAGGCAAGAAAATGAAAAAAAAAATTGATAAAAAACAAATAAAATACAATAGAACGTCTGACAAACTAGAACGTATTCATTGCACAATTTGGAGTACAGTAAATATATAAGCATGTAAAAAATTCTCTGACATTTGAATGGCATTATAATATTAGGCTATAACATATCTATTAGTCCATTAATTTCTTGTAGTAGAGGTCAAGCCCGAATCAATTTTATATTGGAAAAGAACTTACACATAATAACACTATCCAAAACACCACCAACATCCACATGCATTTAGCAATGACTTATTGTTGGCTTTATACAGAATTCCTTCCCATCCTAAAGTCATGTCTTGATTGATATATTGTCGCTTATTTGGAAATAGCAAAAAATCAGTGTAAAAAAAATCTTAATCAAGATTCGAGTTATAGAAAGCCTCATAAATTAGTAGAAACATATATAGATTTAAGAAAGATATATATTCGGTTGGAAAGATGCTTCAAGCGCTGTTTTACCCTCCACAATTCATTAGTAAAATTTTAACATTAGAATCTAAATTCTACATGAAGGTTTGTAATTCCGCTGACTGCGCTAACATTTTGCCCTGCTCACACTATATTTTACTCTTGTGAATTGATCTTGACTTGGCACAAGTGTGTTCATAAAGATTGATGAAAAATGTTTTAAGCTTGAAAGATTATAAGGAAATCTACTAGCAAAACAAGTTCTTGAGTAAGAATTTAAGGTTAGGCTATAAATTCTACATAATAGAATCAATTCCTGTCATTATGTGTACTCTCAACCACTCACGGTATGCTATACACTTGAGATTGCCAATATCTTATTTTGCATTTTTGTTTCATGATAGAATTATATCCCAGATATCTTATTAATTGAATGTAACGAGTAAAATCAATTATAGATAAGTAGGAATAAGGCCGATTAAAAACAGTAAGCACTAGCAAATCTTTAGTCAGAGCCCATGGGCTAGACTTGAACAGATAACCTTTATCTTACAAACCAAGGAGCATGCTAACTAGAATTAGAGCTCTTTGGTGCTGTCCCCATTGGCTTTAAAGAAAAAGGAAAACTTAAATCCATATCACTCTATTCTTATGTATTTACATATCTAATACCAGAACTTAAATTTTTACATATAAGCCAGTTTACCTATGCATAAAAATCTACATTTCACATTTTAAGAGTTAAAATAGTTGTATTTTTTACGTGATATGAAAGATTTGGGTGGCATAAATGTAAAAACTAAAGTTTAGATGTTAGATATATAAATACATAGGAATTGAGTGGAAAGTACGTAAATGCCCCCCCCCCCAAAAAATGTCATGAATCTAAGGGATACTTTCAAACAGTTGTTCGGTAATGCAAGTTTGGCAACGTGTCTTCCAAGCAAAAATAAAACAAAATGAATGATTTTAGAGTTAGAATATCAAGTGATCAGCATCCAGGTATCTGTGAGGAAATTCTAGATTCTAGACTGACGGTGCAAGAATGTCCTACCACAGAAACGGAAAAAAAATGTAAAACTAAACTTATTTGTTTCCAGAAAACCTATAAGCTTTATATCCCCTTTTCATGGCATGTTCTAGAGCATTTAAGCCAATTAATAACAGAAAATTAAATAGTCAAAATCAACTTTTACTTCATGGAAGCAAAAATAATTCACCTAGCAATAGAAGATGCCTAAAAAATTGCACAATTGCTAAATCCTTAAATTTTAGATTTAGAAGCTTGAAGCTTTTTAATTCCCGCATTTTTAGCTTAACAGCTTTATGGTTCCTTGTATTTAAAATTTGCCATTTTGAAGTTTTCCATTTCTTAAAATTTTCAACTTCTTTATTTCCAGTCACAGCAATGTTATGCAACAACTAGATAAAAAAATTTTGGTCCTTCCTTTGAACTGTACTTCAGCTTTCTTGTCATTGTATATACTTATAATATTCATTTTGATCCTGTCTAATCAAAGACCCATAAGACTGAACTTTCTGCTGGAACTTAAAGATTTTAGGGTATTTGTATATTTTGGCAAGATAAAAATACAGTTTGACTAGTGGGATCTGACAAAATATGGTGACTAAAATTTTCAATTCTAAAAATATGACCAAACATCATAAAGTAATACTACAAAACCACATGCATGCCTTGCAAAGCCCTTCAATTATACACTTGACTGATCAACAAAGCCAGCAACTTATTCAGTAAAGCTTGCGCGTTAAGAGAAGTGAACATAGACTTTTTTTCCTCCATCCAAAATACTATAAAATCTATTCAATTATATAGCAAAATAAATCCTAGGGGCTGTTTGGTTCAACGTTCATGGAATAACAATGTTATCAAGGTGATAAAGTTATGTAAATGAATGTGTTATCCTTTAAATAAAAGAAGTTTGGTTCAATGTAATCTTGCTTAAAGAATAAGTAACAGGAATGATCAAAAGGAGATTGTAGCGTAGCCCTTTTTTCTTTCCTCTTTGAATTTCTTTTAGCTTTCAAGATTGTTGTAATCTAAATAACTCAATATGACCACTATTTGATTACATAATTTTAAGAATAAGTTGATACAGTCCAATAAAAATATAAACAACTAATCCCAGTCATACAAACAACCCTCCAAGATTCATGCTATTATAATCTTTGAGCCATATGGGTATTATGAAGTGGCAATACTTCTAGATCTCAGATGGCCACTTCAAGATGCATGAAGAGCCTTAAATCAAATCCATAAAAAAAACATTGATCTTGAAGCTTTAGTCTAAAATCCAACGAACAAGCTCAATCACACCCCAAAACTAATCAAAGCCATCCTATGGCTTAATTTTGATCTCGATCAATACTTATCTGAAAGCCCGAGCTCATTTGCCCATCACCCCAAGAATAAAATTATTTTAAATAAATCTCAAAGACAAGGTGCCTCGCTTCTTAAGTCTCTAATAGGTAAGAGGACCAAAATAACCTTTAACTCGGATAATTTTCAACTAATGGAATTCTCAATGATAAGGTAAACCATCCATCCAACATATACCTTAATCGAAGTACTAAACTGCCATTCAGATTCAGCTCCATAAATACTCCCTTCCAGGGGAAGTAAGGGGACTTGCAACTTTCCCCCTAATGTGGGTGATTGTTTTATTAGTTCTAGCTTTTCATACCAAAAGTAAACCTGCGCTAAATTATTTTAAATTTTTATTGACCGTTAGATCAACTGTTAACTTGAGATTCGAAGAGTCGTCTCAAACAACCTCCCAGGTTTAGCCTAAATGACCTCTACTTTTGCTGATTATGTGCAGTGTAGAACATCAAGCTTGAAACAGTACACAACACAAATTCTATTGGCATTCAAGATCAATTTTCAACACGTAATAATTTAGCAACGTCTGTAAGAAAGCATCCCAATATGACCAATTGCAGCCCAAATCCAACATCACGCATCCATTTGGAAGCAATCCACCATCCTCTAACAAGATATATGGAAGGCCACTCCCACTCCTTATTAACAAGATTCGACCCCTCTTCACATTTTAGGAATCATTCTCATTAAGGAACTTTTGACCTCTCCGTCAAATTGAGGGTTAATCAAGGAGGCTCTTCTTTTAAGGGGCATTCTAGCAATGTCCTTTTAAAAAGACAATGGTGGTGTGGTGCCAGCATACATGAACTTCAAGCAAACGATGAGTGTATTCTGACACACTCCTCAAAGGACATCAAAAACATAAATTCATCATCCTCACCACTTGACGTCACTTCAATGGTTGCTCCCTATTTGCCTAGCCTTCGCCTCCTTATAAAGGTTCGATGCCTCAATGTTTAAAACTCTCTACACAATTGTCATCATTGCCTAGATAGGAATCCTCATTATTAATCTTAGAGATGCTCCTAAAGAGCGAGCCTAAGAAGGGCATGTAAGAAAACACATCTTAACTCTTCAAATCCCCTAGAGTAAATCCCAACTAGCAAAGAAAAGCAATCAGTGTTGGATAAGATCTTTACTAAACATCCCAAAGAGCAGCTCCCAAAGAACAAGCCACGGAGGGGTAACAAATGCACTGCCTACTAAAAAGTTCCCATGAGATCACATTATTGCATGAGGCCCATGAGGGAACTTGAGCAATCAAAGCATATACAAAGATTAACGAATTAACTTGAGTTTAAAGACAACTTCATAAAAGCTCCTAAGTGAATGGTCAGTTATTTCCCATCTCTTTGAGTGATGTAGCTTCTTTCTAAGAAACATAAGAACGCGACTCCAAATATCTAGACTTTCAACACCTCGAGCAGAAAGAAATAAGAGAAGGTCTATGCTTCCTAAGGTCATGAACCGCTAGCAAAGACAAATGGCAATAGCTTTGCATATGGCTTCAGCTAGCAACATAGTCCATGCCTCTACGTACAACATATATGGCATCCACACCTAAATCAATCGTGGCACCTAAACCTAACGCAGTGCCTGAGGGGGCCATACTGCTCGCACCTGCTTTTGCAACTAAGTCAAGGACATCACAAGTTACGTCTCAACAAATAGGATAAACTACAACCATACAATTTTGATACTTATTAAGCTCTCTATTCAACGTCAAAAATAATTGACAAGAGAGCCCTAGAGCATAATAGGCTCAGCTAACAACAAAGCATCCCACCAAACACCAAGCTTAGTGGTAATATCAAGCCTTGAATAATTTTCTTATTTAACGATTGCTTTTACATACCTTCTTTCAAACCAAAAAAAATTACCTTTCACAAACTACAAGCATGACATGACATAATCCTTCATTGTCCTATAATGAAAAAAATGACATGATCCATAATACCAATGATCAATCATCGCCACCATAACAACAACAACAACAAGCTTTTATCCCACTAAGTGGGCTTGGGTACATGAATCATTTTCCTCCATTGTGTCCTATTGAGTGTCATATTTTCATTTAATTCTGATAAATTAAGATCATTTTTTATATAACGTGTCCAATTCTTTTTAGGTCTACCTCTACCTTTCTTAAAATAAATCGAATTTAAAATATTTACTCTCCTAACTTGATCATCAGATGGTTGATGTTTCATGTGACCAAACCATCTAAGATGTTTGTGTCTAATATTTTTTGCCACCGGAGCTATACCAACCCTTTCACCAATATATTCATTTCGCATTTTGCCTCAAGTGTAAAGTCACTCATCCAATTAAGTACTCTCATCTCAACAACACTTTAGTTTTATGATTCCTTTAATAGGCCAACGTTATATGCCATAAAGCATTGTAGGACTCACCACAATCTTATAAAACTTTCTTTTAAGTCTAAGCAGTGATTTTCTATCACATAATAGGCCCGATGCATTCCTCCACTTGAGCCAACAAAGTTGAACTCTATTAATAACATCCCCATCTATATCACCAGCACTTTGAAGAATAGACCCGAGATATATAAAATGTTCCCTCCTTTTAATTACTTGATCACTCATTGTTACAATCCCACCAATAGATATGGTGATACTAAAATTACATTCAATTTATTCAATTTTAGACTATTCAAACGAAAGCCTTTAGACTCTAAAGTTGACATCCATAATTCAAGTTTTTCTTGAATATTTTCTAATATTGGAGTTAACCCAAACCACAGTGAAAATAAAAATATAATTGTTGAATTTCAAGGGATTACAAATAACGACACTTGCAATAAGAAAACGTGATACAAACACAAAGCTAGGGCGTGGATCGAGCTGGTGGTGTTGCAGTTGTACGTAGTTGGATGGTGATGGCATTAGGAAGGTGTAGGAGGGGGTTGTACGGGTTTGGACTGTAGTGGAGAAGAAAAGGGTGAAGGGCTATTGTTGGGTTGTAAAGATTGAACTGTAGTGGAGAAGGAAATGAGAAGGTCGGCAGGTAGGTTGGCTGTGGGGAGGAAGGCAGAAACAGGGGAAGGCAGCGGGAGGGAAAGGTGTTAGGCTAGTGTTACGGAAAGGAGGGGGTTGCTGGTGGTCTAGAAGAGAACAGAGGCGGTCGAGAGGGAGGAGCAGGTGTTGCGGCAACTAGAGGGTTCAACAGCAGTCCAAGGGGAATGAGCTGGTGTTTGCGGCCACGGGAGGGGAAGGTGCAAGGGGAAACGAGAAAGAGGGAAACCAAGTGTCGGCCAGCATTTTTTGTTTTTAAAAGAATATAAAAATCTGGTGATTTAGTTTAATATAAAAAGGTATATGATTTTGAAAGTAGTTTTGAAAATAGTGTATTTTAAGTTTGAAAAATGAGACCGCCTGGATCTCATTTGTCCAGTAATTTGCATAATCGTGTCTGGTGTCACAAATGATACACCTTCTCAAAAAAGTAATGTATCTTGCGACGGTAGACCCAATCATACGAACTAAAGGACTCGTGACATCCGTTTGATCTGCGAACCTTTATGTGTGACCGACAAGTTTCCTACCTAATAGAAAAGCTGAGTAGGGTTTATTTTACTGCGGTTCAAGTTCTCTATAGAGTGAGCTCTCATAGTTAATTACATCTCGAATGACGCGGTGTCACTCGAGAAAACTCTCGATAATGATCGGTGGTTCTGTCTTCGAGAATTCGAGGGTTTAGGTTTTCACGGTAGGACGTGGAAAGCGAGTGGGAGTGGCTCGAATGGGAACAGTTATTTCCGAGAGTCCAAAGAAAGAAAAGCGTAGGGGATGTCACAGATCTGAGGCAAACCCCAGTGACTTCCCAACTATCCTATGGTGCGGCTGCGTTTTGTAGAAGATATTATTTAATTGTTTAATTTTGTCAATTTTATTATTTGGGACTTACACTTGCATAATACCCAATCATGCAAATAGCCCGCAGAGATATGAGGGTTTACGTCGTACCGTACGACAACCTCGTAACCCAAAGCGAGTTAGGACTTACGCTCGCGCAACACGGTCGTACGAAGCCTCAAGAGAAGAGTGAGGGTTTACGCGCGAGGAGCGAACTACCTCGAAGCTCTATATGTTGTTATTTAAACTAGAGAGAGTTTCACTGAAGAAGATCTTCTTGCTGCTCGATCCAAGCTCCTCGCTGTGTTGCCCACGGAGTCAGCTCCACGCTTCTGCTCGAGTAATAATCCTAATGTCTAAGCGTTCGAGTTGAGCTTTGTCGAGTGTGTTCCAATGTTTCGGTGTTTGTTGTTGTTTCGCTTTTGCATGCAGAGTAAAGAAATTACAAGTAAAATCGTCAGAAAGTAAAGTCGCAGAGAAAGTGGATTGCGAGTAAAGTAAATCGTAGATAAATAAACTGAAAAGCGTACCTGGGCATCTGTTACCGTTGTATAATTTGTATTGCAAGCGTGTATGATTTGCAGACTGGATTTAAATAAACTCACGGACGAAGTAGAAGCAGAGAAAACCTGGCACTAAAGTCAGAAAATAAAGAAAACAAGTCGTAGAAATCGCAAACAAAACTCGTAATCACATATGGAAGATCAAGATCGAGATATAAGACGTTGGAAAAGGTGGGGGCTCGAGAGCTGGACTGTGTGTCATCCTACCTTGGATAAGAGTTACCAACCTGACGATCTAAGGAGGGTAATCCTTAACCCAATCCAAGTGACTAACCATGGACCTTTATATATTTTATAAGGAAAAATTATTTTATTTTCATGCAAAAGTTGTTTAAGATTTTATGCAAAGTTCTTTTTATCAAGCAAAAGAGATTTTTATTTTTGTTTTTGTAAATATTTTGTAAAATGATAGAGTCCACAGGCTGGTCACTCTAATCGTCTTAGAGACTATCGACGACCTAAGATTGTCGGAAACAATCTAACCGTAAGTCGGCGAATAAGTATCATCGGTCCTTTCCTCTCCCTATGGAGGGTCCTCGACGTAAGAGATATTATTCTAATTATCTCTCGTATCCCTCGTATAAGACACATAAAGCATTATTATCATCGCCCTCGCCACCTGAGACCTCGACACACACCAGGTCCGATGATCTATATGTGGCAAAACAAATGTCCCCATCGCGGTGAGGATTTGATCGTAATGCTCGAGCTCAATCCCGTGCATGGGTTTTAATATTGGTTAAGCTCATTTGTAGAATTTCATTATTTGATTTAATTGAGCGAAGGGTGACTAAGCTTCTGCGTGCTCCTACGTCTACAGTGTCTCTAACGTACTCGTGAATCAGGATCGTGTGTCAGTTAATCGTGCATTCGAGGTCATGTGGACGTGCTCTCACCTGTGCGTGTGATCCCGACGTCTAGAAATCTACAGTGAAGGTTAAGTGAGTGAATCTCACCTGGGCGTGATCCTGAGGTTTAGGAAGTTCATGTTGTGGATTAGGTGCAGTGACTCTCACCTGCAGGTGCTGTCTCCTAAAGTCTGGAGGTCCCATGTTGAGGACTAGTGCGGCGACTCTCACCTACAGGTGTGCTTCCTAGGTCTAGAAGCTCTATCGTTGAGGACTCAGGTGAGTGGGCTCACCTGGCGGTGTGCTCTGAGTCTATGGAGTCTCATGCCGAGGATTAGGTGGATGGGCTCTCACTGCAAGGTGTGCTCTCTAGCCTAGCAGCTCTATCGTCGAGGACTAGGTGGGTGACTCTCACCTAAGGTGTGTACCCAAGACCTGTGAGCCTACACTCTAACTTGTGCTTGAAGTGACTAAAAGTGTTTTACTCTTCCTCAAGTTAAATCAGAAATTCCCCCTTTTTTTTGTGACTTAACCGTTTTAAACACCAATAAAATAAGAAAATAAAAAAACGAAGAAAACAGAAAAGATCGGCTCACTTCCAAAACTAGCAAAAGCCAAAAGGAAGAAAATGCGAGCGAACCGGACCTAAATCACAATTTTAAGGCTTCCAAAGACTCGGGGCAGCAACTAGCTAGCTCTGTGCGGCGACTCTACGACCTCCTACGACTTCTGGGCGATGATTAGACACTCCAAACAGACAGTTTCGATTCTCCCCACAGCATTCTACAGCCCCGAACAATTCCAAACAGTAATTTATTGGTGTTAGACAGCACTATCTAGGCTCCTACAGCAGCTAGCAGCACTAGAAAGCCTCACACAACAACTAACAGCACTTAAAATCCTCATACAGCAGCTCCAAACAGCTAAACAGCAGATTCTAAGGGCTAGACAGCACTTTCTATGGGCCGGACAGCACTTTCTATGGGCCAGACAGCACTTAGCAGCTCACAGCAGCTTTCTACAGCAGATTTTAAGTCTCTCACAGCACTTAGCAGCTCACAGCAGCTTTCTACAGCAGATTCTAAGCTTCTCACAGCACTTAGCAGCTCACGAGCAGCTTTCACGCAGCAGATTTCTGCAGTTAACAGCCCCGGACAAAGCACATATGGAAGCCCAAAACAACAATTTTAAATGCACAAAAAATCATTTAAATGAGCCTCAAACACAGTTAGGAAACCTGTCCCAAAAATAGTGGCAAAATCTCCATAATCAATGAACGGATTATTGTCAAAACAATGAAAGCATCAAGCAAAAGCGATCCCAAATCCCTCTCCAAAACGGTGAGTAAATCCCAAACATGCAAAGACATCATTCTCGTTAAGAAATAGAGGTGTTTGTATACTGGAACGTAGTAAACATTTGCTACCAGTCACTAACATTGTAAATATTGAATTCAGAATAAAAAATAAGCATTAAGCTTCATCTGAAGACATAAAAACTTAAGGCACATCAGTCATGCATTAATAGTGACTTCGGATTCAAATCATTCAAATCAAGATACCCTTCCTATCATTTGCAGATAATCACATAAGATTTTCAGACTTTTAAAAGGTAGAGCACCAAATTTTTCCAATCTTTGCAAATTGCTAAATGAAAGAAACCATAAGCGTTTTTATAAGTAAAGCAAACAAATGAGAATTCACAAATCAACCCGGTAAGAGGCGAGAGGAGAAAGAAATCTTACTTCCAAATGCTTTGATGGGATGGGGAAGGAAGGGCCTTGTTGGGTCGATTTTACCGGCTACAAGAGAGTTTAGATGGCGAAGAGGAGGTTCTTCGGCTGAGAGAGCGGAAGCAGACGAGGCAGGGGTCTCAAGCGGAGGCCTTCAGCGCAGGGAGGTGGAGACGGAGCAGATAGGGTTGCTCGGCTAGGCAGGAGGCGGGGGTTTTGGAGCTTCGATCGAGGGAGAGAGGAGGCTCGCAGGAGCTCGATCGAGGGAGGGAGACGAGCGACAAACAGGTTTGGCGTCTGAAAGAGACGAACCGAGCAGGGGTTTCGTTCGGTGCAGATGGAGGTGAGCGAGTGAGGCTGGGGACCGGGGTACGCAGGCGAGGATTTCTGGAGGAGGAATCGGGCGAGCGGGGTTCGGTCCGCAGGGGGGAGTCTTCGGTGCCGAGCGGGAGCGGGAGCGGGAGGAGTTTCGGGTGAGCGTGTCTGGGGCGAGCGAGCAGAGGTTTGCAGAGAGGAGGCGATTCGAATACTGGGAGCAGGGGTCGGCTTCCGTCTCCAAGCGCGGTGGCGAGCGGGCAGAGTTCGTGCGTGAGGGTGAGGGAGGCGGAGGACTTCAGCGCAGAGGAAGGAGATCGGCTTCAGCAGATTGCGTCGGTTGTGAGCCAAGTTTTCGTCTGGCGTCGAGTGGGGGAAGGAAGAGCAGGCCGAATCAAATGTGAGATCTTCGATCAGATGAGGGGAGTCGAGTGCTGCGGTGCAGAGAGGAGAAATCACAGGAGCGGCCTTCTGTCTCGTGCGTGAGGAAGAGAGGTCGAATGGGGAGCGGGGGAGGAAGATCTCGCGAGCAGGAACTAACGTCGAATGACAGGGAGAAGCACCCGTCTAATTCTATAGCCGCGCTTTGAAATTGTCGGTTACAGGACATTAGGCGGGCTATTAATTAGCTGTCATGTATGGAGGAGGCTTTATTAGGTAAATATTAATTCTTAATTAAGTTTAATTGAGAGGGAATCAAGTGATTGATTTGAATTTTAAAATTTTAAAATTTGAAATAGCCCTGGCTCGTGTTTAACATATGTCGTGCTCGAATTGAACCCGGGCTGAGTCTGAACCGGTGCCCCGCTAATTTAAAAAAAATGCGCATCGATTTCCGTGTCGTTCGCGCGCGCGTAGAACCATAGCAATATGGGTATCCTTTCTAGCTAAATTCGACGTCCCGGACGCATCCGTGTGGTCTGTTTCGTCATCCGAGGTCGTTGGACAAGTTCGCCTACGGTCGGGCCAAAAAAGTGTCGAATTGTGATGTCTGTGAGTGCCGAGAGTTCGGTGATTCCCCAGGGGCTGCCCCTATTCACGTAGAACTCGACTTCGAGTTTCACTTGTTCGGTCCTAATCAACTTAGCGCAATGCCGAGGATTTGGGACCGTTCATGCGAGGCTCGGAGGAGTGAGGAATCGGCTCGAATTTTCTAAGTGGTGTGGTCCCGTACTAGTCCTCTAAGATGGTCAATAAGGAACTCCTAAAGCTAGATCCTAGGGTCTAAGAGGAATATCCTAAGACCTCACTAAAATGAGGTCAACACCAAGCAAGCCGCAGGAGTGGTTGGCCAAGGCTGACGAGCGGGTACTAGGAAATATTGTGACTGGGAGCGGGAAAAGGTGCTAACTACAGAAAAACTCCTAAATGTTAGTGGTTGGGAGCATGGGGGTGCAGCGAAAACCAACAAGTGACAAGGAGAGGAGGTGGAGGTGGACGTCGGAGAAGATAAATCACCACTAGGTAGAGAGATACAGCTGGAGCACTACCCTAACCATCTGATAGAACCCTTAAAGGAAAAAATAGGACGCCAACGGCTGTCCTCACAAACTGAAATTAGAAAATAACATAAGCTAAACCCTAAGACATGAAAACACATATATATAAGAGGAGTGAAAGGGAAATGAAAACATAAGAGGGGAAAAATTCCCGCCCAATGAAAAGAGAGAGGAGGGG
Organism: Papilionanthe hookeriana x Papilionanthe teres; assembly: GCA_022702705.1. Taxonomy (NCBI): domain Eukaryota; kingdom Viridiplantae; phylum Streptophyta; class Magnoliopsida; order Asparagales; family Orchidaceae; genus Papilionanthe; species Papilionanthe hookeriana x Papilionanthe teres. Next base: position 67,435,142 of record CM040427.1, on the reverse strand, counting down.
CCGGTCGAGCCTCCCGCTAGATCGAACCCTCTCCTGCTGAACTGGATTCAGCCTCAAGCCCCGCGTCAGTCTCCCGGGATTGGGAGAGCTTCAACTTCATTCGGCGAAGCTTCTGAATCCTCGTAGCACAACATCATGTCCTCTTGCACGTCGATTAGTAGATGTTGTTGCTTCATCGTTAATTCACACATTTATTCATAAAAATTTCCCAACTTCTAAATACATCAAAGATAGGCTCGAGCATGAGATTATATTAGTGATCACTAGAATTGCGTTTGGGCACTAACCCTAACAGGGTAGGAGTTCTCTGTGTGTTCTCAATATCATGAATTGTTGTTTTCAGTCACAAAACACATGAAAAATCAAAAAAAAAATCGCTCATTTACTAATTTTAATTACATCATAAAATAGGGTTATAATCTCTAATAAACAGTTTGGTATCAAAGCATTCATAGACCACTAGGGCCTACTTCTATATTTTGTATATCCATAACATCACCTACTTTTGCATCTTATATGTTTGAAGCACAAACCACATCAACAAAAAGTGATGAACTGCTTAGCCATACGTCATCCTCATTTGCATAATGAGCTGAAGTAAAAATCATTTTTAGAGTAATAGCATGCATATGAGACATCAATGTTGAGTGGATATAAACATCTCATTTATAGAAAACAAGATTGTAATATGTTAATATCTTTGTTCGATAAATTGGTATCATGGATTGTAGTCTATCAAAATGATACATCGCCTTTAACTTAATGTTAAATTAATTATTATAAGTCCATGTCCATGTAACTTTATATATGAGATCTATGAAACCACAGTGATATATTTCTTTAAACCATTAATTATTTAATATGTTTCTTTCAACTAATTTGGTTGTTTTTTTTTCTATTCTTCTTCATACCGCACAACAATGAAAGTTAGTTCACCTTTAAAAAAAAGTAATTAGTGTATAACCATATGGTTCATAATGTCATGTAATTGCATATGGTTCAAACCTTATTTGAAATAGGTTCGAACCTTAGTTGAACCGTATTTGAACAAAGTTAAAAGATATGTTCGAGTGTGACTCAAAATTGGCTCGAACACTTGCTTCAGATTTGGCACAAACACATGTTTGAACATAGTATGAGCACTTGCTCAGGCAAGGCTCGAACATATGGTTCAAACATAGTTCGAGCATGTGATTCAAACACTGTTTGAACAGGTTTGAACCAAGTTTGAATCAAGTATGAACATGGCTCTTCAATTCTCTATCTTGCTTTGCATTAGAGATCCATAAAAGTGGCCTAATTTGCTTAGATCATATGATATACAACTATTCAAACATAAAAAAAAAAGTAAAAATAAACATGTCAATGGAAGTCAATGTTAAACTGATTTATCTAATTGAACTTCATTGTCATGTTGTTCTTCTAAATGAAAAATAATAGAATTAACAATATAGTATGCAAAGTGTTAAAAGGCGGAGTGATATTGTTCCAGGTCAATGGGGATATAGACATAGAAAGTGCATCATTAAACTTAAAAAATATATATATTTCTGTATATTTCTCCAAATATTGAACCAACAGGCATACTTAGCCATTGATGACTATTACGAGGCATATAAAATCAAATTGTTCTTTGGAAATAAATTTTGATTTCGATTTCAATTAATTTTTTAAAATAAAATATCACAAACATATAAATATAAATATGTGTGTGATTATAAAATAAAGAGGATTATCTGATCATGTCCATACATACGAAATTTAATAAAGCCATAATGATAGAATTCGTGCAAAAAATGTATCAATTAATCGTTAAGTCTGATTTCGTAAGTTTCGATCAGAAGCTCATGAGTTTCATAGAAACTAACCAAAACCAAAAAATAAAAGTTTGGGATCAGTTTCAATGCAACCAATCCCCAAAATTTGAAAACCACAATTAAAAGAGAAGGGCCTAAAGGGGAACCGGTCGAACCTAGAACAACCGATCGAGCCGAATGATACAGGGGAACCGGTCGAACCAGCCTAAAGCGGTCAGCCGAGCAGACCGGACTGAACAATAACGGACGGCCAGTGGAACTGACCTAAAGCGGTCAGCCGAGTCGATCGACATCGGTCTATCGATCGAGGCATCCAACAAGGGACAGTCGGTCTAATAGAACAGTACCAAGCGGCAGATCTAAGACGATAAGCATGCAACATTTATCATTTTTAAAATGCAAATTTTATGGAGATAATCACGCAACATGCAAATTCACCAAGCCACATTCTGGAGGCAAGCCAAAATGTTCCTAGCGATCTCACATGGGGTCTAAGTGATGGTGAAGTCGTAGATATTGTCTGTTACGCGACGTAATAAAATGACCTACCTCTAACTATCCGGTAAAGTGCAAAAAAGCTTTTCCGTGAGAAATAAATCTTCATTAAAATGAAGATTTCCTTCACAGACATAGCCTTCGCGATCTAGAGAATGAGAATCAAAGAAATTTTCTCACTCTCTAGATCAGGATATCTTCAACTCATTCACCGAGGGATGAAGTCGTCAAATAATCATGGGGCTGCTAAGTTATCGGCCGATTAGGACAATGTGGTAAGGTTTTAGAGGAAAACTCTCGAATACATAGGAGGTAAATAATGAAAAAGCTCCCTAACCTATCGGTCTCCTCTAACACAAAAATACTAGCCCTAGACTCTCTATCATCCAGATTTAGGGGGCTTATTAAGAAGGAAATTGCAAGGGTTGAAGATGTTATGCCTTCGTGAAGGTTGGAGTAGCATGCTCTTGGCTTGCTCCAACCTCTAACCTTGCTCCGGCCAAGATTGCTCCGCTCCACCAAAAAAATAAAGCTCTCCTTTTCAAGGAAAATCCAACGAAGCTCCAAGTTAATCTTTTCCTTGATCTCCCTCCATAAAATGAGATTGACAGAAAAGGAAATGATCGGGAAGAAGAAACGGATGAAGAAAATAAAGAAGATGAAGGAGGAGGAATTTGAGGAATCGCACAAGAATCTCCTAAAAATCCCTCACAACTCTCTCCCAATACTCCCCGGCTTCTTGACAGGCTCCAAATGGCGATTCTTTTTCTCGATGCACGACCCCCCTGCTTAGTCATGCGTCTGCTGCAACATCCATTGGATTGATGCCGCCTAGCCGCTTTTCCAATGGACATTGATAAAAAAAATGGCAAGAGTTCCTCCATCTTTTGGTCTTCTTCCACAAATGGCAAAAGAATCGGGTTAAAAATCCCTTATCCGGTAATTTATGACCGTCCATGATGGATTTTCGGGACGAACTGCGCCGGACAAGAAGAACTGGCGTGGTCACGCCCGAGATCTGACATGGCACGCCTACTCTTGTGAGTTTCGCGAGCGAAGTTTGGGTGTGGTCGCGCCTAAGAGCAGTGAGATTACACCCAAACTCTCTGTCCCGCAGCGTAGTCATGCCGCCCTCGGGCGTGGTCATACCGAGGGTGAAGGAGTGTCACGACACAGGCGGCTCAGGGCATGGTTATGCCCGTCTCAAGCGTGGTCGTGCCAAGGGGGGCGTAGCCACACCTACTCCAGGCGTGGTCATGCCGAACCCTTGCACTTAAAGTGTCATAACAGTTTTATGACTTGTTCAGACCGTTGGAGGCTCCAAACAGGCGGAATATGGTCATTAAACATTAAAAATGGGCATTAAATACATATTGGATCGTAATCATCGTCATTTGACAGTTAGCTTCGGATCATGATTTTGTGCTTAGAGACATGTACCAAGATGTCATAATGGATGTCTTGGACTACAAGAAACTAATCATAGTCCCGTAACATTTAGTGGATATACCACACATACGATATTAAAAGTGATGGCTACAGTTACAACTAACAATAGTTGAGCTGTGAGTTAATGCCTATATAGGCAACGAACCACTCCGACTAATCAAAGATATATATACAATCGAATTAGTGTAAGGCTCAATGCTACAGCAAATAACCTTTACTTCAACAAAAACGAGATTACAAGCATGAGCCACAAAAGAAAACTATTGGGGGAAAGTCTGATGCTAATGCTAATTATTTCAACCTTTACTTTAGCAAAAATAGCATCACAAGCCTTGTTAGCTCTGCGGCCAACAGACATGAACCACAAAAGAAAAATATAGAGGTCCAAGATTAAAGCTTGCTCATCCAAACTCATAAGACTGAATAATGAAGCAATCGACCCACTTAATAGTTGGCCCTATGACAAATTCTATTAGTTGGTGAAAAAATGAACCCAACGGGTCAAGCTAAAAGGCCCAATGACAAATTCTATTAGTTGGTGAAAAAATGGACCCAACAGGTCAAGCTAAAAGCCCGAACCAATCAACAAGACTAACAAAAATGAAATACAATTTCCAATTCGAGAACAAAAGGAGCTTTCTAATAACAAGAACAGGTTAACAAGAACAGGTTAAAGAAACATTCTTCAATGAAACATTCAACCCAAAATAATATCCAAGTAAATATCCTAAGAGTTGTTGTGGGTTTAGAACATTAAAACTAAATCCCTAAACAATAATAAATCGTAACACGAGAAGTGACTAGGCTGAATTTTTTTTTTTTAATTCTTTACAAGAAATGAAAAAAAAAATCGAACAATTAATGCATCCTTATAAAAAACAAGGTATCAATTAATCTAAATTATCCTAACAAGTTTCTACAGTCTTTGTGCAATAAGGGTAAAAAAAACAACTATGCTTGTAAATCCCAACCATTGGATACCCTCGAGATGAATAAAAAACTTTTGCTCGAATCCATAAAATAAAGCACCGCTCTTAAAGCATCAACCAAAATATGGTATATCAGCTCAAATCACGCCCAACAACAATCACAAAGCCATCCTATAACCTGAGTTTAATCTCCAGCAGCATGAATCTTAAATACAAAGGGCTTTATCCATTAGTTCATCACGCCTGAGGGCAAAATGATCCAATGAGTATCGTAAAGAAAAGTGCCTCTCTTCGCAACCATGTGATTGACCAAAAAACCAAAGTAATCTTCAAAGATGGTCATTTTTTCTGGTGGGGATCTCAAAAACGAGGTGTCCCGAACATCTACCATCAATGTCAAGCTAAGCACTGAACTACACTTACCCTCACTTTTACGAATGCCTCTTCCAAAGGAAAGCAAGGGTAACCCGCGTTAAGCATCTCAAATAAAGATGATAGTATCCGTATTTTGAGTCATCACACATTATTCCAAAATGGGAACAATTTTGAATTAATTTTAATTTGTATTCACCTTTAAGCTCAGTCATTATTAACTTGAGCATCACAACGTCTTCCTAAGACAAAATCCGTACAATGGCTTATAGACCATTTATTTTGTTAACTGTGTGTGTGGCGAGACATTGGGTACTCAAGCCCACAAACACAAACTCTATTGAGATTCAAAGACCATTTTTGGCATGCAACACTAATGTTATGAGATTGAATCAATTTGGAGACTGCAAACACCAAAAAACCTCTAATGTTATCTAGATAACAAGGTTAGTTCCATAACACTGAGCAAAATGGTCTCCTAATAAGTTCAATATAAGTCATTTCCCAACACATAATTGAAAATATTTTTCCAAAAAAGCATTGCTCACTCGTGAATAAAAAGTCAAAACAAATAATAGACTTTCTAATAACTTCAAAAGTAAAAAAAAAAAGGTAGCCAGTTGCATACTTCTCAAAATTTTCTCGAGCAATGGAGGCAATATGCCTTGCATCAGCTTCTAAAATTGTTGACAAACCAATACTTCCACCATTTTGGGCGGGAAAAGGAGAGATCCTTTTTCCTTTTGACATCAGTGCAAATTTGGAGTTTCCAATCAACTGTTTGATTAAGCCATCTATGATTTTGTGAAAGGATAAAGGAAGCCATCTTAGCCACGCGTTATATCCTCCTCTTGGTCTAACGGCATGCTGCAAATGTCACTCAAATTAAGTAATTACAATACCAGTAACTTCAAAAACCAAATATATAAGAAGTTTAAGAGCTAAGAAAACCTTAAAAAATAAGACCATTTGCCATATCAAAGGTGCTGATGATGTTTAACTACATTCTACACGAGAAATGCTTCTTGAGATAAGTCTGATTACGGCGGAAAAAATGCACGCATGTGATTTCAATTTAAGTTGCAAAAAGGAAATAACATAAAGATAGGAAACAGGGTACAAGTTGAAGTCTTTTGGATGCAGATGAAATAGCAAAAACCAGCTTCACCATCAAACATGCAACAACAATTTGACCTCAGGCAAAGTGAACACCTAGCTTGGTTGATACATTAAAGGAAGATTTACATACATACCACAAAATTACTATGTATTTACATATCTAACAACTAAACTTCAATTTTTCAACTTACGTATGCATGAAAAGGTGTATTTCACTTTTTTTGGTGGTATTCTTATGTGATATGAAAATTTTTGGTAGTATAAATGTAAAATTTAAAGTTTAGGTGCTAGATAAGTAAATACATAGGAATTGGGCGGGCGGAATGTATGTAAATGCACCATCAAAGTAAAAAATATTTCTAAAGTCAGATTCTAGCTTCAGATTTAGGCTCATCATGTATTCTGCAGTAAAAAAGATATAATAAATAGAGTGAAGGTAGTGGAGGCACTAATTGATTACGGCTTAATATGCCTCCTAGTCTATATACTCATAAGACTCGTGTTTAAGAATTTCCACTACCTTCAATGCCTGCTAATTCTTCTAACTCCGATGAACAGATATCAACATAACTGTCCTCATCATCTACTGTCTTTACTATGCCAATCCATAAATCTAAAAAAAAAACTAAACAGAATAGGAAATTTCTCGATTCATATTACAACAAATTTTCCAGGGAAACCCAAACATCGTCATGGATGAGAAAGGCATCAAGAAGAGAATAAGAAATTACATATATTGTGAAACTATCAAAGAGCCCGAGCGCACGAATCAAACCGATGCACTGGTTCTCAGCTCCGGCAAAACCGTTCCCAATCACGACCGCTCTTCTCACGACGTTAACCCCGCCTTCGAATATTTCCGGCATTCCCGCCGATCCACTGGGCGGTTCCGGGAGCCTTATGGGCCTCATCGTGAGCTTGCAGCCAAAATCTACGACCAACTTTGGACCCTGGATATGCGTGGATTGGGGTTTCAATGTCGAGCTTCTGTTCTCTCGAATTAGGGTTTCTGTGCGGAAGATTGAAAGGCACCGAAACTCGCGAATAATTTTTGCGCAGAAATATAGCGTCTCACTCGCTCGCGCTCTCCGCTCCAATGGCCGTCGAGCGGCGGGCAGTCCGTTAATGCCCGGCCGAGTAACGTATGTCTAAAAACGCCGCCACCATAAATGTCAAACAGCCTTTAGAAAATTCATTTAATCTGCCTCAAACTTATATTTTATATACTTGGATTCACTTTAGAGACATACGTAATAGGGGTGAAGAGAAGGAAAGGGAGAGAATTGGATTTAACAAAGAGTTGAATTTTGTTTACTTTTTTTGTGTTTGGCTAATTTAGGTTAAATTCATGACTCAATGATTTGGGATATAATGAGTTGTCCTCTGTCATATGTGCTTTGATGTGATGAGATTATTTGATAATATGATTTGATTTTTTCACTGACTCTGTATGTCGATAAGTTCATTACCTATGTAGGAATCGTGAGAGAGTCACTATTTTCCCTGTGGCTAAACGGAGACTTTGAATGTATTATAGTATTTACATGTAAAATAAATGTAATCTGATAGTCTTGTCTTAGTCGTCGCTGCCAATGTAAACAAAACTCCATTTGATCTAGAGTATTCATGTGCAACTTAGATACGTAATTAACCAGGTGACATAAGTCATATTGGGAGCACTATTGACCCCATAACAGGCAAACACACATTAATGTATAGTTACTGTTAGTCTAAGTAGATATTCTTTCGCATATATTTATCCAATGTGTCTCAACTCAATCTTGTTTAGGTAAACATACTTGATCTATCGTTTTGAGGTTTATTGTATGCGGGCTCTCATGTTTTCTTTCTTTTTATTTGTCTTATTTGTTGTATGCTCGTGTTTTTCTGGTTCCTTTATTCTTTGTATCATTCTTATGATCTAGAAGAGACATTTATTTAGAAAAATAAATTAAACGTGATAGGCAAGCTGATGACTCTTTAAAAAAATAAAAAATAGCAAAAATAGAAGCAACGCTCATTCATGAGAATGAGGATTTGAATTATAATGAAGTGAATATGATACTGGTGAATCATGTGTTTTGTCGAAATGACAAGAAGTCCACAAAGAAGGAATTAGTTTAAGCATTTACACTCTAATGTGGTAGATATGTGAAGAAGAATAATTCGACGAAGAAAGGTAGAGGCGGTGATACTTCTCAATAGCGGGGCAAGCCTCGTGACGCAATAAAAGGAAAAAATCAATGTGTTTTGTTTAAAGACTGGTCATTGAAATAAAGATTATTCGAAACTAAATGAGATAGTAAAATAGGTATCATTGTGGAAAGATTGGAAGAGCCAGTTTTAGATATATTATTATCTGCAGTTTCTCACAGTTTTTTTTACAGATTATCGTGTTGGATTCTTGATGCAAGTGCTACTTATCATATTTGTCCTCGTTGAAAATGGTTATGTTTGTACAAGAAACTGGATAACGGTGCAGTGACTATGGTTAACGTTCAAGCTTGTCGTACTATTGGTGTTGAAAGTATTTTTTATCATGATGCATGATGGTATTGTGAGGGGAGCTGACTAATATTAAACATATTTCAGATATCAAAACGAATTTATTGTCGGTTGGAGTTTTAGAGTCCAAGGGCTACATGATAGTTTTTGAGACAGGAGTTACAAGAATATGTCACGGAGCAATAGTTTTTTATGAAGGAGTTTGTCATCAAAATATTTACTATATTCGAAGTAGTACATTGACTAGAACGATTATTGTTGTTGATAAATCTTCTGAGACCACCATGTCGTGGCAAATATAACTAGCTCATGTTAGATATGTTTCACTCCAGGCTGGTGAAGAAATGATTGATAAAAGGAGCGAGCACCCGCAAGCTTAATTTCTATGAACATTGTGTACTTGAAAAGAAGACACGTGTATATTTTAGGATAGACATCCACAATGCAAAATGTATTTTCGAGTATGCTCACGGAAATATTTGGGCCTCGACGAAGATAACATTATTTAGCGGGCAGAGATTCTTTTTCTTTTTTATTGATAATTACTACATGTATGTTTAGGTGTATACTATGAAGTGCAAAAGCGAAATGTGGGAGATTTTCATAACTTGAAATAAGTGGATTGAGACTCGGACTGGTAAAAAGATTTAATGTGTATGAGTATACATGAGTGCGAATACACTTTATATGCATTCTTCAAAGAGCATTAGAGAGCTGGAATAGAGCACCACTTCATTGTCCGAGAGGCAACACGATATAATTGGGTGACATATAGGATGAATCAGACTTTGGTGGAGAATGTTCGGTGTATGTTATTCAATGTCGGGTTAGATATAATCTATTGGGTTGGGACCATAAAATATGTCTTGTCACTCAGTGAATCATATGCATTATGCGGCTACTGGGAAGAAGGCCTTAAATGAGGTGTGGTCAAAGCATCCTGCTAGAGATTACGAGCACAAGAGAGTGTTTGGGTGCTCAGCTCACTAATACGCCCAGAATGATAATCTAGAACCATGAGCAAAGAAGACTACCTTCATTGGTTTCAGACGTTGAGTCAATGGCTTCATGTTATATGATCAATCTGAAATGAAGATTGTCATTAGTAAGGTTGTTACATTCAACAAGGCAAGCTTGTTGAAAATTTGGGCTCAAAGTAGGTGAAAAGTTATAATGAGACCACAAATACACAATAGAAGTTGGAGTTTGATGCCATGGATGAAGAGATGGAGTTTTTTCAGAATAATGACAGTTGTAGATTGGTGAAGCTTCCTCTAAAAAGGGAAACCACCATGTGAAAATGAGTGCATGCAAAGAAAGAAGGATCTCATTGAGTTGATGTGCAGTACAATGCACGATTAGTTGCAAAAGACTTTGCACAACAAGAAGAGATTGATTATGAAGAAGTAATCTCCCTAGCGGTCAAGCATCCCTCAATCCACGTCTCTTAGCACTTATATCACAGTATGTCTGATCTTGGAATAGCTTGATGTGAAGTCTGCATTTTTGCGCGAGAAATTGCAAGAGAAGATATTCTTACTGCATCATATAAGATATGGAACATCAAGAGACTTGATTTGCAAAATGGACAAGTCTTTGTATCGGTTGAGCCAATCGCCATGATAGTGGTAAAAAATTTGATCAGTTCATGTGGGCATGAGAGTAAATTAGGAACCAGTACGATCATTAAGCATATTTGAAGAAGTTGACGAATGGAGAGTTCATTTACTGCTTCTATATGTTGATTGCATCTACCAGTTTGATTGAGGTTGATTCGATGAAGAATTATCTTTATAATGATTTTGAAATTAAAGAGTTAGGTGAAGCTCGCAAAATTATTAGCATGGAGCTTCTCAAGGAAGACAACTATAAATGTTTGGCTCTATTAAGGAGCTTATGTTCGAAGGGTGCTCAAAAAATTTGGGGTTGATGACTTGAGAAAGGCAGTGAGTCTACCCATTGCATATCACTTTCATTTGAGTTTAGATTAGCGTCCTAAAGATTATCATGAGATGAAATATATGCGATCGATTCCTCATGCTAATGCAGTGGACAGTCTGATGTATGTCATGGTCTGTACTAGACCAAATACTGTACATGCAGTTAGTGTTGTGAGTAGGTTCATGCATGATCCATAAGAAATCATTGACAGATTGTAAAGAGTATTTCAAGATACATGAATGATACATTTTATGTTAGCTTAGTGTTTGAGAGACAATTATCCATTGCAGGTTTATATGTAGGCTACATTAACTCAGACTATGCAAGTGATATGGATAAATGAAGATCAACAACGAGTTATTTATTCATAATAGTAGGAGTCAAGCCAGTTGGAGGTCATTTATTTTTGTCTGCTAGAGAGGTCAAGTACTTGACAATCACGAAGGTGTTGAAGGAAGCAATATGGATGCAGGGTCTATTGAATTACTTGAAAGTTGATGTCTATGACGGTGTTCTATGATATTCATAATGCAATATTATTAATCATAAATTTAGTTTATCATGCCCGTACCAAAACACATTTATGTGATGAGCCACTTTTGTTGGAGACTTGATTAAAGATGGCAAAATTTTGTTGAAGATGATAGGTATGAAAGAGAATCCATTAGACATGTTCACGAATATACTGCGAATCTAGAAGTTCACATACTGCAGGAGTTTGGTGAACATCCGAGCTCATGACTGATTTCTCGGTTGGACATTTTGAATAACTATGCGATGCTTGATCCCTTTGAGAGGGGTTGCATAGACAACAACATCTGTAGTTAATTTGGAGTCTGGAACTCATTCAATCATCTCTCACTTATTTGGAAGTAGAAATGAGGCTGATATTATTTTATTATTAACTTTTATTTAATTAGGGGTAATTTTGTCTTTTGGCTTTATTTACTTATATGCATTTGTTATCATCTATAAAAGGGATTTAAGGGCATTTGAGAGTAGTATGGTGATAAGTGTTGAGTTGTAACCCCAAGTCATTTTTCTTTTCTCCCATCCGTTACTAGTGGAATCTCCCTTTCCGTGGACGTAGGTAAATCAATTTAATGCTGAATCTTGCAAAATCTTTTGTATTTGTTTGTTGAGTGAATTTTTATACTTCTGCATTATTTCTCATAACATTAAGGTGGATAGATTTTTTATTTATAGAACAACAATGGAAAAAATCATTATTGTAAATGGGATAATTCTTAGCTCCTTACAATGAATGTTTTTTTTCTTAATTCTTTTTATATTTTGGGATGATCCTATAAAACTCGACACAAAAATATATCTCACGATCAAGTGAAATAAGGTAATATAGATTATGGGTGTGTGTGAGTTAAACTGACTCGTGAGCAAGCTCAACTTAATAAATGGTTTGTGAACTAAGTTCGAAGAGCTAACAAGACAAGCTCAAGCTAGCTCCGACTTGACTCGCTAGCTCGTGATTCGGCTTGTTTAAAAGAATATTATTATAAAATATACTCAAAATATGCTCAATTTAAATAATTTAATCTAAACTACTAAAAATATTTAAAAAATATTATTTTATATTTTATATTAAGTATTATACATATATATAACACGCCGTCGGTTCTTCGAAAAATTTTTACATCAGGACGCCGCACGTTCAGAGAGGACGACTCGGAGGAAGAAGACAATGGAGAAGGGAGGTTCAGTTCGATGCCAGAGGATCGGCTGCGACGCCACGTTCTCTGAGGACAACAACGAGGATGGCTCATGCAGATATCACGATTCCGTAAGAGCTCAATGCTATCCAATCTGCATACCATTTTGATCTCTATCTTCTTCTCGTCCTTTCATATTCAAATCAATTACTTGGCAAAATAGCAGCCGTATGTTATATCAGCTTCCGTTAAATCGTTTAGGGATTAAGAATCTACGAGGCGATTTATGAACCGTGGCAGCCTTTGTTTCTAGGTTTTTGATTAACTGCGTCTTGAGAGCTTGTGAGCGGGGTTATTATAGATAGACATGGTTTATGTTAGAATTATTTATGTTTGAATGATCTAGTGTCTCAATAGAGTCATTTTTTCTATTGTCTTTGCAAGTAGTTTGTCAGTTGGATGATAAGAGATGAATTATCCGGATTTTAATATGTACGGAACCCTAATAGTGAAAATGTATTACTTTAGTATATTATCATGGAAGATATTTCTATTTTAAGGAGCAATGAAGAGCCTATTTATTCATTGGCATTGCTGATGTTGATGGGTGATAATGATGGTTCCATGTTGGAGGACAAAGGGCTGTTATTTTAGATGCTGTTTAGTTTATTCCTTCGTTCATTTGATTGCTTGGAGTCAGAGAACACATTTTTTAGAATAGTGAAAATTGTTAGTTTCATTGATTGATTTGATGTAGTTGGAAGCAACATCAATTTTATACCCCGCAATTCCTCTTAAAATATTCTCATCATCATCAGTAGCCTTCGACAGTCTGGGGTTGCATCACGACCTTCCATTTTGCTTTTGTTAATGCTCAGTGTTATTTGAGGTGCTAAACTTATATATTATAAATAAATTTTAATTTTTATCAATGCAATTTTAACTTTTTCTTTCTAATTATCAGGCATTAATTGTTTCAACTTATCTAGTAAGCGCATCTTTTTTTTTTTGTTTCACTGTTCATTTCCAATCCTCCTAAAAATTATTTTGCTGTCGCCTCATGTTTAATAGATGTTACTCTATATTTACCTCTTAAATAATCATTACTGAATCTATTGCATAATTTTATCACACCTTCTTTTTGACATATTCTTTTTTTGCAGCACTAAGCTTGGATATTAGTTATTTTCTTGTAGTAAATTTTCAGATTCATACAACATTATTAGACCAATTGATGTTTTACAAATTTACCTTTAAGCCACCATGTCATCTTCTTTTCACACAAAACTCCTAATACAATATTTTCTTTTAACCATCTAGCTTTAACTCTAGAATTATATTCATGTGCGTGTGAGTGCATGCGTGCATGCATGTGTGTGTATATCAAGTTTTTCATTATATAATACATCCATGTCACTTAAATATTTCACACCTACATAACCTTTTATCTTATAATACTATCAAATATTAATTGCTAACATCATACATTAAAAGTATTTATGATACTCAATATTTGTTTTACTGATTTTATGGTCATCATCTATAAACTTTTTCTCCACTCTTATAATTATTTATTTATTTATTGAATGTCACACCATTTAGAATTATATCATATTCATGAAACATATGCCATGATATCTTGCTACGACTCCATGTTGATTTTTAATGTAAATGTTTGATAATTGCAAACTCTCGAGCATTCCATATATACTTTTAAAGCAAGTCAGTACTTTATCATACGTATATTTAGTAATGGCAACACATATTCGACACACATTTTTTTGCCTTAAATCACACTGATTTAATTGGTTTGCTGCTTGATCAAATGCTTTTTCATGTTCAAAAAAATTATGCGTGATTTTTCTCTGTTCTTTATTATTAGTTGCTTAATAGAAAAACTGCCTTCTTAGAGAACCTTTCTAGCAAGCAATCTATTGATTCATGGAAATTGCTACTATTTTTCTAATGTCACATTCCATTAATCTCTCCATAAATTCATTGTAAGACTCATAAGTTTGAATCCTCTATGGCTAACTTAATTTTAAAGTTCACATTTTCTCTTAAACATTGTTAACAAAATGCACATTCTCCAATGATTTTGCATTTTCTTTGTTTGCAATGTTTGATTGTAACTTTTTGTTAAACCAATCAAAGCAATATCCCTCAGAGCTCTCTTAATATTAATCTGTGTCTCATTTGAGCTTATGGACTTAAATCTATACATCTTTTTTACAGCTAAATCATTTAACTTTGTTTTGAACAAATTATATTTTTCTTTACTGTATTTTTTTTTTTGCTCCTACAAAATTATTTATTCAATAAAGTTCATATTGTAATTTATCAACGTAACACTTTTATCTTTTTGTATTGACTTCATTTTTTAATTTAATCCTGTTATCTTTAGTTTTAATACATTGAATTTGATCATAATCCCCAAATATCTAAACTCTTATCCTATTATATGCATCATTTGTTTCCTTCCTTTGTGCCAAGCATATTATATTATCAAATTTTATAATTTTTCTTTACTCATCACCCTGTTTATAAGACTTATAAATTTTTCATAATTATTATAAGTCTCAATAGTAATCAATTTTTATCACATCTTTTTTACAAATACTCTCATTCGAGTATAACATATTTCCTGACTTTCTTAAAGTTTCTCTAACCATCCTCGTAATGGAACTAGCCATCTTATCCTTATACTGCTTGATCTTCGTAAAATTTCTCTAACCATTCTCTTAATGGAACCAGCCATCTTATCCCATTTTAGGTTTGACTCAACTAAAGAAGTCCAACCTCAACAAACAATTTGAATGATTATCAAATTTTTGCCTTTCAAATTTCCTCTTATCTTAAACCTGCAATTTATTTAGATTATTTTCTTAATACTCATTAGATATATATCTTTGACTGTTATCAGATGTTGTTTGGTCAAACTTTCTCCTAGAGCACCTTAAAATGTTAATAAGATTTTTTTTAAAAATCTATTTTTCGTTTGATGACTGCATTTTGGCTTGTAACTAAATGTTGTTTTCGATTCTTAAATATATGTTTATTATTGCAATATCATAGGATACTTTATATCAAGTATATTTTCTTTCATGTTTTCTCCACTGTTCCATAACCGCAATGAATCCTCTCATAACCCATCCTATTAGAAACCATCCGTTCATTTAAATTACCTTTAATAAATATTCTATTTTCAACATTCATACATTGCGGTAGTTTATCCATCTTTTTCTAAAATTAGAAATTTAAGCTATTTTTTTCAAAATTTCCCCCCAATGGTTGTTGAAGATTATAGGATTCTCTAGAATATTCTAGATACTTTTAGAGAGCGTGGAATTGCTTGATTTAGAAGTGCTTAATCATATTTTGTAGTGTGTTGCTTAAAAATGCTCTAGCATAGTTAAGCTACAATGAAGCTCTCAAGAAGTTTCTAAGATAAAAAATGATTTAGAGTTCTTGAATATCTTTGGTGAGGTCTCCTTGGACTATAAATAGGTGAAAGAACCCTCACTTTCAGATACAAGTTGAGAGTGACAACGAGTCTTACAAAAATTATTTCTTAGTGACAGTTTTTTCCTCAAAAATTCACTCTTGCATTTTCACAATCCTATATTCTTATTAGTCCATTGTGGTGTGAATATTAGTCTATTGTGGTGTGCGTGATAAGTAAGGTTTAATTAATATTTTGTAAGAGCTAAGGCCGCACGTTGCTTTAGTTTAGGCATGACAAAGAGTGTTAAGGATCAAGTTGTTCGTTTTGAGATCATTAATGTAGAGTCATCTCAATAAGTTTGAGTTTGGTAAGAGCAACATTACATGATAGTAACAAAGCCACAATATAATTCAAAGGACATACTTTCTAGTTTGGGGGCATGCTTGACTTGAATGGAGCAGGACAAGGTTGACGTGGATGCACACATAGAAGATCTCGATCAACAGGTGGAATGTCTAGAGATAGTTTGTTGAAGTCCATGACGAAATGCTTGAAGCCTTAGCACTAGAAGATTCCAATAGGGCAGACATATGTGGCCTTAAAGATGAGATTATAGTGGAGGTAATTTAGATGCGAGAAACTCATTAAGAAGAACTAAAAAAATTGCTATCTACGTTGAAGGCGATGTTGAAGCAACTATAGGAAGTACGTGGTGATCCTAACAGAGTAGCTGCACTTGTGATGGTAATCCTACGATTTGACATCCCGAGACCCCAAGAATTTCATCGATGTTAGGAATGCTTGAGAAGTGGATAACTTTCTAGGGGGGCTAGAGCAATATCTTGATGCTCCTGACATATTTGAGGAAGGTGCTAAAATCACTAATGCAACACTGTACCTCACAGATACTGCCATGCTTTGGTGTCGACAATGGCAAGAATTTAGATGGATGGGAATGTACATCTCTGACATAGTTGGTGCCTTAAAAAATGAGCGAAAGAGGCAAGTCTACTTTAAAAATGCTGATGAGAAAGCACGTGGCTACCTACATTGTCTCAAACTGTTGAGGAGAATTGAGAAGGACTTCACAAATCTTGTGCTAGAAATCCTTTACATGTTTGTGAGTATGATTCTCTTATTTCTTCATAGATGAGCTATGATACGGGCAAAGATGGAGTTGCAGCTTCGTGGTGTGCCGGACCTTGCCACCACTATTGCTATTGCTGAAAGCCTAATGGATTATTCCAATGAAAAATAGTTATCTAAGCTTAAGAAGAAGAGGGTGGCTACAACAAAGGTGGGGAAGAGCATAATCTTGGCAACCACCAAGGGGACAATCAACGCCAAAATTTCACCAAATTCAAATACAAAGGAAGACAAAAAAAAAAAAATTATTTTGTATGATCCAAGACATGATTGTTTCTTATGTGGTGGTTCTCGTTGGACAAGGAAGTGCCAAAAAATAAAGGTGCTGAACACATTGGCTATTAACATTGTGGAGCAACATGCAAGAAGCACAAAGGAAGATGCTCAGTGTGGGACCTTATAACTCCTTAACACCATCCAAAGTTTCTCGAAAATAGAAGCTTCGGGTTACTATTTGTTGATATCATCCTTATTGGAAGAAACACTCAACCCTACCCTTCTCCTTTTATACTTGCGAAGCCAACCCACCTTCACGCATGAAAATGCGCGCCTTCCTCCATGAAGCAACCATACCTTATGATGGTGGCAATAATTGCCTAAAAGCTGTTCAAACGGTCTATTTTAATTGATGACAGGTTAAAATTGACCGTCTGAACAACGATTTTGTCGGTTTTTAAATTTTTTTAAAGAAAGGTCAAAATTTAGGAAATATTTTAAACACTGTTTTGAAAATTGTATTGGTTCGATTGGTTGGACTGGTCCAATCAGGAACCGGGTGTGGTATTGGTCCGGACACGAGTAAAAATCAGATTTGCAGTTAAACGGCGTCGAACCATTTGAACCGCAGGTGCAGCAGGAAAATCGCTCGAATCGCCGACTGGTCTCTTGTCTGCGTTTGTTGTGGTCGTTGCAGAAAATTTTCTTCCGCCAAAGGCAAAAGAGCTTTAAAGACTCAAAGGTTGTGATATTCATACTGAATCTTATATTATATTTTTTTACTTTATTGAGATCTGACACAATTTAATGAGATTTGACAAAAGACTATGCATGGGGAGTTGCCAATGTAGATAAAAGATCATGGGGACCAAGTCAATCAGGGTAAAAAATTAGAAATAGAGTTTTGATGAAGAAAATGATTAAGCATTAGTTAAAATTAATTATTTTTAAATTTTAAATGCTTTTTAAAAATTATTATCATCTAAATTTATATTTCATATTTATATTTTTAAAATTTTATTTATTATTAAATTTTAAAATATATACCAAAATTATTATAATATTAGTAATTTAAATAATATGTATTTTATTATATCACATTTAAATAAGTTTATAATTTATTATGTTATTTGGTTGAACCCTCGGTTTAACGCTTTCGAACTTTGACCTCTCCCTTTATTAGTTTAATATCTGGTCTGTTTTTCAGAAACTTGATTTTAAGTACGCCAACTTTTAAAATTGTCTTACAGAAATTCCTACACTGCCCATTTTTTCTAGCTATTTTGGAATACAAGAAAAAAGTTAATCTACAACAGATTAGGGGTTCGTTTGGGCCGCTTATTTCATGCTGCGATACCCAAAGTTGTAGGATTTTATTTTTTCATCCTTTGTAAAAAGCGTTCCGGCGTCTTTTTGGATAATTTCAGAAGAAACACAACATCAAGTTCGATCCCGCGGCTCGCGTTTCAGTTTTATGTTAATGAGTGCAAAATACATACCCTACCCACGAGCCGTGCCCTCTCTCGCAACCGAGCTTCCCTCTCTCATCACCTTAAAGGTAACTTCCCTGGTCGCCTCGTCCTGTCCGGTCCGTGATCTGTGCTTGGTATTTGCTTGAATCCTTTCCTCTCCTTTGGCCTGCAATATTCTCTTCCAACTTTTCTCTAGCATTATGATTTTGCGATTGGTTTTCTGAGCTCTATTTGGTGGTTGCTTTCGATTGGCTGTTCTCTTACTGTTTTTCGATTGATTTTCTTTTGAATGTTCTCTTTGCGATTTTGCATCAGTGTTGAATTTTCTTTATCGGGGTGATGCCCTTCACTGTGGATTTGGTGGTGGTTGTTTGCTGAGGTGGTGGATTGTTGCTGCTTTTGGTGGTGGATGTTGGGGTGGTTGTGGTGGCCATGCTTGTGGTGTGGTGGTTGCGTGTGGGTTGTGTTTGGTGCGCTGTGTCTTATGGTGACTATGGTATGGCAAATTCAGAGCCTATTTTGGTGTGGTTGGCTTGTGGTTGGGTGAAGTTTAGTAATAATCCCAAAGGACCCTTCCACCTTCTCTTTCATCATTACTTTATACCAATGACATTGTGGTTGTGGTGTCGTTGGTTGTGGGTTGGGTGGTAGTTTTGGCTTTTGGTGGTTCTACCGTGGGCTGTGGTGGTTGTGAAGTCAGAACAGATGTGGCTGTGTTGCGGTGGCTGTGAGTTTTGGTGGTTTGTCGTGCTATGGTAGTTTTGTGGCTATGCTGTGATATGGGTTGGGGTGCTTTGGTTTTGTGGTGGTTCTGGCTTGTGCTGTGGGTTGTGTGGTTGTGTGTGGTTCTGTGTGATTGTGGGTTGGTGTGGTGGGGTGATGTGGTTGTGTGGTGGCTCTGGCTTATGCTCTGGTGCATGGAGCATGGTGCAATGACTTTGTGGTTGTGTGGTTGGCTGTGGGATGGGGTGGAGGCTCTGGCTTGTGCTTTGTTTTTTAGGTTATTTGGTATTTATGTTAATTTAAATGTTGATGAGAAAAAACTTTTATATTATGAGATTATAACACACCAAGACAACTTTGTTAATAGCTGGAAGAGTAGTGGGTCAACCTTCAGACACTAAAATGACCTATCATAAGTAACAAATTAAGAATATGTGTATATGTGCTGTACGACAAGTTTTAAGATAAATGCATATAGTTTTATATCTTTAAAGCTAGTGGCAGAATCAAATACGAGGTGGAGGTGCAAAGCAATGCAATTTCTTTTATGGTGTCATTAGCATATGTATAAAAATGTGTATTTCATTTTTAAAAAGGTAATGCGATGTTAATATTTAAGTGATATGTTAACCTGAAGAGATTTTTGAACAGCAAATTATTTTGCATTCTTAGTTAAAGATGGTAGAACTGTGTATTATTATATGCCAGCCTAGCGTGCGAAGTGATCTTTTAAGTTGACACAAATGGTAGCAAAGCAGATTTAAAACAATTTGTATAGTTTATAGTTCAAATAGAGGAAACATGATTATTTTTGTTGTATACTCATCAATGATGGTATTTAAAAAATTATCTTTTATTTTTTTTAATAAAATGTCTTGATTAATTTACTAACCTCGAAATCTATGGTCTTTATAAGGGACAAAAAACTTTACAGACCATGCTGATTTTTATGTGAAGACAAAGCGAAGTAATGGAATGGTGATTGTTTCTCATCATCTTGTTAGATTGATTAGCATGAGATGGACAATATAACATTATAGACTATGAAAGCATTCACATAAGATGGAATAAATTGTCCTTATTTCAGACCAAGCTAAAGACTGGTTCAGTTTGATTTTATCAAACATAAGTCATTTTTTTTTGAAGGTTTATTTACATACCACTCAATTCATATGTTTTTACATATGTAACACCTAAACTTCAATTTTTATATGCATACCATTTTACCTATATATATGAAAATGTGTATTAAATGTTTTAGAAGTACAAATGGTGTTACTCTGATGTGATATGAAAGATTTGGGTGGTATAAATGTAAAAATTAAGGCTTAGGTGTTAGATATACATAAGAATTGGGTGGTTTGTACGTTAGCAATGGGCATTGGTTACAAAGCATCTATCAAGGGCTAGACTTCATGTTCTAGGTGCAAATAAAATTTTATATTTTATTAAAACCGCATAAGGAATTGTCTCATATATTGTCAGACAGAGTGACACGAAAACCTAATTTTTTGTTAGTGTGAATTCAGAGCATATGCTGCTAACTTTGAGATGTCTACATGTGTTTGTGCTGTGTTGACTCTGGGTTATGGTGGTTGGCTGAGTTGTGGTAGTTGTGTGGGTCGTCTTGTGGTTGTGGTGGTGAGGTCGTCTGTAGTTGTGCGATGGCTGCGGCTTGTGTTGTGATGCATGTGGTTGTGCTATGGTTGTATAGTTGTGGTGTGGTTGACTGTCTTAGGGTGGTGGCTTTGGCTTGTGATGGCTCTGCTGTGGGCCGTGGTGTTTGTGGTATGTGCGGTGGGTTTTGGTGGTTGTGTTGTGGTTGTGTTTAGTTGTGGGTTGGGGTGTGGGTTTGATTTGTGGTGGTTGTGTTCTTGTGTCTTGTGTCTTGTGCTGTGGTTGCTTTGGC